>CM031239.1:52417143-54817143 GCA_018340775.1 Taxus wallichiana var. yunnanensis
ACATGTAATAAGCAACTTAAATACTTCAAAGAAATTATTTATACTGTGACGTGAGCATGTAAGTTCATTCTAAATGAATTCATCGATTTATCTAATTTAAATAGTGGTATATACTGAATCCATGATCTAAATCTCGAACCATCAAAAAGAATCTTGTTATTATTCTTCTTGATGTCTATGCATTCTAAATATTTTATCGCTAGAATCCATAGATGTGAATATAATATTATTTTCCCGTGTGTCTCAAATGTCTTAAAACACCCAAACAAAGGAATTTTTTTAATAGATATCGCAAAGCCAAGTTCCGTAGTGAATTCACCACTGACCCCGTAGGTACTTAATATCTTCGCCATCTATAATAAGATAAGCTTCAAATTATTTCTTTCATCGATGCAAAGCATAAGAAATAGTTTGTTCCTTTTCATTTTCTCATTGGCCGTAATAACTATAAACACATTTCCTACAAAAAAAAGGTTTCAAATCAAATTTATTAATTTTAATGGATATAACTCAATGCAAAATCAGAAATAACCATTTACCTTAGAAAGACTAAAATCAAATTTCATCAAAGTCCTTGGATGTGTAAATTTCCATCTAAAGAAACAAGCCATAATGCCTCGTGGAGGCTGAGTAATGGGAAGCAGAGTTAGAAGCCTAAAATCCATTCATCCACCCATTCTCGTGAATCACACTAAGAGTGAAAATTTTGATACAGATTCAAAGTGAGAATACTATAACTTTACTGTCCATGCGGGTCACAAAGTAGCGCTTTGAGCTAAAAAAATGAGTGCACATTTCACTGGACTCTCGTGAGTGTCATATAATCCTCATAGTTAACAATTTATTTTTCCTCCTATCAACCAAAAATATATGCGAACTATGGAATTTTCTTGAGAAACTTGAAGCCATATTGGTCAATACACCATTCCACTATGGTCTTTTTCATCTTTTCTATTTAAAGCAATTGGTATTTGTATTTCAATTCTTCTCTCAGCAAGAGCTCTTTTCACATGATCTCGCACTATCAGCTCTCCTTTTTCCATTTCCATCCTCAATGAAACTTCAAATATGTTACACACGATTCTTGATATGCATCCCTGGATCATCCAATAAAACATTCATTCATTCTTAAATTGATATAATGTAATTATCCACTTCATATATAATGCTCGATTAAAGCAGTATGTCCCTTTGTAAGACATAAGTTTTTCCTATAAAATAACTTGAAACACTTTCTTTACAAATTGGGTGAATGAGTACGATCATCACCGATATAAAAGTGGTACTCTCTTTAAAAAAATTGATCATTCTCTATACTATCAGAGAATGTATAAATACTATATGCACAAAACGGCAACTCCGTGGTGATTTTAATAACTGTGATTAAAACCTTCATTTGTTGTCAATGTGTAACTCTCCTCGTAAAATTGACCACTTGGAATAATAGTATGAATAAAAATGTTTCCTTTTATATCTTGAACTATTCATCTAACTATCGATCTCTATGTATTCCTAAGATACTCATAAACAATTTCATCCTTAAAATTTTCTCATAAATTGAAAATAGGTATATATTCTATAAGCAGAGCTCACAACTGCTTTAGATTCCCTTCCATCTTTCAACCGGTAATGGGTACTGATTTATATTTATCAAACTCAACTAAATTATTTCCCATTGCACCTATAATTTTTCTGCATGGATGCAACTTTCCAATTTAGGTAATCCTGCAAGACGTGATCACAATCTCCATCTAAACAATTCTGACTATAAAAAAATTGTCCAACTTCTTTCACAAAATATCATAGAATGAAATACCCGAAGATATTGGTAGAACTTGAACACCACAATCCGATAAACATAGTTTTAGAATGAAAATCATAATGAACACGTATAAATTTAGTATGCTAATGAATCATGTAAATTAAACATGTTTCCATAACAACAAGGTGCAAAAGCATTTGATTTTAACATGTAATGGTTTTGGCATTTCAAAAAAAATGTTGACTAATTTTAATATCTAGATTATCCTTTGTCAAACTTAGCAAAAATTGAGTTTGAGTCATATCTAAGACATGCCTTGATGTGGTTCTATGTTAGTAGAAACCAACTCTTCGCTTTACAACATCTTTAGTATTAGGGTGAAACTCTAGTGTTATCAAAGTGCCAAAATTGAATAAAACTTCTCTTATAACATAAGATATATCTTTGTCTCTTACACGGTGCTCTAGGAAGAAAATGCCTAAAATCAGTTTTACTGAGTGATCAAGGATATTACGCCTTTCTCTTAATTGCTTCCATTAGATTTTTTTGATTAACTTTCAACATTCGACTCATTTCATGTAATCAAACATTTTTTTACTTAGATTCACTGATACAAGATCATGTAGCTAGTAAAACGATGCACAATATTACTATTCCATGATCTCTCGACACCAATAGTGTGATATGTGATCATGAAGGTTTTCAATAACTGTAGGAGGTTTGACTCACGATATTAGATGTCATTAATCCTAAGGTGTTTTAATGTATCATTTTCATTTAATAAATTTTCATCAAACTAACCAATAATTGACATCTTTGGGGCACATTTAAAATTTCAAAATGTCGATTATACTAAATTTTAGTGGATTTTCTTCTGCATTTTCCAATGAGAAAGTCTGTCACGACATTGGTTTCAAAATGCCTTACCAATTTCACAAAATAATTAGGTTTTGTAAAACTTAGTGAGGAAATTTTTTTCCAATTTTCTCGCTCTCATGGCTAAATAACCCGAATTTCCTAATTCACATTTTAATTGTCTCCTTCAATTTCAACATCAACTACATCACAAGTATTTAATTATTCTTCAACATTGACAGAAAAACATCTTCATCATGATTATTTAATTCATCTTCAACATCATTGACAGAAAACATTACCTGGGCCTCACTCTACCGTCATAACAGTAGGGGTCAAGGATGAACCTCTTCGATTCCAAAAGATCTGTGGATTTGCTCAGCATTTTGAAAATTTGTTTGCCTTTCTAATTCATCCGGTGTTTTTAACTTTATTGACTTCATTTTTTTCTCTCCCATGATGTGTCAGCTTTAATGATAAGAAAATGTGCGTAAGGCAACATAATTTGGCAGTATTCATACAATAAATCCAGAGAAAAAATCATATGGTAATTCAAACATTGGGACGATGTAAATATGATTTAATAATCATGATCATGGTTTTAATATTAACTACCGTGATTGGCAGCTTTTATAAAGCATGATCGTGGTTCTATCTGTATCATCAAATATGACCGCCAAGGCTTAGGAAATCTTTGTTTTTTTCCCAACCAGAAGCATGGGAGGTCATTATAGATGTAAATGGTCAAAAATTCAAATTTTCTTCTTCAACGGACTTGAATCATGCATGAAAAATTGAAAACATCTCTACAAAAATGGTACCATCGCATAGGGGGAGACTATTAAATTTGTATAAATAATGATTTTAAAGTGAATAGAATAAGATAAATATCATTTTATAATTTTTTACTAACAATAAGTCTTTAAGACATTTTTCTCGTGAATGTTCATGTCTATGTTTCAAACCACAAATTTTTTTCACTTATCAAAATGTGATGAAACCTATACCATCCCAAAGATGGCAAATCTCTATACACATTAATTTAAAAATTTTGATTTTGATATTTTTTATATAGTTATGGTAGGAAAAAGGAAAGTGCTCCATTTTCTAAAAATTTTCAGACCACTATCATAGAAAAATCAATAAAAATATTAAGCTCAAAAATACAAAATAAAATCCATCCCAAGATAGACAGCTTAATATCTAACTTTTCACTTACTAAAGGAAAAATAACAAGATTTGGTCATCCAATCGCAGCAAATGGACTACAATCTTATAGGTTTTTTTATAAAAACAAATCAAGCCATATAATTTCGAGTGTTTAATATATCTAAACTTGTAAGTTTTTTTTTAAAAATTAGTAGTTTAGAAACTAGATCTGGATGCTACGATTCATATTTATATTTTTTTTTCTAATTTTGAGTGCATGACATATTGCTATAATCCTTAGTGAGTTGAAAGTTTGTTGTTTTTTTCGATATGATGTCCACTTATGACCCCTTTTGTTCCACAAAATTATTGCACTCACCCTTTGATGTCTAGTATAGAATATTCCACACCCTACACAATAGTTTCTTTTAACATTACATCAGTTTCTATATTTTGATCATTATAGAATTAGGGAGATATACAGTACTGGATCATTTCTTCATCCTTTATATTTTGGTTCATTGTTTGGGCTCTCTTAATGGTTGTCCAAGTGTACCATTCCCACTTTTTTCGGTAGATATATATCTATTTTCATATCTCTCAAGTGTGATAGTTCACACTTTTGTTTCTCACTTAAAGGTCATTAAAATAAGCTAAGTCAGGAAAACCATCTTGTAAGCTTTAGATCTATTTCAACCTAGGTTTCACCTTATTTTATGTGCACAATTGTCTTCTTTTAGGTCTTCTTCTCTCTTTGGGATTTTATATTCATGTGATTTTGTGGGTTGTTGTTTCTTACATAGTTATTTATTTTATAACTAGTGTGGTATGGGGCATTCCTACTACTAGTCAAGTTGGTATCTCGAAAGTGTGCACAGTGTTATTTTGTGGATATAATACTATTTATGAATAGGTAAAGATGTATAATAGAGAAAGAAACATACAAATAAATTAAATGTAAACCTTTCCTAATAAAATTCATTATCACCTCATATTGATCAAATTAAAGAGTGGGTCTGAAGTGACACTCTTTTTTTAATCCTCTCGTGAACTTGATTTTTGTTATTTTTTTCTTCCAAGATATTCCAAATGGATTAAATCCAAGCCATGAGAAATGGATATTAATTGATTGAGTTGTTTAATGATTGCAATCAAATGGACAAATATAATAGTATTTAGGAGTGATTTCTAATGGAAGTTCGACAGAGTAACAATGCGAATTCCTCAATATTCCAATGATTATTATTTTTTATTATTGGAAAATAGTTTTCTCAAAGGGACTATACCCTTGAGTAATGTAAGATGGCCTAGGAGCCCGAATAGGAATGAAAACCAGAGAGAAAAGAATCATAATCCAAATGTGACAATGAAGCCAAAAGTAGCCAAAAAATGCTACCCAAACGAGACAAAACAGCAAAACACCGCAAAAAAGTAGTAGTAGAGACCACAAAAACAACATAAAATGCATAAGAATAGCTAAAGCAATATTCCAATGATTATTTGATAAGAATGGATATTCTTATTTATATATGTAGAAGATGCCATGGATCGAGGAAGGTGGAATTAATTGAGTCACAGGATATTGATTTTATTTTCCTTATTTATCATGCTTGATTCTTTATAAGAGGTCTCCTTTGACTGAGAAAAAATAATCTTTATTTAAAAATTAGTTGTCTCTTGAATTATTCCAAAGTGTGCATGTGTACTGCTTTACATGTTTTTAGGATTATAGAACTTGAGTGGGGTGACTAGTCAACTTGAGTGAGTTGGCTAGTGAAGTGAAGATGAGTGGAAGTAGAAGATAATTGTTTTTATTTATTTAAATATCTAATTAAAATAGACAAAGGTGTGTATAATGTATAGTGAGTGTAATAAATTTAATTAAATTGATTATAGAAGTTAGATATGGGTGAATAATTAACCAAAAATATTTGTGAATGTTGTTAAAAAATTATGGGAGGATATGGGAATTTTCCTAGGTTATATAATGAATAATGGGCATTTTGAGGGTATCTACATTTTCGACTTTTTAAAGTGTTATTAGAAAATAATTAAATTATAAATATTGTAAATGCAATGTAGATCTTTGAACATATGATAAATAAGTGTTCGATCACGCTATATTTCCCCTAATGAAGCATTTGGATTCCCCAATGAGTCTAGATTGTGCTAAGGGACTACTCCTTAATTGGTTGGGTGATGTGAAAAAGTGGTGGGAAATCCACTTGATTGGAGGAATACAAGACTTCCACGTGAGATACAAGAAAACAAGCTCTTAAAATGAGAAACACAGGGTTAAAGAAAAAATCTACCGATTTGGGATTTGAATTAGGTTGGAAGAAGGGTTAAGTATAAAGGGATTTGGTATTGAGTTGATTATGTTATATGATAAACTTATGGTTAATATTGTTTTTATTTGATATCTATTATGATGGGATTGACCTTCTTGTAGCTTTAGCTTCCATTCAGTATTTTGTAATTTAGAGTAGCCTTTTACATTAATTTTACACAATATAATACGCACCATGATTATTACATAACCATGATGAGTAACCCACACCGTGAATAGAAAACAAACGAAACCAAAAAAAAAAAAAAATTAAAAGGAAACCCTAATATATACAGTAAATGTAAGTGAACCATGGCTATAAAAGAACCAAGATGACAAACAATAAAATTGTAATTGGGCAACAACTATCTAAGAAAATAATTAATGCAACACAAATTTACATAAAGACATTAACACTTTCCCCTATTTTTGTTCCATAGTGAAGATAGATTGATTTATTTTTCCCTAAGAAAGGATGTTTGAAATGAGTAAGATTATTTAGGATAGAATAAATACTTTCCCTCAAACAAGGATACATGAAAGGGAGAAAATGAGAGCTGAGATTTCCTAAGTGAGGATACATGAAAGTTATTTGGATTAGGATGTTTGTTATGTTTGTAGGATACTTAGAAAAAAACCAAGATAGGATTCAATGTGCTTATTTTTCATATTTTTGGTTTATGTAAATGTTTAGGATTTTTGGATATATTTTGTAGATTTTTTACCAAGCGTTTAATATGTTTTTGGTAGTTTTGGAAAAAAATTGGGATTTTTACTAGGTATCAATGTGAGGGACCTAGTTGTGATAGTGAACTAAGAAGTTAAAGTGACCATGAATGTACTCTAAACTCATGTAAACAATGAAGAGTCTTATCAATATTTAGAGATGGATAGAGTGAAGATGGATGATACAATAGATGGTAAACATCCTGACTATTTGGAACATAGGATAGTATAAAACATGAGAGGTGATAGGATATTATATAAAAATGAGATAAGGAGAAATACATGGTAAAATTTTATACTTTGGGAACTCATTTTCAAACAATATTAAATATTTCATTCCATCGACTGCATTCATTATAGATGATATAATGATAGATGTCATACTCCACCCTTTACTACATGTAACTAGTAAGAGGTGAGGAGTAAAGGATGAGAGATAAGAAGTATGTGAGACACATGATATAGTGATGCATAAATGAATATTATGGATATAAATACACGAGGTTTAATAATGGTCCATTTCATAAATTGTGACTCGTTTCTAAATAGGATTACCTGATCGATGACAAGATTGTTTTCACTTTATAGGTATTTGAATTGAATTAGACACATAAGTGGCCTACTGATTGGAAATATATGGATATGGAATTGTTTTCTCTCCTAACATGGGCATATAAATTTTTTTTGGAATTATTTTTACTAAGAACCTTTGATTCACATTGTCTTAAGGGTTTCTTTCTCTTCTTTTTGAAATGAACCCTATGTTTTTACCCATGCCTATAGTAAGAGGATAGGTTCATCACTAAAGATAAAACATAGGAGAGTAAGGGTACCTTTGTCCTTTCCCAACTTCACCTTACCAGTAAGAATTGTGGGCTCATCACCAAATATCATGAAGGATGAAAACTATAATTATTTGAAAAAAACAAATTCATATTTTTAATTTATTTTACCTTGATTTTATATCATTCTTGTTTAGAATGATCCTTTCCCCAAAATATTATCCTCATGTGACTAGTAGGACATGAGGGATCATCACCTAAGACTAAGATGGGAGGTCAAAAGATCTAGGTAAATAATATTATAGCTTTTTGTTAAATAAACCTTGTTTGGAAGTAGTATTTTCATTAGGAATCTTCTAGACAAGACCATAGGTGAAAATATCCGAAATGGGAGAAACCATAAGAGGGATGAGATACACAATACCAAATAGGAGCAATATTAACTCTTGTCTCATGATGACATGGAATAAATAGGTGAAGAGTGTGAAGAATCGTGAAGATGTTATGATTGGGATATCTGCCAATGGAATGAAAAGTTTAGAATTATTTTTAGATGATCTAGACTGTAAGAATGTATAAGTTCCATCCCCAAAGGTGTATAGTACACACAAATATGTTTTTTTTTCATTTATTCTTCTTGAATAACACCTTGGTGATTTTTTCACAATAAGAGATATTTTTCCTTTTTTTCTTTCTAATTTTCTCATTTTGGCTAATTAGGGTTCTCAAGATCTTCGCTGAAGTAATATGTAGCATCCAAATTAATAACACATACCTTATTGTGATCAAAATGGGTATGTTATCCTAAGTTTTACTAAAATCCTCAATGGTGTCATCATTTTGGAATAGGTCCATGGATACATGATTTGATTGGTCTTGATTGATAAGGGTAAGGTAAACAATGTCAAATGTGATGGTGCAAAAGGAAAGTTGGTCAAAGAGGATTTTATCAATGATTTCATCAAAGAGTTCATGTGTGGAGACTATCTCAACATCAGATTTAGTATCTTGACCATTAGTCATTGTATTAGTAGACACTTCACATGCAAAAGAATCAGGGTAGTAACCTAAACTATAGGGGTTAATATTTTCTGATGGGATAACATGATGGAGACAACCTTGATCGTTATTTCCAAGGCCTTTACCCTTCCATTTCATGTTTTTCATGATTTTGTTTACCATTACATGTTTGGGTGATTGATAACATGCATCAAACCATTCATCATACAACCAAGATCTATTATAACCTAGAATTATCTCATTTTCTAAGTATATGAATCATCAAAATAAAAATTCCAAGTTTGTAGATGCAATCTATTCAGTATATGAGAAAAAATTGATTTTTCACAGCTATGTGGTGATAAAGATAGATTTCGAATGTGAATCCATTTTTCAACATTTTTAAATTGGTACTCACCACATCCTTTATCAATGATTTTGAATGTGGATGTTTTCTCAAATGAATTAGTAGGTGTATTAAATGATATGGAAGGTGTATTAATAGATGTAGAATGTTGATTAAGAGGTGTAGAAGGTGGATTAATAGATGTAGATGATGGATTAGTATATGTAGAAGGTGGATTATTGGATATAGGAGATACACAATCACTATCGTGATTATTTATGCTAATTTTTGGAAGAAAATTTGAAAGTATAGTAGGATTAATATGCATGGTTTCAAAACATGGGATGATATAAGGCGGAGTAAATTTTTCTATAGATGTACAATAGTTTTATTTTCTATACCTTCCCTTAAGAATTCTATGATACTCAAAAGGTTTGGTGTTGGCATGTGACATGAATTCTTTACCATGATAGGGGGATTTAATAAATTGATGGTATGTGGATAAGATGGCCTGCATAACATGGATCCATGGGAAACCAAGGAGGATGTTGAAAGGAAATTCCAAGTAGACAATGTGACATAAGGTTTCAAAGGTTATTCATCAAATCTTGAGTAATAGTGTGACTATTCCTGTAGATTGTCTTTCATGATTATCATAGCCATGAATAGTTATGAAATCAGTACCAAGACTCTCCTCAGTATAGCCAAGGCACTGTAATAGTTTTATGGAGAAAATATTTAACATGACTCCATTTTATATAATAAATTTTTTGATATTATGAAGAGTAATGAATTCTTCAATACATAAGGAATTATTATTTGTGATATTTGTGTTCAAAAGGTCACGAGGAAAAAATGATATGATAAGACTATTGGGTGAAAGATCAGAAATCAAGGAATTGAATTGTTAGTTGTTGATATCCTTAGAAACATGCTCATTGTGTACTGCAAAAGGAAGGATGTCTTAATAACATGTGATATATTAAGAAACTCCATTAGGGAGATTTACGTGAATGTATTCACTAATTTTTGATAATACCATAAGAATCGGCATGTAAAATTTAGTATTGAATGTATATTTTGATCGTGAGTAGAATTAGGATTATATATTTGATCTTCAAGAGGTGCGAGAAGATTATTTGGTGGAATACACCCAAACATTATTTTGTCTAGTTGAAATGCATGGTCAAAATTTTTAATTTTGATGGTACTAACTAAGTTGGGTTCTACGATCGATGGAGGATATGATTGATTCATATTCAACGTTGTTGGATGTTTGGGCATTATCCTTTTGATTTATTTTATTTTCATCATGTTTCAAAAAAATGGTCTTGGAAAACCTTCAACTTCTCATTAGGAGTTTTATTATTTGAGGTGTTTTCAACTTCTATATCTCCACGGTCAATTAAATCTTGAATATAGTGTTGTAATATCATATAACCATATATATAGTTTCATTGATATGATGGTACTCACAATATTTATTTTATTTTTACCACATTAGTTTTGGCTTCCCCTATTTGAAGGGTCTTGAGATTGGATAATTGATCATATCTGCACTTTCTAAGTGACAAAATATGATAGAATGGATTTCTATAAGGTGTGTGAATTATCTTTGTTTGAGTTCACGAGGATTGATTTCTCTACTAGAAATAATTATTGGTTGATTAGTGGAATTGTTTGATTTTGATTGAATGTTTTGAATATTTTGAACATGGAGAGAATATATGATCTCATTTTTCACAACATTATGGTATTGATTGATAATTTTTTTACTTTTATTGATATTTATTTTTATTCTTATTAGGTTGATCCTAGAAGGAGTCTTGATTAGGCCTTAATAATCAGGGATATCTTTATTTACGCCCTTATCGATTACTTCTTAAAATTTGGTTAGTAAATTCATTTTTATTTAGAATGATAATTCATGATTGAAATTAGGTATAAAAATATCACTAATTGTTTCTACGGAATTGATTAACAGAATCGCTTCGAATCCTTTCCCATATTTGGAGAAATGATGAAAATGTTTTATTACTTCTTTTATTTGTGTTTCAAAGTTCCATCAAAGTGATCTTTTAATCTAAGTTAAATGAAAATATTTGTCAAAATTTTATGATAATTCAGTAAACACAACAATGGATCCTTTAGGAAGTTCAAAACATAAATATAAATCATCTCCTTATAAACTCTAAGGGAAAATATGCAAGATGTATATTTCATTGTAAGATACTTTTGGAATGCCATGAAGAACTATTTTACATATTCTCATGGGTCATTATTGCCTTTATATTTTTCAAATTTAGGAGTTTTAAATGATGGAGGAAATGGTATGTGCAACACATATTTATTAAATGGATAGGTTAAATCTCATCAAAATTGAATTGTTTTGATTGTTTTTATAATCCCATGATTTCCTCTTTCATGTTATTTTATTCTTGTTGAATTTGAGAGTTTCTTTGAGGGTTGTTTATGAATTCACCGGTTTCTTGATTGGTTTGTTTTGGTTCTTCATTGATTTATTTTTCTGTAACATTAGAAGCCATATGGGAGAGGTGTTGTGTCATATCATGAATTTTATCTAATAAGGATTCACCGGATGTTTTTGTTGAATTGTTGGAATTTTGATTTCATTTTCTTGATTTGGGTTTTTCTAAGAGATATTGCAAGTTATCTTTCCCAAATATTTGATGGTATCTTTGCTCATATTTTGAGGATGAGAATAAGGTATTGGTTTTTGTTGTGTCTCAATAGTTCATATAATTGTTCTTGTTCTTCTTCGGTGAGTTTGGGTCGTCTGCCTCATTTTCTTAATAAAAACTATATTTTCTAAGAGGGTTGACTATATAAAATTTATCATAGATATTTTGGATTTTTATTAATCACCATTTTACTAAATGTGAGGACCTAAAGTGAAGGGTAAATTTAAGGTTTTTGACAATATTGAAATTTGGATAAGTGTTGTTTTCATGAATTAATTTCTTGCAGGAAATATTAGTGGTTTTCACCAATAATCACATGGCTAGCCCCCTCCTTATTGGGTATGGAGAGGATCCCATTTATTGAATGTAAGGACTAAATGAAACTATGGGTTGTTTTTTGGCCGGAGATCACATATGAGTAATTTAATAAACTTATCATAAATTTATTATACAGTGTCTAAGGGAGGAGTTTATTTAGAAAAGGTAAAGGGATGTAGGAAAATAGAGAGTGTGGTTTAAAATTATGAGTATGCACCTATAGATTCTCACCAATATTAACCAAAGTAGGTCCATATTCAATAGGAAGAAATTAACCATGTAAATAATAGAAAGAATAATAAATTGGAGACATAAAGTTATATGGATTCATTAATCAAAGACACAAATTTCCTTCGTGTTGTATAATATTACAATTCTTACAAATTTGAAAAGTGGAGAGAGTAAAGGACATAGACAAGGATATTGAAGAATATAGCTTATTGTTTATAGTAATAGTGAAACAAAGAACACCAAATAACAATAATAAAAATTCTAACCCTTTGGAATGGAGAGGCCATCCAAATTTACATCTTACAAAAAGTCTCACCATCTCCCCCATGTGAATTTTCACCACCACCACTTGTGACCTTTCACATTCAATAGGAATGAATTTAAGTCATTTTCTTATTTTTGAAAAGGGAGGTTTACAATGAAAAATAATAAAGAGTGAAAAATTAAATTCCCAATTAAGTAATGGAATGTTAGAGAGAGGGAGGAGAGAAGATGAAGAGAGAGAAGTGATGATCTGGAGTTGGGGAAGGTTATGTTTGTGAATAACCTGATTCCCGATGGATCTTAAGAGAATGATATAAGAATAAATTTATTTTCCTTTGACCTCATATTGAATTAAAACACTTTGATTACAACCTCCTCCTTCTATGAGACATGGAAGGATTCCAAAGAATTAAATAAGTGTTTAAAAACACTACTACAAGAATTACATTGTGTGGACCTTAGATGACTAATCAAATCACTTAAACATGATGACCCTTTTCTATGAATCAGAGGAGGGACTAAACCATCCAATCTCTTGTAAAATTTACCCTTCTAACTCTGAATAAAAATTAATAATTTATTTCCATTTTCACCTTCTCCATGCTCAATCAACATCCTTATTTTTAAATCTTTCAGTTCCATACTTGTTACATCATCATAGTCCGATTAGGATACTCAATTTTGATGTTGAAATTGGTTCCAAATTTGAGTGTTTGAGCTCCATGGTGAAAAATTCCATGAGATGAACAAGAGAGGAATGAGTTTGTAAATATTAACCTTAATCTTAACAGTTGATATTTTTAGTACGTCCAATTCAAGGATGTTTCTTTTTAGTAAGTTTCACAATTTAGCACTTTTGAGTGTTCTTGATATGCAAAAGATTAATGGAAACTCGAGAGAATGAATCATTATAGAATTTAATCTTTATAGATTGTCAAGATTGGTAAGACTTAATATTTTAAAATTGCATCTTATGAGATTCAAAATGATACAAAGTGGTCTCTAAATTTTTCTATTCTACAAGGATGCTCTGCTCTAGATTTTAGATGATTTTATCATCTAGATTAGTGAGACAGTGAGAACTTCATCGAAGAGGTTAGAATACTAAGAGAAAATTCAGTCCTCCACATCTCCAAAAATATTACATGGCCCACCTCAACATGCAAACAATGGATTGAATGAAATATTATTTTATAAAGAATATGTGCTCTAAATATCACAAAATTTAGCTTCATGGATCATCAAGAAATGCAAATTTCATCTTAGAGGGAAGAATGCTTTGAGAGAAATATCAGTCCTCCATATCTCTAAAAATACACCTTTTAATAAATTAATGAATGGATCAAATGAAAGATAATTTTATGAGCATTGTTTCCTCCAAATTTTAAAAAATTTGGTTCATTGGATCATCAAGAAAATGCAAATACATTTTCAAATTTTATGGGAAAAAATCAATTCCACGCTAGAAAAATAAGTCATTAATAAAATTTGAATGGTGGAATCTCATGTCATGAATAATAGATCATCATAATGTGTTTTCAAAAGGATTTTATGGTTAATATTTGAAGTGATTTGGTCCACAAGATCATGAGATATGTGAAAAACTTAATTTTTCAAGCATGTGAGGTCTCGGGCATATTCTAGTAGCATATCAACATGGATAAATATTTTGAGAAAAAAACCATTTTAAATTAAAAAAGGTTAAGTGTTTGGAAATGAATCCTTTCCATCTCATTTGCACACCTTAACTCTTGTTTAACCTATTTGAGCTCAATCATGGTTAGACGAGGGTTGAAGGAGTTACTCCTAAAAAATAGGAGATAAGGGGAAAACTTATAAGACGGAAAGAAGGATGCACTTTGAATAAAATCATGACAATTTTCATGAGAGTGAGATACAAGGGGTTGAAAACTAGCTCTAGGGGCATGTAACTAGCTCTTAGGGCTTAACAATAGTTTTGTATGTGTCAGGGGCTAACCGTGAGGGGGATGCACAATGTTTTATCCTCATGTCTCATTACACCTTAGGAATAATAAACTCCCAAAATAGATCAAAAAAATTTCATGGGTGCATCATCATGAGGAGGGGGAAAATTTTAATAGACCTTCCGTTTGTATGTTTTCCACTCTCTCTAATACTTCAAGCTCCAACTTTTAAGTGGTGAAACCAATATTTTGAAGGGAATCACAATTTAGTTTTCCCCATGTCCCTCTTCATGTTGGGGAAAATTCAAAGGGGAATTGAGCCTTGAGAAATGTGCCAAAGCGGTACACAACATAAGGAGGAGGCCAACTTTCATATTTTCCACTTTCCTAACACACATGTTGTGGTTTTTTAAGTGACAAAAGTAAAATTACACAGGTAGAGCACAATTATTTTTCCTTCATGTCCCTTTACACATTAATAAAAACTACAAGGGACACAACCTTAAAAAGTGTGCTCAATCTTGTTTTTTGGTTGATATCATCACCCCAATGCAAAATTAGAACACCAAAAGTCCTTTTTCTTCTCTAAGAGAATGACATGGAGTTTAGGAGAAAAACATTATATGATTTTGAATCAAAAACAACGGATGAGACTATTGCAAAAAATTTAAAGATTAAATTCTACTAGAATTTTTTTTTTTTAGCCTGCAACTATTTTGGATCAAAGGTACAGTTGTAGTGTCTTGGATCATCACGAATGATTTTGAAGTCTTGGATAAATATTGATGTGTATATAATTTGGATAAATATAGTAATATTCCATTTACTATTTTATGAGATTTTAAATCTTCCCTGGAACACCTAGAATCTTTGGAAAAAGTGACTTTCTTCATCAAAGTCATCATTTCATGTGCTCGAAATAACTCGTTTTGCTTGAATTGTTCTAGACATCATTTTTTAGTCATTTTTATACCCCTAGAACAATAGTCTAATCCCATGTGCGTCAGCCTATCACCCAAAGGTGGGCATTGGGTGCTCACCCGAGGCACGTGCGGGCATCAAGCCCCTCCTTTATATGAGTCTTGTGAGAATACATCCTTAATGACAGATTTAGATGCATGAAAGAAAAGAACCATGTGTTCATTCTAAGAAATTAGGATGAGTTATCATATCAATGCATCCATTTAGATAACAAAGAGAAGTATCAAACAAAATATAGAACTGATTCATAACACAAAGAAAATGAACTAGGGTTTATGCCCATGAACAACATACATTCTCTGAACGGAACCTTATATTCATGATAACAAGTTCAATAACCACATTACATTCATTAGGACATAACAAGCAAATATAACAATGCAGACCAGATTCATGCATTAAGACCCTAAACTATGCTTCCATATTACAAAACTAGTTACAGACCCATCCCTCTAAAATTTCCATCACTCCTATAGTTATCCTAATCCCAACCAAAAGGACATTTCATTATTCCCGTAGAGATTTTCCTATCCAATTCTATTTGTGTCTTTGTCTTCTTCTACCCGAGCATCTCTATATATAGATTTAGTCTCCACCACCATGCCTTCCTAAGATAACAAATTAACTACCAAGTGTCCATGTGGTCCTCTAATGGAGAATGCTTCCTTTGATCCGAACTCTCCACTATTTGCAATGATGTCTTTCTGGATCCTTCCATCGCATGCATGGAATATTCCATTCTTAACCATATAACTGCCAAACTAGCACCTTATCCACTCTGCATGCTAGACGGGTCACACTTTTCTCATGTGCTTCTTGGAACACTAAATATGGCCAAGTACTAAACCTATATTATCTTACATGCATGCGCTGTGTATTCTTCTACACCTTATTATAACCCTTCCCTATGTGCTTTCACCTTGGGAACCCTTATTTAAATAGGTCCCATGCACCCACGCACCTTCTTGTACTTAGCCAATATTCTAAGGCCCAACATCACCCCACACTACGCCCGATCTCTATCCTTAGAAACACTCATCTTCACCAAATAAAGAATGGTGATCTCTGAATATTGGGAAAAAGAATGAAATAATGGGGAAAATATAAGAGAACGAAGCTTATTTTTGAAGGAGGAAAGGGAAATCCTTCCCTATTTCTTCCTCTAGATTTTCCCATGCATCAACATCACTCAGGTAGCTTTGCTAATAGAGGTCTCCGACTAGGTGCTCACCTCCTCAAAACTTAGTTCCTCCCCTTAGGCACTCATCGTCTCAACAATACTCCAATTATTTTCCCAAGTCATCAAGTGCATCCATCCTACAAATGATCTGGGATATAACTCCTTTAGACAACTTTTTATTGAGCCTCGCAAGGTCTCAATAGATTTTGATTTATTTTCTACCTCAGCTAGGATTTTATCCATTTCTTCCCTATTCCCCTTATTATTTTCTTAAAACTCCTTGAGTTCCATTTCATGTGTGGCGACTAGGATGTTTTCCACTCTATCTCTATCAACGCAGTTGTCATATGTAGCTTCAACAACTTGTGAGGTGGCCTTGACCTCTATAAGGATTTCGGTATATCGAGCAACGATCTCCAAAACCTTCATCTTCTCTTCTTTCTCTTGGTACGCCAACGATTCTTCAGTAATATCTAAGGAAAGTGGTTTCCTTTCTATCATGAGGATACGAGTCAACCGATTCATATTTCTACTAGGGCAGTCTAGGTCGTGGTGATTTAAAACAATAACACCTGTAATCATTTCAATTTTCTTGTGTAGCTCATGCACCCTTGCTTTATCCTCTTTCAGTTCACGCCTTAACTATGCATTGATAATCTCTTCTTGCTTCAAGTCCTTTCTCTTCTCAACGAGCTCCTTCTTTTCCTTCTCCAATTCCTCCTCTAAGAATCTTACTCTATCATTTCTTCTTAATAGTCTGACATCAATCTCAACTAAAAATTTGTTGAGCACATTACGAGACCTACTAATCATATAATTATTGAGCATTTACCAAGGGATTTACTCCATTTGTATTTGGCACCTTCATCAGTGCTCCCTAACTTACTTCAACTTAGGTTCATCCATGTGAAACTCAAATGCCCAAGATAACATCTTTCGGGTTCATGGATATGCACCTTCTTCATCAAATGAGGTCAAAACCAAGATTTTTTCTCGCTGGTATGGTGCTTTGGAAGCGTGTGTGTAGCACCTTAATTGTATCATTAATGTATCCCATTCTTTTCCATTTTTCTACCACTACATCCTTCACACTGCTCACATAGCCTTTGGGAAGCTTACCACCAAATTTGGATTCCCACCCATGCTACCATATTCTTTCCCAAGACTCTCTTCTTCTATTTCCTTCAAATTTTCATCTTCGCTCCGATCCAACTCTTTCTCCACCAAATCCTTAATGATGCCCACCACTTCTCTCTCCATGGATTTTTACATTTGTTCCTTGGTGAGGCTTGAGGTTCCCCTCATTTTTATGCTTACCTCTTCACTCACCCCCTTATCTTGATCCTCTATTTCCTCCTCATCATTCTTCTCTTCATCTTCCTCATCATCGAGTCATGTACATTATATACCGGATGGTCTTGACTTCCTTCAGGATTTTCATCATCCTTGTTGCCAATGTAGGCCTTTATGCTCTCGGCTTCCTTCGA
Organism: Taxus wallichiana var. yunnanensis; assembly: GCA_018340775.1. Taxonomy (NCBI): domain Eukaryota; kingdom Viridiplantae; phylum Streptophyta; class Pinopsida; order Cupressales; family Taxaceae; genus Taxus; species Taxus wallichiana. Next base: position 52,435,180 of record CM031239.1, read on the forward strand.
GTCTACCTTTTTGCCACCTTCTTCTTCTTCCTAACCGGTGATTGCAGGTATACAAGATTCATCCTTTTCCTTCCTTTAATAGGAGACATCTTCTTTGGTGATTCTTCATGTGTGAAGGATCCTTCATGCTATGGTGCCTCTTCTTCCAGGGTTTTTTCCTTGATCGGACTTCTTTCTACACGTGTAAGTGCTAGGCTTAGCAATTGCTTCCTGCACCCACCGATTGTGTGGTTTTTACATTTGGTGCCTTTTTCTCCTGCGCACTCTTCTCTTTCCTTTTATTTAGCTTGGCCTTTCTCCTCCATGTGGATTCTTTTAGAATGGAGACATAACTCTCCAAATAGGAGCCTTTCTCAAATTTAGTCCTTATGCATGATATACCCTTGTTGTAGCCCTTTTGGTGATTAGTAACATTATTGGCTTCATCATTTGTACTTTATAGCAGACATACTTCTTCATGTATGCATGCTTATTATGGTATATGAGCTTTCTGCAGCTCGTGGTGGTCTTGGTCTACTTAAATAAGGTTGAACCTTAACCTTTTGGCCTCTTTGAACCGGTTGACCCTTTCTTGGAAGTATTACACGGTGAAGGAGAAGGGTAGCTTACACCATGGGCTCTTAGTACCATTTGTCAATGTAAACTATCTAATGCATAAATTTTGATAAACTAAAAAATTTTCCTCTCTATCCCCGAGCATGAGAAACTACTTAGGATCCTCCATTTTTCCCCGAATGTGCTTGCACATTTTCTTATACCAATTTTCTTGGCATGCCTTGTGGGAGACTCATCATGGTTTCACAAGCATACTTCTCGAACCTTTTTATGGGTGAGGCATTGTGTTCTGGATACTCCCAAAGGAAATTATTTGGCCCATCGAGAACTACAATATCTGAGAAGAAGATGGTGAGGATAATGTTGCAAAAATTATATTTTATCCTTCCTTCACGTTACTTATGATCTCATTTGCAATAAAGGTGGACAAGTTATAGATGGTCCCTTCTGAGATCTTTTAGCATACATTTATCCATGCCTTGTTTATGTGCATCCATCTTTCTTGATCATTAAGCATAGTGACCAAGTGCGTGGCCATCCTCATAATAGGGTCTTAGATTTCTATGATGTAAAAGTTCCACAAACCACTTTTGTAGTCATAACCTCCCTAGTTTCCTTGATGGCCTCCTTATCACTCAAATCATCATCATCTATGGATTCTCCTTGATAGTTCAAGCCAATGAACTTGGATATCAAATAAGGTGTTATGCACATCTTGTAGATTGAAAAGTTGAAATAGTCTTCATGTACCCGTGACATCAACCATTGATATAGTCACTCGAGCTTTCCAAAGTAAGGCAACTCATACGGTTGCAATAGCCTTTCCTTTTCTAACTTTACTTTCACCTTGTACGCTATATATTAGCATTTCATCTCGGTGTCCTCATAGTTGTATGAACTAGCTCCAACATCATTTCTTTCTCTCAGTAGTGCTCGTGTGATGGTTGTAATCTCTCACACCATTTGTCTCAAGTGTGGCACTCACTCATTTCCCACCAATACTCCATCCGGGTACTAGATTTCTCGCATACCATTCCTCATTGGAGCTAGCAATGGTAGTATTTTATTTTCCTTTACCCTTTCTCTTTTGTTTCTTTGGTGAAATGGTCACCTTATTTGGTATCATTCTTCTTGTCAAAGTTAAAATTTTAAACTCCTTTCTTTTCTCTACTACTCGCTTTCAATTCTAAGGCTTAACTCTGCGAAGAAATCCTTCTCTTTCCATGCCCTAGTTGTCAAACCCTAATTAGGAAAACCCTTCCACAAGATGGCATACTTCAAAAAAATCTCCCCATGCCCACATACTCCTTCCAAAGATGGTTTGCAGATCCACCCTAGTAACACACTTATATCTCTATGATTCTTCTTCACATAAATATATCTATATGCCCTAGCTCGCAAGAGTGCTTCAACTTCGTAATAAGGCTAAAATAATGACTTTCCTAACTTCATATTTATAGTTTTTCTCCTCTCTAGTAATAAATGCTATACCACCTACCAATGTACTTAGCATTAAATGTAGATTTTTCCACTAGGCTGACCTTAAGCGCCGTTACCCACACACCCAATCCTACACAAAAACCTTCTACAAACTTCGACACGTAAAATCCAATATGATCAAGAATTTTACGCACACATCTATAGCACCAAAACCATTTCTTTTGTCCTTCACCTAATTTTTTCCCTCACCTACCTCATGTTGTTCCTACGCTCTTCATCCTTTGTATGTGCTCTTTTTTACAACCTTCTTGCCATCACAATTCATTATCCATCATTTCCCACACGCTTTCTCAATTTTAAGTGCTTCCTTCTCTAGGCCGGGCCACTCAAAATTTACTATTGTCCTATACTTTACTTTGTACTAATCCACCCCACACTAAAACAAATGTGCGTCCTTTGCACATACACAACTTTAGAAAATAAAGTTATTACTGGTGCACAAGGTGCAAAAAGATCAAAAAGAAAAGAAAAAGTAACGAGAAAGGGAAACAAGAGAAAATAAAAAAACTAAATGGAAATCATAAGCTAACTAGAAATAATTCCTTATTTACAAAAATAAGAAGAATTATTTATAGTAGCTTCATCCTACTCCCATTGAAATGACATGGTAATCTTGTCCCATCTAGCGCTTGTAATTGGAAAGTACCTGAATCAAGGATGTATGAGATGATGTAAGGTCCTAGCCAATGGAATTTCAACTTCCTTGGATGGCATAGAAACTTGGAATCATACAAAAACACCATCTACCCAAGCTTAAACTATTTGTTTTTGATATGAAGATCATGTCATGCCTTTTGTCTTGCATTTTCTATCTTCTGAATCCATCTAGCAAGTGATCATATTTCATCTAACTGCATCAACTTATCAATCCTCTCTTCCAATGCTTGTTCATCATCCAACCCTCCTACACATGCTATATGTAGTGATGGTAACATGAATTCAACTAGAAAAATAGCTTCCGCACCAAACACCAATTGAAACGGTGTGGCCTTGTTCAACCTCTTGTAGGTTTTCCTGTATGCCCATAGAACGGTTGATAATTTTTCATCCCAATCTTGTCTTCCGATGTCACAAATCTTGGTCAATGTGTGACTTAGTATTTTGTTAAATGCCTCAATAGTTCCATTCACTTGAGGGTGATAAGGGGTAGTCTTGTGATGGGCCACCATAAATTCTTATAACAGAATATTGACTATTTCATTTAGGAAATGTGTACCTCTATCACTTGTTAAGCTTAAAGGATAACCATACCGCTAATTATGTTATCCCATAAAATCTAGTAGATTTTGTTGCGGTGTAATCCTTCATAGGCACTACCTCTCGCCAATCTTGCTAGGTGATTAGTGTAGGTAATTATATATCGTGAACCAAAGGCTTTGTGTGGATAGCGAAATTGGCCCTATATAGTCGATTTACCATTTTTCAAATGGTTCAATGCTAACTATTGGTTGCAATGGCATTTCATCCCTCTTTCCATGTTTTCCAAGGTGTTGGAAATGGTCACATGCCTTACAAAACTCAATACAATCCTAGTAGATGGTTTCCCACCAAAGCCCCGCCATTCGAATCATCTACGCAGAGTATTTCCTACATAGTGTCCTCTTCTGCAATCCCACCATGCGCTTCCTCCATAATTGCCATGCACTCATGTTCTAATATGCATCGGCGTAGAACCTCATCACGTCCTAAATTATATAGATCTCCACTAATCAACATGTAGGGTGTGACGTGTATTGCCAATCAAGCTTCCTTTCCAGAGCCTTCATCTCATCCGGTGCCACACTAGTTTTTAAAAATACAACAATATCTTCCATGTACAAGGGCATGTGCCACAACCTAAAAATTACACATCTGCTATGGTATCCTCAATACTTTTCACATCCTCCCCGAGTTAATCCTTGATGAGTGTTTAGGTCCTAAATTTCTCTTTTCAAGTTTTACAACCACCGTGAACTCAAAATCTTTGAATAATAGCGCCCAACAACATATGTACCCTTGTAAAATAGGTTTTTCACCAATTATTTCAATGACATGTGGTCTATATAGAATATAAATGGTGTTAGCAATAAGTACCATCTAGACTTTTGCAATGCATAGATCATTGATAGTGCCATACTCTTAGTAGTTGTGTAATTGCTTCTCTTGGTTTCAACTTCTTGCTTGCAAAACACAAGGGGTGATCAATAATCCCTCACAAGGTTGTGCTAGTACTTCTCCTAGGTTGTTCTTGAGGCATCAACATGCACATGGAAAGGTTATCCTAAGAAGGAAAGCGTAGTATGGGTATAATGACAAGCCCATTCTTCAAAGTGTCAAATGCCTTCTACTGTGCCTCTCCCCAAATGAAAGTAACTCTTATGTTTTAGAAATTCATCCAATGGTGTGGAAATCTTAGCATATCCCTTGATGAGTTTCCTATAGCACCCTATATGTCCAAGGAATCTACACACTGCTTCGACTAGTAGGCTCCTCCAATCCCACATAAACCGCAACTTTTGCAGATCCACTAGTAAGCCTTCTTTACATATAATTTGTCCTAAAAGGGTTCCAAATGGAGTAGCAAAGATACATTTCTTAATGTTGAGGGATATCCTCAATTGCTGACATCTCTCAAACATCAGCCTCAAATTGTCACAATGGTCTTTTACCAACCCATACATAGTCCAGTCATCCAGGTAAACTTGAAGAAATTTATGGATGAAGTCCTGAAATGCTTGTACCATGATGCATGAGAACACATCAAGTGCATTATTCAATCCAAAAGGCCAAACCATGTAGGCATAACTTTCCCATTCAAAGGGCAAAATTTTCTTTCTCTAGTCTTCCTTTGCAATCCTGACTTGGTGATACCTTGAGAACCCATCCATGAAAGAGTAGACCTCGTGCCCGGCCACTCCTTCTAGAATTTCTTTAGTAAAGGGGGTTGGGAAAGGATTGATGACACATACTACATTCATGTCCCTACAAACACACAATCCTTATTCTTCCATCCTTCTTGATACTAATGAAAATTGGGCTTATCCATTATTATTCCTCCACATCCTCAACGATACCGACGCTATCATCATTTCTATTTCTTCCTTGACTATACGCACAAATTCAAATTCATCCGATAAAGCCTCTTCTCGGATTGGGTGTGCACCTTCATTCAACTTGATATTCATATCCCCAAGGAATGGTGATTCCTTTGAGTTCATGGTACCCACGAGGGAAAAAATATTTGAACTCGTGCAATAGATCAATGAACTTTGAAACTTCCTTAGGTTTTATCTCTATCCCAATGTTAACCTTATTTGTTCTTAAAGGATCGTGGTAGATGCATGCTCACTCATCAACGCTATCTATGACTTCACGTGTACCTTCAAAATGGTTAGCATCCAAACTTTACATTTCCTCACCATCTACTACATAGATGTTTTTTCTTTTTTCCTTTTCCATGCACGTGCGCTCAAACTATACTTCCTTTGATTCCTCTTCATCAAAATTTGTCTCTAAACTAGGTTCTCCTAGTAGCTCATGTATTCTATCTTCCATCATAGCATTATCTCACATTGTAAGGTGCTTAATTACTTGTAAGCCTTATCCACTGATTGCTTTGTACTTCTATACTAAAACCTTGAATGAGATTAGCCGCTAACTCCTTCCAATTACCTATTTGACGGCGCATCTCTCGAATGAATATACCACATGCACGCATAGCCTCAGTAAGGTGGAATATAACTTACGCTCCCATAAAAAAGGTGCTAACACTTATGTGCTTGCCATTGAGGCCTTTTCACATGCTTAGATATGAAATGAGGTGGTCTCCTTACCATGGTAGTCTTGGATGAAAGTTGGTGTGTAGATCCTAGAGAACCTTGACGTAAAATGTGAATCTTACATCACGCCATTCTTAGAGGATCTCTTGATGAGTATCCCATCAGCGCACTATAGTTCCCAACAGGTTATAACTAAGCATTCCCCTTCTCTCATCCTCATTCTTCCATTGAGCCTCCATTTCTCTCAAAAAATTCAGGTATCCTCCTCCGCAGTAATTCAACAACTTTTTCCCTCCCATGTCTTGAGTGCACCTTCATTACCCTTATTACTGCACTTCTCTCAAATATCTTCTAATTGTCACATGCCATGTCGGTGGTATCACTTAAGGACTCGAGCATATTCAAACTTGATAACTCCTCCATGGGATGTATTATCTTTGGATCTCTGATGGAGCACACATAGATTTTATTGAGGACTTCATCTCCTAAGGGATCTATATAGGGTGTTGATTTCCCATCCATTATAGGGATAATCACCCTTTCTTCCTTGTTATAGAAACTGATATACCCCTTGTTAAACTACAGGTTGGCATTGTTCTTATAACACCAAGGACGCCTAAGTAATGCTTTGGGAAATTATCTACCTTGGTGAGCACCAAGACTTAAAAGTGCCTAGTAAACTTGGCCCTTTGAATAGTGATAACCACCTCCTTCAAGACTCCAATGGGCATTTCCTATGTCTTGTTTTCCATATAGAACACATTTGAAGATGGCTGTAATGTGGGCCTTAACATTTTATGCCATGCATCTAAGGTGAGAACATTGACCTCCACTCCAGTGTTGATGAGGATATTGCTTATAAGGCACCCATCAATAATTGTATTTAATGTAATCTCCTTATCATAGTTAAGGTTATGAGGAGGAAGGTTTGCATGTAGAAACTACCTTTTGTGCTCTACTATGACACATGGTACCTTCTCTCATAGCCATTCTCCTAGCAAGGGAATAATATTATGTTGCCTTAACATCCTACATACTTCCCTTACTTCATCTAGGTCCTAATTCAAAGCCTTGAAATTCTTCCTTTGATACAAATACTTTGACTTCTCCTTTAGACATAAGATCTCCCCTTGTAATCTCGGAATCACATTCATAGTCCATTGATACACTTCCTTCTTATGAGTAGGATATGGATACTTCCCATGTACCACTTCTTCCCTAACAACCAGTTTTGACTTGGCATCTCTCTTTCATACGTAGCCTCTGCTTGAGTTGTTACCAGCAAGACAGTTCTAATCATGACCCATGTACTACTCTTAGCATCCACTAAGAGTCGGCCTTATTTATACTCACCATCCCAATGCCTTTTTATTTCTGGTGTTGTTGACTTATGTGTTCAAACAACTTGGGAACTCCTCGTACTTTTGTAATATTTCACACCATGAGCACTACAATAGGTTAGGAAAATCATGCTCATAATGATACGTAGACCTAAAATTATAATAGGTTCCTTACAGAACTCACTTCTTCCTCCTCTCGTGGTTAATGTGACCATGAAATCCTCCGTGAAAACTCTTCCACATGTTTCTCCATCTCGTGTGCCCTTCATAGCGATGATCATCATCCTTGGAACTACTATCAAGACCACCTGTGCACACCAAGATTAATAACGTCACAAATATGGTCAATCATCCTACAATTCCTAGTATCATGGGTTTTAGAGGTATAGATATTGCAATAACAAGAAACATTCTTGCAGATTGTGCGCTATAGTAGAGGACATCTATTTGCATCATGATCCCCATGGAAAATCTCAAATTCTATCATCATTTTCTGTACCATCTTTCGAGGGAAAATATCCTTTGCATGCCCTTCTACTTCATAGTATGTACACCAAATCCCACTACGAACCTCATGCATTGATTTTACGGAGACAGCTTTCTGAATTTCTCGCCATTGAATAAATTTGAGCCTCCAGAGAAGAGCTAACACTAGTATTAACACTTCTAACAACCTCAATGCACCGGGAAACTTCCAAGGCCTTACATGAGTTTGTGAAAGACTTGTGTGACAATTCCCTTCTAAACGATGTTATCAATCCTCCAACAAATCATTGAGAATGTTGAGAAGGGTGAACGTTATAGGGTAGTTTTGACAAGAGATTCTTGAACCATACATCATACTCCTACACACTCTCTTCCATTCCTTATTGTATCTCATTCAAAGAGCTAATGCTTTTCTACTCAAATTCAAGGATATGGAATTATACTAGGAATGTGTTATTCAATGCAAAGTGTATTCTACCACCGTTTGATGGCGGTCATACTTCCGATACTAGCTATGTGTGCGCCTTACAACGTCGTTGCAAACCGACTTTCCTTTCACTCTGGGTAGTGATCTCTCTCACATTCCATAGTAAATCACACTTATACACATGATCTAAAGTATCCTCAATACCCATGTAGTCCGGTAAGTGTAAAGACATCTCAAAAATACTTGTGGAGGTGGCTAGGCCCTTATCCTCCCAATCCAAAGCCTTGGTTCCTTCCAGCTTTTTCTCCTCCACCCAGATCCACTAGATCCACTAGGTCATGTTCCTCTTGATCCACTCGATCCTCTGGATCTGCTAGGTCAACTAGCTCCTCTAGCTCCTATACCACCGAGATCCACCTCCCGTAGTTGAAAATGGTTTGAAGTGGTCGTGCCTAGTGTTCCCAATGTCCCACTGAACTACATGTTGGTGTTTTTGATATTGTCCCACTTCCGCTTATATTTCCTGCACCACTCCTAGATGCGATACCCAAACCTTATTTTTTTTCACCTTGTCCAAAAATTCCTCCAAATACCAGAATGGTTTATGCAGCCATGGATGTCCCGAATGAGAAATTATATCTCCCAGGCACAAATCAAGTTACTACCCAGATTAACTAGGTTAGCAATACTTCTCCTTGATCCGGAAAACCAAGCGTGAAAGGTTGGTCACCAGGTGGGGTTCGATGCATGCTAAAGGATCTCCTTTCTCCATGTAATGAACTCTCATCAGAAGATGAAGGGGATTCTCTCCCATGCTTTCCAATATGGGGTAGCACAGACTGCTTAGGTTCCACGTCCTCTACATGAACCTCAACTCCTTCCCACAATGTCTACCTCCATAGATCCATTACACTTGTAACCTCATGTTTTCTAGTCATTTCCATTTCATGATATTTTCTATACATGAGTTATCTCTCCTCCCTTTCCTTTTCATCTATAATTTCTACCATCTTCCTCCACCTTAGCTTCCTCACCCAAAGACTCGAGATAGGAAATGCCTCTAAAATTAAGGTAGTGATCAAGATCTTTATAGCCAAGGGGACAACACATAAAAATGATCCTCTGGGATCCTCGAAACTCAAATTCAAAACCTTTGGGCAAGAATACTTAGAAATGGCATATTGTAGAGTATAACTAGTCAACACTCCTTTAAACTAGTGATCAACAGTACACATCCAAGTCAAATCTACATCCTGCAGCCTATGGTAATCATCCATGGTCCACATGCATGGTCTATAGTACCTTCTCGATCTGGATGCATATGCTGAAATCCATTCATATAGTTCTACTAGAAAACAACAAAATAATTTCTCATATAACTCATGGTATATGTTCTCTTCTACCCATCTACGTGCATCAAACTCAGGTCCAATGCTAAATCTTTTAGAAAACTCATCCTTCGTGCTCTTGAACCATGCTTCAACACTTTCTATGGTCATACATTTGGTCATTATGCATCATAGGGACCAAGATGTATGCCATTTCTCACAACAACTTTGAAAAGAGGTCTCATCAATGAAACCAAGATGTAGTCATTTTTATACCCCTAGAACAATAGTCTAATCCCATACGCGTCGGCCTATCAGCCAGTGAGCATTGGATGCTCACCCAAGGAACAAGAAAGTTTCAAGCCCCTTATTTATATGAGTCTTATGAGAATACATACATAATGATATATTTAGATGCAGAAAAGAAAGGAACCATACTTTCATTCTAAGAAATTAGGATGAGTTATCATATCAATGCATCCATTTAGAGAACAAAGAGAGGTATCAAACATAATATAGAACTGATTCATAACACAAATAAAATACAACAGGTTTTATACCTACGAACAACATATATTCTTTAGAACGGAACCTTATATTCATGTTAACAATTTGAATGACCAAATTACATTCATTAGGCCATAACAGACCAATATAACAATGCAGACTAGAGTCATGCATCAGAACCCTAAGCTATGCTTCCATATTATAAAACTTGTTATAGAGCCATCCTTCTAAAATTGCCATCACTCCTATAGTTATCCTAATCCCAACCCAAAGGATCCTTCATTATTCGTGTAGAGCTTCACCTATCTAGTGATATATGTGCCACTGTCTCTTGTTCTACTTGAGCATCTCTATATATATCTTTAGTCTCCACCACCATGCCTTCATGAGATAACAGATCGGTTATCAAGTGTCCATGTGGTCCTCCAATGGAGCATGCTTCCTTTGATCCAAGATCTCCACTCTTTGCAATGATGTCTTTTTGGATCCTTCCATCACATGCATGGAATATTCCATTCTTGACCATACAACCGTCAGCGGACACCTTATCCACTCCACATGCTGACGAGTCACACTTTTCTCATGTGTTTCCTGGAACACTAAATATGGATAAGTTCCAAACATGTCTTGTCTTACGCATGCACACTATGTGTTCTAATAAACCCTGCTAGAACCCTACCTCATGCGTTCCTTCACCTTACGTGACCTTCTTCAAATAGGTTCCACACACCCATGCATCTTCTTTTATTTAGCCAATATTATGAGGCCCAAAAATTTTCCTTCACAAATTTCCCATAAAATACCTTCAATCACTTACTTTCTCTCCTACATAACTCTCAAATGGGTTTATCCTTTCCATTCAGCTTCCAATAGATGTCCTTATGCTACAATATGGCTTAAAATAGCCAATTTAGTGCTTTGGAGAGCACTACTCAACCTTTGAGCTAGTATCATCATGAAACCAATTCGGATAAATTTCCATGCACATAAAACACACTTGAAAACTATGTTATAAAATTCCTCTAAGTTATAATTAGGGTGACACATACTTGGAGGATCTATGTGATTTGATGGGCTAGTTAGAGGAAGAGTTCACAATGATCATGAGAGAGGTATTCAAATGGTGGGCATAGTTTTCATGATAAAAAATTTAAATTTTACATGATAGAAATTTAGCATGAAAATAGATGGATCTATCATGGGGACATTAGATTGTAAGGGGTAACTAATAACTTCAGGAATCTTGTGGAGTAACATACTAATGCCTTATCCATTACACCATAGAGTCACCTCACAAAAAAATTAGCAAAGCTACCAAACCAACCAAGAGAAAAACAATATGAACACACAAAGGAAAGGAAAATACATGAAGGAAAGGGAAATAATGATTAAAAAAATTAAAATCACCTATGGTACATGTGGGGGATAAGCTTCTTTCATTGTATCACTAATATTTATCTTAATGTTTACTCATGTATGGGTACCACCAATTACCTTCATTCTACAAACCCATTAATTAGTTCAAGGAAGTTTTACTCATTTTTTAATATCTTATGAAAGTTTACATGAGTAGTATCTCAAGCGGAGTCCAATTGGATATCTCATTTCCTATTTTCTTTGACATTTTATTTGTGGTTGTGAATCCATTATCAAATTTAAGCATGCCTTTGATTTCTCATTTTCCATTTTCTGGATGCTACAGGAATGATTTTTCAAAATATCAAGCTCATCATTATCAAAACAAGACTTGTGATATTTGATGGACATTTTTCCTTCATTATTTATCTACTTCATGACCATGGTATCTATGGTTTTATTCTTAGAAAATATTTTGAGCCTCGTCATAAGCTTCTTGGTACTCAATGTTTCTCAATTTCTCTAAAAACATCCTTCACACATATCAGATCATTTTTGACCCAATTCTCACTATGGTGTGATGTGCACAATGATTCGTCCTCTTAAAAGGAGAACAAAAACAATGTCGTGCATGAAATATTAAAATATTTATTTCCCCATCTTTACCATCTTGAGCTTGAAATTCATCTATATGATGCGTGCATCCTCTTCTTGAGTAAAGTCAACTTTAAAAGACCTGAAAATATTCCTATTTATACATCCCTAATTAAGAAGGTATTCATATCCCGATGGGAAAGATAAGGATTCATATTCATAATAATATTCATTAAACAAATCTATATGATCAGCCTTACGAACAAGATTGGATACATGTGGCTCATATGCCAAGAAGTCATTTGATATCATTTTTCCTTCATGAATTGAATTGGTTATCATCTCAGGACTACTTTTTTGTAAGTCAAGATACCCATTACCATCATCATCACTAAAAATAGTTTATATCCATATCTAATGACAAGTACACACTATCAAATTATGGCTCCATGAAATCATCATAATGCTTTTCCATCGGTTCAATCAAGCATGGATACTCCTCCAAAAATATGGGAAGATTTACATCTTCCTCTAAATTTATGAAAAATTTATCACATCTTAAATCTTGGTATAGTATGGCCATTCTTGGTCATCTTGTTTCTATACCGTATATTCCATTTACTTATCGAAGGAGCTTCTTCATCTTACCATTGATCGATATGGTGTCATATAACCAATCCATCTTTATATCTCTCGATAAAATCCTAAAAGAAACTATAGATCAAGGACATCCCATATAAATTTTGAATGTCAACCAAAATAATTTTCATCATGATTTTCCTTTCAATAGAATCCTTAACCTAGGTAACAATAAGTACTTCTTTAGTTTCCAAGGAGTAACAATGGATAATATCAAGATGAGAATTATGTCTTGTGTTTTCATTTATGTCAAAGGGTTTCTAGGTGATTTAGGTGTCTCCATGAGATTTCAGTCATGTTTGAGCTAGAAGGTGTATTAGTAGTGTCCAATCTTGTTGTCTATTCATGTGGTCTTGGTGTGCATTTACATAGTCAGTAGGATTGTGAAAACCATTATGAGCACTCCGGAGGCTGTTGAAGGATGTCATGAGGTCTTACATGTTGCATGAGATGTGTTAGAGGACCCAAAGAGTCTTCAATTTGAATTAAAGGTTAGTCTTGATGAATGATTTGGTGAATTATGCCATTTTAGGCCTAGTACTACATCTATTCCAAGCAAGATGAGTGAGTAGCATGAATTATGAGGAATAAAATGTTAGTATTAAGCATGGGAAAGGTGTTTTGAAATGGAATAACATGTGTAGGAGGAGTATCTAGTCATATCTCAGCTAGTAAAAGCATATTCAAGGTCCTTGAAAAGTAATACATTGAGAACAAGGCATGTAAACATGGGTAAATCTTAGTATCTCGATATTTTCCAAAATGTGTAGGTTAAAATGAGACTTGAGACAATTGGATAAGGTTATCATGATGCTTTGGGTCAAATTTTAGGTCAAATAATTTAATAAAAAGAAATAAAACGAGGTTTTGGAAAAAACCAAGTTCTTAAGAAGGCAGAATTCATCTCGAAGGTCCACTTCATTTTCTTACCAACATATGTGGGTTTTTGTAGTAACTTTTCCTAACCCTTTATTTCCCAAGTGCACTATAATATCACCTAGCCTAAACTAGGAGCTCACCCAAGCCACATGAAGGTGTCATGCCCATCTTTTATGTGATACTTGTCAAGAATGCTACCATGAATGGAAAAAAAATACACATGAAAAAAATTCATACATATTATGAAAGAGGTAAAGAAACTAGATCCAAGCTTGATTGATTCATATTATGAATATGAATATTTGAAAATAACATACAGGAACTAGACCTGAACCATGAGCACCATAAAGAACACAAACACTTAGATCCATTAAGCATTGATATTTAAAACACCACTATTATATTAATCCTCCATTGTTACAATAGCCAAATACATGATAAGATCCATAAAAACAACCAGATACATCAAAATAATTCTCATTCTACAAATGACTCTACTCTAGAAGTTACAATATAATTCCCATGCATTTTCACTCTTTGCTCTCTCTATTTCCTTGCACACATACAAACATCCCTATTTCCGTTCAAATCAATACATATCAAGAGACTGTTGGGAATCTTCCCTCCACTTCCTATTCATCACTCAGAGTAAATCAGTATGCCAAATTTCATCATGCCCTCCATACTCGAGCACCCCTTAACATGAAAGTTCTAGCTAAAACATAGCTAACTCTACTTTATAGCTCTTAATCATATCATGATAACCATATCATAAAATATGCTTCTCTTGGGTTACAATTCTCCATATTTTATCATTATCCATAATAAATTCTGGTCGCATCTCTAGGTGTTCCTTATTGTGACTCTGATGATGGTCTAAAATACAACTAAGTCTTGAGCCTGTTCTTCCTAGGTGTGAACCTTTGTGCCCCTCCTAAACTTACTTCTATGTGAGGCTTTACGTCTTGTTGGAATGTGACAAAACCCTTCGTGCCTTAGGTCCTTAGTCTTCTCTGGGTCTCAAAATTACCCCACACTAGTTTTATTTCTTCCCACAGTAATCCTTTCTAGTCTTTGAACAAAACCCCATCGATCAAAAAATTGGTTAAGGCAAAAACTATGTATATCTCACCAGCCTAAATTTTTAATTACAAGAGTTCAGCAAACTCTATGTTTATCTTTTCCCTTAACTCCTTCCATGCCTCCAACTCTGTCATAGCTTTCACCAATTCTTCCCCCACTATGTTGGTTACTTGATCTAGTCTAAAATATTTAACCTTCCCCTTGAGATCCTATATAACCACAAGCATATCCTCGAAAACTCTCTCGAACTCATCCATATGCTCTATAATAAAATCCCAAAGTTCACCAATCAGAAATTCCATCTTCTCGTACTTATTTTTTATCTTATCCTTCTACGTTTTAGTGTCAATTAACAATTAGGTGTGCTCAATATTTTTCTTTGGGACCTTCTCATGTAGGGCCTTGTGGATAACCTCTTCGTCTGTCACACACACATCAAAAATGGGCTCGCACTTCTGATAAATTTTGAAGCCTCTATCTGATAATATATTTTCCTCCTTGAGTTGGGTGAGAAAATCCTCCAACTTAGTAATCTAGGCCTCAACAATGATCTTGTTTTTTTCCTTTTCCTTTTCGATCTCCTCAGCTATACATCCCCGCCATTATTGATGTTGACCAAAAAAAATCCTATTGATTCCTCTAAGTAATCCATTTCATCATTATAATTTTTCATGGCTTATCTCACCAGTGTTGGATATTGTTCCAGACCTTCTTGACCAAGGCTCTAGCTCTATCATATACTTCCTTAGTGTATTCCCGATCACCCTTAAAACCATTTCACAGCCTTTCTATCTATTTCTCATTCCCTTTCTGATCTGTGACTAGGTTTCAAACAATTTATCCTATGTCTAAGCTTTATCTTATAACTTCTAAGGAAATCTTCTACAAGTGTGTTTCATGCCTTCTCATCTGTGAGGTGGCTTGGGTCCACCACTTTATAAGTTTCCTCTTTATTCTCCTAAAACAGATGGTCTTGATCACATGATCATGAACCTCAAAGTTAGGTTCCTCTCGCATGATAATATAGATTCCAATTTATCATCTTCTTTGTCCTCATCACGCCCCCATCTTGGTCTAAGATATCCCAAGCATACAACTTATCTAGGGAAAGGGTTTTCTAGAACCGTGTACAACACCTTTATAGGATCATCCACGAAGTCCATATGAGAATACAAAGGTGTCCACCTCTTCCTTTCCACCTTACACTTAGCGCGTTGCTTTGTTGGGGTGATTATACCTATAATAAACCCTAGATCCTCCTTAATAACAAAGGAGTTTCCTTATCCTTCTACTCTTCTCTGGTGGACTAGATAGGTGAACTTTCTTTCACCAAACTCTTCACAAGATCCTCTACCGTAGGTTTTTATTCCTTTATGCGAGCAGCATGCTACCTTGGCCTTCTCCTTAGCCTCTATCCTCTCCTAATACTCAAGCTCCTCCTTGATTTCCTTTGTGAAAGTGGTGTAATCTTATTCCAAGCTTGTATTTGTCACAAAACTAGAGACATCATGTATCTTAGACTTTTTCTTCTCCAGCTCTTCTTCTTCAAAGTTGTTTAATTTCCTTTTCCTTTGACTACAAAGAATTAGCGCTGCCTTACTGTGATGTACTTGTTCCCCCACTGTTGTTCTATGTGAATATTATTTCCTTTTCTTGGAAGTGTCCAATTTCTCCTCACTTTATTATTTTTATTCTTATTCTTCTCCTTCTTCCTAGACCACTCCCATAGGTGGATTTAATTCCTCTCTTGGCCTTGGAAATGTGGATTCAATAACTTCCACTTCAATCCCTCCCTGCATCTTAGGACACAATTGTAAAATACTTGGTTAATGAAACCCTTGATAGTGACATTGAATTTTAGACATAGATCTAGCAAGTATGGTTTCAATACTTTAACAAAATCGACCCTCGCATCATACTTGTAGAGGTCACATGAAGATTTTAAACATTAGATTCCACTTTTCGGCATCAATGGTCATCTTCTACGCATCCTTCAACCAATTAATGAAACACTTCAAATGTTTTACAGTGAATACAAATAAAATTTTGCACCATGGTCCCATTTCTCCATTGGCCATTTTAAAATTTTTAAAGCTAAAGTGTTGCATTACTCCAAAATTCACATGGTACCCTATAAATGTTGGAAATTTGAGTGGAATACGCCACTCATTCTTAAAGTCCGAGCGCAGATCTTGTACCACTTTCTCATCTAAAACTTGTAGGCATTTGTGATGTAGCCCTCACAAGTGAACTACAAAAATTATACTATAAGAGATGAGTGCACTGATGGGTGAACCCATATGTTCCCATCTGGCCCATAAAAGATGCTAATTTCCCAAAATATGATTAATAGTAAGATGGACCCCCACATGAACTTTTCTCCAAATTTATTTTTCACGTGTGCTTCCCGAATGATACTCTTCATAATGAATTTTGTGAAATTATAGTGTGCTCACTTTGATACTCTATATATAATGTACATGTATATTCTATTTATATCCATTCACTGCTATAATGCACCTAGTTTTCAGCTGATAATTTGGGTTATGACCCTTAATGCCAGGTCATTCAGATCTAAAGTGACCTGAGCCCTTCCTCCCTTCTCATAATTCAACTACTTTTTCATTTGTTTAATCTTTTCATCGCTGCATAGGTTGAGTTCCATTTCCTGTTAGTGTTTCATAGGCCTTTCACACGCCTTATCAACCGATCCATAATCCTGATCCTTCTCCCTCAAAATTAGAAAAAGTATTTGTGCACCCACAACATTACCCATTAGAAAAGAGGGGTTAGTTTAGAGAAGGAAAGCTCCCAAAGCTGCAAGAATCTAGTTTTGTTCAATTCTTGTTTCACTGAGTCATCAACCCTAGGGTTTCCAAAATTGTCAACCCTTGGGACATCGCTAAACATATTTTCCCTTATCTCCTTTTCATGTTCTTTTGTTCTATGGTTGAACTCACTAATATTTCACCTATATAACTTTGAATTCCACTTCTCTACTTTGATCACACCTGGGGGGTACTAAATTTTTTAGTATATCTCAACGGGCTCCTCCTTCTCCACCATCAGTCTCTTAGTTCATGCCTTCCTTTGTGCCATTCTCATTTCTTCACTTCATGCCATAAGTGTTTGTATATACCCAAAAATGTAGGTAATGTACTTCTAGAAAGAGGTTACGAAACCCCAATGATGATTCAAATCTCTTCGCAAGGTGTTTGGAATCCAAAAATCTCGCCAAGTGTACATTTCAACCCATGAAAGCCTTGTCTAGCTTTTGCATGTTTTGTTCTAGTCTCTGCCCCCTTTCCCTACATTTTGTCTTTAAGTTATGGAACCACCACCCTACCTAGGTGGTGGTCCTATGACCACCACTCATAACAGGTGGTGGTCCTTTAACTACGCCTCACCGTGGCCGGGTGGTGGTCCTATGCACGTTTACTAAACATTATGATGATTTTGTCAAATGTAAAAATCAAATTTCTATTTGCATTCCTCAACTACTAAATCTTGCATTTATGTTTTAGCCACCCAAAAAAGTGTTTTCCTTTGTTTAATATTAGAAGAGTTTAATTTGGATTTACCTTCTCGTAAATGTAAATTCTATAAATACCTGACTTTGCTTTCAAACAACAAATGGCCCCTCTCCTTCTTTGTTTGATTATTTAGTTTGTTTGAAGTCCTTGCATGAGTTTCAATAGTTTTATATTTTTCATGAATTATCAGTCTCTCCTTTCTACTTTAGAGGTCATTTGATCTTCTTCCTTTCATATTGCCTTCATTGTTGTCTCATACAATCAATTTAGTATAAGGTAGTTTCATTTTTAGATTAGAATCCATCTTAGAGTTGCTGTTTTGTTTGTCACAAGAGATAGATCCCAAAATTCTCAGCATATTTGTGTTGTATCCCCGTAATAAATCCTACTAGGAATTGCATAGTCAAGCTCTGTTCACTTGCACTATCCCTCTCTTACTTGCATTGTATTTGGTTTATATCCAAAGCTTCCATTGTTCGAGTATCTTCTTCTGCTGATGCTATCACATACACACTTTTCTGGATTCACAAGAACATGAAGGAACAAGGAAATCACACTAAGGGGACAAGTCACGACACAACTGGATTTACCACTATTCTGTAAACTCCAAGTTTGAGCTATCAAAGTTGTAGTTACAATATATCAAATAGAGTAGCAAATTATTTCATTTCAGTCAAAACTCACTTTCAATATTGCTAGGGAAGCTATGGGGAATGATAGTTTCTGAGAAACTATGATTCATTCCTCACTTCTGAGGTAGGATCAAAAGTCTTTTGATTAAACTAGTTAGTTATTTAAATATTTAGGATAAATTCACAACTACACAGGTGAATAGCTATACCAGGCTACCTTGCTTGTTTTAATTCTATTATTAGATTAATTGTCCATTTTCTGAATATATTAGAATAGCTACTCTTTTAATTTCATTCAAATATGCATCATTGAAAATACAAAAATAAGAGAAATATAAGCATAGTGTAGATATAGCTTTCATGGTTAATTTTCTCATTTCAGTTAAGTTATCTTTTGCATGACAATTACAGGACCCAGAGAGCCTAGGGAATATGTATTCGAACCGGTAGTATCTCAGCCAAATCTCTTCACAACATTAATAGATATAGATCAAGGGCTTAGGATTCAGGTCTTTCAAATGACAACAAACCAACAAGAAATTAGTGAACATTTGAGATAATCAATATTGAAAACGAAAAAGAATACACATTTTGGTTGAGTCAAACCAACTATAGATGGCATTAATAGGGATATCTACATGACCATACAGAACCTAAAAGAGAAAAAAATATTTGGTTGTGATCCATTAGTTCTACAAATGGATGCAAGATACCTTCTCATTGACATAGATACATGGTTGTGTATACCATTTTCCGTAACACCCGTGAGGTATTATGAGAAAATCGCACAACTCCCGGTACTCGAACATAGAAGCTGAAAAGGCTTATGACCATTTTATAGTTAGAAGAAGAGATTAATTCTTCAAATGACCATAACAGTCCACAAAACCATAAACTCATGGTTGTGATCCTCAAGTCCCACAACCCAATGGGCATGCAAGTCAGTTAAGTATTGACACTGGTTTATGAACATTGGTATTTAGATCCTCACCACTCCTGCCAGATATCATAACACAGTTCTTTGTATTAAACATAGAAACTAATCAATCCAACATTTTTTGGGATACACTAGAAAACCATCCATAGTTTCTACAAATCCACTACACCTCTCGTTACTATTTTCCATGACCTTGTCAAGAAATATACACAAAGCACCTATATGTCATTTTCCACGTATCCAACAGCCAATATATAGGATCTCGATAGAGCTCAACATTGATTGGAGCCTCCGAGCATCTATTATATCCAAATGGTCCATTACACCAATTCAGGTTAGGAGAGCTTTATTTGACTTATATTCACAGATTCCATTATTGCGTGTTGAGGATATAATATTACCCAACTAGTTTTTTTGTATCCACATATATTCCTTTTCCATCAAGGCTATCTCAAAGATGACCTCGGGAGGTCAAGTACGAAGAAGAGCTACTTGTATATTCTCATTCTCGCATGTCACTTTTCTATCATACAAAGTTGGTGAACTCTGATGTGAAACAAACAATTGTTCCCCTTTTAGTTTTATTTCTTTCATCCACATTTTCTCTTTCCCATTATTTTGCGGGTATTTATATACCCCCCAAATATGTCGGGATACGACGCATATGGAAGACCTCTCTCAGGTATCGAAGCGCATTACGGTAAAAAAAAAAAAGACAACCATCACCCTCTCTTTCTACATGGGCTGACAACTATTCATGTAATTACTTGTCGTCACAAACTCCTCCTTAAAGAACTAGCTCTAGTTCTTCATTCTGAATTAACGATTTGGATCAACTTACACAAACGTAATAACCAAAGCCCTTAGGCTCTAACAATATGATGTTTACTGGAGAGTTTACTTCATCTCCTCAGGTTTTGTTCAGACCAAAAATCAGTAGATAGTCAGATCCACTCCCATTTTTGGATGAGGAGTATTTAGCATGCTATGCTAGAAGCAAACAATGCTTCCAAAACATGTACCCACCTATAGGGGGTTTTTAAACACAACCCGATACCCTACTCCAAGAAAACACCCCCATTCCTCCACCTATGGGAAATACTCTTGATGAAGCTTGGTAGGGTAATGATCAATTCATAGTAGGGTATCATACCCCTTTACAACCTCAAGGTGTACAACAATCACCTTTAAGAAAAAACATTGTGTCTTCACCAATCGAGGTCATCTCAGCCTTAGTTGAAAAGGTTAGAGGATTGGAACTTGCTCAAGAAAATCAAAATTCATATTTGGGAAAGCAAGAATCCCTAACCCTCCACATCATCCCATCCAAGTTGACCTCCTTACAAGAATAGGCATGTTAGGTATGCCTCCTCAACATTCATATAACTATCAGCAATAAACACCAACTAGGACCACATTTTCAAATGCCGCTCTAGTTGAAAATATGATACCTCCTAGCTTAGCACCAAACAACCCTTACTAGAGAAATTCTCCTCCCTACTTAAACATTTATTCAAAACCACCAAAGGGAGACATGTTCTCTTCTCCCGGGATGTTTTCTCAACCATAAGGATTTCCTTATGTCCCTAAAAATACATATGCTATGCCATATCAACAACCCATTCCACCTCCACCCCCTCAGTAGGCACCATAGATGGTCAAAGCCTATGCAGTAGGGACTTACTATCAATATTTTAAAAATCCCATAGACTTCACCATACAAAGTTTCATGCTTCCAAGACCTCTTCCCAATTTACCCAAATACAAAGGGGAGGGAGATCGAAATGCACATATCAAGGCCTATGCCACGGCCATTCGAGAATTACTCCATTGGGATGGGGTTGTTGCTAAGATATTCCCTAAAACCTTAGAGGGTATTTCCCTTGATTAGTATTACAAAACACCTGAAGCCTTGATACACTCATTCACACAACTTGTGTCAGATTTTATCAAATCTTTTGATATGAAGAAATTGTTAAGAATAGGAATTAGGGAATTCTTGCATATTAAACAAGAGCATAATGAATCCATTGCTCATTTTATTTAGAGATGACGTATGGTTCTCTACTCATTAACAACTTCTCCAAACATGGATCAGATGGAACTATGAAATTTATTCCTTCACTCCTCAAGAGAGAGATAAAGAAAGAAGTCTAGAAGTTCCCATTAATAACTTATGATGAAGTACTCAAGATTTCTCTCTGAATAGATCAAACAACAATAGATAGTGGTCGTAAGACATACAGAACAAATGGTAAATTAATCACTCCTAATCAAAACACTTCGACCTATCCTAGTTCCAGCAATACCAATCAAGAACCCAAAAAACTTAACAAAAACCGTGGGGTAACAAAAGATGGAGTAATCGACTGTTAAAAGGGAAAATGTTGTAAACATTTCACCACTCGTTAACAATCAATGAAATAACAACTTTACTCCAACAATCAACATGGTGGATTTTAATCATCCACCACGACAATAACAACAACAATGGAAAATCCAAACACAAGGTCCAAATCAAAACCCAACTGGATATTAGAGTCAAAACCAAAGGAAACAACCTCAAAATTTTAACTCTAACAACCAACAACCTTATCAAAATTTCAGACCACAACAGGTTTCAAATCAACAACCTCGAAACTATAATCCCAATTTGTATTGTGGTTTCCAAAAGATTCAAGGCCATGATACTAGGACTTGCCGTGACTACAATAAATTCATGCAGCATTTTCCAGAAGACCAAAGAAAAATCTTTATAGATATGTTCTTAGAAAATTCTATAGTACCCACGCTAAACACTTACACAGGGGTAGTCTCCCCTCAAAATGCACCCCTCAAGATCTTTAACGATCCACTCCCAAATCATTCTAACAATAACAGTTAGATCCAAGAGGAATGAACAAGGGTGTTATGATAGGAAATAATGATCATGAAGCCTCAACTTCATTAAATCCACCAGTCACACCCCAATTAGGAACTCAACCACAAACCAAGATAGTTGGCCTGGTAGAGTTAGACACCGAGATACCCATAGAAACCATAACAAGAACACAGAGATTATTCTTCTCAACCAGTTTCAAGTTATCCATTAGAACTAGACAACATTCAACAAACATTGGTAAAACCCATAGGCGCTTATGATTTAATTAATGACTTAACAAAGACCTTCTCTCACATTTCCTTCTTGGATTTGTTAAAGAATTCTCCCACCCACAGGGCTTCTCTCTTAGAAGGATTAGGCCTTGGTCACTTAATTAACATCACTCCTCATCTAGAAATGCAAGTAAACCATGTAGAATTTGATGTCTACCCTCGAGGCCAGATAGATAGGGATACTGAGTTTATATTTAACATAAGCAAAATGCCAACAGACGTTGAACTTGCGTAAAGAGGTGACTCAACTCTACATTTATAAGTATGTATTTACAATAATTATGTTAAACACGTAATGATTAATGATGGGGCAGCAGTTAACATAGTCCCCCTTCAATTTTATTCAAAAGCTAGGATATGGAGAAATAAATTGTTCCACAACACGAAATACGCTAAGAGGTTATGATAGCCTCAAAGCCACTTCAATTGGAACCAGAGTTTTACCAATCACCTTAGGACCCAAGATAGTCCTCACCAAATTTTATATTATAGATTAGGAAACCAACTATAATATGATCCTCGGTCGACCATGGATACACCGCATGAAGGAAATCCCTTCTACGCTATTCCAGGAAATAATATTTTTACACCTAGGAAAAATATTTGTGGCACAAGGTGACCCAAAACCATTCAATATACACCTAGCAGACTTGAAGAAGAGACCAAAAATTCACTCCGAGTTTGAAATCCCAACGAATCAACTTAGTAAACCAATTAATTCAAAACCGAAGAGAAGTTGATATCTACAACAAAATTGAAATTACAAATCTAATTGAGAGCATTCTAGCACTCAAAAATGAGACTAACGTCATAGAAATGATATCATTAGGGACAACCGCAAAAATTGTTAAATTATTAGAGAAATATCTACCCATTCTCCTACCATTTGATTATATGGGTATGGGATACACCCTAGGAATTGGTTCCCTTCCATCAGATGAAGTTTTTATGGTAGAAGTAACTAAGGCAACATAAATAGACATGATGAATATCCCAACATCCATTTTTCCAAAAATATTGGACTCTCCACTTTGATGGAGCTATATGTCATTTTGGAGTCAGGCGTATGATATTTACTTCTCCCAAGGGAAAGATCCTACCTTTTTCCTTTAAATTAAACTGTGAGTGTACAAACAATGGGGTTGAGAATGAAGCCCTCCTCCTTAGCCTCATCATAGCCAAAAGAATGGGTGTTGATGACATTAGAGTGCTAGGATACTCGTAACTAGTTGCAAACCAAGTCTCTAGGTATATGAGACTAGAGCCGAGCATTTACAACTCTATAAAATGACAATATTAGATCTATGTAAAGGGTTCAACTTCATATCAATCGAAGAAATCCCATGAGATCGAGCCTTCTCATAGATTCAATAGCAACCTCGCTTCCCATTTCACTCCAACAAGTAAGTTGGAAAACGCAAGTTTCACGATATCACTTCATATTGAACCATTGGTGTGTAAAATACCAAAACCCCACTCCTAACACATATAGAAGCTAAGAATGAGTTTTCTATCTTGGATCACTTTGATAGCGATAGAATCAATCTCGAATATCTAAACACCTATGTGGAGCTACATCTCATTCATCACATGGTGTAACTTTCCCTAATCCCACATCCCTCTTCCTATTTTGGAAATCCCATGGTAGAATTTTCTCCGCAAAAGGATCTCAATATCTATAAGGTAGAGAATGGAAAAATTTTGGAACTACCTCCGCCCCACCTAAATTTGAAGAAGGTAACACTTCCTTAATGGAAGAAATAATTGACATAAACATTGGAATGGAGGAAGAACCAAACTTTTTGAAGTTAGGATCCTCATTAACTATAGAGGAGATAGAAATACATACTCAAATCCTCATGGAACATCAAATGGCTTTCGCGTTTAACTACAAATAAATGATAGGAATTACACCACATATCACGGTACATAATCTTGTCACCAAACCAAATGCAAAGCCTATTAAAGAAAATTCAAGACCAATGAAACCAAAATTAGATCTCATTGTAAAAGAATAAGTAATGAAACTTCTCCAAGTAGGATTCATCAAACCAGTTGACTATTCACAATGGGTATCTAATATTGTCCCTATTCTAAAAAAAAAGAATGGGAAGATATGCATTTGCATAGACTTTTAGGATATTAACAAAGCTTTTCCCAAAGACAAATTCCCATTGCCATCCATTGACGTCATTGTTGATGCAACAACTTGATTTGAGTTGTTATTCCCCATGGCTGGGTTTTCAGGTTATAATCAGATTAAAATATTTTAACAGGATCAAGCCAAGACCACGTTCATAACTCCTTGGGGAGCTTATGTTTACATTCTCATGCCATTCAGTCTTAAGAATGATGGTGCTACATACCATTGGGAAATGACATACATATTCCATGACCTTATTCATAAAATTGTGGAATCCTACATGGATGACTTATTGGCCAAGGCCAAGAAGTAATGTGATCACCCAAAAGTACTCTGTATGATTCTCTCAGATTGATTGAATATGGTGTCACATTGAACCTAGAGAAATGCGTATTTGGAATGATAGAAGGAAACCTTCTGGGTTACATTATGTTCACAAGGGATTGATGTCGATCCAACCAAAATCTAGGTTGTTCTTGAAATGATTCCAACATTAGACGAGTCTAGTATCAGATCATTTCTTGGGAAACTAGGTGTAATTCAAAGGTTCATTCCAGACTTAAGTTTTGTTGTTCATCCAATCAAAAATTTATTAAAGAAAGATTATAGAATTAATTGGATAGAAGAATGTAATGAGGCCTTTGAAGAAGTTAAACAATTCTTATTGTCTCCTCCCACGTTAGTGTCTCCTAGACTAGATCATCCTTTGATCCTATATTCATGAGCTACTGATGTCTCCCTAGCCTGCATGCTAGCTCAATAAGACAATGATTAACAAGAACATGCAGTCTATTTCATTAGCCAGACGTTGCTTGATTATTAAACACGTTATACACAGGCAGAAAGAGTATGCCTTGCCATAGTCTTTGCAATGAAACATTTAAGACATTACATGTTAAACCAAGAAACAAGGGTCATTGTAAAGATAGATCACTTACGAACATTCCTCACGTAAGGGTATTTAACTAAAAAAGATGGACCATTTATAACCTTAATGGGTGAATTCAAATTAACATTTGTAAACTAGAAATCCGTTAAGGGACAAATCATTGCAGACTGGTTAGCTGACAATCCATTAGATGGAGGTGATCTGGTAGATTTGGACTTTCCTGATGAGTGCATATACTTTGTTGAAACTAGACCCCCCATTTCTACATGCCCTTGGTACATTAACATTGTCAATTTTATCATGGACCATACATACCTAGAAGGTGCCACATCACAACAAAGAAGGTGGTTACGCATTATCGCTAATAAGTATGTTATCTTAGAACAAGTGCTCTATCGTAAAGCCTTCTATGGAATGCTTTTAAGATGCATTGAAACTGCAGAATCCAAAAAGATTCTGTATGAATCCCATGGTGGGATATGTGGAGGCCACTTTGGTGGTCACGCCACTACCCAAAAAATATATCGGATGGGCTATTTTTGGACCACTCTAGAACATGACGCAATAGATTTTGTGTGTAAGTGCCATAAATGCCAAGAATTATCCCATGAGATTCACATGCCAACACAGGCTCTGCAACCAATCACAACCCCATGACCCTTTTCCATGTGGGGCCTAGATTTGATAGGGAAATTCTCCCCTCATCAATAGATGGCCACAATTTTATAATCACGGCTGCAAAATATTTTACCAAGTGGGTAGAGGCCATTCCTCTCACCACCGTACCAGGTTCTATAATTGCTAAGTTTATTTACAATCAAATCATTTGTAGGTATGGTGTCCCGCAAGTCATTATCTCAGATAATGGAACATCCTTTAATAATGATGAGGTTCATGAATTATGTAGTAAATTCAAGATAAACCATCATACAGAATCCCTTTACTACCCTTAAGCCAATGGACAAGATGAAGCCACAAACAAAACATTAAAAGCTATTCTCCTCAAAATAGTTAAGGAGAATAAATAGGATTGGCATTTAAAATTATACCCAGCCTTGTGGGCCCATCAAACCTCAATAAGAACACCAACAAGGGAAACCCCATTGTCATTAGTATTTGGGGCAGAAGTAGTTCTCCCACTTGAGGTCGAAATACCTAGCCTCCGCATGTCATTACAAGGGATTTTGGGAGAAGAATCCTATTAAAAGGCACGTGTCTCTCAACTAGAAAGCCTTGATGAGGCCAGGATAAACACCGAACAAAGGCATAGAGCTGACGTAGAATGGATATGCTAGAAATATAACAAAAAGGTCTATGAATGAGAAATATATGAGGGAGATCTAGTTCTAAGACTAGACAACCAGATTGATAAGAAAACAGTGAAGGAAGGAAATTCCGGCCCAAGTGGTTGGGTCCATATCGAGTCATGAAAGACTAAAGAAATGGTACGTATCTCTTATGTACATTAGAAGGTGAGGAGTTAAATGAAACAGTCAATTACTTGCATCTTAAGCATTTTACAATGTAAGGCATCAACATCACCATTTGTATATTATATTTACCTACATTGAATTAGTCACTTAGTTGTTTCATTTTGTTCACTCGTTTCATAACTATGATGGTCAAGGAACTTATTCTTAAGAAATTCATTACAAGCTTCTGAAAATATTGGAAAAAGCATTCAAAATCATATCTCTTTAGTTTTCATAATACCATCAAATGATTCCAAAATCATTTCATCAATTCGACAGACAAAGTCTTGACAAAAACCGTACAAGGCTCGCGTACTTGGTCATACTCATTCTTTTCTACTTGGTTAAGCTTTTCTTACCTATAGTCTATTCTATAAGATTTTTGGTGTCACATCTATCCTTCTTACATCTCTTTGAAATAAGAATACTCCAAAGTCACAAATCAGAAGTGTCAAGTTAAAACCAAAATGCCAAACCAAATAGAATGTTTTATTTTTACACACTTCTTTTCCCCACCAACCTTCGGTGATGAGCCGCATCTCTTACTAGTGATATAAGGTTGAGAAAGGAAAGAAGTGCCCTTACTCACCTATATCCTACCTTTGGTGATGAGCCCATGCTTCCTACTAGTAGCATGAGACAGGGTGTAGGGGGTCCATTCACGCAAATTAGTGAATATTAATATTTTAAAGGAAAGTGTTAAGTGAAACTAAATATCCAAATTCCAAAGAGATCAAATCCTTACAACCATATTTTGTAGACCAAGTTGTCATCCATTGATCTAAGTCTAGATAAACTGGAAAATAAGATACATTCCGAACTATGTAGTAGTTTCGAGTAAGAGTAAGTACGCAAGTATGAATTTTATTTCTATCAAAACCTTTTCTTTCTCTTATCATTTCCATTTAGTCAAACTCATACAATTTGTGCCCTCGCATCTTACTAGTTGCATGGAGTTAGGAATGGGGCAAGTTCATCTCGTTATCACTAGATATTCATCACATTTTTCCAAAATAAGAAGAAGTAACAAACATTGCCCAAAGAAGCCAAAATTTTAGTACTACAATATGTTTACATCATCACATATCAACATTACATAGAAGAAAATAAAAAGAGAAACATTATGTTCAACATTTTTTTATCATTTTTTATCCATTGCATACATTCTGAAAAACATATAAAAACAAAGATTCTAAAAACATCTAGTATACACATGAGAAACAAATCACAAAATTATAGATACAAGAAGATCTAGATCCAAAAAGATATATATATATATATATATATATATATGTTTTATATACAATGTCATCATGCACTAGGGATGGTCAAAATGCTCAATGGGCCCAGAAAATACAAAAACACTTGTATAAACATATGACCAAAAATCACTACAAAATAGACACCATGATCGCTCAATCCCTGTGGGATCCCTCAAATGGTGTATGACCGCGTCTAGGACTCCTACTGTGATGATGCTCTAAATGAACTGAGGGCTCACAATCACAGCCAGTAGCTGTGGTCTTACTATGAGAATGACTCCTCCTCATCAAGTGCTAAGTGGTCCTATATCTGGCTAACTCAGTACGAAGGGAGGTCATGATATTTTTTGCCTTCCAGATAGGGGCAAATACATCGCTATGTTGGCCAGCTGCTGAAGGCTCTCCAACATCCTCAATAATCTCAACCCGGGTACCCTTTGAAGGGAGTAGTAGAGTGTCTGTGCACAACTGGTGAATCAAGTCTCACCATCCCTCAAGTCGTAGTTGCTACAAATAAAAAATCAGACGTAAAAAAGTTAGAAAATTGTCCAAGATAAGGTCAAAAACAAACAAAACAACAAAATGGAAATATCAACTAAACATTTCTAGCTAAAACAAAATTGAGAAAATAGTAGTAACTCACTCGGATCTCCAAGCCTCTGGGTGAGATCTGTAGGATCTATTCCTGCCACTAAGGTTTCTGCTGACTATGGAACCTCCCCCAAATCTTGAAAGAAATGACATCCTACTACGGACTCATCATCTCCCAAATGTCCCAAGAAGGTAAATCCTATGAGATTAGTGTCACCTTCTCTACACTCTCCTCCACCCTCTCGGCCCTCAAGATACTCTGAGTGTCATGCCACTCAGAGTCACTATAATCCCCGACCATCCCACCTGTCTCACCTCCCTCCATCTCCTCCTACATCTCCTCTCCTGTGAACTCCTCAGAGTCTGAGTCTACATAAATATGCCCATAATTCTCTCCACTATGAGTAGTACTAGCTCCTATCTGAAGTAAAGGTGCTCGAGGAGCACCAGCTACCCCTCAAGCATGAACCACCCACCTAGCTGCAATGGGAACTCCAAGAGTGATCGTATTCCAACCTCAGCCTCTAGGACCTACCCTGGCCTTGCGAATAGACTTGTAAACTAGCCCCGTTGGAGGAAACATATCAATATAGGGGAGGCCAAACTACTTTGGTACTCTGTCAAAGGGGTGGATCTCCAAATTCCCATCCTATCTATCAGCTGACTCGTATTATAATAGGTGATCAATGTGTGTGTCTCCTCTCCCCATAACCCTGCCATGGCCTAATAAGGACTAGCCTCCATGTCCGTAATAGTCAAAGAAGCCACTGGTTGGTGTGGTGTCCTAAGTACAGTCATCCCTATCCACCTCACTACCCTGATGGCCCCAAGATCCTCTACCTATACACCTCTCCCATAGGGAATGATGCGCTCATACACCCAAGTCATGACTATAGTAGGGTAACTCAATGATTGCCCCTGTAATTTGACCACCCTATACAAATCATGATAGGTGGTCCCAAGGATGTCTTCTCCCCAAGTGTAAATGTGGCTATACACCTCAATCTATGTAATGATATGAGCCCATTAGTATAAAAGAGTATCCCCTCCCTTGTCCCCAATCAACCGTGAGGCCAAGATACCCATAACAGCCTGGCGGAGCACAGGGATATCTAAACCAACAATAGAACGTACCTTCACCCCCTTCTTCGAGCCCATGGAGATTTCCTCATCTCCCATATAGGTGGCCCACTAAACCATCTGAGATCTAGATACTGTTATCTTAAGAGACAACACCCCCAATATGTGATAAACGGCCTCTAAGGTGATGGTACACCCACCCCTGACTCGATAGAAATCAGAAAGTGTTACAATCTACATCCCAATATGAAAATAAGTCCCACAATATGTGACTAGCAGGTGTAACATGAGGGACCTGTGTAATCCTCCAAATGCCAGCCCTCTGTAGAGTATCTCACTCTACCTAAGTAAGTTCCACTAGCACTACTGGGAGCCAATTACACTCCTCTCTACTCCATCTAATGTACTCTTCCTTCTGCATCCACCCAAAATAGAGAAAAAGAGTAAGTTAGTAACATAATCCAATTAGAAAAATTATCAAGAACATGTAAAAATGTCAAAAATGCAAAGACAATTGAAAATTACATCTCTTTTTGCATTCTATCCAAAACCACCACCATGTGTAGAGCGACAGTTTCCTAACCACCACCTTTTGAGGTGGTGGTCATGTAACCACCGCCTTATGAAGCAGTAGTCCCGTAACTGCCACCATCATAGGATGGCAATCTCATGACCATCGCCCTGTGTAGGGCGACGGTCCTGTCCTGAATCGTCAAACTGCTCATAAGCCCTAAAAACACTTAAAAATAACAAAAAGCACCATTTTAACTAAAATAAAGACCTACCCTATAGGTGCCCCCCTAGAGACTCATTTAAAACTAACATTTTAAAAAATAATCCCCCCAAGAGCAAGATTTTAACATTTATATATTTTAGGTTTAAAAATGATAAATTGAGGAGAACTAATCTGAGACTTTGTGGGTCAACATCCCACTCTGGGAGGCATGCTCATGATCTCACAACGGACCTTTTAACTGCACTCGCGTCAAAAACGGTCATCGTGGGTCCCAGATCTCAAAAACCACCAAATCGACATGCACAAATGAATAGTAAAATGAGTTCGTTTTACATATATATAGTATTCTAATTTTGTTTTTAGTGTTCTTACACAATGTTGGAGCACCGATGGAGGTAATTTCTTATCCCTGCGCAAATGGTAAGTCCTCATTTCATGTTAATTTAGTATTTATTTTTTGATCTATTTTATCTATCTACACTTGAGTCCTCTTTTTATCTTGCAGATAGTAGGAATTTGGATGGAAACATTTCAGATCACTGGCATATCAAGTATAGCTTCTAACTCCCCATTTTGGGACTGCCATACTCGGACCTACAATTTTATGCCTCTTCATGGATAAAATGCTTCTCTGAGGGGGCAATATGTATGTACCCAAAAATGTAGGTACTGTACTACCAGAAAGAGGTTACAGAAACCCCAATGATGATTCAGATCTCTTCACAAGGTGTTTGGAATCCAGAAAATCTTGCTAAGTGTACATTTGTACCCTAGAAATCCTTGTCTATATTTTGCATGTTTTGTTCTAGTCTCTTCCCCCTTTTCCCTACATTTTTTCTTTAAGTTACATAACCACCGCCATGCCTAGGCGGCGGTCCTATGACCACTACCCAGGATAGGGTGGTGGTCCTATAACCACCTCCTTGCATAGGGTGTTGGTCCTATGCATGTTTTCCATAACATTCCAATAATTTCATCAAACGTAAAAATTCAAATTTCTATTTGCATTCCTCAACCACTAAATCTTGCATTTATGTTTTGGCCACCCAGTAAATAGTGTTTTCCCTTTGTTTAATATTAGAAGAGTTCAATTTGGATTTACCCTCTAGTAAATGCAAATGCTATAAATACCCAGCTTGCTTTCAAACAAATGGCCCCTCTCCTTTTAAGTTCTTTTTGAAGTTCTTGCATGAGTTTTAATAGTTTTATATTTTGCATGAAAACATCAGTTTATCCTTTCTTCTTTAGAGGTCATTTGATCTTCTCTTCCTTTCATCTTGCCTTCATTGCGGTCTCATATAATAAGTTTAGCATAAGGTAGTTTCATTTTTAGATTAGAATCCATCTTAAAGTTGCATTTTTTATTTGTCACAAGAGATAGATCCTAGAATTCTTGGCATATTTGCGTTGTATCTCCGCAATAAATCTTGCTAGGAATTGCATAGTCAAGCTCTGTTCAATTACACTATCCCTCCCCTTCCATTTTGAGAAGATGTGGCTCTAAAATGAGGAGTTGAATGATCTCATCAAATAATTGTGGAAACTAAAGGTTAAAGGAATAATGATTTTAGACTTTCTAAAAAACTTCATAATGTAAAAGTTCACCTTCAAGAATGGAATAAAAAATGCTTTGGGAATATTTTCCAAAAGAAGGTGAAAATCATAGAGGAACTTCATCTTATCCAAAGAAGTACTGAAAGTTAGGTCATTGAGGGTGATCATGCTGACCAGGTAAAGGAAAGATCTCTCTTGGAGGACTACCATAATATCCTGGGTAAAGAGGAAATCTTCTGGAGGAAAAAATCTAGAATCACTTGGTTAAAGGAAGGAGACAAAAACACTAGTTTCTTCCACATATCTACCTTAAAGTGAAGAAGCTCTAACAAAATCAACAAAATTAGAAAGGAGGGAGGTTTCATGATTGAAGAACAAGAAGAAATCGACAAAATGACTATCTCTTTCTTCCAAAATTTACTCTCAAACAATCAGGATCATAATCTCTTGAAAGAAAAGGTATTCCTTAATTGTATCCCTAAGTTAGTATCTGCAAGAGATAACGCCATGATTTTAGAGATTCCTTTAATGAAGGAAGTGGAATTTGCTGTCAAACTCCTCAACCTGGACAAGGCTCCTGGACCAGATGGTTTTCTCACCTTTTTCTTTCAAATTTTTGTGACATTATCAAAAAAGAGGTATTTGATGCAGTAAGGGAATTCTTCAAGATGAAGGTCATGTTAAAGGATATGAATTGTACCTTCCTGACTCTGGTTCTAAAGTGTAGTAATGCTATAGAACTAAAATACTTTAGACCTATAAGTCTTTGTAACACCTCCTATAAAATTTGTATGAAGATTCTGGCACTCAGGCTTCAGATGATCCTGCCTAACATCATTTCGAACAACAAGGGGGATTTGTTATAGGTAGACAAATAGAGGATGGGATAATCACTATCAAAGAGACTATTCATATGGAAAAATTAGTAAGAAGTCTGTTTTATTCTTAAAAATGGATATGGCAAAAGCTTATGACTGGGTTTCGTGGTGTTTTCTAGACAAAATCCTTGAAAGGTTTGGCTTTAATAGTGATTTGAGACAAATGGTTCAAGCTTGCATTTACAATGTTTGGTTTTCTATTCTCATGAATGGCATTCCTATTGGGTTCTTTCCTAGCACACAAGGTTTAAGGCAAGGGGATCCCATCTCCCCTTTCCTCTTTATTTTAATGGCAGAAGCTCTCAGTAGAAGACTCAATGTTGAAACAGAAAAAAGGGTGCTATCAAAAGGATTTCTCCGGCACTTGAGATGTTTAAATTTTCTCATCAACACTTTTTTTATGAAACTTTTGTGGTGGGGGAAGCTACTGTTATGGAAGCTAGAAAAATCAAATGCATTCTTGATGAATATATGGAGGTCTCGGGATAGCTGATTAATTTCAAAAAAAGTTCTCTTTTTTTCCTGAACACTATGGACAACTACAAGAAGATAGCCAAAATTTTTGAATGTACCTACAAACCCTTTCCCACCTTATATTTAGGCATTCCTCTTGGAGATAGGAGACCCTCTTGTTCTGAGTGGAACTTTCTAATTGAAAGGTTTGAAAGGAAATTAGCAGGTTGGAAAGCTAATCTTTTATCCCAAGCTGGAAAAATTACTCTTTTGATTAGCTCACTCCAGAGCCTCCCTGTGTATGCCATGTCAATATACCAACTTCCTATCACAATTGGGGAAAGATTGGAAAAGATCCAAAAGAGGTTTTTATGGAGTGGTACAGAAAGTAAGGATAGAATTCCTTTAGTTGCATGGAGTAGAGTGTGCAGACCCAAGAAGCTTGGGGGACTTGGTCTCAGAGATTGGTCCAAAATGAATAAAGCTTTACTTGCCAAGATTGGGTGGAGACTAACTAAGGAAAATGGAGTTTGGGCCAGAATCCTGAAGAGAAAATATTGGTAGGATAATAATGACAAAAGATGGATGTTTAAACAAGTGACTTTCAATGGCTCATGCATTTGGAAAGCCATTAACTAGGCCAAAGAAATTCTGAACAAGGTAGTAGATGGAAAATAGGAAGAGGCAATGAGATAGATTTTTGGAAAGACAAGTGGGCAAGGGATTTTACCCTCCAAGATAAATTTCCACAAATCTTCGTATTAATGGAAGATAAATATGGAGTAAAGGTGAACAACTACATGGATATGGAAGAGAGTTTTCAGATATGGAAAAATTTGGAAATGGATAGTTAGGATCTAAATGATCAAATGAAAGGGATCAATGAGTTCTTACAAAATTATGTATCATATAACAGCAAATACCAAGATAGAATCATCTGGGATAAGGAACCTTGTGGAAATTTTACTGTCAAATCCGCCTATGGCCTCTTCTTTGAGGGTCAAACTGGAGAAGAATATTTAAAGGCAGGGAAGATTTGGAACAAGAATATTACTCCTAAGGTAAATGTGTTTAGGTAGCTCACTTTTGGAAAAAAATTCTCACGGCTGATAATTTGGAAAAAAGAGGCTTCCAATGGGTTAATAGATGTGTGCTATGCAAAAGCAAAATGGAATCTGTAAATCATATGTTCCTGGAATGCATGTATGCACATCAAATGTTCTCCTCAATTTTGAATGGCTTCTCGGTTAATTGGGTTATCCCCAAAGATATAAAGGAAGCTTGGAACCAATGGGTATGCCCTTTTCATAGTCAAGGGCTTAAAAATTTGTGGATCATAAGCTTAAGCCATCTCTGGTGGGAAATCTGGAAGGAGAGAAACTAGAAGGATTTTCAAGGACAAGAGTATCCCTATCAAACTATCAATAAAAAAATTTTTCAGGCAATTAGAAACAATTTCTCAATCCTCCGGAAAAAAGAATTGGAAATTTTGGATTATGAAAACATTTCTTAGAGAATTGGCATGTCTCTGGGATTCCTCAATCGAATAGTCCTAATCCTAGAGTGGGGATTAAGTGGAATCCTCCTTGTGAAGGATTTCTAAAACTTAAGTTTGATGGGGTAGAAAAAGGGAACCCAAGGAAGGCATGGGGAGGAGGAGTCATAAGAGACTCTTTAGGTCATTTTATTCTTGCTTACTTTTTTGACCTTGGAAAACAATCTAACAATGTGGTGAAGGCAACTGCCCTGTTTTGGGGGGTGAAGATAGAAAAATAAAAAGGTTTCAATCTCCTGGAAGTGGAAGGAGACTTGATGCACATCATTTCTTGTATGAGGGGTTCTTCCAATCCTTCCATATCTATTGAAGACTTTATCTATAAAACTAAATCTTTTTAAAATTCTTTTGTGAATATTTATTTTAACCATGTGTATAGGGAAGGCAATAATGGTGCTGATTTTGTTGCTAATCTTGGGGTTATATCTAAGGGTCTCCATATAGTTGAGAAACTTGTTGGAATGAATGCTAAATTCATTGAAATCATGAAAAGGGAGGGAGCCTTTAATAATGTTGCTAACTCTCCCGCTTGTGCCAGCAACCTCTCATGATTTTATCTTACTTGTGGGAGCTGGATTCTTTTGTTTACATGGGCAGTCGGGCCTTTTTGGTTTTGGAGAAGTTGAAAATTGAAACCACTTATTTTAAGGTAGTTTTGATTTGCAAGAGATTTTCTGTGCACAAAAGGATGGGAGGAGACTTGGTACACACAGAACCTTCTAGGTGTCTAAATATTTCCAAGGAGGCCAAAGTTCTCCTCGAGAAGGCGGGTTTGCTGTCTTTTTTCAAAACTTTCGATGGCTATGATGAAAGCCTGAGTGAAGTGGTTGCTAAAATGTGGAATGAGGGAAAAATCCAGGTGGGCAACTGTTCCCTTACTATTTCTCCCAAGCTGATTGCTAAGGTGACTGGTCTAGCGCTTGAAGGTAGAAGCATTTTTAAACCCAAATCTGATTACAGTCTTGAGATTGACTATTTTTTCCAAGGAAAAGGGGAACCTATTTCTCTTCATAATGGCTATGCTAGGTGTAAGCTGCCCTCTCCATATGATGAAATTGCCAAACTGCTCATGTCTTATATTACTTTGGAAGGTAGATATAAAGTCATATATGGTTACCATTTTCCAATGCTAAACCATATTCACAATGCAAAACTGTATAACTTTCCCTTCTACTTATTCTCTTCTCTAGAAAAATCTATAACTTTGGTGAAGAAAGGAACTTTCATTATCCCCTTACACCAGGGTCTGATAAAATCCATCATTTGGCTGAGCACTCCCCTGTTGGGAAAAAATGACAAATTTGGGGCCTCGCCTTCAAACATTGCATTGGGTAAAAGGTTTGGGAGTATGGAACCTAAGGAGGATAGTAGTGATGAAACAGGTCAGGGGAACCCAGTGGCAAAACGCACTAGATCTAGCATGGGAAAAGGGGGAAAAATGTCTCAGTTCAGGAAAGTTCAATTTTTGGGTCAGGCTGAGGAGGATAATATCACTTTTGTTTCTGATGAAGACCTTGGTGAAACCCCTTCACAGAAGGAATCCTCTTAAGAGAAAGTGGAAGGGGAAGATGTGAGCAGAAAGAATGTTGAGAGCTTAAAAGAATAGGAGTCTTCCAAGAATACTTGAGGAAGCTATCCACTTTGTCTTCACAATCTGAAAATGGCCCAGATGGAGCTTTTCTCAGCCCAAGAAACTACTATCAAAACTCATGCCTTCATGAGATATTTTGAGAACTACAAATTGAACAATGACATCAACAGCACAAAATCAGTTTGCTCACCATGGATATTAAGGAGCTGCAAGAAAAAGTTGATAAAATTTCTAACATCATCATCAGTGAAAATTTCAAAAATGCAAATGCCAATAGAATGGAAATGGAGAAAGAGATGCTAAAAATGAAAGGAATCATCATGAAAATCAGAGATTCCCATGTTCTTAATGTAAAGAGTACTATCTTCCATCTCAAACTATTGGCAGAGATGATACAGTCAATGGAATTGGCTAAAGAAAAAGAGTTGGATGGCACAGCCCAAAGGTGGTGATCAAAGAACCCAACTACAAATACTGGAAGGAGACCATCACAACCCTGGTCAAAGAATGGAATGGATGCATGGAGATGGTGGATGAGCTGGTTAAAGAGAAATGATATGTTTTGGTTTAGAATCTACTGCTGGTTAACTTTTTTGTTGTTAGTATTTCCCTTGAGACTGCTATATAATGTATATCATATATAATGGTTATCTTATTCTAGTTTTTTGTTTTTGATATTGTGGATCATGACTGGCCTTTGAAGATAAATACTTTGGCCAATATGTAAGTAAATGATAACTCTTTGTAATGGGGTAGGGTCCCCTCAACCCTAACTTTTACCTATTATCAAAAAAAAATTACACTATCCCTCTCTTACTTGCATTATATTCGGTTTATATCCAAAGCTACCATTGTTAGAGTATCTTCTTCTACTGATGCTATCACATACACACTTTTCTGGATTCATGAGAACATGAAGGAACAAGGAAATCACACTGAGGGGACAAGTCACCACACAACTAGATTTACCACTGTTTTGTAAACTCCAGGTTTGAGCTATCAAAGTTGTAGTTACAATATATTAAATAGAGTAGCAAATTATTTCATTTCAATCAAATATCTCTTTCGATATTTCCAGGGAAGTGTTGGGAATGATAGTTTCTAAGAAACTATGATTCATTCATCACTTCTGAGGTAGGATCAGAAGTCTTTCGATTAAACTACTTAGTTATTTAAATATTTAGGATAAATTCACAACTACATAGCAGGTGAATAGCTATACTAGGATACCTTGCTTGTTTTAATTCTGTTATTAGATTAATTTTCCATTTTCTGAATATATTAGAATAGATACTCTTTTAATTTCATTCAAATATGCATCATTGAAAATACAAAAAATATGATAAATATAAACATAGTGTAGATATAGATTTTAGGGTTAATTTGCTCATTTTGTTAAGTTATCTTTTGAATGAAAATTACGGGACCCACATAGCCCATGGAATACATATTCAAATCGGTATTATCTCAGTCAAATCTCTTCACAACGTTAATGGGTATAGATCAAGGGCTTAGGATTCAGGTATTTCAAATGAAAACAAATCAACAAATAATTAGTGAACAATTGAGACAATCAATATTGAAGATAACAAAGCATACACATTTTGGTCAAGTCAAACCAACTATAGATTGCCTTCATAGGGATATCCACATGACCATACAGGAACCTAAAAGAGAACAAATATTTGGCTGTGATGCATTAGTTCCGTAGCCAGATGCATGAGACCTTCTCATTGACATAGATACGGGTTGCGTATACAAGTTACCAAAACCCCGTGAGGTATTCTAAGAAAATCGTACAAATCCTGGTACTGAACATAGAAGTTGAAAAGGCTTATGACTATTGGATAGTTGGAAGAAGAGATTGATTCTTCACATGACCATAATAGGTCCACAAAAACCATGAACTCATGGTTGTGATCCCCAGGTCCCACAACCCAATGGTCCTGTAAGTCAGTTAAGTATTGACACCAGTTTATGAACTCTGGTATTTAGATCCTCGCCATTGCTACCGCCAGATATCATAATGTAGTTCTCCATATTAAACATAGAAGCCAATCAATCCAACGTTTTCTAGGCTAAACCAGAAAATCATCCATAGTTTCTACAAATCCACTGCACCTCTCATTACCATTTTCCATGACCTTGTCAAGAAATATACACGAAGCACCTACAAGTCATTTTCCACGTATCCAATAGCCAATATATAGGATCTCGGTAGAGCTCACATTTATTGGAGCCTCCGATCATATATTATATCCGAACAATCCATTACACCAATTCAGGTTAGGAGAGTTTTCTTTGCCTTAGATTCACATATTCCATTATTACGTGTTGAGGATATAAGATTTCCCAACTATTTTTATGTATCCACATATATTCCATTTCCACCGTCTGTCTTGGCACGACCTTGGGAGGTCGGGTACGAAGAAGAGCTACTTGTAGATTCTCATGCTTGCATGTCACTTTTCTATCGTACAATGTTCAACTTCTCCTTTTATTCTTGAGCTCTTTGACATCGATACCTTCACTCCTATGCAACCCATGTTTCCTCACTGTGTGCTCCACTTGACACTCCACAATGTCTCATAAAATTTTACAAATCACTACTAGTTCATAAAAATACTTCACTTCCTTATCACACCCTTGTCACATTTTAATAGCTCGTGATAAAAAAAAATTCAAAGGCGAGGTAGCTAAAATGACTACCCTCACCCCTTATTTATACTTTCCTAAGACCTCAATGTCTTTTGGACCCACGCATCTTAACATTTTGTCTTAACAAAGAAATTTTTCCTTCTTAATTAAAATTCCACGACCTCCCTTCGTGACGTTGCAATCGTAACCTTCTAGCATGCTAACATTACTTCACTGCCACATACCTCCTCTGCGTGCACCTTTACTCGTGTCTGAAGTACTCAACCTCTATGCTATCCACTAACTAATTTCTTATTTCGCCACCTACCTCATGTTACAATGAGTTTTTACTTTCCTCTTTTCCTCCCCTATGTGGTCTTCAATCATCTCCACCTTCCACCCTACACCTCTCGTATAACATAAAATATTTTTCTACTTTCACGCCAATGTCCCAAAAGGAGTATCCAATCAATCTAGCCTCCCTTAGAAACATGTCAACCATTTCCCACATTATACTTCAATTCACCCCACACTAAATTTATGCGTGGTCCTCTATTCACATAATCACTTAAAATGTTGTTAACTAATGGTGCATCAACATGTAACATAACACGGGACCAAAAAGACAAAGCATAGTGATGAAGAAACAAAACACATATAAAAAGAAAATGCACTAAATGAAACCTAAGATAAATGGCAACACTACCTTATTACAAACACCAAGAAGACTTATTTATAGTAGGGCTTTAACCTAATCCCATTAAAGAAACCAGGAAAATGCATTCCATCCAAAGCTTCTAACTAGAAAGAACTTTAGTCAAGTATGTAGGTAACCGCATACGGTCCCAGCCAATGCACTTTGAACTTTCTAGGGTGGCACAAAAACTTGGAGTCATATAGAAGGACCATCTATCCAACTTTAAGATTTTTGTTCTTAATTTGTCGATAATGTCAGTACTTATGTTCTAGTTCCATCAAGCTATAGCGTGCCTCTCATCAAACTGCATTAGTTTTTATATGTTCTCTTCAAGTGATTTCTCATTATCCAATCCTCTTGCACGAGCAATACATAGGGATGGTAACATAAACTCAATCGGTATAACAACCTCTGTTCCAAACACCAACTGAAATGGTGTTACTTTGTTCAACCTCTTATATGTTGTTTTATCTAACCAAAGTACAACAAAACTTTATCATCCCATTCCTTTGTTCCAACACCATAGATATTTGTCAATGTGTGGCTCAAAATCTTATTGAAATATTTCACTGTTCCATTTAATTGTGGGTGATAGAGTGTAGTCTTATGATGTGCTACCATAAACTTTGCTAAAAATATTCTAACAATATCATTCAAGAAATGAGAACCCATATAACTTGTTAAACTCAATGGACATCTATACATGCTTATGATATTTTCCCAAATGAACCTTGCTACAGTAGTTGTAGTGTAATCCTTTTTGGTGCTACTTCCGCTCATTGTTAAAATAGTTTGTATAAGTAATTATGTAGTAAGACCCTGACCTGCAACCTAGTGGGGAAATAGG
Organism: Taxus wallichiana var. yunnanensis; assembly: GCA_018340775.1. Lineage (NCBI taxonomy): Eukaryota > Viridiplantae > Streptophyta > Pinopsida > Cupressales > Taxaceae > Taxus > Taxus wallichiana. The sequence goes on from CM031239.1 coordinate 52,476,272, forward strand.
GCCCATGAAGTCAATTTCCCATTTTTAAAAGGGTTCCACACTTGTGATAGGCCTCAATGACATTTCATCTCTATTCCCAAGCTTCCAAAGGTACTAACAATGATCACAACACTTGGCATATTCTTGGAAACCCTTCTACAATGTTTCCAACCACAAACCAGCCATCAAAATTGTACATGCAATTACTCACATTGCATAGTGTCCACCAGCAATCCATCCATGATATTCCTCCATAATACCCATGCACTCATGTTTGAGTATGCACCGGTGCAAAATCTCATTCCGACCAATTTTGTATAGATCTACACTAATCAAAATCTAAGGCATGACGTGAATGGTAAATTATTTCTTTTCTATATTCTTCATTCCATTAAGCACCACAATTATTTGCAAAAAGAAAACAATATCCTCCAAATCAGAGGGCACGCATTTTAATCTAAACAACTATGCATCTGATATTGTATCTTCAATGCTCTGCACATCCTCACTTGAATCCATTCTTGAAAGATGGTTAGGTCCTGAATTACTCTTTCCTAGCTTTACGATGATTGTAAAGTCAAATTCCTAAAATAATAATATCCAATGACATATGATCCCCTACCAAACAGTATTTTTACATAATATGTGAGTGCCATGTGATATTTGTTAAATATAAATGGAGTAGCCAACAAGTACTACCAAAATTTATGCAATTCATAAATCATAGACAATACTTTGTGCTTCGTTGTTGTGTAATTATGCTCAGTTGAAGTAAATTTTTTCTCCTAAAACACAATGGGTGATCAATAATACCTTCTCCAAGCTATGCTAGAAATGCTCCAATTTTCATTTGTGATGCATATACATGTATTAGAAGGGGTATTTCCTAAGAGGGAAAGCGTAAAATGGGTGCAGTAGTAAGATTCTCCTTCAACGTATCAAAATCCACCTATTACCCCTCATCCTAGTGCAATATTCCATCATGCCTTGACAATTCTTCCAAGGGTGTGGTTATCCTAGCATAGCCTTTGCTGAATTTTTTTTAGTAACCTGTATGCCCCAAAACTCCATCCACTGCACTTTGATTGGTAGACTCCACCAAACCCAAAATAATAACAACTTTAGCAACATCAACCATTAAACCTTCCTTACAAATAATATGACCTAGCAATGTGCCAAAAGGAGTAACAAATACACATTTCTTAAAGTTAAGAGATATACTTAACTATATACACCTCTCAAATATCAATCTCAAGTTTTCACAATGATATTGTACCAATCCATACACTATCCAATCATCTAGGTAGACTTGTAAAAACTTATGAATATATTCTTGAAATGTTTGCACCACAATGCACAAGAATACAATAGGTGCATTCTTAAGCCCAAAGGGAATAACTTTGAAAGAAAAAATTCCCCATTTAGTGGTGAAAGTAGTTGTTTCCCTGTCTTATTTCACAATCCTTACCTGGTGATACCCTGAGAAACCATCTGTAAATGATTAGATTTTGCACCTTGATATACCTTCCAAGATTTCCTTAGTAAAAGGTGATGGAAAAGAATCTATAACACATGTAACATTTAAATATTTTTAGTCCACACATTTCCTTATCCTCCCATATTTCTTAATACTAATTACCATTGGGATAACCCATCTAGACTCCTCAATTGCTTCAATGATCCCAGATTCCAACATTTTATCAATCTCTTCTTTCACCTTCACGTGTAGATTAGGATTCATCCTATAAGGTGTTTTCCTAATCGTGTGCGCGCCTTCCTTAAAATTAATCTACATCTCTCCCAATGAGTAATGAAACCCTTTCAATTTATGGTATTCACAAGGAAAAAATCTTGGAAGTCACACAATAAACACATTATCTTTGAAACCTCCTAGTATTTCCAGTAATCCCCAATGGTTTCTTCTTCTAGTTTTACTTTTATGCCAATGTAGACCTTATTTGTCTTCTACGGCTTATGGTAACCATGTTACTTCTCATTTTTAATATCCAAGGCTTTGTTTGTACCCTCTATATGATCAACATATAGGTTCTCCATCTCTTCATCTTCTATTAGGTACACCATTTTACCTTTCTCTTTTTTAGGTAGGCATGATAAAACCGTACTTCATTTGTTTCTTCTTCTTCAAAGCGCACCTCCAAATTAGGTTCCCATAGCAAATCTTGGACACATTCATTAGCTTTGGAACTATATCCTAGAGTAAAACATTTGACTACCTGTATATCTTCATTCAATGATGGTTTAGAAGATAGATACTCAAAATTTTGAATGATACCTGTCATCAACTCGTGCCAATTTCTTGAATGATGACATAACTATGAATGGACATATTATGCGAGTGTAAAAAGTTGCAAGGTGGAATATAACTTATGCACCTATAGTGAAGGGAGTAAGGTTTCCAATTCTTTCATCTAGGATCTTTCACATGTCTGAACGTGGTAGGAGGTAGATCCCTTCCTATGATAAATGCATATCTTTGAAGGTGCATTGTTCCAAAGAAATCAAATAGAGAATGTGATTCTTACTTCTTTCCATTCTATAATATTATCCCAATCATTCATCCACCAATGTACGATTGTCCCATGCAAGATATAATTAATCATATTCCTCCGTTCTAGTTCACAAGTCCACTAGAATTCCATAACACACAAAAAGACTTCAGGGATACCTTCTTTAGTGTAACTTGGTAACTGTCTTCCTCCCAGATGCGTAACCAAATGCACCTTGAAAACATGAGTCACACTTCCCTTTAATTCTCTCCCAACCAAATCATAAGTCCCATGTGCCCAATTATCACATGTAATGCTAGATATATCACTCATGGGCAGAGCACCATCCCACTGGATAACTCCTATTGATGGTTCAGTAACCTCTGGGTCTCTAATGGTGCACACATAAATTTCCTTTTTTTCTTATTCCCCCAAAGGCTTGACATAAGGTGCAAACCTCCCATCTATTAGTGGAATAATTATGCGCTCCTTATTTCTCTCATAGCTGATGTATCCCTTGTTGAAGCACAAATAAATAGTATTTTCATAACACCAAGGGAATCTAAGTAAATATGGAAAACTATTTGCCTTGGATACCTAAAATAATTCAAAATCCCTAGTGAATTGTGCCCTTGAATGGTTATGGAAGAATCCTTGAAGAATCTTATAGGCATAGCTTTAGTTCTATTTTCCATGTATAACACATTTGATGACATCTACAATGGTGGTCTCCCCATTTGATTCCATGCAACTAATGTAAGAACATGTTATCAATTTTCCCCTCTAGTGAAAATTTGATGACAAGGACACATGCATTCATAAATTCTCATAGCCATTCGGATGGATCAAACTGGTTTTAGATCTCTGAGAAGTATATGGGTTGAAAAAGTAACAAGGTTGCATCTTAATCCTTGAGGAACCAACCAAGCTCATAACTGAGCTCCTTGTATTACTCATTGAGTTGCCTAATAGATTAGGCAAGTTGCATTGATAATCTAATCCATGTGGTGAAGACTGAATTACACATTATAAAGGAAAAAAGCTATCATCATGCAACTGAGTTGAAGGAACACTAGAAAATGCGGTCATCTTTGAGTTGAGTCAAGCTTGTGTCATTTTGGCCAAGTCATTATAACTCCAAAATGCCAAGCAGGTTCAAATGAGGGAGTCTAGTTGTTTGTTTGGATAGTGGATCGACTGGCATAGAAAAAGCTCTCCATTTGGTTCGAGCTATAATTTCATAATAGATTGATCCATTCGTATTGTACATATAAATCTCATGTCAGGCTCATTGAGATGGTCTAGGGAGTTGGGCTATTCAGAGCTACAACCGAGCTATACAATAGGAAGAGGAATCAAATTCTTATCGATAAAGGTCAGGCTAGTCATTTAGTGAGGAGAATGTGTAGGTGAAATTGAGCTCATTACCAAACTATCCCCATCATTCATCATATATTACATTAAGAATGAAATATTCATGGTGAAATGGCTCCTTCTCATCGGACTTGACTAAGCTACAGGAATGATTTACAGATGTAATGGAGACCGATACATTTGGATTTGGGTGAGTCGACTTCAAATCTCATCGATCTATATAATGGAATTCGGGCTCATCTTGTGTTATAAATTGGGAAAGCCTGTTCATTACATAATCCAATCAACGTATGTTAAGTGTTGAGCTCCCATCTCAACAAACAAGGTGTGTCAGGTTTTTTGAAAACATTATAATGGATAGGTCCAATATTACTCCAATGGACTATTGCACCCTCATCAACAAAGTCATTACAAGGATGTATTATGGGAAAACAATTGATTGGAGGATTCAAAATTGATGGTAGATGGACTTGGTGAGTTGAGACTGAGCCAATAGCGATTCGGGTTCGAGGAAAAAAATTTCATAGTTGAAAGTGGGGAATGCGATACTTGCCATGTGTCATCATGGCGCATGTCAAAAAATTATAAAGGGAGGTGGAGATACTAACCACACATGTAGCCACCACATGACATGGTCCATCATCACTACACCATGTTAATACAATAGAGTGAGTCAAAGGCTGAAATGGTATCACAAAGCTCAAGGTGTATGAGGATCTTTTCGAAGGTATAAGGTTGAGTTGATGGTTAAAAATGTGCATAATGTTGATCTTGAACTTAGCTTTAGTTGCCTGATACAAGGAGGTTTTAACTCAGAGCTTTTGGAGCCATAGAGAGTCACCGCATGGAGATAATGGGTGGTGTTGAACACATGGAAACAAGCTAGGAGCTCATATGAGTTAAATGGTGAGTCACCAATGAGTTTGACATCCAACAAGGATAACTCAGTGAGTAAGAAGGAGCATAAGGCTTGAGGGGGATGTCTCAGTGGGTGAGTAAGGCATGTGGAAGTGCCAAGTTAGAGAGATAAGGAACTTTTTAAATGTCCAAGAAGACCCGGTGGTGGTGAGAAAGAAGCCACTTGATCGAGATGGTCGGGCTAGATAAATATAAAACATTAAAACAAACAACCCTCCCACATAAAACAACAAACTAATGATGGGCCCCACCAAAAAAATAGAATCATTCTAGAAGATACGTAAAACATGGAGAGAAGGGTAAATATCTCTAATGATGCATTTCAACAAACATATTAATTTTACAGTCTTGTAAAGAGGAAAAATCCTCATCAAAACCCTAAGGAGCTGCATTCACTCAACAACCCATAACTTGAGAATTTCTCAATGAAATTACACAAAATTTGTCTTGTTAGAATTATGTTTCCAATCCCAACACACAATAAAAAAAATCTAGCAATTGATGAATATTCGAAGGTGTATTTTGTAGAAAATAAACCTATTTAAAAATGGTAGTTGGATGGTGGGTGGAAGTGTAATTAATGGGCATGAATGGCCATTTATCCACTGCTACAAGTTATGGGCAGTATGGGGAGGATTTTTCAGTTTACAATCTTGATTTTTACCCACTCTGGGTACTTTGTAATTGATGCAAAATCCTATATGAGATTTCTTTCCCCCCTTTCATCTTTCCCATTTTCTATAAATTGGGATTTTCCCTCATTTTGAAGGAGGATGATTTGAGTAGAAAAACTCTACCCATTTGTTTATGAATCCAATGTAATGCAGGAATTTATAGTGGACTCCTTACATGGTGATCTGGGCCTTTCATTTATAAGTGTTTGAACTGTGCATACCCATTGAAGCAATATATGTAGTTTGTGGATGTATCTTCCCTTGTTGTGTTCATTTGCATTCTTCTTGCCTCTTCAATATCATTGTAGGTGTATTGTGTCTACTTTATGATTTTGATGGAATCCCGTATTATTGTGTTTGTTGGAGATGTTGTTGTGAATACTATTATTGGATAGTATAGGACTGTCATCACCGTATATAACCCGTGTTTTTCTTCCATTTTCACACATTAGGGGGTTATTCTCATACCCTTCTTTTGGTGCATCACATCTATAGTTTTTTTTTTCCTTTACTTGCATGTTATCCCTCTCTCCCTAGTCCATTGGAAGTGATAGATTGGGTTATTCATTAATTTGATTTTAGTAGAGTTAGTTTGCACTAGATTAGATAGAAGAACTAGCTTTCTCTGCAGGTCTATCTCAAGTAACAATTCCCACACTTGGAGATAGTACCCATTTTACCCAGTCACATTGTGAGCTCAAGCATACACACTTGTGTAAATCATAGGGTGTGGTGATTCGATGATAAAAACTATGGAACACCTGATGGGAAAACAAGGAAGTCAAAAATAATTAGCTGGAGTATAGATTCAAGAATTTAAATCACAATTTATTTCAATAGGTTGGTGTGTTCTTGCTGGAATCTCATCTTTTGGAAGCATTTGCAAAAGAAACTTGGCGAATCCATTTTTGTCCAAACAACCCATTTCTCTAAAATTTCAAATCTTTCTCCATCTATTTACATTCATCTTTATTTCCACAACTTTCCATCTTCTTCCATTCATGAAGTTGTGCAATCATGGGTTCATTTCCGTGGAATTCATATTTGTAGCAGCAACCATATCAATGCAATCCTTCTCTAGGCCTGCAAGATTCATTTGTAGGTTATTATCAGCCACCTCTAGACCAACTCTATGATCACAATCAATTTGAGTATGCATACTCACAAGAACAAGATGTAAATCAATATGGGTATATGTCAGAGTATGCAATAGTTCCAGAAAAATATTATGAATATCCTAGAGGTTATTCTACAACTCGAGATGTTTGTTTGTAGGGTAAGGTTCAAGAGTTGGAATATAGCATGGTATTTATTAGATCTAAGGAAATGAAAAGAGCAGCTGAAATTGGTTTCAATGTTCCATACCCATGGACTGGATCTTTTCCAAGTAAGTTAAATCCCCAACAAAAACTTCAATTTATAATAAAAACATTGACCCAAGTTGGGGAATGGATCAAAGAAAGGGGGATTTATGAATCTAATATTGGTCAAACTTGTCATTGGGAAACCATGCAATCACCATCTTATAGCTACCCTATGCCTCTAACCATACAATATTCACTTGAGCCCCATTCTCTAGAACTTCCCTATTTTCGATTCCCATTCTTCACCTCCTAGTCTTGCATCCCATCTCTAGTATTTTTCCCTTTTCCCTCCAAAGAAACCTTGCCCTCCACAACAATAAGAAGTTCCACTTCTCCCACCTCAAAAACTATACAAATATTAATTGTGAGCCAACCCACCCCTCCTCTCACAAGTTCATTTAGGGAGAACAAGAATCAAGAATCCATCTAAGGAAAACAAGAAAAGAATCCCGATAAAGAAGAAATACTAAAAGATTTGAAAAGTTTAGCTCTGAAATTTGGTATTGAAAAAATTCCATTGATGATCAAACCAATTGAGGAACAAGATCATAAATCCAACAAACAAGAGGATAATATTTAAGATCCAAGCAAAGAGGATTTGGTAAGAAAATTGGAGTGGGCTACCAAATTTAATATCAAGAAAATATAGCTAATAGTTAAGCCTTTGGTGGGAGCCGAGGTCCAAACAAAGAGGTGAAATCTGAAATTATGGCGGCAATAGAGCAAGATCAAGTTGATGATGATCAAAAATTGGTGTGCTCAGAATGTAGTGTCCACAATGGAACTTTATTTATAGAGATTCTTGATCCATTACTAGCTAAAAATTCAGCCAAAGAGGATAAAAAAATAACATTAGAACAAAGAGAGAATTATGAGAAAATAAGTAAAGAGAAGTTCCTAAGTGTGCAGAGTATATCAAGTGAATGTGATGATCATCATTGCCTAACATGCCAAGAGCTTACAACACTCTTAGAAGGTTGCAGTAGTCTACCAAATTCATCTTATAATAGTTCAAAGTCTTCTAGTGTAGAGAAAAGCATGCAAGAGGTCCCAATTCCTTCTTCCTCCTCATCCTCTCAAAAATATGGTTTGAAGGATAAATTTAAGCTTATTGGCTTTGTGTTTAAAGAGGAAGAAGAATGGGGTGAATAATTTGGAAATGTGGAGGTCATGATGGGAGAGAAATATTCTTCGGCACATTGGGACAACAAAGAGATTACTTGTTTATCTGATTTAGAGGAATACTTTGATGAAGACAAGCCTATGTAAATCAATAATTTTGTTTCTCCATCATGTGTCTTTCAAGAACCTACTATTGATACAAAGCACATGGACAAAGGAAAATTAGATCAAGAGGCACTGAATGAGTAGGAAATCATTGAAATTTTTTTACTTTCATTTGAAAAATATGATTTGACTAATGAGTTGCAGATTAAGAAGGAGTTCCATGATACTACAAAGGGAAAAGAGCAAGAAGATTCCACCTCTCCCGTACTATCCACTAAGGTGACATATAAATTGTGTGTAGATGTGAAAGAAGAAGAGAAAAAATTCAAAGACAGTCACCTTTTCCAAGAAAGTCTACATGAAATCTTTCTTATTAAAGTTGGAGTCCAAAGCAATGGGAAAGTTCGACAAATGATACCTTGCCCAATCAGATTCTTGGCTTCATTAGAATCAAGGGAGAAGCCAAAACTAGTCATGCTTGCCTTTAAGCATGAGGATGAGCCATAATGTACCAAGGATCAACCATTATGCCTCCTAAACCAGATGAGAAACAGTTGGAGGAGGTGTTTATCTTGTTTCCTGGTTGATACCTTGAGGTATGGAGTGAAGAACCAATTTGTATCCAATCTTTCATTTCTAATTTCAATCATGCTTAGTGTCAAATTATCTATGTGGCTACCAAATATTTGGAAGGGTGTCTATTTCTCAACACCCGTGGTAGGTTTTGTTTAGTTTCCCATTTCCTTGGATAGTGTAGGAGTGTGTTAGGATTTCATTTCCTCCAAGTGCTTGTACACATTGTATTGTTGTTAGAATAATTTTCATTTCCCTAAGTACTCGTGCACATGTCCTATTACTTCTAGTGTATTCTTTGTATACAGTTAAACATGATTTTGAAATACAAAGAGCATCCAAGGAACTCAAATTTGCAAGAAACAATTTTTATGGTCAAAAAAATAAAATGCAGAGTAGCTAAAATCAAATCAAGAGGTAGATTTCAAATCTTTATTATTTTTCTTCTTCATATCAACATATCAGTTTCTCATGCCTTTCACCAAATCGAGAAATTGGCATTGGGGGAATAATTGATATTGTAGTAGTTGGCAACCCTCTATTAGTATTCAAGTAGAGAACATGAGCCACCATACACACCTCTAATGATCGAACATTCTTTATAGCCTACAACATTAGCCCACGAAATAAAGTAGCCTATTAAAAGGAATGGGACATTTGGAAGAGGAAAGAAAGAGGAAATTAACAGAGTTCCATGATGTCCAATTTGATGGATGTTCACCCTTCAACCTTAATGGATTGTGACTATAGGAATGGGTGAGATTCAATTTTTAAAACAATTTTCTACTCTTATAAAGCAAATTTCAATATTTTCTTATGAAATTTGAGAGTGTGAACAATGAAAGGCAGCTCTTGATGCAAGTAGCAACACTTCATGTTCTCTAGGGTCAAGATTTTCAAATTTTGGGATATTTCATGATAATCATGTGGAGTCCATGCCTAATGGATAGTCACAGGCAGTTGGTCATGCTCCATTTAGAAGGAAAAAGGCCCCATGAATCGCCAAATTGTTATCAATCCCCCCCAGTGAAAATTTAATGATAGGAAGACTTGCATTCAAAAATTCTCATGGCCATTCAAATGGATCAAACATGTTTCATATCTTCATGAAGAATAGGGGTTGAAAAAGAAACAAGGTTGCATATTAATCCTAGTGGAGCCAACTGAGCTCATAACCAAGCTCTTTACATTACTCATTGAGTTCCCTTATAGATTGGGCAAGTTGCATCGATAATCCAAGCCACATTGTGAAGACCGAGTTGCACATTGTAAAGGAAATGATCTATCATCATGCTGCCAAGTTGAAGGAACACCAAAAACTTTGGTCATCTTCAAATTGAGTTGAGCTTGTGTCATTTTGGCTTTGAGTCACCGTAACTCCAAAATGTCTGTCGAGTGGGTTTAAATGAGGGAGTCAAGTTGTTCGTTTGAATAGAAAATCACTTGGTATAGGTGAAGCTCTCTACTTGGTATGATCTAGACTTGTATAATAGACTGAGCCATTTGTATTATACATTCCGAAAGTTCGTATCAAGCTCATCGAGCTGATCTAGGGAGTTGGGATTTCTAGAGCTACAACTAAGCTATATAATGGGGAGATGCATAGAATTATTATAGATAAAGGCCAAGCTAGTAATTTAGTGAGGAGATGGTGCAGGTGACATTGAGATCATTACCAAACTATTCCCATCATTCCTTTTATAGTACATTAAGAATGAAATATTCATGGTGAACCAAACTCCTCATCGGACTTTGTCGAGCTATAGGAATGAGTCATAGATGTTATGTAGACTGAGTTGTTTGGATTCGAGTGAGTTGAATTCCAAGCTCATCAAAGTACATAATGGTAGTCGGGCTCATCTTGTGTTATCAATTGGTAAATCTTGTTCATTTCAGAAGAAAATAAATGTATGTAAGCATCGAGATCCCATCTGAATAAACAAGGCATGTCAGGATGTTTGAAAACCTTATAACGGGCAGGTCCAATATTACTCCAATGGAAGAGCTCACCATTATTAGCGGATTCATTTATAGGATGGCCTATAGACAAAAAAATTTATTGCATGAGTCAAAATTAATGGTAGAGGGACTTGGCGGGTTGAGACCGAGTCATCAACGAGTCGGGTTTGAGGAAAAAAATTTCATATCCAAAAGAGGGGAGTGTGGGAATTGCAAGGTGTCCCCGTGGCACATGTCCAAAAGGTGTAAAGGGAGGTGGAGACACCAACCACATGTAGAGCCACCACATGGCATGGGCCACCATCATTATGATGTTTCAATACAATGGAGTGAGTCAACGGTTGAATTGGTCTCACAAAGCTCGAGGTGGATGAGAAGGTTACTAAAGGTATAATGTTGAGCTAGAACTTATCTCCATGACTGATACAAGGAGGTTTCAACTCAAAGCTTTTGGATCCATAGGGAGTCACTGAGTGGAGGCAATGGGTGGTGTCGAACACATGGAAACTAGCCAAGAGCTTAGGTGAGTTAAATGGTGAGTCATTGGCGAGCTTGACATCCAACAGGGATAACTCAGTGAGCAGGAAGGAGCATGGGGCTCGAGGGGGATGTCTCGGTGGGTGAGTAAGCCATGTGGAAGCATTGATTTATAGAGATAAGGGTGGTTGGAAATGTTCAAGAAGATCTAGCGGTGGTGAGAAAGAAGCCATCTTGGTCGAGCTAGATAGGTTGGATAAATATAAAACATTAAAACAAACAACCCTCCCACATTTAACAACAAACTAAAGATGGGCCCCACCAAAAAAACATAATGCAAGATCATTCTAGAAGATATGCAAAACATGGAAAGAAGGGTAAATATCTCTAATGATGCATTTTAATAAATGTATTAATTGCATAGTCCCGTAAAGAGGAAGAGATGTTATACAAAACCCTAATGAGATATACTCACTCAACAACCCATAACTTGAGAATTTATCAACAAAATTACTCAAAATTAGTCTTGTTGGAATCATGGTTCCAAGCCCGATGCACAATAGTCAAAAAATAATAGATTGATGAAGACTACAAGGTGCATATTGAAGAAAACAAACCTATTTCTAAAGGGTAACTGGATGGTGGGTGGAAGTGCAATTAATGGGCATGAATGGGCATTTCTCCCCTACTACAAGTTATGGGAAGTATGGGGAGGATTTTTCAAGATACAATCATGATTTTCACCCACTCTAGGTACTTTACAATTGATGCAAGAGCCAAATCTGAGATTTCTTTCCCCCTTTTCTTCTTTCCATTTTCTATAAATTAGGGATTTTGCCTCATTTGGAAGGAGGATGATTTGAGTAGAAAACTCTTCCCATTTTGTTTTGTGAAGCCAATTTGTTGCAAGCCTTTATACTGGACTCCTTGCATGGTGATTTGGGCCTTTCATTTGTAAGATTTTGAATTTTTCATACCCATTGAATCAATAGATGTAGTTTGTGGTTATATCTTCCCTTTTTGTGTTCATATCCATTCTTCTTGCCTCTTTAATATCATTGCAAGTGTATTATGTCTACTTTATGTTTTTCAGAATCCCTTATTATTGTATTTGTTGGATATTTTATTTTGGATATTGTTGTTGGATTATGGAGGACCATCATCACCCTTTCTAACCTGCATTTTGCTTCCATTTTCACACATTGGGAATTATTCTCATACCCTTCTTTTGGTGCATCACCTTTGTAAATTTATATTTCCGTTACTTGCATGTTATCCCTCTCTCCCTGGTCCTTGGAAGTGATAGATTAGGGGTAGTCATTAACTTGATTTCAGTAGAGTTATTTTACACTAGATTAGGAAGAAGAACCAACTTTCTTTGGAGGTCTATCTCAAGAAGCAAGTCCCACACTTGGAGATAGTATGCATGTTAGCGAGTAACACTGTGAGCTCAAGAACATACACTTGTGCAAATAAGAGGGTGTGGTGATTCAGTGATAATAGAACATTAACCTATACACCTTTATTAATTAGTATGTTACTCAAAATTTATCCATCAACTACCACATGTGATCTCTTTATCGTAATCAAGACTATGAGGGGGAAAATTAGCATGTAATATTTTCCTCTCGCGCTCATTCCCACCACACGGTATCTTTCCTCTCAACCACTTTCCTAATAGGGGAATGATATTTTCCTAGTGCAACATCTTACATACCTCTCTAACATCTTCAACATCCTTCTGAGGGATCTCAACATTCTTCACCTGTTCTAACTTCCATGACTACTCTTTCAAGCATTTGATCTCCCCTTGTAAATTTCTAATAACTTCCATAGTCTCCTAGTAAGCCTCCTTCTGATAATTTGGATTAGGTTAATTTCCATGCAACACTTCTTCTCTTGTAATGGGAGGCCTCTACTTCAGTATTTCTCTAGCGGTGCAAGTTCAACATGTGTAGTTACTAGTACAAGCTCCAACTCTTAATTAGGTTCTAACGTAGTAAGAATAGGGGTTTACCATGTTTCAAAATAACCATTCCCATGTCCTTGTCCTTCTTAAGATTCTGGATCATCTGATCATATAAGATAGGGAACTACTCATACTTATGTTTCTTTCCACACCATGAGCATTGTAGAAAATTCAGGCACTCGTGCTTATAGTGATCCATAGATCCACAATTAAAACAAGTTCTATGGGGAATTCACTCTTTCCTCCACTATAACCACCATGGAATCTAAATCCTCCTTGAAATATTATTCCCCTTACTCCCCCATCTTCACGCCCTTCATGTTTACATCCCTTATTTTTATAAATGTTTGTAATGCTATCCTGGTGCACACTAGTATCAATTTCATCATGGATCTGGTTAATCAACTAGCAATCCTTCATATCATGAGTAGTAGATGTACAAAGCTTACAATAGCAAGACACGCTATTAAGAAGCACATGTTGTAACAACATGCATCTACTTGGATCATGATCCTTATAACATATTTCACAATCAAATGACATGGCGTGTACTAACTTTTGAGTGCAACTATCCTTGGTGTGTCCTTCTACTTCAATATCGGTATACCAATGCCCACCGCAAGTTTCATGTGCTGAATTTGCAGAATTTTTCTCAAGTTACTTTTCCATGGAAGTAATTTTTGCCTCCAAAAAGGGACTTACCCCAATATCAATTCTTCCAACTACCTCACCATGTAGAGTATCCTCTAAGGCCTTGCACATATTTGTGAAAGTGTTTTATGAATGAACTCATCTCAACGATGTTATCAAACCCCCACTGAACCACTAAGCATGTTGAAAGGGGTGTATATCATAAGATAACTTTGACAAGAGTGTCTTAAAATGTGCATCATACTCCCACACACTCTCTTTCATACCCTATTGAATCTCCTTGAGCGTGTTGATGCTCTTTTCTAAAACAAAAGAATATGGAATTCTACTAAGAAGGCATCATGTAGTGCATTATAATCCACCACCATCTGATGTGGTTCATACTTTTGGTACTAGTTATGGCTGCACCCCTACAATGTAGTTGTAAATCGGCTTGCCTTCCACTCCGGGGTAGTGATCCCCTTAACGCACCATAGAAATTCACACTTGTGTACATACTTTGTAGCATTCTCAACACCCTTAAAATAAGTTAAATGAAGAGACATCTCATAAAACACATGTTGATGGGGTTGTGGTCCTTTCCCTATAGATCTAGAACCTTGATTCCCTATTGTGTTTCCTCCACCAATAGATCCACTAGTTCCACTAACTCCCAACCCTCAAAATACACCAAATCCTTTAGTTCCTCCTCCTGTAGAAGGTAAAGGGCCTAAACAATATGTGAATTTGAACTAATTCCAGACATGATAATCCTTTTCTTGTGCACCCACACCTTATCCAAATGACATTTCAGATAGAATACCACAAAAAATAGGAAATTTTTATGTGGCCATAGATGAATTTAATGAAAAATATATCTACCTAATGTTTCTCGCTTACCAATACCAACACCAACCAAAATAGCAATACTTGTCTCAAGAATTGGAAAACTAAGTGCAAAGGTTAGGTTGCAAGGTGGGTTTAAATGCATGCCTGCGGTTAGTATCCTTTATTCACATGATGAGATCTCATCCAAATCTGAGGGGGTTGTTCTTCCGTACTTTCCAATATGGGGTAACATAGACTTCTCATGTCCCATGTCCTCTACATGAACCTCAAATCCTTCCTACAACTTCTTCCTCCATACATCCATCGCTCCTTCAATCTCATGTCATTTTTTAAGTTCCCTCTCCCATGCTTCATTATACTAGATCCGCATTTCCTCCCTCTCCTCTTCTTCTGTAGTATCCTCCATTTTGTAACATACCCTGTTTCATGCCCCGCACCTAGTGGGAGTTTAGCTAGCCATAGGAAATGCTTCTAAACTTAGAGTGATGATTAGGATCTTGACGGGTAATGGTATAACACGCAAGAAATATCCTCTCGGTTCTCACAAGAACTTGAATTCAAAAACCTTGAGGCAAGAATATGTAGAAACCATGTACTCTAATGTGTATCTATTCAACACACCACTACACTAATGATCAACAACATGAATCCAAACCAGATTGAAATAATGAAGCCACTGATAATCTTCTTGGGTCCAAACATGAGGTTGATAATAAAAACTCTTTCTTAATGCATACATTGATAACCAATCATACAATTCTACTAGAAAACAACAAAAGAACGTCTCATAGAGCTCATGATACAGATGCTCCTCTACCCATGTATGTACGTCAATCTCATGTCCAGTGTTAAATCTATGTGTAACTCATCTTCCATGTTCTTAAGCCAAGTTTCCATGTTGTCCAAGGTAAAGAGTTCTACCATCATACACCATTCTTACAACAACTTCAAAAGAGGTCCCGAAACATAACCAAGATGTAGTCACTTTTCCTAACCCTTTAATTCCCAGGTGCGTTGGCATATCACCCATTCTAAAATGGGAGCTCACCCAAGGCGCACGAAGGCACCAAGCCCCTCTTCTATGTAATCCTTGTCAAGAATGTTACCATGAATGGGAGAATAATGCACATGACATAAATTCATACATCTTATGACAGAGGTAAAGAAACTACATCCAAGCTTAAATGATTCATATTATGACTATGAATATTTGAAAAGAACATATAGGAACCAGATCTGAACCATGAGCACCATAAAGAAAACAAACACTTAGATCTATTAAGCATTGATATTCATAACAACACCATTATATTAATTCTACATTGTTATACTATCCAAATACATGATGAGATTCAAAAAACATACCGGATACATAAAAAAATTCTCATCCTACAAATGACTCTATTCTAGAACTTACAACAACATTCCCACACATTTTCACTCTCTACTCTCTCTATTCCCTTACACACATACACACATCCCTATTATCGTGAAAATCAATACATATCAAGAGAATTTTGGGAATATTCCCTCTACCACCTATTCATCACTCAAGAGTAAACCACATGCAAAATGTCATCATACCCTACCATACTTGAGTACCGTTGAACATGTAACCACCAACTAAAACATAACTAACTCTACTTTATAGCTCTTAATCCCATCATGATAACCATATCCTATAATATGTTTCTCTTGGGATTAAAATCTCCATATTTTAGCCTTATCCATAATCAAATGTGACTAAATCTCCACGTGTTCATTATTATGAATTTGACTGTGGTCTAAAATATGACTAATTCCTTAGCCTATTTTTCTTGGAAGTGAACCTCTACGCCCTTCCTAAAATTACTTCCACGTGAGCCTTTATTCCTTGTTAGAAAGAAAAAAAACCCTCTATTTTCCTTAGGTACTTAGTATTATCTACGGATCAACAATTTTGAATGGGATCTTGAGGCTTTTGACGATGTTTTTTCATTGAGCTAATATTTTTTTGCAAAAATAATGATTTTATTTGATCGTCTCATATTTATGAACAAACATTAAGAAGCTAAGTTGGTCTTAAACCCTAGTGAAGCCCTCATAGAAGAGTGATAGGAGAAAGATGAATTATATGGGAATAAAGTGGATTGGGAAAAAATGTGATGCATCAGGGTTGTAGAGGAATCTTTAAGGAACATTTTGGTGGTGATTTCATGTTCTAGTTGTTTCAAGAAGTAGGAGAAAAACCCTTATTTTATGGAGATGTGAAGTTCCATCTCTCGATGGAAGATTCATGATGAGAAGTGAATTTTGTGAGAAATATTCGTGGGTGTGATATATATTCATGGAAATTTTTAGGTAGGTAAAAGGGATAAAATTGAAGATACATGTCCTCCAAGTCACCCTAGTTCATTTGGCCTAGAAGGGATAAAACTAGCTTTCGTGGTTTGTGGCATGTTTGATAGAAATGTATGTTGGAGATAATTTCTATGGGCTTAAATAATATGGTATATATATTCATGATATGTTTAAGGCCTTGGATTGATTAGAAAAAAGTATTTTTGTCTTAGGCCTTAATGGCATAATTAGCCCTATTAGGCTTGCTAAGTAGGTGACTGTAATAGGTGTGTTAGATCAATTTTCTCCATATGAGCTATGATTGCAAATGATTAGAGAGATTAATTAGGTTTACATTGATGTTTTCCAGGTTGTGGTACCTATTGTAAGTGACAATGGAGGTTATGGATCATGCTTCTATCAATATTCATTCTTGAGTCCATATTGGTAGTTTTGACCTATTTCATAGATGGACATGGTTGATAGCCTTAAGCCTTGTTTTTAAGGATGAAGTAAGTCGTTTTATATAGTATAATCAAATATATTTCCATTGGTATGATACATACACCATGATGAAGGATTTTGATAGGTGAAGTTTCTTGTTTTATGTGAATAATTTATGGGTGCTTGAAGAACTTGTTGAGATAGCTTGAATCTTAGTGTGCTTCATGATCTTGGTCAAGGTTTAATACATTCTTGATTTTTTTGGTGATGCTAATATGTTTTCCTTGGGTTTTTTGAAGTATTTAGAGCTTTGAAAATTCCATATTGCGCCTTGAAGGTCATAATGCATTCATTCATGAAGAAGACCTTATTTTTGGCCTATTTTTGGATTGTTGTGCTTGTTCATGTGTGTAAGATCCATTATGACCTAAATGGTAATTATAAGTGAATTTATATGAGTTTTTAGTTGTATTTTATTGTTGGTATGACAAAATATATGGTCATGGCTGACCTAGATGTGTTATGATCTAATGTTATGTATATAAGAATAGTTTATTTTTTTCATTTGTGTGTGTGGTTATGATGGGGATGGAAGCAAGATAGGGGAGGAAGAAGAAGAGAATATAGGGGTCAAGGAAAAGGATATGGAGATATAGGAGGGAATGATAAATATTGAGGATCATTTATTTTATATCATGTGACCTAATCAGAAAATGAAGGACTAGATTTGAGCAAAGAAGGAGAGGGTAGTTTGAGAATATTTTGAGAGAGAGGAGCTAAACTTGTGATCATAATCAGATGTGGTAGAAACATATATTTGGTTATCATCCATTTTAGGTGCATTGGTGGGATCTTAGTCATATTTGGGGGTTGTATCCTCCTTGTAGTATTAGTGTCCTACTAAACTAGGGGTTGGTGCTCCTTATGGGGTTGGTGCCTCACTAAACAAATCTTGCTTGATGTGTAATATTCATGCAAGTCCTTTGTTGTGAGTAATATTAACAAAGGATTTAGTGGGTTATCTTCCCCTTGAGGGTTTCCCACTTTATATTTGATGTTATTTTTTTCTCTCTTGTCTTTTTCACTTATGGATGGTTGTAACAGACTTGTTATCCAAAATGAACCCCTTGCTCATTTTGGATAACTCCCTTCATTCTTACCTCTCTTGTGCCTCAGTCATAATTTTTTTATTTTTAGTCACTAAAAACTTCTAGAAATGGCACCATTGGATAGATATTTTTCTCATCTTTCCAGAAAGGTAATTTTTTCCTCCTAACTCCATGTATTTTTGAAGTTATGGCTCGGCAAGGTTTTCATGGAAAATTTTCCCAAGAAAAGCCCGAACCAATAAGATGAGGCCACATGTCCTCGGAAGGGCGGAGGGTGGAGGTAAACTTGGAATTTTTACCAAGTGTTTGGCAAGATTTTAGAAGGATTTTTCACCCCAAAGGCCTGCCGACGAATTGAATGCTGCCACGTGTCCGGGCAGGGAGGAGTTGGGAAAATTTCCCAAGGGTTGACACAAACAAAATTTTCGATGCCAGGCCCACATCCAATCACATTATGCCACGTGTCCTTAGGCCAAAGAAGTGGTGGAGGGTGGAGGAAAGATTGGAAATTTTGCAAAGTGTTTAAAGGAGGTGCAAAAGAAAAATCTGCTCCCAAAGGCCGCAACCAATTAGATCTTGCCACGTGTCCACGTGGCGAAAAAATGGAGAAGGAAGGCCCGTAGAGAATTTTTAAAGGCAGAGCCCACGACCAATAGAATCATGCCATGTGGCACCAGATCAGTGGAGTGTATATATTTTTGGGAAAATTTTCCCAAATGCAAAAGGTGGGAAAATTTCAAATTATCGGCCCGCCAACCGTTTTGGCCCCTGTTTTGCCCTAAATTTTCAAATGACCATAAATTTCAATCCAGAACTCAGTTTTTTGCATTCTTTATATCAACGGAAAGCTGGTGAAATTATCTACATGATTATGGGATCAATTTTTTATTTTGGAGTTTGGAGAGATAAAATTGGAAAACTCCTCTGGCACGTGGAAATCAACAGAAATGACGTTTTAACCACCATTTTTAATGAAGAATGGCTCGCATTCTCTCCCAGCATGGTGAAAAATGTTAGGGAATGGACCTTTAAGGATGCCCATGCTATTTTATTACATTTTGGTCAGTGGTTGAAGCTCCTCTCACATTTTCCCACGTTTCTCTCTCCTAGGCTCATTTTTTACATTGTAAAAGCCAGAATGGGCTCATTTTTTTAAAAAAGGAGGCACTCTTTTAGCTCTGCAACTTCCCTTTTCTTCCTTTTGGAAAAATTTGTGGAAATTTTTACCTTTCCATGTAAATACAACACCTATTTTGCCTCTTGGTCATTGTAATGCACTGTGTTGGACCTGGAATGATAATATATGCTCTGTGATTAAAAGTTTTCTCAATCCTTTCATATGTTTATCATTGTTTTCCTAACCTCTCATCACATTTTGGAAATTTTTGCATGTTTTGTGCTATATTTCCTCCTGGACTGTGTATGTTTTGTAGTAGCAGGTGTCTACTACTCCCTTGGTGCATCACCTTATCAGCATTAGTCTCATTTTTCTTGCATTCTCTATCTCTGTCCCCTTGGAATTTAGAGTAGGAATTAGGAATTTAAGCCTCTACAAATTTCATGCATATACCTGATAAGAGGAGTTGAGGAACCAACCTCTAATCTAGAGATTCTTTTCCATTTTACAAGTCCCACACTTGGGGAAAAGATTCAATGTTGTGCAATCACACTGGATGCTAAAATGTCAAACTAGAAATCTGATAGGACATCTAGAGGGTGCTGCTAATTTGCACTAATAGTTTTGGCACACCCGGTGGGACCAAGAGGTCTTCATCTTCATTTGCAAACAAATAGATGTGCATTTTTGGAAATTTCTTGCTTAAAAGAGCCTTGAATTACACATCTGGCGACTCCAAGGAAGAAGAATCAGCTGGTTTTAGTAGTGTAGACCTGAAAAATCATGAGAAGAATCACCACAAGGTCAAGAGTTGGGGAAGAAGAGGTGCTATTTGAGTATCTACAATTATCTCTAAGAATAAGGAAAAGAGGGAGGAGATTTCAAAGGTCTCCATCTCCACCAAACAGAACTCTATCAACTCCTCCACCTGGTAGACCTTTCATCCAATCAACGAAGGTTCTAAGGCCAATCAGAATGGCACAAAACAACCCATATGTCAATTTCAATGGTAGAAGCCCACTTGCTCTCAATGCACAAAATCCAATCCCAGTTGAAGCACTGAAGAACATTCCATACTTTACTGGAGAGAATCAGACCACTCCTAGTGATCATGTCAAAGATATTGCTAATATTTGTGCAATCCATGAGATTGATGAGATGCAAGTTGTTGTCAAACTGCTGGCATCTTCATTCAAAGGGAAGGCTTTGCAATGGTTTAGGAGTCTTGCCTCAGGTTCTATCCAAAATTGGAACTAGCTATGTATAGCCCTCCATGAGTAGTTTGGAGAAAAGGGAGATAACTTGTCCCTTTTGGAACAATTGACAACCATCAAGAGAGCTCCCAATGAGCAGCTGGCTGACTTCAACTTTAGGTTTCAAAGGACTTGGGAGAGAATTCCAATGGCAGTAAGGACAATAGTAGAAGGTGCTTTTCTATATTACCTTAAAGCTTTAAATTCTGATATTTCTATGTTCATTCAATCTATGGGAGGCACAACTATCCTGTTGATCCGAAAATAATCGATTATTACGACCGATCTCGAGACCCTTATAGGCTTTAATTATTTGCCGATAATTTACTCCTTTTAAGTAACCAATTTAAAATAAATGCAAGACGAAAATGAAAATTGCACACAGATTGATTACGGAGTTCGGCAATTGCCTACGTCTCCGGGTTCGTGATCGAACCGTTCCACTAGTCAAAACTTGTAAGTTACAATAGTACTTTCACAAGAAAACCTAATGGAATTTTACTTGCCTATCAGTACACCAAACCTTCGGACGACAAGGGTGAAAAATAGCACCCGACCTCCACCTTATTGGCATACAATATCCTTCGGCTGTGATCGGCCTTCCCGACGCAAACAATGCGAAGCTAGCACTCCGGTCGACAATCCAGGATTTACAAGTAATTGGTGTGGCTCAATGGGCCTATTGGGTAGTTTACATTTCACTCCCAATCACAAATATTCCATCTAATATTGCCTAAAATAATAGGCCAATAGACAATACTTGTCGACACATCCCGCAAATAAGCTTAACAAATAATAAGCTCGGGATCGGTGTCTCCATTGCACCGGTGTGTCCACAACAAGCTTAACAAATAATAAGCTCGTGTTGTGTCCAATGTTCAATGTGTAATGTGTTACACCCGTGTGTTTTTTTACAATGCAATGGGTCCCTATTTATACATTTTTAGGGCCCAAAAAATATGCATTTTAATATAATCCTTAGGCTAATATTAGCCTAGCCTTACCCGTACATAACAAATGGGATTAAATTCCCAAATAGGGCCGATTTGCATATTATATGGGATTAATACCCAATTTAGGCGGATTGAATATTTTAATGGGTTAACATCCCATAAATGGCACAGCATGCATTTGAAATCCCACACTTTGGGCGGTGGGGATAATATATAAGGCTTTAAAGCCTTTCCACGCGCACGTTGGGATAAACCGCCCCCAACTACCACCGCTTCATCCTCCTTTTTCGCCACGTGGGACAGTCCACGCATGGCTTAATGCCATTAAACAGCCGCTTCAACAACCACTTTCCACGTGGTTAAAATCATATGTATTTGATTTTGGCTTTAATATTAATGTATTAAACATTAATATTTATATATGTGGCATTTGGAAATATATGGCGCCATTTGGAACGTGGACTTACCAATATAATTTCGACCCCTCTAATGTGGTATGAAATAATATAGTCCACTTGTCGTCTCCCGATAGGCAAATCGAGCGAATCCGACGAGTGTTGGCAAGCCACGTGTCACAGTGCGATTCGGTCCAATATTGACCAGTTGACCATAGTTGACTTTCCCGTTGACCGAACTTTGACCGAACATATCTAGAGCTCCCGATGTCCGTTTGTCGCGTTCTCACAGTCATTGGAAAGCTCTCGAGATGATATTCTGCATTGACACCATTTAGAGATGTTTAGGGAACTTTCAAAATGATCCCCTGATCACACCTCCCCACTGAGAAAAGCTTTTTGTCCCAAAAAGCTTCCATACTGTCCTGAATCTGAAAACTCTGCTGCCACCTCGGAAGTGCTGCTGTAGTAGACCCTTGGGTCTTCTCCTCCAACCTTCTCACTTCAACAACTCTACTCCGATCCTGGGACTGTGGGTTATGGGTCCACGATGCTTCCACTGCGCCACTCTGATATCCGAAGAAAACCTCCACGCCTCCGCTTTATGGTGCTAAGTTTCTGAATGAAACCTCAACGCTCCTTCTGTGCGGTGCTAAGCTTCTTGATATCTGACAACAAGGATCTTATTTTACTCTATAACACAACTCCTGGCTCCGAGTTGATTCCATAGAATCCGAACTGATTCGAAGGAACTCCATGTTACATAGAGCTTTGATTGATCCGATGTCAATGATGGACAATGCCTTGTCCCTTTACAGACCTCAACGCCTCCGATGCATGATGCTAAGCCTCTTTCAAGACCTCGAGCCTCCGATGCATGATGCTAAGTCTATGTTACAGACCTCAACGCCTCCGATACATGATGCTAAGCCTTTTTCAAGACTTCGAGCCTCCGATGTACGATGCTAAGTCTCTGTAGACCTCAACGCCTCCGATACATGATGCTAAGCCTTTTTCAAGACCTCGAGCCTCCGATGTATGATGCTAAGTCTGTTGATCAGCTACCATTCGTATGTGTGGTCGCAATGCCTTGACACCGAATGACGTTCCGAGCTGATCCTTTGAGAGCTCTTCTTGTTGACATACTAATATCAGGTACCATTCTGCTGCACGGTCACAATGCCTCTACACAGAATGAAGTTCCGACCCAACGTCAATGCTAATGGTGATTTAGCTACCATCCTGTTGCACGGTCACAATGCCTCTACACAGAATGAAGTTCCGAGCTGATCTCTGCGAACTCTACTATCTGCACAAATGGCAGATCAATCTCCAAGCTTTATATGAGTCAAATCCTATATCCAAGCTGTATCAGGTACTCACAGGCTGATTAGGAGATATGTTAGGAGCATTAATCAAATTTTCTAAGTAAGAAAATCCACTGAGTATTGTAAACCTTTCTCTCAGCATTTCCTCACAGAATCTGATCTCCAAACTTAATACTGCATACGATCCATCAATCTGAATTATGCAATATATAATTGAAAAATTGTTGACTTACCCATTTTAAAGGACTTTCACTTTCAGGTATTACCTGGTCCTGGGTTGACTTGTCAACTGGTGGTGGAGTAGAAACCTCTTCTGCCTTTGCAATAGGCCTCCATTCCATCTTTGGCTTGCCATTACTCTGATGGCGAGATGGATGCGCTTCAGCAATTTTCCTCCCGATGCCCATTCCTCTGGCAATGAGCACAAAAATTCCTCTTAAACTCCTTCTTCTGGGATGAGGAACTCTTTTTGCCATTTCTCGACTCTGCATGACGAGATTGGTCTTTCTGATTTGCCTTGTTCTTGATGAACGGCATCAACTTCTTCATCAGTGTCCTTCTCTTCCAGCATCTGGCCACTGAATGATTATGCAATCCACAAAAGTACATGGAAAAGAATTCCACATCTTCTGAAAATCATAACCATACTTCTTAAGCTAAAAAAGTGGATCAGAAGTTTTATTGTGCTTATGATTATGGTAAGAAACTGGAGGTGGAATCTCATTACCTCTTCACTGATTTCTCTTACCACATCTTGCCTGTGACGATGAAGCACAACTTTCCTGCTCATAATCTTCTTGCAGGACTAGTGGGGTAATCACTTTGCTTTCGGAAGCTTGTCTCCCGTCAACGTTCTTGGAGCATTCTCCAATTTCCATTCCCACACTAGGATAACCCAAACCTGCAAAACGAGGATGATCCTCAACCTGTATTGGGTTAGCAATACCTTGGCCATTTTTACCAAGGCCTCTTCCATCAAATCCCATTTTATCTAGTAACTTAGATCCAATGCCTCTAGTATGCCTTTCAAACAAACCAAAGACTTCATTACCTGAATCCAAAACCGAATGGGAGGAAGAAGAAGATTCCCGTGGTGAACAACTTACAGTGCAATCATCTGCCGTGGCCTCTGCATCTGAAGTAGAGGGTTTTTCCTTCCTCTGATCACCACACTGCAACCTTGCCAAGAGCTCATCCTTGGTTTTCAGTTCCAATTTCAAATGAGCATACTCCTCTTCTAAGGAGGAATACATTGATCGTAGGAGAGAGTTCTCTTCCTAGATCTGGTGATTGTAAGCTTCAATCTCTTCGAGCTTTACCTGTTTAGACATCTTTCCCATAGTGCACTTGTACCCTATTCACACAAATTGAACCAACTGCACCAATCTTGAAGCAATCACTTTGTTAATCAGATTTACTGAAAAACAAATATGGAGCTAAACCAGCTCTGATACCAAACATGATCCGAAAATAATCAGATTATTACGACCTGATCTCGGACCCTTATAGGCTTTAATTATTTGCCGATAATTTACTCCTTTTAAGTAATCAATTTAAAATAAATGCAAGACAAAAACGACAATTGCACATTGATTACGGAGTTCGGCAATTGCCTACGTCTCCGGGTTCGTGATCGAACCGTTCCACTAGTCAAAACTTGTAAGTTACAATAGTACTTTCACAAGAAAACCTAATGGAATTTTACTTGCCTATCAGTACACCAAACCTTCGGACGACAAGGGTGAAAAATAGCACCCGACTTCCACCTTCTTGGCGTACAATCTCCTTCGGCTGTGATCGGCCTTCCCGACGCAAACAATGCGAAGCTAGCACTCCGGTCGACAATCCAGGATTTACAAGTAATTGGTGTGGCTCAATGGGCCTATTGGGTAGTTTACATTTCACTCCCAATCACAAATATTCCATCTAATATTGCCTAAAATAATAGGCCAATAGACAATACTTGTCGACACATCCCGCAAATAAGCTTAACAAATAATAAGCTCGGGATCGGTGTCTCCGTTGCACTGGTGTCCACAACAAGCCTAACAAATAATAAGCTCGTGTTGTGTTCAATGTTCAATGTGTAATGTGTTACACCCGTGTGTTTTTACAATGCAATGGGTCCCTATTTATACATTTTTAGGGCCCAAAAATATGCATTTTAATATAATCCTTAGGCTAATATTAGCCTAGCCTTACCCGTACATAACAAATGGGATCAAATTTCCCAAATAGGGCCGATTTGCATATTATATGGGATTAATACCCAATTTAGGCAGATTGAATATTTTAATGGGTTAACATCCCATAAATGGCGCAGCATGCATTTGAAATCCCACACTTTGGGCGGTGGGGATAATATATAAGGCTTTAAAGCCTTTCCACGCGCACGTTGGGATAAACCGCCCCCAACTACCACCGCTTCATCCTCCTTTTTCGCCACGTGGGACAGTCCACGCATGGCTTAATGCCATTAAACAGCCGCTTCAACAACCACTTTCCACGTGGTTAAAATCATATGTATTTGATTTTGGCGGTTTAATATTAATGTATTAAACATTAATATTTATATATGTGGCATTTGGAAATATATGGCGCCATTTGGAACTTGGACTTACCAATATAATTTCGACCCCTCTAATGTGGTATGAAATAACGTATAGTCCACTTGTCATCTCCCGATAGGCAAATCGAGCGAATCCGACGAGTGTTGGCAAGCCACGTGTCACAGTGCGATTCGGTCCAATATTGACCAGTTGACCATAGTTGACTTTCCCGTTGACCGAACTTTGACCGAACATATCTAGAGCTCCCGATGTCCGTTTGTCGCGTTCTTCTCTCTCGAGATGATCTTACGTTGGAAATCTCTCGAGATGATCTTCTGCACTGACACCATTTAGAGATGTTTAGGGAACTTTCGATGATCCCCGATCACCTGCTTATAACATTGCCATTAGAGTTGTAAAATGTTTGATTCAAGTGAAAGCTAGCTCGTAGGCCTCCAATGCCATTGTATCCAACTTTAGAGGGTCCAAGCACTAGTAAAGTGCTTATTTTAGCTCTTATTCCCACTCCTAGAAATCAGAATTCAAGTGAAGCTTCTACTTCATCTTCTAGTGCCTCAAATGAACTTTAAGAAGTCATGAAGCAATTCCAAAATTTAGGAAATGAGCTGGTTACACTCAAGAGGTAGCAAGCCTAAGGTTTTATACCTTATTTCCAACCTCAATCTTAGCCTAACAAGTAGCCATACCAGCCTCAAAGACCACCCAATCCAAATGCAAATCAATATCAAGCAAGACCTCCTACCAATGCAGACCATTTCATCCCTATAATCCCAATGCTACATCTGCCTCTAAAGAAATGGTGCCAGTAAAAAAACATAGCTCAAGAGTATGATTGGTGTTTCCCATGCAATGAATCTCACAATTAATCTATGTGCTTCAACGGTGCAAATCAAGCCTTAATGGTGACAACAATCTGGTGTGGAGGGTAAGGGAGTCAAGGAAATAACCAACAACAATTAGTTGCAAATGATACCACACTTGTAAACCGGCAGGCGGAAGATTTTTGTGGCATGAATCAAACAATCTCCCAAAGTTTTGTAGCTAAAACAAGGTCAAAAAGGAGAAATCAAGTAATCCACAACCTTCTACCACTCCAAAAATTATTGGAAAACAAAATGCAATTCCAAACACGTAAGGAATGCCTAAAACAACTATTAAGCCAACTCAAATGCCATTGTTGCTTCCCATGTGCAAGGAATGAATGTGCAGGCCAAGGGATAGTAGAGGGATTATTCATCTCCATTCAACATCATTGATGAGATGAAGAAGATAAATGTAAACATATCAATGTGGGAATCACTATCCATCCTGTGCCAAAGAGATTTGCTACAAGTTTCCATGAAGGACTGGTCAACTTCAAATCAGCAAGTCCAAATGCAAGAGAAGGTACTCAAAAATGCTGCCCAATCTGAGGGGAATCATAGAGGACAACAAGGTAAAATGTTGAAGCCCCCTCCATTCTATATTTTGTTGATCATTGGAAACCAATTAGTACACAACTGCATGATTGATTCTGGGGCAAGTAGTTTAGTAATGCCTAAGCAAATAGCTGATCAGTTGGGGCTCCAATATGAATTCATATCCAAAGGGGTAGTGCAATTGGATGGGACAGAAGTAACAATAGTAGGAGTGATTAAAAATTTGAGTCTTACTTTGCATGTATGCCCAAACGTTGTTGTTTTACAAGATGTCTCGAATAGATCTTTCACCACTCTTTGCCCTATGTTTGTTAAGGGATTTCATGGCTAATATTGGAGGTTACTTCTCTGTTGATTGGTCACACATGTTTTTCGAACAAGATATGGAACTAAAGCCACAATCAGATCTGAGCCTATTGCAAAATTTCACATTGAGCCTCACACTCCAAGCCAAATCAATACTAATTGTTCAAACGTTTGATCAAGAGGATTATCCAAGCACCGATGAGGCTGACACCAAGGTTAGAAGCATCCCAGATTTGAATCTTGATGAATGGGAAAACAAGGTGCATGCTTTTGATCCTTATCAAGAAATAGAAGAATCTGAGCTAGGATTCTATTGCATGCATGAAGAAAATCAGCCTATTCCTAGCATCACCAAACCAGACCACAAGGATGAAAATGAGGTATGGCAATTGTTATTTGATGGATCAAGAAGTAGAAAAGGTGCAGGAGGGGGAGCTATGCTTGTTTCACCTCAAGGAGTTAGGTATTATTCAGCTTTTAGATTTCAGTTTGCATGTTCTAATAACACTATTGAATATGAAGCTTTGATACAAGGATTACATTGGTCAATCAAAAGAAGGATAAAGAACTTGCAAGTCTTTGGTGACAGTGAGTTGATCATCAACCAAGTTAAGGGGTAGCATGCTACCAAGAATGATCTGCTCAAGTGCTACAAAAATAGGGTGTGGGACCTCATTGAAGATTTTGAAGGTTTTGGTATCAAATCCATTCCTAGAAAAGAGAACCAAGCTGCTGATAGGATTGCAGTAGTTGGAGCAGCCTTTGATGTTGTTGAAAGCATCCAAAAATACAAGGTACAACCAAACATCCATGTGATTGTAAGGCCTTCGGTGCCAGACAACAATGTGAGTTGGAATTTTTTGAAAGTGATCAACAAATCATCCATTTCTTGCAAGAAGAGGCTGAGTTCTCAGCTAAAAATTAGGAAAATTTGGAGCAACAGTATGGTGACCAAGTGGTACAGCTGAGAACCAACAAACTACCAAAGGGACTTATTACTTTGGAGTCCATTTTCAGTCCTAATGATCAGTTTAGGAAGGAGAAAGCAAACATCTAAGTCAAGGGAGAAGATTGAGTGTCCATCTTGGTGGAAGAAGACTCCAAGTTTGTAAAGTGACAATCAAGAAAGAAAGGTATGAGTTCATACAACTTTTTCAAGAATTCCCGATGTTTTTTCTTAGAGCTATGAAGATTTGAAAGGTTTTAACCCTGAGTTAGCTCAACACACCATTGAATTGGATCTAAGTACTAAACCCATCAGGCAAAAACAAAGGCCAGTCAATCCACACATGGATCCTCTCATGAGAAAAGAATTGAATAAGTTGATAGAGTCAAGTATCATATTCCCTATCAAGCATTCTAGTTGGGTAGCCAACTTGGTTCCAATTAGAAAGAAGAGTGGAGAAATCAGATTGTGTGTTGACTTCAGAGATCTGAATAGAGCATCTCTCAAGGATCATTACCCACTTCCCTCTATGGAGAAAATTTTGCAAGTTGTTGCCAGCTCTGAGAGGTTTTCATTACTTGATGGCTATTCAGGGTACAATCAGATTATGGTGAAAGAAGAGGATCAGTTCAAGACAACCTTTACAACCAAATGGGGAACTTATGCATATAGGAAAATGCCATTTGGGTTGTCCAACGTTGAAGCTACTTTCACAAGGGCAATGGACATGGTGTTCAAGGATTTGATTAACAACATGGTGTTGATATATCTTGATGATATCACTATTTTTTCAAAAAATGCAGCAGACCATCTCTTTCATTTAAGACAAGTGTTCCAAAGGTGCAGAAGATTTGGGGTATCCTTGAATCCTAAAAAGTGTATTTTTCTAGCCCATAAAGGAAAGCTCATTGGCCACATTGTCTCAAAAAAAAAGGTTAGCAATTGATCCAAAAAGATTTGAAGCCATAAGATCACTACCATTACCAAGACACAAGAGGGCCCTTCAAAGTTTCTTGGGAGGATAAATTTTGTTTGGAGGTTTGTCCCAAATCTTGCAGCCCTAGTCAAGCCTATCACCAAGATGTTAAAGAAAAGCATATCTTTCAAATGGATAGTAGAAGACAAAGAAAGTGTTGGAGCAATCAAAGAAGCCATCTCACAATCCCTAACTCTCATTAACCCAGATTTCTCCAAGGATTTCATCCTCTATGAATTTGGAGGTGATGATACTATTTCTATAATTTTTGTACAGAAGAACAAAGACAATGATGACCAGCCAATTGCTTTCTTTAGCCAAATCCTGGAGGACTATGAGGTGAGGTATTGTTTCATTAAGAAGCATGTTCTTGTAGTAATTAGGAGCTTGAAGAAATTCAAGCACCTAGTTTCAAACAACAAGGTTCAATTGTTGGTTTCTCATGTGGGAGTTAAAGACTTCCTCCTCAACAAAGACCTGAATGAAAAGAGAGCAGGTTGGATTACTCATGTCATGGAGTATGACATTGAGATCAAAGTCACCAAGTTGGTCAGAGGAAAAGGATTGTGTGAGCAGCTGGTCTTGAATAAATCTAAGGAAGCATGCAATGAGAAGGAGGTTGTTTTGGCGTTGCAAGACAACCATGAGCAAGGAAGCACTCAAAAATAAAATTATGGTCTCCTCACTCCTTGCTGGACCCAAGACATAATGCACTTCCTAAACACAAGTTTATGCCCTCCAGAGATGAACAAGACCAATAGAAGACACTTCAGATTGTAGGCTATCCCATATGCCCTTGTTGATGGTGTTTTGTTCAAAAGGGATGTGAATGGAGTGCTGCTGAAATGCATTGGTACAAATCAGATTCATAGGGTGTTGGAAGAGTTCCATGGTGGATCAGCTTGTTGGTCATTTTTCACCGAGAGAGATAGCTCAAGATCATAAGGGCTGGCTATTATTGGCCCAAGATTTTAAGTGATTGTTATGCATGGATCAAGAGGTGCAAGAATTATGCATTCTTCACGGGTAAGGAGAGGCTAGCTTCCCTTCCATTGCATCTAATTTATGTTGACTAGCCATTCATGCAATGGGGTTTAGACTTCATTGAGTCATTAATCCAAATTCAAGCCAAGGGTACAAATGGATTATAACAACAGATTACTTCACCAAGTGGATCAAGCAAAGAGGCACTCAAGGAAGAAAATGAATCTAGCATCCTGGACTTCTATGAGGGAATAACAACTAGATTTGGGGTGCATACCTGCTACAATAATATCGAGATAATGCATTGGCATTCATTGGGTCTAAGGTAACTGAATGGGATGTCAAGAATGGGATCTACCTAAGCACTTCATCAAATTATTACCCTAAGGGTAATGGCCAACCTGAATCTACAAACAAGAACTTGCTAAGGATCATTAGGAGGACTCTTGATTAAAATAAGAGGTCTTGGCATACTAGGTTGAAATCATCCTTATGGGCTGATAGGATAACTCCCAAGAGATCTACAGGTAACTCTCCATTCAAGCTTGTTTATGGAAGAGAGGTAATTTTTCCCATGTCACTTGAGTTGCCAACATTGGAACTCATGAAATAGTTAGAGTTGTTGGAGTTTGGACCCATGGAGGTTAGATATGCAGAATTGATGGAGCTCCAAGAAATCAGAAATCAGGCATCCCAAGCAATGGAGAAGGATCAAGCTTTGATCAAGAAGACCTTTGATAGAAAGGCCAAGGCTAGATCTTTCCAAGTTGGAGATCTAGTGTTAAAATGGGATGCAAATAGAGAAAACTGGGGAGGCATTCAAAATTTTATGCCATTTGGAGTGGCCCATACATGGTCACAAAGTGTAAGGACAACAATGCCTTCCAATTGTCTACATTAGATGGTGAAGAGTTGCAGATTCCAGTCAATGGAATCCATCTAAAGCATTGCTACTGAAATAAATTCTCCACCTTGTACATATTATCTTAGGTTTTCATTCCTCTAAGTGCTTATGCACATTGTTGTGTTGTAGTTTAGCTTTGCTTTCCCTAAGTGCTTTGGCACAAGCTTGTTGTTCCAGGAAATGTGTTTTGCAGGCCTTACTCCAATCAGATGGTGTTCTACCCTCCATCTTCCTCCTTGTAGTGTTCTAATCAGTTGGGGTACCAAACAGAGAATTTAATGATCCCATGCCCAATGGATTGCTTCAAGCAACTGGTAACTTCATCCAACAGGCAGATGACCCCTCTGAGTCGCCAAAATTGTTATCCAAAATGAGCCCCTTGCTCATTTTGGCTAACTCCCTTCATTCTTTCCTCTCTTGTGCCTCAGTCATAATTTTTTTCTTTTCAGTCACTCAAAACCTTCTAGAAATGGCACCATTGGATAGATATTTTTCTCAGCTTTCCAGAAAGGTAAATTTTTCCTCCTAACTCCATGTATTTTTGAAGTTATGGCTCAGTGGGGTTTTCGTGGAAAATTTTCCCAAGAAAATCCCAAACCAATAAGATGAGGCCACGTGTCCTCGGAAGGGCGGAGGGTGGAGGTAAAATTGGAATTTTTACCAAGTGTTTGGCAAGATTTTAGAAGGAATTTTTCACCCCAAGGGCCCTTCGACGAATTGAATGTTGCCACATGTCTAGGCGGGGAGGAGTTGGGAAAATTTCCCAAGGGTTGACACAAACAAAAATTTCAATGCTAGGCCCACATCTAATCACATTATGCCACATTTCCTTAGGCAAAAGAAGTGGTAGAGGGTGGAGGAAAGATTGAAAATTTTACAAAGTGTTTAAAGGAAGTGCGAAAGAAAAATTCGCTCCCAAAGGCCGCAACCAGCTAGATCTTGCCGCATGTCCACGTTGCTACAAAATGGAGAAGGTAGGCCCATAGAGAATTTTGAAAGGAAGATATTGTGACCAATATAATCATGCCACATGGCATCAGATCAGTGGAGCACAGAGATTTTTGGGAAAATTTCAAATTTTCGGCCCGCCAACCCGTTTTGGCCCTATTTTGCCCTAAATTTTCAAATGACCATAACTTTCGATCCAGATCTCGCTTTTCACGTTATTTATATCAACGGAAAGCTGTTGAAATTCTCTACATGATTTTGGGATCAAGATTTTATTTTGATGGAGTTTTGAGAGATGAAATTGGAAAACACCTCTGGTACATGGAGATCAACAGAAATGACCTTTCAACCACCATTTTTTAATGAAGAATGGCTCGCATTCTCTCCCAACATTGTGAAAAATGTCAGGGAATGGAACTTTAAGGATGCCCATGTTGTTTTATTGCATTTTGGTTGGTGGTTAAAGATCCTCTCACGTTTTCCCATGTTTCTCTCTCCTAGGCTCATTTTTTGCATTGTAAAAGCCAGAATGGGCTCATTTTTTTTAAAAAGGAGACACTCTTTTAGCTCTACAACTTCCCTTTTCTTCCTTTTGGAAAAATTTGTGGAAATTTTTACCTTTCCATGTAAATATAGCACCTCTTTTTTGCCTTGGTCATTGTACTACACTATGTCGGACCTAGAATGATAAGATATGCTATGTGATTAAAAGTTTTCTCAATCCTTTCATATGTTTATCATTATTTTCCTAACCTCTCATCACATTTTGGAAATTTGTGCATGTTTTGTGTTGTATTTCCTCCTGGACTGTGTATGTTTTATAGTAGTAGGTGTCTACTACTCCCTTGGTGCATCACCTTATCAACATTAGTCTCATTTTTCTTGCATTCTCTATCTCTGTCCCCTTGGAATTTAGAGTAGGAATTAGGAATTTAAGCCTCTACAAATTTCATGCATATACCTGATAAGAGGAGTTGAGGAACTAGCCTCTAATCTAGAGATTCTTTTCCATTTTACAAGTCCCACACTTGGGGAAAAGATTCAATGTTGTGCAATCACACTGGATGCTAAAATGTCAAACTAGAAATCTGATAGGACATCCAGAGGGTGTTGCTGATTTTCACTAACAAGACTTAATAAGCTCACCCGTGGGTATGTATGATGAATGGTTGATTTGAATAATCAATGTATGAAATGGTAAATGAAGTTAATTTTTTTGTATGAATGATTCCCCCCCTCTCAATCATTATTTTTATAACAATTGGTATCAAATCTAGGTCCTTGTGAAGCAAGTTTAACATCTTGGAGGATATCCTTGAAGCACAATGGGAAAATCATATAATGTTGAGACTTCATTGGTGACTTTGAAGAAGAAGTATGAAATAAAAGATTCCCTAATCCATGAATTGAAATATAAAATATGTTGTATGGAGGTTTACTATGGTCAATCAATCAAAGATTTAGAATCTCAAGTCAAGAGTGTGATAAAATGTTGGGGTGAGCACAAGGTTGTACATGATAATATACCATATCTAAGCATACATGAAATAAAATTAAATATTCTACCAGAATAAATATACAAAATAAGAGATATAAATCAACACCATATTTAACATGGTTCACCTAGTTCGGGCTACATCCATGAAGAAACAAGAAAATCTATTATCCAGAGCTTTGAAGATATACGATCTTTCACACCTCTCAAATGTATAGTACTTTCTTTCTCTCAAGATTTTCCTTCTTCTCCAAGAATTCTCTCTCTCACAATTATTTTCACAATAATCATTAACTATTATAATCCTTGTTCAATTTTTTGTCTTTTAACCCTATCTTTCATGCTTATATAGGCATATAAAAACTTAGGGCACTTATGCATGTAATTACAATCAATAGATCTACATTAATAATGAATTTAGATCTAATTACCATGAGTTAAATAAAACACCAACACACAGGTAATTGATGTCGTTAGCCCTAACTAATTTCAATTCCATATTTATTGATTGATGCTAGTCATAGGTGACCGATGTTGGTCCCTTCATAACCGATGTCGATTACTATGTTTTCCAACAAGTTTAATATAGCATGCTAAACTAAAGTAATTGAGCTCCACAACTCAAAAATCTCCCACTTGGAGATAAATTACTGCACTATACCTATACAATGTCATTCTTGGATCCTTTCCTTAGCTTTGTTTCTTCCTCTTCAAGTATCAAACTTGAAGACCAATAGAAGTGGAGTGTAGATCCAACTTCTCTTTTGTTAATGGCTTCGTTAGCATATCCACATGGTTCTCACTCATAAATATTCTCCATTTTCAGTTGCCCATCCTCCAATACCTGTCATATGAAGTGATACCTCAACTGAATGTGTTTTGGTCTATAAAGAAACATTGAGTTCTTTGTCAAATGAATTGCACTTTGAGCGCCAATAAACAATTTACAATCATCTTACTCCTTTCCCAACACTTCCATGAACCTAATCACGCACATAATCTCTTTGATAGCCTCTGTAGCTGCAACATACTTTTCTTGTGTATTAGAAAAGACAACCTTTTTCAATATTGATTTCTAGCTAACTCGGCATCCCACCTACTGTGAAAATATATCCAAATAGAGTGCTCTTACAATCTAGATTTCCAACCATATCTAAATCAACATAGCCACATAAATAAATATCTCGAACCTCTATAGAATAACATTACACGCTAGATATCCCTATCAAATACTTGAGTATCCATTGGACTTATTTCCAATGCTTTTTACCTAGATTGGCCATAAATATACTCACAACTCCCACTTTGCTTGTGTAATTTTTGGTCTAGTATAAACCATAGCATATATATGAATCCCAAATGCTAAAGTATATGGTACTCGTGTCATGTATTTGACCTCCTCATGTGATGAAAGACACTGATATTTTCTCAATTTGAAGTGTTCATCCATAGGTGTACTTACAAGTTTTGAATCTTACATGTTAAACCTTTCCAACACCTTATTGATATAAGCCTCCTGAGACAAATACAATTTCTTGTTCTTCTTATCTCTATGTATTTGCATGCCAAGGATTCTTTTTACAGCTCCTAAATCCTTCATAGAAAATGTGTGAGCTAGCTTTCATTTAATCTCACCAATGTCCTACATACTAGATTTTGTAATAATCACATCATCCATATACAGTAAAAAAATAATATAGATCCCATTTTCAAGCTTCTTGAAATAAACACAATGATTAGATTCACATCTCAAGTAACCATGATCCTACATGAAACTATCAAACTTCATGTATCATTGCCTTGGAGTTTGTTTGAGCCCATACAAACTCTTTTTTAACCTGCACACTAATTTCTCCTTACCCTTGACTTCATACCCAAGTGGATGTTGCATATAAATATCTTCATACAAATCACCATGAAGGAAATTCATCTTCACATCTAGTTTCTCTAAATGTAAATCATTTACTACAACTATACTCAATATAGTATGAATAAAATTCCTATTTAAAACAAGATAAAATATTACACCAAAGTTAATACGTACTTTCTATCTAAATCCCTTTACTACAAGCCTTTCCTTGTACCTTTTATGTCCACCCTCTTCTTCCTTGATCCTGTAAACCCATTTGTTCTACAATTTCCTCTTACTTGCTGGAAACTTAACCAAATCCCAAGTCTAGTTTTGTTCCAAGGAGTCCATCTCCTCATCCATGCCATGCTCCCACTGAATGTGGGTCTCATCCTACATTACTTCTTCAAAAAATTTGGTTCACCATTATCAGTCAATAATAAATAAGATAGAGAAGGTGTAAATATTTTTGGAGGTTTACTTACCCTTTTTGAACTTCTCACGAGAGTCCTGGGTAATTTGAGGCTCATTCTGACCATGTAGACATTTTTTTCCAATCCTAACAAAGGATCGATGCCATTACCTATAGCCAACACTAGTTCTACTAACTAATGCCATTTTGGCTCTCTTGTAACCGATACCCATTCAACCAACCGATATCAGTCAGGGGTCAACTGACACCGATTACTATGTAACCCTTTAGGTATGAATTTTAAATCTAAGAGTTCATTTTCATTCAAAAAAAATTCAACCGGTTCATCCTTGGGTACCATAATTTTATCCATGTACATTCTCTTTTCATTCCATTCAATGTCACGACTCTTAACAATTTTAAAATTATCTAAATCAAATAAACATAATCAAAATCACCGATCCATAACCAATATATGTGCATCTCTTGGATTTTGCATCCAAATTTTTCTTATTTTCCTTATCAATATGCACAAAATCTTCTAAACCAAAAAAATTAAGAAAATAATGATCTAACTCTTTCCCAGACCAAAGCTTCCTCTAGTATTCCTCCATCTAGTGAACTTGAAGGCCCATAGTTAATCAAATAAATTGTTGTATCAACTACTTTTGCCCAAAATGTAAAGGAAATCTAGCATGTATCCTCATACTTCTAGTACTTTCTATGATTGTCCTATTCATTAGTTATGTAACACCATTTTCCTATGGTGTTCTTGGAGCTGTCTTTTCTCTAAATATTCCCTTCACTACACAATAATCATTGAAAGCATTACTACAATACTCACCACCATTTTCATATCTCGAGGCACTTTAAATTTGAATTTGATTCATTCTCAACAAGGTCTTTCAATCTTTTAAAAAGTCTCAAAATATCATATTTATGTTTAATACAATAAACCCATACCTTTCTTGTAGCATCATCAATGAAAGTAACATAATACAAGGATCCTCATGAAAAGCTACATGGGCTGGTCCACACACATCTGAGTATACAAGCTCCATTTTTGCTCCTTGTTAGTTACCCCAACTTTGAGAAATTTCACTCTCTTTTACTTTCCAAAGACACAATGCTCACAGAAATAAAGATCTAAATGTTTCAAATATGATAACTTACCCTTAGCCTTTAATAACTACATTACTTTTTTACTCATATGGCCCAACCGATTATGCCACATTCATGCATCTGAATATGAATTAGATAACATAGAAAATGAATCAGTAACACATGTAGATAAATATAATGTTCCTACCTTATTGTGTCTTGCCACAACAAAGGCACCCTTGGTGAATTTCCAAGAGTCTACTATGAATGTAACCATGCAACCATCTTCACCTAGTTGCCCTACAAATATAAGATTCCTCTTGATGTTTGTCACATGCCTCATATCTTTCAATACCCATGTATTTCTATTCTAAAATTTTAGATGAACTTCCCTTTACCAAAGTAATACTACAAGTTTCATCATCACCCAAATAAACATGCCCAAAATTGCCTTGGCATAATTTATGAAATAAACCTTATTAGCGGTTACATGGGAAGAACATCCTAAATCTACAACCCATGATTCTATTCTATTATCCAATGAAAGAATAAGATCATCTTGCATTACCTCTGCTATAATATTTTCCTCTTTATTTTCCTCTTTACCTTTTTCTGGGTGTTGGTTCTCTTTATCCTTTGACCAACAATATTTCTTTGCATGTCCTTTCTTTCCACAATTCCAACAGGTAATTCCCTTACCTCTAGATTTAGATCTTCCATTCCTTGACTTTTATTTCCCATTATTCTTACTTTTGATCTCGCCTTCCGCCTACCTCTACTTTTTACATTCAAAGCATTCCAAGATGATGATTCCTTTGTAATTTTCCTAGAATTTATTCATTCAAGATTATACCAACCACATCATCAAACTTCAAAATATTATTAGTAGATGATGTATTACTAACATCCATTACCAAGTTATCCCAACTATCAAGAAAAGAACATAAGAATAAAATTGCTTTCACTTCATCATCAAATAGAATATCAACCAATTTTCACTTATTTATAATAGATCAAAAATCATTAAAATGACTAGATGTTCATTGACCTTCATGCATCTTACAACTAAATAGTTTCTTCATCAAATAAACTTTATTTAAAGCACTATGTTTTTATATAAATCAGCAAGAGATTTCATTAACTCTATCAGTAGATGTCGCTTCACGTAATATTGGAAGCCACAGATGTTGTTAGGCTCAATCTTATAGATCCCAAAGATTTTTGTTAAGAATCTTCCATTCTTCATCAGTCATCTTTGTAGGTCTAGAATTTTTATTTAATGGTAAGTACATATCTCTTTGATACGATAATCCTCAATCTACATCTTCCATAATTGATAATTTTGTTCATCAAACTTCTCTACCTTGTATTTATTTTCTTATGTCATTGTTGTATCTTCCACTCAATAAGAAAACCCTTTGTGAGTAAATATGTCAACCCATAAAACCCTAAAAATATCTCGATACTAGTTTTGGGGTTAGCACAAAGTTGTATAGGTAATATATCATATCTAAACATACATGCAATAAAAGTGGATATTGAACCAGAAGAAATATACAAAATAAGAGATATAAATCAACACTAGATTTAACATAGTTCACCTAGTGTGGGCTACATACACCAAGAAACAAGCCAATCTATTATCCAAAGATTTCAGAAGATATACAATTTAAGATCAAAAATCTTCCACACCTCTCAAATGTACAATAATTTTTTCTCTCTCAAGCTTTTCCTTCTTCTCTTAAAATTCTCTCTCTCGCAATTACTTTCATAATAATCATTAACTCTTACAATTCCTGTTAAATTTTTTTCTTCTAACCCTATCTTTCATGCTTATATAGGCATATACAAACTTAGGGAACTTAGCCATGCAATTACAATCAATAGGTATGTTTTAATATCAAGTTTATATCTAATTCCCATGAGTTAAATAAAACACCCAGGGCGTAAGTAATCGATTTACGATTAGCCCTAACCGTTTACGGTTACAAATTTCCTGACCGATTTTGATTACCGTGTTTTCCAACAAGTTTAATATAACATGCTAAAATGAATTAATTTATCTCCATAACTCAACACAGAATCCCTAAAGGTCAAAGAAGAATATTTCCTCAAGTATGAAGAAGATTTGATTTCCTTGAAAAAAATTTAGAAGAATTGTTCAACAGTTAAATATGTATGAAAGATAGGATAAGATATTTGAATATTTGGATGGGATCTTCGAAAATAAGAGAGCAACTAGTGATAATACAAGTTTATGTTTCAAAGGATAACACATAGATGAAAAGGTTGTACCAAGCACTCAAGTATACATGAAGGAGACCAAGAAGACTAACTCAAATAGTTATAACCTTCTAACACCCAATGTTGTTCAACTTCCAAATTAAGGGATTTAAAAAAAAAAAAAACCTTAATCCCATTACATGCCTTCAATGATTTTATAATGTAGTAATAATAATCTAGCAAGTAATCTAGTTTACAATCCATCTGATAATATTCCAAAACCATGTGCAACTGTAAAGGTCATTTAGATCTACTTGATCCCCTTTATATTATTCTTTCAAGTATGCATAACTTGTATGTAATTAGTCAACCTATTTAGTTAGGTTTGTGAACTGATGTAATTCCTAAGTGTCTACCTGAAAATTAACTTACTGAAATTCATCCGGCATCACACACTATTATTAAGGAACTAGGTGATCCGACAGTGTATTCAACTATTACACTACTTAGGCCAAATTTTTCAAGCTATGCTTTATATACTAATTTTTACGAACACGCACAATTCTAGTAAAACTTTTCCCATAACCAATAACTTACCCCAAATAGTTATCTAGATTCATCTTAATAGTTAAGTGTATTAAGCTTATGTTTTAAACAGGCCTCGAGTCTAGGTCTTGACTCTTGAAATAAGTGTATGTTGACTATACCATCTTAGGACCTCTATGGGAAAGCTAATGATTACGCTTTGACTCTCGTTAAAGGATAATCAGTACTCTTTACATAGAAATCCTAAGATAACATGGCCAAAATAATATAGATTAATAAGTAGGACATAGAGTCCATGCAAACTTATCACCTAAGACAATATAAGTTAAGTACAACAATAAGTTTTATATATGAGATTCATTTATTAATGTCATTCATGTTGTAAAACCCTTAGTGTTACTTTATAAATTTTTCCGTTATGTATATTTTTAGTTTATTCATCTTATTGGCCTTAGGTATGTAACATCTCCATTTTAAGACTGAAAAAACAAGGGATATTTTTTTTGAAAAACAATGTTCTCTATTCTAAATAAGGCATCATTTAGAACACACATTCCATGCCAATCAACCTTGTAAAAATAACCATATGTAGTTATAATGACTTGGTATGCTACCGATCTCTCACCATGACTCTTGCAAACGATCTCTCATGTTTGACTTTATCATAGAATACTTCATGTATACTATGTATACTTGGATTTCCTACCCTAAACCGGGTACTGAGTGATCTATTTAAAGAACCTATCTAAATATTTGTTACCAATATTCATCTGACATCACGTTGCTTTAAACTATGTGACATAGGAAAACAAAACCAACAACTTGCCATGATTTGGCCAAATATTGTCAACATATTATTGATGTCACTATTCCTAGACGACATACATGTCATTCCGAATAAATCCTTCACCTCACTCATCTGTTATCTAGAATGGTCTTTACTGACTTTTGTCAGTCCACTTGCCCAAGGTTTGTCCCTAACTCAGGTTAACAACATAATTTGTTTAGGAAGATGCCCACGATGACTGAGGGTAAATGGGCATACTCAGTTGACCTAAGTCAACTGAATGTGCCAAGGTACCCTGAGTCATGGAAGTCTACTCCCAATCCAAAACATGCTACTAACTTGATCTAGAGAGAAACTAAGTTCAAGTCCTTATGTGTGTAGATCTAGATGATCAATGTAGAAGGGTATTGCCACATGTCAACTGCAACAATGTATCCTCGAGAAGACCCTAATTTTCTTGAAGGTATAGTCCTGCTTGGCACTGTGCCAACATCCTACAGAAACTACCTCATCATGATGTACATACCCATAGGAGGTTATTAATACATTATTAATTTGGATTATTAAATAGATTACAACAACCCTACTAAACCCTAATCCAACACTCCATAAGTTCTTTTCTATATTTGATTCAATTAATCATTAAATAAATTCCATGACTTATAATTGCTTTTTGTGTTCTTTTTACTTGGCTTAATAAACACTTATCCAAAAACATAACAAAAACATCATAATTTCCATTATAATGTAACTTAACCAGTCAAAAGGTGTAGAACCAAATCGGTTCAACTATAGTAGACTTCATAGAAAATTAATTCTAATGATTAACGATCATATCACCATTCTTTAGATTACATTCCTTTGAGCGAGGAAGATTCTTTCTCTACATGATTAAGTGTTAGGGTTTGTCATACCCTTCTTATCTTTCACAATTTCTATAGTTTTACTGCATATTCATTACACATTCTATTGCTATGTTAGAATTGTTTAGATAAAGAATGTTATCCTATGCAACTTAACAATTTGCATCTCAATAAGGGAAATTGAACTATTTCCCTTTATCCAACTTGTCATGTTTATCCAAAATAAGCATATAATAGATATGAAAAATATCATCAAGATAGGATTTCCATCTCCTTCATAAAATATAAAATAATTTACACAACCAATACAAGTAAATCTCCAACTTTCAATTCATCATTATAATCTTATACATTTACAAGACTATGCATTTCGGGCATCTTGTATAACAAACAAATTTCATTCCAAAAAGAATACAATTTTTTTTTTTCAATACAACTTAAGAATCAATCGAAATTCTTTACAAAGAGTCGAAATTAAATCAGCTACGACATCATAAAATTTACTGCCTTCTTTTATCACTTACGAAGTCCATCTGCAAAAATTGCTAGCACAGGTTAGTTCATTGAATTGAGCATGATAAGCACTAAGCATTAAAATGAAGTGCACTTAACTAATTGTTTCATTAAAACAACTCTACTTTAATGAAGCAATTAATGTAATCATTTAAAATAAGCATAAGTAATAACATCCCAAAAATAAGCACAAATATAAATCTGCAATCACTTTATGAGAGACCATTATATAATCAGCAACTACTGCATTATATCATATAAGTATTGTCCCAACAGATACTTATTTACATTAATTAGCAGCCCTTGGCATTTAACTATCTCATAATTCTTACAGAATTTGAAATACAAAATTGATCTTTCTATCAACAAGAGTTTCTTTTGAAATCAAAGACTTCCTTATCATTCTTTCCAAGTTTCTAGAAAATATGTAAATTCAAGTTAATTACAGCAATGTAATCCTTTTAAGATGAATCATCCTACATCTTAAATAAACAAAGATTCACAAATCATAAAAAGAAGCCTAATTCTAGGTTAAGTAAAATAACCTAGGTTCTATATTAGGCCTCTTAACAATACAAGAATGTATGCCAAGTCATCAATGTTTCATTTACCAAATTGAGACATTCCCAAATTTCCATAGGTATACATCAAGTATAAAAGTAAACAATATCAAATACTAGTCAATTCCTTACAATAAATAAAGTATTTGATTCAATCAAACCTATACAGGTTCATAAAAAGATAAAGGAGAACAAACTGAAAGTACATGATTTCCATTTCATTTTCATCCATTTTAACTCGAATCCTTCTTTTTTATAATAGATCGGAAATGATTAAAATGACTATATTTTGATCCACCTTCATGCATATTACAACTAAATAGTTTCTTCATAAAATAAACTTTATTTGAAACACTATGTTTTTATATAAATTAGCAATATATTTCATTAAATCTATTGTAGATGTCGCTTCTATAATTTTGGAAGCCACAGATGTTGCTAGGCTCAATCTTATAGATCCCAAAGATTTTCTGTCAAGAATCTTCCATTCTTCATCAGTCATCTTCGTAGGTCTAGAATTTTCATTCAATGGTAAGTGCATATCTCTTTGATACAGATAATCCTCAATCCACATCTTCCATAATTGATAATTTTGGTCATCAAACTTCTCTACCTTGTATTTTTTTATTTTTTCATTATTGTATCTTCCACTCAATAAGAAAATCCTTTGTAAGTAAATATGTCAACCCATAAAACCCTACCAAATATCTTATACCAGTTGTTGGGGTTAGCACAAGGTTGTATAGGTAATATATCATATCTAAGCATACATGTAATAAAATTGGATATTGTACCAAAGAATTATACAAAACAAGAGATATAAATCAACACTAGATTTAACATGGTTCACCTAGTGTGGGCTACATCCACCAAGAAACAAGCCAATCTACTATCCAAAGCTTTCAGAAGATGTACAATTTAAGATAAAAATCTTCCTCACCTCTAAAATGTAAAATTATTTTTTCTCTCTCAAGCTTTTCCTTCTTCTCCAAGAATTCTCTCTCTCACAATTACTTTCACAATAATCATTAACTCTTACAATCCCTATTCAATTTTTTTCTTCTAACCCTATCTTTCATGCTTATATAGGCATATACAAACTTAAGGAACTTAGCCATGTAATTAATTACAATCAATAGGTATGCTTTAATATTAAATTTATATCTCATTCCCATGAGTTAAATAAAACACCCACACGTAAGTAATCGACGTCGATTAGCCCTAACCAATGCCAGATTACAACTTGCCTGACTGATTTTGATTATCGCATTTTCCAACAAGTTTAATATAGCACGCTAAAATGAATTAATATATCTCCATAACTCAACACATAATCCCTAAAGGTCAAAGAATAATATTTCCTCAAGTATGAAGAAGAGTTGATTTCCTTGAAAACAAATGTAGAAGAATCGTGTAAAGCGAGTTAAATATGTATGAAAGATAGGATAATATCTCTAAATATTTTGATGGGATCTTCAAAAATAAGAGAGGAACTAGTAATAATACAATTTTAGCTTTCAAAGGATAACACATAGATGAAAAGGTTGTACCAAGCACTCAAGTATACATGAAGGAGACCAAGAAGACTAACTCAAATAGTTATAACCTTCTAACACCTAATGTTATTCAACTTCCAAATTAAGGGATTTTTTGAAAACAAAACCCTTAATACCACTACAAGCCTTTAATGATTTTATCACGTAGTAATAATAATCTAACAAGTAATCTAGTCTACAATCCATCTGAAAATATTCCAAAACCTCGCGCAGATTATAAAGGTCATTTAGATATACATGATCCCCTTTATATTATTCTTTCGACTATGCATAGCTTATATCTAACTAGTAATCCTAGATAGTTATGT
Source organism: Taxus wallichiana var. yunnanensis (assembly GCA_018340775.1). NCBI lineage: Eukaryota > Viridiplantae > Streptophyta > Pinopsida > Cupressales > Taxaceae > Taxus > Taxus wallichiana. The sequence continues at coordinate 52,520,955 of CM031239.1, forward strand.
TTTTGAACTGATGTAATTCCTAAGTGTCCACCTGAAAATAAACTTAGTGAAATTCATCCGGCATCACACACTTGTTTTTAAGGAACCAGTGATCTCGAAAGTGTATCCAATTATTACACTACTTAGGCAAAATTTTTCAAGCTATGCTTTATACACTAAGTTTTACGACCACACACAATTCTAGCAAAACTTTTCCCATAACCAATCACTTATCCCAAATAGTTATCTAGATTCATTATAATAGTTAAGTGTATTAAGCTTATGTTTTAAATGGGCCTCGAGTCTAGGTCTTCTCTGTTGAAATAAGTGTATGTTGACTATACCATCTTAGGACCTCTATGGGAAAGATAATGATTACTCTTTGAATCTCATTAAAGGATAATCAATATTTGTTGCATAGAAATCCTAAGATAACATGGCCAAAATATAATAGATTAATAAGTATGACTTAGAGTCCGTTCAAAATTATCACCTAAGACAATATAAGTTAAGTACAACAATAATTTTTCTATATGAGATTCATTTATTAATGTCATTCATGTTGTAAAACCCTTAGTGTTACTTTATAAATTTTGCCGTTATGTATATTTTTAGTTTATTCATCTTACTAGCCTTAGGTATGTAACATCTCCAATTTAAGACTTTAGAAACAAGGGAATTTTTTTTTTTGAAACACAATGTTCTTTGTTCTAAATAAGCCATCATTTAGAACACACATTCCATGCCAATCAATCTCATAACAAATAGCCATATGCAGTTGTAATGAATCGGTTACCAACCGATCTCTCGTGTTTGACTTTAGCATAGAATACTTCATGTATACAACGTATACTCAGTTTTCCTACCCTAAAATAGAATCTTGAGTGATCTATTTAAAGAACATATCTAAATATTTTATTACCAATATCCATCTGACATCAGGTTTCTTTAAACTAGGTGAGATAGGAAAATGTAACCAACAGCTTGCCATAACTTGGACAAATATTTTAAACATACTATTTATGTCACTATTCCTAGATGACATACTCAACATTCTAGAATACATCCTTCACCTCACTCATCTGTTATCTAGAATGGTATTTGCTGACTTCTGTCATTCCACTTGCCCAAGGTTTGTCCCTAACTCAGGTTAACAACATAATTTGTTTAGGAAGATGCCCACGATGAGTGAGTGTAAAAGGGCATACACGGTCAACCTAAGTCAACTGAATGTGCCAAGGTACCCTGATTTATGGAAGTCTACTCCCAATCCAATACATGCTACTAACTTGATCTAGAGAGAAACTATGTTCAAGTCCTTATGTGTGTAGATCTAGATGATCAATGCAGAAGGGTGTTACCACATGTCAACTGCAATGTTGTATCCTCGAGAAGATCCTAGTCTTCTTGAAGGTACAGTCCTGCAGTTGGCATGTGCCAACATCCTACAGAAACTACCTCATCAAGATGTACATACCCCTAGGAGGTTATTAATACATTATCAATTTGGATTATTAACTAGATTACAACAACCTAGCCAAACCCTAATCCAACACTCCATAAGTTCTTTTCTATATTTGATTCAATTAATCATTAAAGAACTTCCTTAACTTATAATTACTTTTTGTGTTCGTTTTACTTGGCTCAAAAACACTTATCAAAAACATAACAACATCATAATTTCCATTATAATGTAACTTAACCATTCAAAGGTGTAGCAGCCAAATAAGTTTAACTATAGTAGACTTCATAGAAAATGAATTCTAATGATTAACGATCATATCACCATTCTTTAGATTACATCCCTTTGAGCGAGGAAGATTCTTCCTCTACATAATTAAGTGTTAGGGTTTGTCATACCCTACTAATCTTTCACAATTTCTATAGTTTTACTTGCATATTCATTACACATTCTATTGTTATGTTAGAATTGTTTAGATAAAGAATGTTATCTTATGCAACTTAACAATTTGCATCTCAATAAGGGAAATTGAACTAGTTCCCTTTATCCAACTTGCCATGTTTATCCTAAATAAGCATATAATAGATATGAAGAATATCATCAAGATAGGATTTCCATCTCCTTCATAAAATATAAAATAATTTACACAACCAATACAAGTAAATCTCCAACTATCAATTCATCATTATAATATTATACATTTACAAGACTATTCATTTTAGGCATCTTGTATAACAAACAACCTTCATTCCAAAAAGAATACAACTTTTATTTTTTCAATACAACTCAAGAATGAATCAAAATTCTTTACAAAGAGTCATACTTAAATCAGCCAAGACATCATAAAATTTACTGCCTTCTTTTATCACTTACGAAGTCCATCTGCAAAAATTGCTAGCACGGAGGTCAGTTCATTGAACTGAGCATGATAAGCACTAAGCATTAAAACTAAGTGCACTTAACTAATTGTTTCATTAAAACAAATCTACTTTAATGAAGCAATTAATGCAATCATTTAAAATAAGCATAAGTAATAACATCCCAAAAAGAAGCACAAATATAAATCTGCAATCACTTTATGAGAGACCATTATATAATCAACAACTACTACATTATATCATATAAGTATTGTCCCAACAGATACTTATTTACATTAATTAGCAGCCCTTGGCATTTAACTATCTCATAATTCTTACAGAATTTGAAATACAGAATTGATCTTTCTATCGACAAGAGTTTCTTTCGAAATCAAAGACTTCCTTATCATTCTTTCCAAGTTTCCATAAAATATGTAAATTCAAGTTAATTACAACAATGTAATCCTTTTAAGATGAATCATCCTACATCTTAAATAAACAAAGATTCACAAATCATAAAAGGCAGCCTAATTCTAGGTTAAGTAAAATAACCTAGGTTCTATATTAGGCCTCTTAACAATACAAGAATGTATGCCAAGTCATCAATGTTTCATTTACCAAATTGAGACATTCCCAAATTTCCATAGGTATACATCAAGTATAAAAGTAAATAGTATCAAATACTAGTCAATTACTTACAATAAGTAAAGTATTTGATTCAATCAAACCTATACAGGTTCATAAAAAGATAAAGGAGAACAAACTGAAAGTACATAATTTCCATTTCCTTTTCATCCAGTTTAACCGAATCCTTCTTTTTATCCTCAGAAAGGAAGGATCAACATCCTCAATTTAAACAACTTAAATAATTAAAAAGAAGATTCAATACAACTATTCTTGAATTCAACATTCATTATGAAATAGTAGTCAGTTTAGAGTGAACCAAATTCATACATATATTGTTCATACATATGAAATGAAGAAACAGATTCATCGTTTCTTTAAGATATAATCATTCCTTGAAAGGAATTCCAATCTAATCCAAGAAGGAAGAGGAACAAACAGTTATAAACTCACTTTCAAGATTATAAAAACCACATCATCAAAACTAAAAATATTATTAGCGAGATGATGTATTACTAACATCCATTACCAAGTTATACCAACTATCGGAAAAGAACATAAGAATAAAAGTACTTTCACTTCATCATCAAATAGAATATCAACCAATTTTATTTGATTTATAATAGATCGTAAAATCATTAAAATGACTAGATGTTGATCCACCTTCATTCATATTACAACTAAATAGCTTCTTCGTCAAATAAACTTTATTTAAAGCACTAGGTTTTTATATAAATTAGCAAGAGATTTCATTAACTCTATTGTAGATGTCACTTCTGTAATATTGGAAGCCACAGATGCTGCCAGACTCAATCTTATAGATCCCAAAGATTTTTTGTCAAGAATCTTCAATTCTTCATCATTCATCTTCGTAGGTCTAGAATTTTCATTCAATGGTAAGTACATATCTCTTTGATACATGTAATCCTCAATCCGCATCTTCTATAATTGATAATTTTGGTCATCAAACTTCTCTACCTTGTATTTTTTTCTCCCGTCATTATTGTATCTTCCACTCAATAAGAAAAACCTTTGTGAGTAAATATGTCAACCCATAAAACCCTACAAAAAAATCTTATACCAGTTGTTGGGGTTAGCACAAGGTTGTACAGGTAATATATCATATCTAAGCATACATGCAATAAAAGTGGATATTATACTAGAAGAAATATACAAAACAAGAGATATAAATCAACACTAGATTTAACATGGTTCACCCAGTATGGGCTACATCCACCAAGAAACAAGCCAATATATTATCCAAATCTTTCAGAAGATATACAATATAAGATCAAAAATCTTCCACACCTATCAAATGCAAAATATTTTTTTCTCTCTCAAGATTTTCCTTCTTCTCCAAGAATTTTCTCTCTCACAATTACTTTAACAATAATCATTTTAACTCTTACAATCCCTGTTCAATTATTTTTCTTCTAACCCTATCTTTCATGCTTATATAGGCATATACAAACTTAGGGAACTTAGCCATGCAATTACAATCAATATGTATGTTTTAATACTAAGTTTATATCTAATTCCCATGAGTTAAATAAAACACCCACATGTAAGTAATCGACGACAATTAGCCCTAACCGGTGTCGATTACAACTTTCCCGACCGATTTTGATTACTATGTTTTCCAACAAGTTTAATATAACATGCTAAAATGAATTAATTTATCTCCATAACTCAACACAGAATCCCTAAAGGTCAAAGAATAATATTTCCTCAAGTATGAAGAAGATTTGATTTCCTTGAAAAAAAATTTAGAAGAATCGTGCAACGGGTTAAATATGTATGAAAGATAGGATAAGATATCTAAATATTTGGATGGGATCTTCGAAAATAAGAGAGCAACTAGTGATAATACAGGTTTAGGTTTCAAAGGATAACACAAAGATGAAAAGGTTGTACCAAGCACTCAAGTATACATGAAGGAGACAGAAGACTAACTCAAATACTTATAACCTTTTAATACCCAATGTTATTCAACTTCCAAATTAAGGTATTTTTTTAAAACAAACCCCTTAATACCATTACATGCCTTCAATTATTTTATCATGTAGTAATAATAATCTAGCAAGTAATCTAGTCTACAATCCATCTGAAAATATTCCAAAACCTTGTGCAGTTGTAAAGGTCATTTATATATACATAATCCCTTTTATATTATTCTTTCGACTATGCATAGCTTGTATCTCACTAGTCATCCTAGATAGTTAGGTTTTTGAACTGATGTAATTCCTAAGTGTCCACCTGAAAATAAAATTAGTGAAATTCATTTGGCATCACACACTATTATTAAGGAACCAAGTTGATTTGAAAGTGTATCCAACTATTACACTACTTAGGCAAAATTTTGCAAGCTATGCTTTATATACTAATTTTTACGACCACACACAATTCTAGTGAAAATTTTCCCATAACCAATCACTTATCCCAAATAGTTATCTACATTCGTTTTAATAGTTAAGTGTATTAAGATTATGTTTTAAAATGCAGACCTCAAGTCTAGGTATTCTCCTGTTTAAATAATTGTATGTTGACTATACCATCTTAGGACCTCTATGGGAAAGATAATGATTACTCTTTGACTCTCATCAAAGGATAATCAATACTTTTTACATAGAAATCCTTAGATAACATGGCCAAAATATAATAGATTAATAAGTAAGACTTAGAGTCCATGCAAACTTGTCACCTAAGACAATATAAATTAAGTACAACAATAAGTTTTCTATATGAGATTCATTTATTAATGTCATTCATGTTGTAAAACCCTTAGTGTTACTTTATAAATTTTTCCGTTATGTATATTTTTAGTTTATTCATCTTGCTCGCCTTAGGTATGTAACATCTTCATTTTAAGACTTTAGAAACAAGGGAAATTTTTTTGAAACACAATGTTATCGGTTCTAAATAAGGCATCATTTAGAACACACATTCCATGCCAATCAATCTCATAACAAATAGCCATATGTAGTTGTAATGAATCGGTTACCAACTGATCTCTCATGTTTGACTTTAGCATAGAATACTTTATGTATACTACATATAATCGGTTTTCCTACCCTAAAACAAATACTGAGTGATCTGTTTAAATAACCTATCTAAATATTTGTTACCAATACTCATCTGACATCACATTGCTTTAAACTAGGTGACATAGGAAAATGTAACCAACAAACTTTGCCATAGTTTGGCCAAAGATTTTCAACATACTGTTCATGTCACTATTCCTAGATGGCATACTCATCATTCCGGAATACGTCCTACACTTCACTCATCTATTATATAGAATGGTATTTACTGAGTCTTATCATTCCACTTGCCCAAGGTTTGTCCCTAACTCAGGTTAACAACATAATTTGTTTAGGAAGATGCCCACGATGAGTGAGGATAAATGGGCATACTCGGTCAACCTAAGTCAACCGAATGTGCCAAGGTACCCTGAGTCATGGAAGTCTACTCCCAATCCAAAACATGCTACTAACTTGATCTAGAGAGAAACTAAGTTCAAGTCCTTATGTGTGTAGATCTAGATGATGAATGCAAAAGGGTGTTACCACATGTCAATCGCAACGTCAGTATCATTGAGAAGACCCTAGTCTTCTCAAAGGTAAACTTCTATAGTTGGCAGGTGCCAACATCCTACGAAACTACCTCATCACGATGTACATACCCATAGGAGGTTATTAATACATTATTAATTTAGATTATTAACTAGATTACAACAACCCAGTTAAACCCTAATCCAAAACTCCATAAGTTATTTTCTATATTTGATTCAATTAATCATTAAAGAAATTCCTTAACTTATAATTTCTTTCTATGTTCGTTTTACTTGGCTCAACAAACACTTATCCAAAAACATAACAACAACATCATAATTTCCATTATAATGTAACTTAACCATTCAAAGAAGGTGTAGCAACCAAATAGGTTCAACTATAGTAGACTTCATAGAAAATGAATTCTAATGATTAACAATCATATCACCATTCTTTAGATTACATTCCTTTGAGCGAGGAAGATTCTTTCTCTACATGATTAAGTGTTAGGGTTATTCATACCCTTCTTATCTTTCACAATTTATATAGTTTTACTGCATATTCATTACACATTCTATTGCTATGTTAGAATTGTTTAGATAAAGAATGTTATCCTATGCAACTTAACAATTTGCATCTCAATAAGGGAAATTGAACTAGTTCCCTTTATCCAACTTGTCATGTCTATCCAAAATAAGCATATAATAGATATGAAAAATATCATCAAGATAGGATTTCCATCTCCTTCATAAAATATAAAATAATTTACACAACCAATACAAGTAAATCTCCAACTTTCAATTCATCATTATAAACTTATACATTTACAAGACTATGAATTTTAGGCATACTAGTATAACAAACAACCTTCATTCCAAAAAGAATACAACTTTTCTTTTTCAATACAACTCAAGAATGAATCGGAATTCTTTACAAAGAGTCAAACTTAAATCAGCCAAGACATCATAAAATTTACTACCTTCTTTTATCACTTATGAAGTCCATCTAGCAAAAATTGCTAGCACGGGTTAGTTCATTGAACTGAGCATGATAAGCACTAAGCATTAAAACGAAGTGCACTTAACTAATTGTTTCATTAAAAAAACTCTACTTTAATGAAGCAATTAATGCAATCATTTAAAATAAGCATAAGTAATAACATCCCAAAAAGAAGCAAAAATATAAATCTGCAATCACTTTATGAGAGACCATTATATAATCAAAAACTACTGCATTATATCATATAAGTATTATCCCAACAGAGACTTATTTACATTAATTAACAAATTCTTGAATTCAACTAACTTATAATTCTTACAAATTTGAAATACAAAATTGATTTTTCTATCGACAAGAGTTTCTTTCAAGTCAAAGACTTCCTTATCATTCTTTCCAAGTTTCCAGAAAATATGTAAATTCAAGTTAATTATAGAAACGTAATCCTTTTAAGATGAATCATCCTACAACTTAAATAAAAAAAAATTCACAAATCATAAAAGGAAGCCTAATTTCTAGGTTAAGTAAAATAACCTAGGTTCTATATTAGGCCTCTTAAAAATACAAGAATGTATGCTAAGTCATCAATGTTTCATTTACCAAATTTCCATAGGTATACATCAAGTATAAAAGTAAACAGTATCAAATACTAGTCAATTACTTACAATAAGTAAAGTATTTGATTCAATCAAACCTATACAGGTTCATAAAAAGATAAAGGAGAACAAACTGAAATTACATAATTTCCATTTCCTTTTCATCTAGTTTAACCGAATTCTTCTTTTTATCCTCAGAAAGGAAGGATCAACATCCTCAATTTAAACAACTTAAATAATTAAAAAGAAGATTCAATACAACTATTCTCGAATTCAACATTCATTATGAAATAGCAGTCAGGTTCAGAGTGAACCGAATTCATACATATATTGTTCATACATATGAAATAAAGAAACAAATTCATCATTTCTTTAAGAGATAATCATTCCTTAACAAGAATTCCAATCTAATCCAAGAAGGAAGAGGAACAAACAATTATAAACTCACTTTCAACCATTATGAGTTTTCAACATTCATTCAGATATTAGTAATTGATCAAACTCCTACATTCCATTATGCAAGATATGACTCATACAGGGTTATCTTTTACCCTTATCCAATCAAGAAAGGATCATACTATCTGTTAAGTACATAGAGAGTAATAACAAATACAACTTCCAAAAGATGTATGCCTCAGCCATATGCAACAGTCAAAGCAGAACAATTACCATCCACATTCAATAGGTCAGACTTAACTGAAAACCACCTTGAGTCGACAAGACAATCCGATCAACACATCAATTACGAAACCAAGTAGGCTCAAACAAAGTTGATTTGGTTTCCTAATAAAACTAGAAAGACAAACTTAAAAAGAAGTAAGTCTAACATCAAATTTTTCTCGAGAATAACTCGAATAAACCAAACAGACCTGAGAAGGTAATTCCCTCTTGACATGCAGATAGAGAAAAGTCATTTTCCAGTTTTAGAGAGTAATTTTACAATACTATCTTCAATATCAGAATGGACAGAAAAATGATTCCAAGAAACTCTATCAGACTAACAAGATAGTTTCCATATCAACAAAATAAATTTGATCTACAAAGAAACACGATCAGCCAAGTTCCACCAAAAACAATCTAAACTTTCCACATTTGAAAAGAAAGATCGAAAGGAAAGAACCCCAAACCAAGTTCAATGTATCAAACAGTTCCATTCAAGTTTAGTATGAATACAAGACTCAATACATAGCTACAGTCAAACAAAGTTCTCATCCTTAACAACTCGAATACAAGAACTCAAACCGAGCTACAGTCAAACAAGACTATTATCCCTTAATAACTCATATTGCCTCTCATAACCAAACAATACGGCTATCAACAACCAACGAAACACACATTTGTCTTGAAAATCACATGTGAACGCTTACAATGCAAAAGAGGAATATAATAGTTTGACAAGGTGTTATAAGGTAATCATCCTAATCCTTACTAGATAATTTCATGCTTCTATGAAAAGGTCTAACCAAGTAATCAATTACTTTAATTGTAGTTTTGATCCACTAAGATTTACTCAATTATGTAATCTCAATTACTGATTTATAACATTGAATTAATGTACTTTGTCATCATTATGTCACTTAGCTAGTGTCATATCAATTACAATTAGACAATCAATTATTAATTAGTTGTACTATGTAATAAAGAAATATTTAAATTTATCTTATTACAATCGAGTCTTAGAAATATTAATGTATTTCACAAATCTTTTACCATTGTCCCAAACAACATTGTTTGATTACGTCTTTAATTAATCATTAATTAATGATATCATGGTTATCATTTATATCATTTAATAAAGTAGATTAAATGATGTAACAAGTACAATTAATTAATAAAGTCCAATTTATTTCACAATCTTAATAAGTACAAAAGATGAAATCAAAAACATCATTGTTTCATCTCATAAGAATAATATGATTTAACATGATCTAAAGTACAATAATTTCATGTCTAAAAAGTAAAACATTTATTTTCAAGATAATATAATTGACCAACGACCATTTACAATGTCGCGAATAACTTTTGCTCAATATAATCCAAGTTTAAAATGTACATTAAATCAATGTTTACAAATCAGTTATAAATGTATCGCATGTCAAACATGCATGTAAAAATCCAATCTATCTCCTCAATTACTTAATCCTTCTTGAAATATGAAAGATAAAAATGATATATTTACATGGTCAGTTCAACAAATTGGCATATACATATACATATACATATACATACATACATACATACATACATACATATATATATATATATATATATATATATATATATATATATCCCTGTCTAGAGGTTTAATTAAGAAACAATTTAATATATATTGAATGTCTATATGTCATTAATCAAGTATCAAGTCTTACAATTCGAGAAAGTTTCATATACAAATTAAAAGGAAACAATGATCTAAAATAACTCTTTTCATATTCATTTATGAACACCGATGATACAATCGATTAGAATAATCCTTTGATATTTACGACCTTAAAATATCAATCATGAGAGAAATAAACAATCCAGCTTATTAATCACCCATTATATAATTTGGAAATGAAATGGAGAAGTCAGTATTCATAATCAAACTTGGATTTAAACTCTATTATCATCAACAATAATCAAATAAAATTATATATGGTTTCCCCTCGTTACTTACTAATTGACCCATAAGGAGGAACTATAAAATAATAACTCAAATATTTGAAAGACTAATTCCATCACACAAGATTCATATTGACTCAAATATTTCAAGTCTAGTTTTCATAATGACTCTCCCAAAATACAGTCCCTTTGCTCTATTAAAATGGTGTTTCTTAAGGATTGATAAGCTCTAAATAACAAAAAAGGAAGCTTATAGAATACTTAAAACCCAGGAAAATGTAAGAAGCAAGCCAACATGTAATGATTTATAAATAAGAGTATGGGTATCTAATATCCAACTCACAAAAACATACATAATACATGAAGAGATCAATGATCAACTGATGATCTATACCATAGATTTTATAAATAATACATCCAAGCAAGAATACCAACATCCATAACAATGCATCAACCCAATCATGAGGAAACACTAGATCTACCAAGAAACGATTCACATAGACCAAATTCCAAGAATTATACAATAAATATTTATTGTATCATTCAGAAATGAATTATACATAGATTGGGAATATAACCATTCCTATTAAACATGGAAATAAAACTTTAAAGCTCAAAACAAGATCCTTTAACTCTTTTCCCCAAATCCCAAAAGATAGAGTTGAATGAAAAAGAATAAATAACCCAAAATCATCCACACATTTAACATCTAAATCCTCCATTGTTACCTTCCCAAGATATATCAACAAACTAATTAAATGAAGAATACATGAAACAACTCAAAGAAGATAAGGACCAGCTCAAAATTCATGCAAGAAATGAGTAAATTGGAAAAGAAGTTTTGTATGGTAGCTTTTGGAGGAATCCTCTCCATTCCTTGAGATCCATGGGATAAATTAAATGAAATTAATATTTATAGGTGCCACATAGTGGCCTTCCCATCAACCTTCACTTCCCACTCTTTGTTTCCCTCCAATGGATAACTCGGCGATACGAGCAATCGAGTTATTAATTCAAATAATAAATTACATGAGTCGTGATTAGACCAAATCCCAATTGATCAAACATTCTTAAGACCATTTGACTATATTTGATTTAGTATTAAATATTAACCAATCAAGGTATTAAAAAAATTTAAATTATTTAATCCAAATAAATATGAAAATATTAAGTAAGAACAAAGAATGCTTATTTCACTAAATCTAAAATTATTCTAGTATGAGAAGCTAAAACATATAGCCAATATTAGAATCCAATATTACTATTTTTGGATTCTAAAATGCCAAATACTAGAATTATCTCGCACTCCAAAATTACACATATTGATTTCAAAATTACACATATTGGATTCTAAAATCGCATATCAAGGAATCTAGAATCACATATATTGGAATCCAAAATCACCTATATTGGAATTAACTATACTCTAAAATCACATATATTGGAATCATTAATTCTCCTTCCATATTCCAATATATCTCAAGCACGAATTAAATTTATGAATCTATGAAAAAATGTTTAATGATTTTAGGTAATCCAACATTGATATGAGAAACAATGCCTTGCAATCACTAGCTTTGTATAGAAATGTATACATGTTATGTTTTATAAGGGATAAAAGTTGCTAGGCTTAATGATTGCTTTGGAATAATGCTCTTATCGGTTTAATATGTTTTTAAGATTAAACTATGTAAATTTTCATATTTCCAACACCACTGGCCAAGTAGTCACTATGCTAATGAAATTCGTGAGATGTGATACACTTCCATATTTAATTACTATGGTTCCATTAAACCTTAGGGAAACCAGAGAATTATCAAGATGTTATGAACAAAAATAATGATGGTGACGATTCAATTTAGGAGAATGTAATTGTTTAACCTGATTCTTAGAGCGTTTCTTGGAATATGAAGAAATAGATAAGGGTGAAAGGGCCAGGAGGAATACCTCGTTAAAGCTAGTTGGTCAGGTTGTTGCGTGTGTATGACTTCTTGATCCACAACTAGTTGTGAGAGCTTCCTTTTGGCTAGGAGGAACTACCTAAAATAGACAACAAGACCACCAAATATAAGTTAAATAGTATATGTAGTGGACTGCCTAGTGTATGCTAGATCCAGGAAGTACGATACTCCCTAGAAGGTCAATCCACTGTTGTAAACAAATTAATGTGAGAAATAAGGTAAATATTGTCCTACTGTAGTCAATATGATTTAGGCATCTCATATAAACACAATAAGAAAAATCTAATCTAATAGGATAGGTTAGGATCAGATCCAGAGGTCGGGTAAATAGTTCTAGGTTTATGCAGGTCTGATAGAGATCTGATGAAGGTCACAGGTAATTATAGGTAACTTAGGAGTAAGTAGGCTGTTGGTGTGTCCTATGTTGATAGACATAGAGACCGATGTTGGTCTAGTCCTGACCGATGCTAGTTAGTTGTAATCGATGGTGGTTACCAAGGAAGACAGGGGTTAAGAACCGGGTGTTTGGGTCTGTTTTCTAAGTTGATGGGGAACTGGATGAGGTGTTTAGGAGGTGTGGGTAGGGATACATGTCAATGGGCAGGTCTAGTGGGGTTTTGGTGAAGTTGGGAGGAGTTGATGGGTAAGTTGGTGAATGGTAGCAAAGGGGTAGTATCAAGTAGGTAAATCGACATCGATATAGGCTCGACCGATGGTGGTTTAGGGAGACCGACGCTCGGTGACTATGGGAAAGTGGGAGATGTTGCATAATGGATTTTGGATCTTCTTTGTGATTGCACAAAGGGTTGGGTAGGTCGGAATGGAGTGTTGGATTGCTAGGATGGGGTTTTGAGGGGTTTTGGAAGAATTATAGGGGGATAATTACCAAAGAGGACTTGTGAGTGGCTAGGAAAGTAATAGCTCATAGAAGAATCTAAATACTGAAAGTATTCAAACAAAATTGGACTAAATAGAGCAGTATACTTACTTGGAATTTTCCACCAGTCGACTAGTGGGTGAAGAGTGGAGATGGTGGTGAGAGATTTCTTATGTGAAGGTCCACCAGTTAATGAGAGACTCTTGCTTGAGTTTCCTAGGCTTTTCTCCTTGCTTGGTTGAATTAGTTCTTGATTTGGATGGTCTGTGGATGTCTAGGTGTGAATGGATGCTCGCTCTGATTGCATGCAAATGTGATTATTCTCTCTTTCTCTTAGAAATGTGCCAACCTTGAGATAAGGTTACTAAAGGGAATACAAGGGTAATCGATGATGGTTCCAGTGACCGGCATTAGTTTAGGGGTGACCGGTGTCGGTTCGGGTGGGATTTCCTAGGTTTACTAAAATGGGCAAATCTGCTTGATTTCTTGGATCTTGTTAGTTTCTTTTCATGGATTAGAATAGAAGCTTCTTTTCTAACGGGTGGGAATGTGGTTAGAGGGAATGTAGGCTTTGATTTTTAGGATTTAGTTAGGTCTTAGTTAGTTATGGAAACATACTAAGAATATATTTGGGGTGAGGTGGTGGTGTGGGAATTATCTTAATTAGGATAATTAAATAATAAATATTGTGAGGACATGGATTAATTTAATTAAATTAATTAAATTAATATTAGTGCGGGGTGTAAGGGACCATGGTTAGGTGAGTGTGTTCGAGTTAGTTATTTGACGAGGGATCGAGGGGAGTGTGACCCAATTTTGGCATCTACATTTTGACCATTTTTTTTGCGTAGCTTGTATTGGTAAGTGACGCTGACAAAAATAAGATGTGGTTGCCCCATGTGTGGGTGAAGGTGATCCCCCTCAAACTAGGAACTAATGAGGTAGAAGGCATAATTGGTGAGTGGTTTGATAAAAGGTGAATGTGATGAAGAGGAAGGTGGGAAACGGGGTAAAGGGGTAAAGGTCTAATCGGTTAATCTAGGTAATGGGTTAGGGTCAAAGGTAGTAATAATCAAACACACGCACATGTATAAACTACAACATGGTACCAGTTGAAGAGCATGCAAACTCTACATTGTCTAAGGTCAATAGGTTTATCCAAATAAGGTTGAGGTGATTCTGGTATCCAAGGTATAGGATATGGTTAGGAAACACAACGTAGGTCAGGTGTAGGAACGTTTAGGTATGTTCTGGTACACCAAAGGTTGGGTTAGGATAAATGGTCATAACAAGAGGCAAGGTAAGGTCATTAGGTCAAACAACACAGGTAACAGTGTCACAAGGTATAGCGAGCACATGAGGTCATAGGTCATTAGCAATGCTCCACATCCAAGTAGCTAAGTCACGGCACAAGTAGGGCCGAGGTATGGGTAAAATAACGAGTCCCCAAATGATGAAGAGGTTAGGTGGTAAATGATGAGGTCAGGAGGGTAAAGGGAAATGTCCAAGTTAGGTGTGGGTAAGGTAGAAAGGATTCAGGCTAGAAAATTAGGGGTAATGGGTAGTAATAAGACTGAGCAGGATAACCGACAACGGTCATAATTAACCGATGTTGGTCACCATGAACCGACCACGGTAGGCTAGGGCATAGGACTGATGTCGGTCAAGGTAAAACCATCACCAGTCAAGTCGGGAAGGCTATAAAAAGAAAAAGTGCCGCATGTTTTAAAATCATTTATCATTTACCACATAGGAGAAAATGACAAGAGAGAGATAAAGAGGTGGAAAGTGACCAAATGACATAGAGAGTTGAGTTGGCAAGCTGCAGAGTGAGTGATCATTGGTTGATAGGTGGGTCTATGAGCATGGTGATTTGATTGGGTGATTGATTTGATTTGATTGAGCCAACGGGAAATTGGTGATGGCAGAGCAAGAGAGGATCAGGTGGACCTGCGCAATGGCCCAAGGTGCCACCACGCAGATGACAACGTGATGAGGTAAGATCCAATTCATATTGTTGTTTGTTGTGAGTAGGTGGAGGATAGAAATTGGGTAGGAGGAAAGTGGGTTTTGGGGGGGAATATTAAAATTTAAATGTGGGGAATGTAATGAGAAAAGGGTAACAAGGGAGGGTAGATTTAGGTAAATGAGGGGTGGGAATAGGTATTGGGTAGACATTGCTAGGGAAAATGGGTAGAAAGGAGAAGTGTGGGTAGAAATAGGGTAGGGCATCATGGTTTTATCTCTGTGATGGTGACCGATTTCATCTGCTATTAGCCGAGTTAGTGGGTGAGGACCAAGATTGATCACGAGATATGGTAACCAATGTCGCTTATCGTTAGACCGTGGTGATCGATGATGACCGATGCCATGAGTACGCTAGAGAGGTAGGCCCACAAGGAGCTAAAATGGATGGGTTACAAACATATAGGTAGGGGTAGGGAGAGTTAGGTAGGGGGAAGAGTTATGGGTATGGGTAGGTGGGTGAATAAGGAAGATCGGTGAGAGGGGAAAAATGAAAATAGGTGAGGGTCTAAGGCATGGGTAGATAGGTAAAATGAAAATAGGTGAGGGTCCGAGGTGTGGGTAGATAGGTGGTGTTGATTTAGGGAATATATATAGGAGAAAGCGTGATGTAATTAGGGGAAGTGGTAGAATGGGGTTGGTAAGGTTATATGCGGTATGGTCAAGTGTTAATAATATGATTGGTTATATGCAGGTAGGGACCAGCTACGGATGAGGGATAGGGTACCTCCCTTGCTCATGGAGATACGGGGAGAATGACATGTGAGGAGTGGAGCCATGTTGTAGATGTGGGCCTGATTGGGGTTAGACGCTACTCGGCACATAGTCCGAGAGGTGAGTTTGATGGTTTCCCTCATCAATAGATGGGATTTGGTGACCAATACATTCCATTTACCGACGGGTGAGATCATGATCACCCTAGAGGATGTTTACAGATCCTACGACTACCTATAGTAGGTACACAGGTTTACTCAATCTCCTTAGAGGCATCTAAGGAGTTATTGTTACTAGTGTTTGGAGAGGGGTTGGCATTTTTAGGATTCCACAATGCCAGTATGAGCTACGGGGTGATGTACCAAGCCTACCCCAAGGAGATGAGGCATATAGTGCTTCCGATGAATGCAATATACTATTTTACACTACTAGATGTAGAGGGTGGGAGATTCCCATGGTCACTGATGGGGGTCCTACACAACATGGTGGAGAGCAGGACTCAGTTTGCATGGGCGCCTACATTCTTGGTACAACTATACAAGGAGTTGTGGGCTTATGGGTGACTACAGTGATTCAACTTATGTTGCACATTCTTATTACAATAGATTGGGCCTATGAGCACATTGTGTGTGTGTACCCAGTTGGTATGCCCCAAGCTGATGCATTCGAGCTAGGTTTTGTTCGAGTGGGCTATAGGCGATGGGTGTCGGTTATGGGAGAGTGCCAAGCGGTGAGAGCTACACATGATGTAGCCTATTACAGGTGATTACTGGAGGGGTTGTCGGCATGGACATCATTTGGAGGCCATATGTGGGCTTCCCTTCATACAAGAAGATGGTGGTGGAGCTAGCTGGGTTACATATTTACAAGTGGATAGAGGGGTAGCGGGTAGGGGAGCATGAGATGATACCCGTAGACCGGGTCAGACGGTAGTTCAGTTTACCATAGGATATAACCCCTCCCTTCCCATAGTGTAGGAGAGATGATGTGGAGATGCCTATGTCTCCACCAAGACCTACAAAGGCCGCCGGCTGGTAGGAGGAGGAGTCATTCGATTGTGAGATAGATGATGCCAGGGTGACACACGTATGACAGGTGGTGGGCTACACACATGCTATGACTAGTACCGTCCAAGGTCGGGGCAGGCAAATTTAGCCACCATCACGGTTCAAAGAGATGCCCTACAAGGGTAGGTAGCTACCCCGTGACCCATTTGGGCATAGTAAAGGGACATCCGATGATAGGGGCCTAGGCACACATTATGACTCTGTAGGTGCAGTGGCCACTTTTCAGCACAAGGAGTATAGGGACCAAGACTGCACTTGCGAGGAGAGAGGAGAGGGTGGAGATGGAGATGGGGTGTAGGTAGCCACCCTACAGTCACAAGTGATAGGTTTTAGGGCCGATTAGCCATGGTGTAGGGATAGCTTACAGTTTGCAGGGCCGATTGGCTATTATATAGCACGTATAGTAGCCCTTTAGGCCTAGGTAGAGGTACACAGGTCCGGGGCCAATGACACCACCATAGGGGCAAGGACAGGGTCCCATTATTTAGGAAGGAGCATGGTAGGGTCAGAGGTTGATGAAACCACCACATATAGTACTTGTAGCTAGATTGAGAGACACCATGGGTGAGGTGAGATACTACCAGGATCATTTGATGGTAGTGGGGATATATGTCTTATCATATGCCAAGCACAAAGCACAACAAGCCTCGAGTGAGAGGAGAAGATCTTGCACACATAGTTTGGATATTACGGGGGCCAAAGCAAGCCTAGATACCGTGTCGGGTGAGGCCACTAGTGCACTGGAGGCCAGCTCTAGAGGCAGGACCATCAGGAGCTAGACCAAGGTGAGGCAGAGAGAGGTCAACCAGATGCCAGGCTAGAGGAGCGGAGGAGGAGACAGATGAGACAGGATTGGATATTAGATGGGAGATGATTGAGCTCCATTTATGATTATTTTATTTTTTTTATCATATTTTTGACATATATACCAGCCTGCATGCCAAAGATAGTGAGGATGTACATGAGAGTTTTTGAAATTTTGTTATATATACTGGCTTGTGTGAAGATATTTGAGAGTCATGTATATGGATACACATGTTTGGATGATTTATTTATAGAGATGATGGTGATTATGACATGATGTATATATGGTTGTGTGTAACTTGCTATTATGATTTGTATATGTGATGGAAACCAAGTAGTGTAGGCATGATAGAGCTAGGTCATAGGCATGGATTGAGTCAAGTTGTTGTTTTGGGGATAGATGGAGTCAGGTCATAGGCATGGATTCAATCAAGTTTTTGGTTTAGGCATGGATGGAGTCAGGTCATAGGCATGGATTTTTGTCAAGATTTTGGTTGAGGCATGGATTGAGTCGAGTCATAGACATAGATTGAGTCATATTGACTTAGGTATGATGAATTTTAGGTTGGTTTAGGTATGGTTGAGTTGAGATTGGTTGATTTTGTAATTCATTAATTTGTACAATTAATGATGGTATGGGTCATGTTAAGATGTTTTATAGTAAAATTCATGATAACGGTAAACAAATGGTAGACATGATGAATGTATGAGTGATGATGATAAAGATGTGAAGCAATTGTTTTTTGTTTGGTTTAATTTCCAATTATTGATATAATAAGGAAACTAACTAGGGTAAAATGTGACTAGGAAAGGGGGGGAGGGAATTGGTTAGGGTAGAGAGTGGCCAAACTAACCTCCAAGGGCCCCATGCCCTTAGAGTGCTTCCTACATAGTCCTGGAAAATAGGAACCTCAGGATGATGTGGTTATCCCATAAGCTAGGGAAAATGTGAGAAGGTAGGAGAATGGGTTGGTAGGTTATAGGCATGATTGAGTCTAGGTTTTGGTTAGGCATGGTTGAATTATGGGAACATTGGTATGGGTGATTTTAAGTTGATTGTGGTGAAAGAGGAAAATTTCCCAGAGATAAGCATCGAGGGTCTAGTCCTATATAGGATGATCAATATGTAATGAAGAAGTTAAAAGATAAGAGGAGGTAAGAGAGCCACCTGATTGGTGAGGATCATAATGGGTGGATCATACCTTAGATAGGCTGGTGAATGTAATACCCTAAAGACATTGCATGATTGATTATTCTAAAGGTGAAGAATAGTCACATGATCACCAAATGTCATGGTTCCAGCAGGTCCCTTGAGGCGGTAGGAAATGAATGTGAAAATGGTGAGAAGGTTAAAAATGGTTAGGTTATATGATATTAGGTAGCATGCCTTTTGGCAAGACATCGAAGATCATAATGAACAAGTCCATGATGAATTTTTTTCTATTTTGACTTGTATTTGAGATAGATTGATCGATGCAAGAAGTCTATATGGGATGAGGAAATTAACTCCTTGAGGACTTCACAAAGCTGATCGATGTGGGATGCTTCAATTTATTATTATTATTATTATTATGAAGTAGGCTTTACAAAGCTATCTTTCGAGGGAGAAGTCTATTTATAACGGTGATGCAGAGATAAAGATGTCCTTTTTGAGGGAGTCATCTTTTTATTGGAAGTTTGACTCAAGGAGTTGGATCCCATGTGGAATTTATGTGAGGGATTTTAAGTCATGGACAATACTAAGGTGAAGAATTAGATTCTTGTTCAAAAATTAAGGTAAAACGACCATGGGATATCATCTAAAAGCAGACAAAAAGTATCCATGAGAATCATGCCATGTACAGAGCCATGGTACACATATTTAAGAGAGGGTAAAAGAGTGATGGGTATACACATGATTCTTGTTTAATCGTTGGGGATGGCATAGTGAAAGGAGATAAGTGAATAGCACTCAAGGGATGAGCATCAAAAGAGGTAGGAAAGGGAGGTAGGACTTAAAGTCAACAATGGAATGGTGGAAGATGCAAGTCACTAAGGGGCTCAGTTCAAGTTTATCATCAAATGAAGATAAATGATAATCACCTGATCCATAGGCATGAGTCACAATGTATGGTCCAAGCCAATTAGGATAAAATTTTCCCGTTTACTTTTTTCTTATTTGGTTACATGTTGATTTTTCCTTCAGGATGAGATCACCTACTTGGAAGGTTCATTCATGAACACATTTGTCATAGGCACATTTGATAGGTTTTTGGTAAACTTGGAGATGGTTAAGAGCATTAAGATAGTGTTCATCTAATAACTCAAGTTGTGTTAAACAATCCTAGTGAAAGTCATCATCATTGAGCATGTCATGGAGAGAAATATGAAGAGATGGAATCTGGACTTTGAGAGGTAGAACAACCTCTATACCGTAGACCAGAGAAAAAGGAGTGGCAGTAGTGGAAGTGTGAATACTAGTATGGTACGCCCATAAAGTGAAAGGAATGTGCATATAACATTTCTTCCTAGTATCGTTAACCACTTTCAAGAGAAATTTTTTTAGCATTTTATTAGTGGATTTTCCTTAGCCATTGGTTTGTAGGTAATAAGGTGATGAGAAACTTAGTTGAATATCAAGGTGTCGCAAAGTTTTTGCAAGGTATTATTTTTGAATAGTTTTCCGTTATCAGTGATGAGGCGATGAGGAATGCCAAAGAAAAAGATTATGTGATGATTTATGAACTCACATATTTTCTCAGCTTTCGTGGAGATGAGAGGTGTGGTTTCAACCCATTTGGTGTAATATTTGGTAGCAGTGTTTATCCATTGATGTCTATGGGAAGAATGGGGATTGATCTCTCTGACTAGATCCAAACCCCATTGAGAGAAGGGCCAAAGGTCACGATGAATTGTAAGGCATGACTGGGTGTATGATGAAGATTGGCATGTTGTTAGAATTTTACATAACATTTAACGTAGTCAAAAATCATGGTTAAGAGTCTAGGTGAAGAATACACTTAGCAACCACAAGAACACTAAAGTGACCTCCACATATGCCATCATGAACTTCCTTAATGGTATAGTTAACTTTAAAACTTGTAAGGCACCGTAAGAGAATACCATCAAAGTCGTGCTTATAGAGGAGGCCATCCATGATGACGTAACGAGAGACCCTTTTAAGAAAGGTGCATTTTCCATTACGAGTGAGGTCAGGAGGTAAGATGAAGAGGGAAAGATAGTCTGAGTATTATTTATACAAAAATTCACTAGGGTCGGGAGCAACAGTTCTGATAGAGTAAAATTCATGAGGTAAAGAAGAAGGTGATTGGAGTCTTTATATGGTGACAAATGTTTTATAGTTAGTGGGCAAAGCAGGTATCTAAGAAGCCTAACAAGCCATGGTATCTACAATTTTTTTGGTAGAACGTGGGATGGTTTGAAGGGCGTAACGGTCAAAGGTGGTCAAAATTATGTCCACATGATGCTTATACTTTTGAATTATCTCATTACAACACTGGTATATACCATTGACTTGGTTTATGACCAATTGAGAATCACTGAAAGATGTTGATTGACTTGACATATAAGGAATAAACAACCTAGAGACCCAATATGAGTGCTTTGTATTCAACAATATTTTTTGTATAATCAAAATTGAGTTTGAAAGACAAAGGCATGGGTTCACCATCAAGCGGAATGAGGATAACACCAGCCCCACCCCCACGCTGACACTTGGAACCATCGAAGAAGAGTGTCATTTGGTAAGTGGGTTCCTCCAGGGAAAGGGTAGTAATTGACTCATCTGGAAAGTCAAAGTTAGAGGGTTGATCCCCATAAATAGGTGAATCGGCTAATTGGTCGGTGATAGTGTGACCCTTGATGGAATTTTGATGGATGAATTCAAGGTCGAGGTCAGCCAGAAGCATAAGCCAACATGTAACTCATTGATTTTGGTAAGGTTTGGCATACATGAAGTGTAAGGGGTCGGTGTTGGTCACAACATAGGCTTTGTGGTTGAGTAGGTAATGGTGGAGCTTGGTGGTAGAAAAAACTAAGGCTAAGGAAAGTTTTTCAAATGGGTGTATCAAATTTCATAGTCCATAAGAGTACGGATTATGTAATAAACTACCTTCTCCCTATGTTGTTCATCATGATGAGCGAGCATGGCCCCTAAGGAGTGATCAGTAGCAGAGATCTATAGGTAAAAGGGTTGATCATATTTAGGTGGAATGAGTATGGGTGGTTGGAGAAGGTATTGTTTTAAGGCCTCAAAAGCTTTGTGGCGCTCATCATCCTATTTAAAGGAGACATCCTTTTGATAAGATGATGAAATGGCCAACGCCGATCGGAAAGTTGCAAAATGAAACGATGAATAGACTACAACTTACCTTACAGGATATGGAGTTTCCATAGGCTAGTGGGCGAGAGGCATTTCGAAAATCATCTTGACTTTAGCAAGGTCAACCTCTATACCACTTAAGGAAACAACAAATCCTAGGAGCTTTCCTAAGAGAACTACGAAGACACATTATTTGGGTGAAGGTGAACACAATACTTAATGAGGTGGTCAAAGATGGTTTTAGGATGGCAAGGTGCTTAGAACAACATTTAGATTTTGAAAGGAGATCGTTTATGTAATATTCCAATATACAAAGGTGCATGATGTCACGGAAGATGTAAGTCATAGCCCACTGATATGTGGCACTAGAATTTTTAAGGCCAAAGTGCATGACTCGATAGCATAAGGTCCCCCAAGGGGTGATGAATTTGGTCTTGTGTTGATCCTCTAGGGAAATTAAGATTTGGTTATAACCTCGAGAAACCATCCATGAGTGATAGCATCTCATGACCAGTAGTAAGGTCAACCAGTTGGTCAATATTGGGTAGAGGAAAGTCATCTTTGGGGCAAGCTAGGTTGAGGTCATGGAAATCATGCAAATGCAAAGTCCCCTATCGCCTTAGTGACAGGGACAATGTTAGAAATCCATCGGGGATAATCAATGGGTAAGATGAAGGAAAAAAAAAAGGCAATCAAGTTCTTATTTTACCGTAAGAGCAATGTGAGGGTGTATTTTCCTTAGATTTTGTTTTATGGGTTTGGCATCAGGAATGGTTATGATATTGTGGACCACTATGGTGGGGTCAATACTGGCATGTCAGCGTAAGACCAAGCAAAAGCATGGTTATGATTTTTGAGAAAAGAAGTGAGGGCTTCCTGTTCAACAATATCTAAAGATTGGCCAATCTTTAGAATGTGTGGGTCATCCTGAGTATGGATGTTGACTTCGATAGTCGATTCATTCAACATGGTTTGTGTCTTAGATGGTAACAATTGATGAATATAAGAGTCTTCTACACCAAGATATGTGAGTATATATTCATCATCCTGACATTGAACGACATTAATAATATGTGTATCATCATCAATCATTTCAGGATACAGAAAGGGAAGAGAAGAGGGAGCCTCGCCCTCACGTTGATAAGTCATAGGCCCCAAAGAAATGGTTTTTATTAAAAAAAAAATAGGAGGAATGGATTCTAGATCCATTGACTCTATCGGTTAAGGTCGTGAAGAAGGTGGAGTAGGTGAAGAAGGTCGAAAAGGGTCGATATCCTCGATGATTTCAATGCAAGCCTTCTTGGTAGTAGTTCGTAAAAGCTGATACCACTACGGTCGTTATATTTGTGGGTCATACATGGAATAACAATGTGATGGCCTTACTCATAAAATCCAAAACCCAAACCCTTCCACACACATCGGTGTAAGAAGGTGTGGGAAAGCAGTGATTGGTGAGTGACTAGAGGTCGATAGAAAAAGGGTGAGTTTGTGATGGTGGTTCGGTGCATTAACGGAAGTATCAAGTCCCCCATAAGTGATATTGGTGCGAAGGTGGGGAGGACCATAAAGGAGATGCTCTCCTATGTGGTGATTGTAGTGAGGGTGTTGGTGAAGGCTTCCATACTCTTTTGAAGTAAGGAATGTGTTAACATTATATAGGAAATACTCCCCCAGAGTGAGGCATTGAAAAATTACTTCCAAGGGATCGGTGGTCAATATGTGGGTAGATGGGATGAGACGATGTGTTAGATGTTAGATCGGTGGTGGAGGTAATCGATTGGGAGGTGACGCCTCACCACGAGAGGTTGTGGAAGCAGTAGGAATGGAGGATTTAGGTGTGGTTGAGGTAGTGGTGGCACTGGTGAGTGGAGGTGTAGGTGAAGAGGAAGTGGTCATGGATGTAGATGCCTTAATGGGTACAAGCATGTCATTGGGTTGGTAAAGCATGTTGCAAGTTTTGAAAGGTGATGGGTCACCTGAATGGTATAGGTGTGTCCTTCATGCTCAAACTTTACACAACGATGAAAAGTGGAAGGAACACAACCCATGACACAAATCCAGGGTCTACCAAGCAACATGTTATATTGAAATTCCCCTCCAAGACATAAAATAACTCTAGAATAGTATGGGGGCCCACATGAACATGGAGGATGATGGTGCTAAGTGTAGAAGTGATAGCGTCATTAAATGAACGCAACATGATCTGGATGTTTATGCATGCAATTGTCGGGTATGCACATTTGGTTGAATGCATGGGAGGATATGATGTTAATGCTAGCACCCCCATCGATCATAACACATCGTACACATATATTATCAATATGGATGGAGATGAAAAGGGTTGGATCAGGGTCATCGGTTTGGTGTGGTGTGATCTCTTCATCTGAGAAGCTGAGGGTGGCTACTTGGTGAGTAGGTGGAGGTGTAGAAGAAGGTGGTAATTTGGTGAGAGAGGCTACATGACGAGCTATGATAATAGAGGCTATGTGTGTAGGGTCATTGGGTAAAACCTCAATAGACTAAAGAACTTCCGTGAGATATTGGTGATGGGATTTAGAGGTTTGGATGAGGTCATATAGGGACATTTTGAGGGAGGATTGGTTTAATTTTTATCATCATGTGATGTGTAACCCCATTAGAAATAGGATATGTGGGGCCGCGGATAGTGACTTTAGGTGTGGGTGCAAATGGTATGTTGGGTATAGGGTTGGTTGGTGGGTCGGTTTCCTTTTCCTTTCCTTTTTCCTTCTGAGTGCAGGTAGCAATGTGGATCATGTTGATTTGAGGTGGGGAGGTAGATGAAGTAGGTGAGCCATGAAAGGTGTAACAACAGGAAGGGTAGAAGCCAAGAGGTGGGAAGGATCCTTGTGAAATGAGTTGGGCACACCGACATTTGGGTGGAGGTTTGGTGAGTTCTCTGATGTGAACCATGTTAATTTTGAATCTCGGGGATGGCTCTAAGAGTTGTGGGGGTGGAGATTTTGGTCGCTAAGTAGGAAATGAGGGAAGAATTGTGGAAATTGGTGCTGGTGAAATGGGGTCCTCATCGAGAAGATCATCATCGTCAAATTTTTCTTCAAGAGGACACAACTGGATAAGAGTGACTTTCAAAGCCTTACAAATTCCTCTACATTATTCCCCACACACAATGGTAGGAAAAAAATTTGGTTTTGTCAAACCCTTTTGGTTTGGGTTTGAGTGGGTCGTAAGGTCTAAGAGGTGGTAATGTGATGACGGAAGTTTTGAGGAGATTGGTTAATATTTTGGCATAGGATCCCACTAGTGGATCACAATGGGAAGTGAATGTGGGTTTAGGTGCAGGTGCAACTGATTGTATGGGAAGAGTCTTTGCAAGAGGGGGTGGGTTGGGTCATGATAAACTTGGTGTGTGGTGTGGTCTTAGGTGTTTGTCATGTCTTCTTGGGTAGGGGCATGGTAGATGAACTAGCAATAGAGTGTGTGGTTGGTTTAACTACCTTATTGGAGGGTAGTGGATTTTTTCCTTTAGGCTGCACCTTCTTGGGTAAAGGTGATATGGGCACACGAGATGTAGAGGGAAAATTGGATGGTGGAAGAGGGTGGCTTACCCGTGGCAGAATGAGGTGTCATGGAGGTAGATGGCATAGGTTATGTAGGTGGTGTGAGGTAAAGGGAAGGAAGTGTCATGGGTAGTGAAGAATTTATTGATGGAATTGGAGGTATGGGTGGTAAAAATGTTACAGGTGTGGATGGAGGTTATGTTGTGGTGAAATCACAAAGACACCCTAGATGCACATCAGCTTCTCGCTTGATGTTTCAGCATCCAAAGTGATTGCACAACATGGAAACCTCTCTCCAAGTGTGGGACTTGTGAAACCGAGAGAGGAATCTCCAAATTAGAGGTGGTTCCTCAAAATCCTCGATTTAGATCTATATTTGCACAACTACAGAGGTTCGATCCTAATCCTACTCTAAATTGCAAGGAGACAGGATAGAGGTGCAAAAATTGAAACTAACTAAAGATGGTGATGCACCAAAAGGAGTGGTGAATATTTTTGTCATGCAAATAGACACAAACCAAAGATTACAACATAAAAACATACACAGGCTGATAAGATATAATTTAGGATCTGAAATGAAGCAAATAATATAAATAAAGGATTAAACCCATTCACAAAGCTTGCATTATCATTTCCAATGTCAAAACCACTGCATTACAACCTCAGAGAGGTAAAAACTGTTACAATCTTTGAAGAGGTCTGATTCTTGCAACAATCACTTGTTGGAGGTGAAAGAAGAAGATTGCTATGCCAAAAAGTGTTCCCCCTTTAGAAATGAGCCAAATTTGGCTTTTACATTGCATGGGTCGAGCCCAGGAGAGAGAAAATGTACAAAACATGGGAGCCCATTCCTCATTGACTACAAATGCATTAAATCAGCATGGAGGACCTTACAAACCCATACCCTACCATTTTTGACCAAATTGGAGGAGAATGCGACCCATTCTATATTAAATTTGGTCGCTGAAATGTCACTTCTGGCCATGAACACGCGTCAGAGCTGTTTCTTAACTTTCTCTCTCCAGAATGAACCAAAATTCAAGATTGACCTTGAAATCATGTAGATAATTTTATAAGCTTTCCAATGATATAAAGAACATGCAAATCTGAGCTCTAGATCGAAAGATATGGCGATATGAAGATTTAGGGCACAAAACAGGCAAAAATGGGTTTTGAAATTTTTTCCCGCGCTCCGCCACCTGGATGACACATGTCGGGCACTGATTGGATGAGAAATTCTCTCTCCTTCCCTTACCCATGGGTTTTCCTTGAAAGTTTTGACTTTTTGTAATTTTGGAAAATTTCCCATTTTTTCCCCGCATCCCCGCCACTTGGGACACGTGGCATGATCTGGTTGGAGGACAGGGCGCGGGTTATCCTTTACCTTTTAGTTTTTGGCCAAAAATTTTGCCAAATTCTCTAATTCCTCCCCGAGCTCCACACTCCCCTTCTCCTTAGGACATGTGTCCTCTTTTTATTGGCTCGGGCCAATGCTTCAAACCTTGCCCTTTGAAATTTTGGACGTTTTCCCTTGTGACACGTGGTGTTTCTGATTCATCCGCAGTCTTTCGGATTTTCACGTCCCTCACGTCCCTTTGGCCCGGTTGTCCCAAACTGTCTGGGACAAATTCCTCTGATCCGCCCGATTCAGGCTTCCCTGTCCCTCTTTGAGGTGAAGACATGTGGCGTGATTTGATTGGCTCTCGGCTCTTTCAGCTCCCCGTGTCCATCGCGTACTTCTGGCCTGACTGTCCTGGACTGTCTAGGACAGATTCTTCTAAACCACCCGAAATGGGCTTCGTTGTCCATCTTTGTAGCCGCTTCACCTTTTCACGTCCTTCGCGTCCTTTCGGCCCGGATGTCCCAACCTTTTCTGCACAACAGTTAGTCGATTTTACTTTTACCTTTGGCCGGTTCGCCCTTTCGCGTCCCGCGCATCCCCACGGCCCAACTATCCCAAGTGTTGTCTGGGCCGCCTGGAGGCCTTTCGGCCGGTTCGCACCCCAACGTCCCAAATATCCCAAGGACCGCCTGGACTAGGACTTAGCCAATTTTCATGATTTTTTCTAGCCCAAGCTTGTTTTTTGCAACTTTTTCACCTTTTTTAGAACTTGCTCTTTTCTCCTTGGGCAGAAAGTTGTCAAAAATCTGAGGGGACCCTAGAAATATGATTTTTTTCCTTGAATCAATCTATTTTCCTGGGACTTGAGTATTCTGATGCATGTTATCAAATTTACCTTGGGGGTGAATTTTGGATAACAATTTGGCAACTCTAAATGGGGGTTACCTTCCCGCTAGGTAGAATATACCGCTTTCTGAAGCAGTCCATTAGGCATGGAGTCATCGATATTCTCGTTTAGAACCCCAACCGACTTAGAATGTGTAAGGAGGAAGATGGAATATCACCCGATGGAAGCAAGGACTACAAAACATCTCCATAGATAAAAAGTCATGCCAAAGCACTTAGGAAAACAAAACTAACCTACAAGAAAACAATGTGCACAAGCACTTGGAGGAATGAAAATCTAATCTAATATTTACAAAGTAGTGAATTTCCCTCTAGAAGCAACGCTTGAGATAGATTCCATTTACTAGAATCTGCAGTTTTTCACCATCCAATGAGGCCAATTGGAAAGCATTGTTGTTCTTGCACTTCGTGACCATGTATGGGCCACTCCAAATGGCATCAAATTTTGAATGCCTTCCCGGTTTTTCTCTATCCACATCCCATTTCAACACTAGATCTCCAACCTAAAAATATCTATCCTTGGCCTTCCTATCAAAGGTCTTCTTGATCAAAGCTTGATCCTTTTCCATTGCTTGGGATGCCTGATTTCTAATCTCTTGCAGCTCCATCAACTCTGCATACCTCACCTCCATGGGCTCAAACTCTAGCAACTCCAGCTGCTTCATGAGTTCCAATGTTGGCAACTCAAGTGACATGGGCAAGATTGCTTCTCTTCCATAGACAAGTTTGAATGGAGAGTTACCTGTGGATCTTTTGGGAGTTATCCTATCAGCCCATAAGGCTGATTTCAGTTTGGTATGCCAAGACCTCTGATTCTTGTCAAGAGTCCTCCTAATGATCCTCAACAAGTTCTTGTTTGTAGACTCAGCCTGGCCATTACCTTGAGGGTAATAGTTTGATGAAGTGCTTAGGTAAATACCGTTCTTGACAGCCCACTCAATCACCTTAGATCCAATGAATTCCAATGCATTATCAGAGATTATTGTAGTAGGTACACCAAATTTGGTTGTTATCCCCTCATAAAATTCTAAGATGCTAGACTCATTTGCCTCTTTGAGTGCTACTGCTTCTGTCCATTTGGTGAAGTAGTCTGTGGCTGTCAAAATCCATTTGTGCCCTTGGCTTGAATTGGGATTAATGACTCCAATGAATTCCAAACCCAATTGCATGAATGGCTGGTCAACTGAGATTGGATGTAATGGAAGGGCAGCAAGTCTCTCTTTTCCTGTGAAGAATGCATAATTCTTACACCTCTTGATCCATGCATAGCAATCACTGAAGATTTTAGGCCAATAATAACCAGCCTTCATGATTTTTAGAGCTATCACTCTTGGTGCAAAATGACCACCAGCTGGTCCACCATGAAACTCTTCCAACACCCTTTGAATCTGATTTGTGCTAATGCATCTCAAAGAACACTCCATTTACATCTTTCTTGAACAAAACTCCATCAACAATGGCATACGGGACAGCCTGCAATCTGAAGTGTCTCCTTTGGGTCTTGTTCATCTCCGGAGGGCATAGGCCTGTGCCTAGGAAGTGTATAATGCCTTGGGTCTAGCAAGGAGTGGGGGAAACATTGTCTTCTTCTTGATTGCCACTTGGCTCATGGCTGTCCTGGACTGTCAAAACAACCTCTTCTTCATTGCATACTTCTCTTTTCTTCCCCAAAACTAGCTGCTCACACAATCCTTTCCCTCTTACCAGCTTGGTGATCTTGATCTCAATGTCATACTCCATGACACGGGTGATCCAACCTGCCCTTTTCTCATTCAAATCCTTGTTGAGGAGGAAGTCCTTAACCCCAGCATGTGAGACCAGCAACTGGACCTTGTTGTTTGAGATTAAATGCTTGAATTTCTTCAAGCTTCTGATTACTGCAAGTACATGCTTCTCAATAAAAGAGTATCTCACCTCATAGTCATCTAGGCTCTAGCTGAAGAAGGCAATTGGCTGCTCATCATTATCCTTGTTCTGTTGTACCAAAATGGCAGAAATAGTGTCATTACCTCCAAATGCATAGAGGATGAAATCCTTGGAGAAGTCCGGGTTGATGAGAGTTGGTGCTTGAGAGATGGCTTCTTTGATTACTTCAAAACTCTCCTTTCCTTCTGCTGTCCACTTGAAAGCCATGCTCTTCTTTAACATTCTGGTGATGGGCTTGACAAGGGCTACAAAATCTAGGACAAACCTCCGAACAAAGTTTATCCTTCCCAAGAAACTTTGAAGGGCTTTCTTGTGGCTTGGCAATGGTAGTGCTCTTATGGCTTCAACCCTCTCTAGATCAATTGCTAATCCTTCTTTGGAGACAATATGGCCAAGGAGTTTTCCTTCATGTGTAAGAAAGATACACTTCTTAGGATTCATAGACACTCCAAATCTCCTGCACCTCGTGAAGACTTGCCTCAAATGATAGAGGTGGTCTCGCTGCATTTTTAGATAAAATAGTGATATCATCAAGGTAGATTAGCACCACATTGTTAATCAAACCTTTGAATGCCATATTCATTGCCCTTTGGAAGGTAGCACTAGCGTTGGACAGCCCAAATGGAATTTTCCTATATGTAAAAGTTCCCATTTGGTTGTGAAGGTTGTCTTGAACTGGTCCTCTTCCTTCACCATAATCTGATTATAGCCTAAGTAGCCATCGGGAATGAGAACCTCTCGGAGCCAGCCACCACTTGCAAGATTTTCTCCATGGAAGGGAGTGGGTAATGGTCCTTGAGAGAGGCTCTATTCAAGTCTCTAAAGTCAACACACAATCTGATCTCTCCACTCTTCTTTCTGACTGGAACTATGTTGGCAACCCAACTAGAAAGCTTGATTGGGGATATGATCCTTGACTCAATCAGCTTGTCCAATTCTTTCCTCATGAGAGGCTCCATGTGTGGATTGACTGGTCTTTGTTTCTACCTAACAGGCTTAGTATTTGGATCCAATTCAATGGTATGCTGAGCTCAGTTGGGATTGAAACCTTTCAAGTCTTCATAGCTCCAAGAAAACACATCGGGAACTCTTCACACAAATTGTATGAATTCATACCTTTCTTGTTCAATTGTCATCCTTCCAATTTGTAGTGGTTTGTTCTCTTTACCAAGATGGATATCTTGAATCCTCTCTCTTGACTCCGAATGTTTGCCTTTTCCTTTCTAAACTGATCATTAGGGTTAAAAATTGACTCCAAATTGATAAGTCCCTTGGGCAGCTTGTTAGTTCTCAGCTGTCCCACTTGGTCACCATACTACTGTTCCAATTTTTCTTGATTCTTGGCTGAGAACTCAGCTTCTTCTTGCAAGAAATGGATGATTTTCTGGTCATTTTCAAACACTTGCCAACTAACATTGTTATCTGGCACTGAAGGCCTCACAATCATGTGGATGTTTGGTTGTACCTTGTCTTGTTGAATGCTTTCCACAATGTCAAAGGCTGCCCCTACTACTGCAAGCCTATCAGCAGCTTGATTCTCTTTCCTAGGAATGGATTTGATGCCAAAACCCTCAAAATATTCTATGAGGTCCCACACCCTATTCTTGTAGCACCTGAGAAGATCATTCTTGGTAGCATGTTGTCCCTTGACCTGATTTACAATCAATTCACTATCCCCAAAGACTTGCAAGTTCTTTATTTCCTTCTTTATTGCCCAATGCATCCCTTGCACCAAGGATTCATATTCAGTAGTGTTATTGGAGCATGCAAACTGAAATCTAAAAGCTGAATAGTACTTGTATTCCTTGAGGTGAAACAAGCATAGCTCCACCTCCTGCACCTTGTCTACTCCTTGATCCATCAAAAAATAGCTGCCATACCTCATTGTCATCTTTGTGGTGTGGCTTGGTGATGCTAGGAATAGGCTGATTTTCTTCATGTATGCAATAGACTCCTAGCTCGATTCTTCTATTTCTTGATAGGGATAAAAATCATGTATCTTGTTTTCCCATTCATCAAGAGTTAGATCCAGGATGCTTCCAACCTTGGTGTCAGCCTCATCGGTGCTTGGGTGATCTTCTTGATCAAATGCTGAGCAATTGGCATTGATCTGACTTGGAGTGTAAGGCTCAATGTGAAAGTTTGCAATAGGTTCAGACCTGATTGTGGCTTTGGTTCCATACCTCATTCTGAACAGCATGTGTGACCAATCAACAGACAAATATCCCCTAATCTTGGCTGTGAAGTCCCTTGACAAGCATAGGGCAAAGAGTGGTGGAAGGTCTATGACTGATACATCTTGTAAAACAACAACATTTGGACATGCATGCAAGGTAAGACTTAAGTTTCTAATCACCCCAACTATTGTTACTGCTGTCCTATCCAGCTGCACTACCCCTTTGGATGTTGTTTCATATTGGAGCCCTAGCTGATCAGCTATTTGTTTAGGCATTACTAAGCTACTTGCCCCGGAGTCTATCATGAAATTGTGCACTAGTTGATTTCCAATGATTAATGAAACATAGAAAGGAGGGGGATTCAACATTTTACCTTGCTTTGTCCATGATTTCCCTCAGGCTGGGTAGCATTTGTAAGCACTTTGTCTTGCATCTAAACTTACTTATTCAAAGTTGGCGATCCTTCATGGCAGCTTGCGATGAGATCTCTTTGGCCCGGGATAGATAGGGATTCCCACATTGATATATTAAAATTTGTCTTCTTCATCCGATCAATGATACTGAATGGTGATGAAGGATCTCTTTGTTGTCCCTTCGTTTGCACATTCACTCCTTGCATGTGGACAGAAATAGCTAGTATTTGAGTTGGCCTAGGGGTTGTTCTTGGCTGCCCTTGTGCATTTACAACCGGATTTTGTTTTCCAAACACTTGTTGAGCCATGGGAGGTTGTGGATTGGTTGGGGCTAATGGATTTTCTTCACCCAAATTCCTCCTTTTTGACCTTGTGTTGGCTGCAACACCTTGAGAAACTACTGGTTCATGCCACGAAATCATCTGCTTGCCAATTTCCAATGTGGTGTCATTTGGGGCTGTTCTTTGTTGGAATGTTTCTTGTTGTTGGCTGTTTCCTCAATGCCCTCACCCTCCACACCAGTAGCTATCACCATTCGTGATTGATTCAAAGCACCATTGAAGCACATGGATTGGTTATGAGGCTCATTGCATGGAAAACACCAATCATACTCTTGGGCAATGTTGTTTTGTGTTGGCACCAATGCTTTAGAGGTAGATATGGTATTTGGATTATAGGGCTGAAATGGTCTATTGGCAGGAGGCCTTGTTTGATTCATATTTGCAACTGGATTAGGTGGCCTTTGTGGTTGGTATGGCTGCCTATTAGGCTGAGCTTGGGGTTGATAAGAAGGTCTAAAACCTTGTGCTTATTGCCTCTTGATAGTAACCAACTCATTGCCTAAGTTTTGCAATTGCTTCATGACTTCTTGAAGCTCATTTGGGGAACTTGGAGATGAAGTGGAAGCTTCATTTGAACTCTAATTTCTAGGAGTAGGAGAAGGAGCCAAACTAGGTGCTTGATGGGTGTTTGGGCTCTCTAAACTTGGAAACAATGGCATGGGGGTCTAGGGGCAAGTTTTCCACTTGGATGAAACAATTTTCAGCCCTAATGGAAATGCTATAAGACATAGGGATAGTTATGCCTCCCATGGACTGAATCAACATAGAAATATCAGAATTTAGAGCTTTGAGGTAGTAGAGAAAAGCACCTATTGTTGTTGGCCCGCCTCGCCACTAGAATTCTCTCCCAAGTCTTTTGAAATCTGAAGTTGAAATTGGTCGATTGCTCATTGGGAGCTCTCTTGATGGTTGTCAACTACTCCAAAAGAGACAAGTTGTCTCCTTTTCTCCAAATTGATCATGAAGTGCTATACATAGTTGATTACAATTTGTGATAGAACCAGCTCCAAGGCTCCTAAACCATTGCAATGCTTTCCCCTTGAATGAAGATGCCAGTAACTTGACAGCCACTTGCATCTCATTGATTTCGTGGATTGCACAAAGGTTAGCAATGTCTTTAACATGATCACCTGGAGTAGTCTGATTTTCTCCAGTGAAGTACGGAATGTTCTTCAAGGCTATAATAGGAATTGGATGTTGTGCATTGAGGGAAAGTGGGCTGCTGCCTGTGAAGTTGACATAGGGGTTGTTTTGTGCCATTCTAATTGGTCTTAAAACCCTTGTTGACTGAATGAAAGGCCTACCAGGTGGAGGAGTTGAGAGAGTTCTGTTTGGTGGAGATGGAGACCTTTGAATCCTTCTTCCTCTTTGCCTTCTTCTTGGAGATAATTGTAGGTATTCAAACAACACTTCTTCTTCTCCAACTCTTGACCTTGTGGTGATTCTTCTCATGAGTTTTCAGGCCTGCACTGCTGAAACCAGTTGATTCTTCCCCTTGGAGTCACCAGATATGCAAATAATAGCTCTTTTCAAGCAAGAAAATTGTAGCAGATGCACATCAACTTTTCTGCAATAAAAATGAGACCTCTAGTGTCCCACCGGTGTGCCAAAACTGTTGTGGCGAAATCACAGCACCCCTGGATGCACATTAGGCTTCTAGGTTGATGTTTCAGGCATCCAGTGTGATTGCACAACATGGAAACCTCTCTCCAAGTGTGGGACTTGTGAAACTGAGAGAGGAATCTCCATATTAGAGGCTGGTTCCTCAAACTCCTCTGATTTAGATCTATATTTGCACAACTACAGAGGTTCAGATCCTAATCCTACTCTAAATTGCAAGGAGACAGGGATAGAGGTGCAAAAAATTGAAACTAACTAAAGATGGTGATGCACCAAAAGGAGTGGTGAATATTTTTGTCATGCAAATAGACACAAACCAAAGATTACAACATAAAAACATACACAAAGCCGATAAGATATAATTTAGGATCTGAAATGAAGAAAATAATAAAAATAAAGGATCAAACCCATTCACAAAGCTTGCATTATCATTTCCAATGTCAAAACCACTGCATTACAACCTCAGAGAGGTAAAAAGCTGTTACAGTCTTTTAAGAGGTCTGATTCTTACCACAATCACTTGCTGGAGGTGAAAGAAGAAGATTGCTATGCCAAAAAGTGTTCCCCCTTTTAGAAATGAGCCAAATCTGGCTTTTACATTACATGGGTCGAGCCCAGGAGAGAGAAAATGTACAAAACATGGGAGCCCATTCCTCATTGACTGCAAATGCATTAAATCAGCATGGAGGACCTTACAAACCCATACCCTACCATTTTTGACCAAATTGGAGGAGAATGCGACCCATTCTGTATTAAATTTGGTCGCTGAAATGTCACTTCTAGCCATGAACATGCATCAGAGCTGTTTCTTAACTTTCTCTCTCCAAAATGAACCAAAATTTTAGATTGATTCCTTAATCATGTAGAGAATTTTATAAGCTTTCCAATGATATAAAGAACGTGCAAATCTGAGCTCTGGATCGAAAGATATGGTGATCTGAAGATTTAGGGCACAAAACAGGCAAAAATGGGTTTTGAAATTTTTTCCCGCGCTCCGCCACCTGGATGACACGTGTCGGGCACTGATTGGATGAGAAATTCTCTCTCCTTCCCTTACCCACAGGTTTTCCTTGAAAGTTTTGACTTTTTGTAATTTTGGAAAATTTCCCATTTTTTCCCCACATCCCCGCCACTTGGGACACGTGGCATGATCTGGTTGGAGGACAGGGGCGCGGGGTCATCCTTTACCTTTTAGTTTTTGGCCAAAACTTTTTCCAAATTCTCTAATTCCTCCCCGAGCTCTACACTCCCCTTCTCCTTAGGACATGTGTCCTCTTTTTATTAGCTCGGGCCAACGCTTCAAACCTTGCCCTTTGAAATTTTGGACGTTTTCCCTTGTGACACGTGGCATTT
The DNA here is from genome assembly GCA_018340775.1 of Taxus wallichiana var. yunnanensis. Classification (NCBI taxonomy): domain Eukaryota; kingdom Viridiplantae; phylum Streptophyta; class Pinopsida; order Cupressales; family Taxaceae; genus Taxus; species Taxus wallichiana. The sequence continues at coordinate 52,557,010 of CM031239.1, forward strand.
CCTGATTCGTCTGCGGGTCTTCCAGCTTTTCACATCCCTCACATCCCTTTAACCCGGTTGTCTCGAATTGTCTACGACAAATTCCTCCGATCCACCCGATTCAGGCTTCCCTGTCCCTCTTTGAGGTGAAGACACCTGGCGTGATTTGATTGGCTCTTGGCTCTTTCGGCTCCCCGCGTCCGCCGCGTACTTCCGCCCGCTGATCGTCCCAGCATCGTTGTCTAGGGCAGATTCTTCCGAACCACCCGAAATGGGCTTCCTTATCCCTCTTTGCGCTCACTTTTCCTTTTCGTGTCCTTCGCGTTCCTTGACCCTGGATGTCCTAACCTTATCTGCACAACATTTAGTCGATTTTGCTTTTACCTTCGGGTCGGTTCGCCCTTTCGCGTCCCACGCATCCCCACGGCCCAAATGTCCCAAGTCTGCCTGGGCCGCCTGGAGGCCTTTTGGCCGGTTCATGCCCCAATGTCCCAACTGTCCCAAGGACCACTGGACTAGGACTTAGCCAATTTTCATGATTTTTCTGCCCAAGCTTGTTTTTGTAACTTTTTCACCTTTTTTAGAACTTGCTCTTTTCTCCTTGGACAGGAGAGTTAGAAAAAATCCGAGGGGACCCTAGAAACATGATTTTTGCCTTGAATCAATCTATTTTCCTGGGACTTGAGTATTCTGATGCATGTTATCAAATTTACCCCTGGGGTGAATTTTGGATAACAGTTATGTTGAGCACTTGGGTATATTAGAGGTTTGTAACGTGAAAATGGGTTGCTAAATTTTTTTACTTGGTGGATGGGGATTTCTTAGCTAAGGTCAAGGGGTGAGGTCCTAGGATGGAATAAATGGGTGAGGGTGATAAGGGCATGGTTCCCGAGGTCAGGGGTATGAGATCTAGGAGATTTGTTCTTTTGTTTAGGGTCTAGGTTAAATTTTGTGTTAGTTTTGGAGAACATAGCTAAATCTAATTTGATGGGTGGATGAGTAAGGCTAGCCGTTATGATGACCCCTAAAGTAGTAATAGGTTTAGGAAATAAAGATGATGTAGGTGTGGGTTTTGGTGTAGATTAATTTTGGGTTATGGGTAGAGATGTGAGTTTAGCCATGAGTTGTTTCATGGGAGAATTTTTATAGTTGTGGATGTGTTCGGTTCGGTCGGCTGAAATAATTTTGGATAGATATTGGAGGCATCAAAGTGAGTGACATCTGCATTTATGTTGAGATAGGAAGTAGAAGACACCCCTAAAGTAAGGCTCTATCCACATAATCTAGGTGATCAGCTAAGCGTGAGAATGACACTTTGTAGGTGAGGTCGATGTGGATCCAATGGCGATTCCCGTAAAATGTGTTTTAGAAATAGGGAAATCACTAGCTTCAGCCTCTGTGGGTAAGAGAGCCAAAAGTAAGTCAGCAAGATTTTGGGTGGTTGATGGAGAATGGTCACCTAGAGGTAACGTCATTTCTACTGGATCTTTTATAGGTGGAGGAGATGATGGGTGCTCCTTTATGGGTGGAGGAGATGAACAAGTGTCTCCCATGGGTCGAGAGGTACTACTAGTGATGGCTCCCTAGGTAGAGAAGCCAAAGGCGAAGTGGTCTCGATGTTAACAAAATATTCCTTCACAGGTGAAGGGTGTTCCTCTCGTGGGTGGAGGAATAGGTGAAGTTGGTTCATGCATAGGTGGAGGACTTCACGCTAGGATTTCTTAAATGGAAGGAATATGAGGTAATTGGGAAGCAACTAGTGCATAATTGAAAATAGCATGGAATTTGTGGGTATTGCCATCATTAGTTGAGGTTTCCCCAATTTGGTCAGAAGAAGGGGCATGATTAGGAAATGGTTTCTTAAAAAATTTAGGTTTTGGTTGGAAGGTGCATTTAGATTATCCAATACTAACTCGCTATTCTCGAGCATTTCCTAGAAAATGTTCTTGAAAGTGATGAAATTTCCATCATTATGACCTTTTACTTGATGATAGTTACAGAAGTCATGCTCTTTGTACCACACAAGTGTGGGGTGAGTAGGATCAAAACCAATGTGTGGTTTTATAGGAGGAAGGGTGATGGCTCCAACTTTAATGAGCTTTTCTAAAACAAAGAATAAGGCTCCCCAATTGGGGTGTATTTCCATTGTTCTCATCTGAATTGAAAATTATGTACATGAGGAAAGATTAGATGAGGGCTTAGCCTAATTTGATGGATGAGATGGACTGGCCTTGAGTACCAATGCGTTAGTGGTTCCCTTGGCTTTTGAATAATTATTCTATGGTTTCAAGAAGAAGAGGTATCATTTGACTTAAATGTCACGTTCTTATTTCGTAGTTGAATTTTCTTTTCTTCGATGGCCCAAATCTCTAGCTTTTGTGCCATGGTAAATTGCTCATTGAAGGTTTAGAAAGTTTTCACTTGTATGGTTAGAAAAATATGTCTAGCACAAGCCCATGTGAAGAGCTCTATGAGTTCAGTTTGTGGTAATTAGAATGTGAGTTTATTGATCAAGCTACACCATCGAGTGACAAAATCTGTGATAGACTGTCACCATATTGACGTGTAGATTAAAGGTTAGTCATGGTAACCTTCTTAACAATGTTGATGGAGAAGTGATCCAAGAAGGCTTGGGCTACCTGATTAAATGAGTAGGTAGAATGTCTATGTAATCCACTATACCAATCTAACGTAGTCCCGGTCATCATGGGAAATCGATAACACCCATGTTTGAAAGACCAAAAATGTTGTTGCGGGTCCTATTTCTTGTTGAAGCGGTTAAATTTAGGAATCTCCCAATGTATGGGATATGGATGAATAGGAATGGATGGGTGTATGGGATCATTAAAAATTTCATCGTAGGTGAGAGAATTACATGAGCCAGAAACCGATGCCTCCAATGTCTTCGCATCTTGTCCATCATTAACTTGATGAGGTCATTAGTAGGTGGTGATGGATGGGTACCTCTTATAGTGTAAGAGGGTTGATGTTGGACATATGATGGAGGTGGCATTCTAGTATATGGTGATGCCAAATAGGTAGGTTGAGAATGAGGGAGTGAGATAGGGGAATGTACCCAGAATGAATGATAGATGAAATGGGAGGCTACTAATAGTACGTATATGAAGGTGGAAGGGTCGAGGTGACTCTAGTAGTAATGGGGCTAAGGACTGTGGAATAGAAAGGAAAATATTGTGAAATGGGGTAGAGGTCATCGACACCAGGGATGGTTGTGTTGTTATGGGTAAATGTGAGACAATAGGCACAGATGAGGTTACATTCTGGGTGGTTGATGAAGGTATAGTGGATGTTGTGGGTACAATAGATGTGACATATGTGGTGGTCCTATTAGGTATAGGTTCTAGTTTGTGAAATGACCGGGGTAAGGTGTGGGTAGTACAGAGCTAGAAGGGGCTGACACAGAAGTAGGAATGAGTGTCGGGGGATAGATATGGGCATGTTGTATATCAACTGACCCGAGGCATCTTGAGTGGATGAGTGGGAAAGATATAACTGTAAGGCGACGGGTTTTGGTCAAGGAGTTGTGCAAACTCCTCATCACCTATGGTGATGGTGATAGGTTGGGTAGGATCCATGGGTGATAGAATGGAAGGTGGTGAAGGAATAGGTGGGAGTGGTTGAAAACTAGCATGGAATATGAGGGTGTTTTCTTGGCTACAAGTCAGCACCATGTGAACAAGTGCTGATTTGGTAGGAATAATTTCTGTAAATGACACAAAAATATAACATAAAATGGGAAAAATAGGAAATGGTAGGTGGATTGGGTAAAAATTTCAGCTGGAAAATTACATAGGCTAACCGATGTTGGTTAGGTAAACCAATGTCGGTCACAGTAGTAGCATGCAATGGTCACTATGGAAAAATAACAGCTTTTCCCAACAAGGTAAAGACTGATAATCTACCGTAGATAAGTTGTAGGATGGATTTTATCAGACATATAAGATGCTAATATTTACATAGACTCTAAACATAAAAGAAGATAAAGTAGATGTCCCTTTGGGAATGTTAACCAAAAAAATAGTAAATCGATGCCAATTCAATAAAACCAAGGATTTGCCAAAGGGTAACCGCGCGACGATCGCTAGACCGACACTGGTTACTTGTGAAATTGAAACAAAGATAAAGAAAAAGGTGGTTGTGATTTAAAATCAAGTGTGGAATCAAACCTAGAACTTTTTTAATGATAATAATGGGGTCCAGAACACTCGTAAAAAGCTAGAATACACCAACTATGATGAGGCGCATATAAGGAGAAATAAAAAGATGAATAACATGTCCTCTCACCTCAAAACACAAGCCAAGCAGAAACACTAAGAAAAATACGATCCTAAGAGTTCTCTTTCCTTTATGTTTGTTCACCTTATGATATTTAGAAGACTAACTCATGAACTTTAGAATAGAGTTTTTGGTGAGGAAGGCTTCCTGTGAAGAAGGAGATCTACAAGGAGATGTTTCAGTTATGTTATGGCAGGGGTAGGATCTCTATTGAGATAATGACTTGACAAAAGTAACGAGCAAGGTGCAAACTGTACCCCAATTGTGTGATCACCTACAGCTTCTTCCAGGTGAGATGTTATTTAAGAATGTGTGTATTTTTCAGTTTTGTGACATTTGGTAAGACTCAGAGAGAGAGAAAGAGAAAGAAAGTGTTTTTATACAATTCATTTGTCAACCATCGGCTCGGCATGACTTCTAACATATAGGTTGCCCTCATTTAATGTGAGCTAATGTAGTAAAGTAGAATGAAATGTAGTTAATTTTAAGCCCAAATCAAAATATTGAATTCGATGACACAAAATATGAACAAGACAGAATATGATCTTTCATTAATGTAGTACAAATGAAATAGAAGAAGAGTTCTTTTTACATCAAAAACATGATTTCTTTGAGATGATAGAAAGAAGAGAAGATTCCAGGGGAGAAATTTAATGTGAAAACCTTTCGAAAGGAAAAAACATACAAATTTTACCTAGAAATGAAGAAATGTAAGGAACCCCGAATGTGTCCCACCGTGTGCCAAAATGTTTCACCCGATTCTTAGAGAGTTTATTTGAATATGGAAAAATAGATAAGGGTGAAAGGGCTAGGAGAAATGCTTTTGAACCTAGATGAAGGTTTTTGCGTGCGTATGACTTCTTGATCCACAAACTGATCATGAAATCTTCCTTATGGCTAAGAGGAACTACCTGAAATAGAAAACAAGACCACCAAATAGAAGTTAAATAGTATATGTAGTGGACTTGCCTAGCGTATGCTAGATCCAAGAAGTATGATACTCCCTAGAAGGTTGTCAATCCACTATTGTAAAAAAATTAATGTGAGAAATAAGGTAAATATTGTCCTACTGTAGTCAATATGATTTAGGCATCTCATATAAACACAATAAGAAAAATATAATCTAACAGCTAGGTTAGGATCAGATCTAGAGGTCGGGTAAATAGTTCGGGTTTCGTAGGTCTAACGAGATCCGATGAACGTCACGGTAATTATAGGTAACTCGGGAGTAAGTAGGTTGTTGGTGTGTACTATGTTAATGAGATATAGAGACCGATGCTTTGGTCTAGTCCTAACGATGCCGATTAGTCAGAATCCGATGCGATCCATCAAGGAATGACAGGGGTCAAGAACTAGGGTTGGGTCTATTTTCCAGGTTGATGGGGAACTGGGTGAGGTGTCTAGGAGGTGTGGGTAGGGATGCAGGTCAATGGGCAGGTCTAGTGGGGTTTTGGTGAAGTTGGGAGGAGTTGATGGGTAAGTTGGAGAATGGTAGCAAAGGGGTAGTATCAAGTAGGTAAATTGACGTCGATATAGGCTCGATTGTTAGTGGTTTAGAGAGACCAACTTCAAAGGATCGTGGGAAAGTGGGAGGTGTTGCAGAATGGATTTTAGATTTTCTTTGTGATTGCACAAAGGTTTAGGTAGGTCGGAATGGAGTGTTGGATTACTAGGATGAAGTTTTGAGGGGTTTTGGAAGAAGTATAGGGTGATAGTTGCCAAAGAGGACTTGTGAGTGGCTAGGAAAGCAATAGCTCACAGAAGAAGCTAAGTACTGAAAGTATTCAAACAAAATTGGACCGAATAGATCAATATACTTTCTTGGAATTCACCACCAAATAATGTGGGTGAAGAGTGGAGATGGTGGTGAGATATTTCTTGTGTGAAGGTCCACCAATTGATGGGAGACTCTTTCTTGAGCTTCCTGGGCTTTTCTCCTTGCTTGGTTGAATCGATCTTGACTTGGATGGTTGTGGATGTCTGGGTGTGAACAGATGCTCACTCTGATTACATGCAAATGTGATTATTCTCTCTTGCTCTCATAAATGTGTCAACCTCGAAATAAGGTTACCAAAGGGAATAAAAGGTAATTGACAATGGTTTTGGGTTGACCAACATCGGTTTAGGGGTGACCGATGTCGGTTAGGGCAGGATTTCCTAGGTTTACTAAAATGGGAAAATCTACTTGATTTGTTGGATCTTATTATTTTATTTTCACGGATTAGAAAAGAAGCTTCGTTTCTAACGGGTGGGAATGTGGTTAGAGGGAATGTAGGCTTTGATTTTTAGGATTTAGTTAGGTCTTAGTTAGTTATGGAAACATACTAAGAATAGATTTGGGGTGAGGTGGCTAGGTGAGGTGTATAGGTGAGGTGGTGGTGTGGGAATTATCTTAATTAGGATAATTAAATAATAAATATTGTGAGGACATGGATTAATTTAATTAAATTAATTAAATTAATATTAGTGTGGGGTGTAAGGGGCCATGGTTAGGTGAGTGTGTTCGAGTTAGTTATTTGACGAGGGACCAAGGGGAGTGTGACCCAATTTTGGTGTCTACAGTAATTAACTTTAGAACCATTCGAGATATATTTTCATATTTAAAGTTAGATATTAAATTTACTTCATTTATTATGGTGTGATTGAATTTATGAAGATGTTATGAAGAAATTAGCAAAGGGCTATGATCCAGTGTAGGAGAATGTAATCAATTATAAAACCATACTAGATATTTTCATATTTAAATTTAGATATTAAATCAATCAGCATTTGAGACATGTCATAAAAATTCATATTCAAATATGGATATAAACTTATTTATAATTAATCAGAAACTATCCCATATATATATATATATATATATATATATATATATATATTAGTATTTAAATCTATCTATGAAATAAATTTAAATTCCTTTAATAAAGGTAGAATTATAGTAAAAAAACTTGAAGAATAATTTGAATTTATAATGTAACTCTATTCCCAAAGACGGGCTTCCAAATCAACAATAAAAACATAGTAAATCTCTACTAAAAACGATCCCTATAATTTTTTTGTGATCTACTATAATCTTGAACATCTTCAACGTCCTTCAATGGTTACAAAAATGCCACAACACATCTAACAATTATTTATCTTTTGACTTAGTATCTATGTTAATTTTTTCACCAAATATGTAGTTCGCAACATCAATAAGCTTGTTTTTCTATGAATATTCATCTACAAGCACCGTATTTTTACAATTGTATGATGTATTAAACCATGACCAAACGGAGTTAAAATTCTTGATATATTGTAGTGCCCACTTCCCTTTGACACCTTTTAATACTGATCATGACACTGTTGACTATATTATGGAAATTATTATAGTTTTGATTTAGTATGATGTTAGATATTTGATCATGGATTATTGTTGACTTTGATTCTTATATGATGCATGATGATTATTAGAGACACTTTATATATCGATGTTGATATACTATTTGACATGGTTATATTATGGATGTTGTGTGGACTTGTGATATTTGGATATTGTGAGTAGACCTAGAAATGGAAAATTATTGGATGATGATATAGTTGTTGATAAAACTATAAATGATATTGTTAGATTGCTTTGATGTTGTTGTGATTCATATATCTAGATGATTTTGGGAATTATATTTATATTCATTTGGATGTTCTGATATGGCCACGAGGCTGAAGTAGGTATTTGTGTTTTTCAGGTTAAAATATCACAAAAACATCAATGGATTGAGACCAACCACTTTGGAATTCTAGATGAATTCAACAAGGTCACCATGACAATTGTATTTTTTTTTGTGTGTTGTTTGTGTTAGGGATTCCCATTGGGGAGGATCACCTTTAAAATGTGACCAAGGGATTTTATGTTTTTATTTTATTTGGTCCCTTTTGTTTAAATTTTGCATTTGTTTTATGTGGTGCACTTACCCTTTCAGTATTTATTTAATGTGTTGTTAATATTGTGAGTAATCATATTGTTTAATTAATTAATTAAAAGATGTCATAAGAATGTAATTAATAGAGTTGTAAGAATGTGTAAGTGACCTTATAAGTGATGTGTAAGTTAACTTTTGAGTGTGAAACACTCCACCTTCTTGAAAATTAGAATTTGTCCTTGGAGGATGATTTTGAGGCTTGTGGGACAAGTTAAACTTATCCCATACCTCTTAAATTTACATACCAACCTTGCCTATGGTTGGAGGGTTGAATTTATACCTTTTTATACATTTTTACAAGTCAAGTTGAATGTTGTAATTTCACTTTTCTTACATAATTTTATTTCATTCCTTATGGGGCATGGGCTTGTTTGAGTGTGTAAGTAAATATGTCATATTATTCACCCACTTATTTGTTATGCTTTGGGGAATGAAGTTGATTTATGTGTTGGAGTTGAGGATGTGTGAAGTGGCATCCTACATGGATCCACCTCACCCTCTTCTCTTTCCTCTTGTATAAAATTCAAATTTCATGCCTTGTTTTAAGTTGCTTAATTTTTAGAGACTTCATTTTGGGGAAAATTTTCTTGTTGTTTTGGGAGCTCTTGCTTAGAGAAGTTTCGAAGATTTTTGCATGCTTATGCTTGGCTATTTTGGATTGCTTTAATTGGGATAAAACTTGTTGTTTTGGAACTTGGAACAAATCCATCATGGAGAGGTAAGAGCTTGGCTCTTGAAATGCTTCTCTTTGGTTTATGAAAATGTTAATGTGTGAATGTTTTGGCTTGTTTGTGGGCTGTTGGGTAGATGGCCTAGGAATGGTGTAGGAGAAGACTATGGGGTTATTTTTGGGAGGCACAAGTGTGTTTTAGGGAGGTATAAGGGTGGAGGGAGTTGGGATTTGGGTTCCACCTTACAAAGAAATATATTGCATTTCTTTACTCGTTATGGGGTGCCATAAGAGGTTGGGGAGACATAAGAAAATGTGAGGAATAAGGGGTACTTGGGGGAGGCATAAGGAATGTCAGGGTTTTGATATACTATTTTTGGCGGTTTGTAACTTAGGTGGTGATACCCATTTCCCCCTTTTGGGAGGCATAAGTAACATCCCCATAGCTTCTTGCTCCTTTGGCTTGCTTGATGAAGCCTTTGTATTGTTTGTCATGTTTTAATGTAGTTGTAAACTACATTTTGTTTTGGACTATGTTTTATTGTGAAAATGTTACTTGTGTGTTTGTGGAAGCCTATTGTTGCCATGAGTTGGATCACATATTTTATTGCATTGTGGTTGGGGCTCGGGGAAATGAAGAAGGATGGCTTCTCCTCTTCATTGGATGTCTTGGTTGGGTGGAGAGCGTTGCCTTTCCCCTACTCCTGTTGTGATCAAATTGGAAGAATGAGGAGTATGCATGTTGTTGTTCTGGAGCTGAGAAAAGACAGTTTGACAGTCCCTTGTGAAATGAAATCTCATTGTAACCTTTCCCACTTGAAGTGGATGAACTTTTAAATGTTTGTAATGGAAATATGTTTACTGATTGTAAGTTGTATATTGAAATGTAAAGGAGTTATACTCTGTAATTTGTTTTGAAAAAAAAAAGATTTATTTTGTTCTGTATATAATATATGTTTTGGAAGGAATAAAAGAAGAAAGGTTGTAATGTTGCATTTTGGAATCAATAAAGGATTGCAATACTTTTCTCAAATTGCATTGTTGTATTGAATCTGATCATTTCAATGTATTGAAATCTCTGTTTGAAAGGAAGAAATGCGTGTGAGAAAAATACAGTATTTTGTCTTTTTGGAATGTGAAAAATTTGAAACCAGAAATGCATTTTGGTCTTAAATAGTTTGATTAAATCAACTAATGTGTTAGATTGGAATTGGAACATATTTTAAATACTTGGAAGAAGAAAGTGGCAATTAGACCCTTTAAAATTTGATCCCTATTTTTTTGTAATTTCAAACTGGCAATTATCTAAACCAAAAATGCACAGTTCGAACCTGTAATAATAAAATAAAAAATTAAATGAGTAAATTGAAGTAGTATGCCCTAAATGAATTCAATTAGACAAAAACACTTAAAGGAAAAATTTCAAAACTTAGCCAAATTGGGCTCAACCGTTTCTGATCATTTTATCACAAAATGGTAATTTTTTGAATTGGAATTCAATCAAACATATCTCCCTCTAAAACATATCCTAATTCCTCCTAAAAAAATTATCCATGTCTATTTAACATGTAGAGAGAGGAGGAAGACAAATTGAACAAATCTCACAAGTTAAATTTACCACAGACCTTTGTAAAAGCCTCAGAGCCATTTTCTTAAAATTGACCCATTAAAATTTATCAAAATCAATGATCTCTTTGTAAAGAGGACGTCGATATATTTCTAGAAAGTCCTTGTTTTCCCAAAACTGAGCTCTCTATCAAAATTTATGGCCTTCTGAAGTTTTTCTTCCTTGGCATCAAAATTGGGAAAAATTTCCTTGGCAGCTCCATGCACCCAAATTTTTCCTTAGAGCTTGGGAAAAATTAGGAAATTTTTCCAAAGTTTCCCCACCACCTCACCACCCCTTATCTAATCGAGGCTACCACATGGCACCATGAGGTGTCAGCGGTGGGACAGATCTCCTTTTAACTTAGCACTCCTAGAAAATTTTGGGAAAAATTTCCAAATTTTCCCCGCTGCCCGCAACCAATCAGATGATGCCACATGGCATCACGAGGTGTTAGTGGTGGAGCGAGTCCCATTTTCCTTTTTTATAGAAAATTTTGAGAAAATTTTCCATGTTTTCCCCGCCGTCCCGCTGCCCCGTAGCCAATCAAGAGCTGCCATGTGGCATGAGGAGTCGGTGGAGGCACGGTCAATGTTACCCTCTTAGCTCTTCAAAGCATTAAAAAAATTTCTCCCCACCGCCCCACTTTCCCCATGTTGGCTTGGGTAATGTCACATTTCCATTGTGGCTTGTGAACTTGCAGGCGCAATGTTGGCTTTTCACCCTTCACGAAAAATCTTCCCAAACGTCTCCTGCCACCCCGCCTCCCCCGCAGTGGCTTAAGAAGCACCATGTGTCCCTTGTGGACTTGTAGACTAGTGGGTGCGTAGGCGCAGAGTTATTTTTTACCCCGTGTAGGAAATTTTCCAAAATTCTCCCCGTGGCCCACCAACCTTCCCTTTGGGAAACTTTTCACCCCTGGGCCCACAGTCCCGCTCTTGGGGAAAATTTTCTCCCCAAGGCCCACCGACCAATAACTTGAGAAATATGAGGATTTAGGAGGACTTATTTATATCAATGGAAAGGTGAGAAAATTTCCTATCCAATGGGAATGATTTAGGGAATTTTTGAATGCATTAAGTGTGATAAAAATAAATTTGAAACTTTAATCTTGTTAGAGAGTGGGTACAAGAAGATTTACCCTCTGAAGCTTATTGAACCTTCTAACCCTAAATCTTGGACCTTATGACTGTTAATAATTATTAATAAAAGAAAAGTATGTACTAGTGGATTAGAATTGTTCTAGGAATTGTTAGTGATAGTTGTTGCCTTGTAACCTAGTTGTAGACTCTTTTAAAACTAAAAAATAAAAAATTATTCCATAATTTTCCCAACTAATCCTAGGTTGTTTCTTGGGTCTCAAGTGGGTTATTTTTAGCGGGCGTTACATATATAATTTGGAATTCCAGAAACCTTTATAATCTGAGTGTTTGATCTCAACATAATCTTCATGTGTAAATATGAACTCGAAGCTTTCAATCTCCAAGCCAATGTTTTGAAGGAATGAAGGCGTCATGTTATCAACATTTGACTTTCTCGTCGATGTCCATATTTCTATTTTGAAATTTGTTTTGCACCGCTGCAAGAAATATTTAACATTAGGTCTGAGAAAATAAAATTGAGATGATGCCACCAAAAAAATTTAACTATTTAAATTTTGAAGCATCCATTCGAGGGTGTGTACCAAAACACCATTTATATCAAATATGATCAGTTTAATTTTGCAAGTGTTCATATCTACAAATGAAAAAAAATGGTTGAGGGTGGTGAATCAATTGAAAAATAAAAACAAGTCCCTTTTGATATTTTTATATCAAAAATCGATGGTCAGAGGTGGCAACGAAGGTAAAATATAAGGGTCTTCCTCATTTCTTATTATTATACTAGGAATTCTTTTTGTGCAAAATTTATTTGAATAGAATGTAATGTTTGAGTGTGATGAGTCTCGTACATACCATATTGAATTTATTTCATTGCATTAGGAAGGGGTATACGTTTTCTAATATCAAAGCAAAAACTAGTATTTAAGCATGCTCGGAATTAATTTAAGAATACATATTTCATTAATAAAATTTGTTCAAAGATTTGTTATAATAAAGAATTTCTATTAATTCACATTTGTAACTTATACACTCACACTTTGAACTTATAATCAAGGAAAATTTAAATTCTCCCAACTTATAATCATACAATTATAATTTAAATAGTTACGCAGAACCAACACTAAAACATATGAATGTATTTTATTTACAATGTTAAGTTATATCATCACAATAACATTTTGAAATCAGAAATTTGTATATATCATTTACTCAATCCAAATATTTTATGCCCTCTACCACATTCAATCTCTTTGACACTATTAGAGATAAGTCTTTGTAAAATTGGTCATCAACGACATATCTTTTGAGAAATTTTCTCCTTTGCTTGTCATTCCAATCATAAAATTTCCTCGAGGGTTTCCCTTTGCACCTAATGTAATACACATTGTGTATTCAAAATTGTAGGGATCATCATTTATACTCCAAACCTTTTCTAGATATTTTATTGCAATTCCATTGACTATATTGCAATGTTATTTTCCTCGGGTGAGTACCGGATTCAATTCATTTGATAATTTTTTATTGATGGCATTTTTCACCTTTTCAACATCAACAAAAGTGATTTTGTGTGGGAAGAATCCCATCTCAAATTTTTTGGATAATGACTTTATAAACTCTTTCAAGCCACCTCGCATGTTAATAGTCTCCTTATGGAACTTGAATGACATGTCCCTAGAGGATGATTGGTTTTTCTCATACAACAAGCCCTCCAAATCTAAAATAAGGAAGTAATTCTTGTGGTTAACTCGCATGGGAGTAAATAATTTTGTTTAATCGGTCTCATATCAATTCTAACCAATGGAAAAGATTAAAATTTTAGATTGTGGTTAACACTTACCAATGGGCCTTGCGTGTAGGATTGCATCTTCTTTACCCACAAGTGAATCCTTTGATGCAATATCTATTTCAAATAAACATCAATATATTCATTATTAATATAGCTCTTGTTATGGAAAATGAAAGTGTATTTGAAAAAAACATAGTGATCTATGTGGTAAAATGGTAAATTTAATATTAGCACTTTAGGTAGCTACCACTTACCGACCGAGCTTCTGCTTGGATTGTATAGATCTTACTCATTTGCTGGTTTTTTTGATGCAAGATGTATTGTAAAAATAGTAATAAAATCATAAATGATTTCATGCAATGGAAAATGATAGCATAATTGAAAAGCATATTGATCTTTGTGGTAATATGGTAAGTACAAATCAAAATGTTATATGTTTTTTGAATGAATTGTAGCGATCGTTAGGGTTTTTTATATCCATTTAACCATCCATTGGAGGACAACACTTTTGAGATATTGATGTTTATTTAGTGACCACTAAGATACTCCATCATTTTCTATAATAACATCAATTCTAATTTCAGTATCATTATGTTGATACTAATGGTTTATGCAGACATCCAACAACCCAGTAACTACAAACTATGTAGCATTGGATTCCACCATGAACTTTTGAAATAGGTTATTTGATAATTCCTTCTTTGAAAATGGTTTTGCTTCTAGAATTATCTGAAAATGTTTTCTATAAATTTCTAATCCTTATAAATGGTTGTGTTTAAAATTCTCATGGCTAGCATACCTAGTTATGTATTCATATTCATGTTGGTTATCACCACACACTCCACTCATTTTTCTCCGGTTGTTGGTTGTCGCATAAACCATTGATTTTTTATATAAATTTGTGGGCCTTAGTAGTGGTTATTATTTATAAATAAAGACGACTAACATACCAGGATTTAATTGCATATTCATGTATGATGTAGTTGAGTTATCCTCATCTCGTCGTTAGAGCTAGTGAGCATAGATTATTGTCAAAAATGAAAACAATGGAAATGGAAAAAAAATCTCATTAAACATATTTATAAAATTATTGAAGGTCAATCACCATGTTGATTTGTTTGATTAGCGTCAAGTTGACAGGTTCATACATCAACTCCTATTGGTCTAAGAAATGTGTAGGTAGAGTTTTTGGTTGAAATACATTTAACATAATCACAAGTTTGAGTTTTATTTTGATACAAAACTTTCTTCATAAGAGAATAGTAATGTTTCAAAAACATTTCTTGACTATGTGTCTCAACTATAAAAACAATAGATAGATCTCGATCCATTAATGCACATAGTGTGACATTATCACCGTAAAGCACTAATACTAAATAATTATGTGAACAACATCAAATGAACATCTTATACTAGAACTCATATGATCACTGCAAGAAAAGGATGTTTGTTTCCTTTTAGCCCAATTTAAGCTTGCAATTATCAATTATTGTGGAATTTTTTCCATCCAATCCCTAGTTTCTTATTCTCTTTCATCATTTTTATCATCACATTTGTGCACTCTAGTTATTTTGTACATAAGATGTAAACTTTTAAACTACCTCGCTGCTATCATAGAATCTATAACATCCATCCGTAATCAATTTTTCACTATCTTTAACCTTTTTCCATTTATTTTTTTACTATTTCTCTCAACATTTTTTAATATTAAATTGGTATGAGAATAATAATAATACAATCCAGCAAACTGGTTCTAATAACTATTTACATTTCCATTATTACTTCGGAAGAAATATCACTAGATAAATTTAAAAAATCGGTGATAACACATTCTCGCATTGAAAGGATAGTAACAGAATAACTACTAGAGTTGATGAAAAATGGAGCAAGTATGCACATTACCAAGTAAATTCTTTTGTGTCCTCCATCCTTGCCAATATATTGTCTTCCATTGACACCACATAGTTGTCTAATATTGTCTAAGCCTCGACGGGAAGAAATTATTCCACCACCTAGTACTTTTTTGTTTAGCTTTTTTCCCCAATGGAATCAGATTTTCTCTTTCCTTTTCTCTCTTCTCCCAATAGTATAGACAACTAGCAATAGTGTGATTCATGAAATTTAAATTTTTCAATTACATTAGATTCACTACAGGATGTCAATAGATCAATATTTGGATTTTTTTCTTTAAAACATTGTAGAATGTTTTCTCTCATTTTTTGTCTCCTTTTATTCTCTGGTAGTAAGAATCAAATGTCTATGTTATTACACCTATCTAAACATGGCTAGTTAACCAAACATCCCTTGATTGTACTTTATCTACTAATATTGATAGTTCTTTTTCATTCATTCCTCTAGTAGCCCTGAATCAATTATTTGTGAATCTTGTCAACGAATTAGGTTGAAAGTTATCCTAATTATCTTTAATAGGTGAACAAGGTAGGCCGCAAGATCTAAACAACTCAAATTTTTTAGTCCATATATCATCCAACAATAATAGAAAATTCCATTTGTCATATAGATTGTTGGTTGTGTCCATTTTGAAAATCAAAATACGTTGATTCTCAAAGTTCTTCATTTTAAGGACAATCATATGTTTTATCTTTTTATATAACGAAGATAAATGTTAATAAAAAATGTAATAAAATTAAAATAAATTACCCTCCACTCCTTTTTTTGTTTTTTTTCCAATCCAGGACATTGATGACATCCAATCAATTTCCAAACCGATCTATCTTTTTGTACAGAAATCAATAAACTTGGTTTCTATCCAAGTTATGTTCACTTCATTATGTTGTTTGAAAATATTAGTAATGGCTTCGTTAGTTGCATTTGTAAAAATAATGCAAGCCCTTCGAAATTGTAGCCTCTTATGTAAAGACTTGTAATTATCTCGAGCCCAAAATCTTTTTTTTGTGCACATATTGTATGTTAGTCATTAAGTATATAAAATATAATGTCATCCATTTCCAAGTATTTCAGATCTTTGAGTTCCATAACCTTATTCGTAGACTCCAAGAAGGGAGGAAGAATTGTGTCCCTCTATGTATGAATAACATTCATCAACATGGAGTGCATGAGAAGGTCAACATTATCATCATCTGCAAGATGATATTGATATTCTGGAGTTGTTACATGGCACTTGGAAACATGAATTGAAAATAATTCACCATTGAACAAAAATTAATCAAACTGTTGAATAGTTGAAGGTTCTGTTTTCATGAATATAGTGGTTACTTTATTTATAAGTGAAGCTTATTTAGTATTCTATTTCAACCCTTGGACATTTGATCTAGATGGATCGAGTTCCAATTTAGCCAAATATGTTCTCCTCAACATAGTAAAAACTTGACATGTTTAGGTGGTGAAATCGAATGTTTTCTATTCAAAAAATGACAAATGGAAGAGGTTGTATCACCTCTATATAATTTTCTAAGTATTGCAAAGAATACCACTATGATTTTCTTCTCGCATTTGAACAACTAGTTTTGTCTTTATCTACTAAAAACTCAAATCCCAACCATATATTGAAAAGTAACATTATGTTTTTTCTTATGAGGCCCTTATTTCCTATTTCTTGAATAAAGAAACATCCAACTCCATATCTAGAATAAGACACTTATTATTTTCATATTCAATGTGTTTGACTTAAACATGCAATGTAATCGAATCAACAAATGCAGAGGATATAACCATTATGAATTCCTCATGTCCATCATCTATAAAAAAACAATCAGTTGTAGTAGTTGGCAAGGCCATGGATTTCAACTAACCATTCCTCATCTCTTTTCTTTCAGCACTCAGTATCTTCAATGAATGGAATCGTCGAGAATGGATTGCAAGCAATGGAAGACATTGCACCTATAATTAGAGTAGAATATATTAATAATTACTTCACATATGGAGTAATTTTTTCCCATTATATGATAATGAATGTAAGTATCAGCCTTTGCAATCACCAATCTACATAATACATTACTTTTTATCATTAGTGAGTAATCAACGTAAACATTAAAAACTGTTAGGCTTCAATAGATCATGATATCTAACCTTAAATTAGTTAATGTAAATTGTATTTTGTGGATCACATCATTAATACTAGAAACTATGCAAAATTGTACTTAACAATTAACATGCAACATATTTATGGAAGGATTATACATATTCTCAAAAACCATCCACATTGCATGATAGAAAAGGAACGTTTGAAAACATAAATGTTAGCGAGAGAAAAGATTTAAGTTGACATATGAATGGACAATTTTTAAAATTAATTGTTGGTAATTAACACCAATTGAATGGACTAGCATAAAGGCCATTAAGATTTAATTTTCCAAATTTTGAGTAGAGTGTGTAAGAAACAAAACACAATAATGGTTCCAACAGATACTAAGTATAATTTGTTAAACATAAAAATGTTTAGTTGTGTCATAACATATTTTACAAAGAATAATGTATTTCCTGCTAAGACCTAATGAGTTTTATTTGAAATCGAGCATTGGAGTATGTCATAATTCACATCCATTCATATCAAATAAAATGTTGTGTAGCCACAAAGATCCATTACTAATTGAAAGGAATGACATAAAGACCACTAGGATTTTTCGGTTCTTGATTTAAAAAGAGAGATAAAATAGAAAATCATTGTCTAGCATATTGGCCTCAAGGTTCCCGACATTACCTCTTGTGGTTGTAACCACTATCTCTATACTTTTGAATAGATAATGTTTTTGAATGACTATAACTTTGTCATATTGGCTTGAATATTCCTAACAGAGCCAAGTACTACACTACAAACCCTTGAGAGGGATTAAGCCTTATGACATTCTCATAAGATATATTCTTTATGTTGTATAATTCAGCTAGGTACTTATATTATAGAATGTGTAGATACCGCTAAGTTGCATTACTAATTTTAAGAAATAACATAGTGGCGGATAGGGTCAATAGTCTCTCAATTTTAAAAGGGAAATCTAATCTCCATTACTAGTTGAACAGAATAACATAGAGGACATTAGGATCAACATTTTTTAATTTTAAAATAGCTATATAATGACAAAAAAATTTCTAGCTTAGCATCCACTAAGC
Organism: Taxus wallichiana var. yunnanensis; assembly: GCA_018340775.1. Taxonomy (NCBI): domain Eukaryota; kingdom Viridiplantae; phylum Streptophyta; class Pinopsida; order Cupressales; family Taxaceae; genus Taxus; species Taxus wallichiana. Next base: position 52,575,497 of record CM031239.1, read on the forward strand.
TCCTATGATTATCGATTGTCATTGTAAGTACTATATATTCATCTTTTGACTGATATTGTTTTTCAATTATAGTAATTATATCATATTGGTTGGACTTTGCATGTTGGATCCAATTGCAGCATTACATTCCAACAAGATGGATGAAGACTTATATATTTTTACAAAATATATTTTTAAAATTATAATCCATATTCATTCATATCAAATAAAAATCCTAGTGACCATTAGGCTTAAAAATTTCTTAATTTCAAAATAAATTTTGAATAACAAATCATGGTCTAGCTTAGCGAATGTTACCATACTTTCATTACTTCTTGTCGTATCAATCACTAGTTGTACAACTTTAGATCAATTGTAATTTTAAATGACTTTAATTGTATCAAATTAGCCGTATGTTATTTGGTGGAGCCAATTAATGCACTACTTTCCATCGAGAGGGATCAAGAATTTCTCTTCATATCAAATAAAATTCTTAGCGAGTGCTAAGCTCTATTACTAGTTGAAAGCAATAAAGTTACAGCTGATAGGCACAACAGTTTCTAAATTTGAGAATAAACATATAATAACACACAATGGTCTATCTTAGCAGAATCACTCAGCTCTCCTATCATTGATTTTAAGTGTAACATATTGGGTAGACTTCACATGACGGACCCAATTGTTGCACTACATTTCGTTGAGAGGCATGCAGTCCTACTTATTTATCCTAAGATATATCTTTAGATATTGTAATGCATATTCATTTGTATCATAGAAAAAGGGTATCAACCGTTAGGCTCAATAATTTCTTAATTTCAAAATAACATTTAAATAACAAATCATGGTCTAGTTTAGCGAATGCTATGATCATATCATTACCTCTTGTCATAGAAATCACTATTTATACAAGTTTATATCAATTTTAATTATCAATGATTTTAATGTTATCAAATATTCTACACATTACCTAGTGGAGCCAATTCCTACAATTCTTCCCATCAAGAGGGATCAAGACTTTATATTCTTATAAAAATGCTTAGTGAACACCAACCTTCATACTAGTTGAAATGAATAACGTAGCAGCCAATAGGCTCAACAGATTTAAATTTGAGAATAACTATGTAATAAAAAAGAATGGTCTATCTTAGCGCATTTATGCTCCTATCATTACCATTTTGCATTATAATCACCATCTATTCTTCTTTAGATTCATAGTGTTTTTCATTGATTGTAATTGTATTGATAGGATTCAAGACTTGTTTATTTCTCCTAAGATATATATTTGTAAATTATAATCCATATTCGTTCGTATCAAAGTAAAATCTTGGCAGCTGCTAGGATTAACAATTTCTCAATTTCTAAGTACCTATTGATTAACCACTCATGGTCTAGCTTAGAGGAAACTAGAATCCTTTCATTACCTCTTGTCATAGTAATCACTATCTTTACATATTTAGATTGATTATACTTTGTAATAATTATAATTGTATCAAATTGGCTAGATGTTACCTAGTGGAGCCAATTCCTACACTAATTCCCATCGAGAGGAATCAAGACTTTTTTTTCATATCAAAGAAATTGTTTAGAGATTTCTAAGCTTCATTACTAGTTGAAAGGAATAACATAGCACCCGCTAAACTCAACAGTTTCTAATTTGTGAATATCTATATAATTATAAACAATGGTCTAGCTTAGCAAATGTTAGGCTCCTATCATTATCACTTGTCATTGTAATCATTTTTTTTTCTACTTTGGATCGATAGTGTTTTTCATTGAATGTAATGTATCATTTTTGGTGGACTTTACATGGCATCACAATTGTTTCCCTACATATTCATCTCGTGTAAGATATATCTTTGCAAATTGAAATACATATATACCTATGAGAGGAAGTGATATTTTTGTATTTTTGATAAGGTAAATAATTTCCACATATAATTCACATTGGCTCTATCAAAGAAAATACATAGTGACCACGAAGCTGCTTTATTTATTGATTAAAATAACATATGGTCTCAAATAGGCAAAATAATTACTTAATTTGGAAATAGTGATAGAATAAAAAATCATGATATAGCTTAGCGGCCGCTAGCTATATACGATACATCTTTCCATTGTAAACATTATAGTTATAGATTTGAGGAGCTCTGCTTTTCATTGTTTAAATGCAAAAACTCCTTTTGGGATTTCAGAATTTTCATGCCACGTGTCTTCATTTTAATGGTAGGTATTTATATTATAATATCATGGTTTCATATAGTTTCTAAATATTTTATAATAATTTATTTATATATAAATTTCGTGATAAATGTGTCAATTATAATGTTTTCTAATTATCAAGTTCAAAACATGCTACGTGGCATAGAGTAATTGGATAATTATTTTTCATTAGCGCACTACATCTAACATTATCTAGGTCAATTTTGATAAAAATAGAAGTAAATGTGCATCTACATTCATACACTTTATTTATGCTTTTTTAATAGAATATTATATGTTTTATAACATTTTAACTATTTTAAGTTATCGCCATAACAAAAGGCGTTGTTTTCAATATTTTTTTATTTTTAAATATCCCACACCTTTTCATAATGAGTGGTAAATTCCAAATTCGAATTGTGAATTCCCCACATTTTTGAGAATTTTAAATTTCAATATTAACACAAATTTTGCCACACTAATTTTTAAATTTCCATATCCCGCACTTTTTATATTTTTTAAAATTTCTAACATGGAATGTGCCAAAAAAGTATTAAATACCCTAGAGAACTAGTTTTTATGGTTTTTTTTCCAATCTTATAAAACAACAGCTACTGAAATCATAGAACAATACAAGCAAGACAAAGATTGGAGGTCTAAATGTACGAATCCTGGTCATTTTGGTCGGGAATAATCAGGCAATAATTATAATCTTGTTCATGGGTTAACAAAAGGGAACAATCAGCGATAATAAAAATGATGCACACACACTAGGGAAGTGAAAGGGGTTACAAAAATAGTGCAAATAGTTAGTTCGATGTAGAAAACAATGGTTTGAGCGACAAGACTAACCAAAAATAATATCAAATAAAAATAAAGGATTTATCAAAAACATATACTATATTAAATGTGCACCTTTTTTATTGCAAGGGTTTGCTTTCGGTCATTGTCTTCAAACAGATCCTGTCATTTTCACGCCGGTCCGATTGTTTTGTCAAACCATCGTGTGCTTACTAGTTCTTGTCTTTTCACATCATTCTAACCCTACTTTACCCTACAAAAATGTGCTTTGTGGCTTACCTCTTCTTACCAATTCCTTATGATCATTTTGTCACACCACCATGTTATTCAAGAAAAAAGGAATCTGTTGTTCCCCAACTGAAGAAAATTTAATCCCTTTTCAGCTTTGTTTTTTATTTCATTTGAACACTTTCAAGTATCCATTGATCTATATCCCCCTCTAGATTGTTTTTTCTCGATAATGATGGCAATTCGCATAATCACTAGTTTATAAAATTGTAATCTTTAGTGAGACTCAAAATATTATTTTGGTATTCGTTGCATCTACCTTTTCTCCTTTTAATATGATGATAGAAACAACCTTGAGGTAAATATTTCATTATATAATGTTTGTATGGTTTCGCATTGACTTTGTAAGAAGATATTTGAGGTTAACGAAAAAGAAATCTATTGCAAGATTAGCAGCCACTAGGGTCTAACAAAATACCATATTTTTATCTTAGTGATCGTTACTCAATAACGGATATTTGTATCTTAGCAATCGGTACTCAATAACGAATATTTGGAGCTTAGCGGTCGCTAGGGTTTCAAAAATAAAGTAAAAATACTTTTGACTGGATTTAACATTTTAAATGAAATTAAGATGAGCTTAGAGAATGTTAACCTTTACAATGATGTAATAATTTAAGCTTAGCGTTCATTAATATTTAGCCCATAATGTTTGGGGCATAGCGATCACAAGAATTTAACACTTTAATTTAAGATTCCAGGAGGCTAGCATCCACTAGAATATGCATACTCATAGTGCAAGTTGTCGACAGTATGCTTTAACAAATCAAATTAAAAAAATTGACCTACTTGGCATCTAGTTTCTTCTTTACAATAGAATATTTCAAGCTTAGATGTCTCAATATTATACCAAGACAAAGAATGAAAATTTTATCTTAGTGTCCACTAGATTATGTTGAAACATATTATTTGAAGATATTTTGTAGCTAGGATTCAACAAAAATATGTTAGATATTGTGATCTTAGTGGCCACTAGGTTATGCGCACAAAAAAATTGAGCTTAGAGATCGGTATTCGACAACATATATTTTGAACTCTTAAGCTGCTAGACACTACCACATCATAATATTTGGAGCATATTGGTCTCTAGGATTTAAAAAAATAAAGAAAGATGTTGTGAGTCTAGCACCAAATAGGTATTGCCACAACATATTATTTGGATCTTAGCAGTTGTTATGGTTTCACAAACTAAAGTAAGGTAGTATGAAATTAGAAGCCGCTAGATACTGCCACAACATAATATTTAAAAAATGCTTTCGACCGAGTTTAAAATTTTAAATTAAATTTATTTGGGATTAGCTTCCACTATCCCTTAAAACGATTTAATAATTTAATCTTAGTGCTCATTAAGATATAACCCCTAATATTTGGGGCATAGCAGTCGTAAGAATTTAACACATTAAAATAATATTCTAGGAGGATAGCATCCACTAGAATATGCACACTCATATTGTTTGCAATTTTTGGTGTTATGCTTCAATAAATCAAATTAACAAATTTTTAGCTACACAACATCTAGGTGCTTCCACAATAGAATATTTTGAGCATAGATGTCTCAAGTATTTAACAAGATGAAGAATGAAATTTTTATCTTAGCATTTGCTAGCTTATGTTGCAACATTTTATTTGAAGATATGTTGTCGCTAGGATTCAACGAAAAAACAAGTAAGATATTGCAAACTTAGCGGCCACTAGGTTGTTCCTCAAAAAAATTACGAGCTTAGCAATCGGTTATCAATAACGGATATCATGAAGTCTAGACGCCAAGACACTACCGCATAGTAATATTTGGAACATAGATGCCACTAGGATTTTTAAAAAGTAAATAAATATATTTTGAGTCTAGCACCCAATAGGTATTTCCGCAACATATTATTTGTAGCTTAGCAGTCGCTAGAATTTCACAAATTAAATTAAGGTAGTATGAAATTAAAGCAACCACTACGTCTTCTGTAATAGCATAATATTTTTAAAAAAATCGATAGGATTTAACATTTTAAATGAAATTGATTTGAGCTTAGTATCTGCTAGCCTTTACAATGATGTAATAATTTAAGGTCATCATTCGTTAGGATTTAACCCATAATATTTGTGACATAAGCGATCACAAGGATTTAACACAATAAATTAATATCCTAGGAGGTTAGCTTTTGCTAGAATATAAATACTCATAGTGTTTGCAAGTTGTCAGCGATATGCTTTAACAACTCAAATTAACAAATTTTGAGCTACATGACATCTAGTTGCTTCTACAATAGAATATTTTGAGCTTAGATGTCTTGAGAATTTAACAAGATGAAGATTGAAATTTTTATCTTAGTTCCCACTAGCTTATGTTGCAACATATTATTTGAAGATATGTTGTCGCTAGGATTCAACAAAAACATGTAAGATATTGTGATCTTAGCGGCCGCTAGGTTATGTGTCAAAAACATTTTCTGAGCTTAGCGATCGGTACTCAATAACGGATATTTTGAACTCTTATGCCACTAGGACACTACCACATCATAATATTCATAACATAATAGTTGTTAGGATTTAACAAAATAAAAATAGATATTACAAGTTTAGCGTTCGATAGGTATTTCCGCAGCATATTATTTGGAGCTTAGCAGTCGCTAAGGTTACACAAACTAAAGTAAGGTAGTATGAAATTAGTGGCCATTACGTACTACCAAAACCTAATATTTAAAACAACACTTTCAACTAGATTTAACATTTTAAATGAAATTGATTTGAGCTTAGTTACCACTAGCCTTTAAAACAATTTAATTATTTAATCTTTTAAACTTGTTAAGATTTAACCCATAATATTGGGGGCATAGTGGTCATAAGAAGTTAACACTTTAAATTAATATTTCAGAGGCTAGCATCTCTGCTAGAATATGCATAATCATAGTGTTTACAAGTTTTCAGCGTTATGATTTAACAAATCAAATTAACGAATTTTGAGCTACATGGCATCTAGTTGCTTCCACAATATAATATTTTGATCTTAGATGTCTTGAGCATTTAATAAGATGAAGAATGAAATTTTTATATTAGCACCCACTATACTATGTTACAACATATTATTTAAAGATATGTTGTCGCTAGGATTCAACAAAAGTATGTAAGATATTGTTACCTTAGCATCCGATAGGTTATGTGTCAAAAAAAAAATTGAGCTTAGCGATTGGTACTCAATAATGGATATTTTGAACTCTTAGGCCGCTAGGTTACAGCCACATTGTAATATTCGTAACATAACGGTCACTAAGATTTAACAAAATAAAGAAATATATTATGATTCTAGCATCCGATAGGTATTTCCAAAACATATTATTTGCAGCTTAGTGGTCGCTATGGTTGTATAAACTAAAGTAAGGTAGTATGAAATTACCAGTCGTTATATGTTCTTACAACATAATATTTAAAACAATGCTTTCAACTGGATTTAAAATTTTAAATGAAATTTATTTGAGATTAGAGGCCACTAGCCATTACAAAGATGTAATAATTTAAGCTTAGTGCTCATTAAGATTTAACCCCATAATATTCGGATTAGAGCGGTCAAAAGGATTTAACAAATTAAATAAAGATTATAGAGGCTAGTGTCTTCTAGAATATACATACTCATAATTTTACAACTTGTCAGGTAGTATGCTTTAAAAATCAAATTAACAAGATAAATAATGAAATTTTTATCTTAGCATCTACTAGCTTATGTTGCAAAATTTTATTTGAAGATATGTTATTGCTAGGATTCAACAAAAAACAAGATATTGTGAGCTTAACGGCCCTAGGTTATGCCTCAAGAACATTTTATGATCTTAAAATTGGTTATCAATCATGGATATCATGAATTTATATGTTGCTAAGACACTGCCACATCATAATATTTGGAACATAGCGATCATTTGGGATTTAACAAAATAAAGAAATATATTTCGAGTCTAGTGTCCACTAGGTATTGTTGCAACATATTATTTTTAAATTAGAAATCGGTGCTTGATAATGGATATTTTGAACTCTTATGCCTCGATGACACTACCACATCGTAATAGTATAAAATTGCAAGCTTAGCAACTAGTAGGTTAGCCTAAAAAATATATGAGCTTAGCAATCGGTACTCAACAACAAATATTTTGGACTCTTACGCCGCTAAGTCACTACCACTATTATAAATTTCCATCTTTGAAGTCACTGGTTTCGACAAGTCAAAAAATGAATTTTTGGCTTAGCATTCACTAGCTTATGTTACAACATATTATTTTAAGATTTGGTGTCACCATGATTTAGCAAAAAAACATGTAAGATATTGCAAGCTTAGTTATAGGTACTCATTTACGAATATTTGAGCATAATATGTGCTAGTTTATCCCGCAATGATATATTTGGAGCTTAGCATATCAAAACAACAAATTCATGTTTATTTGAGTATATCATTTGGAATATATACATGAACATTCAATCAATTATAAATATTCATCTATTAACATGTCATACATATTACATTTCTTACCCACCTATCTCAAATACTACAATTTATGATTCACTATGGTTCTTCCTTAACTATGGGTTGTTGTTGAACCAACCTTGCGGACACAGATTGCTTCTTGGGTTTGTTGCTCTCATTTATGACTTATTTCCTTATCTCATTTTTGTGCCTCCTCAATAGCTATTTCACAAATATGAGAATCTTTGGATATATTTTTCATGTCAATAATCGAGCTTCTATATAGCACAATGGACTTGTCAAGAAAATCCTTTTGACTACCAATTTCCTTTTTGGCAATTTCCTTTAGAGTCTCTATTTTCTGTATTTTTCCCTTATTTTGGAAATAATCTCAATGACATGTGAAGTTTCTCCTTCATTTTCCTCAGTTATTCTCCTTTGAAAATTAACCAATAATTGCTTAAGTGATGTGGTGAAATCTTCATCGAAAACCAATTCATGGTTTCCGTTAAATACTTCCATGACCGAAGCTTCTATGAAAACATGATTTCCTCTAGAAATAATGTCGTCAAACTACAAAGAAACTATTCTTACCTGTTCATTCCATTCCCTTAGTCTTTCCTTTGTATAATTAGCATATGTCTGGCATATACCAATATCGTCCATGGTCATAATTGAAGGGTCTTTACAAATTCATTTTTAATGGCCTACCCCATCTGCATTAACGTTTTCTATAATGATTTCATCCATGTAATTATTTTTCATTATTCATCAATGACGGTTATCCCTAAACCTTTTCACAGATTTATTCCTTGATATTATTGTACAAGCCATTAAATTCCTCTTCTACATCGAAACCTGTTTAGGAGTAACTTTGGCCTTTAATTGAGTTCCAAACTCTTTATTTCTAGCACGTATTCCCCTCATTACTTTTACAAACTACCTCATTTATATCCCCTATCAAGGATTCTTGATCTTCCTCATATTGCACCTCTTGGGAGCCTTTGGATTTCATTTCCTTTGTGAGAATGAAGAGGCCTTCGAAGTTTTGTGCCAAACAATGGCTTGTTATGTTGACATATTATTTTTTTGTTAACCTTTTCAATGTTCACTAAGGTATCTTCTTGTGCCTCCCAATCTGGATGTTCTTTGTAGGAAATTAAAAATTGCTCTACCCAATCCTATCTAGCTTCATGCAAAGTGGAGGGAGAAGATAGAGAGGGTTGTACCGGGGAGCTTCGTTGGCTGGAATTTCAGTTTGTTTAGTCTCTCCTCTTCTTCACTTGATGAAGTTAAGGCATATGCAAAAAAATTGGGGCTTTATTTGGTTCAAATAATACTTCTCGAAAATTAGATCGCAATTCATTTGGTGGAGATAAGGGAGCACATGGATTTTGTGAATGTTCTTAATATAAATATTATTTTCTCTTCATAGCCTCTTTTTTAATAATTTCTCTCGGAGGTGGAACTTCCCTTGTCTCCTTCATATTTTGCTTAACAAGGCTATCTTTTTTTTGGGTAATCCATACCTAGTCATTATCATTATGCATGTGAGAATAAAATATATTTAACTATCCTTTAAAAATAATTAGGTGCTTGGCAAAGCTTTTCACTTTGTCATATTTCCTTATAGGGTGTTTGGGGAGATGAAATTAATTTCTATGGGCCGATACAGACTTCAAATTAGGCCACCTATTAAGTCTTCTATGCCCCACATAGACTAGGAAGGGAGGATGTGTTTTAAGATTCTTCTCCTTACACTTTAAAGAAATGCCATTGCAAATCTAATATGTAACCTCTTGTTACGCCAATTTTTCGCACGTAATATGATAACTAGAAAGGAAGTGTAAGGATCCCCTCAATCATGATAAATTTATATTCTAGATAGAATAATACAACTCACATTTACCTTATGGAAGTGAGGATGGCATCAAATATTCTCAGTGTCATTGTTTCATGTAATTGTTTGTAGAGAGATGATACAAATAAGTGCATATATCTTGAATATGTGATCTAAAATCATGGACACACAAGTATGATTATTGCTTATTTATCTTCAAAGGGCTTGAAGGATACCAGATTTGATAGAAATTCAGACATTCAATAACACCAAAGACAACATCAAGAAGATAAGAATCCATGTAAAATGATTTCCCTTTGTCAACAAAATTATTTCTTTATCTCACTAAATTGACATAGAGAACCTGACCTAAGGAGGGAATCTTGGTGCCATCAATAATAAAAGAAATTAATGGGATCTGGGAAAAATCCACCTTATAGATTGACTAATTTCCATATATCCTATTCATGAGTTTTATGCTAATATGGACTCCTACTCTAAACCTTTTAATAAGGATATCAGATAGATTAGAATCATCCATATTATCAAATGGGTCAAATGACCAACTCTGCAGAACATATCTTACTCTCCTTCGAGCCATCCAAGACTCAAGTGTTTTTGAATTGTACAAGTAGTCCTACTCTAGAAGTTTATAATAAATTTTGTATGCATTCCTAGCAAACAAACCTATTCTCTTTTCCCTAATTTAGAAAATAATGAAAAATCCTTGGACTTGGCATGAAGTAGATAGGAAGTGATCACTTTCAGAAATAGAAGCACCTCTAGTTTAGCGGTATTTAAATGGATATCATCTCTTTTATGGACATTATGTCTCAAAACCATAGCACTTTCTCTTCGATATACCCTTCTCTTTTACGACATCAACATCAAAAATTCCATCCTAAACTATGGAAAATAGAGTTGAGTAATGTTGAAATTTGTCATGTAAGGTAGTTGGATCAAACATGGTATCTCCTATTACTCTTTCATCCTTATTGGAATATAAATAATCAAATACCATCAACATGACACGCTCTCTCCCAATGTTAAAAATTAAAGGGCCACGAACGTTGCATACGTCATCACTAGAAACAATTACATCAAACAAATGATGTAATTGATTTTACGAAAACATTCATATGTCCCTTATTATGAATATTATGTAAGTTAGAAAATAATTTTTAAATAAATGGAAGAATTTTTTATCCTAGCAATCGTTAGGGTCAAAAATTACTATATATTTAGAGCTTAGTGGTCGCTAGGCATTATTCACAAACTTACTATTAATGGAATAAACAAGATGTGGTTGTACATGCACCACTGAGGGGTCAAGATATACGTATTTTTAACCATGGCATTCACTAGGTGTCACTCCAGTAAAAAATATTAATGCAATGATCTAAGTATTTCAATAAAAACAATCTTAAGGCTTCAAGAATTACGTAGTTCGGATCCTAGCGATCTCCAAGTTCATCCACCACCAAATATTTAGAGATTGGTCGTATCTATGTATTATCCATTGGACAACTATTATTAGAATGAGAAAAAATTCTCCAATATTTGAACTGGTGGGGGTCAAGATATATGTAGTGCTAATATTATTTGTCGCTATGTTCAGCCACAAGTAATTTTAGAGATTCATCGTATATAGGCTTATTTAAAATCCCAACTATTATTGTGATCAGCAATAGAATACCAATCCTTTCACTACCGATGGGTATAGAAAAATTATTTTTGACCATAGCGATCGCTAGGGTTAACCACAACATACTGTTTAGATATTAATGGTTTATAAGAATCATTAACAAATAAATACATACTTCTTATAGTATCTGATTACTACGATCAACTGCAATGATATACCTATAGCTTAGTGGTCATTAGGAATCATTAACAGGAAAACTAATAATGCATTAACAAGAAAATATATAAATCTTAGTGGTCAATAACATCCACCTCGATAAAATATTTTGAACTTAGTGTTAGCTAAACATCATTCAATGGACATCTATTATTGACTTGAGAAAATTGTTGTAATACATGTATTCATAAGGGATCAACCTTTACTTAGGTCTGATTAGTTCATTACAAGATCATGAATATGTCTCATTGCTAGGCATCATTCATAGACTTACTATTAATGGAATGACCGAAGCACTATTGTACATGCACCACTAAGGGGTCAAGATATACATATTTTTAACCATGGCATTCACTAGGCATCACTCCAATAAAAATATTAATGCAATGAGAAAATTTTATCAATAAAAGAACTCTTGAGGATTCAAGTCTTACGTAGTTCAGATCCTAGTGGTCACTAAGTTGATCAACAATGAAATATTTAGAGATTGTTCGTATCTAGGATTATTCACAAGAATAATTATTATTAGAATGAGAAAATTTTCTACATTATTTGAACTAGTGGGGGTCAAGATATACGTATTGTTGATATTAGCGGTTGCAAAGTTCATCCACAATGAAATATTTAGACCTTCTCCGTATGTAGGATTATTTCAAAGTAATACAATTATTTAAATGATCAAAAGAACAATAATCATTGTACTAATGAGGGGTATAGACATAAATGTTTCTTATCCTACTTGATCACGAGGTTTAGCCGCAACATATTTTTAGGAGCTTAATGGTGTATAAGAATCATTAACAAATAAATATGTGCTTCTTATCCTTCTTGTTACTACAATCAGCCACAAGGATATACCTATAGCTTAGTAGTGGCTATGCATCATTAATAAGAAAATATATAAATCTTAGTGGTCAATAGCATCCTCCTCAATAAAATATTTTAAACTTAGTGTTAGCTAAACACCATTCAATTAAAATATCTTTAATTAATTATAATTGTATAATCTCCTAGGTCATTAAATATCACAATGAGGAGTCAACACATACAAAATTTTGTTCCTAGCGGTCTCTAAGGTCAGCCAAAAAAACATTTACAAGCTTAAAGGTCACTATGATCAACATCACAAAATATTTTGAACTTAGTGTTCAACATGCATCATTCACTAGATGTCTATTATTGAATTGAGAAAATAGTTGCATTACATGTTTTCTTCAGGGGTATCATTTTTCTTATCTCTCATTAGTTTGATCCATGAATGTTTTTGAGCCAAGTTTTGCACTACATACCCTTGATATGGATCATATACTATTTACTATAAGTTATTGAAAGGAATATAAAAATTCCACATTTTTATTATAAATGAAATCTCAAAAGTGATGGTGATCTATAATTAGTTAGTAAATGAAGTCTCAAAGGCCATAGTTTAATTGTATTAAATATAATGAACATGTTAGGGACTCGATCGGATCCCATTCTTTTTATCTAATGTATGCCGGTGAAATATTTTCTCCGATTGGTTTTCCCATGTTTCAAAATGTATGCTCAAATATGTGATCATGTTGGATGCAAATAAAAATATTGTGTTTAGGGTGTGAATCCTCTTTTTCGGTCGAGGAATGTAATAGTCATGTTGCCCCTAAAAATCCCTGTGAAAAATTGATCATGGATCGGGTTTAATCTTGAAAATATTCCTTGTATATTATCCTCTGGACCTTCATTGCAAATTTCATATTTTTCTCCACCACCTAAAGATATATGGCACACTTCCATTGGTTGCCTGTAGTGGGCTCAATTTTCCAAATTTTACTAAGTAATAACTATGAGATGTAAAATTATTCCCGATTCCTAACAAATATTCCCATGAATATTCAATTCAAAATATGAAAGAAAGAAGAATTGACCCCACTCTCGAAGAAGTATGTGTGTCAAAAGATGATTTGAGTAGAGAATCGGACAAATGATGTATTTCTTGATGAAAATCTTATGAAGTTCAAAATGCAATAAAATCTTCAAGGCCCATCAGGGGAACATGGCTTATTCACAGTAAGTTTCAAATAAGTGAGCCTTCATGTCATCTTTGTAATTTTTTGCCTGATTGGGAAAATAGATAGATGTAAAAAAATGTCCCGTGACTCATTACCTCTAAGATTTGAACACATGTCATGATCTTAACAAAATTCAAGGGTGGGTGCTTGAGTCAAATGTGTAAACTTGTATGCATCTATAATATTGTGCAAACATGTAAAAATACTCCCTAAGCCCATAAAGCATCACATTCATCCATGTGGATGGTCCACATTCAAATAAGAAAGGTAGGATGGATGGCTAGGATGTGACACATTTATGACTGCCACCATTAATGTGTTTTTACACGAATCAAAGAAAAATTGTTTGAAGTATTCAAACACTTCAATATTTTTACTATCGCATGTGAGGATTTGGATTCCCTAGCTATCAAAATTCACATAGGAAAAAATTGAAATATACCGAGAAGCATCGTTTCAAAGCTAGAGGATTGAGAGTCTAGGAAGCAAGGGAAAATTACACAGAAATTTACATGGAAAACTGGTAAGGATTATACTGCATTCGTATTTCTCATTTTTTGTTCCACAATTTGCAAAGAGGTTAAAGGGAAAATTTAGGGCATAGAAAAATGAAGTCATTGCCATTATTTTTTTCAAGTCACATCCAGTATTACCAGTGACTTAGATAAAATTACAGACACAAACTTGATGAATGCTGATTTGAACAATTTTTTACAAAGACTCAATAGCCCAGATAAAAATGAATTCATGGAAGCAATCGAGGCTAGTAACATTTCCCTAGTTGGTGTTATACCTCCTTTAGTACATTGTCCCAAATTGGTAAGGCTTTGTGCTATGAACTATAATCCAGAGAAGAGGGAAGTTTTGGATGGGAGTGGTGAGGCAGTGTTGACTTTAACACCCAGAGCTTTTAGGTTAATGATGAGATTACCAATAATCAAAACACCAATAACCTTAAACATTGAATCATCCCTTAAGGACTTCGAATCCAAAAATAAATATTATGCCAAGGTTATAAACACTAAGTGGCTACTAGAAGATAAGAAGGTAACCACTAGACTCCCCAAAAGATTGGTTAGGGCACAATTTGTGGAGGAAGTGGAAGATTTAATTGTGTTGCTAAGCAAGATGGATAGCCTTGAAAAAAATTCAAGAATGGATGTGCCCATATATGTGGGTTATTTTAGAAAGAAAAGGGATCATTTTTTGGGCAACCCTTATAGTTGATTCAATTCATGAACATCTTTTAGCACTGACTGCAAAAATAAAAATGGGTGGTACTGGGGAGCTTGAGTTTTATATGATGACATATTTTATTTACAATATTACAAGCCATAGGTATTTTCCTAGCCTTGTACCACATTCCCCTTTCAAACAAAACAAAATGCATGAGATTTATCCCCAATTACAGTTGAGTAATTGGAAAGGAAATGTGAGATTGGTGAATGATGCATTCTTTGCACCTATCATATGCTTATTCAAACTTGAGTGGGAACAATATAGAATATCAAAAGAAGCCAAGAATGCAATAATGGAATATGGTTACTTTTTCATCTAGTATAGATTGTTCACCTACATTAGAGCTAGTGGGTTTGAGGGGCAGCCATGCAAATTGCCAAGATATTTAGATGATAAGATGGATTTGTGTGAAATTTCAAGACAACTAACACTAGTTCACAAGTTGATTTTGGGAGACACAAAACAAACATAAAATTTCCTATTAAAATTGGAATATACTCTTTCCCCTCCATTATAAAATCTAGATTGATGGAGGAGGAGATGGAAATATTTGACATGGAGAAATTTGAGGCAAGATCTAACTATGATATTAGATGGGTGGTCAACACTACTTTGGGAAATTATTTTGAGCATGAACCTCACTTTGAGGATTATTGGATGAATTTTAGAGATGAGGAGGAAGTTAGACTTAGAGATTTCTCAAGGATGACTCTCAGAAAAATCATTGATTTTAAAATTGTTATGGTGCCTCAAGGAATTTTGGATGACTAGCAAATAATGAGTCAATATTATATTGACCAAAATATAGAAGGACAACCAATGGCTCCCATAAAATGGGATGAGGGAGAGTATTAGTATAACATGATTTCTAATGTGATGAGGAGGACCTTGACTTGGCTAAAAGGAAAGAGTATAGATCTATCCATTCAAAACAAAAGGGTACTTAATAAATTCAGGGACTTGGAAATTTTGAAGGAAGATCTTCCCCTTTTGAAGGAAGGGGTTGATAAGATAGATCCTTTAGGAGGAAATGTCCCCAAATTGTCCTCAAAGATACGTGCCATAGGTATTGTTGATGAATGGACCATTTTTACTAGTGATACTAAGACTTCCATGTCTTCTTTGAAGTAAAAGACAAAACAAATCCTTCTCAAGTCCATAACAAATGTTCCTTTACTTTTGTAGTACCAATATAGGCTAAGGTAATTGGTGTAGCCAAAATATGAACCCCCTGCAACAATATTAATAGGGCCATCCAACTCAACTAAGACAATGAGAGGATCTATATCAGGTGTGGACCTTGCATCTTTGGCACAAGGTGCAAAAGAAAGAGAGCCACCAGATGTTAGGCATTTTGAAAGAACCAGGAAGAAGGTTAAACTTGTATTTGAACAACCCTTGAAATATATGTTTGTAGTCATGCATCAAGGAAGCATAAGAATAGAGATCCTAAGGTGATTGATCCTCCTACTCTTACAAAAGAACAAAAAAGAGTAGTTGTTTCCTTGGCTCACCAGGAACACCACCACTTGATCAAGAGACACCCCAAGTTAATCCAATTGTGCAACCAATACCCCATCTCTAGTTTTCTTTCCAGAAGGAGTAGTAGATAAATTTATCTAGGAACAGGTAACCCAAAGTAATCTCCCACCTAGTATACTGCAGACAGGTTATATGATTGAACAGGGTTTGAAGAAACCTGATGCAACACCATTTGGAAGTGTGAATGTACCTCTTTTTGACCAACCACATGAACAAACAAAGAGCCCGATTGAAATAATGGACATAAACATAAGTGAAGATATTCCTATACTTAAACCATTTTTATATTAGTCTATACATATATGGTAGGAAGTCCAGGTGGTATCCATTAAAATGAAGAAGTAAAGGAACTCACCCATTTTCTAGTTGTTGAGCCAAAAACCCCAATGCCATAAGTTTCTGTTAAAGGCCAAACTATTTTAGAAGTAGGTCGATAACAAACTCAAAGGATTTCTATTGAAGCAATTATAGATACTGTGGCACCAAACAAAGAAGATCCTCAAGAGGAAAAAAATCATCAAAAGTAGTGAATCACCTCAAAAGGTAGAGTCTACTGAAGAAAGAGTGGTGGAAACTACAAAGGAAGCCACTGCAGAGGTGAATATTGATGACATTCAAAATGTCCAGACCATTGATGAAAGTAAAGGATTAATTACTGCAGGTCAACCTACTTGAGCCACGAAAGGAAGAATTGAAAGAAAAAAGGTAACTAGCATACCCACTCATGAAGATGTTTCCATTGGACATCAACCTCTAAAGGAGGTAGATATTGCAAAAAGAGATGAATTTCCCAAAGTGAAAACATCAACTCAAGAGGTTCCTAAGAAAACCATAGAATTTATGGCTACATCAGCTAAGGGAACAAATAAAGAACATGATCCAACTGATAATGTGACTCAAAATGAAATCAATCAATCCCAAGTCCAAAATCAAGGAAAGAAGCAATTGGAGGAAGTGTAAAAATGGATGAACCCAAAGAGTCAACATTGGGAGTAGACAAGGCACAATAGGAAGCTCCATCGGTGTAAGAAACATCTAATAAATTGGTTGTTTTCTATGAAAACCCCAACAAGAATCACAAGAGGTAAAAGTGGGGACTGCTCTCACAACTGGTTGGTTAGGAGGGTTGATATCAGAAGAAGAAGAGGATATTGTACCTGAGAAAGTTATAGATATTACAACCTTGGCTTTCCCAAAGCCCCAAAAGACTCCAAAAAGGGATAGGGTTATTACTAAGACTCATGTAGATCCATATGGATCTAGAACATTGGAAGTGACAACCCCACATGAAGGTAAATCAAGAAATGATATAACATCAAGTGATTATAGTGTCCAGCTTATCCCTTTGGGAAAACCCTCAAGAGAAACATTGAAACAAGAGGTTTCAAAAGCATTCCAAGGATTTTTGCATAAAGTGGACGAGGACAAGATATAAAAATGCATTTTAAAGAATAAGTAAGGTCTTTGAATTCATGTTTACAATAGCTAGTGGGCCAATCTAGTGAAATCCAAGAAGATATCTCTATTGTTACTCCTGAAGTTATTGGACATATTGAAAAGGATACCAAGAAGGTTAAAGTTGGTTTTTATAGATAAAAGTTTTAGAAAGGATCCAAGGGAAATATACAAAATGATATTACAATTTCATCCTAACACCATAAAAACATCAATAAAAAAACAATCCCAAGGGTAAAACCCAGCTTGAGTCAAGGAGACATTGACTCAACAACAGAGCTATGAAATAGAACAAAAAGGAACCAACCTAGCTAGACCAAAGACCACAAGACACAAAAACACTAAAGGTTGGTCACCAAAAGTGTCCCGAAAAGATCCTCAAATTATTTTAGCCTAAGTCCCTAAACTTGGACCTGCATAGACCTCTTAACCAGACCCCACATCTTCATCCTCCGAGCTACTGACAACATACATTATTTTCTTCCCTTTTCCCACAATGAACCATCTCCTGAAGCACATCCACCCTATTACTTAGCATCATTATCTCATCCCCATGATGTTGCACCCCTCGAATTAAGATTTTATTTTCAACCTTCATCCACTTCACCACATCCTCTAGACTATCAATTTTATTAGCAATAAAGCTCACAAACACATTGGCTTCATTCAACCCCTCATCATTACTCGTATTCTTTTACTATCAAGAAATCTCACAAACACATTGGATTCATTCAAACCCTCATCCTTACTACATCCAAATCCTTCCTAGCCCTATCCTTCAAATCCATAAGCTTACACCTATCGCCAAACTAACATGATCTTCCCAATCATCCCCAAAATTGATAGTAACATCTTTAGAAGGAACAAGGGTACCAGATTTAAAGAGTAACATGATTAACCCTTGATGCAATGGCACATCCATAGTTTTATCCTTGAAATATTTCACCAAAAAATCTTAGAGAAGTGAATAAGTAAAAGGGAATACTAACCTTCCTATTCCTTTGAAAATGATTTAACATGATGAAGTGTTGGGTGTGGAGTTTCCTATATTTTCCGTCAAGAGTAATATACTTCATAATGTTAAAACAAACCTCTGGCCACTGCCAAGGTAGAGAATTATGAGCAATCCCATCCTCCATGTGAAAAATATTTTCATCAGCACTTAGGAAGTTAAACACCTCTTCCTGAAACCTCTTCCTATATTTAAAAACCTTACAACCGTTATAATCCATATCAATAACTTTTCCTATAAAATATTCTGAGACCAAAAACTTACACCATGCATAACAACCACCCCATTCTTCCAGGCCTAAGAAAAATCCTTGGAGATATTTTCATCGAAGCCCTGAAGTTTTTGAAATAAATGTGCCACTCCTCCATTTCTAAAGATATCCCAAATCGTTGAATCCCTCTCCAAAGAAGTGCATGAAGAAGGTTCCACCCTAACGCGATTTCCACCCATAATGGTAAAACTAGTATCAAACCCAATAATAACCAAAGAGTAAAAAATTGACTATAAAATTCCCAACTCATGCAATAAAGATTTGGGAGCCCACACAATTGGAAATGATGAAAAGGATTACACAAATCCACCCCTCACACTTAACATTAAAATCAGTAGTGCCCACTTCCCTTTGAAATTTTTTTGATACTGATTTTGATACTATTGTTTACATTATGGACATTATTATGTTTTGATTTAGTATGTTGCTGACATTTGATCGTGGATTATTGTTGATCTTGATTTGGATATGATACATGATGGTTATTAGAGACACTCATATATGGATTATGATATACTATTTAACATGGATGTTTTATGGATGTTGTTTGGACATGTGATTTTGGATATTATGACTAGATCTAGAAAATGGATATTATATGATAATGACATAGTTGTTGATATAAATTGTAAGTGATATTGTTAAATTACCTTGATGTTGTTGTGATTCACATACTTAGATGATTTTGTGATTTTATTTGTATCATATTGGATGTTCTGATATGGCCACGAGGCCAAGGAGGTATTTGTATTTTACAGGTTAAAAATATCACAACAAAGTATCGGGGATCGAGACCAACCACAATGGAATTCTAGGTGAATTCGACAAGGTCACCATGGAAACTTGTTTGAGTGTGTGTGTTGTATTTTGTTAGGGATTCCCATGGGGGATTTCCTTTATATGTGACCATGGGTATTGTGTATTTTATTAATGTGGTTGAATTTTTATTATTGTTGTATGTATTTTATTAGTAATGTGTTCCCTTTCTTTTAATTAATTAAAATGTGGTAGATTAATGTGAGAAATCATATGGTTAAAATTTAAATAAATTAAATTGGGATATGGGAAAGTAATAATGGAAATTTGTTGGATATTTGTATTAAATATGTAAGGGATGTGTAAGTGTGTAAGAGTTGTGTAAGTCATATTTTGGAGTATGAAACACTCCACCTCCATGGAAATTCAAATTTGTCCTTGGGGGCTATTTTTGGAGGCTTGTGGGACAAGTAAAACTTGTCCCATACCTCTCAATTTAATTTACCAACCATACTTATGGTTGGAGAGGTGATTTTAGAATTTTATAATGCATTTTGTTAATCATGTTGCTTGTTTTGGATTGCACTCTCTTACATTTATTTATTTTGCAGTCCTTTGGGGTGTGGGCTTTTTGGAGTGTGCAAGTAAATTGTCATATTTTCACCCACCTCTTTATTGTGCTTGGGAGAATGAATTTTGTCTTTTGTGTTTGAATTTGAGGATGTGTGATGTGGCATCCTACATGGATCCACATCATCCTCTTCTCTTCCCTCTTCTATAAAATTCAAACTCTTTTCTTGTTTTGGGTTGTTGAATCATTTGGCAACTTCCTTGGGGGCATTTTCTTGTGTTGGAGCTCTTGCTTTTGGAAGGAGCTTGGAGAAATCTTTGCATACTTGGGAGATTGCTAATTTTGGAAACTACTATTTATTGACTTTAAAGATTAATTTTGGAAAAAAAGATACCATGGAGAGGTAGGAGTTTAATCCATCTTTTATGTTGTTATTTTTTCTTGTTGTGTTGTGTGAATGGTGCATGTTTGATTTAATTGTTGGCTAGTTGGGTAGACTACCATAGGAATGGTGTAGGAGAAGGCTATGGGGAATCCATGTGGGGGGCATAAGGGAATGCCATTGGCATCAGAATTTTGTGGAGGGATTTGGGTTTGGGATCCACCATGGAAAAGAAATAGCTTGCATTTCTTACTTTGTGGGGGCATAAGGAAATCTGTGGGGGCATAAGGAGGGATTTTTGGGGGGCATAAGGATGTGTGTGTGATGAATTATTTTGGTAGTTTGTTCTAGTGGATGCCCAATTCCCAATTGGGAGGCATAAGTAGCTTCCCCCATAGACCTTGCTCCTTTGGCTTGCATGATCAAGCCTGAGTTCTATTTTGGAATGTCTTCAAATGTAGTTGTGAACTGTTGTTTTGTGTTGAATTGTGTTTTAATTTGAAATGTGTATGTTGAAAGAATGTTGTGTGTGTGGAAGCCAGTTGTTGCCATGGGTTGAATCACACCTCTTATTATATTTTGGTTGGGGCTTGGGGCCAATGATGAAGGAAGGCTTCTCCTTTCATTGGATGTCTTGGTTGGGTGGAGAGCATTGCCTTTCCCCCTCTTTTGTTGTGATCAAATTGGAAGAAAAAGAAACTTGCATGTTGTTGTTCTAGAGCAAAGGAAAATGTCAGTTTGACAACCCCTTATGAAACATATTCATTTTAATCCTTTCCCACTTAAGTGGATGAAATTGTAATGTATATTGTATTGTGAAAAAAGCTATGTATGTAATTGATTATGAAAGTGTATATTTGAAAGTGTGAAAGACATTTACATTCTTCTCTTGTACATGGAAAATAAAGAAATAGAAATGTGTATTTTTCAAACATCAAACTTTGTAAAGATGTATTTCCTTTGAAATTAATAAATAATTGAAAGATCTTCTCTCATATGCATTGTTGAATTAAATCCAATGTTTCATTGTATGGAAAAAGAGATAGTTAGATCTCTGTAAAAAAAAAAGATATGTACGTGGAAATGATGTTGCATTTTTTGTATATTTGGGAATGTGTAAAAATGAAATTTAGTATTTTCTTTTGATTCATGAATGGTTTGTTATCAACAACTAAATGTATTGAATTAGTTTGGAAATGAAATACCACACTTAAATGATAAAATTGATTTACATAACTAAAAGAAATGGATCTCTGTTGTAAAATTTAAAACTGGAAAATAAATTTAAATAAAAATGCACAATTCGGACCTGCACTTAAAAATCAACTTGAAAATGATATGATTTAGCATGTTAAGACATCAAGGAACTCAAATTGACAAAGAACCCTTAAGAAAACAATTTTAAACATTGTAAATTGAGCCAAATCCCTTCCACAACCATTTTCTATCATTTGATGGGAAAATGTATATTGAAAATCAAACAAAGTGAATTTACTTTCCTAAAACACTTTAAATCCTTCCTAGAGTAATCCTCCATGTCTTGTTTGGCATGTTGAGTGAAGAAGGAGATCAAATTGAACAAAAATTTATAAGTCAAAATTACCAGTTTTCCATTTAAAAGCCTGTAGATCATTTTTGTAAAATTGAACCCTTAAACTTCATCAAAATGTAAAATTTATGTTTTCTGTGCAAAGAGGGCATCGAGAGATTTCTAGAAAGTCCTCGTTTTCCCAAAAATGAGCTTTCTAGCTCAAGTTATGGCACTTTGAAGTTTTCCTTCCTTGGCGGAAAATTTGGAAAAATTTCCATGGCTGGGCCCATGGCACTAAAATTTCTTGTCAAAATCCTTAGAAAAAGTTTAAAAATTTACTTGGGGGAAATTTTTTGAAATTTCCTCCACTATCAGCCCATGACCAATCAAAGGTGCCATGTGTCCTCAGGGGGCAACAGATGGAGGCACGACATTATTTTCTCCTTGGGACCTTTTTAAACTTTTGGAAAATTTCTATGTTTTTCCCGGCTCATCGCCCACAACTAACTAAGGGTGCCACGTGGCACCCTGGGGTGATAGCAGAGGAGGGATAAATTCATCTATTTTTTTAGAAAATTTTGTCTTTGGAAATTTTTTATAAAAATACCCATGGCCCCACACACTCCCACCATCACTTTGGAAATCCCTTCCGTGGGCACGCGACCCGCACACGCTTTTCCCCTTATCTCCCCTCCCCTTTGGTGAAAATTCCTCCAATCTCCCATCACTTCACCTTTTCCTCTCTCTTCCCCCTGCATCATTTATATGAGTGCCATGTGTCCCTAGTGGACCCATAGGTGTGGGCGCTTTATTATATTTTCCTCCCCTTTGGTGAAATTTTCCCAAAACTCCGTCACCCCCACCCTTCCTTGATCCTTTCCCACTTTGGCTTAGGAGGCTGACACATGTCCATTAGAGGACCCATGAGGTGCGGGAGAATTGTGGATTTTCTCCCATGCAAGAAAAATTTAAATACGCCACCCCACGACCCGCCAACCCAACAAAGGGGTTTTCTTCCCCTCTCACACGTGTCCCCTTGGGGAAAATTTGACCCCTAAGCTCCGCCAGTCCATATCTTGAGTTTCTAAAGGAGTTAGGAGGACTTATTTATATCATCGGAAAGGTGAGAAAATTTCCTATCCAATGGGAATGATTTAGGGAAATTTTGGAAGCTTTAAGTGTGAGAAAAATCAAGTTGAAACCCTGAGCCTGTTAGAGAGTGGGTATGGTGATATTTTACCCCTTGAACCTAACTAAAACTTCTAACCCTAAAATTTGGACCATGTGACCTCTAGAAATTGTTAATAAATGAAAATTATGTTCTAGTAATTTTAGACTTGTTTTGGAACCTGATAGTGTCAACTATTGTCTTGTAACTTGGTTGTGGACACTTCTAATAAAAAAATTATTCCATAATTTTCTGACTAACCCTAGGTTGTTTCTTGGGTCTCAAGTGGGTTGTTTTAATGGGAATCACACTTGGTATCAAAAGTGGTTCAAAATCTTGGACCATTGGGCACACTAGAAAACTTGGGACATGAAACTTAAACCTAACACACTTTTAATCTAGAAAACAATTAGTTTAGAATTTGTATATTTTAGTAAACATGGAAATTGAATAAAACTTAGCAAAACAAACTAACTTTCACTTTTTCTATGCAAGACACACAATCGGAGTGAGAGAAATGTTCACAGAGACTTAGAATCACCACCACCACCACTAGATCAGGGTGTAGCAGCTATCCTACCCCAGATCTTGCAGACTCTTGGATGTCAATGTCGCTCTATGCGGAGGATTAGGAGGAGGACATGCAGCTAGTCATGAGGCCCCTTCCATTGAGGGTTAGGTATCTCCTCGACCTAGAGAGAGCATAGAGGAGAGAAATCCCATGCAAATTTAGCTAGAGAAGAGTCACCACTGAGGGGACAGGGTGACAAAGTTCCAAAGCATAGAGAGAGGTCTCGACACTAGGCTTAGGGATGAGTGTTCAAATAGACCTAGAGGCCATTAGACCACAGTAGATCACATCAGGGAGATCCTGAAGCTTTGGCCCTCACATTACTCAGGTGACATGGGTGGATTTTAGGAAGAGGCTTGGCTAGTGAGCTTGAGCAGTTGCTTCAAGCTTTGTCCTTGTTCTAGCAACATGAAAGCTCATGTTGCGATCCATCTACTGAGGGATGGAGCAGGAGTATGGTGGAGGATAGAGGAGCAGAAGCTCCATGTAGATTCTAGAGACAATGACCTGGGAGCTATTTGAGGAGAGATTCAGGAGCAAGTATTTATCACAGAGGTTCATATAGTAGAGGATTGATGAGTTCCATGACCTCTCGATAAGCATCTCTTTCAGTAGCAGTATGAGAGTAGATTTTCTAGATCTACTCCAGTATGTAGAGTATATGCAAGATGATGAGCAGGTGTGGATTCATAGGTTCATCTAGGGCCTAATTTAGATATTAGAGGTGTTGTGTGGATCCACTACCCACAGACATTAGTTGAGGCCATCGAGAAGGCCTATATTACAGAGGAGACTTGGGAAAGACCCAACAAGCTAGAGACCAAGTCAGGAGCCACATACAGCAGATGCATGGATGGTAGATCGAGGGGGTCAGTACCCCTTCCTCATGGTGGCTAGGGTTAACATAGTCATCCTTTAGGCCACAACAACAATAGTAGTCCCACCCACCTCATAGACCTCCACAGAGATGATGCACAGAGAGGTCATAGTATGGGGCCTCCTCCTAGGGGTCCCATCAGGACACAGGGTGGACCTAGAGCTCATTCAGGGAGCTCGCTAGCAGAGACCTTAGATACCATAACCGATCATCGGATCCATGCCACAGACTTCTAGGGCACCTACTGAGGTGCTACTCATTGGGGAGGATCAGGAGGATGTTTTGGTTGTGGAGTTACTTGGGCACTTTTGGAGAGACTGCCCACATAACCCTAACAACAAGGGTAAGACACGAGATCTCTAGCCAATTTTTGACATGGGATGCAGCCACATGATTTATGCAGTGGTTGAGAACCACTAGGCAGAGCATCAGAGTATATTCATTGAGACCATAGGTAGCATTGGTGGTATTCCTACCTCTGTATTGTTTGATTCTAGTTCTTTTGATTCTTTCATTACACCATCTTTAGTAGAGTGATGCAGGATGGTGGCAGTTAGGTAGGGTCTTAGTTGGGATGTCAAGATGGCTTTTGAGCCAAGATCTCTATAGAATCCTTAGTTAAGGAGTGTGTAGTGGATTTGGGACCTTTCACCACTACCTCAGATCTTCGTATCCTTCCTTTGGGCTCATATGGAGTCATTTTGGGTATGGATTGGTTATCTGCACACAGAGCCAAGATGGATTGTTATCACAAGACTATATCTTGTGCAGATGATTTGGGAGTTGAGTCGATGATTTTAGGGGTCAGAGACCTGTTTCTATTCACACCATCTCTCGATATGCAGCTTAAGCGGTGTGTGTGATGGGGTTGTCAGATGTATTCTATTACATTTAGTGACAGATCAGAGGATGGGTCTAGTGGACCATCACTAGATGATCATCCCATTTTGAGAGAGTTTTCAAATGTCTTTCCCGGGAGCTACCAGGGTTACCACCCCCACATGTGAGATTGATTTTCATATAGATCTAGTTCTTGGAGTAGATCCTATCTCATGAGCACCTTATCGGATGACCACCCCAGAGCTCTGTGAGCTCAAGTTACAACTTGAGGGCCTTTTGGAGAAAGGCCTTATCCATCCTAGTGTATCCCCTTGGGGTGCACTAGTGATCTTTGTGAAGAAGAAGGATGGATCCTTGTGGTTGTGTATTGATTACCACTAGCTAAATAAGGTAACGATCAAGAATCGTTATCCTCTTCCTCATATTAATGACTTGTTTGATCAGATGAAGGGAGCCACAATTTTCTCTAAGATTGATCTCAATTCAAGGTACCATCAACTAAGGATTTCAAAGGTGGACATTCATAAGACCACCTTCCACATGAGATATGGGCACTATGAGTTCACAGTGGTGCCTTTTGGTTTGACTAATGCCCCCGTAGTGTTCATGAGTTTGATGAATGGGGTATTCAGGACCTTTTAGATCACTTCATGCTCATCTTCCTAGATGACATTTTGATATACTCATGTACATGAGGAGCATGAGGGGCACCTTCACTCAGGTTCTTTAGTGTCTTCATGAGTAATATATTTATGGGAACTTGGAGAAGTGTGCATTCTTTTAGACAGAGGTGCAATATTTGGGTCATATCATTTCTATGGAAGGTATCGTGGTCTATCCTTCCAAGATTAGAGCCATTATGGATTGGCCAACACCCACTATAGTGACTGAGGTGTGCAACTTCATGGGTTTTGCAAGGTACTATAGGGGATTCATTCAGGACTTCTCTAGGATTGTGCACCCTATCACTTACCTTCAGAAGAAAGGGAAGAAGTTTTTTTATTGAGTCAGATGATGTGCAGGCCTTCAGACACACAAGGATTACCTCACTAAACACCTATTCTTACGAATACCAGATCCATAGGGTGAGTTCTTTGTTTGCACAGATGCTTCTTTAGCAGGGCTTGGAGGTGTGTTGATGCAGAGGTAGAGTAGTGGATTTTGAGTCTCGTAAACTCAAAGATCACGAACTTAATTATCTGACCCATGATCTTGAGCTAGCGGTAGTTTTGCATGCTTTTATTAGATGGAGGAATTTTCATCTTGGTCGAGATTTCACACTTAGGACATATCATTTGAGTCTTCACCACCTCTTCACGTAACCCAATCTCAATGCTCATCAGTGGTGTTGGATGGAGTTTCTTTGTGAGTATGACATGGAGATAGAGCATGTGAAGGGGAAGGAGAATGTGGTAGTAGACACTCTCGTAGAGATGAGACATGTGGCTATGGCCACTTCAGTGAGCACAAATTTGCGGAGTAGGATTCTTCAACAACTTCCTCTTGACAACTTCTACATTGCAGTATGAGTAGAGATCGAGTCACAGAGACCCCTTGAGGGGAAGTTTGATGGTTTTTCCTTAGAGGCAGATGGTCTTCTTAGGCATAGAGGCTGGATATATGTTCCCAGAGATGGAGGCTTGAGGTAGGACATCTTGGTAGAGGCACATCAGTGCACCCTATTCAACCCATCCCGAGGTGAAGAAGATGCATGCCACCTTGCGACAATTGTATCATTAGAGGACTTCATCGAGACATGGCCCAGTTTGTGTCATGATGTTTAGAGTGCTAGAGAGTTAAGGCTGAGCATCAACATCCAACAGGCCTTCTTTATCCTCATGCTATACCGAATGGAAGTGGGACACCATTTCCATGGATTTCATTGTTGGGCTACCGATGTCGAGATATCACCACGACGCCATTATGGTCATGGTTGATAAATTAACAAAAGTGGCTCACTTTTCTTTGGTGAAGACCACTTACACAGCTAGAGTAGTGACATGAGTATATTTGGATGAGATTGTCAGGTTGCATGGGATTCTACAGAAGATCATTTGTGACTACGATCCTTTGTACACTTCACATTTCTAGACTACCATGTAGTATGTCCTCGGGATGAGAATCAACTTCAGCACAACATATCACCCTGAGATAGATGGATAGACCGAGTGGGTGAATCAGATTTTAGAGGACATGCTTAGGATGTATGTGATGGATCAAGTAGTCTAAATGGGAGGAATACCTGTACTTAGTGGAGTTTTCCTACAATAATAGTTTCTAAGTTCCATAGGCATGGCTCCTTTTCAGGCCTTGTATGGTAGAGAGTGAAGGAACCTCTTAGTTGGGACAGGTTAGAGGACATAATATCTCTTGGACCAGATCTTTTATAGGACATGGAGCAGTAGGTGGTGTTGATCAAGCAAAGATTACAGGAGGCACAAGATAGGTAGAAGAAGTATGTAGATTAGCATAGGATCGACCATAGTTTTGATGTGGGCATGAAGGTGTTCCTTCGTGTTAGGCCACACAAGAGCCCTATCCATTATGGAAAAGGTTCTAAGTTAGCTCCTAGATTCATTTTCCTTTTCAAATCTTGGAACGTATCGTCCCTTTGGCCTACCATCTAGCATTTCCACCTATCTTGTCTCGCATACATGATGTTTTTCATGTTTCAGTTCTCGGAGATATATATTGCAAATCCTTCTCATGTGTTAGATTGGACATCATTACAAGTGTAGGATCAGGGGTAGGTGATGGTGGATCCCATTCACATCTTAGATCATAGACCTTGGGCCTTCGAGGAAGAGTTGATCAAGTTCGGGTGCAGTGGGACAGATATGATGAGACTACAGCTACATGGGAGGATGCTACTTCATTACGAGTTCAATTTCCACATTTGTTCTAGTGACTTCCAGGAGGAATTCGAGTCTAAGGGGAGGGGGATGTAGTTCCCACTTCCCTTTGACACCTTTTGATACTTATTCTGATATTGTTGTTTACATTATGGACATTATTATGTTTTGATTTAGTATGTTGTTAGACATTTGATCATGGATTATTGTTGATCTTGATTTGGATATGATACATGATGATTATTAGAGACACTCATATGTGGATGATGATATACTATTTGACATGGATGTTTTATGGATGTTGTTCGGACATGTGATTTTGGATATTATGAGTAGATCTAGAAAATGGATATTATATGATGATGACATAGTTGTTGATATAAATTGTATGTGATAATGTTAAATTACCTTGATGTTGTTGTGATTCACATACTTAGATGATTTTGTGATTTTATTTGTATCATATTGGATGTTCTGATATGGCCATGAGGCCGAAGGAGGTATTTGTATTTTTCGTGGTTAAAAATATCACAACAAACATCGGGGGATCGAGAGACCAACCACAATGGAATTCTAGGTGAATTCGACAAGGTCACCATGGCAACTTGTTTTGATGTGTGTGTGTGTGTTTTTTGTTAGGGATTCCCATGGGGGGATTTCCTTTATATGTGACCATGGGTATTGTGTATTTTATTAATGTGGTTAATTTTTATTATTGTTGTATGTATTTTATTAGTAATGTGTTCCCTTTCTTTTAATTAATTAAAATGTGGTAGATTAATGTGAGAAATCATATGGTTAAAATTTAAATAAATTAAATTGGGATATGGGAAAGTAATAATGGAAGTTTGAAACCCTTTGTATTAAATATGTAAGGGATGTGTAAGTGATGTGTAAGGGATGTGTCTGTTAGATTTTGGAGTATGAAACACTCCACCTCCATGGAAATTCGAATTTGTCCTTGGGGGCTATTTTTAGAGGCTTGTGGGACAAGTAAAACTTGTCCCATACCTCTAAATTTAATTTACCAACCATACTTATGGTTGGAGAGGTGATTTTAGGATTTTATAATGCATTTTATTAATCATGTTTCTTGTTTTGATTGCACTCTCTTACATTTTATTTATTTTGTAGTCCTTTGGGGTGTGGGATTTTTTAGAGTGTGTAAGTAAATTGTCATATTTTCACCCACCTCTTTATTGTGCTTGGGAGAATGAATTTTGTCTTTTGTGTTTGAATTTGAGGATGTGTGATGTGGCATCCTACATGGATCCACATCATCCTCTTCTCTTCCCTCTTCTATAAAATTCAAACTCTTTTCTTGTTTTGGGTTGTTGAATCATTTTAAACTTCCTTGGGGCACATTTTCTTGTGTTGGAGCTCTTGATTTTGGAAGGAGCTTGGAGAAATATTTGCATACTTGGGAGATTTCTGTTTGGAACTATGTTATTGACTTTGAAAGCTTGTTGTTTGGAAGAAAAAGCTACCATGGAGAGGTAGGAGTTTTATCCATCTTTTATGTTGTTATTTTTCTTGTTGTGTTGTGTGAATGGTGCATGTTTGATTTAATTGTTGGCTGGTTGGGTAGAGTGTCTTATAGGGATGGTGTAGGAGAAGGCTATGGGGAATCCATGTGGGGGCATAAGGGAATTCCATTGGCATTAGAATTTTGTGGAGGGAGTTTGGGTTTGGGATCCACCATGGAAAAGAAATAGCTTGCATTTCTTACTTTGTGGGGGGCATAAGGAGGGATTTTGGGGGGCATAAGGATGTGTGTGTGATGAATTATTTTGGTGGTTTGTTTTAGTGGATGCCCAATTCCCAATTGGGAGGCATAAGTAGCTTCCCCCATAGACCTTGCTCCTTTGGCTTGCATGATCAAGCTTGAGTTTTATTTTGAATGTCTTCAAATGCAGTTGTGAACTATTGTTTTGTGTTGAATTGTGTTTTAAAATGAATTATGTATGTTGAAAGAATGTTGTGTGTTGTGGAAGCCAATTGTTTCCATGGGTTGAATCACACCTCTTATTGTATTTTTGTTGGGGCTCGGGGGCCAATGATGAAGGAAGGCTTCTCCTTTCATTGGATGTCTTGGTTGGGTGGAGAGCATTGCCTTTCCCCCACTTTTGTTGTGATCAACTTGGAAGAAAATGGAAACTTGCATGTTGCTATTCTGGAGCAAAGGAAAATGTAGTTTGACAGTCCCTTGTGAAACAAATTCATTTGTAATCCTTTCCCACTTGATGTGGATGAAATTGTAATGTATATTTGAAGAAAAGATGTTGTAATTGATTATGAAAGTGTATATTCGAAATGTGAAAGACATTTACATTCTTCTCTGTACATTGGAAAGAAAGAAATAGAATTTTGTTATTGCATTCAAACATGGAAAATTTAAAGATATATATTTTTGTTGAATTAATAAAGAATTGAAATACCTTCTCTCATATGCATTGTTGAATTAAATTCAATGTTTCATTGTATGGCAAAAGAGATAGTTAGATCTCTATTGAAAAAAAGAAAATATGTATGAAGGAAATGATGATTGCATTTTTTCTTTTGGAATTATATGAAAAAATGAAATTTAGTTTTTACTTTTGATTCAAAATGGTTTTTTATTAGCAACTAAATGTATTGAATTAGTTTAGAAATGAAATACCACACTTAAATGATAAAACTGATTTACAAATCTAAAAGAAATGGATCTTTGTTGTAAAATTTAAAACTGGAAATTAAATTTTCAAAAATGCATAATTTAGACTGCACTTAAAAAATCAACTTGAAATGATATAATTTAGCATGTTAAGACATCAAGGAACTCAAATTGACAAAGAACCCTTAAGAAAACAATTTTAAACATTATAAATTGAGCCCAATCCCTTCCACAACCATTTTTGTCATTTGATGGAAAAATGTATATTGAAAATCAAACAAGTGAATTTACTTTCCTAAAACACTTTAAATCCTTCCTAGAGTAATCCTCCATGTCTGTTTGGCATGTTGAGTGAAGAAGGAGATCAAATTGAATAAAAATTTATAAATCAAAATTACCAATTTGCCATTTAAAATCCTATAGATCATTTTTGTAAAATTAAACCCTTAAACCTCATCAAAATGTAAAATTTATCCTGTGCAAAGAGGGCATCGAGATCTTTCCAAAAAGTCCTCATTTTCCCAAAACCAAGCTTTATAGCTCAATTTATGGAAATTTGAAGTTTTTCCTTCCTTGGCAAGAAAATTTGGGAACATTTTCCTTGGGGGGCCCGAAAATTTCCTATCAAATATCTTTAGAATTTTTTTTTTTGAAAAATTTTCTTTCGGAATTTTTGAAATTTCCTCCACCATCTTGTAGCCAAGCAATCGTAGGGTGCCACTTTTCCTAGAGGGGCAACGGTGGAGGCACGGCATTATTTTGTCCTTGGGACCTTTTTATACTTTTGGAAAATTTCTACATCTTTCCCCTGCCGACCTGCAACCAACCAGAGGGTGCCACGTGGCACCTTGGGGTGACAACGGAGGAGGGAGAACTTCATCACTTTTTTAGAAATTTTTTTCTTTGGAAATTTTTTATAAAAATCCCCACAGCCCTGCACTCCCACCCTCGCCTTGGGAAATCCCTTCCGCGGATGCATGGACCCACGCGTCAAAATTCCCCCTTTTCTCCCCATTTGGTGAATTCCTCCAATTTCTCCCACCACTCTGCCTTTTCCTCTCCTTCTCCCTCACATTGTTTGTATGAGCACAACATTTCCTTGGTGGACCCATGGGAACGTGGGTGCTTTATCAAATTTTCCTCCCCTTTGGGAAATTGCCCCACAAAACTTCCATCTCCCCCTTCCTTCACTCCTCCTTTCTCTGACTATGGAGCCGACATGTGTCCTTGGAGGACCCATGGAGGCACGAGAGCAGAATGTGTATTTTTCTCCCCACACAACAAAAAATTTAAATACCACACCGAGACCCGCCAACCCGAAAATTTTTTCTTCCCCTCTCACCACGTGTCCCCTTGGAGGAAAATCTGACCCCTAAGCTTTTCCACCCATATCTTGAGTTTCTGAAGGAGTTAGGAGGACTTATTTATATATCACCGAAAAGGTGAGAAAATTTTCTATCCAATGGAAATATTTTAGGGAATTTTTGGAAGATTTAATTATGAGAAAAATCAAGTTGAAACCCTGATCCTGTTAGGAAGTGGGTATGGTGATATTTTACCCCCTGAACCTAATTGAAACTTCTAACCCTAAAATTTGGACCATGTGACCTCTTGATTGTTAATCAATGAAAAGTATGTTATAGTAATTTTAGACTTGTTTCGAACCCGATAGTGTCAAATGTTGTCTTAAACTTTGTTGTGACACTTCTAATAAAAAAATATCTCATCAAGCCATATATTCTCATGATGGGCCCAGACACCCACACTTTATAATGATTCAAAGCACCAAAGATTAGCTTCATAGTAAACATGTGCGACACAAATCTCCTCAAATTTTGATACTAAAGTCCTAATTTCTTCCATGATGGGGTTTATATTAATATGATGCTTTAATTTCCTTTGTATAGCTTTAATAATATACAAAGAGTCCCCTTCCATGTAGAGATTTTTAACTTGATGTCTATTAGCCCATCTTAGACCATAAAGAGTAGCAAATGCCTCAACATAATTGTTAGTTTTATTTCCAATAGGCACTGCATAAGCCATAACTAAGAAACCCCTATCATTTCTAATAATACCTCCCACACCAACCAACCCCAAACTACTCTTTGCTACTCCATCAAAATTTAATTTCAACCAACCACTCCTTGGTTTTTCCCACTTCACATTACGCCTGTCATTATTATTTATCACAAAATCCTGTTGGACACAATTACCAGACCCCAAATCTTGAATAATCTCCTTTTCAACACTTGAGACCTCTTTGACTTCCTTAAATCTAATAATGGACAGGTTGCTACTCAAAGCTCCCAATATCAAATTCCCCACCCTTTCCAAAGATTTTTGAGTTTCCCTAAAAATTATATGATTTCTTTCAAGCCAAATACCCCATAAGAAATGAGGTAACACCAATTTCTAGGATTTTATCAAACACTTAGAGGTAAAAGGGCCCTTTCATTGTTCATACCATTCAGCTTAGAGTTTCTAGAAACACCCAAGAAACCTTAAAAATCCAAGGATTTTAGAGCACACTTTTTGAGCATAGGGGCATTGAAGAAACAAATGTTGAATAGTTTCATTATTAGATTTACATAAAATGCACCTATTAGGAATCATCATACCTTTTACCTCGTAGATTATCAATTGTAAGAATTTTATTTTGTATGACATGCCATAAAAATAAATTCACCTTAGGAATGATATTCTTATCCCATAAAGAATTCCACCATGAATTTGGTTGTGGACCATTGCGGACAATTTCATAACCAGATCTCACTGAGTACTCCCAATGCTTAGTTTGTGCCCAAATACGAACATTTCATTTATGCCTTGAAGGAATAAAAACACCTCCTAGATTAATATTAAGATTTTGGATAGCCTCCTTAATATCTTCTTCCTCTCCCTCCCATTGAAGAGATCTCCAAGTCCATCCCCATCCGACCTAATCCAATAGTCTCTCAAAAGGCTGCCAATGGTAGATATAAAATAGTTTGCAACATTTCTCCATATCATTTGATTTATCAAAGGTTCCTCATTAAGCCACCAATCTTCCAAAAATTTATCCTATTACCATCCCCTATTTCCCATTTACTTCCTTTTATCAACAATCCCCTACACTTAGTCAACCCATTCCAGAAACAGGAACCTTGTGGAAGGATATCATCTGACATAAAATCAGCTTGCTCATCATACAAATATTTGGCTTTAAGAATCTTAGCCCACAATCCATCCTCATGTTGAAGCCTCCAACCCACTTTAGCCATTAAATCCTTATTCATACTTTTTAAATCCTTCAAACCCAAATTGCCTCGCCTTTTGTTTTTCCATAGTGACCCTATCCCAAGCCACAAGGGGAATTTTATCCTTTGATTCAATACTGACCAAAGAAATATCCTTTGGATCTGAGTAATCACCATTCTTATCTTAGCAGGAATTTTAAATATAGACATAAGATAGACATGTAGACTTTGTAAGGAGCTCTGAAGAAGCTGAAGTTTTCCTACCTGTGATAGTAAAGTCCCCTTCCAAGTAACAAGTTTTTTTTGAAATCTACTAACAAGAGAATTCCAACTCTCTAGACCCATCCTTCCCTTAAACAAGGGCATACCCAAATAAGAACCAGGAAAAGAGGTGATTGGACATTCCAACACAACAACAATTCTATTCTGAACTTCAACATCCACATTCAAGAAAATTATAGAGATTTTTGAAAGTTTACTAACTGACCAATAACTTCCTCAAAGTCTTGAAGAATACCCTTAAAATCCATTGCCTCAGAGATAGTTTCTTTTCCCAATAAAAAGTATCATCAACAAATTGTTGCAACATTATAGGATCTAGCCCATTCGATATAACAAGACCATTGAGAATCCTTTTTCTCTGTGGTCAGCATAAATTATGCTCAAAGTCTCCCCACAATGATATAGAGAAAGGGAGACAAAGGATCCCCTTGCCTCAGACCCCTTCCTGAAGAAAAATAACCTTCAGACTTACCATTAACAAGGATAGAATACTTAGGAGTAGTAATACATTCCATGATCAACTTTATAAAGTGTTCATGAAATCCCAACCGATGCAAAATGATACTCGAAATCTCCATGATATCCTATCATAGGCTTTATTCATGTCCAATTTTAATAACATAGCTTCCCTCTTAGAAACATCCACTAAATGAATAGTTTCATGAATTGTAATAACATTGTCCAAGATCTGTCTACCTTCAACAAAAGCTCCTTGGTTTGGAGAAATAAAAGCATTCAACAAATCCTTAATCCTAAAGGAAATTATCTTTGTAATTATTTTGTAAACAATATTGCAAAGGCTAATAGGTCTAAAGTTTGTTACCTTACCAGCACCAAGAATCTTTGGCACAAGGGTTATAAAAGTATTGTTAACTTCTTTCAAGTAACTTTTCATTCCTAAAAAATTCTTGGATAGCTTCCTCCACATCCTTATGCACAATATCCCAAAACTCATGAAAGAAAAAGGCTGAGAACCCATATGGTCCTAGAGACTTATCTCCTTCAATATCAAAAATAACCTCCTTAATCTCTTGAGCAGAGGGAATTTTCACTAACTCCACATTCTCCTGATGAGAAATAACAGGTTGAAAAAGATCAACAATTTTACTTTCTTTAAGAAGATCTAGCTGTCCTCCCTCAGATAACAAATCTCTGAAAAAACTTATGAATTCATTTGATATCTCAGCCTAATTTTTCAATTTTACTCCTCTTCTATCCTCCATCTCCAAAATATAATTCCTCTATTTATGGATAGAAGTAAACAAATGAAAAAAAATTTTTATTCCTATCCCCCTCCTTTAACCACAAATATCTTGAGTTCTGTTTCCAATAGGATTCCTCTTTGGCTTCCAAATTATGAAAATCCACCAGTAACCCTCTTTCTTTATTCTTGATTTCTTGATCATAGTGCCCACTCTCAATAACTTCCTCAATCTTTTTAAATCCTCAACAACTTTCTCTTTTTGGGCAAAAATATTCCCAAAACTTCCTTATTCCAGATTTTCATTCTAGCCTTAACATTCTTTAGCTTAACCATAAGTTTGAACATAGCTTTACCTCTAACTTGAATTTTCCAGCATGAATGAATCTCCTCCCTCAACAATGGATGATGTAATCATGTTGTTGCAAATCAGCAGCACCCCTGGATGCAAATCAAGTTTCTAAATGATGTCTTAGGCATCCAGTGTGATTGCACAACATGGAAACCTCTCTCCAAGTGTGGGACATATGAAAATGAGAGAGGAATATCCAGAGAGGGTGGTTCCTCAAACTCCTCTGATGTAGATCTATATTTTGCACAACTACAGAGGTTCAGATCCTAATCCTACCCTAAATTGCAAGGAGACAGGGATAGAAATGTAAAAATTGAAACTAACTAATGATGGTGATGCACCAAAGGAGTGGTGAAACATTTTTTGCCATGTAAATAGACACAAATTCATGAAATGCAACAAGGGAAAACATACACAAGCTGATAGATGCAATTAGAGGTCTTAAAATGAAGTAAAACAATACAAACAGAGGACTGAAAGCATTCACAGAGTTTACACTGTCATTTCCATGTAAAATCTCTTGCATTCCACCATCAAAGAGGTATAAACCTGCTACAATACTTGAAAAAGGCCTGATTCTTACAAAATTCACTTGCTGGAGGTGAAAGAAGAAGTTTTCTATGCCAAAAAGTGTTCCAACATGAAGAAATGAGCCAAATCTGGCTTTTACAGTACATGGGTCGAGCCCAGGAGAGAGAAAATGTGAAAAAACGTGGGAGCCATTCCTCATTGACTACAAATGCATTAAAACAGCATGGGGGTCCTTACAAACCCATGCCCTGACATTTTTGACCATGCTGGAGAAGAATGCGACCCATTTTGTATTAAATTTGGTTGTTGAAATGTCATTTCTGGCCATGAACACGTACCAGAAGAGTTTTTGAATTTTATCTCTCCAAAATGAACCAAAATTAAAAATTGACCATGGAATCATGTAGCTAATTTCAACATCTTTCCAATGATATAAGGAACGTGAAAATCTAAGCTCTGGATCAAAAGTTATGATCGTTTGAAGATTTAGGGAAAAAATGGGCCAAAAACGGATCGGCAGGAAAAAATTTCGAATTTTACCTCTTTTTTGTCTTTGGAATTTTTTTCAAAAAATCCGCGCTCCGCTGGTCGGATGCCACGTGTCAGGCTCTGATTCACCACTGGAATTCTCTCTCCTTCTTCCTCCATGGGTTTTCCTTTGAAAATTTGACTTTTTATACTTTGGGAAAAAATTCCCATTTTCCTCCGCACTCCGCCCGGCCGGGACACGTGTCAGCTTTTGAATGGCAGACAGGGGGGCGGGCTCTTCCTTCACTCTTTGAATTTTTGGCTGAAACTTTGCCAAATTTTTCATTTTCCACCCGAGCTCCGACTCCCCGGCCACCTAGGACACGTGTCCTATTTCTATTCGCCGCGGGCCCTCTGCTTCCATTTTTCCCTTAAAAACTCGGCCAAAACACTTAGCCGATTTTTGATTTCCT
The DNA here is from genome assembly GCA_018340775.1 of Taxus wallichiana var. yunnanensis. Taxonomy (NCBI): domain Eukaryota; kingdom Viridiplantae; phylum Streptophyta; class Pinopsida; order Cupressales; family Taxaceae; genus Taxus; species Taxus wallichiana. The sequence continues at coordinate 52,613,217 of CM031239.1, forward strand.
CCCCCGCCACTTCGGTTGATGAAGACACGTGGCTCACTATCATTGGATGCGGGCTGCGCGGGCCAATTTTTTCATTTGAAACCTTTGTCAAAAACTTGGCAAATTTCCAAGTTTACCCCCGATGCCCGTGACCCTCCTCGGCCACGTGGCGAGTTCCTATTGGCTCGGGCCAAATTTCAAAAAAAATTCCTGTGGAAATAACTTAGCAAAATTTTCATTGTGCCTCCCCTTGTGACACGTGTAAAATTTTCTATTTTGAACCTTCGACCAAAACTTGGAAAATTTTCCAAGTTCACCTCCGACCTCCAAACTCCTCTGCCACGTGGCAGCTTCTTATTGGCTGCGGGCCTCCAATGGGAAAATTTCCCACAAAAACTCCACTGAGCCATAACTTGAGAAATATGAGGAGTTAGGAGGAAAACTTTACCTTTCTGGAAAGCTGAGAGAGAGCTCTATCTGATGGTGCCATTTCCAGAAGGATTTGAGTGCCTAAAAGTCAAAAATTAAGACTAAGGCACAAGAGAGGTAGGAACACAAGGAGTTAGCCACAAAAAATGAGCAGGGGGTACATTTTGGATAACAAGAATTTAAATTCTAAGGAACCTAAAAGGTCTCCCAACAACTACTAAACCACTATTGGATTGAAAACAAATAGGACTATGATCAGACCCTATTCTGGGCAAAGAAGAGAGAGAGCCATCAAGGACAAAGAACCAACTTGTATTAATAAGAAACCTATCTAGTTTAATTTGGATAAGCTCATCTCCCATCCTTCTATTAGACCAAGTAAAGTTCCCACCTCTTAACTCCATATCCATCAAATTACAATTGGCAATGAAATCTGCCAGATCTGCCATGCTATCACTAAACATATTTGACCCACCTTTCTTTTCACTAGGACTAAGAGGAGTATTAAAATCCCCTCCAATCATCTAGTCCAACTCCTTATAATTTGATCAAAACTACATAATTTCTACCCACAACTTTTGTTTGTCACACACTGAATTAGGAGCATATATATTAGAACATATCCAAACCAAACCATTTTCCTTTTCTAAAAACAAAACAGCAAGGTGATGAGATGAATTACAAATAACCAATCCTTCCCTATCTTTTGAAAGCTAGAAAGTAGCAATCCCTCCCGAATCCCCCACAGAAGACACACATTGCATTTCCGAATCAAACCACAACTTATGCTTTATATCATTCATTTTTTCCAATTTCATTTTTGTTTCTTGTATCAAAAAAATGTTTGGCTTATGTTTTTTTCTAAAATGTGACATTATACTCTACTTATTGGGATTATTTAGACCCTTATATTCCAAGAAATGAGCTTCATTTAAATTTATTTGGAGATATGCTCTATTCAATAGAGCATTTCCTACCTGAATCAATTTATTTTGCCACAATTTTCTCCCTTTTTCCCTATTTGAAACATTTCCTCTTTTAGTCCAGGGCCTTCCACAATCAGCTTTAAGTTTCTCCTACTTCATCACTCCTAGTATTAATCTTTTTATCTTCCAAATTCTTTTCAAAATTTAAAGAACATAGCACAATCTCTGAATCCAATGGATCTTCTTTTTCATTTGTTAACACAACATCTCTTTTTACCTTATCCTTCTCTAGAGATTCCTGTACCAATATCTCCTCTTTACCTCCTTCCTTACTAAACTGACCTTCCTCTTCAAATATTTTTGACAAAATATTCTTATCCTGACTTTCACATAAAACTGGTCTACAAATGGGTTTGGAGAAGTCTTCTCATTACTATCATGCAAATTTTCCTTATCCCAACCTTCACTTAGATATGAATTTGGAATTATCTGATCCAAAAAGGGTTGATGATGATCTACTTCAATTTGTTCAATAATAGGTTCTTCTACTTCTAGAACACTAAAATTAAATTTTACTGAGGATGAACCTAGTTTCTTTTCCACTTCCTTCTCTTTTTTCTCCCAAATTGTCTGTAGTTGTTGCTTTCCTTTCTTGACCTCTTTACATTGCCTCTATTCATGCCCCATCTTCCAACATTTCTGAAAAAATAGTGGAGATGCCTCATATTCAATTTTTTGTTTCCACACCCCAAACTTTGATTCCAATTCAATTTCCTTTCTCGAGAATAGTCCCAATTTGAACATTGACACAAAACTATGCATACATTAACCTTGTTTGTGCCCTAGTAATCTGGATAAAAATTACCAATGATCCTATCGCATTGGCAATAGCCTTTAGAATTTCCTCCTCCCAAAACTCCATAGGAAGCCCAGGAGTTTGACCCAAATAGGAAGCTCATCTCGGTGTTTCATTATAAGGATCAAAGCCCAAACTCCACTTCTGAACCAACAAACTGGATCTTCCCAAAACCAAGGACCTCCTAAAAGGATGTTTTTACAATCTTCACCATTGGAAAGATTTATTATAAAAACCCATTTACATAAGAAGCTATTTCCATAGATCCTTTTGGTCTCCACTTCCTTCATGCCCATTCCCTAAACCACTCTACATTTGGTCGAGAACCATAAAACTTTCCAACCAGGGAATACTCCATCCTAGATAGCTTTGTATAGTCATACTAAAATATTGAAGCCCAATACCTCTAGTATGACCCAAAATATTATCATCCCAAGAAGGAGAACATAATACATTACCATTATCCAGCTAAGGATGTGGGTCCCATGTCTGCATCTTCTCAACTGGGGTTTCTTGTGTCTCGTGATAGTTCCCACCCATTAGGCTTTTGAAATCCTCCTCCTTGGTCCTCGCTCCCGCTCCCACTCCCACTCCATTTTCCCCTCACTACTAATATGTGAAAATTATCTTTCACACGAATGAAAAATATCTAAACATCATGACATCACATATTTTTTATCCATGTAGAAGGCTACGATTGTTGATGATTGGGTAGAAAAGTTATTTGAAAAATGGAAGAAGAGATTTGAGAAATCCATAATGAAATATGGAGAACTTAAGACCAAGCTCAGTGAAATTGATGAGTTAATTGAACAATGTGACAATGATATTTTCTACTATGAAGGAATTATTCCCAAGTTGAACCGTATCACTCAACTTGATGAAGATCTAGTTGAAAAGGAAGGGATTGTTCCACTAGAACAAATGGGAACCCAGTATGCAATTGAATATTTGGCTAAAATCAGGGTTGAAGTTTTGAATGAAGTTAGAGAAAAGATGGAGACAGAAAAGAAATGGGTTGACAAAGGAATTGACACCATAGATATGAAATTGGAAGGTATGGTGTTTGATAAATTCAAAAAGAGTTATGGTGACCTAGAAATGGAATTCCTAATCAATTCTTTTGAGAAAAATATCTGAGTTGAAAACTTTTCTTATGAGGTCATTGAGACACTAATGGTTATAGAAAGCATAATTACAAAGTTGAAAGCAAAGCCATGGGAATACAAGAAAAGGATGGATCAATGTGGAGATGCATTGAACAAGCAAACCCTGATTTTTCAACACCACATAGGTCCAACTGAAGAGGATGTAAGGAATTTATTTCAAAGATATGATGCATATGTGGAAAGGAAACCAAAGATGAAGATGGAGATATAAATGCAAAGACATATGAGAAAGCTTAGGCTTGTTTTTCTTGAAAAAATTTTTCATCTTATTTTAATTATTACTCTTGTTTCATGAAAGATGAACATTATGTTGAATTATTACTTTCAAGTATGAATGTAACCTGATATAATACATTAGACTTTTATATTGCTTTGATATAATTTTAAATCTATTATCAAGCATGTGTATTGATGTAACAGTTTGAGTTTTCTGTATTGTAGAAAAAAGAAAAATATGGATTCTATAGGGGCCCCAGCCCATGAAAACGTTGTGTACATTGTTGAGAATTACATCACAAAAGAAACTAAGTGAAAATACCTAATCATCCACTAATTTGAAATCCTCTCTATAAATAGGTAGTTTCTTCACAAGCCAATTCTTTCTAGGAAAAAATTCCTTTGTTCCCACTACCATTTGAACAAACACAATGTCTCTTGCTAAATTACGAGACATACCAAAAGACATAAGCTCATCAATTCTAGCCATAGGACCATCCAACAAACTAATAAATTGCGATATCCTCTCATAGGAGGAAACCCATTCAGTAATGTCTAGACCTCCTTTAGGAAAATATTTCTTCCCTATTGCTTTGAAAGTGGAGGATGGATTGGTAGTATGTGCAGAAGTTGGAGTGCAATTATAACTCATTTTGGAGTAGATAAAGTAGGAGGTTTAGAACTGGGTTCACCCCTACATTTATTCATGAAGACTAGTGGAGCTTTAGGAGGCTGAAAATATGTGGTCCCTGATGGTTTCTTCTCCAAGATTGAAACACGTTGCTCCAGTTCATTCATCCTACAAAAGAGAGTAGGCATGGTACCTAATGAAATCTCTCCATCAAGTGCATAAGACCCTAAGGGGATCTCTTTCACAGTGAATGCTTCATCACAAATGAAGGGGCATGTATAGTTAGTCAAACCTTGCATAGAAGGCCTGCTCTTGAGCCAAAATTGCTTCAACACTTCAGGAGTCTTTTGATGTTCCATCCTAAAGAGATGAAATAGATCAACTAAAAGGAAAAAAAGACATGGCTAATCATAATAATCCTCTCGAATCAACACTATACAAATAATTTGGGTGGTAAACAACCTCATACAATCCTTTGAATCTACAATGTCAAACAACATCCTTACAAATGCTTCGTCAAGACCTGCCAATTCAAAAATCTGTTGTAAATCCTCAAAAGAAATCTCTTTCAAACTGGGTGCCACTATCACTTCCACCATGTTGAAGATAGAGAAATCCACCAGACCCTTTCATAGTTAGAAAAGATGTGAGTTTGTAAAGGAAACAATGTGCATTTATAGGAAACTCGAGGTGGGAAAGCTAAGTAGAGTATAATCATGGTGAGATAACCTCTAAGATCTGTATGTGATACCCACACGAGAGAAATAAGTTTTAAATAAGTTAGTATTATGCAAAAGATAATGGTTGGCTCAATGTGACATGATCCATGTGGGAATAATCAGCCCAGAAAGACATGAAAAAGAGTGTGTGTTCCTTGAGATGGATTCTTAAAAGGAAAAAGGGATTACACATCAAATCAAGCCATATGGAGGTACTCAAAAATCATCAAAAATATTTCTTTACCCACCAAAAAGGGGAAATGATTAAACAAATATCAAAAATATGACATGGCATCCCATGGTCATTCTGGGAGAGTGAAAAACATGAATCACTCGTGATTTTTCCACCTAGAAAAATAAAATAAAATATTTTCAAGAGAATAATAATGGATCAAATTGTGTGATATAAATGAAAATATTCATATTAAGATTCATTCTTTTGGGGGAAAATTAAATGAGTGTGTGATCTATATTGTATAAATGCAATGAGAATACTCTTGCATAAGGGGGTTAAATTTTTATAAGTTTTTAGAGAGATTAGAAGAAAATCAATTTGCATTGTATTAAGTAGAACTAATATGAGATACTTGATTTTTTATTCATTTGTTCCCAAACCTTCTTGCCAAGATGAGTGCACTATATAGTCATTGGTAAAAATTGAGGTAAAAGGTGTTATGTTCCCTTGTTGAGGTATTGGTGTTTCTTGAATTAATTTATGTGTATTCTCATGAGAAATGTTATTTTGTTTCAAGATGTATTACTGTGAATCAATTATCTACATTCATATTGCAATCTTATGCTGATTAATTTCTTTGAATTACACAAAGTATTTTTTTAAATAGTGATAATTTGGTAACTATGAATTGCATTATTGATGGAGCTTTCCTTCATACTATAGTAAATGGTTTTAAATTCAAGTTGTACCTGTCTGATTTTAAGATCTTTGTCAGTTCTTGAGGGTATCTGGAACGTATTTGATTAGAAGTTGTCATCATTTTATTGAGAATTTATTATGATATTTTATGTTTAGATTCTCGAAGTTTGTATGAAATCTTGTATTCTTGAACCTCCATGAATACAAACCTACTAATTAAAGGAGTTATTTGAGTTATGTGATTTATATTTTACATCAAGAAAAATTGTCTAAAACATTTGTTAAGGTTCAGTTAAGTATGTTGTATAGGAAAATTTATCCCGCTTAATATCGCATCAATATATTAAAAACCATAATTAATAACCATTTGATCCACCTTAATTACCCATGCTTACATTGTTTATGAACAAATTCTAAGGAAATTTGTTTTTTTTTCCATCCTTTATCAAAAATATGCAAAAGCAAGATAGAACTATCATTGTCTTTAGTAACCTGAGCCTTCTTTAGAATACATCTACATTTTCTAATGTGACAACTCATGAGAATCAAATGATTTTTGCATTGACCATGTCTTCTTGAGGTTTCCTTTTCCACTTACCTAAGAAAGAGAGGATGCTTTTGTGAATTACAAGGTGGGACTGATTTGAGTACCAATAGAATACACTCTTTGTAGTGTTAGTATGAACATACAAACTCCGAACCCTATCTATAATCTCCTTGTCATTAAACATCATAATTTTCCATAATATCACATTTCCCTATTTACATATACTTATTAGCACATTAAAAAATAAAATCCACGACATCTTAGAATTTTTAGTATTGATATATCATTGGCTAATTTAACTAAAATAAACAGAGCATGTAATTTGAACCTATAAATGTTGTATATGTATTTCTAGAACTATCAATTAAGTGAAAAATTATTCAAAAGTCTTGTTTATCCTAGCTTCTAAAATAGTAGGTTTTATAATTCCCTGATTCACTATTTTTCAAAGAGGAACCTACACAGATGAAGCTATTTGCAATTTTGATTTAGCAATCAAATATATGTTTTTATAAAATTGTATTTCCAACAATTACCTTATGTAATCAAATAATTACAGAAAACAATCAAAAATTGGTTGTGTCACTATTAATATTTCATTTACTAGAAGTTACTATCATTATTTCATTACTACAATTTAATTTATAATGAAATGTCTATATAAACCATCCACTAGTGGTCCAAAATCCCTAAATGATTAACAAACCTAACTAAATAAAATCTATTTTCCTCAACCTTTTTGGAAACACCCATTTTTTCACTTCTAGTAATCATTGATGTCCATGTCAGGTATTTTATGAATCATTTCTCAGTCCTCTTGCAAAAAAAAACCCATAACATGTTTTACATTACTCATGCGAGGTAAACAAAAATTTAGAAAATTGTTTAGGGATCGACAAATAAAATTAAAAAATGATGTCAAACCCTATCAGTTGAGAAGTGTTTGTCAAAGAGCATTAAAGAATAGAAAAATTTGACTACTAGAAGTAGACAAAATAGGGTTTCGTTGAAAAGGCTATGAAAAATTCTACATTCATAGAATTTCAAAATTTTGGAAGGAGAAAAGGTGAGAATGCATACAGTTTTTGACACCTTCATGAAAACAAACCATGCTTAGAATTTTGGAAATCAAACCATGATCAGATTTTATGATGAATTATTATGCTTACAAATATTTCCTTTACACCAATGTTCTCACCATAAGCTTGATAAGTTTAATTGTCCTTTAAATATACTAATAAATGAAAATCTATAATCACAGAACCGAAACTTCCAACCACTACTTTCTTTGGCACAAAAATTACAAAAGACACTAGGCTTCTGTTAATTTGTTTTATATTTAATAGCTAATTAATAGCTATCAAATGGTGCACATATTTCATCTCACTACTCATTACATTTCTAATGTTTTTACCAATGACCCTTTCCTTGTTGTGGTCTCTCCCCCGCCAAAACAAACATGCATTCGCTCAGAACCCCGTGCACCAAGAATTGGTCTCATAACCACCCCTAAAAGGGTTATTCAAAGTAGCAAGAAAGGAAATGAAATTGTGAGCATTGATGAGATGGAAAAAGAAATATTGCTAGAAGATAGTCCTCCCACTATTCTTCCTACCATGGAAGAAGGTTCTAGTTTGGAAAATAAATTCAACATGCAAGATGATATTGTAAAAACCCTTGAGGACAATGTAGACTTCTTGCTTGAGTTTACTGTTAAGGAACAAGCTTCAAACCCCAACACCGGTCTCAAAGAGGAAATTATCACTCTAGAATATAATACTAAAGCCCTGGAGGATAAACACAACAACTACATGGCTATGAACAACACTATTTTGGATCTCATGTAATTCCACATCCACCAAATTTGTGACTCTAGTGGCATTCCAGACTCTGCATGGAAGAATGGCAAGATTACAAAAAATTTTAAAGCCACAAATTTAGACCCCACTATTTTCCATAGTCTTGAAACTCTATTAGGATTTTTAACAAATCTATTGGTTAGTGTTGTTGTCTCCTTGTTCTCGGTGCAACTATTTTGGTGTTGTTTTCCAGATAGTATTTTTTTGTTGTTGGTTCAATGTTGGGCTCTATGTAGGTAGATGGCCCCTACCTTTGTTTTTTCCTATTTTTTCTCTTTTGGTTGGGGTGTGGACCCCACGGATCAAAAAAACCACATTGTTATACTTTTTTAATCTTGGTTGTTGAGCCTCTGGTTGTAATCTTGGGTAAGGTCCCTCCAAAACCTTTTACCAATAATAAAAAAATGGTGCACATATTTCAAATGTCACATGAAATTTACTTTGTTCAGTTGTGTCAAATTAATTTTAGGGTAATAACCATATTAAACATATATGCCACACACAAATATTATCAATATTAACAACAATATCATTAAAATAACACCATGTTCATTGTCAATATTATCATCTTTAAATTACATAGTGAGTATATAATTATTCCATACTTTGACTATACTACCAATGATATGTGGTTCAATTGATGTCTCACATATTAAATTATCATATTTCAAATATCACATGAACTTTACATTTTTTGGTTTAATGGCACACACAAATATTAACCATATATGCCACACACAAATATTATCAAAATTATCAACATTATCAACAAAAGAACACCATGTTCATTGGCAATATTATCATCTATAAATTATATATAGAGTATATAAGTATTCCATACTTTGACTATACTACCAATGATATGTGGTTCAATTGATGTCTCACATATTGAATTATCATATTGTCCTCAACAAAAATATACTTTTTTACTGACATTATTTTTAAATTGTTTTGTTACAAAAATAGTTTCTTCAGATGTGTGTTTCAATGATCCCGATTGCGCGCCCATGATGCTAATCATTGGAATTAGCTAACTCCAATACATGAAATTTTTTCTTACACAATGTATATCATATTTTATAATCGAATGAATGATGCAATAATATATTACTATGGTTAAAAAAACTATAATTTACCTAGGTAAAAAGGCTTGTCACTTGAAGTTGTACATCCAATATTTTTTCCATTAGCTTTCTCTCTTGTTCCATTCTTTCACGCTCAAGTTGAAGCCTTCCCTGGTCAATTTTAAACAATGTCTGACTTAATACATGCATGCTATTTTCAATTACCTCTTTCAAATATCCATAATGGTTTCATTTTCTCTTCACACATTTTCTCTCAATTCAATTTATTCAAAGGGGGTTCTATCTTTGTTCCTTCCAAATTTTCAATGTTAATAGAAGGGATTTCGATTGCCCTCTCATGTCTTTTTCAAAAGTAGAAGTGGTTATATTAATCCTCTCTTTTCCATTAAAGCCAATAACCTTGTGTGTTTTCTATGTAATGTGATCCATATCTTCATAGAAATTGCATGTCGAATGTGTTTCCAATGTTGTGTTTTTGAATTTTTTCTCTTTCTTGAGGGTTTTCTTCAACGTGTTCATATTGTATTTGCATTGCACCATAGTGAATGTTTTTCCATAAACTTGATTCAAATCATATGCTATATTATACCAATGTTTCTTTCCAAGTTTTCCATAGTTTAAATGTTCATACACCTCTTCATAGATCATATTTTGACCACAACTTTTCTTTTTATTTCATCATCAACTCCTCATTATTTCTATCTCTTTCATATGCATGGGTTATTGAAAAAATTTCTTCTAATTTTGAATCATCAATAATATATGGAGAATTTAGATCAATTTGTGAATGTGGAATGCAAGGAACCAATTTCTGTGTGCCACTTATATTCTCTTGCAAATTTGAGACACTATTTCCATCTAAGTTTTACACCCAAAATTCCTTTACACAACATTTTCTTGGCGATGTTGAAAAAACCATATTTTCGCATAGTGTCTTGGAGTTAATTTGAAAAATTGGGATTTGAAACATGAAAACAAGGGAAATGGTTATATTTCCATGTCCTACAATTTTTCAGTTACTATAAACATTCACAAATGAAACAATTTATTTACTCCATCTTTTATCTAAACTTAATTTCATTTTTCATTTTCTAATAACAAATACACAAGGGGTCTTGCACTCTGTAAATTCACATAATCAAAACACATGTAGAAACATTTTAAATTTGTTAATTACCTACTGACAAATGAAATATTTACAATCACTATGAAATGGGTGAATAAAATTAAATTCTTCAAAATAAAATAACAATGCTTTTCCTCTTTTAATTTTCTTTAACTCTTTTCTTCCCCCATTTGTATATGTGCTCCTTGTTTTGGTGTTTTCACCTTCGAAATGAGTATATAGTTTCCCATTTTATTGCATTTGAATACTAATGTTAACAAAATTTTTGTGGATTAAAATTTAATATTATACCACTTAACATTAAATGCAGTACAAAAAAATAAAAACATACTCTAAAGTGGTATATTTTACATTATATGGTTTAATGGCCATTGAATGTTTAGGGAAGCACAATATTAAGTAGGTAACAATTGACCTTACAAAAAGCTATAATTGTTATTGTATAGAATTAAGGTAAAAATTTATAACATAATTTCTAATGTATGAAAACTAAAATTTGACATTGTTTCAAAATTAAATTTGACATATATATATTTAATTGAAATTAAGTCTTTAATATTGACAATTATTATGGATTACTTATACTCAATATTATATACAATTATTAAAAATAAACTTATATTGTTAAAATATTACGTAAGATATAAAAATCTTAGAAACAATTAATACACATAATTGAATCAAAGCATATACCACCATCCTTAATCAAATAAAGACTAAAATTGAACTTTATACCATAAAATAAACATATCTATACAATTTGAGAATTAAATAATGAACGATTTACTTTGGCACAATATTAATGGCCCTAAATTTTAGTCCAAGAGGTCTCTAGGTGAGATAGTTTTTAACTAGAATGGAAGGTGAAAATATGCCCTTTTGATGTGAATCCACCGTGCTGCAAGAGGTTGAAATACCTCTAAAAACACACATAAACACCTTTGCAAATAAAACCAAGAGTTTCACAATAGCTTACTTCTCATTCTGGAATTCACACTGATCTATTACATCATTACCATTCTCCTTTTATTTCAAGACTACTCTAAAACCCTAAAATGCCAAAAACCCTAAAATGCCAAAAAACCCTAAAATGCAAAACAACTCAGATTGACCCCAAAATTTGTGTGCCAAATATGCATTCATAAATTAGGGCTCACGCGAAATTTGGACTTATTCTGAAAAGCACAACAAAAGTTATTAAAGTTCTAAGACCTAGAGAAAAGCAGAAAAAACATTCGGAGCCAATTTTAGACCACTAGATGACGGAATCCAAGCCCGAAAACGTGCCAAAATGAGCACAACCTTGCAGGAAAAGTTTTCCCCAGCATAGTACTAATGTATATCTACCACCCTGTAAAATTTCAGGACGATCCAACGGTCGGATCAAAAGTTATGGCCTCTGCAAGTTATGCTCCCGCATCACCTTTGATATGCAAGTGATCACTAAGTTCAAGTTTGAATGCTCACACTTCATCTTGAAAATGCTCACAATTTGTCATGTGAGGGATCACACTTCAATGTGTGAGGGATTACACTTCGATGTGTGAGGGATCACATTTTGACATGCAATGGATCACACTTAAATCTACGAGGTATCACACTTTGATGTGCGAGGGATCGTATGTCGTCATGTGAGGAATCACACTTCGCAGATGTATGAGGCCACAAATCTCTCACACTACGATGAGTTATCATTGTCATGTCCAAGTGTGAGTTTTGAATGTGGAATTGCACCCACTCACACATTGAAGTGTGATTACCAAATTTTTACCTCCCATTCTAGTCAATGTTTGAATTTTAATGTGTAATTAAAAAAATTATGTCATAAAGAAATTGCTAGGCTATATAACTTTTGAAATTCATAGGGGAAATAATATAATGACTATGCATAAGCCAATGACTGTGAGTGGTAATGTGAAGTATAGTACCACTAGTTATAAAAATCAAAGTCAACATTTATAACTTTTATACTAAAAATTTAGAAAAAAGGTAGCCAATAACACAAGTAAAATCAAGTCACATGTATAAATCAGCCAATAAAAAGGTGACACATTTTCTACCTAAAAAGGTGATTTTATTCATAAGAAAGGGCCAATATTAATTTTATTTGTACTAGAAAAGTACCTATTTTAAATCCCTTAGAAATACTTTTTCAAAAAAATTAAATGCACAAAAGAAAATGTGTGCATTATAAAAATCTTAATCTTTTAAAGGGTATTTTTTTACAAAAATATGATAGTTAAGTAAATTTAACAACCTCCTACATTAGTATTCATGATCATTGGCTCTTTTCCCCCACATTATGTGTTTATGGTTAAAATTATACACACAACAGCAGGATCTAAGGGTGTAATACAATTTGTTATATGTTTAAAGATTTGGATTAAATGAGGTTTTAAAGATGTTCATATAAGATGTATATTTTATTTTCTCATTGTGATTTCAATTCTCCATACTAATGTTAAAGATTTAATTGTCCTTAATAATTTTATTTTTTTATTTGTGGATACAATTAAAAATGAACTATATTTTTGAAGATGGAGCACATGTGGATTTACTATCCAAAGGTGTGAAAGTTGTGGATGGAATAGTTTATCCATCTAAAGATACACTCTATTGTAGAGATGCAGGGTCTAGCTTATTCATTTTCACAATAAGTATTGTGAATAAATGGCAGAGTGAGACTTCCATACAAAATTGATGATTGTGAAACCCTAGCATAAATTGAAGAAAATGATTAAGCGTGTGATTTCAAATGTTTCCCACGTGGGCTTGATGGCATTTAATACATCATGAAGAGAGACTTAGAGGATACATTTAATGAGGATGAGGGTTTGAATTATAACAAAGTGATAGCCATTTTTTCACAACTCCTAAAAACATGGATGAATTTTCTACAACATACGTGATGCTAAAACATAACTGTCCTCATAAAGAAGGTAACATAGCTGAAGGATTTATATCCCTAGTACAATAACATGTGATTTCAAGAGTAGTGTTGGGACCCACACCATTTGGTGTTTTTGTGGAGAATATTATAATTACATGCAATGATTTCTCTCCAAGTCTAAAATACAACAACAAAGTTTCTGGCTAATCAAAACCTAGTTTATCAAGAAACAAGAACTCGCACTTCATGTGAATGGAAATTTTAAACTCCAAGAAACAATTGCCACATCAAACACTGACTTCAATTTAAATTTCAATAAGGTTACTACCAAGTTGATACATTTTTTTCAAAAGAACACAATTTTTTTGCAAAAGATAAAATTATAAATGTCAATGAAGGAGACATGGTACACTTTAAAAAATTAGATGACAATACATTTCGGTTGCATGTTGATAAATTAATTATGAATTTTTACAAGGGTTGCTCCATATCGAAGGATCTCTCACACAATTTTCTTCCATCTAGTTGGCCAATCAAGATGGTGCTGTTATGGAAGTAAGGCTAAAAAAATTCCAAAAGAGTTATCGGTAAAAATATGGACGCATTTGAAGATCCATTACCTCAACCGGTATACCCAAATTCATAAGAATCTTCCATATGTAGTAGTAATAAAAAAATGATAAAAATACCTTACAATTCCTGCAAATGCCAAAAGGTAAATTCTACTCCATTTAGTACACCAAAGGAAAGGGAAAATGATGAAAAAACAAGAGAACAATTTTTGTCTAAAGTTGAGAAAATACCTTGCTTTGGAAGAAAGGATGTCTCTCTAATCTATCACTAAGAACTTTCAATCACAGTTGGAATTTAATTCTAGGTATGAATGAACTTTCCATAAAAACTTTGTACTTAATACATTCACCACAAATGCTAGCAGTTGTGATCAAGGTCAAACTTGACAACATACTATAGATAAATTAAAGTTATGTGGAAGGGATGTATGTTAGAGTTCATGGTATAGATGTCATGAAATCCCAAAAATAACCTATTACGGATATAGACAATATTTTATTAATTGTGAGAGGAGGGAAATAAATAGAAATACAAGAAAATAAAAACAAATGTGAAACATTGTCATAACTACTGCATTGATATCAAAAATGGTGGAGAAGAATTTTGATATATCCCCACACATGTCTCATTCAATGGGACAAGATGGTACTAAAGTAAAAATGAGACTATTCCCTACATGTTATACTTTTTCTTACATACTACAAAAGTGCAACGAGGTCCTTTCACTATAGGACATTCCTCCAACATCACAATCAAATCTCGAAAAAATATGGCAAGAAATTTTTTCTCATGTTTCAATCACAAAGAACAACTTCTTCACTAAATAGGATGAGTGGATAGTATTAAAATTAATTTAAATAAAGATAAATATGGATGGGGTAATTGTGAATGTAAGATATTAAATGATTAATTAATTAATTATTGTGGCTTAGTTAATTAATGGGAATTGATGGGCATTTGATTAGATAAAGGGGTTGAATTAAATAAATATGTGTGTGTGGTTGATCAAGGGTATGGATTCCAAATTTAGGTGTCTACAAATGAAGTGTAATAACAAAAATAAAACCGACCTCAATAGATAATGGGCTTTACCGATACTGCGAGGATGAATACTGATGTTGAAGATTGATTGAAGATGCTAAGTTTGAGTGAGTGTATAAGTCCATTGGTCTTAAAAATTAATATACAATTAAAGACACTAAACCGAAAGGATTAGACAAATGGATAAATGAGTTTCTCATCAAATTTTGATTCCGTGAATCCAAAGGGACTTCCTTGGAGGATGTTAGCTCACTATGTAATAATTAATTGAATTGATAGAGATAACAATTATAATAGATAGCAATATATAGATGATAAATGGATGCAGAGCTCTAGAATTAAAGGTTGAAAGGAAGGTCCTATTTAGATTCAAAGGTATCCCAGGAAAGTGTGGATGTAATTTGAACGTGTTCAAAGTAATCATACAAGAAGTCGTTAGTCTCTTGTTGGGTATAATAGACAAATTCAATTTGATCCTTGATATCTTGTTTGTCAACGACAAATCAAATTGGGAAAAGTGTGAGTTCATATAGGATGTTGTAATGTTCCTAGAAAAAAAGGTGTCGACTATATGGAGATCATAAATTCTTGTAATCAGATGTGAATGGCTAGGAACTTCCATCTAATAGAGAGCGACACTTGGAAACAACATGTTAAATGTATAGGAGTTGATAAAAATTTGATAAACCGATAAAAAAGTGTAATTTTGATAGGAGTCACTGGTGATTTAGGCCAATTGCTAGTTATTAGGGTGAATCACTAGTGATTTCTATGGAAATTAACATTTTTCTACAAATGATATTTTAAAGCTCTATAAAAACGTTATTTATTAACTTAAAATTTTATGATGAATTGAAAATGACAAAGAGAGATATAAGAGTTCCTTTAAACAGAGATGCAGAGATAAAAGATGCCTCAAATATTCAAAGTGGTAAATATCTGATTTGATAAGTTATCTTTTCATGTTCTTGAGAACTTGGGTGATGGAAATGACCATAAAAGTGCTTGAAAATGATTGATACTAATGCTTGATTATGTTTGAAGTTGTCCTAGATGTTTTTATGTTGTAAAATGTAGAGCAAGATCAAAAATGAGGTCCAAGATTCGAGATTGAAGATCCCTAAGAGAGAGCACGAAGGTGTTATTTATAATCATTGGTGATTCGGTTGAATTTCTCGGTGATCCTCATTTTATGGGAAAATAGCTAAAAAAGTGGTTGAAATAACTTCTAATCGGGGTTTTTGGTTTGGGATGTGGGTAAATGGTTAAGAGAAGGTTGGGGATGAGGTGTAGAGGTTAGGAAGGTTGTGGAATGGTTAATAAATTGTTGATTTGGTTTTGTCTTATTTAATTTTAGTCTCCAAGTGGTTTTGGGTTGTTTTAAGAGGAGTAAAATGAGATTTTACAGTTGTGAAATGATTTAATGGGGTGTGAGAGAATATTTACATGGAGTAAATATTGTGGGGGATTTTAGACTATGGATAAAAGATGTATGGATTTAAATAATGTGTTAAATTATTTTCTTTGATTTAATATAGTTGTGAAGATAGTGCATATAGTGAAGGAATTAGCGGTGCAAATTTTGAGTGTCTACAATGACCTTAGATTAAATATTTACCTCTAATTCTATCACAAAAGGTGATCCTAATGGGGTATATACTTTAGAATTTGATGGTATTTGTTCAAATTTTGGATATGGATTTTATGTGGTGCTTATAACTCCTAATCAAGAGATTTTTCCTTTTTCTTTCAAACTATAGTTTGAAAACACCAATAACATGGCCAAATATGAAGCTTTATTATTGGGATTTAAAATGGAAAAATAAAATGGAGTCAAAATTTTTAGAGGTCAAGGTAACATTGAGCTAATTGTAAATCAGGTCAAGGTTTTATATCATGTGAAGAATTATCACCTAAAATACTACATGAATATAGTTTAGAACTACATTGAGGACTTTGAAGCATTATCTATCAAGGTTGTATCAAGAGAACACAATGATAAAGTTGATTCTCTTTCCATTTCCATTTCATTACTTATACCTCATCTAGAATTCAAAGAATACATGTATATTATTATGATATTCTATCATCTAAGTGTCCCTGATAATGCATCCAATTGGTAGGTCTTTAATGATGATCAACAAATCATCACTTTTATTGAAAAGTATGACAACTATAGCGAAATTTACTTTGAAGGTTTTGAATCTTATTTCTATGAATCCATCTTGGATTCATGCAAAGAAGCCATGATGGATAATTCCTTCAACTTAAAGGGAACAAGATTCCCACGAACTAGTGTCTCTCTCTAAGGATTACTTTATAAACATGATCACTTCATCTAATAAAAAAAGTTGAACCTAATTTTTCTACCAAAGTTTAACATGTCAACTTGGAGATATTTGAGAAACCTCGAGTTGTAAATAATGGCAAGGGTTGTTCTTCAAAAGATAAAATGTGGTATGTGGCATTAATAAGGAAATACATGGATGTCTTTGCTTGGTCATATGCAGATCTAAAATCATTTAGGCCCAAAGATGTCCAAAAACATCACTCTCAAGTATGATGCCTAATCATATAAACAGAAGCAACACCATTATAATCCAAATATCTCTAGAAAATTTCTTACATAAATCAAAAAGATATTGGATGCAATGATTATATTTCCCATTCACCATTCTATATGGGTCGCTAACAATATCTCGATGTGAAGAAAGAATGAAGAAAGTTGTATTTGTGTTGATTTCCACAATCTAAACCAAACTTTACTCAAGGATAATTACCCCTTACCTATCATGGACCAAGTCTTGCAAATGGTAACTCAATATAAAATTATTTCCATGTTGGATGGATTTTTAGGTTATAATGAGATTAACATAGTTTTCGAGGATCAACACAAGATGACCTTCACTACTCCTTGGGGTACCTTCACATATCATAGACTTGCTTCCAGATTGATAAACACTGGATCCATATTTCAAAGGGAAATGGACATGGCCTTCAAGGAATTAATTTGAAAAATAATTGTGGTCTACCTATATGATGTAACGGTATTTTATAAGAAAATACAAGATAATTGTGATCACATAGAGAATATTTTTTAAGGTCTTGTCAACATGGGATCTCTTTGAATCCTAAGAAATACATTTTTAGAGTTATGTAAGGAAAGTTATTAGGGCATATTGTGACCAAGAAAGGAACTATGATTGATTCAGAGTGATTTAAGGCTATACAAGGCCTCAATCTTCCTATTATTAAAACTGATGTTCACTCGTTCTTTGTTAAAGTCGGTTTCTTGAGAAGGTTTGTCCCTAAATGTTTTGAGAATACTTGACACATATCATAAATGATGAAAGGGAAAATTCTATTTCAAAGGGAATATTGATGGAAAATATACTTATCAATAATATCAAGGAATCTATTTCTCAAGCCCATGTCTTAGTATGTCCATATTTTCAAAATGATTTCATGATGTATAGTTATGCCTCTTCTCATACCGTATCTAAAATCTTGGTTCAAAATAATGTTGACGGTGTTGAGTATCCCGTTGATTTAATGAGTTGTCCTTTGAAGAATCATGCATTAAATATGTCACAAATCAAAAACATGCTTACATAATGGTCATGGCAGTGAAACATTTTATGTATTACATATTTAACTCCCACACCTTGGTCCTAGTTCATGATACCATAGTGAAATCCATTCGACTTAGTAGGAGTTAGGTAGTCAAAAGGGTAACTAGATTACTAAAGTACAAGATTATAAATTAGAAATAAAATGTACAAAAATTGTATGTGGAAGATGATTGTGTCAACTTATTACTAAGAATAATCCTAAGGAAGACACACGTAACATAGGGGAATATGACGAGGAATTTCCTATGGTGTTGTTCGTAGTAAAATTGGTGATTGGTATTCAAAGATTGCATATTTCCACACTTATAGAGAATTTCCTGAGAATATAAGCTCAAAGGAGAAAATGATTATGAAATTGAGATAAGCTAAATGCATGTTTTGGGATAATGGTCTCGTATAAAATAAGTATTAACAGAGACTTTCTCCATTGTGTGTATAAGGATCATCACGGTAAGATTTTAGAATATTTCCATAACTTGGCCTTTGAAGGTAATTTCTTGGCATCTTTTACCATGCACAATATCTTATGAGATAGGTATTATTATCCCACCTTATTCCGAGATGCATCTACATGGGTGGAAAAATGTGAAGCTTGCCGAAAATTCCTATGTTGGCTCAAATTGACAACACTTCCCCTTAAGCCAATCATGATTAAAAACCTCTTAAACAATGGGGAATTGATTTTATTGGTACATTAAACCCTTTTTATACTATTGGAAATAGTTATGTGCTAACAACAACTGACTACTTCACCAAATGGGTGGAATTCATTCCCATGAAACATGCTACTTCGAAGTTATTTGTAACTTCATTAAGGAGAACATTATAGTAAGGTTTGGAATCTCTCTTAATATTATGGTTGAAAAAAATTCAAATTTATCATCCTATGAGCTCACCGAATTATATAATGGATATGGAATCACCTTGGCTAATGCATTTGAAAACTACCCTAGGGAAATGGATAGGAAAAATCAAGCAAAAAGAACTTAGTGACTATAATCAGAAAGCTTGTTGATGATAAACAAAGGACATATCAAAAGGAATTGTATGATACACTATAGGAAAAATATATCACTCCTAAAATGGATACAAGCATGTCTCCTTTTGATTCCTTTATGTTGTTGATGTTGAGATTCCTATCTCTCTAGAGTTGGTAGCTTTGAATTTGGCTAAGATAATTGAAGACAATACATTTCAAAAATATATTGAGAAGAGAATTATGTACCTGATGAATTAGAGGAGAATATTTCCAAGGTGGTTGATAAGATCGAAAAACATTAGAGAAAGGTCAAAAATTCTTTGACAAAAAGGCAAAACGCCGTAATTTTCAAGTGGGAGATCGAGTCCTTTTATGGGACAAAATAAGAGATCTGAAAGGAATTCACGGAAAGTTTTATTCTTTATGGAGAGTTCCTTTCAAAATAAACCTCTTATGTAGAGAAAATAATTTCTATCTATCCTCCTTTGATGGAACACATCTCCTATTACCTCATAGTGGGAAATATCTCGAAATGTCTAAGTAGTAGAGAAATTTGTCCCTTGCTTACATTATAGTTACCTTTTTCTTTGGTGTGGTTTTTCTTTTATTGTTGATTTTTGTTTTGCATTTTTTTCTATTTGTTCACGTTGTATTTTTTATCCATTTATCTTTGAATTCATGGCCCAATGGCAAGAACACGTTATAGATCTAGGATTCAATCCCTTTGTGTTATTCACAACCCAAAATAAGTCCCTAGTTGGAGCCAATTGTTATCCCAATTTTTTTATTTTTATGATTAAATTTGGATAACCAAACATAAATTTTCAATTCATCCTTGATGGCTTTAGAAATTTTCCTATATCTTTGAAAATCTAAAAATCTAGCCTCAAAGGTCCATTTTAAGATTTTTTTTTTTTCAGTTTTTGGGATCTCCATTCACATTTTTATATCATATGTTAAGTACATCTTGAACCTCCAAACCTGATACACTAAAGTATTTTGGGTTTAAAGATTTGGAGACATCAAAACAGATTAGCCAAAAATACATGCTTAAGTGTCATATGCTTCCCGAATCTCTCGAACCCTAAAACACTATAGTGCTTTAGGTTGAACTTTAGTTACATAAGGATGTGCGGTGCTTTTAACATGCTTCAGTTATATGTTTCCTAAACCAAAACCTGATAGTATCTTTGTATTGAGTTTTTTAGGGTAAGGTACATCACAACATATAGTTTCCTAAGTTTTTTTATGTCATTAAAAACCTGGTCCCTAAAACACATGTAATCCTTTGTGTAGGGTTTTCAGAAACTGATAGCATGTAATAAAATCAATTCATGTTTGGTCAAATTCCTAACCTCGGTTAAATACATTAATTTCCAATTCAAATTTATTCCCACATGTGTAAAATGATGTGTAATTAATGTAGGTTAGTTATAAATAATCAATATTTTACATGTCATTTTCACCTCGGTATGAATTTGATTTTTACTATTTGAATTTGTTTATGCCCTTCAAAATCTCCAAGGTGATTTTCTTAGTGATTTGGATGCATTTTCTTGATTTTTCGTGGTACCCATTTCATTTTTTGGTGATTTCAATATTTCTCATACGTTTTCATCAACTTTTGAGATGATTTTTACTTGTTCTTATCTCCTCATTTTTCTTCCTAGATTGTTTGGGTTTTCTTACTCTTTTCTCCTTATTCTTGTTTTAATTAAGGATTTTTCCTAAATTATTTACCATCATTATGATAAGAGAGTTTATATTTTTTCCCCATAACAAATTTTCTAACTAAATTGGGTTTCGTCATGATAAACATGTCCAAAAACGTGATATGAACTTGTCAATCATGATGAGAAACCCGATTCATTGTTTTAAAACTCTTGAAATGTCTGAAAATTATTAACCTCTAACTTTTTGTGTCAAAATTTTCGGGTGTTATACAAGTGTAACTATCCATCAGTGTGTTTTAAATCTTGAGGTGTAATACATCATCTATGTTCCAACAATGTGTCAAGTTTCTCAAGGTACTACGAAAGGAGGAAAACACAACAAAGGACTTTTTATATTTATAGTGTGCCAGTCATAGTAGAAGTTTAGGTTATTGTTTCTAAGCATTCAAAGGAACTTGTAGACACAAGTATATGCACTTGGGTACATTTCAAGTTCTTAAATAATGTTATGTATACATGATTACTAATGAATAAAACAAGTGGTTGATAGCTTCTTTTGGGCCTTTTTATTTATCTCTTACACTTTTATTGGCCTTACATATCTTACACTCTATCGGAACTTTAGTGATTTATCTTTTATTTCCTTAGAAACTAGCTCCCGTTAGGATAGAAGCACCCAAGTGCTTATGTCCCTTGTAGGCACTCCTAGCCTTTTTTATCTTATTTTTACTCTATTATGTCTCTTTTACTTCTTGGTCACCTTTTAAAACTTTGGCTCAACATTTCAGTTGTCAAGTACAAAATTCAAGCAAGGGAATCATATATATACTTATTTATTGCTCTCGAATAAGTGGACAAGTATCATAAGCATTATCTATCATCACCTAAGCTTAAATCAAAGGCACAAGAGCATTAGAAAATATACATCTAGTATACTCATAAAAGGGACAAGGGCTATATCAATCTACATACATAACATAGGAGGGAAGTTCATTCTATTCCATCACACAAATTATATGTACTTGGTACATTCTAGATCTATCCCGCTATCATCATGTAACTTGAACAAGGGAATCATATGGAATCATTACACACACAGTAACAGAGAAACTTAATGGAGTATGATATGTAGTGCAATGCTCATTGTAAGTTCACTCTTGTGAAAGTCGAGGTCATTCCAAGTCCCCATTCTACGTCTTTATTTGTTAAGTTTGATGTGTTTTATGGGAATGTGTCGCTAGATATATATTTTCTAGTATACATGTATGATTGAAGACATTACGAAAAGCTAGAGAGACAAAGAGAGATCAATAGTGAAGCTCCTCCATCCCGTAAAAGATCATAACCTAAGCATCTACGTAGTCACTAGTGCATAAAATAGTCACTAGCACCCATGTGCTACTCTTTGTCCTCGTGTGGGTGCTTCTTTCCAAAGCATAATTCTAAGTATCATAACCCTCAATGAGACTTGAAAACATATCTTTTCAGTCTATTCTAGCAATTACGTAGTCCAAACCACTCCCATATCACATGAAATAAGCTATGTCATATGTCCTCTTTTACTTTCTTAGGGTTTCATATATTTTAATGCTTATTACTTTTCAATTACTATATATTATCATTAGTTTTAGTATGTTACTCTGAAATTAAGGTTTAATTCAATTAATAATAAATCATCCTTCTAGCGGTACACATGTACAGAACATATTAGCACAATATAGAATTGGCCAAAGCACAAAGTCACGTGATTGGTCCAGAATATAAAATAGACCAAAAATAGAGAGTAAACACTTGTACCCAAAATAGGCATGAATAGTGGGAACTTGTATCCAACCCAGGCGGTTGTGTCCTAGGAGAAAAAATAAATAGTTTCTTAGTTCTACATAGTTTCTAGCGGTCTCAATACAATTCTATAATTTTAGACGTTTCTTTATGTTACAAAATTCAGATTCTGATCGGTTACAAATCGGGACATGCCATCTATAGTGGAGATTATTTTATAATCATCATGGATGGAGAGAAAAAAATACCTTTCTCCCCAACACTCTTATCTTAGCATGATATCTCCCATAAACTCTCTCTTGGCATGAGATCACCAAAAAAACTCACTTTTGGCATGAGATCACCCAAAAAACTCACTCTTGGTGTGAGATTACCCAAAAATATCACCTTTGGTGTAAGATCTCCAAAAAAACTTACTCTTGGCATGATATCACCCAAAAAATAACCTTTTGGAAACAATACACTCAACATCTCCAAATCAAATAGGACAAATTTCTATCCTTTACACTCTTATACATCAAGTGCACTCTTTCCTTAACTATTACTTTCTACATACTCTTATTTACTTATGCATATGTTACTCTAATTTTTCACATACAATAATTTTGTTATCTCGTGACATACTCTTGTTCTATAGTTCATGCTTGACTTTTAAGGGTGTCATTCCTTTATGAACCCCACTTGTTGAATTTTGGCTACTAACCCTCTGCGCTTCATGTCAACCTTTCTAATAATCACCACATCTCATCCGGTAAACATACTTTACCTTCATTACCCGATGATGCACTCTTGTTCTATGGTTCATACTTGATTATTGAGAGGGATTTTATAAATGAACCTCATCTCACACACATATGCTGGAGGAAAACATGGCTATGAACCCCACATATGTTGAATTTTGGCTACTAAACCCTCTGCGCTTCATGTCTATATTTCTAAGAATCACCACATCTCTGGTAAACATACTTTACCTTCATTACGCAATGATGCAATCTTATTCTATGTTTCATACTTGATTGTTGAGAGGAGTTTCTAAATGAACCTCATCTCACACACATATGCTAGAGGAAAAAATATCCTCTCTCATCTACACATTTTACATCTCACATCCCACTATTACATGAACACAAAATCTACACATCTTGGTTGTATTTACTCTTGTTAGCTTATACTATTTACATGTTACACTTTTTTCCATGCTATTTGGATGTTTAGTATGCCATTACCTTTGTATATACACATATGTGTGTTCACATGGTATATTGAGGTGAATGTTGGAACTTTACCAATTCTTAGATGATACATGATGCTCGACACTACTCTTTACTAGTCCCGCTTTGAGGCTCTTGAGGGTATCTACCTTTTATACTCTCATACTACAAATCAAAGGTCTTATCGTTTCAATATTTACTACTTTTTGTCACTTTGTCACTTAATTTTTTTAGTGATCTATTCATGCCTTCACATATTACTTATCTTTCTAACATGTTAATGGATGTTACATATATAGTATTTACCTTGCATGATTCTATACTGAGACATGGTTATCTATCACCTATTATTTGCTATTGTTTGGTATTGTTTGTGGGTTATGTCGTATGTCTTTCTTTCACATTGTTTTTATGGATGCTTCAGCCCTAATTGTATTGTGACATTTTGAGCGATGTCCCATGTTTGAAACCTACTTTTCATGGTACATCTTGTATTTAAATTTTTTTGCTACATTGTTTCTATTTACATGCTATATATTTTTACACTAACGCCTTTTTCTAGCCTACTTTTTTTTGCATGTTCCTTGGTTTATACCATGTACATCCCCTACCCCCTATAGGTATCCAATACATGATATGCATATCAGCTTCCATTCCTCTCCTTTCAATTTCATCCTCCTACATTCATCACATGCACCACAAACGAGGGGGAATCTATTAGGTAAGCAAATCACCCTTCATGTAGCAAAGAGTTACATAATAGATCAAAGCACAATACAGAATTGGCCAAAGAATATAGTCACAGATTGGTCTAGAATCTGACATGGAACAAAAATATAGAGCATAGAATAGCACCCATAATAGATAGGAACTATGGGCACTTGTGTTCGGGGGAAAAAATAGACATTTTTTCATTTTAGCATAGTTTCCAGAGTAGTTTTAGTATAGTTCTACATTATCATACATTTATCTTTAGTTACGAATCCATTCTGATGGGTTAGAAATTAGAATGTACCATTTGCATTGGCACTTATTTGAAAAGCATCATGAATAGAGAAAAATCATACCTCTCTCACCAAAACTCTTCTCTTGGCATGATATCTCCCAAAAAAATCTTGACATGAGATCACCCAAAATGCTTGCTCTTGGAATGAGATTGCCCAAAAATCTTACCTTTGGCATGAGATCACCTAAAAAAATTTCTCTTGGCATGAGATCACCCAAACACCTCACCTTTCGTGAATAATACACTCAACATCTCCAAAGTAAATAGGACAAATTTCTATCCTTTACACTCTTATACATCAGGTGCACTCTTTCCTTGATTATTACTTTCTACATACTCTTAGTTACTTATGCATACATTACTCTATTTTTTCACATACATGAATTTCAATACTCTCTTTCTCTTATTTTTCAAGTTAATCCTTATATATAAAAATAAGTAGCTCACATCAACATGCACAAGCTCCAACATCACACTACTATACATACGCTTTAACCCTAGGGTCTAACTCCCCTTCTTAGTTTCTACGCTACGCATTATGATCACTTCATGCTTCAATTGTCCACTAGGCATGATATCAGCTACACTATTCTCTACACAATTACAAGGTATGCATATTATATCTACTTAATCCTATCGAGTATTCACTTAATAGTATAAAGTGGGGGCATGTGCAGACACAAAATATTTGCACTTAGGTGCATTTATAGGGCCTAAATCATGCTAATGTATACATGATTCCTAAGAAATAAAAATAGTGGTTGACAACTTATTTTGGGCCTTTTTCTTTATCTCTTTCACTTTATTGGCCGTACATATCTTACAGACTCATCCAAAACTTTATTGATTTATCTTTTATGGCCTCGAACACTAGCACCCAGTTAGGATAGAAACACCTAGGAAATCTTGTCCCTCCACGGGAACTCTTGACCTAATTTTATCTTCTTCTTACTCTTTTGGGTCTCTTTTACTTCTTGTTCACCTTTAAAAACTTTGGGTCAGCCTTTAAATTTTCAATTACAAAATTCAAACAAGGGAATCATATATATACTTATGTTTTACTCTTAAATAAGGGGTCAAGCATCATAAACATTATCTATCATCACCTAAGATTATATCAAAGGCACAAGAGCATTAAAAATCATACATATAGCATGCTCATACAAGAGAAAAGGGCTACATCAATATGGATACACATCATAGGAGGGGAGTTCACTATAGTCCATCACACACATTCTACATACTTGGTATATTCTAGATCAAGCCCTCTATCATCATGAAACTTACATAAGGGAATTTAGGGCATCATTACACACACAAGTACAGAGAACTATATGGAGTCTGAGATGTAGTGTAATTCTCTGTCATAATTTCACTCTTCGAGTGACCGTTGGGGTTAGTCCAACTCCTCATTATGCATATTTATTTACTAGGTTTGATGTGGTTTATGGGCATGTGTAAATAGATATTTATTTTTCATGTTATAGGTACCACCAATGATTTTAAATTGAAACTAGAGAGATAAATAGATATTAACAAAGAAGCTCCTCTATCTTAGAAAAAATCGAACTTGAGCATCCGAGCATTCATTAGCACCTAGAATGGTCACTAGTGCCCAAGTGCTCTCATCTTCCCGTGGGTACTTCGTCAGCAAAATTATAAGTCCTAAAACCCTCATTCATCCTTGACAACATTGTTTCTACAATGTTCTAGTAGTTACTTAGTCTAGACCACTCCCGCATCACATGAAATAAAAAAATTCAACTTCCCTTTCACTTGCTTAGGGTTTCATATATTTGAATGTTTATTGCTTATCTATTACTATGTATTATAATTTGTCATCATTTATACTACGTTACTCTAAAATTAAGGTTTAATTCAATTAAGAATAAATCATAACTCTCTAACAAGGTTTTTCCAATTCATCCTTTAATGTCTAAATCAGGAAAAGAGAATCCAAGGAAAAAAACATTGAAGGAAGAAAAAGAGATGAAATACAAATATCAATTGGTGGTTCCCCATTCAAATATTGATTGAAATATTGATAGTAGGGATATAGAGTTGGGCCATACCAACATAGATGAATTTTTCGAAGAGTAAAGATCCCTTCTAAGTCACCATAGATGCAATGCATCTATGATATAGGATTACCTCTTGTTTCAACATTCCCTATCTCGCATAATGTCAAAAATTCATTCTTGCAGTAGCTATTCACTATGATAATGATTCCAGGACTATAAAAAACCAATATGGAGAAATAGTGATCTACCCGCACAAATATTATTTTGAGGAACTTATCAATCTTTTGATCCTCAATGAGTATGTAGATATTGATGTCAAAAAGGCCCAATGGGATTGGAATGAAAATGGAAAAACTTGCATTAATAATTTTATTAATATGTATCTTAAGAAAACAAATCCAACATTGATTAAATTCTTAAAGACCCGTCCTAGGAGTGATTTCATCCCAAAAATCAATGACATCATAACAATCTTAAGAATATTGTGTCTCCTTGAGGAAAACGAATTCAAATAATGGATGCACCAATTATTCACTATCATGAGGAAGAATAAGCAATTATTCAGATGGGGTGATTTCATCAGTGACACCCTTCATAAGCAACTAAGAGAAGTGCATACAATAGGAAATATTTACGTGACATCATATGTCACATATGCAGAGCTAGAATGAGATTGTACCTATCTTAAACATACATGGTTAAAGGATTTTTATTATGTTTACAATGTCTACCCTTATTTATCCTTTAAGAAAATTCTAAATCATTTCCAAAGGGTGAATGATGCTTTCTTCTACAACATCATATGCGAGTTATACAAATACCTCTTTAAGTGTCAATACAAAAGTGATGCTATTGTATCTCATTAGGGGTGTATCTTCCTCCAATTCCCAACTTTAATTTATATCCTAGTTGAAGGATTCTATGGTTTTCCATACTTTTTGCTAATATTTGAAAGAAAAAAGGGGTCTTGATAGATCTCGTAAGGTAATTGTTTGATTTTTCTAAGTTCTTGCAAAGCAAGTGTAAGGCGAGAATTCATTTCCCAATCTCAATTGGCCAATACACGTGTACATCAATAATTAAGTTGAATGATATTGCCATCAAGATGCAAGGAGTTACTCTAACATCTTTTCATTCAATGCCTAGCTTTGATTACAGAGGAGTAATAAAAATCCTTGGGAATATACATCTCTATGTTCCCAAACTTGACGATTTGTGGATCGATTACATGAATAAAGTGGTTATGAGAAAGAAAGATTACATTGAAATGAATGTGGAAAAAGAAGCTAAGTATAATATTGAAAATATTCTAGAAGCCATAGTGGATGACAAGGAAGCCTTAGACTCTATTTATGAGCAGATGAAATAAGAAAATTTTGGTTTTGCCTTAATTGATTGGTTGATTAAAGAAATGACATCTAATAATGAGAGAGCTGCTCAAATTTTCATTTAAACCAACCATTGGATTTTCTGATTAAATATTTAGCCTAAATATCCCAACTTCCCAAAGGTTAAGACAAATGTCGTGTCGAGGTGGGCCCATCCTAGGAATATAAATAAAAAGGTGAGGCACCTAAGAATAATGTAGGAATAAATATTGTTAGCTCAACAAGGTAAAATATCCTCCTTCAGTCCCACCCAATACCATTATAGATGTTGATTCTCCTCTTCAAAAAGGTAAAAACTACCAATCAGTACCATGAGTGATTACTCTCTTCCTATTTCTTCCCTCCACATCACCTATACATTACCTCTCTGTACATTGGCCCCACATGTGTCACTTCCTATCACCTCTCCTCATGTTTCATCACATCCACCTTCTTCTCCACCTCATATTCCTTCTCCCCTCATTTATTTTATCCTCCTCACTTATCTCCCCCTCATCCACCATTGTGGAGAAAGTTTAAGCTATCATCATATTCATTCTTCTAGCATCATATTTTCTCATATCCTCTCCTTCCACTTCCTCCATACATGTATCATTAGTATAGGTTTTCTCCTCCATTTCCCTAATTTCTTTAGGGGTAGTATGTCCTTGGTTTCTCCTGTTATAACTTTCCCTTCTTCATATTTTCCCCCTCTCTTTTTTAGGTCATCCCTCAATTTCTACATCTCTTCCTATGATTAAATTTTCTACCCCTCCTCCCTTGGTTTCAGCTACAACCCTTTTGATCACATATCCTTAGAAGTAGTTAGTTTCCTCTTCAATTATATCTTGTCTTTTAATACAAACCCCAAAAAAGAGGAAGAAATCAATGCTTCCTAAGGAATTTGATTTTAGTACGTTTATTTTTTCTCCCTCTCGTCCATCCAAGAAACCCACAATTCTCTACCATATTAAAAATTTCACTCGTGAGGAGAGGTTTATTGAGGTTTTCATGCACGTTGTTGCTAAGAGAAGGGAAAACATGACCAATTCCTATTATTAGATAACCAAGGTGCCACTAGGTAAATTTACCATAGAGGGGGCACAAAAAGATTTACAGGTAGATTTGGGCAATTTTTTCAAGAAAATCAAACAAACCAAGGCTACCAAAGATGAGCTCAAAGACAAAGTGGAGCAGTTGATATCCTTACTACTCAAGGTCACCAAACTAAATCTGATATATTCTCTTTCTCTAGCCATTTTTGATGCAAGTTGTCTATATCTAAGGTAGAGAATATCGGATAAAAGGGGAAACTATTGATAGTTGGATTGAAATAATCCTTGACCATGATAAGAATCTAATTGAGTAAATTGTTGAGGTCCACAATGACATCAAGAGATAAAAATAGTCAATTGAGGAAATGAATGATGATTTCAATGAACAATGCAACAATTGGTAATTTATTTTGGAATTCATGCATGAGCTCAAAAGGTGGATGTTGATACTCTAGTACAAGAAGGGATAATAGCCAGAGAGGGAAACATTTTGACTTGTATAAGGCCATTGAATTTGAATTTAAAATATTGTAAGAAGTCAAGGAGAGGTTGTAAAATTCCAGAGAAGAAGGAATCAATTTCCCCAATTATATTTTTGATGGATTTGTTAAGGTACCTTATTAAGTCCTGGATGAAGATTTGAATATGTTACCTATAGATGATATCTTCAAATAATTCTAAGATATGGTGGAAAAGGACTCTAATGTCGAACTGATTTTTATTTACAATAGATTGATAAATTGATTGTGTATCAAAATGTTTTGAATAATTTGTTCAAAATCCTCAAATGACTTTAGAGGCTTCCAATAAAATTAATCAACATAATTGACACATGCGATGTATTAAACTGATACTCTTGTGAACCAGATGAAAAATAAGTTCATAAAATGATTCAAAAGTTCCACACATATCGTGACAAGGAAGCTAATCAGAAACCAATGAAGAGAATTTTGATTGAGGATTTATCATGTTTTTCCATTTTTGCATCACACATGTAAATTTTTGGGATGTTTAGAAATCATTTGTATTAACATGTTGACTTGTTCAATTTACACAAGAACCAAGAAAAATGGATTTAATGTATATTTTTTGTTAATATATTGTACCCCAAAAAATCCACTTTTCCTCTCTTCTCTTTTATCTAAAATGTAAAATCTTGGGGCATTGTTAAAAGGGGATTCATAGAGCAAGATTTTTTCATACTTTGTGGTGAAAATCATTTTTGGAATTGTAAAGAGAAGAAAACTTTTTTCAATCTTTGGTTATAAGGAATAAAAGAGATGTGTTACAAACTTTGTGTTGAATGTTATCTCTTTGATTAATGTATTGTTCTTAAGTTTGATATATTATATTATCCTTTAAATTCTAGGTTATTTATCTTAAGATATGATTTCAGTTTATCACTATTTTATCTCATGTTAGTATGTTTGGATCTGTATTTTCTAAAGAAAAAACACGTATTCACTCTCATTTCTTTCTACCTCTTCACTCTTTTTTCACTCCTAAAACCTTTCTTCACTCAATATATTTTCCATTCTATAAGGAACAAATCCATCTACCAAGATGAGATCCCACCCCCAAGGCTATATTAGTGTAAATATTGTGAATACTCTTTGGTGTTTGTAAAATAGTAATAAACAGGGTTCCTCCCGCTATTTGAGAAGGGAATTTTTCCCGCATTCGTCATTGTTGAACCTCAAATTTTTTCTTTGACAAAACATCTAACTAGTACATCTACACCCTTGCAAGAAAATATTATTTCTTTGTTCTTTCATCCATTTCCAAATCATTAATGGCTTTTAGCATATTGCCTCCAATTGATATTAGAATATCCTAATTATATAATTCCTATTATGTATTAAATAAAAAGGTTGAAATCAGCACCTTAAAATCATCATGTTTAGGATCTACCTATTATAATCCACTTTGAAAATGATAATAATGCCTAAATTTCCTTCCATTTTTACAATATTGAGTTATTGTTAATATTGAAGTGTAAAATAACCATTATAAATATCATACATTTATCTACAATAGTTTACTTATAAAAAAGGAGGTAAGCATAAAACTCTTATTTCACTAAATATGGACTTATTCCAGTCCAAGCAGAAAAAAATATAGCCAATATT
Source organism: Taxus wallichiana var. yunnanensis (assembly GCA_018340775.1). Lineage (NCBI taxonomy): Eukaryota > Viridiplantae > Streptophyta > Pinopsida > Cupressales > Taxaceae > Taxus > Taxus wallichiana. Next base: position 52,644,992 of record CM031239.1, read on the forward strand.
GGAAACCAAAATTACTAGTTTTGGATTACAAAATGTTAAATATTGGAATTATCTAGACTCCAAAATCACACATATTGGATTCCAATATCACATATATTGGAATGCAGAATCACATATATTGGAATCCAAAATTACATATACTTTGGAATCCAAATTCGCATATATTGGAATTTCTTTGCACTCCAAATTCCCATTTACTTTGGAATCTGAAAAATCAAAATATTGGAATATGACATTGATCTGTAAAATAATAAATAGAACATGTTTCTATTCTGAATGGGCTAGCGGTTGCATGGCTTAAATTATTCCTTTGGAATAAAACTTCTTATCAGTTTTACAATTTATTTAAGATTAAACTATACAATTATTGGAAAATCATTTAATGATTTCAGGGAATCCATGCAGATCTTGGGAAAATATTTTAATGAATTCATGGAAGCCGACATTTCTCTACAAAACAATAAACTGGTCATGTTTCTTTTTTATACGGGCTAGCAACCGCTAGGCTAATGAATTTCAAGAGATGTGAGACACTTAAAGAAATGGGAAAAGTTAGGAAATCCTCATGTGTCCAGAGAAAAGATTAAGGGTTTATAGACACTCAAATTTCCCTACAAATAAAAATAAACAAATGTCACCATGAGAAAAAATGTCAAAATGAATTTTAAAAATTAAGATTTGATAGGTTTTATTTAGTGAAAACAAATAAATCATTATACTAAATAAGGAAAGTTAAAATAAAAGGAGAATTGTTGTGTTCAACTATCAACACTTAAACACATACAAAACCTAAAGTGGAAATAAGTAAATGACTCCATAGAAAGAAGGAAAGATGCTTGCTTTTAAGTTTGTCTTGATTTAATTTTTTAAAATAAAGGTTTGCATTGGAGTGGCCCATTCGGATCTCGAGAATAAGATTATCATAGCCATATGCATTGTCCCGATTGATAAAATTAACAAGACCAAATCCCCTTTTAATCCTTCTTCTAATCCATTGCCATGTAAACACCCGTGATGTGTCCAAATGACTTTAAAATCTCACATAGATTTCCATCCCTCATTGTCCTCGAAAAATTGGTAACACAAACATAATTTTCATCATTTCTATTGGAACGGTCCACGTAGCCCCGAGACTAGGAGGTGCCCAAAGAGGAGGTAGAAGCATCCCCACTAACGATGCTTCCATTGAAGGTGAGGCCCTTGGAGGCCTTATCACTTGGAAATGTTTCGTGGCATGGGTGGGGGTGAGATCCTTGTAAGTTCATTTTGATGTGCAGTGATCACCCTTCTTACTACAGATATGAAAAACTATGAGCACCGCACTGCCCTTAGAACGAGAAAGGGTGGACAACACATCTCTATCAGAATTGGAATCATCATCCTTGGATACCAATTGGAGGGTTGTTCTAGTAGGGTTCATTATTGGTGGGGATTCCAAACTTGTGCCACTCACGGCACTTGAGATCTCACTTGTTAAGGCACATTTTTGCCACTTTACGGATGTGCATGGTAGTGGTGTGAACCACCTTATGGCCCTACTCGTTTAACTTGTATTCAATGATCTTCTTCATCCATCCCAATTATATTTGGTGGTGGTAAAAGAAATTCCATATCTTTATTATCCTCCTATTCAAGCTCCCCACATCTCACTTTGTCAGACGCCATCACTTTCATCCCTAACGTAAGAAAAAGGAAAATTCAAGAAATGCTCACTCATCTGGAGTAAAGCTTAAGGGTTTGCAAACATTTAAATAGCCCTACAAATAAAAATAAATGAACATTTCTATGAGAAAAAATGTCAAAATGAATTTAAAATAATAATATTTAATAGGTTTTTTTAATTTATTGAAAAGCGCACTATTATATTGATATGTTTTCTTTAGAGAAAATAAATAAATCAATATAAGAAATGAGGAAAGTTAAAATAAAAGGAGGATCATCGTGTTCAAGTGAAAAACAATTGATCCTATCAATACTAAAAATGTAAAAACCTAAAGCATAAATAAGTAAATAAAAACCTACAAAACGTAAAGCGGAAATAACTAAAAGACTCCATCAAAAGAAGAAAAGATGCCTTCTTTTAAGTCTGCTTTGCTTTAATTTTTTTAAAATTCTTCCTTAGAGTGGCCTATTCAACTCTAAGAATAATATTATCATAACCATAGGCATTGAGCTTATTCATATATCTCTGAGGGTCCTCCCTATTGATGAAATTAACAAAACCAAATCCCCTGTTAATCCATCTTCTGATCCATGGCTACATAGACATGCAGGATGTGTATAAATGACTTGAAAATCTCATGTAAACTGACATCCCTCATGGTCCTCGGATAGATTGGTAGCTCAAACAAAATTTTCAACATTTACGTGGTGCATGGTTTTGTTGGAACGGTCCATGCCTCCCCTAAGACTAGGATGCCCCCACCACAGAGGAAATGACAGCCCCTCCAGGTGATGCTTTCACCTAAGGTGAGGCCCTCAATGGTCTTATCCATTGTTAAGGTATCTGTGGCATGTGCAAGGTGAGATTATTGTAAGGGAATTTTGATGTGTAGTGATCACCCTTCTTACTGAAGATACGAAAAACTACGAACACCACACTACTCTTGGAGTGAGAGAGGTCGAACATCACAGCTTTGTCATACTTGGATTCGTCAACCTTGGATCCTAGTGGGCGGGGGTATTTTAGGTGTCATTTTTCCATTGATTTAATCAACTCTCGGTTGATGTCATATTCAAACTAGGGGTGTGTCTGAAGCTATATGCAACAAGAATAATCCTAGTGACCTAGTAATTGAATATAGGTCTTTTTTTTTATTTTTTTATTTTCTAGGGGATTTTCTTGATGTCTTGAGGACTTCTTGGCCAAAACCTTATTGAAATCAAACTATGAAAACTTACTTTGAAGTAACCACTCTTTGTAAAAATAAACTACATGGAAATGAAAACACATTTGTAGAATGAAATGCATTGATGTAAGTAGACACACGTTACGAAAATAAACACACAATTGAGAATTCTAAAAAAATGATTGCAAGGAAATAAGAGTTTAATTTAGAACACCTGCAGGAACAAGTATACGATAGATTTCAACTTTAATAATCAAAAGCATTTATAGAATTAACAGATCTATACTATTTTCTCTGGAAATATAAATACCAATAAAACAAAGATCCTAGTTCTTAGAGGAGTGGGCCCTTGCTCCACCTTGAAATAGGATTTGACAACTTAATATTCTCTCAAAAAAGAAATGACTATTTTATTGATAAAATGTTCTGCATTACAAAGATGTATTGTCTCTTTCTATATCTTTTTGTTTGTATCTATGTATATCGATCTATCTCTCTCTCTCTCTCTATCTCTCTCTCTATATATATATATATATCTCGTAGGTTTGCATATATATACTTCTTCCAAAGGTGCATTTACGGCCATATCTGTCCTACTGATTCAGATGGAACCGAATCATGCCCAAAATAGATGTTGAATTGGAACATGGTTGGACGTACAACTATATGATAGTTATCCTGAATCTGCGAGTATAAAGAATAAAAATATTCTAGTTTTATCCTAATTGAAAGGATAATTGATTGATAAATCACTAGATGTTGTTGGAATAAATGAATTATTATTGGTTCTAGAACTTTAGAGAAGTTCTAGAACTAAAGGAAATCATCCCAGATCTAACCATGAGGGTTCTAGAGCTACATGCAGGAGTTCTAGAACTAAGTCCTAGAGTTCCGAACTAAGTTTGAAAGTTCCGGAACTAAGTGATAGAGCTCGTAACTATGTAATGGAGTTTTGGAACTAAGTCTGGAAGTTCTAGAACTAAGTCGTATTGAAACCAATGCTTCCAAAAACATGTTAACCACTTCATACTTTGTTCTTTCGACTGATTGTGACTTGTTTTATTACAAAACTAAATTTCCAAAGCACTTTGTTAGGAATTATAGAGTTTTTAAATGTTATAACTACAATCAACAAAATATGGAAAATTACATCCTAACTTATATTAGATCAAACAAAAGTCACAAAATGCAGTCAAACTTGATAAAAAGGAGAGTAAAATAAGATTATTTATTATACATTAACAAGACATATTTTTTCCTTGTCATCTCCCACACACTTACTTGTTTGTAAGTCCTCTTAAAAAATTTACTCTTCAAATCTTAGGTTGTGTATTCTGCATTCCAATTGACTACTTAGGTCAAATGGTTGAAACTAAATATCCCAGTGTTTTAGTTCATAAATACTATACCTTGATCCTATTTCTACTTTCCTCTTACATTCCTCAAATTGAGTGGGATCTCGAGGTTCTCTATTTTTCCATGGAGACATGGGAGCGAGAAGAAGGGGAGGCCTTGTTTCCATTTCCATCCATATTCCCATGTGCTTTTCATTGACCTAATGGATGAGTGTGCACAAGGCTTTAGATCTTTCTAAGGTCCATATTAAGTTTGTGGGAGATATTACTTCTCTTCTTCTCAATGAAACTATAAGAAGATCCCATCTTTTCAAACATCCATCATAAATCTCCTCAAAGTTTCCCTCCTCATAAGAGGTGAAGGAATCAATACTTTTCTCTAAACCGGTAAGATAATGTGTCTTGAACCTTCTATCAAAGGCATGGGTTCTAAAATTTTTAACAAAAGCAAATGGTTTACCATAATGATCCCTCATGTAGTGACCAGATGAACTAGCTTTCAATAAATGATCATAATCCCTTTCCTTCCATGCAATCTGATTTTAAAAATAGAAAAAAATGAACTAATCTAGTTTTCTCCCACATAAAAATTGATCATGAAGCTTGTGTTCTTTTCTAGCATAAGATTGCAGAGATAGAATTTGCAAAGAATATTTTTTTTCTCTACACTGGCTAAAGAATAGGTTGTCATGAACTCATATTCATCTTTTATTTCATGTGGAAGGCCACATGCAATTCTTGATAGTTTCCAATGAAATGAATTATTCCTCTAGAAACACACTATATGCAGGAGAAGGTGTTCTACATGTAAGAATTTTTTCACTCATTATGCAAACCATTTGTATTTTTACAAGACATTTAAATTTTTCTTCTTCTTCTTTGTAAAACTTTTCTTCCCATTCCTTTATTTCTTTCTTTATGCCTTCCATCTTACTTCTCAAGTCCTCATTAGATGTTTTTATTTCACCAAGTTCCCTATAACTATCATCCCATAACTGCTTGAGTGGCCAATAAGTTAATTCAATTTGTGCAAAGACTGTTGTCATAGCAATCTATCTTCTAGAAATTTGACATTCTTCCTCTTTCTCCATCATTTGCTATAACTCTTTTAATTCCTCATTCCCGTCTCGTGAGCTGAGTTGTTAGATCCCCAATGAGGATTTCTTTCTGCTCTAATTTTATTTTGAGGAAGTTCAACTCCTCATCCTTTTCTCTGATAATGAGTTCTACTCTGGACAAAAATAGAGCCTGTCTAACTTATTGTTTCTCTTCTTTCTCTGAAAGTTCTTTGGGGGTTGAGCATTCCTCTTCTACCAAAGGGAATTTCCCTTTTGTCTCCAAGATGCCAACTCTTCTTCTTCATGTGATAGTGTTTCTGATTCACCCAACTCTTGAAAAACATGTTCCTCAAATATCTCATCTTCTTTTTCCATCTCAGTTTGGCTTGGTCCAAGAGGAGTCATGGCCATGCTGCCTAAAATATTAGCAGCTTCTTTTTCCAACTTGTCATGTTCTTTCATCCCCTCTAGAATTTCTCTAGACCTTTTATGAATTATTCTTCTTTGAGGAGCTTCAATATGTCTAGAAGTGGGTTTCCTCCTAGAGATTCTTCTTATTTTCACTTCTTGCTCTTGCCTAGGTGAAATGTCACTATCAGAGACAAATATTATCTCTCCTATAGCTGCTGTAGAGGAAGGAGTTTCTTTTAAAGGTACAATAGGTTCTGCAGTTTTAATCCTTCTTCTAGATCTTCTTATTTTTGGTATATTCTCCCCACCTATTTCCTTCTTTTCCTCTACAGGGGCATCAATTTCCAAATTATTTGTAGGAGAAAAAGGAGTTGGTATTTCCCTCTGATAATATCATGGGTTTTTCTTAAACTTGTTAAGAAATTTCTCCCATATTTCTTCTCCATTTTTCTTTGAAAGAAAATGGTGTTGGCACACCAAATGAACTAACCCATGATGTCTGATTGTTCCAACACCCCAAGAATACCTCTAGGCCATTGTCTGGATGGAGTCAAAAAGAAACCATGGAAGGTTTACTATATATTCTAGTTTTGTAGCTCCATATCTAAGATATATGAGCATCTTCAGGACTTCTCTTCCCACCAACCCAAATTGACCATCACAAGTTAAATACTTGACTATCCAAAATGCCACTCTATCAAAGGGTTTGGGAAATCTGGCCCTTATGACCCCTTTTATGATTTTCTTAGTGTTGTAAATATATTGGGGTTCAATTTCCCCTTCTTGTAGCAGGGTTTCAACTAGTTCTTTTAAGGTACCTTTGACAGGATTTGGGACATGCACAATTGGCACACTAGATACATTGCTTATTGTATTCACAGAAAAAGGAATTACAATATTTCTAACATTTTTTTGGATTGTTCTAAATTTATAACGAATTCTCTTACCAATTCATCGTTATACTTCGAGAACTTTTTCAGGAATTCCAACCACCCTGCCTGTTTAAAGATAGCTGCCACTTCTTCATCTGCAAGAAGCTAGGTATCATCCTCAGGTTCGACTTATTTTTAATCCCCATGTTAAAGATAGAAATTCAAATTTTTTCTCCTTCAAATTATTACTCTGTCTAAATTGGCTATAGAACTCTTTTCTTAGTTGTAGAACGAATGGTTTTAGCTTGTGACAAGAATTATTTTTAGCTGCAGAACTATTGTACTTAGCTATGAAATTTTTGCTTCTTCCTTGAATTTTTTTTTCAGTAACTGCTTCTTCACTTTGTTTATTTTACAAAAATTATAGCTCATTATAAATATGCCGCCACTTTTGTTCCACCGACATCATCCTCATGATTACTCACTTTTAATCATAATGTACAATAGATGACTCATCATACCAACTTTTAAATCAAATCCAATCACACATGTGAACTTTTAATCTAACCTTTAATAAGTTAAAGACATAATTACCATCCTTGATAATGTAATCCCTCCATCATGATGACTCATCATTCCTAAAAGTGAAACAAAAGGAAAAATGGTTAGAAAACACAATGGAATTCCAAAGAAGTTCCTTTTATTTTGAATTAGCCATTTATTGAGGAGATCAACCACCATTTTTGGTTTTCAATTGATCTTTGAGAGATTTTTTTGGGAAGAGAATGCCATTTACTGGTTTTCATTCCTTCCCTTTTATTTTTTCTCTTTTTTTATTAGTTTTTATTTTTGGGGAAGAGAACGTCATTTACTGGTTTTCATTATCTTCCCTTTATTTTGGATCTATCCATCTGATTATATTATCATTTTGGAAGAATTGGATTCTTCCATATGATCAAATTCTTTATCTGCTTCAATCTGTCTCAAAAATTTATCCTTAGTAGGTGGCTTCGTATAAATTTTTAGCCTATGTCCATTGACCAAAAGTGTCCTTCTGCTGCCATCAATAGGAAGTAACTGAATAGAACCATTGTCAAATATCTTCTCAATCTGATAGGGTCCCAACCATCTGGTTCTCATTTTCCTTTGAATTGTTGGTATTTGGAATCAAATAGTAATGCCCAGTCTCCTACCTTGAATTTCCTTCTCTTGATATGTGTGTCATGCCATTGTTTTCTTTGATCTTGGATTATCTCTATCTGCTGAAGTGCTTCCATCCTTAACTCATCCAACTCATTGAGTTGAAGAATTCTCTCCTTTTGAGCTGCATCCAACTCAATACCCACTTTAGTTATTGACCTCAATGTTTGTAGTTCAAAATCAATAGGAAACAAGGGATTTTTCCCATAGACTAACTCATATGGTGAAAATCCTGTTGTGGTCTTCCAAGTTGTATTATAGGCCCAAAAAAATTCAATTAGTCTCTTTACTTAATCTCTTTTACCTCCTTCAACAATTTTGGTAAGAATTTTTCCAATTCTTTGTTTGTTACTTCAGCTTGTCCATTTGATTGTGGGTGATAGGGAGATGAATTCCTATGATTGATTTGATAATGAATTGTGAAGGCTTAGATAATATTAGACATGAATTATGGAACCAGATCTAAAACTATACTCCTTGGTGCCCCAAACTTCATCATAATTATGTGCCAAAGGAAATCAACAATCGCTTATACAAAGGGCATTTGTTAAAGCTCAAGCACTTTTTCCCACTTTTTCATCACATTTACAGTCACTCCCAAATCAACAAAAAAATTATGTATATCTTTATTCCCTATAGAGATAGAAATAACAAGACTTCCAGGATCTCCGTATTTGGGAAGAAAAAGTTTTCCTGCTAATAAATCAGCAAGTTTCCCATCTACCTTAATAGTCCTGGGGTACTGCTTCTTCCTTCTAGGTCTTTTTAAACATAGCATTTTGATTAATTTGTTTAATTTTGGAATGTCCTTAATTGCTTGTAACAATGGTATTTCAATATTCAATTTCCTTAGTTCTTGTACCAACTCAAATTCCTTAGTCTCTATGGCTTCTTTAAATCTCTCTGGAAATGGAGTCTCAGTAGAGTTACTATCTGGTTCCTTATCTTTTTCTTTTACATCATTCTTTTGAATAACCACACTAGAGGTTTTAGTTTCTTCTTTCATCTCAGTGATTATAACAAGTGGACTGCTAATTATTTTTCTAGATCTAGTTTGAATATCCTTACTATCCATGGCATTCAGATCAATTGATTTTTCTAGTTTTTTTCCATAGATTGGAGTTGTTTGTTTTTATCTAGGTTTTCTACTAGCTGAGATGGTATTTAGGTTTGGAATACATTTTCAGTCTGTGAATTTTGTGTTGGGGAACCCATTATGGCTTGTTGATTCTGATTTGGATATGTTTTCCCTTACACATAATTATTAGGGCTCCACCTAGGTTATGACCAAGCATAAGGGTTTCCTTGACCAGACCATGGTTTTTGGTGTCCTTAGGTATACCAAGCTTGACCTACCCAATCCTAAGGATTCCATGTTGGTTGAGGTGCCCAAGGTGGCTTCCCCAACTTTTTGGTACTATCCGAGCTACCCATGGCATCACCCGGGGTTAGGAACTGCCCTTAGCTTGGTTGTCTCTAGAAAAATTTACTTCTTCTAATGTGGATGGAATTCTAGTTTGTTCAAGATGATTCTTTATGAGTGGAAGAAGAGAACAAGCATTAATATCATGGTCCCTAGATTCACAGATAAGACATACTTCTATTTTATCCAGGGGATAATCTCTTATTGCATGCTTCTTCCTGCATCTAGGACAATACATAGCTAATGATCCAATTTTAGCATTTTCTTTAGCTTGCAATTTATCCATGGTAGAGGTTAATTTAACTAAAATGTTTTTTTTTAAGTTTTCCAATTCATCCATCTATTTTTTCATATCTCGGGTTCAAAATTTTAACTATTTTTCCTTTTCTAGGTCTCGCCCTTATTCATAAATAGCTTCTAAAATTTCTTTAATATAATTCATTCTTATTTGATAAATGTTTCCACTTCCCATCAGATCAAGTGCCTCCCTTGATTCATCATCCAGACCTTTAAAAAAATGATTTTTCTTAACTCTTTTTGTAGTCCAAATCCACATCTTTTACTTAGAAAGAGGAATTTGTATAAATAATCTTCCATATTCTCATCCTCCTCCTACTTGATTTTGAAAAATTCTTCCTTCCTATTCCTCCCTCTATAGTAATCTTTATACTTGTCTAGGAAGGAAACTTCCATTTGTACCCAAGTGGTAATAGAATTAGATGTTAATCCCATAAATCACGTCATTGTTGCATCCTTCAAGGTAGATAGAAATAACTTGAGTTTCGATTATCTATTTTGTAATCATAAGTTTGACACAGTACTTTAAATTCAAACAAAAATTGGTCAAGATCATCGATGACATCCCTCTAAATGTGGGTAAAGGTGCAGTGAAATATTTTTCATAGGTGTACCATCATCATCCAATTTAATTAGATAAGTAAAGGTCCTATCATGTTCTCTATCATCTTCTCGTGCCATTTCAAGTACCTTCTAGACTTTTCTCCCAATCAATATGGTATGTGATTTGTTTTGGGGAAGGTGAAAATTTAGGAGCAGGATATTGACTACTTAATTGTGAATCAAGAATTTCTCTAAATGGGTCTTGGGATATAATCTTATTTCTAAAGGTTCTACCTCGTTATGGTGATTGATCTAAGAATTCCAAAGGTGTCAGTTCTTCTTCTTGTCTAACAGGGGAAAATGGTGATTCTAATTCTTGGTCAACTTCCTTATTTGATCGATAAGATGAGGAATATTCTTGTTTAGATATTTTAGTGAGGAATCAACCCTTGGAGTCTCTTGGTCTACTCATAAATTTTATGGTGACATAGGTAAGATTATTCAATTACTAGATATATGATTGTTGCTTTTGTTGACACCTAATTAGAAAATTCTAACTAGTTTTGTCCCCAGAAAGGGTGCTAAAAATGTTGGGTGTCATTATTCCCTTCATTTAATCAACTCTCAGTTGATGTCATATTCAAACCAGGGGTGTGTCTGAAGCTATATGCAACAAGAAGAATCCTAGTGATCTAGTAATTGACTGTAGGTCTTTTGTTTTCTTTTTATATTTTCTAGGGGATTTTCTCAATGTCTTGAGGACTTCTTGGCCAAAACCTTATTGAAATAAAACTATGAAAACTTGCTAGAAGTAAACACTCTCTGCAGAAATAAATTGCTAGAAATAAACACACATTTGTAGAATGAAATAGATTGTTGTAAGTAAACACACGTTACGAAATAAACACACTTGCTTTGGAAATAAACACACAATTGAGAATGCTGAAAAATGATTGCAAGGAAATAAGAATCTAATCTAGAACACTGCAGGAACAAGTATACAACATATTTCAACTTGAATAATCAAAAGCATTTACAGATTAACGATCTATACTATTTTCTCTGGAAATATAAATACTAATAAAATGAAGATCCTGGTTCTTGGAGGAGTGGGCTCTTGCTCCACCTTGAAACAGATTTGAAAACTTAATATTCTCTCAAAATAGAAATGGCTATTTTATTGATAAAATGTTCTGCATTACAAATACATATTGTCTCTTTCTATAATTTTTTGTTTGTATCTATGTATATCGATCTATCTCTATATTATCTATATATCTATCTATCTATCTATAGGTCTTAATTTATTATACTTCTTCCATAGGTGAATTTAAGTCCATAGTTGTCCTACTTATTCAAATGGAACTGAATCATGTCCAAAATAGATGCTAAATTGGAACATGGTTGGACGTACAGTTGTATGATAGTTATCCCTAGATCTATGAATATGAAGAATCAGAAATCTTCTAATCTGCTCTTGATTGAAAGGATAATTTATTACTAAATCACCAGACATTATTGGAATAAATGAATTATTATTGGTTGCGAGAACTTTAGAGAAGTTCGGAACTAAAGGAAATCATCCCGAGATATAATCATGAGGGTTCCTGAGCTACATGCGGGAGTTTCGAACTAAGTTCGGGGTTCCGGTTACTAATTCCAAAAGTTTCAGAACTAAGTGATAGAGCTTGTAACTACGTCTGGAGTTCTAGAACTAAGTCTAGAAGTTATGGAACTAAGCCATATCGAAACCAAGATACTTCCAAAAACATGTTAAACGCTTCATACTTTATTCTTCTAACTCGATTGTGACCTATTTTATTACAAAATTGAATTTCCAAAGTACTTGTTAGGAATTATAGAGCTTTTAAATGCTATAACTACAATCAACAAAAGATGTACAATTACATCCTAACTTATATTAGATCAAACAAAAGTCACAAAATGTAGTCAAACTTGATAAAACAACGAGTAAAATAAGATCATTTATTGTACATTAATGAGATATATTCGCCTTATCGGGGTCATTATAGTAGGGTTTATTGTTGGTAGAGACATTGAAATTTCACCTCTCACGGTGCTCAATAGTGCACTTATTAAGGCACACTTTTGCCACTTTTCTTATGCGTAAGGTAGTGGTGTGAACTACCTTCTGGACCTATTAATTGAACTTGTATTCAATGATATTCTTCATCCAGGTCGATGATATTTGGAGGTGGAAAAATAAATTCCAGATCTTCATTATCCTCTTATTCAAGCTCTCCACATCTCACTCTATCGAATGCCATCACTGTCATCCCTAGCTCAAGAAACAAGAAAATTCAGGAAATATAGAGTAAATATTAAGGTTTTGTAGACACTCAAATCACCCTACAAATAAAATAAATAAAAAATTGTCATGAGAAAAAGTGTCAAAATGAAATTGAATTATTAATATTTGATAGGTTTTCTTTATAGAAAACAAATAAATCATTATATTAAAGGATGTAAGTCAAAAGAAAATTAGAATCATTACATTCAAACAAAACACAACTTATCCTATCAACACTAAAAACCCTACAAAACCTTAACTGGAAATAAGTAAAAGACTCCATAGAAAGATCTTTGATGATCTTCTTCATCCAACCCGATGATATTCAGTAGTGGTAGAAGAAATTATAGATATTCATTATCCTATTATTCAAGCTCCCCGCATCTCACTCTATCAGATGCCATCACTCTCATCCCTAGCTCAAGAAAAGGGAAAAGTAGTGAAATCCTCACACATCTAGATAAAAGTTATCACCGATTTACGATTAACACTAAAATCGTTGGTTATAGTAGTAAAACCCTAAAAAAATAAAAATAGGAATACTTATGCTCACGTAAACTTCTTGTCAAGGGCGGACAACGCATCTCCACCAGATTTACAATGGTTATGCACCTACTAGAAAAATATGGTACAAACATTTACCCTACTTTGTTAAATGGACTATTCATGAAATTAGGTAAATATATAATCATCACTACTACACTGATGGAATTTGTAGATCATGATTGTTCATTAGCTACATGTTGTTTTTCTCATGTTGTTGAATTGTCTGGTCTTGGAACCAAGACCTCTTAATTTTAGAAGGTTGGTTTACAATAATGTGTGTGCATAAAAATGTATAACCCATTCCTGTAAAGAGTGCAATATGTAATGATTTTCTCATTCTCCTTAATCATAATCCAACATGTGTGTGTGGCATGTGTGTGTATCATGTAAAACTATAAATCATCTCCTAGTGTTCATGTATATTTGAAGAGTTTCATTCAAATAAAAAAATTAATTTGGTTTAATCCCCACAGATCTGCCAAATCATCAAGTACCAAACAACATAGAATAACACTAGATAGTACAAGACACTCTCTTATGAGAACATGTTTCTTAGAAGAACAAAGAAACCAACTCAAATCCTTTGTATCATCATTTACATTAAAGTTGGTGGAAGATATCAAACAATACAGAACTTCAACATCTTGCATTATCTTGAGAGGTAAAAAAAAGAACATAAATCATCTAGAAAAATACCACAATAGTTAAATTATCTTCTTAGATAGAAAATTAATAAGGAAAATAAAATTACCCACTTTCCTTAACAAGAAAAATCTTCAAAACAAAAAGTGATATCAGCTGCAAGAATTCAAATATGAGCAAAATAAGTTCAAACAAATATTTTTATAAGTATAAAAATAATTTCTCAACAATAAAAGGTAAAATTAAAATTTTAACTTTGAATTTTCCAAAATATACCATAAGAACAATGTCAAAATGATTTTAAAAATTAAGATTTGATAGATTTTTTTTGTGAAAAAAACTAAGCATTATATTAAATGAGGCAAGTCAAATAACAAGAGAATGAAAACATTCAAGTGAAACACAACTGATCCTATCAACACTAAAAACCCTAAAGTGGGAATAAGCAAAAGACTCCATAAAAGAAGGAAAGATATCTGATTTCAAGTCTACCTTGGAGTGGCCCATTCGAATCTGAGAATAAGATTATCATAACCATAACCATTGAGCTTATTGATAGCTCTCTATGCATCCTCCCTGTTGATGAAATTAACAAAACCAAACCCCCGATAACCCCTATATTCTAATACGTGGCCACATGAGACACGCATGATGTTTCTAAATAGACCGAATGCAGCTCATACAGATCAGCATCCCTTGTGTCCTCGGACAGATTGGTAACTCGATTAGAATTTTCATCATTTCACCGAGCAGTCCACGCCACCCCGAGACTAGGAGGTATGTTGGTTGACCTTCCAATAGCGAGAATAAGCGGTAGTACCATCAATACTACTTACACCTACGGTAAGGTCCTCTGTGGCCTTATCCATTATTAAGGTGTCTTTGGCACTAGTGGGGAAAGATCCTTGCTATTGAATTTTGATGTCCAATGATCCTCCTTAATACGAGATATGGAAAAACATTATCACCGCACCAACCTTGGAGCTAGCTAGGGTAGACAACACATCTCCACCAATTTTTGAATAATCGACTTGGATCCCCGTGAGCAAGGGCACTTTAGCAATATTTCTTCTAAGGACGTGCCTGTAAATTTCATTGAGGGTTCTTGGTTGGGTGCATCTCCAAACTTGTTCCATTCATGGAACTCAAGATTACTGATTATTAATCTACAATTTGGCCACTTTTTTCATGTACATGGTAGTGGTTTGAACCACCTTCCGCCCTACTCATTGAACTTATATTCCATGATATTCGCACATCGTTTTCATCCGACCCAATGATATTCGAAGTGGCGAAGAAAATCCAAGTATTCATTATCCTCCTCTTTAAGATCCCCCATCTCACTCTGTCGGATGCCATCATTTTTGTCCCACATTGATCAATGCAATTTTTAAAAATTATTTAATATTAAACTATGCAGTTATTGGAAAATCATTTAATGATTTTAGGGAATCCCACGTTGATCTACAAAACCAAAAATATAACATGTTTATGTTTTACACAAAGCTAACAACCGTACACATTTTTTTCTTTGGAATAAGGCTCCTACGTGTTTTAAAAATTAGTTAATATTAAACTACACAATTGTAGGATAATTTAATTATTTAATGATTTTAGGTAATCCAACACTTTGATCTACAAAACCATTAATATAAGATGTTTTTTTTTTATACTTGCTTCAGTTGCCGCTAGGTTTTATTTATTTCTTTGGAATAAGGTTTTTAATAGTTTTAAAATTTCATTAACATTAAACCATGTAGATCATGGGAAAATAATCTAATGATTTCATAGAAGCCTACATTTTTCTACAAATCAATAAACTGATCATGTTTCCTTTTTATATGGGCTAACGGCCACTATGCTTAATTTTTGTTTGGGAATAAGTTTCTTATCAATTTTAAAATGTCCTTAAGATTAATCTATGTAATCATTGGAAATATTTTTAATGGTTTTAGGGAATCCAACATTAATTTGTAATATAATAAACATAAAATGTTTCTATTTTATAAGGGCTAGTGGCCACTAGGCTAATGAATTTCAAGAGATGTGAGACACTTCCAGGTTCATTTATTATGATAAGAAAATTTTCTCAAGATATAAAATATTTTCTAATAGTAATCAAACACATTTTTGTAAGTACACAAATGATTTCTCAACATTAAAAGGTAATATTAAAATTTTAAATTTAAATTTTCTAAATTATACCGTGTTAAAAATGTCATGATGAATTTTAAAAATTAAGATTTGATAGGTTTTATTTAGTGAAAACAAATAAATCATTATACTAAATGAGAAAATTCAACATAAAAGGAGAATCATTGCATTCACGTGAAACAAAACCGATCCTATCAAAAGTAACCTAAAGAAGAGATAAGTAAAAGGCTCCATAGAAAGAAGGAAAGATGTCGACTTTTAAGTTTTCCTTGCTTCAAAAAAAAATTTAAATTTTTTTCCTTCATTTGGACCATTAACCTCTTAGATTAAGATTATTATAACCATAGGAACCGAGCTTATTGATATCTCTATAAGTGACCTTTTACATTAATGAAATTAACAAAACCAAATCCCCGTTAATCCATCTTCTAAACCATGTCCACGTAGACATACATGATGTGTACAAATGATAAGAAAAGATCATGAAAATTGAAATTTCTCATGGTCCTCTAATAGAATGGTAACTCAAATAGAATATTTATTTTTATGTGGCACATGTAGTCACCAGTTGGTCCATGCTTCCCCGAGACTACGATCCCCTTAGCGGTGGAGGAAGAGACATCCCTTCCAAGTGATGTTTCTGCTGGAGGTGAGGCCCTTGTTGGTCTTATAATTTATTACGGTGTTTGTGGCACGTGCGGGGATGAGATCCTTGTAAGGGAATTTTGATGTGTAGTGATCACCCTTCTTAGTGTAGAAATGAAAAACTATGAGCATTGCACTACCCTTGGAGTGAGAGAGGCAAGACAATGCTTCTCCTTCGAACTTGGAATGATTGGCCTTAGATCCCAGTGGATGGGGTCGAACCAATAGGGTTTGTTGTTGGCAACAATGCCAAACTTGTGCCACTCGTGACACTTAAGATTGCATTTGTAAGGGAACAAGATGAAACATAGTCCTAAGAGAGGAATAAATGTGCATTAACATCCCCTTAATAGTTATAAATCCATATTCCAAGAGAGGAATAAACCCAGGTTAAAAGAGAGGAATAAACCTGGATTCCAAAAAAATTAACATCCCCTTCATAGTTATAAATGTGTGATAACATTCATCATTAACCCCCCGTATATCCTTCCACCATCCTTGCGTGCCTCGAAAGAAGGAACATGAAATCATTGCAAAAAAATTCCTCCCATAGTACTTGACACTTTAAATGACAATTAAAATTTTCCTTACTCCTCTTGTCGGGAGGATACGCTTTTGTAATTAAATATAGATATGAAATAAATTAAAACTCCTTTTTTCTTTTGTAAAGATATAATTATGGTAAATCATTTTTAAAATTATTTTAATTTCATTTTAAAACTATTCATTACGTTGGAATCCCAAATTCAGAGAATAAATCATAGAAAATTAAAATTGTTTTCATGATATCTATTAATACACTAATTGTTGAAGTGGCTGAGAATTTTTCAATTCCTTATATTCCTTAAACCAATGTGAACAGTTTTCTAGTAGAAAATTTGAAGTCGAGAGGATAATATGAATTTAAAAATACAAGAGAGTTAAAACTTAATGCTCACTAGGTAATGTCGGTATAGCTTATCTAGTTAAATTAACATTAATTGATTCTAATTAATATGCACATGAGATTAGAATAATTTTTAGAAATGGCATACACTTTGCTACTCTCTCATGCAAACCCTATCTCAAACCAATCTATGTATGACTCTTCCTTACTCAATGACCATGAAAATTCTTTTCTGGCTCCCCGATGGATGCCCCGAGTGGGGTACATATGGCACTAAGGATTTTCACTTCGAAATGAGTTTTAAAGAGAATTTTTTTTTTTTTTTTTTTCGCCTTGAATATTCCTTCGTAGGATTTTTTAATGAATCCTCTTGCTTAGATTTTATTTCACCTCAAAGGGGGAATGGCCATGGTTACTCAAATCTAATATTTACTAATGCAGAGGGAGGTGTTACAAAGTGTGAGGACATTGATTTTAGAAACCCTTAATCAAATTTCTTAGGAAACCTTGGAAGTTTTGTACACATGATTCAAGTCCTTACATTATGCATCTAGATCCACCGTTTTACTAGAGGTATAGTGATGTAACCTAGAATCTACTATATAAAACCTAGAAAAACCTAGGTGCACTGGAACATTAACTAGCCTAAGTTGAGCTCTCACCCAAAGCATGTAAAGGTACCAGGGACCCTCTTTATATATTCTTGTACATGATGTTAGTGTAATGAAGATACAACATATCCGAACCATGAGTAAGCATAAACATTCCATGGAGTATATTCTAGATCTAGATCTTAGAGAATCATGAATTAAACGATAACCATAAAAAGACTAACCATACAAGAACCAGTTATATTCATGTTTAAAACCATTATCGATCCAATATAATACATTATATTAAACAATAAATTACATAGAATATTCTTACATTACAAAGCATCACCATAAGTTATGCGCATACCAGATCCAACAACATAACTCTATAATAATTCACTATTCATTATCTCTTTTTAATTAAATGGTTCACTACATATTTATAGCGTTGGGGACTTTCCCTTCACTTCCTACACAATTCCCAAAATAGGTCACATGTTGATAATATCCATGTACCTTTACAATACCATGCATACATGCAAGTGCGCTAATAATAGACATCCTATAATTAACTAGAATAAGTAATCCTATTATAATATTTAACTCATGTATGGCGCTTATCGACGTGTGCATTCCTAAAATAAAATTTTTGTGTCATGTAAGTATCCATCCCAATGTGTACTCCGCACATTATCTTCCAAAAATAGCCCACATCCATGAAAATGGCTAAGTTCCAAATCATCTTGTCATGGTGTGCCTTTCCTTTCCTATCCTTATGCACCTTCAAGTATGCCTTGTTCCCACGTGCGCATCCTATCTGTGTATTCTCCTTAGGAAACTATTTTCTACTCAACAATACCCCAAACTAAAGGAAATTTTCATCCTGACAATGGGGATTCTTTCTGATGTTATCAAAGAATAAAAAATAATAATGGAAATAATATAATGAATCACTATACAAAAGAATAGACATCTACTCTACAACACCTTATTCTTCAACCGTGAGGACTAATTATTGATATTCTATTTTAATCTCAACCTCCAATGTCTGACATTCATCTAGTGAGGTCCTTTTCTTCTCTGGAATGTATGTGGCAATGCCTTCCATTCGTCTGAGTAATATTTTAATTTTCATTTTGCGATGTGTGGGCAACATTAGCCATAATAGTCATCATTCCATCCGGAAGATTCATGTGTTGCACTATGTGCTTCCCAATCTCATCTATTTTCTCCTTATGTGGGTCTTTAACTACTAAAAGGGATTCACACTTTTTTCACTAGTTCCAATATTTTTGTGCATCCCATTGTCTCATCTTTCATGGCCTTCAAAACATCATTATCTTCAACCAGATTTTTGATCCTTATCACTGCTTCTAGTGCCACACAAATATTCAAAGCTTGGTCAGATTTCTTCAATTCATCCTTCATATTTTGGAGCAATGCCTCATAATTTGAAATTTTCCTAACCACGGAGGCCCTTTCTCTTTCTACTTCTTGTTTAGGATCCTTTGATGCTGGAATTCGAATCACTCCATCTTATAGAACAAAATCAGCCAACGTACATACATAATGCATAGCTGAATGAAACTTCTCAGGTACCTTAGACTCAAGATGAGGTCTTGGTTTCAAAAATTAGTCACCAATTTCTTCTACCATGCTAATGAAGGTCTCATTCTTCATTATGTTTTATGTCCCTTTTTACTTTTAAATGTGTTATTTCGACGGTTTTTTCCTTGTTATCTTCAAGCAGCGTTCTAATGGTGGCATCCTTATCAATGTTCCTCTGTGCCACCTCTATAGATACCTTAACCAAATAATTTCTCACCTACTCATCAGACATTAGAGTAGGCTTGACTATCATGTGTCTACTTTGGGGTGCCTTCTTCACTCTCCTTGATACACAAGATTCCTCGTAGACATTGAAATCTGGCTTGTTCATATGGGTCTGCATGGACCAGGATAATTGTTTCCTAATAAAAGTAGTGGCCATTTCTAGATCCATAAACTCCCATCCTTATAATTCCTTAAGGCCTATTATGCTCTTAAACTGGGCACGAATGATTTTTATTGTGTCCACATCATAGCCCATACTTGGAACAACATATTCTTCATGTTTTCTCTTTGTTCTTGGCCCCCTTGGAACATGAGCGAGAAAGGTTTAGAGTTGCACCTTCTTATTCCTGAGTAGTAACATGTGCGCTAGGTTTCTCTTGCACCATCTCTTCTTCTTCCTTCATTCCTTCCTCTTCATCTTTCATTTATAGATCTTTGGGTTCCTCCATATCTTTAGGTTGTGTTGGAGTTCCAGGTGCACTCTCCTTGAACTCCTGCGCCTCCTCATCCAACTTTAACTTTCTCCTTATCTTCTTCTCAAGTGCCTCTTTCTAAGGGGAGATTCTAGGTGATCTTCTTATAGGCTATGGTGTTCCCATGCATTGGGTCCTGGTTCTTATGAATACCTTCTTAAACCGACACTCTTTAGGGACTACATTCACATACAAGTCTTCTTCTCCATCTTACACCTGTGATGGAGAATCTTTTTCTCACTCTCCACTTTTTATATGGGCTACCTCCCTCCTCTATGATCCAAGCCTCCACTATCTTATTATTCCTCTTCCTCCTCGTCTATATGTATGGTCACAGAAGACTTTAGAGCTAACACATTCTCCATTATGTGGTTTCCCTTAGGTGGCCCTAGGAGAATGAACTCATTCTCCACATAATTATTAGTCTCCATCCTAGGCTTGAGCTGAAGATTTATGAGTGCGGCTCCACTTTCCCCAATAGACAAACTTATTAGATTCATTATTATTACATTTGAAATGAGCCTCTTAATGTAGGTAGACCGAACCAGATATACATATGTTTTTATGAGGGTGTGGTAGTCACAATCTACCTTTTCTACGTTGAAATTTATGCTGTGTGCATCATAAAATATGTGAAATGAGGCCTAGAAGTAGAGCGTTGTGAAGGTATAGGGAAGTTTTCACCATAGACTCCATGTCCCATCCTTCATAGACAACCACGTGATACGAAGTGTTGATACACTTTGTGAGTTATATTACCTTTCCTACTACCAAAGGTAGTTCCTTTGGAATGCATCATTCCTCCTCAAACACCATGCAAAGTTAGTCATACCACATTTCTTCCTTTTATTGAATGGGCCACTCATTGATTCTTCACATAAATATTTCTTGAACCTTTCCGTGAGGGACTTTTTTCATGGGATATTCCCAAATTTTATTCTTTAGCCCATCGAACTCCAATTTCTACAAAATCAAGAGATAAAAAGATGGCACTAGAACTTATCTCTTCACCTAGGTGCACTTCCTTAATAATGGTTTCTATAATATAGCCTACTAAGTTGTAGATTTCTCCCTCTGTCATCTTCTTTGCAATGTATAGCCACATTGTATTTACCTGTGACCATCTCCCTTAATCATTCAGCTTGGTGAGTAGATGCATGGTTGCTTGCACCATAGGGTACTTCCTCAATCTATAGATTTCCATTCTGCGTAGACCCTTGGTATACCCCAACTCCTTGTTTATGGTTATAACCACTGCTTTATCAGTCATATCACTAACAATTTCTATCCCTGTGCCCTTCAATCTTGTTAATGTTGCAATTAGGGTCGATGTGATCCTAACCCTCTATCTAGTGAAATAGAAGAAGTCCTCATGGAATATTCTCATAAGGAATTGGTATAAAGGTTCATATTTTCCAAAATATGGGAGCTCATACAATTGATAAAATCCTACCTACTTAAGTAACTTTTCCCCAACATCATCATACACTAGCATATCTTTGACTGTGCACTTTTTGGTCTTTTATTCATTCAGACAGGTCCAACTCCCCCTTGTTATCAGTTATGCAGTGGTTATAGTCATTTAATTTGCATCTCCGGATGTGGGAATCCCAATATTTCCTGACTATTACTCCTTCCAGGTACTAAATCTCTAAAAAAATTCTCTCAGAACAATTTCAACCTCAAATTCCACCTTTTTCTTTCCTTTTGTGCCTATTACAGGTGCTTCCTTTGGTTCCATCATAAAAATTCTACCCTCTGTCTTACTGTAAGGTAATTTCAAACCCTAGCTCAAAATTGCATGCCCTAGCTCGAAAATGCATGCCCTATCTCCTTCTAAATTCTTCTTCTTTGCTCAAACCCCTAACCAAAGGGGATGCAAGCCTTTTTCATGCAAAAATATAATCTCCACATCTAGTTTTGCATCTCTCCTCACCTCAACACAATTTTATTGGCTCAGTTGCACATAGCTCGCTCAAATACATGTGATTGCAAAGGTAAAAATGAACCCACATCACATCCTTACATAAATTTTCAAAAATTTAGTGCATTTATTACTCCTTCACCTACCAACAATCCTCTCATTAATTTACCATTTTCAAAATTCCCAAATAATTTCCACATGGTATAATTTCACACCCTAGTTATAACCTTCTAAATCACCTTCTTACCCTCTAACTATTGACTTATCTTCTTTCTCGCTTTCATGCATAGAGTACCTAGCCATTGTGCCCTCTCATATTAGTTTCCTCAATCATTTCTTACCTTATGTTATATTGTACCTTCATTCATTTCCATCTATGGTCTTCTTTGGAAGTAATATCCTTTCTAACAATGCCTTTCCATACTTTAATAACACTTGTAACAGTTTATTCTTATGTGTACCCATTTGTGAATAATAAATAATAACCATCCCACACTAATGGTATGTGCACTCCTCTATAGATAAAAATACTTCAGATTTTAATTATCTTCCAATGTGTAAAAATTTACACAAATCACAAACCAAAGTTGACAAAGCATAGTGATGAAGAATGAAATATAATAAATTAAATATAGAAAAGGAAACCTATACTAAATGGAAACACTACCTTATTACAAACACCAAGTGGAATTATTTATATTAGGGCTTCGGCCTACTCCGTTAAAGTAATCGGGTAACCAAATTCAATCAAGCACCTCTTATTGAAGCACTGAGTCAAGTATATGAGTGATAACATATGTTCCCAACCAATGCACCTTGAGCTTGTCTGGAATGGCATAGAAACTTAGAATCATAAAGTAGTACCATCTGTCTAACCTCAAGCTTCTTTTCCCTGATGTGTTGGTCATGCCATGCCTTCGCACTGGCATTTTAATGCTTCAATCCAACATGATATGACATACCTCTCATCCAACTGTATTAACCTGTCAATTCTTTCTTCTAATGTTTTCTCATGAGTTAGACCTCTAACGTGTGTAATACACAAATAAGGTAACATGAATTCCATAGGAAAAAATGCTTCTTTTCCAAACACCAACCGAAATGGTACGGCCTTATTCAACCTCTTGTAAGTTTTTCTATACACCCAAAGTACAAAAAAAAAATTATCATTCCATTCTTTCCTTCCAACATCAAATTTTTTTGTCAAAGTCTAGCTTAATATATTATTAAAGGCCTCGGTAGTACCATTTTCCTAAGGATGATAGGTTTTCATCTTGTGTGCGCAACCATAAATTCACCCACTAATATACTTGATTGTCTCATTCAAAAAGTGTGTGCCCCTATCACTTGTCAAGCTCAGTGGACATCCATACCTAGTAAGAACATTTTCCCATAAGAACCTAGTTGTTGTAGCTGTTGTACAATCCTTTGTAGGTGCTACTTCTTCCCACCTTGTAAGATAATCTATGCAAGTGATGATATAACACGATCCATTTCTACGTGGCTGGTGAAATAGGACCTACAAATTCTATAGCCCATTTCTCAAATGGATTTGCACTAGCAATAGGCCTTAAAGGCATTTCATCTCTTTTCTTAGGTTTTCCAAGGTGCTGACAGTGATCACACACCTTACAATACTCTTTATAATCCTTGTACATGGTCTCCCACCATAATCCAGTGAGTATAATCTTGCACGTGGTGGTGTTACCTACATAGTGCCCACCTACAATACCACCAGGAGCCTCTTCCATAATATTTGTGTGCTCATGTTCCAATACACACCGATGCAATAATTCATCTTGGCCTAGTTTGTATAAATCTCCACTGATCAACATAAAGGGTGTCGCGCAAATTGCAAGTTGTTTCTTCTCCAATGCTTTCATTCCTTCTGGCACCATACCCATGCATAAAAAGACAACAATATCCTCCAATTCTGAAGGTACACAATGTAACTTGTACAACTATGCATCTGGCATTGTATCTTCAATTTTCTCATGCGCATCCTCCCCTGACTAAATCCTTGATAAGTGGTTTAGGCCAGAATTACTTTTACCTGGTTTTACCACAACTGTGAAATCAAATTCCTGAAATAAGAGCACCCATTGACATATGTACCCCTGTAAAATGGGCTTATTTACCAAGTATTTTAATTTCATGTGATCAGTATAGAATACAAAAGGTGTTGCTAACAAGTACTATCTAAATTTATGTAGCGCGTAGATCATCGAAAAGGCCTCATGCTTTGTTTTTATAATTCTACTTTGTAAGAGTCAAGTTTCTACTAGCAATACGAGATAAGATGATCTCGTAATACCTTCTCCGAGATGAGCTAACATCATGCCAATGGCTATGCTAGAGGCATCCACATGTACATGAAATGGTTGGTTCCATAAAGGAAAATGTAGAATAGGCGTTATTGTAAGTCTCTCCTTCAATGCCTCAAATGCACACTGTTGCGGTTCTCCCAAATAGAACGTCAATTTTCTTTTTATTAACTCTTTTAGAGGTGCAGTAAGCTTCACATATCCTTTGACGAATTTTCTATAATACCTGTGTGGATCAAGAATATACACACCTCACTCCACCGTTGGTAGGTTCTTCCATGCCTACAATAACTGCAACCTTAGTTGGATCCACTTACAAACCTTCCTTGTAGATGATGTGCCCCAAAAAAGTTCAAAAAGGTGTAGAAAACACACACTTCTTGGTTTTTAAAGAGATTCTTAAATTTCTACATCTTTCAACCATCAAGCAAAAATTTTCACAATGATCCTTAACAAGTCCATACACCATCCAATCATCCAAGTAAACATGTAGGAATTTTTGAATAAAATATTGGAATGCTTGAACAACTATGTGTGAAAATATAGCATGCACATTTTTCAAACCAAAGGGCATCATAGTATATGAAAAACTTCACCATGCGGTGGTCAAATTCATCTTCTCTTGATCCTCCTATGTAATTCTAACCTGATGATACCTAAAGAATCCATCTGTAAAGAATAAACTTTGCACCCTACAACGAATTATAATATTTCCTCTATGAAGGGTGTAGGAAAAGGATCAATCAAACATACAACATTCAATTCCCTGTAATCCACACAAATCATAATCCGGCCATCTTTCTTTATACTGATCACCATGGGGACAACCCACTTTGATTACTCTAGGGGCTTAATGATGCTAGATTTCAACCTTTTTTCAATTTGTTCCTTAACTTTGATGCGCAGGTTAGGGTTCATCTTGTAAGGTCTCTTCCTGACTGGGTGAACACCTTCCTTTATCTTAATCTTCATCTCTCCTAATGACTCATGCACTCATTTTTAACTCAAAGTGTATCCCCTAGGAAATAAGTCCTAAAAATCATGTAGTAACTCAATTATCTTTTCCACTTCAGAATCAGTCTAATAATCTGCAATTATTGCCTCCTTAGGTTCAACATCCGTACCAATGTTCACTTTCTTGGTCTTCATATGTTCATAATAGATGTGCGCATTCTTATCCGCACTATCTAACACTTCACGTGTAACTTTTGAATGATCTATATCCATATTTTCTACTTTTTCATCATCTACTATGTAGACCATATTTTCTATTTCTTTCTCACAAAGGTAAGCACGTGAAAGTAGTGTGGCATCTGTCTCTTCTAATTCATCAAAACACGCTCTTGATTCTACCTCACTAAATAACTCTTGAATGAGTTCTTCACCTTTTTATTATCTCCCATATTTAAGAACTTTATAATCCTTAATCCCTCTTCCACCGAAGGTTTAGTAAATAAGTAGTCAAAAGTCTGGGTCATTCTTGTAATCAAGTCCTACCAATTTCTAGTCTCCCTATGCAACTCTGCATAAACATACCAAGCTCGTGCGCAGCCTTGTAAAGTGGAATAAAGTTTGTGCACCCAAAGTGAAGGTGGTAAATCTTCCTGCCCCTCTGTCTAGAGTCTCACACTACTGAACGTGGTGCTTTGAACAGGTTGATTACCATGATACATGTAGATTATAGTAGGCACATTGCTCCTAAAGAACCAAGTGGTTAGAACAATTCTAAATTCATTCCATTCCATAATATTATCCATGTGAACCATCCACCAGTACGTTGTTGTCCCACATAAGGTATATACTAACATATTCCTTCTTTCTACTTGATTTTTCCATTGTTCCTCCATGGCACACAAGAATACCATAGGATCTCCATATTTAGTATAGCGAGATACAAGGTTATTACCTATCCTCTAAGTACATTGAGGTTTTCTTATCCATGCAAATTTGCATCTTACTTCATGCCTAACCATCTCATAGGTGTCATGTGCCCAATTATCACAAGAAATACTTTTAGTATCACTGATAGACTATACATCTTCCCACTTTGGAGGATTCCTTCCTTTGATGGATCAAGTACTTCTAGGTCATGAATGGCATGTACATAAATTATGTTCAGGTCTTCCTCACTCAAAGGTTCAAAAAAAGGTGTAGATTTCCCATCATCACAAAGGGATAATTACTCTTTCTTCCTTGTTCTCAAAACTTATATAGCCCTTTTTGAACCGTAAATAAATATTATTTATGTAACACCAAGGGCACCCAAGCAGAGCTAGGAAATTGTGTGATTCTCAAGTGTTAAGACCTCAAATTCCCAGTGAACTTGTCCCCTTGTATGGTAATGTATGCATCCTTTAAAACTCTTATGGGCATGGCCTTAGTTCGATTGTCCATGAAAAAAACATTAGAGGATGGCTATAATGGAGGTATTCCCATCTGTACCCATGCATCTAAGTTAAGAACATTCACTTTTGTACACAGTATCGGTCAATATACTACTCAAGAGCCACCCATCCACAACAAAATTTAGAGTGATCTCCTTGTCATAATCCAAGATATGAGGGGAATATTAACATGTAGGATTTTTCATCCATTCTCTATACTCCACTTGCACGTTTCCCTTTAGCCAATTCCTTAGTAATCTAATGATATTCTCCCGCGGCGTAGAATTTTGTATACCTATTTCAATTCATTAATTTATAATTGAACTGTCACTACTAACTTCTTTTGTTCTAACTTTCGTGACTATTCCTTTAAACATTGTATTTCACCCTAAATATTTCTAAGTACCTCCATGGTTTCTTGATAAACCTCCTTCTGATGTGCAGGATCTAGGTACCTTACATGTAAAACTTCCTCCTTGGTGATGGTAGGATTTTATTGTAATGCCTCTCTGGTGCACACTGGCTTGGTAGCGTGTAGTAATATTCATAGGTAATACCCCAGTTTCCAGTGCTAGTTTTGGAATCCACTAATTTTCCATAAAGACGTTATATTCTAACAATCCATGTTATTTTGTTATTATGTTTATGTTATTTTCTAAGATGCTCATATAAGTCTAAGCATTCCTCATAGTTTTGATTCTTCCCACAAAAATAAAAAGTAATATTCTGAGGACATTCGTGCCTGTAGTGGTTAGGAGATCCGCATGAATAACACGTTCTACAAGGTAACTCAACCCTTCCACCACCACATCCTCAGCCCCTAAATCCACCATGGTATCATCGACCTCTACCACAACCTCCTTCAAAGTGTCCTTCATTCCGATCATAGCACGCCAAATTGTGATCATGAACATGGTGCTAATTTTTACCTTTAAATTTATCTAATACTTCATTCTGTCACACACCAACATCTATGGCATCATGGATATGACCAATTGACCTATATTCTTCTGTATCATGATTCGTGGAATGGAAAATTTTACAATAACAAGATACATTCTTTCTTATCACGCGTTGTAATAATGGGAAGTGACTTGCATCATGGTCTAAATGACATATCTCATAGTCCAAAGAGTAATAATCACATTGATCCGTGGGGACACCTATCTTTGGTGTTCCCTTCCACTTCATAATCTATATACCAAATCCTAGTGTGCATCTCATGTGCTAAATTTTCTTATAGTTTCTCCAACTACTTTTCTATTTTTTAATTTCTCTCTTCACTTAAACACTTCCAATGGATACCTCTTAAAAGTTTTGAGAATTTATCTTGATAAAGAAGGGAAATTTTGAAAGGGATACAACTGATCGGCCCTTTCTCGGGGATGACTCAACTAGGATAGAGGAACGAGGCAAGATCAATAACCACAAGAAAAATTTGGGAAAATAGATTAGTGCCTTATCCATTGGGAAAATAGAGTCAAAGGTAAAAAACCACAAAAGATAACACACAAAAAGGGAAAAGAAACAAGAACACAAGGGAAAGACCAAAACAGAATCTGTACACAATATACAAAAGGAACTTCATAATCACAAATGACTTGAACAACTTCAAATACTACCCAATATAAGGAAGTGGGAGAGAGGATCCATCCATGTAATCCAAATAGAAATAATTTTCTCAAAGTGTCTTATCTTAAAAGGACCAATCCAAAGATAAGAAAACTTACCATCGCTTCCACGAGGCTCATGCCTTTTATTCCATAGTAGGAAAATGTCTCCCACTTGAAAATCTCTTGTTGTGGAATTTTTTTCAAACAAATCCTTTACATTTTGTTGATGAGCATAGATTCTATAAAAACTTCCTTCCTATCTTCATCTAACTTCTAGAGATACATGATCCTTTTATCCAAAGAATTGATGAAACTGGAATCGTCAATAGCCTTCATCAAGTGCAACGAAATTGAACTATTACTGGTAGTTGAGCTTCAACACCATATACTACTTGAAATGGAGACATCCTAATGGCTCTTTTAGGTGTAATTCTATCTACCCAAAGGGCATCATAGAGCTTCTGTGCCAATTCCTTTGAGAGTCATTTACAAGATTTCAAATGATGACTACAAATTTCTTATTAGTTGATTCTACTTGTCCATTCCCTTGGGGGTTATAATCTGAAGAATGAGAAAGGGAAATTCAATACCCATAGTAAAAATCCATCAACTCAAAAGAAGAGAAATTGGAAGCATTATCAGTTACAATTTTATTTTGTATCCTAAATCTTACCAAGATATTCTCATTTATAAAACTACACACTACTTCCAAGGTATTACTTTTGACTAGAATGAATTCTACCCATTTTTTGAAGTAATTTGTAGCAATAAACACATGAGTGTGCCCAGCACTAGAAAGTGGGTTGAGATTTCCAATAAAATCCAATCCCCATGGTTGTAAAGGTTCTTCAATGATTACTGGTTTGAGTGGTAAAGCAACCAATTTAGGCCTCCCAACAAAATCTTCATAGGCATCAAATTTTCCTACCCAATTTGATGCATCTTGGAACAATGTCGGCCAATAGTACCCTACACGAAGAATTTTGTGAGCAGTGACAGAAGACGAGAAATGCCCTCCATAAGCTCGATCATGAAAAGTTGTAAACAATTTCTTCTACTGCTCTCTGTCCACACATTTAAGGAATCTTCCATCAATGACTCGTTTGAACAAATCATTTTCCCATAATACGTACTTTGTAGATCTAAACTTAATAGCTCTCTTTTTCTTAGCACTTAAGTGATATGGAGATGCTCCATAACTAAGGAAATGTGCAAGATCAACATACCACTCATCTATTGAAATAATAAAAAGAATGACAGAACATTCACCTCTTTATTGGACGATTCCTCACCGGCTCCCATGGCAATAAGTTCACATAATCCCTTACCCTAAACTAGATTTCTTTACCTAATATCAAGGTCATACTCCT
The DNA here is from genome assembly GCA_018340775.1 of Taxus wallichiana var. yunnanensis. NCBI lineage: Eukaryota > Viridiplantae > Streptophyta > Pinopsida > Cupressales > Taxaceae > Taxus > Taxus wallichiana. The sequence goes on from CM031239.1 coordinate 52,674,698, forward strand.
TGACCTTTTCCACCCAGTTACCACTCTTAGTTCTAAACTCTTGTTGATTAAGTATAGACTTGATAGTCATATCGTACAAATACAATAGAGTGAGAATTAAGGACATTAAAATGAAACACTTGAAAACATTGACTACTCCAAAAGAATTTTTCTCCATCAAGGTATACTCCAGTTCATGAAATTTCAAAACATAGCTCATGAAGGCAATTGGAAGTTCATGATTTTCAAAATTTCTTTGGGTTAGTGTAGCAGCCAAGGTCCTCTCAAGAGCATAGCAAGTAGATGATAAAATCCTTGCTAAAATAAGGTCATGCTAGGATAGGAGTTTTATCAATAGCTCTCTTGATATCCTCGAAATCTTCTTTTCCTTTAGAAGTCCATGCAAAAGTGTGTTTCCCTTTCATCATATGAGCAATGCTTATAGTCAAATCTACAAAATCTGGAATGAATCTCCTCAATAATTCTATCTTTCCAAAGAAAGAGTGAACAACATTTTTGCTTGTACGAAAAGGAATATGTTGAATTTCCTAAACTCTTTCTGGATCTATCTTAATCCCTTATTTAGAGACAACATGCCCAATAAACTTTCCTTTAATGACACAGAAGACATATTTCTTAGGATTAAGGGATACTCTCTGTTCCCTAAATTTTTGAAGGACTACTTCAAGATGTTGAAAGTGATCTACCATTTTCTTGTAGAAAATAGTCAAATCATCAAGATATACAACGATACATTTCCCTTTGAGGCTACCAAAATATAATTCCATTTCCCTCTAAAAATTAGCACCATCATTGATAAGACTGAATGGCATCCTCTTATAAGTGAAGGTTCTCAAAGGAGTAGTAAAAGAGGTCTTGTGCTGATCTGGGGTATCGAATTTGACTTGATTGTATCAAGCTAACTCGTCCAACATGGACAACATCTTAGCACATGTGAGATCCCGTAAGATTTTATCCATCATGGGGAGAGGAAGATGTCTTTTAAAGAATCCTAATTCAGATCTCTAAAATCCACACAAATCCAAATCTCGCCATTTTTTTTTTACTTAGCACAATGTTGGTTATCCAAGTTGAATGGTGTATGGGAAAGATAATTTTTTCTTTTAGTAACTTTTGAATTTCTTAGTAAATTGTGTCAACTATCTTAGGATTGTATTATCTTTTCTTCTATCTACAAGGTTTAATCCCTTGTTTCAAAGGAATATAGTGTTGCATCTCTTTTGGATGAAAGGAGTTGAGATCATCATAGGAATAAGAAAGGACGTTAGTATACCTTTTCAATATGTTCACTACTTGTTTCTTTTCTTCTTGATTGAAACATTTCCCAATATTGACCTTATCATACTCAAATTGATTGATGAGCCCCTTGAGAAGCCTTAGATTTGATGTACCTTTTATGCATATCAAATAGATCCTCTAGTTTCACTAACCCTTTGGGTATCTGTTACCCTCAACCCGATACAACCATCTGATCAACTTCTTCCTTAATATCATATCCATCGAGGGGAACATACTCTCTAGGAAGAGCCTCACTTCCTGTAAAATATAATTGATTAAAGCTACCCTTAAGCTCTAGGAAAGAGAGTATGTGTTGATCATCATTGAAAAAGTGCCAATTTTTGCATTATCGGCACACTAGACCTATGAATCATTTTAATGATAAATGTATCCCGAGATAAATCTGGGTGAGGAATTAATAAAGATCCTGAAATAGCCAATGAATCAGCCCTAGTGTTCTTTTCTCTTGGTAGAGCCTCAATTGAAAAAGCATCCAAAAATTCAATGGAATCCCAGACAAGAATTCTATAATGTTTCAATATCTTGTTCTTGACTTGGAAAAGATCCCTGGCCTATTTCACAAGCAACTTAGCATCACCATAAGCACAAAGATTATTCACTCCCATTTATTTTTCCACATTCAATATAAGAAGGAGAGCCTCATATTTAGCTATGTTGTTTTTATTTTCAAAATAAAGTTTATATGCAAATGGATTAATCTTCTCTTCCGAAGAGATTAACACTACACCATGTCAATAACCAGCTGAAGAGTAGCTTCCATCAAACTCTAAAGTCTAAACACTATTAGGATTATGAATCACTCCCTTAGGAATTTTTTCCTCATCCTCTGACATAATCATATAGTTACCATGCCCTATATCTTCGTAGAGTATTTGTGCTTTTGGGTCATCAGTATTTTGTACAATGTACTCAGTCTGCCTTTTTGGTAGAAAATTTTTCATTTTTCCATTGACCGGGATGAGAGCGTGTGACCAGTCCATTTGAATTTTTCCTCCCACTTCTCTACAAAAATTTCTACTTAGTAACATACCATATGATGGAGGAATATCAGCTACCAAAATGGTGGATTTAACCATTTTCTCTAGAAAAGTAACAAAAGCTACTTGCTCATCTTTGATTCATCTGACCAATGGTACTTCCCTACTCTCCATGGAATAGCAGGAACCAAAATAACGTGTTAGAGTTAGGCATAAGGCATGAGCTACTTTTGTAGGCATCACATTCTCTGATGCACCTAAGTCAATAACAAAATTATTGATTTTGCGACCAACTATTAGAAGCGTTATATAGAATGGTTCAATTTTATCATTAAATGAGGAGACTATGACCATAATAATTTGCTTTGAGATGGGGGAAAGGGACTGGGTAATAAACCTTTAGAATTATTGGGTGAATTTCTGGATTTGGAATTGATGAATTTTATCACCTTGGAAAAATCATTCGGGTGAGTTTCAAAAAAATTCCTCTAAGATTTGAATTTTTCTTCTTAATATGGTTGATTATATCGAAAGATTTAGAGGTGGATGTAGCATCATTTCAAAGGAATGAGGGAAACTTTGGACTTATCTGATTTAGGAGTTGCGGGTCAAGAAGTTTTAGAAGTGAAGGTAGAAGGAACATTACTCAACTTTTGTGTGGAGGAAGTGGGAATAAGGGCTCCTCTCTTTACAACCACTAGAATCATTATAGGAAATTCCTTAGATATTTTAGAGAGTTGTACCAATTTTTACTTCTTGTTGACTTGCTCCAGAGTCATAACAACATATGAATCACTATTCATATCAGCCACTACTTCATTATATTCATCCTCATCATCCACACCTTCAACGGTGAGAAAATTTACTTGAGAGTCACCAATCTCTTCATGTTCCTTATCAACCTCTTCTTCAGGTTCCTCATACTCTTCATTCCCCTCCTCATCATCGGGTTCTTCAACCTCACAAGTTACATTAACCAACCTTGATGGGTGGAGCTTTGATAGCCAACATAGGATGAGACAAAGGAAAATGATTCCTAGGTTAAAAATTCTTCCTTGGAATATCTTGGTAAGGAGTATGTTGAGCCAATTGTTTCTTGATAACAATAAGGTCATTTTCCAATTTTTGTACTAAGCGATCGAATTGGCTCCCAAGGAGAAAGAAGAAGATGTTTTAGACTTGGAGGGCTCTTTTTTTAATTTACCAGACATTATTAGATCATCCTCAACACTGATAGCCAATCATTGATCATCATATAGGGTTGGAATATTATCCCTCCTTAGTGCATAACTCACTTTAGGTAACTAAGTATTGAGAAAAACCCTTTTGTATTTGATCTATAGGACGAGTGGTTTGTGGGATTTTATGAATCAACTTTTTGTATTTTTTCAAAAACTCCCTCATGGGTTTGTATGGCTCTTTTTTGATATGATAAATTTGATCCAAGAGGGCATGCACATCTTCAGCAGGTTTAAAACATTGCTCAAAATAAGTTTTGATGGTATTCCAACTAGTAATTGAACCAGCTATAAGGTGATAAAATCAGTCAACAAAATTATCATGCAATGTTTGTACAAAGATCCCGACGAAACATCCTTATGTTCAACCCCGATTATCCCACATGCCAAAATTAAAGGTGCAATATGTTAATCTAGGTGTGTGTTTTTCGTCACCTCGGAATTTAGGAAAACTTTTCCTATTACCTCTGGGTAATTCATGTAATGGTTGAGGAAGAGCAAGAGGTCCAACATGTTGTCCCCATGGAAATGGTGCTTCCATCCTTAGAAATAATGATTGAAGGGGAACTATAAATCCTGCAAGTACTAGAGCACAAAGGCTAGGGCTGGTTTGATCTTGAGGATCATTATGCTTAAAGACTAGGTCTTTAGTAGGAGGTGTACTTGCAGACTGATTTCTTCTATTATTTCATGCCAAAGAAATAGAGAAACCATGGCGTTCAAGTGTTTTAAAATGGGGATATTCAACACCGAGGGTTTCCTGACCACGTGTATATATTTTACCAGCCAATTTGCAAATCCAGTCTTGAATTTATGGTTTTTAAAATAGTACTTTGTAAAATCAACGATCGGGGACAACAAGTCCCTCCTCTTTATGGGAGAGGTTCCCTTATTGAAATCAATAGAGCTTATATATAAATATACAATGTTCATATTGATTAGGAATTTTGATATTTAGAAACATTTTACATCAAGATGGAATATCAATACTAAGAATAGAAGAACAAAGAAACTAAAAGGAAGAATATAATAGTACTTTTAGGCAATATAGATAGCAGAATATAACCTTACACATACTTTAGCAAAAATGGGTACATAATAGAATCATTCACATTAGCAACACCAGATATTATTTCTTAGATACAAATTTTTGGGCATCATATCATAAGAACACAAAGTTTCTTAACATGAAAGATTGATGATTCACAAATTTAAGACATGAAAGGAAAAGATAGTAGAGGAAAATTAGAGACAATGGGAATTCTTTTGTATTGATTACTTTCAACTCACTTTACATTTCAAAAGTATCAGAGTCCTACCTCTCTTAAACAATGGCATGGAGGCCCATTAAATAGCTTACAAAATGGTTACATTTGGTTCCAACTTATTTTAATCTAGAAGATTAAAGACTACTTAGAAATACATTAATAGAATGTTCTTTAGCCAAGTATTACATCATGGGCTTACAACCTTAAATAAAGGGAGGTGCTTTAGGATTCCAAGGTAGAAGCATCCAAAGGAGGATTAGAAGTGCCAACTGTCTTAAGAATCTGATGCCTAAATATTTTCAATGCTTGAATATCTCCATGCACTTCGGGATGGTGGTGTTAGCAGTGGCATGAATCCATATACCAAGGCATTTTTCCATATCCTTCTCAAACTTTGTGTTCTCAAGAAACTCCTTGTTTACCTCAATGATAGTTGATTGAAGGGCACATACCTCCTTCATCTTCTCTTTAGACATTAATTCCTCCTTAATGATATCTTCCTTGATGAAGGTAATAAATTGAGCCTTGATTTCCTGCAAAGAAAAGTGATCACCTGAGTCTTCATTCTGGATTTGACAATGAATATCTTGGAAAGTAGCCAGAACACAAGCCTTGAAAGCTTCTCCTTTTTGCCACATGTTTTTCAATTCTCCTAATGCTTCTTCCAAACTTTGATCTTCCACTCAACACTAAAAACCCAAGATCTTGACAGATTGTTCTTGGCCTCATCGAATACTTTGTTTGCTAAAAAGATTTGATCATCTGTCCTACTCATCAAATGAAGATCTTGGATGCATTCACACCATAACTTCGCTTTCTTTCTTCCAAGCCACTAAGTGTTGTGCTGAATTTCAACTATAATTTGGATACCTTCTCATATGACTTGAAGGCCTCCTCAATGAAGTTCAATCTAGACACTATCATATCATCAACCAGTAATTCAATGGATTTTCCATAAGTGGCATGTTTATGAATATCTTTGATGGTCTAAACTTCATCCTTGCTTTGAGAACTAGGGGAGGTGGAAGAGTGGTCAGTGGAGTAGGATCCAGACCTTATCCTTTGCCAACAAGATTTTATAAAACCTGAAAGAACTTGATTTTTTTCTTCCAATTGCTCCATAGTTTGTTTACCCTTCTCAACACGTTCAATAACTCTGAGTGATAGTTTCCCTAAGGTTATGAACCTCACTTTCAGGTGTTGATTCTCCAAGTGGAATCCTTGTGAGTTCCAAGTCAGAAACTAAAAGGTATTTCTCTTCTTTATCCACCTTAGGCTTTGTAATCTCCATGAATTGTTGACCCTTAGAATTTGACACCAACCTTGAGGTAATATTTTCTTTCTTTGTTGGAGGAGGGGGAGTAGTACCGAGTAAGGATGCCATAACATCAAACTTGGGAACCACAATTTGAGAAGTGGACTTCCTTTTCTACTATCAATGAAAGGCTAGACCCAAGAAAAGGAGGAGGAAGAGGTAGAAGGAGCAATGGGTTCTGCAAGTGTACTCATTACACTCAATGTTTGCACCACAGATGTTTCTAATGGAGAGGTTGGCATATCCTCAAGAATATCCTTGGAAGAAGGGTCCACCAAACCCATAGATTTAGACATTTGGCCCTTATTTTCCATCTCAGTAGTGTTGATAGGGGTTTCTTCCTCTTCCTTCAATTCTTCATTGTTATCCTCACTCAAAACAATAACATCCTCTGACTCTATGAGAACCTGTGACTTCTCCAAAGAAAATTCCTCCTTTTCTTCTATAATATACTGCTCTTGCTTGATAACCTTTCCTTTCTTCATGTATACCTTTTTTGAAGAGGAAGGAGTGGATTGCTTAGGAATCTCAACATCGAGTGTAGGTTCTTCTTTCCTAGGAGAGGAAGTTTCTTGTGAAGAAGACCTAGATTTGTTCATCCTGAAGTTTTGCATCTTCTTATCAAACTAGAGCTTGGTTCTCACAAAACCAGTTGATCACTTCTTTCAAATCATCTTGATCTTTTACAAACCAATCAATGGTTTCAAGAGGAGAGTGTTTGATGGACCTCTCATATTCAATAGATTGCAGGTCTTCATCATCATCCTGGAGCTTTTTAGGTACTTTGTAGAGATTGAAATCTATAATTTTTTGAAGAGAAAATCTACAAAAATACCTTCTCTAGCCTCAAATTCATCTACGCAATCGACCCAATAATCTTCAGTATCAAAAAGTGAATGAAACCTAATATGAGATTCTTAGCAATATATCCCTTGATATCAAAGCAAGTTTGAGACTTGAAATGATGAAGAGTAAGAGGAGAAATGGTTCTATCAATGTTCTGAGCATCGAGGGTTGTTCTACATGTATAATTTCCCAAGGTGATAGGGAAACAGATGCCAACAATATTTTTATCTTTGCAAGTCTGATGAAGTTTGTCTAGCTGCCTAAATTTCAACTAGGGCCATTTTATCATTGCAAAACATAGGAAGCTTTAGAGGGGAACCTTCAAAACCAGCCATCCTGAGATATGAAAAATTTCTAAATTGAGTGAAGAAAATCCCATATTTAGATATCAAGGTCTTTTCTTCCTCAAAAATCTCCGAGTAGTTATTTCCTTCCAAAATCCTCACAATGTACATGGTGAAAGCATCATTGACTCTCCTGAAGTGATGATTGCTAACTTTGAGAGTGAATTGAGGACAATACTCATATATAGGAGCATCCTTCTTATCCTCAATGAAAGAGAAGCCAAGCCATTCCTTGGATGCTGCAATAATAGTGTACATGAGATAAGAGGACATGTAGAATGTCTTTGTTCTCTAAACATTAACCAGCTACTCTGTTAGATTTTCACATATTATCTCACCCCAATTCAGATTTTTCTTCCCCTCACAAATGATATTGATATAGGGACACATCCAAAAATGAAATTCATTTATAGAGGGCATTCCCATGATCCTATCCAAAAGAGTGATGATGTTTGAAAGTTCTTCATTGAAATCAACCTTGAACAATGATTTAGAAAGTTGGATGCTCCCTTCTTAGGGTTCTTCAACCATGATTTAGCTACCCTAGCCTTGTATCTCTCACTATCCTAGTCAAATAGTGCTTGTGCTTGAGCAAGGGTGAGGGTATGAGCATCTTCCACCACTGGGATGTGAAGGGAAGTATAAATAGTATTGGAATCTAGTCACATAACCACTTCACCATGGATGTCAACAATCTCCTTAGATTCTGGATTGAAACAGGCCCCACAAGCAAGCATGGTATCGGTATCAACACACTGAATAGACATAGGGAAACCTCCTGCAAAAATGCAATTCCACTATCTTTGATTAATTGTGTAATAGAAGTAGGGTTATCACATCTTAGCCTGCTCCAAAAATCATCAAGGTCAAGATGTTGAGCTTCATTGTCCCCAAAAGGGACACAAATTTTCTAATGAGGAGAGATGCTCATGCCCTTTGTATTGAATCTTCATTGTGATAGAGATAGGAGGAGAAACAACCTTCAACCGAATGCTCAACAATCCATGTAAGAGAAAACACAGAGGCACAAATGCGGGAAATGGCTACTTTGCAAGAACACAAGTAGGAGAAAATGAGCAGGCAAGTGTGAGAAAGAAAGAATAATTACACTCCTTTAAATAGCCACAAATTTGAATGAAGGAGAGAGAAAACAATGAATGTGTAATAAATAACCCTATGCCGACTCAAAAAGGTGATATGTGGGAAAGTTAAAAACTTGGCCCAAAAATGTCCATGGGATGTAGGGACACGAGGGACATGTGGAGCTAAAATACCCGATCCAAGAAGAATGTAAAAAAGTGGGTTTGGAGAGCACAAACGGTCCATGGGACATGTGGGACATGTAGGGCCGATTTAGCCAATATGTAAGGTATTGCGGAAAATGGCAAATGGTGAATCAGAAAAAAAGGGCCCAATAGTACTTGGGACATGCAGACATGGAGCTGATTTATCCGATGAGTAAGCAAGTGTGGGTAAAGTGGTGAATCGACGAACATGAGGCCCGAGTACATTGGGACATGTGGGACAAAAATGTCTGACTTAGCCACAAATCATTAAAAATGACTCCAAGGACTTGATTTTTCTAATTTTTGAATTTCTCTCTTCACTTAAACACTTCCAAAGGACACCTCTTCAAAATATTTGAGAATTTATCTTGAGAAAGAAGGGAAATTTTGAAAGGGTGACAATAATTGGCTCTTTTTAGGGTTGACTTGACTAGGATAGAGGAACGAGGCAAGATCAAGAACCACAAGAAAACTTTGGGAAAATAGATCTAGTTCCTTATCCATTGGGAAAATAGAGTCAAATGTAAAACAACACATAAAGACAACACAAAAAAGGGAAAAGAAACAAGAACACAAGGGAAAGACCAAAAACAGACACTTTACATACATATATACAAAAATAACTGGCTAATCACCTAGGACTTGACAAACTTCAAATACTACCCCCACTATAAGGAAGTGGGAGAGAATGATCCATCCATGTAATCCAAATAGAAATAATTTTCTCCAACAAGTGTCTTATCTTGAAAGGACCAAGCCAAAGAGAATCAAACTTACCATGGCTTCCATGAGGCTCATGCCTTTTATCCCATAGTAGGACAATGTCTCCCACTTGAAAATCTCTTTGTCTAGACTTTTTGTCAAACAAATCCTTTACCTTCTATTGATGAGCAAAGATTCTATCAAAAACTTGCTTCTATCTTCATCCAACTTTTGGAGATACATGATCCTTTTATCCAAAGAATTGATGAAACTTGAATCCTCAATAGCCTTCATCAAGTGCAAGGCTGGAAATTCAACTATTACTGGTAGTTGAGCTTCAACACCATATACTACTTGAAATGGAGACATCCCAATGGCTCTTTTAGGTGTAATTATATCTACCTAGAGGGCATCATAGAGCTTCTTGTGCCAATTCCTTTGAGAGTTCATCTACCAGCTTCAAATGATGACTACCAAATTCTTATTGGTTGATTCTACTTGTCCATTCCCTTGGGGTAATAATCTGAAGAATGAGAAAGGGAAATTCCATACCCATAGTAGAAATCCATCAACTCAAAGAAGAGAAATTGGAAGCATTATCAGTTACAATTTTATTTGGTATTCCAAATCTTACCAAGATGTTCTCTTTGATAAAATTACACACTACTTCCGAGGTAGTACTTTTGACTGGAATGGATTCTACCCATTTTGTGAAGTAATCTGTAGTAGTTAGCACATGAGTGTGCCTAGCACTAGAATGTGGGTTGAGAGTTCCAATAAAATCCAATCCCCATTGTTGAAAAGGTTCTTCAATGATTACTAGTTTGAGTGGTAAAGCAGCCAATTTAGGCCTCCCAACAAAATGTTTGACAGCTTCACACTTTCCTACCCACTTTGATGCATCTCAAAACAATGCCACCAATAGTACCCTACACAAGAATTTTGTGAGTAGTGACAAAGATGAGAAATTCCCTCCACAAGCTTGATCATGAAAAGTTGAAAACAATTTCTTCTATTGCTCTCTGTCCACACACATTTAAGGAATCTTCCATCAATGCCTCATTTAAACAAAGCATTTTCCCACAACACGTATACTATGCATATCTCAACTTAATATCTCTTTTTCCTTTGCACTTAAGTGAGATGGACATTCTCCATAAGTAAGAAAATGTGCAATATCACATACCACTCATCTGTTGAACTAAAAAAGAATGACAGAACATCCATCTCTTCAGTGGACAATTCCTCACTAGCTCCCTTGGTAATAAGTTCACATAATCCCTTACCCCAGAATAGCTTTGTTGGCCTGATATCAAGGTCATACTCCTGACCTTTTCCACCCAATTTCCTCTTAGTTCCAAACTCCTGTTGTGTAAGAATAGACTTGATAGTTGTATCAGGTACAAATACAATAGAGTGAGAATTAAGGACATAAAAATGAAACTACTTGACAACTTTGACTACTACAAAAAATGTTTCTCCATCAAGGTATACTTCAGTTCATGAGATTTCAAAACATAGCTCATGAAGGCAATCAAATTTCATGATTCTCAGAATTTTTTTGAGTTAGTATAGTGGCCAAGTACTCTCAGTAGCATAGCAATAGATAATAAAATCCTTGCTGAAATCAGGACATGCTAGGATAGGAGTTTTAGCAATAGCTCTCTTGATATCCTCAAAAGATTCTTTTCCTTTGGAAGTCCATCCAAAAGTTTGTTTCCTTTCATCATATGAGAAATGCTTATAGTCAATTCTACAAAATCTGGAATGAATCTCCTCAAGAAATTTATCTTTCCAAAGAAAGAGTGAACACCCTTTTTGCTTGTAGGAAGAGGAATTTGTTGAATTTCTGAACTCTTTTTGGATCTATCTTAATCCCTTCTTTAGAGACAACATGCCCAAGAAACTTTCCTTCGGTGACATAGAAGATAGATTTCTTAGGATTAAGGGATACTCTATGTTCCCTACATTTTGAAGGACTCCTTCAAGATGTTGAAAGTGATCTGCCCTTTTCTTGGAGAAAATAGTCAAATCATCAAGATATAAAATGATGCATTTCCCTTTGAGGCTACCAAAAGCTAAGTCCATTTCCCTCTTAAAAAGTAGCACCAACATTGATAAGACCGAATGAAATCCTCTTGTAGGAGAAGGTGCCCCAAGGAGTAGTAAAGTGGTCTTGTGCTGATCGGGGTACTAACTTCCACTTGATTGTATCTAGAGAATCCATCTAACATGGACAACATTTCAGCACCTATGACAACTTGTAATATTTGATCCATCATGGGAGAGGATAGTTGTCCTTTAAAGAATTTTCAAATTTTTGAAATCCACACAAATCCAAATCTCACCATTATTTTTCCTTACTGGCACAATGTTGGTGATCCAGGTTGAATGATGTATAGGAAAGATAATTTTTTCTTTTAGTAAATTTTGAATTTCTTGGTAAATGGTGTCAACGATCTTGGGATTGTATTGTCTTTTCTTTTTCTTAAATGTTTAATCCCTCATTTCAAAGGAATATAGTGTTTCATCTCTTTTAGATGAAAGGATTTGAGATCATCATAAGAATAAGTGAGGACGTCATCATACCTTTTCAATAGGTTCATTGCTTGCTTCTTTTCTTCTTGAGTACAACATTTCCCAATATTTACCATCTTGGGTTCATCATTACTTCCAATATTGACCTTATCATACTCAACAAATTGATGAGCCCCTTGAGAAGCCTTAGATTTGATGTACCTATCATGTTTATCAAATAGATCCTCTAGTTTCACTAATCCTTTGGGTATCTTGTTACCCCTCAGCCTGATACAACCATCCTAATCCACTTCTTCCTTAATATCATCTCCATCAGAAGGGAACATACTCTCTAGGAAGAGCCTCACTTCCTTCAAAATATAATTGATTAAAGTTATCTTAAGCTCTAGGAAAGAGAGTAAGTGTTGATCATCATTGAAAAATTCCAATTGTTTGCATTATCTGGCACACTAGGCCTATGAATCATTTCAATGGTAAATTTATCCTGAGAGAAATTTGGGTGAGGAATCAATAAAGATCCTGAAACAGCCATAGAATCAGCCCTAGTGTTCTTTTCTCTTGGTACAACCTCAATTGAAAAAGCATAAAAAATTCAATGGAATCCTAGACAAGACTTCTATAATGTTTCAATATCTTATTCTTGACTTGGAAAAGATCCCTGACATGTTTCACAATCAACTCAGCATCACCACGAGCATCGAAGATTCTTCACTCCCATTTCTTTCGCCATATTCAATCCAAGAAGGAGAGCCTCATATTTAGTTGTGTTGTTTGTATTTTCAAAATAAATTTTATATGCAAATGGATGAATCTTCTCTTCTAGGAGAGATTAACACTACACCAACTCCAAAACCATCGAAGAGCAGCTTCCATCAAACTCTAAAGTCCAAACACCATTAGGATTATGAATCACTCCCTTAGGAATTTTTTCCTCATCCTCTAACATGATCATATAGTTACCATGCCCTATATCTTCATAGAGTATTTGTGCTTTTAGGTCATCAGACATTTTTACAATGTACTCATTCTACCTTTCTAGTAGCAAATTTTTCATTTTTCCATTGACCGGGATGAGAGCGTGCGACCAATCCATTTGAATTTCACCTCCACTTCTCTTATAAAAATTTCTACTTCTACCATATGATGGAGGAATATCTCTCCAAAATGGTGGCTTTAGTAGGAAAAGCAAAATTACTGTGTCTTTGATTCTTCCGACCAATGGGACTTCCCTACTCTCCATGGAATAACATGAACCAAAAATGTATGTGTTAGAGTCAAGCCTAAGGCATGAGATAATTTTGTAGGCATCACATTGTCTGATGCTCCTGAGTCAATAACACAATTACTGAGTTTGTGGCCAGCTATGAGAAGCGTTATATAGAATGGTTCAATTTTCTCATTAGATGAAGAGACTGTAGCCACAAGACTTTGTTGAGATGGGGAGAGGGAGTGGGTAATAGACCTTTAGAAGTATTGGGTGAAGTTCTAGATTTGGAATTGATGAATTTCACCACCTTGGCAAAAAAAAGCATTTGGGTGAGTTTGGAAAAATTATGCCTCTGAGATTTGAATTTTTGTCTTCTTAATGTGGTCGATGATATCAAATATTTAGAGGTGGATGGAGCATCATTACTAGGAATGAGGAAACTTTGGACTTATCGATTTAGGAGTTGTAGGGAAAGAAGTTTTAGAAGTGAAGGTAGAAGGAACATTACTCACCTTTTGTGTGGAGGAAGTGGGAATAGGGGCTCCTCTCTTTGCAACCACCGGAATAGTTACAGGAACTTCCTTAGATTTTTTAGAGAGTTGTACCACTTTTTCCTTCTTGTTCATTTTCTCCGAGTCATAACAACATATGACTCACTATTCATATCAGCCACTACTTCATTATATTCATCCTCATCATCCACACCTTCAGCGGTGAGAAAATTGACTTGAGAGTCACCAAGCTCTTCCTATTCCTCATCAACTATTCTTTTTCAGGTTCCTCATAGTCTTCATTCTCCTCCTCATCATCAAGTTCTTGAACCTCACAAGTTACATTAACTAGAACCTTGATGGGTGGACCTTCGATGGCCAACTTAGGCTGAGAAGAAGGAAAATGATTCCTAGGCTAAAAATTCTTCCTTGGAATATCTTGGTAAGGAGCATGTTGAGCCAATTGTTTCTTGATATCAATAAGGTCATTTGCCAATTTCTGCACTAACTGATTAGAATTAGCTCCCGAGGAGGAAGAAGAAGATGCTTTAGGCTTGGAGGGCTATTTTTTTAATTTACCATACATGATTAGATCATCCTCAACACTGATAGCTAATCATTGATCATCATCCAGAGTTGGAATATTATCCCTCCTTAGTGCATAACTCACTTCAGGAAACTGAGCATTGAGAAAAAAACACTTTTGGATTTGATCTACAAGATGGGTGGCTTGTGGGATTTTATGAATCAACTTGTTGAATTTTTCCACAAACTCCCTCATGGGTTCATATGGCTCTTTTTTGATATGAGAAATTTGGGCCAAGAGGGCATGCACATCTTCAGTAGGTTTAAAACATGTTCTCAAATTGAGTTGTCATGGTAGTCCAACTAGTAATTGAACCAGCTGGAAGGTGATAAAACTAGTCAGCGACATTATCTTGCAATGTTTCTACAAAGATCTTGATAGAAACATCCTCATGTTCAACCCCAAGGATCCCACATGCTACAATGAAAGCTGCAATATGTTCATCTGGGTGTACTTTTCCATCACCTCAAATTTAGGAAAAATATTTCCTATTACCTCTAGGTAATTCATGTAATGGTTGAGGAAGAGCAAGAGGTCCAACACGTTGTCCCCATGGAAATGGTGCTGCCATCCTTGGAAAGATTGACTGAAGGGGAACTATAACTCTTACAAGTACTAGAGCACAAAGGTTAGGGCTGGTTTGATCTTGAGGACTGTTGTGCTTAGAGACTCTGTCTTTAGTAGGAGGTGTGCTTGCAGACCAAGCTCTTCTATTCTTTCTTGCCAAAGAAAGAGAAACCCTGACGTTCCAGTGTTTGAAAATGGGGATCTTCAACACCGAGGGTTTTCTTGACCACGTGTATATATTTGACCAATAGCTAGTTTACAAATCTAGTCTTGAAGTTATTCTGAAAGGGATACGTTGAAATGAACAAAATCCCTAGTAGAGTCAACAAAACTATTTGGTTTTTAAAATAGTACTTTGTAGTAATCAATATTAGGGGACAACAAGTCCCTCCTCTTTATGGGAGAGGTTCCCTTATTGAAAGAAACAGAGCTTATATACAAATATACAATGTTCATATTGGTTAGGACTTATGATATTTTGAAACATTTTACACCAAGATGGAATATCAATACCTAAGAATAGAAGAACAAAGAAACTAAAAGGGAAGAATATAATAGTACTTTCAGGCAATATAGATAGTATAATATAACCTTACACATACTTTAGAAAAAATGGGTACAAAATAAAATCATTCACATTAGCAACACCAGATATTATTTCTCAGATACAAAGTTTTGGGCATCATATCATAAGAACACAAAGTTTCTTAACATGAAAGATTGATGATTCACAAATTTAAGACATGAAAGGAAAAGACAGTAGAGGAAAATTAGAGAAAACAATAATTCTTTTGTATTGATTAATTTCAACTCACTTTACATTTCAAAAGTATCAGAGTCCTACCTCTCTTAAAAATGGCATGGAGGGCCCATTAAATAGCTTACAAAATGGTTACATTTGGTTCCAACTTCTTTTAATCTAGAAGATTAAAGACTACTTAGAAATACATTAATAGAATGTTTTTAGCCAAGTATTACATCATGGGCTTACAACCTTAAATAAAGGGAGGTGCTTTAGGATTTTGAGGTAGAAGCATCCAAAAATGGATTAGAAGTGCCAACTTTCTTAAGAATTCGATGCCTAAATCTTTTCAATGCTTCAGCTATCTCCATGCACTTTGGGATGGTGGTGTTAGCAGTGGCATGAATCCATATACCAAGGCATTTTTCCATATCCTTCTCAAACTTTGTGTTCTCAAGAAACTCCTTGTTTTCCTTGGTGATAGCTGATTGAAGGGTGCAGACCTCCTTCATCTTCTCTTTAGACATTGATTCCTCCTTGATGAGATATTCCTTGATGAAGGTACTAAATTGAGCCTTGATTTCCTACAAAGAAAAGTGATCACCTGAGTCTTCATTTTGGATTTGACAATGAATATCTTGGAAAGCAGCCAAACATAGGCCTTGAAAGCTTCTCCTTTTTGCCACATGTTTTTCAGTTCTCCTAATGCTTCTTCCAAAACCTTGATCTTCCACTCAACACTAAAAACCCAAGATCTTGACAGATTGTTCTTGCCTCATCAATACTTTGTTTGCTAACAAGATCTGATCATCTGTCCTACTCATCAAAAAAGATCCTGGATGCATTCACACCATAGCTTTAGTTCTTTCTCCAAGCCACTGAGTGTTGTGCTGAATTTCAATTGTAATTTGGATACCTTCTCATATGACTTGAAGGCCTCCTCAATGAAGTTCAATCCAGACAATTATCATATCATCAACTAGTAATTCAATGGCTTTTCCATAAGTGGCATGTTTATGAATATCTTTGATGGTCTAAACTTCATCCTTACTAGAGAAATAGGGGAGGTGGAAGAGTGGTCAGTGGAGTAGGATCCAGACCTTATCCTTTGTCAACAAGGATTTTATAAAACTTAAAGAACTTGATTTTGTTCTTCCAATTTCTCCATAGTCTATTTACCCTTCTCAACACGTTCAATAACTCTGAGTGAAAGTTTCCCTGAGGTTATGAACCTCACTTTCAGGTGTTGATTCTCCAAGTGGAATCCTTATGAGTTCCAAGTCATAAACTAAAAGGTCTTTCTCTTCTTTATCCACCTTAGGCTTTGCAATCTCCATGAATTGCTGACCCTTAGAATATGACACCAACCTTGAGGTAATATTTTCTTTCTTTGTTGGAGGAGGGGAGTAGTACCGAGAAAGTTTTCCACATCATCAAACTTGGGAACCACAATTTGAGAAGTGGAATTTGTTTTCTTTTTATCAAAAAAAGGCTAGACCAAAGCAAAGGAGGAGGAAGAGGTAGAAGGAGAAATGGGTCTGAGTGCAAGTGTACTCATTGCACTCAATGTTTAAATAACAAATGTTTCTAATGGAGAGGTTGGCATATCTTTAGGAATATCCTTGGAAGAAGGGTCCACCAAACCCAAAGATTCAAAATTTGGCCCTTATTTTCCATCTCAATAGTGTTAACAGGGGTTTCTTCCTCTTCCTTCAGTTCTTCACTATTATCCTCACTCAAAACAATAACATCCTCTGACTCTATGAGAACATGTGACTGCTCCTAAAGAAAATTCCTCCTTTTCTTCTATAATCTACTCTTTCTTGATAGCCTTACCTTTCTTCATGTATACCTTTATCAAAGGAAGGAGTGGATTGCTCAGATCTCAACATCAGTGTAGGTTCTTATTTCCTAGGAGAGGAAGTTTCTTGTGAAGAAGACCTAGCTTTGTTCATCCTAAAGTTTTGCATCTTCTTATCAAACCAGATCTTGGTTCTCACAAAAAACTAGGTTGATCACTTCTTTCAAATCATCCTTCTCTTTACAAACCAATCAATGGTTTCAAGAGGAGAGTGTTTGATGGACCTCTCATATTCAATAGATTGTAGGTATTCATCATCATCCTAGAGCTTTTAGGTACTTTGTAGAGATTGAAATCTATAATTTGTTGAAGAGAAAATCTTCCAAAATACCTTCTCCTGGCCTCAAAGTCATCTACACAATCGGCCCAATAATCTTCAATATCAACAAAGTGAATGAAACCTAATATGAGATTCTTAGAAATATATCCCTTGATATCAAAAGAAATTTGAGACTTGAAATGATGAAGAGTAAGAGGAGAAATGGTTATATCAATGTTTTGAGCATCGAGGGTTGTTCTACATGTATAATTTCCCAAGGTGATAGGGAAACAAATGCCAATAATATTTTTATCTTTGCAAGTCCGATGAAGTTTTCCCAAATGCCTCCAAATTTCACCAAGGCCATTTTATCATTGCAAAACATAGGAAGCTTTAGAGGGGAAGCTTCAAAACCAGCCATTTGAGATATGAAAAATTTCTGAATTGAGTGAAAAAACTCCCATATTTAGAGATCAAGGTCTTTGCTTCCTTAGAAAATATCTAAGCAGTATTTCCTTCCAAAATCCTCACAATGTACATGGTGAAAGCATTATTTACTCTCCTTAAGTGATGACTACTTAATTTGAGAGTGAATTTAGGACAATACTCATATATAGGAGCATCCTTCTTATCCTCAATGAAAGAGAAGCCAAGTCATTTCCTGGATGCTGTAATAATGTATATGAGATAAGAAGAAATGTAGAATGTTTTTGTTCTCTAAACATTAACAAGATGCTCTGTTATATTTTCATAGATTATCTCACCCAAATTCATATTTACTTCCACTCACAAATGATATTGATATAGGAAACATCCAAAATGAAATTCATTTGTAGAGTGCATTCCCATGATCCTAGCCAGAAGAGTGATGATGTCTAAAATTTCTTAGTTGAAATCAACCCTGAACAATTATTTAGAAAGTCTAGATGCTCCCTTCTTAGGGTTCTTCATCCATGATTTAGCTACCCTAGCTTTGTATCTAGCACTATCCTAGTAAAATAGTGTTTGTGCTTGAGCAAGGGTGAGGTATGAGCATCTTCCACCATAGGGATGCAAAGGGAAGTATAAATAGTATTGGAATCTAATCATGTAACCACTTCACCATGGATATTGACAATCTCCTTAGATTCTAGATTAAAATAGGACCCGTAAGTGAGAACGGTATTGGTATTTGAACGCAGAAAATACATAGAAACCTCCTGAAAATGCAATTCCACTTGTATTTGATTAATTGTGTCATATAAGTAGGGTTATCACATCTTATCCTGCTCCAAAAATCGTCAAGGTCAAGATGTTGAGCTTCGTTGTCCCTGAAAAAGGGCACAAAAGTTTCTAATGAGGAGAGATGCTCATGCCCTTTGTATTGAATCTTCATTGTGACAGAGATAGGGAGAAATTTTTTTCAACTAAATGCTCAAAAATCCTTGCAAGAGAAAACACAGAGGCATAGACACGGGCAATGGCTACTTTGCAAGAATGTGAGTAGGAGAAAATGAGTAGGCAAGTGTGAGAAAGAAAGAATAGTTACACTCCTTTAAATAGCCATGAATTTGAATGAAGGAGAGAGAAAACAATGAATGTGTAATAAATAACCCTTTCGCACCGACTCAAAAAAGGTGATATGTAGGAAAGTTGAAAAAACTTGGTCCAAAATTCCATGGGACGTAGGGACACGAGGGACGCAGGAGCCAAAATACCTTATCTAAGAAAAATGTGGGATGTGCGGGGCCGATGGTCCATGGATATGTGGTATGGCAATGCGGGAAAAATGGTGAATCGGTAAATGGAGTGATGAATAGTACTTGGGACATGTGGGATGCGCAGAGCTGATTTAGCCGACAAGTAAGTAGTGTGGGTAAATGGTGAATCGGTGAATAGGAGGCCCAATAGTACTTGGGACATGTGGGAGAAAATTTTCTGACTTAGCTGCAAATCATTAAAAATGACCCCAAGTACTTGATTTTTCTAATTTTTTGAACTTATCTCTTCACTTAAACACTTCCAAAGGATAACTCTTCAAAAAATTGAAAATTTATCTTGAGAAAGAAGGGAAATTTTGAAAGGGAGACAACACTTGGCTCTTTCTTAGGATGACTTGACTAGGACAGAGGACGAGGCAAGATCAAGAACCAAAAGAAAACTCTGGGAAAATAGACCAGTGCCTTATCCATTGGGCAAATAGAGTCAAGGTAAAACAACATAGAAGACAACACACAAAAAGGGAAAAGAAACAAGAACACAAGGGAAAGACCAAAACAGGACATTGTACACAATATACAAAAGGAATGGCCTAATCAACTAGGACTTGAACAACTTAAAATACTACCCACTATATGGAAATGGGAGAGAGAATTCATCCATGTAATCCAAATAGAAGGAATTTTCTCCAACAAAGTGTCTTATCTTGAAAGGAAAAATCCAAAGAGAATCAAACTTACCATGGCTTCCATGAGACTCATGCATTTTAACCCACAGTAGGACAATGTCTCCCACTTGAAAATATCCTTGTTCTAGACTTTTTGTCAAACAAATCCTTTACCTTTTGTTGATGTGAAGAGATTCTATCAAAAAATTGTTTCCTATCTTCATCCAAATTCTCGAGATACATGATCCTTTTATCAAAGAATAGATGAAACAGAAATCTCAATAGCGTTCATCAAGTGCAAGGCTAGAAATTCAACTATTACTAACATGTGAGCTTTAACACCATATACTACTTGAAACAGAGAGACACCACAATGGCTCTTTTAGGTGTAATTCTATCTACCCGAGAGGGCATCATAGAGCTTCTTGTGCTAATTCCTTTGAGATTCATCTACAAGATTTTGAATGATGACTACCAAAATCTTATTGGTTTATTCCTCTTGTCCATTCCCTTGGGGGTAATAATCAAGAATGAGCAAGCAAAATCCCATACACATAGCAAAAATCCATCAACTCAAAAGAAGAGATATTATAAGCATTATCAATTACAATTTTATTTTTATTCCAAATCTTACCAAGATATTCTCTTTGATAAAATTACACCCTACTTCCGAGGTAGTACTTTTAAGTAGACTAGTTTCTACCCATTTTTGAAGTAATTTGTAGCTTTCAGCACATGAGTGTGCCCAAAGACTTTGGAATGTGGGTTGAGAGTTCCAATAAAATCCATCCCCATTGTTGAAAAGGTTCTTCATTGATTACTAGTTTGAGTGGTAAAGCAACCAAATTAGGCCTCCCAAAAAAAAATTGATAGGCTTCACACTTTCCTA
This sequence comes from Taxus wallichiana var. yunnanensis, assembly GCA_018340775.1. Lineage (NCBI taxonomy): Eukaryota > Viridiplantae > Streptophyta > Pinopsida > Cupressales > Taxaceae > Taxus > Taxus wallichiana. Next base: position 52,695,478 of record CM031239.1, read on the forward strand.
CCCTCTTTCACATCTTGAAAAATGTCGTCTAATAGTACCTGCATGAAGAATTTTGTGAGTGGTGACATCGACAATAAATTTCCTCCATAAGATTGATCATGAAAAGCTGCAAACAATTTCTTCTGCTGCTCTCTATCCACACATTTAAGGAATCTTCCGTCAATGCCTTGTTTGAACAAAGCATTTTCCCACAATATGAACTATAGATCTCAACTTAATAGCTCTCTTTTCCTTGGCACTTAAGTGAGATGGAAATTCTCCATAAGTAAGGAAATTTGCAATATCATCATACCACTTTTCTGTTTAATTGAGAAAAAGAACAACAGGAACATCTGCCTCTTTAGTGGACAATTCCTCATCAGCTCCCTTGGAAATAAGTTCACATAATCCCTTACCCTGAACTAGATTTTTTGGACTGATATCAAGGTCATACTCCTAGACCTTTTCCACCCAATTTCCTCACTTAGTTCCAAAATCCCGTGTATAATAACATACTTTATAGTCATATCATGTACAAATACAACAGTGAGAATTAAGGACATAAAAATAATAATTTTTGACAGCTTTGACTACTATAAAAGCATGTTTCTCCATCAAGGTATACTTCAGTTCATGATCTTTCAAAACATAGCTCATGAAGGTGATTAAAAATTCCTAATTTCAGAATTTCTATGGGTTAGTATAGCGTCAAGGTACTCTCAAGAGCATAGCGGTAGATAATAAAATCCTTACTAAAATCGGAAATGCTAGGGTAGGAGTGTTAGTAATAACTATCTTGATATCCTTGAAAGATTATTTTCCTTTGGAATTCCATCCAAAGGGTTGTTTCCCTTTCATCATATGAGAAATTCTTATAGTCAATTCTACAAAATCTGGAATGAATCTCCTCAAGAAATTTATCTTTTGAAAGAAAGAGTAAACACCATTTTTGCTTTTAGGAAGAGGAATTTGTTGAATTTCCTGAACTCTTTCTGGATCTATCTTAATCCCTTCTTTGTAGAAAAAATTCCCAAGAAAATTTCCTTTAGTGAAAAAAAAGAAAAATTTCTTAGGATTAATGGATACTCCGTGTTCCCTACAATTTTGAAGGACTGCTTCAAGATGCTAAAAATGATCTACCCTTTTCTTGGAGAAAACATTCAAATCATCCAGATATACAATGATGTATTTCCCTTTGAGGATACCAAAATCTAAGTCTATTTCCCTTTTAAAAGTAGCACCAGCATTGATAAGACCAAATGGCATCCTCTTGTAGGCTAAGGTTCCCTAAGTAGTATAAAAAGTGGTTTTGTGCTAATCTAGGGTACTGACTTCCACTTGATTGTATCAAAAATCCATCTAGCATGGACAACATATCAGCACATGTGATAGCCTATAAGATTTCATCCATCATGGGGAGAGGATAGTTGTCTTTTAAAGAATCTTGATTCAAATTTCTAAAATCCACACAAATTCGAATCTCGTAGTTATTTTTTTCTTACAGGCGAGAATGTCGGCGATCCAGGTTGAATGGTGTATACGAAAGATAATTTTTGATTTTAGTAACTTTTGAATTTCTTGTTAAATTGTGTCAACGATCTTGGGATTGTATTGTCTTTACTTTTATCTGAAAGGTTCAATCCCGGTTTCAAAGGAATATAGTGTTGGATATTTTTTTTTGAATGAAAGGATTTGAGATCATCATAAGAATAGCGAGGACTTCAACATACATTTTCAATAGGTTCACCGCTTGTTTCTTTTCTTCTTAATCTGCAACATCTCCCAATATTTACCATCTTGGGTTTTTCATTACTTCAAATATTTACCTTATCATACTCAGATTGATAAGCCCTTGAGAAGCCTTAGATTTTATGTACGCAGATTGATGAGCCCTTTGAGAAGCCTTAGATTTTATGTACCTGTCATGTTTATCAAATAGATCCTCTAGTTTAACTAACCCTTTGGGTATCTTTTACCCTCAACATGATACAACCATCCTAATCAACTTATTCCTTAATATCATCTCCATTGGGGGGAACATACTCTCTAGGAAGAGCCTCACTTCCTTCAAAATATAATTGATTAAAATTATCCTTAAGCTCTAGGAAAGAGAGTATGTGCTGATCATCATCGAAAACTTGCCATTTTTTTTCATTATTTGGTGCACTAGGCCTATGAATCATTTCAATGATAAATTTCTCTTGAGAGAAATCTAGGTGAGGAATCAATAAAGATCCTAAAATAACCAACAAATCAGCCATAGTGTTCTTTTCTCTTGGTACAACTTAAATTGAAACATCATCAAAAATTCAATGGAATCCTAGACAAGAATTGTATAATGTTTCAATCTCTTGTTCTTGACTTGGAAAAGATCCCTGACCTATTTCACAATCAACTCAGCATCACCACAAGCACGAAGATTCTTCACTTCCATTTTTTTCCATGTTCAATACAAGAAGGAGATCCTCATATTCAGCTATGTTGTTTGTATTTTAAAAATAAAGTTTATATGTAAATGGATGAATCTTCTCTTCCAGAGAGATTAACACTACACCAAATCCATAACTAGTGAAGAGCACTTCCATCAAACTCTATAGTCTAAACACCATTAGGATTATGAATCACTCAATTAGGAATTATTTCCTCATCCTATGATATAATCATATAGTTAGCATGCCCTATATCTTCGTAGAGTATTTATGCTTTTGGGTCATCGATTTTGTACAATGTACTCAATCGCCTTTTGGTAGCAAATTTTTCATTTTCCATTGAGCAGGATGAAAGCATGTTACCAGTCCATTTGAATTTTTCCTCCCACTTCCTTACATAAATTTATACTTAGTAACATACCATATGATGGAGGAATATTAGCTACCAAAATGGTGGCTTTAACCATTTTCTCTAGAAAAGAAGCAAAAGCTAATTGCTCATCTTTGATTCTTCTGACCAATGGGACTTCTCTATACTCCATGGAATAGCAGGAACCAAAAGTATGTGTTAGATTTATGCCTAAGGCATGAGCTAGTTTTTCGGGCATCACATTTTTTGATGCACTGAGTCAATAACACAATTACTGAGTTTGTGACCAGCTATTAGAAGTGTTATATAGAATGGTTTAATTTTCTCATTACATGAGAAGACTGCAGCCACAAGAATTTGTTGAGATGGGGGAAAGGGAGTGGGTAATAAACCTTTAGAATTATTGGGTGAAGTTTTGGATTTGGAATTGATGAATTTCACCACCTTGGAAAAAGAATTTGGGTGAGTTTGGAAAAATTCTACCTCTGAGATTTGAATTTTTTTCTTCTTAATGTGGTCAATGATATCAAAATATATATATGGAGCTGGATGTAGCATCATTGCTAGGAATGAGGGAAACTTCAGACTTATCTCGATTTAGGAGTTGTAGGGTAAAAATTTTTAGAAGTGAAGGTAGAAGGAACATTACTCACCTTTTGTGTGGAGGAAGTGGGAATAGGGGCTCCTCTCTTTGCAACTACGAATCATTCCAGAACTTCCTAAGATTTTAAAGAGAGATGTACCACATTTTCCTTCTTGTTCATTTTCTCCCGAGTCATAATATCATATGACTTACTATTCATATCATCCACTACTTCATTATATTCATACTCATGGGTTCGTATGGCTCTTTTTTTATATGATAAATTTGCACCAAGAGGGCATGCACATGTTCAGTAGGTTTAAAACATTTCTCAAACTGAGTTGTCATGGTAGTCCAACTAGTAATTAAACTAGGCAGCACGTGATAAAACTAGTCGATGACATTATCTTGCAATGTTTAAACAAAGAGCTTGACGAAACATCCTCATGTTCAACCCCAATGATCCCACATACCATAATGAAAGCTACAATATGTTCATTTGGGTGTGTTTTTTCGTCACCTCGGAATTTAGGAAAACTTTTCCTATTACCTCTAGGTAACTCATGTAATGGTTGAGGAAGAGAAAGATTTCCAACACGTTGTCCCCACGTAAATAGTGCTTCCATCCTTGGAAAGACTAACTGAAGGGGCCGTAAACCCTACAAATACTATAACACAAAGGTTAGGGCTGGTTTGATCTTCGGGACTATTGTGCTTAAATACTCTATCTTTAGTAGGAGTTGTACTTGCAGAGTAGTTATTCTATTATTTATTTCCAAAGAAATAGAGAAACCATGGCATTGAAGTGTTTTAAAATGGGGATCTTCAACACCGAGGGTTTTACGAACACGTGTATATATTTGACCAGCCAATTTGCAAAACTAGTCTTGAAATTATTCGAAAGGGATACGTTGAAACGAATAAAATCCCCATAGAGTCATTAAAAATTGTTAGTTTTAAAATATTACTTTTATCAATCAATAGTCACATGACAACAAGTCCATCCTCTTTATCGAAGAGGTTCCCTTATTGAAATCAGCAAAGCTTATATACAAATATACAATGTTCATATTGGTTAGGACTTTTGATAGTTTGAAAATTTTTACACCAAGATGGAATATCAATACCTTAGAATAGAAGAACAAAGAAACTTAAAGGGAAGAATATAATAGTACTTTCAAGAAATATAGATAGCATAATATAACCTTACACATCCTTTAGAAAAAAATGGGTACAAAATAAAATCATTCACATTAGCAACACAAGATATTATTTCTTAGATACAAAGTTCTTGGCATCATATCATAAGAACACAAAGTTTCTTAACATCAAAGATTGATGATTCACAAATTTAAGACATGAAAGGAAAAGGAAATAGAGGAAAATTGGAGACAATGGGAATTATTCTCAGTATCGATTACTTTCAAATCACTTTACATTTCAAAAGTATCGAGTCCTACCTCTCTTAAACAATGGCATAGAGGGCTCATTAAATAGCTTACAAAATGGTTACATTTGGTTCAAACTTCTTTTCATCCGTAAGATTAAAGAGTACTTAGATATATATTAATAGAATGTTTTTAGCTAAGTATTACATAAGGGGATTACAACCATAAATAAAGGGATGTGCTTTAGGATTCTGAGGTAGAAGCATACAAAGGAGGATTAGAAGCCAATTGTCTTCAATTTTTATGCCTAAACATTTTCAATGCTTCGATATCTCCATGCACTTTGGGATGGTGGTGTTAGATGGCATGAATCCATATACCAAGGAATTTTTCCATATCCTTCCCAAATTCTTTGTTATCAAGAAACTCCTTGTTTTCCTTGGTGATAGATGATTGAAGAGAACAAGCATCCTTCATCTTATCATTAGACATTGATTCCTCCTTTATGAGATCTTCCTTGTGAAGGTAATAAATTGACCTTGATTTCATGCAAAGAAAAGTGATCACTTGAGTCTTCATTCTGGATTGTACAATGAATATCTTGGAAAGAAGCGAACATAGGCCTTGAAATATTCTCCTTTTTCCGCACGTTTTTCATTTCTCCTAATGCTTCTTCCAAAACCTTGATCTTCCACTCAACACTAAAAACCCAATATCCTGAAATATTGTTCTTGACCTCATTGAATACTTTGTTTGATAACAAGATTTGATCATCTATCCTACTCATCAAATGAATATCCTAGATGCATTCACACTATAGCTTTAGTTATTTTTCCAAGCCACTTTGAGCATTGTGTTGAATTTTAACTATAATTTGGATACCTTTTCATATGACTTGAAGGCCTCCTCAATGAAGTTCAATCCAGGACACAATCATATCATGAACTAGTAATTCAATGGGTTTTCCATAAGTGGAATGTTTATGAATATATTTGATGTTTTGAACTTCATCCTTGCTGAGAATTAGGGAGGTGGAAGAGTGGTCGGTGGAGTAGGATCCGAGAATTTATCCTTTGCCAAAAAGGATTTTATAAAACTTGAAAGAAGTTGATTTTGTTCTTTCAATTGCTCCATAGTTTTCTTACCCTTCTCAACTCATTCAATTACTCGAGTGACAATTTCAATGAGGTTGTTAACCTCACTTTTAGGTGTTGATTCTCCATGTGGAATCCTTGTAAATTCCAAGTTAGAAACTAAAAGGTATTTCTCTTCTTTATCCAATATAGGCTTTGTAATCTACATAAATTTTTAACCCTTAGAATTTGATACCAACCTTAAGGTAATATTTCATTTCTTTACTAGAGGAGGGGGAGTAGTACTGAGTAAGGGTGCCACATCATCAAACTTAGAAACCACAATTTTATAAGTTGAATTCCTTTTCTTGCTATCAATGAAAGGCAGGACCCAAGAAAAGGATGAGGAAGAGGTAGAGGAGCAATGGGTTCTAGCGTAAGTGTACTCATTACACTAAATGTTTACACCACATATGTTTCTAATGGGGAGGTTGGCATATCCTTAGGAATATCCTTAGAAGAAGGGTCCACCAAACCCAAAGATTTATACATTTGGCCCTTATTTTCCATCTCGAGTAGTGTTGATAGGGGTTTATTCCTCTTCCTTTAATTCTTCATTGTTATCCTCTCTAAAAACAATAACATCCTTTGACTCTATGAGAACCTTTGAATTATCCAAAAAAATCCCTCCTTTTCTTCGATAATCTGCTCTTGCTTATCATCCTTTCCTTTCTTCATGTAGACCTTTTTGAAGAAGAAGGATTGGATTACTCAGAATATAAACATCGAGTGTATTTTTTTGTTTTCTAGGAGAGGAAGTTTCTTGTGAAGAAGACCTAGCTTTGTTCATCCTGAATTTTTACATATTCTTATCAAACCAAAGCTTGGTTCTCACAAAAACCAAGTTGATCACTTCTTTCAAATCATCCTACTCTTTTACAAACCAATCAATGGTTTCAAGAGGAGAGTGTTTGATGGTCCTCTCATATTCAATAGATTGCAGGTCTTCATCATCATCCTAGAGATTTTTAGGTACTTTTTAGAGATTGAAATCTATAATTTGTTGAAGAGAAAATTTGCCAATATACCTTTTCCTGGCCTCAAAGCCATCTACACAATCGGCCCAATAATCTTCAAAGATGTCAGCAAAGTGAATGAAACCTAATTTGAATATATCCCTTGATATTAAATCAATTTCGAGACTTTAAATGATGACGAGTAAGAGGAGAAATGGTTTTATCAATATTCTCGAGCATCGAGGTTATTCTACATGTATAATTTCCCAAGGTGGTAGGGAAACATATGTCGAAAATATTTTTATCTTTAAAAGTCTGATGAAGTTTTTCGAGCTACCTCCAAATTTCAACCAAGGCCATTTTATCATTGCAAAACATAGGAAGCTTTAGAGGGAAAGCTTCAAAACTAGCTAGCTTGAGATACAAAAACTTTCTTAATTGAGTGAAGAAACTCCCATATTCGATTTCAAGGTCTTTGCTTCCTCAAAAAATCTCTTAGTATTTCCTTCCAAAAGCCTCATAATGTACATGGTGAAAGCGTCATTAACTCTCCTAAAGTAATGATTGCTAACTTTGTGAGTGAATTGAGGACAATACTCATATATAGAAGCATCCTTATTATCCTCAATGAAATAGAAGCCAAGCGATTCCCTGGATGTTGTAATAATGTACATGAGATAAGAATACATATAGAATGTCTTTGTTCTCTAAACATTAACTAGCTACTTGGTTATATTTTCACTTATTATATCACTCCAATTTAGATCCTTCTTCCCATCACAAATGATATTGATATAGGGACAAATCCAAAAATGAAATTCATTTGTAAAGGGAATTCCCATGATCCTAGTCGGAAGAGTGATGATGTCCGAAAGTTATTCATTGAAATAAACCCTGAACAATGATTTAGAAAGTTTAGATGCTCCTTCTTAGGGTTCTTCGGTCATTATTTAGCTACTCTATCCTTGTCTCTCTCACTATCCTCATCAAATAGTGCTTGTGTTTGAGAAAGGGTGAGGGTATGAGAATCTTCCACCACCGGGATGCGAAGGGTAATATAAATAGTTATAAAATCTAGTCGTGCAATCACTTTACCATGGATGTTGACAATCTTGTAAGATTCTGGATTAAAATAGGCCCCACAAGTGTGCACGGTATTGGCACACTAAAAATACATAGGGAAACCTCCTGTAAGCATAATTCCACTTTCTTTGATTAATTGTGCAATAGAAGAAGGGTTATCACATCTTAGTCTGATCTGAAAATTGTCAAGGTCAAGATGTTGAGCTTTGATGTCCTCGAAAAGGGCACTAAATTTTCTAATGAGGATAGATTCTCGTTCCTTTGTATCGAATCTTCATTGTGATAGAGATAGGAGAAACAACCTTCAACTAAGTGCACAATAATCCCCGTAGGAGAAAACACAAACGTACATGGACGTAAGAAATGGCTACTTTGCAATAACACGAGCAAGATAAAATGAGTAGGAAAGTGTGAGAAAGAAAGAACAGTTACACTCCTTTAAATATCCATGAATTTGAATGAAGGAGAGAGAAAACAATGAATGTGCAATAAATAACTCTACGCTGACTCAAAAAAAGTGATATGCGAAAATTTAGAAAAAAATTCACGAGATAATCCATGGGACGCATGGAGCCAAAATACCTGATCTAAGAAGAATGTCGAAAAAGTGGGTTTGGAGAGCACATGATACCCATGGGACATGTGCGACATGAGGGGCCGATATGTAAGGCAGTGCGGGAAAATCGGTGAATCGAGAAAATGAAGGGCCCAACAAGACTTAGGACATGCGGGACACACAAAGCCTATTTAGCCGACAAGTAAGTAGTGTGGGTAAAGTGGTGAATCGGGGAACAGGAGGCCCGGTAGTACTTGGGACATGCGGGACAAAAATGTCTAACTTAGCCAAAAATCATTAAAAATGATCCCAAGGACTTGATTTTTCTAATTTTTGAATTTCTCTCTTCACTTAAACATTTCCAAAGGATACCTCTTCAAAAAAATTGAGAATTTATATTGAGAAAGAAGAATTTTTTTGAAAGGGATACAACATGCTTGATTATACCTAAGCCACCTTTCTTTTCTCTTCCTTTCTACTTGCTAGGTTCACCATCTTTCAACAAACCTGTTCATGCTCCCATGCGTGGTGGGGTCTAGCTATCCATCATTTTTTCTTCCAAGTTCAGTATTACCATCAAGATTTTGATCACTAATGGAATGCCATGAAAATAAGTTCCCCTTGGATAACGTAAAAATTGGAACTCAACTACCTCTCGAGAAAGAATAAGTGGAAATTGAGTACTCCAAAACTATTCAAAACACCATGGAACCAAGTATCCACAATGTATGTCCAAATCATATTAGCATCATAAAGGGCCTAAAATTCTTCCGCATACGAGACAAGTGTGTGATACCACTAATTCCTTTTAGACATATAAGTAACTAGCCACTCGTACAAATCTACCAAAAAAATAGCAAAGAAGCTCTCATACAGCAGACAGACATAGAAATTTCGTTTCACCCTTGTGTGTGTGTCAAACTTAGATCCAAAGTGTTGAACCTCTCGAGTGTACTCTTCTTCCCGATCCTTAATCCACTCCTCAACACTTGCAAAGGTCAACAAGATACATCTTCATCATGAAACATCCTGAAAACAACTAAAAAAGAGGTCCCCGACAATGGAACCAATGATACAACATAGAATCTACTATATAAAACCCAGAAAAATTGAGGTGTGCTAGCACATCATCCATTCTAAGTTGAGAACTCACCTAAAGCATGCAAAGGTTTCAGGCCCCTCTTTAGAGTTGCATGGATAGGATGTTAGTGTAATGAAGATACAACATATTCAGAACCATGAGTAAGCATAAACATTCCACAAAGCATATTCTAGATCTAGATCTTAGAGAATCATGAATTAAACGATAACCATAATAAGATTAACCATTTAAGAACCATATATAGTCATGTTTAAAACCATTATCCATCCAAAATTACTCCATTATATTAAAAATAAATTACATAGAATCTCCTTACATTACAAAGCATCACCATAAGTTATGTGCGTATCAAATCCAGCAAAGATAACTCTACAATAATTCACTATTCAGTATCTCTTCCTAACTACACAATTCACTACATATTTATAGGGGTGGGGACTTTCCCTTCACCACCTACATACTTCCCAAAATAGGTTGCATGCTGATAATAACCATGCACCTTTACAATACCATGCATACATGCAAGTGCACTAATAATAGACATCCTATAGTTAACTGGAAGAAGTAATCCTATTATTATCTTGAACTCATGCATGGTGCTTATCATACGCTCATTCCCAAAATAAATTTTTGTGTCATGCAAGTCTCCATCCCAATGTGTGCTCCACATGTTATCTTTCGAAAATATCTCGCATCCACGAAAATGGCTAAGTCTCGAATCAGCTTTTCATGGTGTACGTTCCCTTTCCTATCCTTTGCACCTTCAAGTACACCTTATACCTGCACATGCATACTTTGTTTGTCTTCTCCTTAGGAAATTATTGTATTCTCAACATATGGATTTGAAATTTATTATTTCTCGAAATTTGTTTATAGGATGGTGCACTTTGGACTAGCTTTTCTTGGTAAATCCCTTGAAGATGCCTTTAGGCTTAGTTCTTATGGCATATGCATAGATTCAACAATTTTTATGACTAATGTCCTTCTAAGAGGGGCTAAGGATCATGAATTTTCCTCTTTCAAGGAGGAACTCTTTAAAAATGTCACTCCCTTGAAATTTTCCCCTCCTCCTCCTCCTCCCCTTACTTACATTGTTGAATAAGCCTTTGAAATTCAGTCTGGAGGTCATAGATGAAGAATATCTAAACCTACTACATTAAATTAAATCAAAGGCCTTGATATGTAGATTTAATGGTGTCTGGCCATCGTCTAACACATTAGTGCATTGGATACACATTTTTGGACTGATAATTATAAATATTTCCTATGTTCTCGAGGTTTCTTCATTGTTTATTTTAATGAACAAGAAGACTACTAGAGAGTTATCGATGAGGGTCCTTGGTTCCGGGGCTCAGCTGGACTTTTCACTACCCCATGGTTTCCAAATTTTGACCCAAATACCTTCACTATCTTGAATGTCCCAATTTGGGTGATATTACCAAATCTTCCCTTGCACTTCACCTCCTCATTAAAGGACATTGGTAACCTCCTTGGGAGGTTCATTAAGGTAGACAACCAAAGGCTACAGAGCGGCTTGTATACTTATGTTTGAATTTGTGTTTACATTGATCTCAAAGCAAGGGGTTAAAAGATAATATTATTGTCAAATTAGGTGATATCGATGCTCCTAGACTTTAGATTATGAAAATACCATTTTCATATGTCAAAATTGTAAAATGTCAGCTCATCTTCACGTTGCCTACCCTCAAAAGATGAAACAAGATCTTAAAAGATAAGGAAAGACTTAAAACACCGGAGCCTACAAAATTTAGTAGAAGTAGACACCTCTAATGATTCATACAATTATGACTTAGAGGAGCAATGAGTTACAACTACTTTGCTCCTTCGATTCTGACAACTACAACTTCGTCTACTACTACTACAGTTCCTTTAGATTCAGGTCCTTCAAATTCATCTCCTTCTCATGTGGATGAGAAATTACTAGTTATCTCTACTGCTTTTGAAGGACCCTCTCAAGCGTCAAAGTGGCTCCATGAATCTGATCACTATGATTTGGATAAAGAAAGTGACCTTCCCCTTATTGATTCCTTGGCCTTGGTATAAATATATTACAACCCTCTCATTTCGAGATACTCCCGCAAGATAAATGGCAACCAGTTCATTCAAAGAAGGGAAAGAAGGGAAGATATTGATCTCCCTATCTTTATCTTCCCCTCTTTATCATTTTGTCATCCTCTTTCCTCAGCCTCTTGTAGAATTCATGTGCTACATCTTCCCTTCTTCCTTTGTCTCTCCTTTTGTTGCTATTGATTGCACTTATTCTAGATTTTCTCCTTCCTTCTTATTTACTACAACTAGTTGCATCTCGATGAATCATTGCTTCTCCTTTATTTTCTCTCTCGTGTTTCTTCTATGTTTTTCTTTTGGGCCTGGTTGGTTCCTTTCTCCCTTTTCTCTTGGGCATCTTCTCTTTTATGCTTTATTTTTATATCTGGCCTTTGGGGCTCTTTTTAAAGGATGTGGGTCCTTTCAACACCCTCAACATTTACCTAACTCCAAAAAAAATTAACATTAATCAAATAAGAATTCACCGAAAATAAAAATGCTATGTGCAATTTTTGTATATATTAACATATCTATTATCATTTAAATACTTTATTGTATTAGAAAATTACTATAGATGGTCACACATTTTATACATATTAACATTATTAATATAGTCACACACATTATAAAGAAACTTGTTCTCAAATAAAGTTAGGGACAAATTACATAATTTTTGTTTTAGATAGTAAAACGCTTTTGACTCCAGAGCTATGAACCGAAGGGTTGATGGTCCCCACCCTACAAGTATTGAAATGTTTTATCAATGAAGGGATACATACAAAAATGCATTATCAATTAAATTTAGGAACAAATTACATAATTTTAATTGGGTTATTGATTTAATAACATTACAAACATCTCCACATTGTCTTCCACATCCTTCAATATTTGCAATATAGGCCATAATGGATCTATCAAGTAGAACTATGATATGCATTATAGGCCACATATCATCCTATAATAGGTGTATTTTTACTATTGTAATATGCATTACACTTTCTCTAAACCTTGCTAAGATTTTTGAGAAATATGTTTTCATTCATGGATCCTCAATAAATGGTTCATTTGGTCATGATGCAATCTTCCACACAACAATAAATAGAAAATCTTTCAAAAATGATCTCGAAAATACTAAATAGAAAAAAATTCTATTCTATACGTGCTAGTGATTTCTAGGCTTTATTTTTTTCTTTGGAACAATTTTTTATAATTTACAAAATGTTATTAATATTAAAAAATGAAGATGTGGTAAAAAAATATTTTAATATTTCAAGGAATCCTCCATGGATCTGCAAATCAATAAGCATAACATGTTTCTATTTTATACGATCTAGTTTGCCGCTAGGATTAGTTTTTGCTTGCAAATAATGTTCTTATCAATAATGTCTTTAAGATTAAATCGTGCATAATTGGGGAAAAATGTCTTTTATTTCAAATAAGCCAACCTCAAAAAAATATTGTGCACTACAAATTTTCAAGAACCTTAAGGTGGTTATTTTAGTCCGAAAAATGCACAATACATTATTGGATTTGGAAGCAAAATATACAATTCCTAAATGGTGCGTTTGAAATTTTTCAATAATCTACACATGTTCTTGTTTTCTCTTACATGTTTCAACCATGTACATAATTTAGTGTAAATTTTAGAATTGATCTTATTGTTTCCATTATGATGGAATTTTGAGATCACTTTATTCTATGAATTTGTGTGATACTAATCTCTCATCATCGATCAAAAGTATATTGTTTTCACCATAGACATTACCATAAATGTCTAATATCTATTGACTTGTATTTGTTTTGAACTTACATTGGTGGCATGCCCAAATGAACCTTAAGTGGATATTGTTAGTGCAAAATCACAGCACCCCTGGATGTAAATCAAGGTTCTAAATGATGTCTTAGGCATCCAGTGTGATTGCACAACATGGAAACCTCTCTCCAAGTGTGGGACTTGTGAAACTGAGAGAGGAATCTCTAGATTAGAGGTTGGTTCCTCAAACTCCTCTGATTTAGATCTATATTTGCACAACTACAGAGGTTCAGATCCTAATCCTACTCTAAATTGCAAGGAGACAGGGATAGAAATGTAAAAATTGAAACTAACTAAAGATGGTGATGCACCAAAAGGAGTGGTGAATATTTTTGTCATGCAAATAGACACAAACCAAAGATTGCAACATAAAACATACACAGGCTGATAAGATATAATTTAGGATCTGAAATGAAGCAAATAATACAAACAAAGGACTGAAACCCATTCACAAAGCTTGCATTATCATCTCCAATGTCAAAACCACTGCATTACAACCTTAAAGAGGTAGAAACCTGTTACAATCTTTGAAGAGGTCTGATTCTTGCAAAAATCACTTGCTGGAGGTGAAAGAAGAAGTTTTTATGCCAAAAGTGTTCCCCTCAAGAAATGAGCCAAATCTAGCTTTTACATTGCATGGGTCGAGCCCAGGAGAGAGAAAACATACAAAACGTGGGAGCCCATTCCTCATTAACTGAAAATGCATTAAAACGGCATGGAGGACCTTACAAACCCATACCCTATCATTTTTGACCGAATTGGAGGAGAATGCGACCCATCCTGCATTAAATTTGGTCATTGAAAGGTCATTTCTGCCCATGGACACATACCAGAGCCGTTTCTGAATTTTCTCTCTTGAAACTAAACCAAAATTCAAAATTGACCATGAAATCTTGTAGAGAATTTCATAAGATTTCCAATGATATGAAGAACGTGCAAATCTGAGCTCTGGATCAAAAGATATGAAGGTCTGAAGTTTTAGGGAAAAACGGCCCAAAAAACGGATGTCGGGCAAAAATTTAAATTTTGACCTTTTTGCATTTTGGAAATTTTTTTGAAAATTTCTGCGCTCCGCCGGTCGGATGCCACATGTCAGGTGCTGGTTCACTGAGAAATTCTCTCTCCTCCACCTTTCCGCGGGCTTTCCCTTGAAATTTCGACCTTTTTAACTCTTTGGAAAATTTTCCATTTTTTCCCCGTGCCCCGCCACTTGGGACACGTGGCACGCTTTGGTTGGTTGACAGGGGTGCGGGGGCATCTTTTACCTTTTAGTTTTTTGGCCAAAACTTTTTCCAAATTCTCCAAGTCCTCCCCGAGCTCCGCACTCCCCTTCTCCTTAGGACACGCGTCCTCTTTTTATTGGCTCGGGCCAACGCTCCAACTCGCTCCCTTTAAAAACTCAGCCAAAAACACTTAGTCGAAATTTTTTATTGCGCCTCCCCTTGTGACACGCGTCACATTTTGATTCGTTGGCAGATTTTCTAGGTCTTCGTCCCTCACGTATTTTTGGCCCGGATGTCCCAAACCGTCTGGGACAAATTTCTCCGATCCGCCCGATTCGGGCTTCCTTGTCCCTCTTTTGGCCGATGACACGTGGCGAGATTTCATTCGCTCTCAGCTCTTTTAGCTCCCCGCGCCCCACGCGTGCTTTTTCCCACTTGTCCCGGACTGTCTGGGACAAATTCTTCTGATTCGCCGATTCGGCCAGTTCACGTCCGCCACGTACTCTTGGCCCAACTGTCCCGAGACAAAACTTGGCGATTTTTTCCACTTTCGGCCGGTTCGCCCTTTCGTGTCCCGCGCGTCCCGACGTCCCAATTGATGCATGGACCGCCTAGTGGCTTTCCGAATGGTTCGCGCCCCGACGTCCCAACTGTCCCAATCGCTTGGACTAGGACTTAGCCAATTTTCATGATTTTTTCTGCCCCAAGCTTGGTTTTTGCAATTTTTTCACCCTTTTTTAGAACTTGCTTTTTTCTTTTTTGGACAGGAGAGTTAGAAAAAAGCCGAGGGGACCCCAGAAACATGATTTTTGCCTTGAATCAATCTATCTTGCTCGGGACCGAAGAATTTAATGCATGTTATCAAAATTACCCTGGGGGGTGAATTTTGGATAACAATTTGGTGACTCAACGGGGTCATCTACCTGCTAGATGAAGAGACCAGTAGCCTGAAGCAGTCCATTGGGCATGGAGTCATCAAATATTCTATTTAGAACCCCTAACTGACTCAGAATGTGCAAGGAGGAAGATGGAATATCACCTGATGGAAGCAAGGACTGCAAAACATCTCCATGGACAGCAAGCTATGCCAAAGCACTTAGGGAAAACAAAACTAACCTATAGCAAAACAATGTGCACAAGCACTTGGAGGAATGAAAATCTAATCTAATATTTACAAGGTGATAAATTTCCCTCTAGAATAAATGCTTGAGATAGATTCCATTTACTAGAATCTGTAGTCCTTCACCATCCAATGGGGCCAATTGGAAAGCATTGCCGTTCTTGCACTTCATGACCATGTATGGGCCACTCCAAATGGCATCAAATTTTGAATGCCTTCCCGGTTTTGCTCTATCCACATCCCATTTCAACACTAGATCTCCAACCTGAAAAGATCTATCCTTGGCCTTCCTATCGAAGGTCTTCTTGATCAAAGCTTGATCCTTTTCCATTGCTTGGGATGCCTGATTTCTGATCTCTTACAGCTCCATCAACTCTGCATACCTCACCTCCATGGGCTCAAACTCTAGCAACTCCAGCTGCTTCATGAGTTCCAATGTTGGCAACTCAAGTGACATGGGCAAGATTACCTCTCTTCCATAGACAAGTTTGAATGGAGAGTTACCTGTGGATCTTTTGGGAGTTATCCTATCAGCCCATAAGGCTGATTTCAGTTTGGTATGCCAAGACCTCTGATTCTCGTCAAGAGTCCTCCTAATGATCCTCAACAAGTTCTTGTTTGTAGACTCGGCCTGGCCATTACCTTGAGGGTAATAGTTTGATGAAGTGCTTAGGTAGATACCGTTCTTGACAGCCCACTCAGTCACCTTAGATCCAATGAATGTCAATGCATTATTAGAGATTATTGTAGCAGGTACACCAAATCTAGTTGTTATCCCCTCATAAAAGTCTAAGATGCTAGACTCATTTGCCTCTTTGAGTGCTACTGCTTCTTTCCATCTGGTGAAGTAGTCCGTGGCTATCAAAATCCATTTGTGGCCTTGGCTTGAATTGGGATTAATGACTCCAATGAAGTCCAAACCCCATTGCATGAATGGCTGGTCAACTGAGATTGGATGTAATGGAAGGGCAGCAAGTCTCTCTTTTCCTGTGAAGAATGCACAATTCTTACACCTCTTGATCCATGCATAACAATCACTGAATATTTTAGGCCAATAATAACCAGCCTTCATGATTTTTAGAGCTGTCCCTCTTGGTGCAAAATGACCACCGACTGGTCCACCATGAAACTCTTCCACCACCCTTTGAATCTGATTTGTGCTAATGCACCTCAGCAACACTCCATTCACATCTTTCTTGAACAAAACTCCATCAACAATGGCATACGAGACAGCCTGCAATCTGATGTGTCTCCTTTGGGTCTTGTTCATCTCTAGAGGGCATAGGCCTATGCCTATGAAGTGTATAATGTCTTGGGTCCAGCAAGGAGTGGGGGAAGCATTGTCTTCTTCTTGATTGCCACTTGGCTCATGGCTGTCCTGGACTGTCAAAACAGCCTCTTCTTCATTGCATACTTCTTTTTGCTTCCCCAAAACTAGCTGCTCACACAATCCTTTCCCTCTTACCAGCTTGGTGATCTTGATCTCAATGTCATACTCCATGACACGGGTGATCTAACCTGCCCTTTTCTCATTCAAATCCTTGTTGAGGAGGAATTCCTTGACGCTAACATCTCGAGACCAGAACTGGACCTTGTTGTTTGAGACTAAATGCTTGAATTTCTTCAAGCTTCTGATTACTGCAAGTACATGCTTCTCAATAAAAGAGTACCTCACCTCATAGTCATCTAGGCTCTGGCTGAAGAAGGCAATTGGCTGCTCATCATTATCCTTGTTTTGCTATACCAAAATGGCAAAAATAGTGTCATTACCTCCAAATGCATAGAGGATGAAATCCTTGGAGAAGTCTGGGTTGATGAGAGTTGGTGCTTGGGAGATGGCTTCTTTGATTGCTTCAAAACTCTCCTTGCCTTCTGCCATCCACTTGAAATCCATGCTCTTCTTTAACATTCTTTGGTGATGGGCTTGACAAGGGCTACAAAATCTGGGACAAACATCCGAAAAAAATTTTATCCTTCCCAAGAAACTCAAGGGCTTTCTTGTGGCTTGGCAATGGTAGTGCTCTTATGGCTTCAACCCTCTCTGGATCAATTGCTAATCCTTCCTGGAAACAATATGTCCAAGGAGCTTTCCTTCATGTGCAAGAAAGATGCACTTCTTAGGATTCAAAGACACTCCAAATCTCCTGCACCTCGTGAAGACTTGTCTCAAATGAGAGAGGTGGTCTGACTGCATTTTTGGAAAAAACAATGATATCATCAAGGTAAATCAGCACCACGTTGTTAATCAAACCTTTGAATGCCATGTCCATTTCCCTTTGGAAGGTAGCACTAGCGTTGGACAGCCCAAATGGCATTTTCCTGTATGCAAAAGTTCCCCATTTGGTTGTGAAGGTTGTCTTGAACTGGTCCTCTTCCTTCACCATAATCTAATTGTAGCTTGAGTAGCTATCAAGTAGCGAAAACCTCTCAGAGCCAACCAAAACTTGCAAGATTTTCTCCATGGAAGGGAGTGGGTAATGGTCCTTGAGAGAGGCTCTATTCAAGTCTCTGAAGTCAACACACAATTTGATCTCTCCACTCTTCTTTCTGACTGGAACTAAGTTGGCAACCCAACTAGAATGCTTGATTGGGAATATGATCCTTGACTCAATCAGCTTGTCTAATTCTTTCCTCATGAGAGGCTCCATGTGTGGATTGACTGGTCTTTGTTTCTTCCTGACAGGCTTAGTATTTGGATCCAATTCGATGGTATGCTGAGCTAAGTTGGGATTGAAACCTTTCAAGTCTTCATAGCTCCAAGAAAACATGTTAGGGAACTCTTGACACAACTGTATGAACTCATACCTTTCTTGTTCAGTTTTCATCCTTCTAATTTGCAATGGTTTGTTCTCTTCTACCAAGATGGATACTGAATCCTCTCTCTTGACCTGAATGTTTGCTTTCTCCTTTCTAAACTGATCATTGGGGTTAAAAATGGACTCCAAGGTGATAAGTCCCTTGGGCAGCTTGTTAGTTCTCAGCTGTACCACTTGGTCACCATACTGTTGTTCCAATTTTTCTTGATTCTTGGCTGAGAACTCAGCTTCTTCTTGCAAGAAATGGATGATTTGCTGGTCATTCTCAAACACTTGCCAACTAACATTGTTATCCGGCACTGAAGGCCTCACAATCATGTGGATGTTTGGCTGTACCTTGTCTTGTTGAATGCTTTCCACAATGTCAAAGGCTGCCCGTACTGCTGTAAGCCTATCAGCAGCTTGATTCTCTTTCCTAGGAATAGATTTGATGCCAAAACCCTCAAAATCTTCCATGAGGTCCCACACCCTGTTCTTGTAGCACTTGAGTAGATCATTCTTGGCAGCATGTTGTCCCTTGACCTAATTTACAATCAATTCACTATCCCCAAAGACTTGCAAGTTCTTTATTCCTCTCTTGATTGCCCAATGCATCCCTTGCACCAAGGCTTCATATTCAGCAGTGTTATTGGAGCATGCAAACTGAAATCTAAAAGTTGAATAGTACTTTACTCCTTGAGGTGAAACAAGCATAGCTCCACCTCCTGCACCTTGTCTACTCCTTGATCCATCAAAAAACAGCTGCCATACCTCGTTGTCATCCTTGTGGTTTGGCTTGGTGATGCTAGGAATAGGTTGATTTTCTTCGTGTATGTAATAGACCCCTAACTCAGATTCTTCCACTTCTTGATAAGGATCAAATGCATGTATCTTGTTTTCCCATTCATCAAGAGTTAGATCCGGGATGCTTCCAACCTTAGTGTCAGCTTCATCAGTGCTTGGGTGATCTTCTTGATCAAATGCTGAGCAATTGGCATTAATCTGACTTGGAGTGTAAGGCTCAATGTGGAAGTTTGCAATAGGTTCTGACCTGATTGTAGCCTTAGTTCCATACCTCGTTCTAAACAGCATGTGTGACCAATCAGTAGAGACAAATATCCCCCAATCTTGGCTGTGAAGTCCCTTGACAAGCATAGGGCAAAGAGTGGTGGAAGGTCTATGACTGATACATCTTGTAAAACAACAACGTTTGGACATGCATGCAAGGTAAGACTCAAGTTTCTAATCACTCCAACTGTTGCTACTGCTGTCCCATCCAGCTGCACTACCCCTTTGGATGTTGTTTCATACTGGAGCCCTAGCTGATCAGCTATTTGTTTAGGCATTACCGAGCTACTTTCCCGAGTCTATCATGCAATTGTGCACTAGCTGATTTCCAATGATCAATGAAACATAGAAAGGAGGGGGCTTCAACATTTTACCTTGTTGTCCTCCATGATTTCCCTCAGGCTGGGCAGCATTTGTAAGCACTTTGTCTTGCATCTGAACTTGCTGATTCAAAGTTGGCCAGTCCTTCATGGCAGCTTGCAGCAGATCTCTTTGGCCTGGGATAGATAGGGATTCCCACATTGATATATTGACGTTTGTCTTCTTCATCTGATCAATGATACTGAATGGTGATGAAGAATCTCTTTGTTGTCCCTTGGTTTGCACATTCATTCCTTGCATGTGGGTAGCAACAACTGGTATTTGAGTTGGCCTAGGGGCTGTTCTTGGCTGCCCTTGTGCATTCGCAATTGGATTTTTCTTTCCAACCATTTTTGGAGCCATGGAAGGTTGTGGATTGGTTGGGGTTAATGGCTGTTCTTCACCCAAATTCCTCCTTTTTGACCTTTTGTTGGCTGCAACACCTTGAGAAACTACCTGGTTCATGCCACAAAAATCCTCTGCTTGCCAATTTACCAATGTGGTGTCATTTGGGGCTGATTGCTGTTGGAATGTTTCTTGTTGTTGGTTGTTTCCTTGACTGCCCTCACCCTCCACACCAGTAGTTGTCACCATCAATGCTTGATTCAAAGCACCATTGAAGCACATGGATTGGTTATGAGGCTCATTACATGGAAAACACCAATCATACTCCTGGGTAATGTTGTTTTGTGTTGGCACCAATGCCTTAGAGGCAGATATGGCATTTGGATTATAGGGCTGAAATGGTCTATTAGCAGGAGGCCTTGTTTGATTCATATTTGTAGCAGGATTAGGTGGCCTTTGTGGTTGGTATGGCTACCTATTAGGCTGAGCTTGGGGTTGATAAGAAGGTCTAAAACCTTGGGCCTGCTGCCTTTTGAGAGTAACCAGCTCATTGCCTAGGTTTTTCAATTGCTTCATGACTTCTTAAAGCTCATTTGGGGCACTTGGAGATGAAGTGGAAGCTTCATTTGAACTCTAATTTCTAGGAGTGGGAGAAGGAGCCAAACTAGGTGCTTGATTGGTGTCTCGGCTCTCTAAACTTGGAAACAATGGCATGGGAGGTCTAGGGGCAAGTCTCACACTTGGATCAAAAAAATTTCAGCCCTAATGGAAATTCTATAAGCCATAGGGATAGTTACGCCTCCCATGGACTGAATTAACATAGAAATATTAAAATTTAGAGCTTTGAGATAGTAGAGAAAAGCACCTTCAGTTGTTGGCCTGACTACCACTAGAATTCTCTCCCAAGTCTTTTGAAATTTGAAGTTGAAATCAGTTAGCTGCTCATAGGGAGCTCTCTTGATGGTTGTCAGCTGCTCCAAAAGAGACAAGTTGTCTCCCTTTTCTCCAAATTGATCATGAAGTGCTATACACAGCTGATTCCAATTTGTGATAGAACCAGCTCCAAGGCTCCTAAACCATTGCAATGCTTTACCCTTGAATGAAGATGTCAGTAACTTGACAACCACTTGCATTTCATTGATTTCATGGATTTCACAAAGGTTAGCAATATCTTTAACATGATCACCTGGAGTAGTCTGATTTTCTCCAGTGAAGTAAGGAATGTTCTTCAAGGCTGCAATGGGAATTGGATGTTGTGCATTGAGGGCAAGTGGGCTGCTTCCTGTGAAGTTGATGTAGGGGTTGTTTTGTGCCATTCTAATCAATCTTAAAACCCTTGTTGACTGAATGAAAGGCCTACCAGGTGGAGGAGTTGAGAGAGTTCTGTTTGGTGGAGATGGAGACCTTTGAATCCTTCTTCCTCTTTGCCTTCTTCTTGGAGATAATTGCAGGTATTCAAACAACACTTCTTCTTCTCCAACTCTTGACCTTGTGGTGATTCTTCTCATGAGTTTTCAGGCCTGCACTGCTGAAACCAGTTGATTCTTCCCCTTGGAGTCGCTAGATATGCAAATAATAGCTCTTTTCAAGCAAGAAAATTACAGCAGATGCACATCAAATTTGCTGCAATAAAAATGAGACCTCTAGTGTCCCACCGGGCGTGCCAAAACTGTTAGTGCAAAATCACAGCACCCCTGGATGTAAATAAGGGTTCTAAATGATGTCCTAGGCATCCAGTGTGATTGCACAACATGGAAACCTCTCTCCAAGTGTGGGACTTGTGAAACTGAGAGAGGAATCTCCAGATTAGAGGCTGGTTCCTCAAACTCCTCTGATTTAGATCTATATTTGCACAACTACAGAGGTTCAGATCCTAATCCTACTCTAAATTGCAAGGAGACAGGGATAGAAATGCAAAAATTGAAACTAACTAAAGATGGTGATGCACCAAAAGGAGTGGTGAATATTTTTGTCATGAAAATGGACACAAACTAAAGATTGCAACATAAAACATACACAGTTGATAAGATATAATTTAGGATCTGAAATGAAGCAAATAATACAAACAAAGGACTGAAACCCATTCACAAAGCTTGCATTATCATCTCCAATGTCAAAACCACTACATTTCAATCTTAGAGAGGTAGAAAACCTGTTACAATCTTTGAAGAGGTTTGATTCTTGCAACAATAACTTGCTAGAGGTGAAGAAGAAGTTTGTTTATGCCAAAAGTGTTCCCTCAAGAAATGAGCCAAATCTAGCTTTTACATTACATGGGTCGAGCCCAGGAGAGAGAAACGTATAAAACATGGGAGCCCATTCCGCATTGACTGTAAATGCATTAAAATGGCATGGAGGACCTTATAAACCCATACCCTATCATTTTTTTACCAAATTGGAGGAGAATACGACCCATCCTACATTAAATTTGGTCGTTGAAAGGTCATTTCTACCCATGGACACGTACTAGAACCATTTCTGAATTTTCTCTCTTGAAACTGAACCAAAATTCAAAATTGACCATGAAATCTTGTAGAGAATTTTGTAATATTTCCAATGATATGAATAACGTGCAAATCTGAGCTCTGGATCAAAAGATATGAAGGTCTGAAGTTTTAGGGCAAAATGGCCCAAAAAATGGATGTTGGGCAAAAAAATTAAATTTTGACCTTTTTGCATTTTGGAATTTTTTTGAAAAATTTCCGCACTCCGTCGATCGGATGCCATGTGTCAGGTGCTGGTTCACTAAGCAATTCTCTCTCCTCCACCTTTCCGCGGGCTTTCCTTGAAATTTCGACCTTTTTAACTCTTTGGAAAATTTTCCATTTTTTCCCCCGTGCCCCGCCACTTGGGACACGTGGCATGCTTTGGTTGGTTGACAGGGGTGCGGGGGCATCTTTTACCTTTTAGTTTTTTGGCCAAAACTTTTGCCAAATTCTCCAAGTCCTCCCCGAGCTCCACACTCCCCTTCTCCTTAGGACACGCATCCTCTTTTTATTGGCTCGGGCCAACGCTCCAACTCGCTCCCTTTAAAAACTCGGCCAAAAACACTTAGTCGAAATTTTTTATTGCGCCTCCCCTTGTGACACGTGTCACATTCTGATTTTTGGTGGCTTTTCCGGGTCTTCGCGTCCCTCGTGTATTTTTGGCCCGGATGTCCCAAACCGTCTGGGACAAATTTCTCTGATCCACCCAATTTGGGCTTCCCTGTCCCTCTTTCGGTGATGACACGTGGCGAGATTTCATTCACTCTCGGCTCTTTCGGCTCCCCGCGTCCCACGCGTACTTTTGTCCCACTTGTCCTGGACTGTCTGGGACAAATTCTTCCGATTCGCCCGATTCGGCCGGTTCGCGTCCACCGCGTACTCTTGGCCCAACTGTCCCAGAAAAAACTTGGCGATTTTTTCCACTTTCGGCCGGTTCACCCTTTTGCGTCCCGCGCGTCCCAACGTCCCAATTGCTATGTGGACCACCTAGTAGCTTTTTGACGGTTCGCGCCCGACGTCCCAAATGTCCCAATGCATCGCTGGACTAGGACTTAGCTGATTTTCATGATTTTTTCTGCCCCAAGCTTGGTTTTTGCAATTTTTTCACCCTTTTTTAGAACTTGCTCTTTTCTTTTTGGACAGGAGAGTTAGAAAAAAGCCGAGGGGACCCCAGAAACATGATTTTTTTCCTTGAATCAATCTATCTTGCTCGGGACCGAAGAATTTAATGCATGTTATCAAAATTACCCTGGGGGGTGAATTTTGGATAACAGTATCTCATAACCAACTAAATTTTTTGATGAACATGTGCTTCACCATTCTTAAATCCATACATGAAGACCCTAAGGAAGTTCCAAAATATTTTTATGTGGTACTTATTAAGTCAGCACTAAACTCTTATTCAAAGTATTCAATATTCCCATATCTAAAATCTGGAACCATATCACGACGTATTTTATCACCAATACAAGAAATTCCAAACAATAAACCTTCAACTCCCAAAACTTGTAATTTATGAGGCTTCCCAATATGATCTATAAAAATTACTCAAAATTAATGTAAGCTTCCAAAAGTGATTAAAGCAAGGCAACATAGTATTGTGATAATATTTTATTTGGGTAATTCACAAAAAAACTTATAAAACTATAATATCATCTCAATCACAGTGAAGATATAAATACCGATAAATTTTAAATTTGTAATCTCAACATATAAAATAAAGAGTGACCATAAGATTGTACAAATAAATATCATTGTAAAAAACATTTTGAAATAATTAATAGTTATATATTTTCTATTTGCTAGAATTTTTGGATTCCCTCTGCAACACTAAAACCACGACACGATCTATGATATGTTTGTGTATGAATTGGTGATCAACCACTTATCTTTGCTATAATTTTCATCTTTGGATTTCCTCCCACCATAAAATTTTCTCGAAGGGTTTCCCTTTAGGCACATTGTAATACACAATATGTCTCTAAGGCTGAAAACAATACCCTCTCTACTCTAAATCTTTTGGAGATATTTTACTACAATTTCATCTTCTATATAAAGAATGTTCTTTACCCAAAAAAATATCTGGTTTGAATTCAAACGTTGTTTTTTTCAAAGCCTTGATCATCTTTTCAAATTTTGTGGAAGAGAGATAACTAGACAAAAATCCCTCTTCACATTTTGTTGCTAGTATCTTTAAAAATTCTTTGAGCCCACCTCATAAGTTGAGAGTCTCCTTACCGAACTTGATAGCCAACTCCTTATGGGATTGGTTTTTCTCATAGAGAAAACCCTCCAAATCTAAAGTAATTAAATAATCCTTTTGTCCAACTTCATAGAAGTATTTTTACTCAATTGTTTATAATTTGATATTAACCAATTCAAATAATCAAAATTTCAGTATGTTAACACTTACTGATTGAGACTCCATCTTAGATTCCCTCGCACTCCCCCTCTACAAGTTCTTGTGATGCTTGTTCTATTTTAAAAAATAGTAATCAATTAAAAATAAATTTTAATTCGATGTGAAAAAATACATGATACAACTTTATTTTATACAATATTTCATAGATGTATGTTATTGACCACTAGGATAATACATGTAACAAATAAGTTACTTCGTTATAGGTTCCTACAATTATGAGGGGCTTATAAATGGTTTTATTTATAATTTTATATTACTATCATACCATTTTCCATCAGAAAATTTGTGCGTGACGTGCCAATAGCCTCTCCATTTGGCATCAAATCTGAAAAAAATATTTTTATGAAAAATATGTAAACAATGACAATAAAAAACTTCTTTAAGTGATAAATTTATAAAACACGTATTTCTTACTCACTTTTTATAGATTCACTAGATGGATGGTAAGTGAAATGCAGGGAAACAAGTTGAATTATTTATGACATACTAATAATTCTCCTTTGTTTGTATGTGGAGAGGAAAAGATGGTGTCTTCCTCTATTATTTGGTTGTCTACATAAATATTGTATGTATCAGTTCAAATGCATTAAACTAATAGAATTTTTTTAAGTGATCTTAATCAATGCATACCTTTTTCAAATGAGAATAGTAATGTTGTAAAAACATTTCTTGATCATGCAATTCAACAATAAAAACCGACAGATAGACCTAATTCAACCAAAGCATGCACTGCAACACTACCATCGTACAACACTATAACCAAAGAATTATTGGAAGTGAGTCGAGTGAACATATGAGACAAAAACCCATAAGATCTCTCATAAAGAAAAGGATGTGTCTTTCCTCATAGGCCAATTTTTCTTGTAGTCACAATTTGTTGTAGAAGTTGATCCATCCAATCCATGGCAATTTCTGCTATATCCCCATCGTCAACATCACAATTGTGCACATTAGTTATTGTGTACATAAGACAAAAGCTCTTAAATTTTCCACTACTATCATAAAATCTATAATAACCTTCCACAACTGATTCCCCCTTGTTTTTAACTTTTTGCATGTATTTTTAATGTATCTCTTAACATTTTTGAAGAAGCAATAGGTAAGAGAAAAATAATTACATAATTTAGCATACTAGATCCAAAATCAAAGCAGTCCATTATTTCATTGGAAGTGAGTACACTAGAAAATTGAAAATTCTATGATCACACATTCTGCATTGAATGGATTAGTTGATGAATAGAACATATTGTTGACTAGAGCTGGAAGGGATATGCACATTGATAGGTAAAGTCTTTGGTGTCTTCCATCCTTGCTAGAATATTTTCTTCCATTGAAATCACGTAGTTGTCTATAATTTCTCAAGCTGCCACTTGGAGAATCTCTAACACTTCAGCATCAATTTTTCTTTTTCTAATTTTTCATTTCCTCTAGAATCATCTTTTCTTTTTCCTTTATTCTCTTCTCCCAAGAGTACACACAACTTGTAGTAGTGAGAATCATGCAGACCAAATTTTTCAACAATATTTTTTCAGTGTATTCTTCTAATACAATATTACCTAAATAATTACTTTTCATATATTTTAGAAATTTTTATCTCATTCTTTTGTCATATTTTACTCTTTGGCAAGTAAGAATCAAAAGTATCCTCTATGACATCTGCTTGAATAGATCTAGTTAACCATAATTCCCGATTGGACATTATCTAGTATAAGTAAAATCTCCTCAACGCTCATTCCTCTTGCATGCATGAAGGAATTCATCATGAACCTTGTCGGTGAATTTACTTGAAATTTAGGTGGGTTATCCTTAAAAGGAGAACAAACAATCCCACCCGATTTATATAACTCAAACGTTGTTTTCAATTTTTTCCATATGTCCTCGGGGAAAAATAGAAATGAAATTTTGTCGAAAAGTCTGTTTTCCTTAGCCATTTTGAAAATAACAAGACATTTCTTCTCAAAAACTGCATTGAAAGAGGAAATAATATAATTACTGTCTGTATTACAAAATAATGTTTTTAGAACAAATGCGTTAAAATTAAGTTTCATTACCTTCAAATCATCTGACTTTGTGTTTCCCACTCCGGGCCTCCAAGGACATCCTAGGGATCTCCAAATCATTCAAGCCTTGTAGAGTACATCAATAATTTTTCTTCTTACAAATATTAACAATGAATTCTCTAGGCACGTGTGAAGACATAATGCAAGCCTTTCTAAACTGCATCTTAGTATGTAATGACTTGTATTTTATTTCAGCCAAAAAAATTTTGGGCACAAATGGTATGTTGGTTGTCAAGAATGTAGAACTACACTTCATCCCTTTTCAGGTCATCTGGATCCTCGAGTTGCACAAGTTCCTTTGTAGAAGGTAAAAAAGGAAGAAGAATTACATCCCTTAGTGTAGGAATAACATTAATCAACATTGAATGGACAAGAAGGTCAACATTATCTTCAGAAGATGATGGAATTAATATTTTTAGGTTCCAAATAACACTTAGAAAACTTCAACTGGAAAAACATCACCATTGAACCAAAAACATTAATTGTTTAGTGTTTGAAGATTTTGTTTGCTCAAATATACTGGTTGTTTTCTTCAACAACACAACCGATTTTTTGTTTTTTTAATCCCTTACAACTTTGACTTAGATGGATCTATCTCTAATTTAGACAAATAATATTTCCTCAATATTGTAAATAGCTTTGCATGTTTTGGTGGAGAAAGAATTTTTTTTCTATTTAAATAATGACAAATAGAAGAGGTATCCTCACTTTTATACAATTTTTTGAATACCAAATTCATGTTATTATGAAATTCAAGGGCATTTTCACAGCCTATTTTGTCTAACTAAATGAACTTAATGAAATTCCAACCATATTTACAACAAGAATACACCTTATTTTCTCTATAAGCCTTCATTTCCAATTTCTTCAAAATTGAAACTTCCAACTACATGTCAAGAATAAGGAACTTATTCATTACGACGTCAATGCATTCAACCTGAATACATAATTTTTTCTCATCAATAAATTTTGAACTTAATACCATACTAACTTCACTTATGACTTCTTCATCAATAAAAAATAACCACAGATCACCGTGGTAATTTTCCTAGGATTACATTTCTACAAACCATTCATCGTCTATCTTTTTCATATCCTATGTTCCTTCAATCAAATAAATTTGCATGAATGGATTACGACCAATTAAAGACATATTACCTAAAAGGAACTAAACAAGTTAATATTTCATAAGTAATTGGAAAGACAAATACTTTTCCTCAACATTACAATAAAGCATCAAGATGTTGTATCTTGATGTCATTATTTTCATAGAGTAAAATTCAATAGGAATAAATATTTATAGCATAGAGGTCACTAGGCATACTTCAACCCTCCTTTAGTTATAAAAACAAGAAAGCATTAATTAAAATAAAATTTATGTGTTTCACTAAGAAATTTAATCAATTAATCACTATTAAATTTGGTTTGTTTCAAGTAGTGAATTTTTTTCTAGAAGTGAAGACTAGTGGCTGCTAGCATCTATATATTCCCATCATTGTAAAAAACATATTTGAGTTACACTACTTCATTGTGGAAACCTGAAATCCAACATGGGTGATAATGGTTGAGAATTGAATATTTAATAATAACAAATATTACATGTCGTGATGTGTTTGGGTGTTGTAATTAGGTGCCTTTTATAGTTATCATAAGATATATCGTGTATATCACATAATTGAAATCGACTAGTATAAAGGAAAATGCCTAGCAACCATTAGGTTCAATTAGTAATTGAAAGTAATGGTTTCCCAGATCAAGCCTCAATAGTTTCTTATTTTAAAATTAGTGATCAAATAAAAAACAAATCATGGAAAACTTTGGCGTCTCTGCTAGATCCTGTTAGTGGTTAATCTACCTAGTAGGTGCTAGGATTAAGATTACATCTTTGACTACATGTATTGTATTCTCTTGAAATTATGTTTTGAATTACATCTATTCAGAAAAATTCATAAATATTTTTCTTGTCTTGGAGTATTTATTATATTATCTTGTCTTAAAACATCAAAGAAAAGTAGTACACATCCTCCATGGTGATCTCTAGTCTTGTAAAATTTAAATACAATAATGGAGCATAGTTAGTTTTCACTGGATTTGTTACTACTTGTCCCGTATAAAATACAACAAATATCCTAGCGGCCACCAACATCAAGATAGTATGTTAGGCTAGGAATAACATGTAATAAAATTTGAATATCATATTGAACTCAGCGGACACTAGGCTTAAAGTTTTCTTTGTAATTACATGTATTCAGGAAAGTTGTAAATATTTTTCTTGTATTGGAATATTTGTTGTCTTCTCTTGTCTTGGAACATATAAGAAAGGAAAATGCTTGGCGACCACTAAGATTCTGACTTCCCTTAGGTAGTTTCCTCTACATTTTTACGGAATCCATTTTGAATATGAGAATAACAATCGGAAGGATAAAGCATTACGTATTACTAGTTGGATATATTTTTCATATCACGTAATTCATTTCAGTTTGTATCAAGGAAAATGTTTATCAATTGTTAAGCTATATTAGGTATTAAAAGAAGTGGATTGGTGCTCACTATACTCTAAGGGAGAGGAGGCGGTGGTTTTACACCCTTAGTTGAGGGTGTACAACATCCATATGAATACAATAAAATTTGAAAAAAACCCTTTAATAGATTTTTTTATTTTTATGTAAATATTTTCTTTTGAGCATTTATATTGTATGGAAAGTGGGTTTTCAAGGTATTTAAATCAAGTAGTTTTTTATACAAATAAATTTCGGGTAGACCATTTTTTGGGCATTATGTCATACATTTTTTCCACTCATGTGGCATCATTTGATTGGGTGATTGTTTGAAGTGATGTGATGTGACACATTTTATTGACTACTTTTTGTTCAAATTTTAAATTAAAAAGTGACATGTACTAGTCCCTAACTTTACATCTACCCTCAAAATTATTGGCCCATGCTCACTATTTTCTCCTCTTCCTTATTTTTATTTCTTTTAATATCAATCTAAAAAATCACTATCTACATCATCAAAAAATATAAGAGTTAGAGCATAATAATAGAAGTACATATTTTAAACTCCGAATATGTATTTGTTATCCAAAATAAGCCCATGCTTATTTTTGGCTAACTCCTCCTCCTTTTCCTTTGCTGGTACTTAAAATGGATTTTTGCACACTTCAAGCACTCAAAATTTTCTAGGTATGTTTTCATCAGATAGAGGATTTTCTCACCTTTCCAGAAAGGTAAAGAAGTCCTCCTAACTCCTTGTATTTTTTGAGTTATGGCTCGACAGAGTTTATAGTGAAAATTTTCCTTGGGTGGGCCCGCAGAGGTAAGGAGGAAATTTTTCCAGGGAGTCTTGGGCTGACAGAGTGGAGTTGGAAAATTTTTCCAAGTAAATTGGTGGGTAGACGGACCCATGGGAAAAATTTTGGCACTTAGCCCTTTTGGGCAAAAAACTCAAAGGAAAAATTTAGCCTGAAAGCCCACAAGGAAAAGAGATTTCTTAAGGCTGCAAGTGAGCTAATTAAATGATGCCACATGTCAAGGCAGAGCGACGAGGCATTGGAGGGACTTCAATTTTTTTGTTGTTTTCTCAAAATGTGTCAAAGGTAAAAATAGAATCGTAACCCCATTGACAAATTAGAGGGTGCCACGTGTCCATTCATCGGCGGGGATCGAGGTGTTGGGAGGATTTTGGAATTTTTTCCAAAGTGGTGAAAAACGTAAAAGTGAAAAATGGAGCCGCATATCCATGACCAATCAGATAGCTCCACGTGGTTCGGAGCGGCGGAGATGCGGAGGATTTCTGGAAAATTTTCTAATTTTGCGAAAAGGAGCAAAATGATTGTTTTGAAGCCAT
Source organism: Taxus wallichiana var. yunnanensis (assembly GCA_018340775.1). Lineage (NCBI taxonomy): Eukaryota > Viridiplantae > Streptophyta > Pinopsida > Cupressales > Taxaceae > Taxus > Taxus wallichiana. The sequence continues at coordinate 52,726,665 of CM031239.1, forward strand.
GGATCATCCAGAAGGTGCCACGTGTCATGCGGACCTAAGGGGCCACAAAGATTTTGGGGAATTTTTCCAAAAGGGAAAAATTTAAATTTTGACCCCACCGACCCCAATTTTGACTCTATTTTTTTCTAGTTTTTCCCTAAATCTTCAGAGGGCTATATCTTTTGAACCAGAGCTCGGTTTTTTGTGATTTTGGTGTCATTGGAAATTTTTGAAATACTCTACATGATGTATACTTAAATTTTGAATTTTGATGGAGTTTTATGGGAGAAAAATGGGAAAATGTCTCAGGCACGGGAAAAATTGCAGAACCGACCCTCAACCACCAAAATTGATGAATTATGGTGCTCGTTTCTTCTTTAACATGGCCAAATGCATCAAAAAATGGATCTGTGATGGTTCCCTTTCTATTTTAATGAATCTTGTCAGTGGTTGGAGATGTAAAATTGATTTTCCCACATTTTCTCATTTCCTTCATTATGTTCGAGTGATAAAAGCTAGTTTTGGCTCATTTGTAAAAGGTTGTTCATCCTTCTTCTCTTCCTCTCCCTTCTTTTCTTCCCCTAGGGTCAAAAATGGAATTTTAACCTCCTCCCCTACTTTGTAATGGCATTTTTTCCTCTTACCCATGAAATGATGTTCTATGCAAACTTCTAGAGCAATAAAAACATGTTTTGTGATGCATTTGTCCATCCTTGCTCATTTTTGGGTTTTTTCTTCTTGCCTCTCTTCATTGCAGGTATTTGTGCATGTTTGAATGTTCATTATAGGTTTTGGAGTTGTGTTCATGGATTTTGGAACATTTTCTATGTGAAATCCATCTTTGGTCTATGATGCACTTGTCCATCCTTTCCATTACTGACCTCTTCTTGTTCCATTGCAATTTTGCTAGATAATCAACATTTTCCTTCTCTAGTGTATCACCTATCTTAGTGTAGGCTCTATTTTTTCCAATTTTCTTTCTCTCCTTGTCTCCTTGGAAGTTAGATTAGGTTAGATTAGCTTTCCTACACTAGAATATCTTGTGGTAGGTAGTTTAGGAAGAGGAACCGACCTTCTTTGGAGAGCTTTCCCCATTTGCAAAGGTCCCACACTTTGGGAAAGCTAAATGTTGTGTAATTGTACCAAATTACATTGCCTTAGAAAAGTAGATCCATGAGTCATTTAGGGGTGTTGTGATTTTGCACTAACGAAGATCCCGGTCACTTGGCCCTACATATTTTCATAAATTACCTATTAAACAAAATAGTCTAAATTTTTTTACTAAACATCAAGGGAGAAGATGAAACTATATGAAACATAATCCATATAGTTTTATATAAACAAAAATTCTTTTCAACCGGTAAGCATCATTAGTTAATGAAAGGGAAGGCTTTGTTATTGCTAAGATAAACATTTTCTGGTAATAAACATAACCACATAGTTAGGCAAGGTTAGATCACACCAAAAGAAGTGTCCTTAAATCTTGTATGGCATGGTAGCCGAAAAACATAATGGGTGACTAATGACTAGAAATTTAGTAAAGTATTAAATGTATAAATCAGTAAGTTTAAGTGTTGGAACGTCATTTGTCCCGACTAATGACTCGAATAGTGATGAATTGATTATTGTAGGTGACTACCATATTATTACTAATGTTGTCATTAAAAGTAGACCTTGTCAGGGGCAATATTGTGCAATTAAAATTCCCTTTGTATGCTCTCATTAAGTCAAGATTAGACTGTAAATCTTATATATTAAGATAACTACTAAATAGGAATATTTTTAAAAAATAGAGGGACTCACCCCACATTTTGTGATAAGATTTATAATAAATATTTTGATTGGTTGGAATCATCACCTTTTCCAATAAAGGTTGATATTAAATCCGCTAGCAAGCTTGTATTAATTACAAGCATGTGATGGCATATTCACTCCATATATTTATCTAGTTGCTCCCCCTTATTTTCACACCTTTCGAGTTTCTTTCATGAGATTTCATTTATTTTGTCATGGCTGGACCAATGTTGCCTTTCATGCAATTCTCCACATTGGTGTGTGAAATGGGATTTTATACCAAAATTTTACGTCGTCGTTTGAAATCCATTTTTAGGATTGAATCAGAGCAAGACCTTGTTGCAATTGAGGGAGTTCTTGGAGATGATTATATTTCTATGGAGGGACTTCCAAGGGTAAATGTGGAAGTTCCTTTGTCGTTTATTTTTCATCTTCTTATCATACATCTTACGAAGGATTGGGCTTTGGATATGGGTCATCACTAGATCAAGCCAACGTGTAGGGTTGGTATAGAAGCGGAGATGGACAAAACCTTATTTGTGTCGTGGCACTTGATTTCGATGCTTGTTATAAACATGAAGTTTTGGTGGAATTGGATGTTTTATTAGAGTTTTACAAATGTTTTAATGTCCTAAATCATTTCTTGTATGAAGTTAAAAATCAGGTGAGACAACTTCAATGGGAGGTAGGTGTGTCCACTTACTTGACCTAGATTTTATGTCTGCTCTATTATAAAAGTAACCGAAACATTGAGATGTTATTTTCCAACAAGGTTGCGAGGTGTATGATTGGTTAAAGAGTCGGGCTGCTGCTGGAAAAGAGCATCTTTTTTAGAACCACCAACATAAACCATTTTCATGACAAATAAGGTGGAGGTTATGGAGGTGTCATTTGACTCGAGATATATAAGTAGTTCTAAAATTTGTCGGGTTGTATCTTTTTCTAGTTGTTATATAGCGTTGCTAACTTTGCACTTTTGTAAAATCATCATGTCTCTCTTACTGTCCAGGGATTTTTTTGTATTCACAACCACTTGTGTTTTTAGCATAGGCCCTTTAATTTTTTTAGAAAAGTATTGTTGGATTGTTTGATTTTTATACTGGTCCTCTTTATGTATCTTTGATTTAAAGGGAAATGGACCCTTCAACCCTCCTTCAATTATAAAATATAAGAAATCATTAATAGAATTTTATGTTACACATTACACTAACGCATTTAAACAATTAATTTCTCTTTGAATTTGGTTTTCTTCGAGTTGTCAATTTGTTCTTAGAATTGAACACCAATGGTTGCTAGCATCTATATAATCTAGGATATATTTCCATCAATGCAAAAGAAAATATTTATATATTTAGGTTAGAATGGTTTGAATGCAAGACAAGAATTATCCTATCGCCATTAATATTCATAGTTTTTATGTCATAGTATTGGGATGGAATAAATGATGTAGCCTAGAATTTACAAAAATAACCCACGTACGCTAGCACATCACTCATCTTAGACTGGTCGGTCACCCAAGGTGTGAAAAGGTATCAAACCCCTCTTTAGGGTTGGTTGTGTAGGATGTTAGCAAGATGAAGAGTTAATGCATTCAGATCCATAATTAGTATAAACATTCTACATAGCATATTCTAGATCTAGATCTAAGGAGTAATGGATTCAAGCAATAACCATATGAATTCTACCATGAAAGATCTAGTTATATTCATGTTTAACACCTTGAATCAGTCAATACACTCCATTATATTAAACACAATAAATACACGAAGCTTATTACAATAGGTAGTACCATAAGTTCATGTGTGCATCAGATCTAGAAGCATAACTTCACATTTATAGTCCTCCTATACTACATAGATCACTACATATTTATAAGGGTGGGGAATTTCCCTTCACCACTTACATAATTCCCAAAATAGGTCACATGCTGAAAATAGCCATGCGCCTTTACAATAATAGACACACATGCAAGTGCGTGCTAATAATAGATCTCTTCTAGTTAACTAGAAATAATAATTCTATTATTAACTCAAACCCATGCAAAGTTCTTAGTAGATGCTCTTCCAAAAATATCCCTTACGTGTGTCATACAAGTCTTTATCCGGTTTGTGTGCTCTGCACACGTTATCTCAAAAAATAGCTCGTAATCTTGAAAAATGGATAAGTCCCAAATTTTTCCTTATCTTTCATGTGTGTTTCCTTCCCTATCCTTTCATGCCTTTGAACATGCCCTATTCCCCATGCATGAACCTTTTGTGTGCCTTTTGCTAAGTATCATACTTTTTCTGCTCAACATTACCCCACACAAAACTGCATTGCCACCCGAAATGGTTGCCTCTTGATATCTAAAGAATAAAGTATAAGGAATGGAATGAATGTAAATTAAAGAATTACTTGTACAAAGAATGAATTTTCACCCTACAACATCCTCTGTTTCAACTGGAAGAATTAACTCTGGATATTCCTCTTTGATTTCAGCCTCTAAAGTTTTCCAATCACTTAGCATAGATTTTGCCTTTTCTGGAATATCTGATGCAATAGAATCTAACTCCTCTTGCGTAATCTCTTCCTTCTCATTCTACAATACTATAACAATGTTGGACATTGTAGTCACCCTTCCTTCCAGAAGATCCATCTTCTACATTATAATCTTTCCAATTTCATCCAACCTTTCTTTATGGGGGTTTTGGCTGTTGTAAGGGCCTCACACTTTTTCTTTACTAGTGCCAATCATTCTCACACCCCCAAAGTCTCATCCTTCATGGCCTTCAAGACTTCATTATCTTCTACCATGGTCCTGATTCTTATTACTACCTCTAGAGCTGCACATATATTCAATGTCCTGGTCTAGATTTCTTCATCTCTCCTCAAGGTTTGGAGTAATGCTTCATAAGATGAAATATTTCTAACCACTGAAGCCCTTTCTCTCTCTGCTTCCTACTCAAGGTCCTTTGGCATTGGCATTCAAACTAGTCCATCCTCAAGCACCAAATCAACTAAGGTACACATAATGCATAGCCAAGGGAAATTTTTGGGTACCTTGGACTCCAAGTGTGGTCTTTCTTATAGGACATGATCACTGATCTCCTCTACCATGGTGATGAGAACCCCATTCTTCTTTTTCTCTAGGTCCTTTTCTCCTTTCGACACGTTATTTCTGCATCTTTAGCTTTGATATCTTCTCTTAGCACTCTAATAGTTGTAGCCTTATCTACATTCCACATGCCACCTTTGTAGATACCTTCACCAAGGCATTACTCACCTGTTCATTAAACATAACCATGTGGGTTTGATGGTTATGTGTTTATTCTATGGTGCCTTTCTCATTCTTCTTGACACACAAGACTCTTCACATACATCAAAATCAGGCTCGTCCATGTGAGTTTGCATGGACCATGACAATTGTTTCCTTGTGCATGCATGGTTTCCATGTTAGGGTCCATCAACTCCCATCCATACAAGTCCTTAAGGCCCACTATATTCTAGAATCAAAGTGAAAATTTTACTTGTGTCCTCATCATAGCCCATGATTGGTGCAACATACTCCCACTTTCCCTCTTTTGTTCTTGGCCCCTTAGGAACTTGAGTGCCAAGGTTTGGAGTTGGATCATCTATGTCCTAAGAAGTATCTTGTTCTATTTCTCTTACCCCCTTTACTCCTTCTAATTCATCCTTCATTTCTTCATCCTTGGGTTCTTCCACATCCTCTAGTGGTATAGGAGTTCTAGGCATGCTCTCTGTAGACTCCTCCACCTCCTCATTCAACTTCAAATTTCTCCTTCTCCTCTCAGTTGTCTCTTTCTGTGGAGAGAGTCATGGTGATCTTCTAACAGACTGAGGAGTTCCCATGCCTTGTGTCCTTGTTCTTCTAAACACCCTCTTGAAATGGTGCTCTCCTTGACTACTTCCAAGTCCTCTTCTTCTTCTTGTTCCTGTGGTGGGGTACTTATGTGCTCAATCTCCATTTTTTCATAGGCTCCTCTAACCTCTATGTACCAAGCCACCACTATCTTCATGCCCTTCTTCCTCTTCATCCACTACTATGGTTTTTGCAGGTTTGGGGCTGCACATGTTCTCCACCATATGCTTACCTTTTGGTGGCCCTGGGAGCACAAACTCATTTTCTACATACTTGTTACCCTCCAACTTAGGCTTAAGTTGAAGGTATACAAGTGTGGCTCCACTATCCCCAATAACCAAGCTTACATGCTTCATGTTTATAACGTCTGATATGAGCCTTTCAATATATGTTGTTTGGCCTAGATGTATATATGTTTTTCTTAAAGTGTGGTAGTCACAATCTACCTTATCCACATTAAAATTCAGTTGATGCACATCAGTGAAATGGTGGAATGATGCCTAGAAGTAGTGTGTTGTGAAGGCATATAACAATTTACACCATGGGCTCCAAGTCCCATCCTCATAGAAAATCATGTGATGCATAAAGTGTTGGTACACCGCGAATTGTATTGCCTTTCCCACCACTGATGGTAATTCCTTAGGAATGTGCCACTCCTCTTCAAATTCTACATGGAGCCTATCATACCACATCTCTACCCTCTATTTAAATGGCCCACTCATTGACCCTTCACATAAATACTTCATGAACCTCTCTCACGAGGGACTTCTTCTCCAAGGGGTACTCCCAAATCTTGTCTTTTGGCCCATCGGGCACTCCAATCTCCACAAATACTAGTGACAACAAGATAGCACCAAAACTGATTCTTTCACAGGTGTGCTTCTTCCTTAACGATGGTCTCTACAATGTAGCCTATGCTATGTTATAGACTACCCCCTGTGACATCTTCCTTACGACATGGAGCCACATTGTATTCACCTGCAACCATCTCTCCTAATCATTCAACTTGGTCACTAGATGTGTAGCTACTTGTACCACTAGGTACTTCTTTAGTTTATCGATGTCCATTCCATGTGGACCTTTTGTATACCCTAGTTCCTTTCATGTGTTTCCATGATTGTTGCCTTATCAGTTAGGTCACTATCAAGATCCATCCCTATCCCCTTTAACCCTATTAGCGTCGAGATCAACGTTGTTGTAATCCTTATCCTTCTTCCGAAAAATAGAAGAAGTCCTCATGGACTCTACTCATTAGCCACTAGTAAAGAGGTTCATATTTTCCAAAGTATGGGAGCTCATACAACTGTACACTCCTACTTGTTTTAAAATTTTCTCCCCACATCATCATATACCGACATATCCTTCGCTATGTGCTTTTTGGTCTTTTTACTCAACAACATCTAATTATTTCTTATTATCAGAGGTGTGGTGGTTATAATCACTCACCTTATAGCTGTATGTGGGAATCCCACTCTTTCCCAATTATCACACCTTCTAGATACTACATCTCTGAGAAACTACTCTCGGAGCAATTTCAACTTCTTCCTCCACTTTCTTCTTTCCTTTGCTCCTACGTAGTAGGTGCTTTCTTTGGTGCCATCATCAAATCTCAAGTTTCTATCTTCTGTAGTGAAAAAATCCAAACCCTAGCTTGAGTCTCATGTGCCCTAGTTTGAAACCACGTGCCCTAGCTCTCTTTTAATGCATCTACTTCACTCAAACCCTTCACCAATGGGGATGTAAGCTTCTTCTACGCACAAAATCTACTCTCCACGTCTGGTTTCACACTCTTCACACCTCAATACTCTTTTCTCATCTTGGTCACACTTAGCTCATTTAAATTCTTGTGATCACAATGGTAAAAATGAACTCACATCACATCCTTATATAGATTTTCAAAAATTTGGTGCATTTATTGCTCCTTCACCTACCAACAATCCTCTCATTAATTGACCATTTTCAAAATTTCCATGTGGTACATCTTTGCACCTCAGCTATAACCTTCTAGTGTGCCTTCCTACCTTCTAGCTACAGATTTCTCTTTAATATGATTCCATGCACCTGAGTACCTCACCACTATGCCTTCTCTTGGTAGTCTCCACGGCCATTTCTTACCTCGCATTATATTGTTCCTTCATTTATCTCCATCTATGGTCCTTATTTGGAAGAAATATTCTTTCCACCAACTCTCCAAACTTGAATAACACCTATAGTAGTTTGTTCCTTTTATGTGTACCCATTTTTCAATAGCCACCCCACACAAATGGTATGTGCAAGTCCTCTACGCATAAAAATTATTCAAATGGTAATTAGCTTCTAGAAGACGCAAATGCTTTATTACACAAAACACCAACTAAATTGACAAATCATAGTGATGAAGAAGGAAATACATTAAAGGAATACATAATTGAAAACCTAATCTAAATGGCAACACTACCTTATTACAAACACCAAGAAGACTTATTTATAGTAGGGCTTCAACCTACTCCCATTGAAGTAACTGGGTAACCATATTCCATCAAGTGCCTCTAACTGAAAAGCTCATGTTTCAAGTATGTAAGTGATAACATATGGTCCTAACCAATGTACTTTAAGTTTTCCTAGATGATGCATAAAACTTAGAATCATAAAGAAGCACCATCTTGTCCTATCTCAAGCTTTTTTTCCTTGATGTGCCTATCATGCCATGCTTTCTACCTGGATTTTTCTTACTTCTAACTCCAGCATGCTATTGCTCATCACTCATCCATCTTAATCAACTTTTCAATTCATTCTTCTAATGCTTGTTCATCAGCTAGACCTCCAACGCATGCACAAAATATGCAAAGAAGGTAACATGAATTCCATAGAAGAACTACTTCTACGCCAAACACCAATTGAAAGGGTGTGGCCTTGTTTAACCACTTGTATGTTGTTCTATATGCCCAAAGCATGGTATAAAATTTATCATCCCAATATTTTCTTCCAACATCACAAATTTTTGTCAATGTTTGGCTCAAAATCTTGTTGAAAGCCTCAACAGTCCCATTTTCCTGAGGATGATATGGTGTAGTCTTATGGTGTGCAATCATGAACTCATCCAATAGAATTTTGATTGTCTCATTCAAAAAATGTGTGCCCCTATCACTTTTCAAACTCAACGGGCATCCATACCTTGTAATAATATTTTCCCATAGAAACTTGGTTGTTGTAGTTGTTGTATAATCCTTTATAGGTGTTGCTTCTACCCACCTTGTCAGATAATCTTGTGCAAGTGATGATATAGTGTGATCTAATCCTACATGCGGTTGGTGAAATAGGACCCAAAAATCTATAGCCCATTTCTCAAATGGTTCTACACTAGGAATAGGTCTTAAAGGCATTTCATCTCTTTGTCCTAGTTTTCCAAGGTGCTGACAAGTGATCACAGGCCTTGCAATACACCTTATAATCCTTATACAAGGTCTCCCACCATAATCCAATGAGTATAATCTTGCATGCAAGTGGTGTCACCTGTATAGTGCCCACCTGCAATACCACCATGAGCCTCTTCCATGATATCTATGTGCTCATGTTCTAGTACACATCGGCACAATACTTCATCTCAGCCTAACTTGTATAAGTCACCACTAATCAACATAAATGGTGTCACACGAATGGAAAGTTGTTTCTTCTCTAAGGATTTCATTCCTTTTGGTGCCCTACCTATACGTAGAAAGATAACTATGTCCTCTAATTCTTATGGTGTGCATTGTAACAGTATAATGTGCATCACGGGCATGGTATCTTCAATTTCCTACGCGTCTTCTCCCGACTGTATTCTAGATAAATGGTCCGGTCCAAAATTACTTTTCCCTAGTTTTACCACAACTATAAAATCAAATTCTTGGAATAAGAGTACCCATCGACATATGTGCCCCTATAAAATGGGCTTGTTTACCAAATACTTCAATGTCATGTGATCGGTATAGAATACAAATGGTGTTGCTAGTAGTACTGTCTAAATTTATGTAGCACATAGATCATTGACAAAGCTTCATGCTCTGTAGTTGTATAATTCTACTCTGTCATGAGTCAAATTTCTACTAGAAAAATAGATAGGATGATCTATAATACCTTCTCCAGGCTGATCCAACACCACACCAATGGTCATGCTAGAAGCATCCACATGTACATGAAATGGTTGGTCCCATGAGGGAAAGCACATAATAGGCATGTAGTAAGTTTTTCCTTTAATGTCTCGAATGCGTGTTGTTGTGGTTCCCCCAATAGAATGTCCCTTTTCCTTTTAGTAACTCCTCCAAGGGTGTGGCAACCTTAGCATACCCTTTAATAAATTTTCTATAATACCTAGTGTGACCTAAGAATCCGCACACCTCACTTTGACTGGTAGGCTCTTCCAGGCTGATAATGACTGCAACCTTAGCTGGATCAACCAACAAACCTTCCTTGTAGATGATGTGCCCTAAAATGTGCCAAATGGTGTAGCAAAATACACATTTCTTGATGTTCAAAGAGATGCTTAATTGTCAACATCTTTCAAACATTAAGCGTAAATTGTCACAATGATCCTTAACAAGTCCATACACCATCCAATCATCTAAATAAACCTGCAAGAAGTTATGAATAAAATCCTTGAATTTCACAACTATGCATGAAAAATACAATAGGTGCATTTTTCAGACCAAAAGGCATCACAATATAGGAAAAACTTCCCCATTCAATGGTAAAATTAGTATTTTCCTGATCCTCTTGTGTAATCCTAACTTGATGATACCTAGAGAATCCATCTGTAAAGGAATAGATCTTGTGCCCTACAATGCCTTCTAATATTTCCTCTATGAATGGCATAGGGAAAGGATCAGTCACACATGCAACATTCAGCTCCCTGTAGTCCACACAAATCCTAATCCGACCATCTTTCTTTATACTAATCACCATTGGGCTAACCCATTCTGATTCATCTAGGGGCTTGATGATTCCAGACTTCAACATTTTGTCAATTTCTTCCTTGACCTTTTCACACAAGTTAGGGTTCATCTTGTAGGGTCTCTTCCTAACTAGTGCATGCACACCTTCCTTAAGATTTATCTTCATTTATCCTAATGATTCATGCATGCCTTTTAGTTCATGGTATCCCCTAGGAAATAAGTCCTGATAATCTCATAGTAACTCAATGATTTTTTCCACTTCAGAGTCAAACCAATAATCCCCAATTATGGCCTCCTTAGGCTCAACATCCAATCCAATATTCACTTTCTTTGTTTTCATAGGTTCATGATAGGCGCGCATGGTCTTATCTCGCACTTTTCAAAAACCTCACACCTACCTATTGAATGATCTACATCCATATTTTCTACTTCTTCATCATCCACTAAGTAGACCATATTTCCTTTTTCTTTCTCAAGGAAAGCGCACTTAAGTAGTGTGGCATCTGTCTTTATTTCTTTGCAAAAAACATGCTCCTGAGTCATTTCCATCAAATAACTCCTAAATGAGTTCTTCCACCTTTAATATCTCCCATAGTTAAGTGCTTTATAACCCTTTAATGCCTCTTCTACTAGAGGTTTAGTAGAGAAGTAGTCAAAATTATAGATCATTCCTACAATCAAATCCTACCAATTTCCAGTCTCTCTATGGAGTTCCACATATACATACCAAGCACCTAAAAACCTTGTAAAGTGGAATAAAATTTTTGCACCCAGAGTGAAGGTGGTAAAGCTTCCTACCCCTCTATCCAGAGTCTCTCACATTGTTGAACATGGTGTTGAACAGGTTGATTACCATGATAAGTGCATATTTGAGTAGGTGCATTGCTCCTGGAAAACCAAGTAGAAAGAGAAATCCTGATTTCATTCCATCCTACAAGATTATCCTTGTGAACCACCCACCAACGCATGTGTGTTGTTGTCCCACATAGGGTATATGCTAGCATATTTTTCTCTCTCAACTGTCTATCCACTATTCCTCCATGGCACAGAAATACCGTAGGATCTCCTTCTCCAGTGTATCGAGGTACCGAGTTGTTACCTATTCTCCTATACAATGAGGTCTATTATTCCACACAAATGTGCTTCTTACTTCACACCCTACCAACTCATAAGTACTATGAGCCCAATTATCACAAGAAATACTTGTAGTATCACTAATAGACTATGCATCTTCCCACTGAAGGATTCCTTCTTTAGATGGCTCGAGCACTTCTGGGTCCCGGATGGTGCATACATAAATCCTATTTAGATCTTCCTCACTCAAAGGATCAACATAGGGCATAGATTTCCCATCGGTTAAAGGGATAATAACTCTTTCCTCCTTGTTTCAAAACTGATATATCCCTTTTTAAACCAAAGATCAACATTATTTTCATAACACCAAGGGTATCCAAGTAGAGATGGGAAGCTTTCTACTTTGGAAAGTGCTAAAACCTCAAAATCCCAATGAACTTGGCCCCTTGTATAGTAATGGATGCATCTTTTAAAACTCCAATAGGAGTGGCCTTGGTTTGATTAGCCATAAACAACACATTAGAAGATGGTTGTAATGGGGGTCTTCCCATCTATACCCATACATCTAAAGTAAGTACATTAACTTATACACTTGTATCAATCAATATATTACTCAAAATCCATCCATCCACAACAACATTCAGAGTGATTTCCTTGTCATAGTCTAAGCTATGGGGGAATATTTTCATGCAGGATCTTTGTCATCCAATCTCAATACTTACATGCAGAGTGTTTCCTTTAGCCAATTCCCTAACAATGGAATGATATTCTCCTAGCACAACATTTTTCACACACCTCCTTCAAGTCATCAATATCAGATTGGACCGTTCTCTACTTTCTTTTTCTCCATCTTCTATGATTGCTCCTTTAAACATTGTATTTCACCCTGAATATTTCTTAGTACCTCCATGGTTTCCTAATAAACCTCCTTCTGATGGATAAGATCTGGGTACCATGCATGTAGAACCTCCTCCTTAGTGATGGTAGGCTTTTATTATAATGCTTCTTTGGCACACACTCTTCAACGTACGGGTAGTGATCTTTATAGGCAATACCTCAAATTCTAGTTCCAACTTGGGCATCCATTGATTTTCCACAACGCATTGTATCCTAACCATCCCACACCTTTGTTTTCTTGTTTATGCTACTTACTAAGATGCTCATATAAGTTTAGGAATTCCTCATAGCTATGATTCTTTCCACAAAAGAACATGTAATATTCTGAGGACATTCACGCCTGTAGTGGTCAAGAGATCCACATGTATAACATGTTCCATGAGGAAACTCACCTCATCCACCACCATGGCCTCGGCCTCCAAATCCACCATGGTATCCTTGACCTCTACCATGACCTCCTTCAAAATTCCCTTCATTCCATCATAGCACACTTGATTGTGATCCCGATCTGATGCTCACCCTTACCCTTAGAGTTATCTAATACTCCCGTTTGTCGTACACCAATATCTATAGCATCATGGATCTAACCAATCAATTGGCATCTTCTATATCATGAGTCATGGACCTACAAATTTTACAATAGCAAGATACGTTCTTCCTTATTATGTTGCAATAATGGGTAGTGGCTAGCATCATGGTTCAAATGACATATCTCACAGTCTAGTAATAATGAATGCATGGATCTATAGGGAAAACTATCCTTGGTGTGACCTTCCACTTCACAATATATACACCAAATCCCTGTGCACATCTCATGTGCTGAATTTGCCAATAGTTTCTCTAATTGATTCACCATAGCCATAATTTGTGCCTCCAAGAATGGGCTGACTCTAATGTCTATACTCCCGACTACCTCAACGTGTAAATATGCTTCAAGTGCTTCACATGGATCAATGTATGTCTTATGTGAAAAATCCCTTCTAAAATGTGTGATCGACCTCCAAAAACCATTGTGTGTGTTGGTTTGCATGAATATCATAAGAAAGCTTAGATAAAAGCATTTTGAAATGGGCATCATACTCCCTGACACTCTCAATAGTTCCTTTCTTAATATCCTTGAGTGCGCTTATACTCTTCTTCTTGAACTCAGGATGTGAAACTCTTTAAGGAAAGCATCTTTTAATGTTGCATAGTCTATGCAAGTCTAATCAAGGTCAAACTTCATGTACCAACTATGTGCACATCCTTATAATGTAGTGGAAAATTGACTTGCCACCTTACACTCAAAAGGTGTGATGATCCTTTTGTGTGCCATAGTATTTCACACATGTGCATGTGTTCAATAGCATATTCTATGCCCCTATACTCTAGAAGATGAAGAGACATCTCCATGTAAATATTCTAAGGTTGGTGTACCTTTCCCACCTAATCCAGAACCTCTTGTGTTTCCTCTACCTCCAAAACCACCAGATCCACCGAACTAGAACCACCTATACCTCTTGATCCTCCACCTTGTAGTTGGAAGTGGACCAAAGATGTACTTCCCTATGTCCCAACAATAGTAGTATAAACTAAACCCCTATAGTCTGTTAAGTGTTACCACTCCCAAAGTGAGTCCAAAATTCTACATGCTTGAATTTTGTATAGATGATGCACCTATAAAGGTACTCCAAACAACAATGAATATGTTTTCCATGCCATCAATGTACTTTCTATGTGACTTACTCCTTCTCTCCCACTGCCTAAATTAGCTTACTAACTACTTGTCATACTAGATACTTGGAAAACCAAGTGCAAGGGCTAGGTTCTAGGTAGATTTTGATGCGTGCCCCATGCAGCCCCAGTCATCTCTACTAGTGCATTTCCATGTGAGGCCGAGGGGGTTCCTTTCATGCTTTCCCAAATGGGGGAGTTCCTTATGCTCCATGGTTCCACACCTTCTACATGAGCTCCAAATCCTTCATGATTCATCTCTCTCCTCAACGCCATTCACTTTGCAACATCTCGTTGCTTCTCTATCTCCCTCTCGCATGCCTCATTATACTTAAGCCACCTTTCTTCTCTCTTCCTTTCTGCCACTAGGTCTACCATATTTCACCAAACTTGCTCCCACCCCACGCATGGTGGGGTTTAGTTAGCCATCGGTTTTCTTTCCAAGTTCAGGGTCACCATCAAGATTTTGATTACCAGTGGAATGCCTTGCAAGTAAGTTCCCCTGGGATACCATAAAAATGGAATTTTGCTACCTCTGGGAAAGAATAAGTGGAAATTGAGTACTCCAAAATATAATTGTTCAGAACACCACAAAACCAAGTATCCACAACACATGTCCAAATCATATCAACATCATAAAGGGCCTGAAATTCTTCCTACATCCAGATAAGTGTGCATGATACCTCTAATCCCTTTTAGACACATAAGAAACCAGCCACTCATATAGTTCTACCAGAAAAATAGTGAAGAAGATCTCATACAAACTATCATATAGATTCTATTCCACCCATGTGCATGTGTTAAACTTAGATCCGTGTTGAACCTTTGTGTGTATTCTTCTTCTAGATCTTGTATCCACTCCTCAACACTTTCTAGGGTCAACCAGTATGTCTTCATCATGAACCATCCTGAAAACAACTGAAAAAGGTCTCGAATGGAACCAATGATGCATACTAGAATTTACTAGAAATAACCTAGGCACGCTAGTACATCACTCATCTTAGACTGAGCACTCACCCAAATTACACAAAAGGTACCAAGCCCCTCTTTAGGGTTTCTTGTGAAGATGTTAGCAAGATGAAGAGTTAATGCATTCAGATCCATAATTGGTATAAACATTCTACAGAGCATATTCTAGATCTAGATCTAAGGAGTAATGGATTTAAGCAATAACCATATGAATTCTACCATGCAAGATCTAGTTATATTCATGTTTAACACCTTGAATCAGTCAATACACTCCATTATATTAAACATAGTAAATACACATAAGCTTCTTACAATAAGTAGTACCATAAGTTCATGCACGCATCAAATCTGGCAGCATAACTTCACACATTTATAGTCCTCCTATACTATGTAGATCACTACATATTTATAAGGGTGGGGACTTTCCCTTCACCACTTACATAATTCCCAAAATAGGTCACATGCTGAAAATAGCCATGCACCTTTATAATAATAGACACACATGCAAGTGTACTAATAATAGATCTCTTATGGTTAACTGGACAGTAATAATTCTATTATTAACTCAAACCCATACAAAGTGCTTAGTAGACACTCTTCCAAAAATAGCCCTTGTGTGTCGTGTAAGTCTTTATCTGGTTTGTGTGCTCTACATGCTATCTCCAAAAATAGCCCATAATCCTGAAAATGGCTAAGTCTCAAATCTATCCTTGTATTTTACACGCATTTCCTTCCTTATCCTTTCACGCCTCTAAACACACCCTATTCCCATGCATGAACCTTCTGTGTGCCTTCTGCAAAGTATCATACTTTTTCTGCTTAACAATAATCTACAACCGTAGCACCCCTTATCCTTTGAAAATAAGAATGGAACTAGTCTTAGAAGGTTGTATTGTAAAATAAAAATATAAGAATGGAGCTTATTTAGTTTTTTATTTGGGTATTTACTAATTGTCCTCTATGAAATCAAACAACTACCCTAACAGTCATTAATCCCAATTTTTTGTTATGTTTCACCAATGAATATAATAATCTTTGATCTTTGTTATGTTGTCATCTCATGTATTGGAATATCCATGAAATTTTGTAAACATCCACCCTAGTGATCACTAGTCCTATAACATCGTATTATAAATTCTAAATATAATAATGTAGCTTAGTACATTTTTTCGTCGAACCATTACCAATATTCATGTATGTAATACAACTATCCTAATGACCACTAACCTCTAGTCTCTCGTGATGTTACAAAAGTGCTAATGAATAATCTTCGACCTTACCAAATTAATAGGTTTAGAATCTCATGTGATAGACATCGAATATCTTATTTAACACAAAGGATGTTAGGCTTAAAATTATGTTTAGAATTACGAGTATTTATGAATGCCATAAATATTTGTCTTCTCTTAGAAAATTTGATGTCTTCTCTTCTCTGGATCATAAAAAAATATAGTTAACATCCACCCTACTTTTTTCAGTCCTTGAATATAGTCTTGTAAAATTTTGATATAATTTTATAGCATAGTTAGTTTTTTTAGTCGAGTCATTACTACTTTTACTATTTGCAAGATAGAAAATATCCTAGCGCTTGCTAACATCAACATATTCTTCTAAAATTTAGATATAGTAATGGAGCATCATTAGTTTTTAGTGAGTCATTACTATGTGTCTTGTATACAAGATATAAAATATCTTAGTTGGCGCTAACCTCAAGTCTTTGTGAATTTCCACTAGCACCATGTAATTATCTTCAACCTTATTGACCACTAGGAATATCATGTAATAAAATTTGAATAGCAAGTTGTACTCAAATTGGTGTTGGAGCTTAGTTCAATTTTTAGTTTTCTGTTGAGTTGTTAATCAATATCTTGAATACAAGATAAGAATCATGCTAGCGGATGCTAATCCTTATTCTTCGATATGTTACACTTCCATCGTATTGTAAAATCTAAAGATAATAATGTACCATACTTCATTTTTCCATCGATTATCTATACCTAACTATCCTAGCGGGTGCTAACCTCTAGTCTCTATGATGTTGCAATAATGCTAATTAATAATATTCAACCTTAGTAGCCAATAGGTTTTGAATCTCATGTGATAAACATCGTTAATCATATTGAACTTAACGGATACTAGGCTTAAAATTTTGTTTGGAATTACGGTTATTCAAAAAAGTCGTAAATATTTGTCTTCTCTTGGAAAATTTGTTGTCTTCTCCTATCCTAGAACATTAAAGAATTGTAGTATGTATCCACCCTACCTATTGACAGTCTATGAAGATAGTCTTGTAAATTTTCAATATAATTGTGTAGAATTGTTTTTCAGGCGATTCATTACTACTTGTCTTGTTTGCGAGATAGAAAATATATAAGTGGATGTTAACGTCAAGATAGTCTTGTGAAATTTAGATATAGTAATGAAGCATCGTTATTTTTTCAATCAAGTCATTACTACGTAACCTATATGCAAGAGAAAAAAATATCCTAGCTAGTGCTAACCTCAAGTATTTGTGAATTTCCACTAGCGCCATGTAATTATCTTTGACCTTAGCGGTCACTAGGAATATCATGTAATAAAATTTGAATAGCATGTTGTACTCAGAGGCCGTCAGGATAAAAAAATTGGTGTTGGACCTTAATTCAATTTTCAATTTTCAGTCAATTCGTTAATCAATATCTTGAATGCAAGACAAGAATTATCCTAATGGCCACTAATATCGATTATTTGTTATGGTGCACTAATGGAATATAATAATCTTCCATCTACGTGTACTCTTGAAAATAATTAATATTTTTTTTTTCTCAAATGTTTGTCATCTTGTCGTGTATTGGAATATCCAAGAAATAACGTAAACATCCACCCTAGAGCTCACTAATCTTGGAACGTCATATTATAAAATCTAAAGATAATAGTGGACCTAATTAATAATATTCTACCTTTGACCAAAATGTTTCGAGTCTCATGTGACAGTCATCAAATATCATATCAAACCTAGCGTCTACTACGCTTAAAATTTTGTTTACTATTATGAGTATTCATGAAAATCGTAAATATTTTTCTTTTCTTTGAAAATTCATTTTCTTCTCTTGTCTAGGAACAACAAAGAAATATAGTAAGCATCCACCTTAGTGGTCATCATTCTTTGAATATAGTCTTGTAAAATTTAGATATAGTCATGGAGCATAGTTAGTTTTTTAGTCGAGTAATTACTACTTATCATGTATGCAAGAGAACCAATATCCTAGTGAACGCTAACCTCAATTCTTTTTAAATTTACACAAGTGTTATTTAATTATCTTCAACCTTAGCGGTTGCTGGTAATATCATGTAATAAACATCAAATAGCATGTTGTTCTCGAGAGGTGGTCATGCTAAAAAAATTGGTGTTAGAGATTAGTTCATATTTCAGTTTTCATTCGATCCATTAATCAATATCTTGAATGCAAGACAATAATTATCCTAGTTGCCGCTAATCTCAAGTTTTTTTATGTTACACCAATACATGAATAATCGACGACCTTAGCTAGATGCTAGGTTTTGAATATCATGTGATAGATTTTAAATAACATATTAAACTCAATTTTAACTATTCATAGAAGGTAGTATTGTAAAATCCACCCTAGCGGTTGCTAGTCTTAGAAGGTAGTATTATAAAATCCAAATATAATTAATGAGCTTATTTATTTTTTTAGTTGGTTCGTTACATATTTTATTGTATGGAAGGAAACAAATATCCTAGCGGCCGCTAATCTCAAGTAGTTTTTATGTTGCACCAATGCTATTTAATAATATTCAATATCATAATATGAAAATCTAAATAAAATAATGATGCTTAGCTTGGTTTTCATGGGATTTTTCACTAGTTGTATCGTATGTGAGTCAATCAAAATGTTAATGAGATGCTAGTCTCCATTTTTGTTAGAGAAAATGTATTCAAATTTTTTTAAATATTTGTCTTGTCTTGGAATATTTTTTTGCCTTGTGTTGTCCTGTAATAGGTAAGAACTATCGTAAACATCCATCTTAGCCACCGCTAGTCTTGGAATACGTTATTTAATAATTTCAAAATTGTTACTTTAAATTGGCTCATTTATCAATTAAGTCATTAGTAATTGTATTTTACATGAATGCATTCGACAAAGAAGAATTATACCTTTGTGGTAGCTAGGATAAACAACACTTTTCTTGATTGACTTTCTAAAAAGGTAAAAAATATACAAGTACATATAATGTTCTTACCTTTTACTAAACATAAAAAATTTGATAAAGACATTATATTTAAATATTTTTACGTGGGAAAAAATATATAATCGCGGTAATAATGTAAGCATTGAACATTGAAATAATTAGTCATGAATATTTCTTTCATATTAAAAAATAGTAAAGGAGGTAAAAGTGATTACCTAAACTATACAAAACTAAACCATTACGATTTTTTTTAAATGAATATGTGACTCATGTTTTACAACTAGGGATAGATTCTAGCAGTTATGGGAAAGAATAAATGCATGAAGACGAATGAAAAATCCACAAAAAATTAACTAGAGAGACATACATAAGTGATAAAATAGGAACTCATTAGTGCAAAATCACAACACCCCTGGATGTTGATCAGATTTATAGGTTGATCACTCTAGCATCTAGTGTGATTGCATAACATTGAATCCTTTCTCCAAGTGTGGGACTTGTAAAAATGAGAAAGGAATCTCCAGAGAAGGCTGGTTCCTATTCCTCTGTTCAGATGCACATGAAAAATGCAGAGGGTTACTCAAAACCTAATCTAATCTTGCCAAGGAGATAGGGTAAGAAGATGCGTAAAAATAAACCTAAGCTAACAGAGGTGATGCACCAAGGAATGAAGAACATCTATCTTGCCAATAAACATAGACCATTCAAATGTGATGCAAGATCATGCACAGATAACAAAACTTGCAGTGAAAGACTAGGAGGATGCAAATGAACATAGAGAGGGTTGAGAATCATCCACAAACATGCATTACTTGCTCCAAAGATTGATACAATACACTAAAAATGCCAAGAGGCAGAGTCGCATTACAGTTTCAAATGGGAGGTTTGAACTCCACAAATTCACCTGATAAAGAGAAGAAGGGAGGAGCAAAACAGGAATGTTCGACCTTTAGAAAGAAGCCCCTCTTTACAATATATAGGAAGAATGAGAGAGGGAAGAGAGAGGAAATCAAGATCTACCCCAACCACTTCTAGGTTGCATTTAACTCATCTCATTATAGTAGAAGTAGCAAAAATCTGGCAAAATGGTGGATCAGTATGGCGTAAAGCGGCGAACTGTCTGTTGTATTAAAGCTGGTTGTTGAAACATCAGTTCTAGCCATTACCACACATCAGAGACATTTCTTGATTTTTCTCTCTCCAAACTGAACCAAAATTCAAGATTGACCCTGGAATCATGTAGAGAATCTCACCAGCTTTCCATTAACATAAAGAACGTGAAAATCGAGTAATGGATAAAAAGATATGATCATTTGAAGATTTAGGGCAAAAAAACGGCCCAAAAACGGATATTTGAATTTTTTTCCCACGCTCCGCCACTTAGATTGTAACACCCTGAACTGTTGTTACTTCCTCCTAAGCATACAAGTGTTGATATGTGATTTCTTTGTAAAAGGATGTGTTCCTTGATTGAGAAGTCATGCTTGATATGTGCTGTATCTTCTTTGCAGATTGTAGATCTTTGACTGAGTCGGATTATGATTGGACTCTTTTATTTATTTCATTTTTCATCTGAGTTTAATCTGATCTCTGAACTAATTATGAAGTTATTCATCTATAAGACCTAGCCTTGGATCAGTGGTATTGATCCAAGTGGTGCTTTAAGTTATTCGTGATGAATTAAAAACTATAAACCTTTCACAGGTTGCAAGTCTCGAATTCGTTGAATAAAGCCAATCCCGAGTCTAACTCAGGTTGATCGTGTGAAATGGAATGGTTCCGGATATCGAAGTATATCGGAAGGTCTTGATTGTGGACCGTAATAATACATTACATATAATTCAGTAGCCTAATGGCGATGACAGAGTGAACCCTATTCGAGAATGCATGTTGTAGGTCTTTTACGAGTATATGAAATGTTAGACCTAACTGGAATTATTAATGTTAGTAACCTAAAACTAAACTTAACCTAGGGGTTAGATTAGTGTTAATCTAACCTAGACCTAGGCTAAGAGCTAATGTTCTAAGTTAGTATCTATGTGCTAAGTGGTTAGACTAGGTGTTATCCTAAATCCTAACCTAAGTTACTAACCTAACTATTGAGCAAAGAATAAGGGGACCTATGGAGGGGTGCGAACCATGGGCGGCAGTTTCTATGTTATTAAATGCGTGGATAAGCATGAGGGACAGGTAATTGGTGGAAGTTTTAAAATGGCTAACTTGAGCCGATGTGGCAGGTCGCCAAAGTTAGAAATGATCTATGATGTGCATTTGTCCATCGCCAATTATGGCGGTCGGTGGCAGTGGAGTTTGAGCGGGAAACTGGGAATTAATGCAATCAATGAACTCGGGCTTCGAGCTCGGATTTCTTGGGGAAGCATGCAAAATGGAAAGTTAATTGTTTGTTTGGTTTTGCATGCGCTCCGGTTTTCCTTCTGTCTATTCACTGGTTCTTCGCACCAGTCTTCTTGGTGTTGCATGGCAAGTATGAGCGTAACTAGCTCTTTCCTCTGGCAAGGAAAATATATAAGTCATGGAAATAGCAAATTTTTGTTGGTGGCTCTAACTTGGAAAAGGAAGAGAAGGATCGAGCTCTTTCAGTGGTCTGCTTTAGAATTTTGAGCAAATATCCAGGCATGTTAGGCCCTAACCTTTAAAAATCTTGCTGTCTTTCAAGTGATTTCATTAGAACAACTCTGTTCAGATGATTTTTGGAATTGGTTGGTTTCTATGGTAGTCTTGTGTGATTTTTGGCACTGTATCTTCATGCTGGTTCGGTTTTTCAATTTAACCCTTGATGGGTGTTTATTGTATTTCGAACTGTTGCTATATTTCCTTGTGATTTGCATTCCGGCTTTTAGTTTGCAAAATATATGAAATGAATGTATGCTAGGCCTGCTCTGTGAGAACCCATGAATTGTTCTCGTGATGGGTACAGGCTACTGTGATGCTTGTTGATTTATACTTGTCGTCGATGCTTGTTGTTGATACTCGTCGGAAGGGATACTGCTGGACATTTGTTTGATTGTTCAGTTTAATTGAACTTTTTGTAACTCTGTTGAGGTTATTAAGGTAGTGGTTATTGAATCTTGTTCGGGTTCAGCTATGATATTTAGGATTTGTTGAATGGATAACTTGCTGTGTTACAGTACTTCTTTGAGACCGTTCTGAAGTTGTTTTTCCCTTGCATTGTGGTTATGGGATGCAACCCGTTGATAGTATGCAATATATTTATTTATTGTACTCGAAACGACTCTGTAGAATCCATTGATTGAGTCGTGTATTATGGACCTCTGTTGAAGCTATAGGTTTATATATTTGAGTATTGGTAATTTGATTTTGTTGGAGTCCTGAAGGAGTAACAGGTATACGACCTATGTTATTTTGTATGAATTTTTGGTACAGACTCTTGAGTGTATGTTACGTTTCCTTTCTGTGCAAGCTTGTGTGAAAATATTGATTGGCACAGTTGGAATCGTTTATTATTTTTATCTTGTTACTGTTGTTCGGGTTCAGTTTAACCCTTGACAGGTAACTATAGTATTTGCCTCTAGTCAACCTGATTGGTTCACTTGTTGTTTTTGGCACTGTTGGATTCCATGAGTATAGTTAGTTATCATGCAACTTGTCTCTGTAAAAATGGGTTGTGAATACCACACTTCAAACCCTGAATGCGTCTTGACGAGATTACGGTATGTCATGTTTCCTTTCTGATTATTTCAGTTAGATAAGGCTGTGCATGTTGTGGAAATTCTGTGTGATTATCTCGGCATAGTCTTAGGGAAACATCGGTTGCTTAGTGTTGAGGAGTCTATTGTTGACTGCGAATAATTGAAGCTCTTTGATTTTGACCTTGGGTCTGAAAGCCTTGTAGTTTTTATTATGAACTAGAAGGGGACTGTAGGTTGATGTATGGGATTATAGTCGTGTTTACGTATTCTGTTGCATGACTATCCTACCTTGAGCTTGACTAAACTATGAGCCGTCGACTACACCTCGACAGGCGATGTGGGGAATATATTCTTGTTGGCTGTTTCATGTGGAAGGTCATGTGGAGTCTGTCTAGTAGATAGTCATCACCTTTGTTGGCACGATAGCTCTGTATGTCGAAGTTTTGTTATATTTGATGTTAACAAAATAGTGATTCTTCTTGTGACTCGTCTGACTTTTTCGTATGCATGAAAGGTGAATGTTTCCATTTAAGGAGATGGTACAGTCATGAGCTTGTTGAAGGGAAATTTGAATGACTTGTTTTCTTTCTCTTCTGTTATGAAAATATATGATGATATTTTTATCTAACCGTTGGAACTATTTTTAACCTATTTACGGAATCATGATTTATTATGATATTCCTTTTACTGTTGAATGAAATGATCTGTCTGAAGTTTGTTGTTTTTGGAATTCAGATGGATAGATGATATGGATACTTTCGTTCTTCTTGATTTCTAATATTGTGATGAAATATTTGCAAAGTATTTAGGACTATTCTGTAATGATAATAGAGTTACATGTTTGTGGTCACTTTTGTATTACATCAGCATAGTCTGAAATATGTATACTAGTTTGGTGAAATGATCTCATTTAAACAGGTTGTTTAATGAAAATAGTTGGTGGATTGCAATTGTTTTAAGAGTTAGTGCTTATCATGCTCAGTTCATCGAACTGACCCATGTTGACAAATTTTGCAGATGGTCGCCGTAAGTGGTAAAAGCATGAAGATCTGATAGGATGTTCAGATTGTTTAACTTGGTTTATGATGAATTACAGTTTGATTCTCTAAATGTACTATTTGAGGAAAGATGTTCTTCTTCCGTTGAGTATTGTATCAAGTATGCTGAATGCATAAAATGTATTTGATTAATTCTGAAAGGGATGGAAAGTGATATTTGTTAATTATGTGTTTGTATTCTTATCTTGATAGTTTGACCTTATTTGGTTCAAATATCTTGAGAGCATTGTTATTATTGTATATATTTGGAAACTTTGGTGATTATCAATGTAAGCTTTGCAAGAAAATGAGACTGAATTCTTATGAGTGTTTAGCAGTTCTTGTATGTTCTATCGAAGGCTAAATTGAAATTTAGATCACTGTCTTTTTGGAAGATAGGGTTAAAATATACCTAAGTAGAACGCTAAACAAGCTGAATTAAATTATTAATCCTTAGACCTAGTTATGACAAGACAACATTTAATTGGATTCTTAATCATTTATATCTTGATACTAATAAGTATGATATAAATTCAGTTATGAGAACTGATATAAACCTAATGGGGTTCTGATGGCAATCTCATGTGAAGTTTATGAGATATTGTCCAATTCCGTTGTTTTAGAATTATGTATATTCTATGAACTCCTTGATGAGACCTTGACCTTAAAAACTCCTCTGTGTAATGGGTTTTATTGAGAAAGGTCATCCTAAGATGAGGAATCTAGGGATTCGGAAAGGCTAACCTTAGGGGAACGTCTTTAATGTAATTTAAACTTAGTGTGCGTAACACTTATTAATAAGTAGATCTTTTCGAGGCAGATTTAAAGGTTGACGGCACAAGTCAACTGCGGGGTTGTACCTCCGAGAAGATTAGGATCTTCTCAAAGTTACAACAATGCAGGTGACTTATGACGACACCCTTTGCATTGATCGCTAAGATTTACATCTTGATCTCGAACGAGTTACTCAGGGACCGATTAGGAATGTGGTCACGTTATAAGGCTGCCTAGGAGATTCGGGGTATCTTGACACACTGGTTTAACTAGGGTTGAACCAGTATGTCATCGTATCCCTAGTCCTCGTGGGCATCCATATAACATTATTACCTTACTAATCCATTTCCGAGTGAATAAGTTGGGATAGGAGGGACTGACTGAAGTCGGTATAAGACATTCTACATAACATAAGAATGGGGTGAAGGA
The DNA here is from genome assembly GCA_018340775.1 of Taxus wallichiana var. yunnanensis. NCBI lineage: Eukaryota > Viridiplantae > Streptophyta > Pinopsida > Cupressales > Taxaceae > Taxus > Taxus wallichiana. The sequence continues at coordinate 52,751,962 of CM031239.1, forward strand.
CGTATTCCAGATTGATGAGTATGTCGTTAAGGAATACGAGACATAAGCAGTATGTTTCAAATCTTTGGCCAAAGTATCACAAGCTGCTGATTGCGTTGTCCTGAGTCACCTGGTCTAAGGAATGAGATGCCGATGAATAATGGTAACAGTTATTCAGTTAGGTTCCTTGGACAGAGCATTCTGAATCCCAGAATAGGGAAGAGAACCGCAAGAGTGGGGTGTTAAATAAAAATGCCAACTCTTATCACGCATGAATAGATCGGTAGATTGCCGAGTCATGGAATGAATAGATCGAGAGTACTCAGAGTCATTACAATGTGCAAATGGTTATCTCGTTATATGAATGGTTATTTGATTTGTGAGTTCTAAATTATGTATTTAGAACCAGGAAGCATTTATCAAAAAAATAAATTGACTTGTTCTATTGTCTAAAATGAGGATGTTACATGGATGACATGTGTCGAGGCATTGATTGGCTGAAAAATTCTCTCTCCTCCACCTTTCCGTGAGTTTCCCTTTGAACTTTTGATGTTTTTATAATTTTGGAAAATTTTCCATATTTTCCCCGCGCCCCCACCATTTGGGACATGTGGCATCGTTTGGATCGAGGACAAGGCACGGGGTCATCCTTGTCTTTCAATTTTTTGGCCCAAGACTTTGTCAAATTTTCCTAAGTCTTTCCCTAGCTCCGAACTCCCCGCTTAGGACTCGTGGCATTTCCTAATCATCCGCGGGCTCTTCGGTTCCTCGCGTCCTCCACGTACTTTTGGCCCGGATGTCCCAAATTGTCTAGGACAAATTTCTCCGAACCACCCAATTCAGGCTTCCTTGTTCTTGTTTGCGGTGAAGACACGTGGTAAGATTTCATTGGCTCTCAGCTCCTTCAGATTTTCACATCCCATGTGTACTTTTGTCTAGGATGTCCCAAACGAAAGTCCTCTGTTTCAATGAACCGTCCGGTTTGCATCCTCCATGTACTCTCGTCCCAATCGTCCTAGACTCGCTGGGACAATTTTCTCGAACCACCTCGAAATGGATGACTTGTGCCAAACCGGTCAATCCGCGTCTTTCACGTACTTTTGTCCAAACTCGTGCGAAACAAAGACTTAGGCAATTTTTCCCTTTTTCGGCCGAATCGGATTTTCGTGTCCCACGCGTACCTTTGCACAGATGTCCCAATTTCTGCATGGACCGCCTAGAGAGGCTTTTCGGTGGTTCGCGCTCCGATGTCCCAACTGTCCCAAGGACTTTGCTAGACTAGGACTTAGCCGATTTTCATGTTTTTTTCTCGCCCCAAGCTTGTTTTCTACATTTCTTCCATTTTCTCGACCTGTTGGGATTCCTTCTTAGATGGGAGATTAGAATGGAACAAAGGGGGCCCTAAAAACATGATTTTGGGCCTCAATCGATCTACTTGCTCGGGATTGACAATCGATGCATGTTATTAAAATTACCTTGGGGGGGAATTTTGGATAATAGTTTGGTGACTCAGCGGGGTCACCTGCCTACTAGGTAGAAGATCAGTGGCCTTTTAACAATCCATTGGGCATGGAGTAATAACCTGAAGCCAACCTGATATCTGATCCCGAGCCTGATACCGCAACTCCTTCTCTGAGAGCACGCTAAACTGTAGAAATCCAACCTAGGAGCAACAAAACCTGTGCCAAAGCACTTAGGGAAATAGAAACCTAACTACAACAAGACAATGTGCATACGCACTTAGAGGAATTGAAATCTAGGCTAATATTTACAAGGGTAAACCTTTTATTTTTAGTGGTAATGTTTAAGATAGATTTTGTTAACCGGAATCGGGAGTTCTTCTCCATCCAATGTAGACAATTAGAAGGCATTACTATCCTTACATCCCATGACCATGTATGGGCCACTCCAAATGGCATCAAATTTTGAATGCCTTCCCGGCTTTGCTCTATCCACATCCCATTTCAACACTAGATCTCCAACTCGGAAGGATCTATCCTTGGCCTTCCTATCAAAGGTCTTCTTGATCAAAGCTTGATCCTTTTCCATTGCTTGGGATGCCTGATTTCTGATCTCTTGCAGCTCCATCAACTCTGCATACCTGGCCTCCATTGGTTTGAACTCAGCCAACTCCAACTGCTTCATGAACTCCAATGCAGGCAGTTCTAATGATATAGGCAATACTGCCTCTTTTCCATAGACCAACTTGTAAGGGGAATTACCTGTAGACCTCTTTGGTGTTATTCTGTCAGCCCATAATGCTGATTTTAGCTTGGTATGCCATGTTCTTTGATTTTCATCTAGAGTCCTCCTGATGATTCTTAGCAAATTTTTGTTCGTGGACTCTACCTGTCCATTACCCTACGGGTAATAATTTGAAGAGGTGCTCAAATAGATTCCATTCTTGACAGCCCATTCTGTAATCTTGGAACCTATGAATGCCAATGCATTATCAGAGATTATTGTAGCAGGTATACCAAATCTAGTTGTTATCCCCTCATAAAAGTCTAAGATGCTAGACTCAGTTGCCTCTTTGAGTGCTACTGCTTCTGTCTATTTGGTGAAATAATCATGTGGTCGACAAAATCCATTTGTGCCCTTGGCTTGAATTGGGATTAATGACTCCAATGAAGTCCAAACCCCATTACATGAATGGCTGGTCAACTGAGATTGGATGTAATGGAAGGGCAGCAAGTCTCTCTTTTCCTGTGAAGAATGCACAATTCTTACACCTCTTGATCCATGCATAGCAATCACTGAAGATTTTAGGCCAATAATAACCAGCCTTCATGATTTTTAGAGCTATCACTCTTGGTGCAAAATGACCACCATCTGGTCCACCATGGAACTCTTCCAACACCCTTTGAATCTGATTTTTCCTAATGCATCTCAGCAACACTCCATTCACATCTTTCTTGAACAAAACTCCATCAACAATGGCATACGGGACAGCCTGCAATCTGAAGTGTCTCCTTTGGGTCTTGTTCATCTCCGGAGGGCATAGGCATGTGCCTAGGAAGTGTATAATACCTTGGGTCCAGCAAGGAGTGGGGGTAGCATTGTCTTCTTCTTGATTGCCACTTGGCTCATGGCTGTCCTAGACTGTCAAAACAACCTCTTCTTCATTACATACTTCTTTTTGCTTCCCCAAAATAAGCTACTCACACAATCCTTTCCCTCTTACCAGCTTGGTGGTCTTGATCTCAATGACACGGGTGATCCAACCTGCTCTTTTCTCATTCAAATCCTTGTTGAGGAGGAAGTCCTTAACTTGACATGTGAGACCAGCAATGGACCTTGTTGTTTGAGACTAAATGCTTGAATTTCTTCAAGCTTCTAGTATTACAAGTACATACTTCTCAATAAAAGAGTACCTCACCTCATAGTCATCTAGGCTCCGGTGAAGAAGGAAATTGGCTGCTCATCATTATCCTTGTTACATTGTACGTAATGGTAGAAATAGTGTCATTACCTCCAAATGCATAGAGGATGAAATCCTTGGAGAAGTCTCAGGTTGATTAGAGTTGGTGCTCGAGAGATGGCTTCTTTGATTGCTTCAAAACTCTCCTTGCCTTTTGTTGTCCACTTGAAATCCATGCTCTTCTTTAACATTCTGGTGATGGGCTTGACAAGGGCTAGAAAATCTGGGACAAACCTCCGAACAAAGTTTATCCTTCCTAAGAAACTCAAGGGATTTCTTGTGGCTTGGAAATGGTAGTGCTCTTATGGCTTCAACCCTCTCTGGATCAATTGCTAATCCTTCTTTCTAGACAATATGGCCAAGGAGCTTTCCTTCATGTGCAAGAAAGATACACTTCTTAGGATTCAAAGACATTCCAAATCTCCCGCACTTCAAAATACACGCCTCGGATGAAAGAGGTGATCTACAACATTTTTGGAGAATACGGTGATGTCATCAAGATATATCAAAACTATTTTATTGATCAACCCCTTGAATGCCATAACCATTGCCCTTTGGAAAGTTGCTCTAGAATTTGATAGGCCAAATGGCATCTTCTTGTAAGCATATGTTCCCATTTGGTTGTGAAGGCTGTCTTGAATCGGGTCTTCTTCCTTCACCATAATATGATTATAGCCTCGAGTAGCCATCAAGTAGTGAAAACCACTCGAGCCAGCCACAACTTGCAAGATTTGCTCCATGGAAGGGAGTGGGTAATGGTCCTTGAGAGAGGCTCTATTCAAGTCCCTGAAGTCAACACACAATCTGATCTCTCCACTCTTCTTTACGAACTAAGTTGGTAACCCAACTAGAATGCTTGATTAGGAACATGATCCTTGACTCAATCAGCTTGTCCAATTCTTTTCTCATGAGAGGCTCCATGTGTGGGTTGACTGGTCTTTGTTTCTACCTGACAGGCTTAGTATTTGGATCTAATTCGATGGTATGCTAAGCTAAGTTGGGATTGAAACCTTTCAAGTCTTCATAGCTCTAAGCAAACACATCAGAAACTCTTTACACAAACAGTATGAACTCATACCTTTCTTGTTCAGTTGTCATCTTTCCAATTTGTAATGGTTTGTTCTCTTCTACCAAGATGGATACTGAGTCCTCTCTCTTGACCTGAATGTTTGCTTTCTCCTTTCTAAACTGATCATTGGGGTTAAAAATGGACTCCAAAGTGATAAGTCCCTTGGGAAGCTTGTTAGTTCTCAGCTGTACCACTTGGTCACCATACTGTTGTTCCAATTTTTCTTGATTCTTGGCTGAGAACTCATCTTCTTCTTGCAAGAAATGGATGATTTGCTTTGGTTATTTTAAAACACTTACCAACCGACATTGTTATCCAGCACTTGAAGGCCTCACAATCACATGGATGTTTGGAAATACCTTGTCTTGTTGAATACTTTCCATAATGTCAAAGGCTGCCCCTCTGCTGCAACCACCTGTCGCAAGAGCTTGATTCTCTTTCCTAGGAATGGATTTGATGCCAAAACCCTCAAATCTTCCATGAGGTCCCACACCCTGTTCTTGTAGGACTTGAGTAGATCATTCTTGACAACATGTTGTCCCTTGACCTGATTTACAATCAATTCACTGTCCCCCAAAGACTTGCAAGTTCTTTATTTTCTTCTTGATTGCCCAATGCTTCCCTTGCACCAAGGCTTCATATTCAGCGGTGTTATTAGAGCATGCAAACTGAAATCTAAAAGCTGAATAGTACTTTATTCCTTGAGGTGAAACAAGCATAGCTCCACCTCCTACACCTTGTCTACTCCTTGATCCATCAAAAAATAGCTGCCATACCTCATTGTCATCTTTGTGGTTTGGCTTGGTGATGCTTAGGATAAGGCTAGTTTTCTTCGTGTATGCAATAGGCCCCTAGCTCGATTCTTCCACTTCTTGATAAGGATCAAATGCATGTATCTTGTTTGCCCATTCATCAAGAGTTAGACCTGGGATGCTTCCAACCTTGGTGTCAGCCTCATCAGTGCTTGGGTGGTCTTCTTGATCAAATGCTTTGAACAATCATCATTAATCGACTTGGAGTGTAAGGCTCAATATGGAAGTTTGCAATAGGTTCGACTGGATTGTAGCCTTAGTTCCATACCTTGTTTTGAATAGCATGTGTGACCAATCAGCAGAAAAATATCCCCCAATCTTGGCTGTGAAGTCCCTTGACAAGCAAAGGGCAAAGAGTGGTGGAAGGTCTATGACTGATACATCTTGTAAAACAACAATGTTTGGACATGCATGCAAGGTAAGACTCAAGTTTTTAATCACTCCAACTATTTCTCTTTGCTGTCCCATCTAGTTGCACTACCCCTTTGGATATTGTTTCATCTTTGGAGCCCTAGGCGATCATCTATTTCTTTAGGCATCACCGAGCTACTTGCTCTGGAGTCTATCGAGCAATTGTGCACTAGCTGATTTCCAATGTAGCCTTAGTTCCATACCTCGTTTTGAACAGCATGTGTGACTAATCAGCAGACAAATATCCCCCAATCTTGGCTGTGAAGTCCCTTGACAAGCATAGGGCAAAGAGTGGTGGAAGGTCTATGACTGATACATCTTGTAAAATAACAATGTTTGGACATGCATGCAAGGTAAGACTCAAGTTTTTAATCACTCCAACTATTGCTACCGCTATCCCATCTAGCTGCACTACCCCTTTGGATATTGTTTCATACTGGAGCCCTAGCTGATCAGATATTTGTTTAGGCATCACTGAGCTACTTGCCCTAGAGTCTATCATGCAATTGTGCACTAGCTGATTTCCAATGATCAATGAAACATAGAAAGGAGGGGGTTTCAACATTTTACCTTGTTGTCCTCCATGATTTCCCTCAAGCTGGGAAACATTTGTAAGCACCTTCTCTTTCCTTTGGACCTGTTGATTTGAAGTTGACCAGTCCTTCATGGCAGCTTGTAGCAGATCTCTTTGGCCTGGGATAGATAGGGATTCCCACATTGATATATTAACATTTGTCTTCTTCATCTGATCAATGATGTTGAATGGGGATGAAGTATCCTTTTGCTGTCCCTTTGCTTGTACATTCACTCCTTGCATGTGGGCAGCAATAACTAGTATTTGAGTTGGTCTAGGAGCTATTCTTGGCTGCCCTTGTGCATTTGAAATTGGATTTTGCTTGCCAATCATTTGTGGAGCCATGGAAGGTTGTGGATTGGTTGGGGCTAATGGCTGTTCTTCACCCAAATTCCTCCTTTTTGACCTTGTGTTGGCTACAACACCTTGAGAAACTGCCTGGTTTATGCCACAAAAATCCTTTGCTTGCCAATTTACCAATGTGGTGTCATTTGGGGCTGATTGCTATTGGAATGTTTCTTGTTGTTGGCTGTTTTATTAACTGCTCTCACACTCCACACCAATAGTTGTCACCATTAATGCTTGAGTCAAAGCACCATTGAAGCACATGGATTGATTATGAGGCTCATTGCATGGAAAACACCAATCATACTCCTGGGCAATGTTGTTTTGTGTTGGCACCAATGCCTTAGAGGCAGATATGACATTTGGATTATAGGGCTGAAATGGTCTATTGGTAGGAGGCCTTGTTTGATTCATATTTGTAGCTACATTAGGTGGCCTTGTTGGTTGGTATGACTGCCTATTAGGCTGAGCTTGGGGTTGATAAGAAGGTCTAAAACCTTGGGCCTGCTGCCTTTTGAGAGTAACCAGCTCATTGCCTAGGTTTTGCAATTGCTTCATGACTTCTTGAAGCTCATTTGGGGCACTTGGAGATGAAGTGGAAGCTTCATTTGAACTCTGATTTCTAGGAGTGGGAGAAGGAGCCAAATTAGGTGCTTGATTGGTGTTCGAGACTCTCTAAACTTGGAAACAGTGGCATGGGAGGTCTAGGGGCAAGTTTGCCAGCTTGGATCAAATAATTTTCAGCCCTAATGGCAATGCTATAAGCCATAGGGATAGTTATGCCTCCCATGGACTGAATCAACATAGAAATATCATAATTTAGAGCTTTGAGATGGTAGAGAAAATCACCTTCTACTGTTGGTCTGACTGCCACTGGAATTCTCTCCCAAGTCTTTTGAAATCTCAAGTTGAAATCGAGTTAGCTGCTCATTGGGAGCTCTCTTGATGGTTGTCAGCTGCTCCAAAAGAGACAAGTTGTCTCCCTTTTCTCCAAATTGCTCATGAAGTGCTATACATAGCTGATTCCAATTTGTGATAGAACCAGCTCAAGGCTTCTAAACCATTGCAATGTCTTCCCCTTGAATGAAGATGCCAACAACTTGTGACCACTTGCATTTCATTGATTTCATGGATTGCACAAAGGTTTGGCAATGTCTTTAACATGATCACCTAGAGTAGTCTGATTTTCTCCAGTGAAGTATGGAATTTTCTTCAAGGCTACAATAGGAGTTGGATGTTGTGTATTGAGGGAAAGTGGGTTGCTACTTGTGAAGTTGACATAGGGGTTGTTTTTGTGTCATTCTAATTGGTCTTAAAACCCTTGTTGACTAAATGAAAGGCCTACCAGGTGAAGGAGTTGAGAGAGTTCTATTTGGTGGAGATGGAGACCTTTGAATCCTTCTTCCTCTTTGCCTCCTTCTTGGAGATAATTACAGGTATTCAAACAACACTTCTTCTTCTCCAACTCTTGACCTTGTGGTGACTCTTCTCATGAGTTTTCAAGCCTGCACTTCTGAAACCAGTTGATTATTCACCTTGGAGTCGCCAGATATGCAAATGATAGCTCTTTTCCAAGAAATAAAATTGCAGCAGATGCACATCAACTTTGCTGCGATAAAAATGAGACCTCTGGTCCCACCGGGCGTGCCAAAACTGTTAGTGCAAAATCACAGCACCCCTGGATGTTGATCAGATTTATAGGTTGATCACTCTAGCATCCAGTGTGATTGCATAACATTGAATCCTTTCTCTAAGTGTGGGACTTGTAAAAATGAGAAAGGAATCTCCAGAGAAGGCTGGTTCCTATTCCTCTGTTCAGATGCACACGAAAAAATGTAGAGGGTTACTCAAAACCTAATCTAATCTTGCCAAGGAGATAGGGTAAGAAGATGCGTAAAAATAAACCTAAGCTAACAGAGGTGATGCATCGAGGAATGAAGAATGTCTCTCTTGCCAATAAACATAGACCATTCAAATTTGATGCAAGATCATGCACAGATAACAAAACTTGCAGTGAAAGACCAAGAGGATGCAAATGAACACAAAGAGGGTTGAGAATCATCCACAGACATGCATTACTTGCTCCAAAGATTGATACAATACACTACAAAATGCCAAGAGGTAGAGTCACATTACAGTTTCAAATGGGAGGTTCGAACTCCACAAATTTTCCTGATAAAGAGAAGAAGGGAGGAGAAAAATAGGAATGTTTGACCTTTAGAAAGAAGCCCCTCTTTACAATATATAGGAAGAATGAGAAAGGGAAGAGAGAGGAAATCAAGATCTACCACAACCACTTCTAGGTTGCATTTAACTCATCTCATTATGGTAGAAGTGGTGAATCTTGGCAAAATGGCGGATCTGTCTCGGCGTAAAACGACTAACCGTCTATTGTATTAAAGTTGGTTGTTGAAACGTCAGTTCTAGCCATTACCACGCATCATAGACTTTTCTTGATTTATCTCTCCAAACTGAACCAAAATGCAAGATTGACCTTCAAATCATGTAGAGAATTTCACCAACTTTCCATTGATATAAAGAACGTGAAAATCTGAGCTCTGGATCAAAAGATATGATCGTTTGAAGATTTAGGGCAAAAAACGGCCCAAAAACGGATATTTGAATTTTTTTCCCGCGCTCTGCCACTTGGATGACACATGTCAGGCACTGATTGGCTGAGAAATTCTCTCTCCTCCACCTTTCCGTGGGTTTCCCTTTGAAATTTTGATGTTTTTATAATTTTGGAAAATTTTCCATTTTTTCCCCGCGCCCCGCCATTTGGGACACGTGGCATCGTTTGGTTCGAGGACGGGGCACCGGGTCATCCTTGTCTTTTAATTTTTTGGCCCAAGACTTTTGTCAAATTTTCCTAAGTCTTTCCCTGGCTCTGAACTCCCCGCCTTAGGACACGTGGCATTTCCTGATTCGTCCGCGGGCTCTTCGGCTCCTCTCGTCCTCCGCGTACTTTTGGCCCGGATGTCCCAAACTGTCTAGGAAAAATTTCTCCGAACCACCCGATTCAGGCTTCCTTGTTCCTGTTTTTGGTGAAGACATGTGGCAAGATTTCATTGGCTCTCGGATCCTTCAGCTTTTTACATCCCACGCGTACTTTTGTCCCAGATGTCCCAAACGAAAGTCCTCTGTTTCGGCCGAACCGGCCGGTTCACGTCCTCCACGTACTCTCGTCCCAACTGTCCCCGAACTTCCCGGGACAATTTTCTCTGAACCACCCAAAATGGACTGACTTGCACCAAACCGGCCGATCCACGTCTTTCACATACTTTTGTCCCAATGCATGAAACAAAGACTTAGGCAATTTTTTCCCTTTTTCGACCGAATCGACTTTTTGCGTCTCGCACGTACCTTTGGCCCGCATGTCCCAATTGCTGCATGGATCACTCGAGGCTTTTCGGCCGGTTCACACCTCGACATCCCAACTGTCCCAAGAACCGCCTGGACTAGGACTTAGCTGATTTTCATGATTTTTTTGCCCCAAACTTGTTTTCTGCGTTTCTTCCATTTTATCAACCTGTTGAGATTCCTTCTTGGATGGGAGAGTTAGAATGGAATAGAGGGGGCCCCAAAAACATGATTTTGGGCCTTGAATCGATCTACTTGCTCGGGACTAACAATCTGATGCATGTTATCAAAATTACCTTGGGGGGTGAATTTTGGATAACATAACCCGTTTAACAAACATGGATACTTGAGCTACGACTAAACATAAAAAATGGGTTTTCAGAAAGAATAAATATTGTAAAAGGGGTTAAAATTTCCTTGGTCGTGGCCAGACAAAAATTTTATTTTAGAAAGAGCAACATGTTTTGACAAAAAAAAAATAGAAGCTGGAAAAGTGCCAAAGGGAAACACATGGATAGATTGCGGTGTAAAACGCATAAACTAGGCAAATACAAAGAGGCTAAAAGCACACACCACCTACTATGGTACACATATAATAACATGATACTTTTGATAAATACTTTTTTAGTTGTATCTTAAATTTTAAGTGTTTGATAATTTTTTTTTTTTTAAGCTCCGTAATCTCTCTTAAACAAAGTATCTGCAAGATTCTTTCCGAACATGTTCTCGCTTGTCTCTTTTGATTATGTCTATTTTGGGCCTCATGATCTACACTCGTATCAATGATCTCTCCATAATCACTATGCTTGTACTTATTTGTGTGTCCCCAAATGATATTATAATCATTGTCTCAGCTTTTTCTGTTCAAAAAAATAGCCAAGAATTGAGCACTTGGACTTGTAAATTAATGCATGTGCGTGTTGTATTCTACTTTCAATAGTTTTTTTTTGTGATTTAAAAATAAAAAAGAAACCCTGATATATATTTATCCACTATATTTAGTTTTTCATAATACATTCAACAAAAGGAATTTGAAAAATTAGAAAAAGGAGGGAATAGGAAATTTTCAGAATTTGAATTTCCCCTTCTTAAAGCGAAAGTGTGGGATTTTGATATTTCAAATATTTGCATTTAATGCGGGGATTCCGTATATCAAACTTTAAATTCATCCATCATCGATATTTACATTTAATTTGGGGGATATCGTGCGATATGAGGAAACCAAATTTATTAATACTACCTACTTTAGAAACTAGTGGGCCAACGAGAAATGCTTCTTTGTGAACTCGTGGGAAAACGACAAATATTAATTCGAGCATATTGAAAACCCATTTAGAAAATAGAAATGCACATATGTAAACAAAAATTTAAATATTAAGAGACCATTATACACACATTTATTATTAGTTTTAATAGAAATCAAATTTGCTTTTTTAAATATAAAGCCAGTTAATTTGGGGGATAGCATGGGATACGGGAAATCAAATTTATTAATACTACCTACTTTAGAAACTTGTGGGCCAGTGACAAATGTTTCTTTGTGAACTCGTGAGAAATCAAAAATATTAATTTGAGCATATTAAAAACCATTTAGAAAATAGAAGTGCACATTTGTAAACAAAAATTTAAATTTTAAGAGAGCGTTATATGCACATTTATTATTAATTTTAATCGAAATTGAATTCGATATTTTTAAATAGAAATCCATTTATTCGTGGATAACATGGGATACAAGGAAATAAAATTTATTAATTTCACTTTAGAAACAAGTGACAAATATTAATTTAAGCATAATAAAAAATAATTCAAAGAATATAAGTGAACATTTGTAACCAAAAATTTAAATTTAAGAGAGTGATATATGCCTCTTTTATTATTATTATTTTTATCAAATGTGAATTCGATATTTTTAAATATCGTATGCGTAAATGTAAAAAAACTCCAATAAAATGTGGCATCTTGCAAGTTTGAACTATTTAATTACACAATTATATAATTGACACATGTATTAAGAATTTTTTTAATTAGCGATAAAATTAACAAATACTTTTTACCTATAAAAATCTGCATTATTAATTTGTAACTATGATCCATTAAAATGCTTTGACACATGGCATGAAATTTCTAATATGTCTTGTAATTGAAAAATATTTTGGATTTATTTACGCTTTACTCTACAAAACTAAAACATAATTTTACACTTCACCAACATTTGAGAGTACCTTATAAATACAAAAGAAAATAGAAACTCTAAGCTCCATTAGAATGATATTTTTGCAACACCGAATTCAAAATAATAAATACGTCTTAATTAACAACTTTATATGTCATATGATGTCCATCTATTTGTTGAGCGAAGCTTAGTGGTAGCTAGCCTCTCTGACTCCTAGGTTTCCTTCCCAATAACGTAAATAGATATCTCTATAATTTTGGATCATTAGTATTTTCATTTACTATAATCATATCCTATTGGCTATACAAACCTTTCACAACCAAGTGCGACACAACATACGCTTGGAATATATCACAACTTCTACATCACGCAATAATTTTTTTGTGTCTAACACATAATTTATATCAATTCGTATCAAGTAAAATACTTAGTGACCGCTAAGCTCCATTACTTAGACAAGATCAATCAAACAGTTCATATGAAATAAAATTCTTAGTGACCGCTAAGCTCAAATACTTATAGAAAGGAATGATTGTGCAACAAATAGGCTAAACAATTTTTTATTTTTAACATAGCACTAGAATAACAAATCATAGTAATAGATATTAGCGGTCGCTAGGAATTTTCTATAATATATTTCGATGGAAAATGCATGAGATATGGACAATTTGTAATGTCAAAACCTATGGAGTTATTTGCATATTCGGGAAGAAATATGGTTATCAAAAAAATTTCAAGGTTCTCATATAACATCATAGGGATTACTAGGCACACACCTTTGCATCTTTTCTTTTTTACACATTAGTGGGCATCAATGAAAAATCTTAGTGACCACTAAGCTCTACCATTTATTAGAAGGAGTGGATTAGTGGTCACTAAGCTCGACTGATTTTTAATTTTAAATATAGAGATCAAAAAACATATCAGATTAAATAAAATGATTAGAACCACTAAGATCAAATATTTTCATAAAGGAATTATTTGGAAGCAAATAGGGTAAAAAATATCTTATTTCAAACATAACTCTCCAATATAACGAGATCATATTAATAAATTTTATTGGTTGTTAGGCATTTTTCATAAAATATTTAGATGATAAATATGTGAGATATGAAAAAATTTATTGTCTAAAGCTATGGAGGTCTTTGAGAAAGTAATAGATTAGTGACCTCAAGATTAAACAGTTTATTAATTTTGAAAATAGAGATAAAAAAATAGTTTGTATTAAAGAAAGTGCATAAAGAATCGTTAAGCTCGAATAAATACGGAACATAGTGCTCTACACTTATTGTTTATTGAGAAAATAATATAGTAGAAACCTCTACTTTAAACAATTTGTTAATATCAAAAGGAGAGATTAAAAAAGGTTTGTATTTGATAAAATGCTTAGTGTCCACTAAGCTCAAATACTTCTTGAACATAGCACTCGGAAAAAAAATCATATGAATGGATAAAATGTGGTCACAAGGCATTTTTCATGTCAGTTCATATCAAATAAATTACATAGTAACCACTAAGATACATTACTTACTTTGAAATGAGTGTTTTGGCGCTCATTAGGCTCTATTGTTTCATTTTTTTAATATCAACCTAATAAAAATCACCGTCTACCTTAGTGACAAAGATAATATTTGGAGCATTGTAATATAAGAACATATTTTAAACTTAAAGACGTATCCTAATCATCTTGGCCATGGTTATTCCAAAAATAACTAGTTAAACAAAATAGTCTTGAACGTTTTACTAAAAATGGAGGGTAAATATGAACACAGGTCTTGCTTGAAGATAAATGCATGTTTTATGTTTTCCATTTTTTGATGATGAGAAGGATATTGGCCACCATCCTCTATATTGTCAACGAATCCATTTTAACAATGCAAAAAAATAATCTTGACAGGTTTGTTGTCATTATTTTTAATTATATTATATTTGATGGACTATCCTTGGTAGAGCCAAGTCCTTGAATAAAAAAATTCGAGAAGGATGACTAATGACTAGAATTTTTACAACCGATAAGCATTGTTAGTTAGTGAAAGGGAAGCTTTTGCTATTTCTACGATCAAAAATTTCTTGTAATTAACATAGCCACTTAGTATGGCAATGTCAGATCATCGTAACAGATGTACATCATTTAAACTTGAAGACATGTTATGTCCGTCTTGGCCTTGCATATTTTCTTAAAACCATCCTTCAAATAAAATAGACCTAAACAATAAACCACATACATAGGGTGAAGGTGAACAAGATTCTCACGCAGTATTAAATGACAGAACTTCTATTGCATTGATCTAATCTTTTTAATATACTATTTTTTTATTTCCCATATTCATGGTTCCTATTCTAAGTATTCCCAATCATGTTTTTGATAAAATAAACAAACTTTTGTGTCACTATTTCATCCTCTCTCCAATCCTCAAAACTAGTTTGGAAAGATAGCCATAAAAAAATGGCGACCTTCTTCCAAATGCTAATTGCATAATTAATAACATGACTAACGACTAGAATTTTTTTGGAATGTATTTTTAGATTGATAGAAGTTGATAATGTTGATTGATGTAAGAGAAGTGTGGTTGTGCAGATATGTAGTAAATTTTGAGAAGTCGTTTGGAAAATGCGGAGGGTGTTATTACAAAGAATGTTGAAGATGGTATTGAGAAAATAATGTTAGTGGAAAGCATGTTGTGTATAATTTGTGTAGAAGGAATTGCCTATAACCAACCCTGTTGATATAATATTATATCGATCAATTTATTTCTAATATAGTGGTTTATAGTGCCCAGCTATATGATTTGTATCATGGAACAAGATGTAGTATGGAAGTTTTAGACTATTTTCATTAAATTTTGAGTAATGAGTTTGTTTTGTTCAATACCACACCGATATTTTTATTTTGAAGGAAATCAATAGAAGGGAATTGTCTATCCTTGAGACTTGTCTGGCTCTTGATGGCATGATCAAGATATGTTCCCTCTTTGGTTAGTAATTCATAGTGGTAGTTTAAATTTTTTTCTTTTATGTCTTGTGATGTTTTGTAATTGGATGTACTCCTAGGATTTTTCTACCTAGTTTGAACTCATGGCCTTGGGGCATCCATCCATACCACCCAAATGTTTTTGAATATTCTGATATTATTTAGTTGTTAATTTAATAGAAGATGTTATTCATAAATAAAACACACCATCAATCCCAAATTAGTAAATTAAAAGTATATGTACAATTTATTGAGATTATTCAAAGGATCAAATATAGAAATTTTATTTTCAATTATTATTAATAGTTTGAAGATTAAATTGTGTAGTATCATGATATCGATTACCAAGGTTGTCCCCGATTTGTGTGGATTATGGAGCATGTTCGCACCCAATGTAAATTAATAAATGTATAAATTAAAGTGCATGGACAATGTTGGTCCATTGTTAATGACTTGAATAATAATGATTAATCATTGGAGGAGACTCTCATATTATTACTAAATCCACCATAAAAAAATCTAGTGTGATTAAAAATCTTTTTTATGCTTTTATCAATTACATATTGGACCTTAAATCTTATATATTGGGAGGCTACTAAATAGGAGAATTTTATAGAAAATCACGGGACTGACAAAGTGTTTTGTGATAAGATTGGAAATAAATATGTTGATTTCCTGACTCATCACCTTTTCCAATAAAGATTGATATTAAATCCCCTAGCAAGCTTGTATTAATTACAAGCATGTGATGGCATAGTCACTCCATATATTTACTAATCCACTCTTCCTTATTTTAACACCTTTTGGGTTTATTTCACTGGATTTCATTTCATCTGTCATGACCTTTCCAATGTTTCCTTTCATGTAATTTTCCACGTTGTTGCGTTAAATGGGATTTTATACCAAAATTTCATGTCATCGTTTGAAATTCTTTTTACGTATTGAAATAGAGAATAATAATGGATGTGTCGATAAAAAATTATAATTTATTTATTGACACATCTATTTGTTATTTCGACTTGTTTGCGTAATCAAACTTTATTTTTTTATTGATTCACTTACAACACTAGTAGCAAGTACACGACGCACAATATTACTATCCCTAGTGCGTCTCTTGACACCAACAATGTGATATGCATCATGAAGGTTTTCAACAATTGTAGAGGTTTGACCACATATATTAGATGTTGTCAATCCTAAGGTGTTTAATGTAGGTCTCATTTTAATCAATTTCATCAAACTAACCAACAACTAACATCTTTGAGAATCATTTAAAATTTCAAAATGATTATCCCAAATTTCAATGGCTTTTCTTCTGATTTGTTGTTTAGAAAGTTTGTCAGACATTGGTTTCAAAATGTTTTCATCAATTTCAATAAAAAAATTAGGTTTCTTATAAAATCCTAGGAGGTGTTTTTGTCAAATTTTGCTTGTCTACAATTTCAACATGAATTTCCTTATTCACTTTTTCATTGTCTCCTTGATTTCAACATTTTCTACATCATGAATATTTAATTCTTCTTCAACATTGACAAAAAATTCTTCATCACGAGTATTTAATTCAACTTCAACATTAACCGTAGAAACATTACCTAGTTCTTCATTGCTTACAATAGTTAGGATTGAAGATGAACCTCTTCTAGATTCACGAAGTTTCCGCATTCACTCAAGCATTTTAAATTTTGTTGGCCTCAAATTCTTTTGGTGTTTTTATTTAATGACTTCCTTTTTGACTTCGTTTTTGTCTCCCATGATGTTTTACTTCCGGTGATAAGAAAAATGTGCTTGAAAAAGATAAAATTTCACAGATAATTCATACGGTAAGGTCAGATTAAAAATCACATGGTAATTTAGACATTGGGATGTGTGTAAATATGATTTATGAAGCTGTGAGCGTGCTTTATAAACCGCGAGAGTGCTTTATGAACATGAGCGCTCTTTATAAAGCGCGCTCACGGTTTATAAAGCTCGCTCGCGGTATTGTTAAAAAAATATGATCACGGATCTATCCGAACCTAAGCCTCGAAAAATCTTTGTTTTTCCCCAACCAAAGATATGGAAGGTCATTATGAAGTGTAAAAGGTCAAAAAACCTCAAATCTACTCTTCCAAAGACTTGAACCATGCTAAAAAACTGAAAACATTTCACAAAAATGGTGCCATCACATAGGGTAGACTCTTAGATTTGTAGAAATATTGTTTTTAAAGTGAATAGAATAAGATAAGTATCATTTTATAATTTCTTACTAACAATAGGTCTTTAAGACATTTTTTCCCGTGAATGTTCATGTCTACGTTTAAGACTGTAACTTTTGTTTTGCTTATCAAAATATGATAAAACTTATACCATCCCAAGAGTGGAAAAATTATATACACCTTAAAAAAAAATGATTTCGATATTTTTGATATAGTTATGGTGGGCAAGCGGAAAGTGCTCGATTTTCTAAATATTTTCAGACCACTTTCACAGAAAAAATCATTAAAAAATATATATATTGCTAAAAAAAATACAAAATAAAATCCATCCCAAGATAGACAACTACATCTAATGTTTCACCAAAGGAAAAAAATAACAAGATTTGGTCATCCAAAATGTGGGAAAACGGACTACAATCTTATAAGTTTTTTCAAAAAAAAAAAGTCATATAATTTTAAGTGTTTAATATAGCTAAACTTGTCCGTTTTTTGCAAAAATTAGTATTTTAGAAACTAGATTCCGAATTCTACGATTCATATTTATATAAATTTTTCTAATTTAGAGCTCGTGTATAGCTAATAATCCTTACAAGTTGAGATTTTTCTGTTTTTACAATATGACATCCATGGATGACCCTATATTTGTCCATCAACTTCTTGCACTTACCCTTACATAAATGAAAACATAATGAAAATCACAAAAATATAAATTATAAATATGTTATTGGGTATGGTGCTACAAGAAATATTTATAACTATGATCTAAAGAAATCTAAGACATTTTCTATAAAGAGAATGTACAGCCTCTACCAACTAATATTTCTTTCATTTGAATTGATGTGGAAACAATTGGAAGCATCAAGCATCAAAATCTTGAGATTCTGCATGGATGTCCTCTTTCTCCACTTGGAAGCCTGATGTTTTATGATTACATGGTAAATGGAAGTCTATGGAACATCCTACATGGTGAGTAAAATGATTATATTATGAATAAAATGGATCAGATGTACATTGTAGATTCATTCTTTGAAATAGAATCATCCAATCAATATCTAACCTTCATATTAAAACAAATTGCTGGAAAATATAAGTGTTTTATTAATTTTTATTTTTGTATAGGATCATCAAAGAAGATTATGGTAGACTAGAACACTTGGCTACATATTGCTCATGGTGCTAAAGAAGGATAGCCATATCTTCATTATGACTGTAACCCGCACATTTTTCATGAGGATGTGATGATTTCAAACATTCTTTTGGATTATAATTTTGATGCACATTAGTCATAATTTTGCAATGCCAAGTTCATTTCCTCGGCCAAAATCACACCTCTACATATGTTATGGGTACCATTTGTTGCATTGACCTAGAATATGTAAGAACATCAAGGATTAATGAGAAATATGATGTAAACAATTACAAGATTTCTCTTCTACAACTATTGATGGGAATGAAGTTGTGGGCAATAACTCAAATCTGAAAAATTTGGTAAGATTCTTGTTTTTAATCTTCATTCGGATCTTACACTATACATTGTTTGAGTATTTTTAATGTTTGTTGTCTGGAGCAATCAAATGTGGGTGGAATTATCTTTGACATTGGCTAGTGAACCCATATTCTATCAAAAGAAGACAACAACACAGTCATGGAAAATGTTGATACAGAAGTTGCAGCAACCTATAGGGATCTTGGGATTGTAAGAAAAAAATTCCAGATTATCCTTTCTTTGTACCAAAATACGCCATCTGTTGAGCCCACCACGAATGACATTGTCATAGTTCTAAATTCAACATCACCAGTGCCTATTCCTATACAAATACTTAGTATCACGAGC
The DNA here is from genome assembly GCA_018340775.1 of Taxus wallichiana var. yunnanensis. Taxonomy (NCBI): domain Eukaryota; kingdom Viridiplantae; phylum Streptophyta; class Pinopsida; order Cupressales; family Taxaceae; genus Taxus; species Taxus wallichiana. The sequence goes on from CM031239.1 coordinate 52,771,106, forward strand.
GAACCACACAACCCTAGTAATAATTACATGAAGTATTTGGATGGATATATAGATGGAAAGCACAATGATGTTACAGTTAGCATGAGTTACACATCGAGATAGGAATTTTTGTGAAATTTAGTGAGGTGATTTAACAAAACACTTTTTTACTAGAATGAGACATGGACGATGTTGTGACGAAAAAAAAAGCATCCCTCGGAGTCCTCTCTATCCTGTGGTGTTGGACGGTCTACTTTTCTCAACCAATGATCTCATTTTCAAGTAAACAATGATCGATTTTACTGTTATAGTCCATAATTTTTTATATTACTTCAGACCACTCTAAACCCTTAAAACATAAAAAGTGCACCCGAATTTCTTTTTGAAGGGAAAATTTAAGTTTTGGCCATTTTTTTCCTTTTCCACTTTCCCAATAGGATTTTTTTCATCATTTCTAAATCAATCCACTTCTGATATTAGTATTAGTACACTCTTCTACTAATGTCTACTCATTAATACTAGTCTCTACTTTGATAACACCTCCATTGCTACTTTACTCAACACTATTTGTATCCAAAGTGATAGTCTCATTCAAGAGGCAACAAAGGTATTCATGTTTTTGCAAATAAAATAGTCCACAAAAGATGACCACTCCTCATATAAGATTTATAGTTGTATATGTATGAATTTTTAACACATTTTAAATAGACGGATAGAACCTTTCATGTAAATATGATAGCAGATTAATTGTGTTATTTCTTGACTCACAAAGAATACAATAGTGGCAAAATGATTCTTTTGAATGATGTAAACTATAAAATATTGGCTCAATGTATCTCCGAGGGCATAAGACAAAAAATTTCACAAACATTTTAGATGAATTATTTAAAGTATTATTTCATTTTCTTGCTCACGAGTGACTTGTCATTTATATGGAGAATGGAATAATTTACAAGCATAAATTCTACTATCTTTGAGTAATAGAATTTTTGATAAACTATTTTTTAATAATTACTCAAAGTTATAGTTTATAATAATAAACACTAGTGAATTTAATGCCGTGTAAAATATAAAAAAATAATACTTGAGTTATTACAAGGTATATTTTGGGGTGAGAACGTAATTTTATGCTAAGTTCCACCAAAAATCAACATAACTCTACTATAATTTAAGGCTAGTTTTAAATTTATAAATTATGCGCATAATAAACATTTAAAGTACAAGCCTCACTCTTTTAAAGTTTTAGAATCACACTTTGAAAGTGTGATCCATGAGGCTCACTTTTTCAAAGTGCGAATATCAAACTTCAAAAGTGTGAGACTTCGATTTTTAGGCTGCGGGGCTACCACTATGAAAGTACAAGATTCTTGGAATTTTCAGAGTGTGGGGCTCACATTTTTAAAGTGTGAGCCTAGCACTTCAAAAATTTAAAGAGCCTTTCATTTATAATATACTTATCAACCACTCACCTTACAAAGAGGATCATGACTTATAATAGTTATTGACCACTCACCTTAATACAACAAGCTCACCGTATAAATAGTTAGTGACCACTCATGAATTTGAATTGGATTTTTCAGGAAGTTATTGTTAATTTTTTTATTCATCCAATGGGCTCATGCCTTATAATATTTATCAATTCTTTATCCTTACATACTCTCAACATTGAAAATCTAAAAAACAACGAAATTGGAATCCAATAATAGCCAAATTGGAATCCAATAATAGTGAAATTAGAACTTGGATAATTCCAATAATGACAATATTACTATTAATGGATTCCAATAATTCTAATAATGGAATCCATTATAGACAAAAATGGAATCCAATATACGCAAAAACGAACATGGATTTCTTCCAATACTTGAAATATTGGAGTCCATATTCACCGGAATATGTTCAAATTTAGTGAAATAAGCATTAGAAGCCTTTACAAAAGGTTTAATGTACATTAAAGGGAATAATTTATAAAATTTAGAGATGTATTTTAAATAAGGCATGAGAGAGTGCTATTTTCATGAGGTGTTTTATAAAATAATAATTGTGGTTGCGAGATACAAAAGGTTGGAAGAATGTACCCATACCTATAATTAGGGAATTTATTAGGTGTAGGAATTTGGCATGATGGGGAAACACCACTCAAGAGGGTCCATAAGGGTATTATGTAGTAATAATAATGGTCATTGTCTCATTTGTACGAGACCCTCTATAGATAATGTGAGGAGTTTTGACATAAAGGGGTAATAGCGATGACATTGGATTATCTATCTTCCCCTACTTCAAATAGAAGGAATGATAAGGATAAGATTATGGAGAAATAATGTGGGGTTGATCTATTCAAGTTGGAAATCTATCCATTATATATAGGAAATGATATCCATACTATATGATTATATTCATGTCTTCTACCAATTAGAATTCATCCACGATTCTTTTGCATTCTTCCTATATGCGTAGAAAGGTATACATTATCTATTTATAGAATATATTTTAGTGGGACAAAGTGTGGTCATGAACACGCGTAATGTTTATCATGCCACGCATGTGAAGCTTTGTGAGAAATATAATCAAAAGTAAAAATTCTCAATCCTATTATTAACAAATTTATCATTGTATCATGGAGAATTCCATACTAATTTTTACTTCTTATTTCACCATGTTTAGGAAATTATGTGACACGATAATGAGTTCAAAGGATTATTTGGTTCTTGTATAATCGAATAATCTAATGAAACATTCATGTTATCAAATTTCTAAGAAAATTGTGTTAGTCTAAAATGATCATATCGTGTCATTTGAGTCCCTACACTAGAATGACATCACCATACATTTTTAAGTCCCATATCAAAAGCATCTCCATAGGATTTCAAACACATATCTAAATGACATTAGTATCATGTGTAATTACAATAATAATGAATTAAGTTTTTTCATTTATTATTGGAAGGAAGAATAACAATGTGCAAGATATGGACTATTGATCTCAAGTCAACAAATTTTTTCCATAAGTCCTTAACTATAGATGTAATATATGAATTCTTAACTTTTCACTTTTTTCTTGTTATAATACCCTCATTACAACCATGACATAAATGTGAGAAATAAAAAAAAAAACACTAAATCAAATAATCATATAAATATTTTTATATCCTCTTATTATTTTATCACGCATGAGAAACCATCCATCGGTGGTGGTTTATGTTCACAAAAAATTCTAAGATAAGTGAAAGATGATCAAATGTGTTATTTTGACAGAGAAATGAGAAATTAATAAGATAAATGATAGGATGTGTGTTCAAACCCTATAGATAAAAATGAAAATAGCTATAAATTTGGTGATATCGGGGTCATGAAAATATTGCAAGTAATATAAAAATTTATATGCACATCCCCATGTTTATCATTAGTTGAATGCACTCTGAAAAATGTAATTAATTCATAATATTGTAATATTCATATTCAGTTTGGTTTCTTTATGGGATTTTTATGAATCCATCTTACACCATAATGATAATATTGGCCAACTATAACATTCGAGTTGTTAAAATCAACTACCATTTTTATCATTAAATATATATAATATTAGAATATAGCATTCAATGAATCAAAATTTAGTATAGAACCCCTAATGGGTGACCAAAAAATACACTGGGATAAAAAATTGTAAGCTGGAATTCTCAAACACCCTCACCACCATGGATGGAAATTGATGCCTCTCAATTTCATAGTGCTATACATAACATTCAACATACACATGAAAGATTAAAATAATATAAATTATTATTTAAATCATTTATATAATTTCATTCTTTTATCATGCATTCTTACTTCTTAACATAAAGACAAAATTGACTATATGAAAATAGGATTACAATTACATATAATTTTTCACATATTAATTGTTCACCCAATTAACTAAGGAATTTCAAATTAATTACTTAAGCATTAGAAAGAAATAATATGTTTATTATAAACAAGATCAATATATGAATACAAAATCAATAATGAGTTTCTTAATCATTATTCAATATGCATCCATTATTATTTCATAACTAACAATTGCATTTACATTGTCTATAGTATTGTTCCATTCAATTTATTTCATAATCAAATAATAAGCCAACTATGGTTTGCATCAACTTCATCCATTATGTTAACCAATAAGTACTCTAAAAACTAAAGTTTACATTTATTCATTAATGTTCAAGTGATACAATATTACAAATTTTACTGCATAATATGATTACACTAATCCATTTTACTTGATGGTTTTCCATAGTTCTCATTAAGTTATGCAAAGGTTACATTTCTCTTACCATAATAAGCATGAGTCTTAACTTTTACAGGTTAAAGAGTAACATTTTGAAGTAATCAATTTACAATAATTTCAAGTATACAAAGGTTTACATCCAAATGTCTTCTATATAAAATACATATATCAAGAATACAGTAGCACATCTACAATCATGAAACCATATTTCCATTTACCAAAGATCCATCATGAAGTCCATTATAGAATTTGAGAGATATAGTATTATCATATTACTTTACCTCCAACCATGAGCTTTTCGGTTCCTTTCACACCTCTCACAAGGTGAGATTATCCCTACCCTTCACGAGAAGTAATATTTGATAAATTGATATAGAAAGAGATAATATCATATGTAATGTATTCACCTAAAATGGTAGGCTTATGAACATGGTAGGAGTATATATCTCCTAGAATCATAATAAGTAATGATAATGCTTTTGGAAAAAAATTCTTAGGATAACATTAGATTGAACTTCCTAATGAAATATGACAACAAATTAGGGAATTTTGTTTAGTCCTACCCAACCCTACATGAGGGAAGACCGAATTCCTACCATACCCCTTGCTCTTGTCATTTGTGAACCATTGTATTAGGTTATCTAACCCTCTTATATAGGTCACTCCCTAGTTCATATACACATATCAAGTTACACCCCTTTTTCCCATGAGAATTTTACAATAGGACATCGATATCTCCATAAATATTAAACTTGATAAAAATAAAATTAAACATAACATCATTAACCTTTATGCATGTCTCATATCACCCTTTCACATTAATGTTATATGAATCCTGATCCCAATTTTAAAGCCCCAAATAACACAAAATAAACCATGAATAGAACATAAACAATCCTAGCCTTCTTATCCATCTCATACCACCCAAGGTTTTCATTATTGTAATAATACTAATCTAGTTTTGCAATCACATACATAATACTATAAATGTTTTTAATAGTTTCCATATATATTTCTTTTAGGCGTGTGTGTTCCAAGGTTTGACAATACTTATATAAGGTTTACTATGATATCAACAATATACATTCATGTCCTTCCTATATCAAAAGTGCAATGGTATAATATTTTATACTCCATTCAATTATATAAAAATATATCTTAATTCGTTTAAAAGATAACTCTAATTCATACTATTATCTCATAACATAATCATAAAAATTACCATCATGAACAAGTCATAATAGATGTATAAATAAAACATATAGTCTTAGCATATCTCAGTTAATATTTCATCTTATTTATCATGCTCTTATTCTTATTTCACATCCTTGTAAGTTGGGATAAGATCTATGGTTTCACTATACATTCAAAATATATAAGGATTAACCATTCATCCACTATGGTTTAGTAGGTGTCTTAAATACATCATGTAACTATGGTGGGTTCAAATTGTATCTTCTATCTTTATAAGGTCTAACATAAGGATTCGAGTAAAAGTATAAAACAATCTTTAATTTTCATAGTTGGTTTGTCTAGTTAACTATTTTCCATATGGTTCAATGTCTTGCTTAATAAGTAAATTCCAATCATGTAACCATTGTTAGTTTATTTCCTATGACAATTTAGCTATTTGACCTTTATGGTTGATATGTGACCTAAACCCAACATACAATTTTTTTCCTTTTATGTTTGACAAAATTTACCATTTATCTTTGTAAGGTTCAACAATTTACTTTTAACAAGTAAAACCACAATACATCTATTGTTAACCGATCAATGATTTTGATAATTCTATCCTTCATCTCCTAAGCATTAGTCATATGACTTAACACATAAATATTTCCACTAATTTCTATGGACTAAGTTATCCATTTATCTTTTATGGTTCATTGAGCAACTAGTGTTGTTTTTTTTAATGGATCAAATGATTCCTCGAAAAGTAACATAGTTAAACTATTGACATAAATTTAAAATCTTGATTATCTTCTTAGAATTATCCTATAATTTTTCATTTAAACAAATATGATTAATATGTAACTTTTAACGTCTTCTTTATTAATTCTTAAAATTAAAGTCTTATTTTGGTTTCCTAGTGTAGAAAGAGCTTAAAAGTCTTATGTCTCAACACATATCATAAATATATAGAGAAATTATTGATCATCGACTTCTCCCTTTCATCTTAGATTTTCATCCATTCAACCCTACCAATTACTCTATTTTTATTTATCACATATTTATCGTATACCATCATGTGTTTAATCGGGTTTAATTTTAAAACAACACTAAAAATATAAGATTCGGTCTCATAAATATTTTTATCTAATATCATGACCCTAACCAATTTTCCTAACCAGGTTTGGTTGAACATAAAAATATTTAATCATGAATTGTCCTAGGTCATTCCTATATAAGAGCTAAAATAATTATTACGAGTTTATAACTCACAAAAATAAAAGTGGAGGTCAAAACCAAGACCAAATAGCTCCGAGTTAAATGAATTATTCATTGTCTTTGGGATTCTAAGTTTATCAACATTGAAAAAAATCTTAACTATATATTTCATTTCTAACTAAATAAAAACAGAGGGGACCTAACCTTTTCACCATTTAGTTTAAGCTAAAATTCTACTCGATCCATTATCTAGTTGCACACAACACTCAGAACACAATAAGTCTATACTAAAGGGAAAAGTAGAACCTAGAAAATAATATGGATCATATCTTACTTAAATTTTGATTCTTTGTGTGTTGACAATCTTCTAATGTAATTTATTTTCACGCTTTCTTCACTTCTATCCTTTTCCTTGGATAGATCATTACTTCTCATCTTGTTTTATGTCATCTCTACTCACAAATCAGACTTTTGCTCTCAATTAAATCACCTAGATAATTAGTTTATTCTCCACCTTTATTTGATGTTATTAAAGCTCCTTTTATATATTTCTATCAATCTATTCTTAAATTTTCTACCATCTCAACTTATGTTAATTGGTTTATAACTGAGATATATTTCAGGTTTAAGAGTTTGGCCACAAGTTATGCTTCATGAATTAACAATTAGTATCGAAACTAAAGATCATGCATTTTTCATGGTTTGACTTGGATTTTTATGGCTTAGTTAATTGTTATTTTTATTTATGTGACTAAATTAAATTATTCGTGTGTCAAATAATTTCTTAGGTGGTTAAAATTATATCTCGGTTTGTGTGATATCGGTGAGTTCAACAAGATCTTATTCTCACACTAAGCCTTTAGTTAAATCCCACATTCTGGTGAAATAAATGAGTAAGATGTTTATTTTAATTTGAGTTAGTTTATTAAATTCTTAGAGAATTGACACATTTATAAATGGGTTAGTTGTTGGTTCACACTTGTTTCACCGTTAAGCACCACATGGGCATAATTATGATCTCAAGGAGAGGATATGTGACCCAATGAAGGTTCTTATTCCGCAACCAATCATGTGCTTTGTTTTCTCACCAATCATGAGGCTTTGAATATAATAATAAAATACAATTCAAGGAAATAAGAGATACCTATATGTGGGATGGGGACATGTGGCCAAATCCTCATGTCTAGGGTTTGTGGGTTTACATGGTCACAACATTGTTCATTTACGGGATCTCAATATTCTTGTGGAAATGGTGGCCTATTTTTGTTCCATATGAACCAATCAAAAATTCAAAGGGTTGAAAATTTACAAATTTCACATGGTTGTGAATTTGGTTTACAAATTTCATTGTTAGTAATTGATTACAAACAATGAAATATCATAAATAAATTTGATTATTTTGTTGTCAATTACGGGAATTAAAAATATACGAGAGATTCGGCTTTATAATAGGGCTCCTCATTTTTCTCCTATAAAAATCTACTAATTCAATTGGTTTGTTTAAACAATTTTCATAACAACACAAACTATATAATATCCTTATATTGAGTTATCTAATAACTCATTATATCTCACACATATAATTTAACTTACCAACATATTTTCTCACATACATTAAACTAATAATGTAAGAACTAAATAAGATATCTATAACATCCCCTAAGTGCTAACATTTATAAAAAACACATCATAATTTAAGACTAAATCATATGCCAACACATACTTTTAGGTTTTCCTCTGCTTCTTACTCTGGACATTTTTGCACATGATCACCTACATAAGATAACTCAATAGTTATTTCATTCACTTCCATTGAGCTTCCTACCAGTTGAATGGTGTAGAATTATGACAGTGAGATGATATATGAATTAAATTTGTCTCCTATACAATTGTTTACAATGTCTATGATTTGCACATTATCCTCTTTTCAATCTTAGTATGGGAATGATTATAATGCTTTATTTTTATGGACACCATACAATACAAACAACTGAAAAAGATATTATATAAAAACATATTGTGACCTCTTCATTAGTGACTAATGAGAGGAACTTATTATCCTCCTTACTATGATTCCTCTAACCTCTAATATTTCTAGTCACTCACCAAGATGGAATTTGAATCTCAAATTTAAACCCTCTTTCATCATTGTGGCTTCCCCACCAATTTTTTATTTAGCTTTGAAATTCCAAATCAAGTGCAGGGAGTGGAAGCCCCAGAGTAGGTTCAATGGAAAATAACCCTTACAAGGTCCTATTATAGGTCCTTGGGTGTACTCCTATTGTGATACGGGGTGGGTTCGAGGGGAGAATCCCCCAAATCTAGACATTTTTTTCTTCTTTTAGTCTTTAAAAAATTCATCAAAAATGAAATAGTCTTCATCTTACCCCCTCGAATTGAATGACACACTTATTCATATTTTGGTTTCACCCAATAATGCATTCATTTACAATTAGATAGTTTTAATTTAAAATTATATGACACTTTGATGACTTTTACGTATATTGACACAATTTACTTGAACCATTGAAAAAGAATTATACAAAACTTATAACATTTTCTTTCCACACAAGTAAATAAAAATTTCCACTTAAACAATTAGTTGACCATTGAATATAAACTCCCCAATTTAAAAATATTCTACCACTTTACAAGAATTTTTATACTTCGCAAAAACTCCTCTACCGGTGATTTACAACTTTGGATTTTAAAACAAAAAAAAACATGTTGGCTTAATAAGATAGTTATTTGAGTGGTATTGAATGAGGATACATGTGTTATGAAAAATAGTAGGCTCAAGGTAAAAATGTGGCATTGTGGGAAGTTAACAATGAAAATTTAGTGACTCGGTTGAGACTATGTATTAATCTTTGAGCTAGAGATCCGGATTTATTACTGACTCAAAGTGGATTAAAGCTCTACACATTGATGCAAATCCAAAGTTGTGTAATTTAAACTAAGGATAAATCAATGTGAATGTAATTAATCCAATGTAGGTTGGATGTTTGTAGTATCCACACCATAGGGCCTAACGTATTCAACCAGGTGATATGTGAATGAGTGCAGTGCAAATTGACACCAAGGAAACATAGGCTTGATAAAACTTCAACTCGTATTTAATCATTGACCACCGTCCCCAAATTCTCGGCACATTTCTTTATTTCAGAAATAAATAACATAAATATTATATTATGTTGATCCATTAGGAAGAAGCCACATGAAAATACTAATTTAGAGAGCTATAATTACAAATAACTAGACTAGTTTATGGTAGAAATGAAAACTCTTTGTGTCAAAAATTACATACGGATGGGAAGGTAAAACTATAGAATGGTAAAACTCAAAGGCATGCAATATATTGTTCTTCAATGCTTACATGTCTAACAAAGCCTTAATACTAGGAATTAAATGAAATCTTATTCGGTTATTGTAGGTAGAAGTGTTTAATGAGAATATGTAACAAAAGAAATCACCATAACATAGAATGGAGACTATTAAACTTTATATAGACATTACTGAACTACCTTAATTAGCTTTGAAAATGTAGTTCCCACTTCCCTTTGACACTTTTAGATACTAATTTTGATACTATTGATCATATTATGGACACTATTATGTTTTGTTTTAGTATGATGGTTAGATGTTAGATCATGGATTAGTATTGATCTGGATTCAGTTATTATGCTTGATGATTACTAGAGACATTTTCTATATGTGGTTGATGATATACTATTTGACATGGACATATTATAGATGTTGATTTGGACTTATGATATTGGATATTTTGAGTAGATCTGGTATGGTAGATTTTGATGATGATATAGTTGATTTATTTAATTAAAAATAATAATGTTGAAATTATTGATATTGTTGTGATCTGTGTGTTTGGATGATTTTGAGATATTGTTTATATCATTTTGGATGTTCTGATATGGCCATGAGGCCGAAGGAGGTATTTACATTTTATAGGTTAAAAATCACAACAATGTCGGGACTGGAGACTAACCATATTGAAATTCTGGTGAAATCAACAAGGTCACCATGGCAACTGTGTTATGAGTTTGTGTGTTGTGTTATGTTAGGAATTCCCATGGGGATTTCCATTATATGTGACCATGGGATATGTGTTTTATTTATGTGTTCCTTTTTAATTATTGTTGTATGTATTTTATTTGTAATGTGTTCCCTCTTTTAATTAATTTAAATGTGGTGGATTAATGTGATAGTCATATAGTTAAACTTTATTTAAATTAAATTGGGATGTGGAATGTAATTAATAAAGTTGTTGTCTTAGATATTAATGTTGGAAGAGTGTGTAAGTTAATATGTAAGAATGTGTAAGAAAGATGTAAGAGTCTTGTAAGGCAGATTTTGGAATGTTAAACACTCCATCTTTTATGAAATTCGAATTTGACCTTGGAGGCCAAATTTGGAGGCTTGTGGGACAAGTTAAACTTGTCCCACACCTCTTAAAATGATCCACCAACCATGCCTATGGTTTGGAGGTTAAATGTAGGCATTTATAATGCATTTTGAGGTGACAATATGTAAGTTTTAATTGCACTTCCCTTACATATTTTTAATTTGGTCCTTTTGGAGTATGGGTTGAATTGGAGTATGTAAGTGATTTTGTCATGTTTAATTTATTGTGATTTGTTTTTTGTTGTGGATTTACTCTTGGGGATGAGAAAAAATGATGTGGCATCCCACTTGGATCCACATCATCCTCTCTCTTTCCTTTCCTATAAAAGTGTAGCTTCTTGCTCATTTGGAGGTTGTTGAAACTTTGTTATTTCCTCTTGGGGGCACATTTTTTTGTGTTTCTTTTGGAGCTTGTTTGAGGAAGAGCTTGGAGTATTTTTTCTTTCTTATACTTGCTAGTTTTGGACTGCACTTTGACATTGTGGAAAGCTTGTGAGCTTGGAACAAACTTCAGTATGGAGAGGTAGGATCTAAGCTTGTATTTTAATTATCTTCCTTCTCTTGCATGCATACTTAAATGATGTTTGTGTTTGAATTCTTGGCTGGTCGATTAGAATTATTAGGGCATGGTGTAGGATAAGGCTATGGGGATTTCATATGGGGGGGAATAAGGGATTGCCAATGGCACAGTTTTATTGTGGAGGAGTTTTGTTTGGGATCCACCTTGGAAAAGAAACTGCTTGCATTTCTTACTATAGGGGGCATAAGGGATAAACTTGGGGGAATAAGGAGGGGTTGAGAGATATAAGGTTTATGGGGTTGATATGATTATTGGTGGTATGCATTTTATTGGATGCCCAATTCCAAATTGGGAGGCATAAGGAGTTCCCCATAGTCCTTGCTCTTGTTGGCTTGCTTGATCAAGCCTATGTGTTGTATGAATTGTTTCAAATGTAGTTGGGAACTATTGTCTTATTTTGAACTGTGCATTTTTTTTATTGTATGCAATGTGAATGTTGCTTGTATGTGATAGAATCCTTATTGCCATGTGTTGATATTCATGCTCCATTTCAATATGGTTGGGGCTCGGGGGCCAATGGGGAAGGACGACTTCTCCCTTCTCATTGGATGTCTTGGTTGGGTGGAGAGTGTTTCCTTTCCCCCTTCCTTGTTGTGATCAAAGTTGAAAAGAAGAAGAAACTTACATGTTGCTGTTTGGAGCAAGGAGAAATTATAGTTTGACAGTCATTTTCCTTTGAGTAATTCAATGTAACCTTTCCCACTTTGAGTGGATGAGTGTATAAATGTTGTAATGTGAAGTTTTTGCATTGTAAATGGAAGATGAATTTGAATTGAGAAATGTACAAGAATAATTATACTTCTCTATTTTTTTTGGAAAGAAAATGTAAATGATATTCCATATTTTATATTTTGTAATTGAAAACCAATTCAAATTGGAAAAGAGATGAGATGTAAAGTTTTCAATTGAATGTGAATAAATAATTTCATTAGTCCCTCTAAATTGCAATGTGTACATGATTTGATTTGCTTTGTAAAAAAAAAAAGATCTCTTTTTTTTTTTAAAAGAATAAGAAACAGTGTTGTATATCTCATGTATTGTATTTGAAATCAAATAGAAAGGAAAGTTGTAAATTTGTATGGAGGATCAATGAAAGAATGCATTCCTTTCTCAAAAGTGTATTGCACAATTGATTTGAATTATTGTTGAAAATTGATTGTTGTTTGAAAAGAAAAGAAAGAAGCATGTGTATGGAATGAAAGATAGTGTTATATTAATTACAAAATTGTATATTAAAATTGAAATCAGAGATGCATTTTTAGTTAGAATTGAATGGATGACCTAATAAGCATTGTATTTTATTAAGTTAGAATCATATGCACATTCAAAAGACAAATTGCTAAATCAATTTAAAAGAAACAACTCACTATTTTTAAAACTTAAATCTGGCAATGCACATTTTAATTAAAATGAGCAGTTCAGACTTATACTCAACAATAAGTTATGAAACTTTGAAATTCACATTTAGGAAGACCTAAGGAACTCTAATTCACTCTAACAGTCAAGAATGAACCTCCAAAACTTAATAAAATTCAATTCGAGCTTGCACAGTCATTTTTCCCGTCTATTGCCGAAAAATGCAAACTTGAATAATTGGACAAATTGACTTCACTAAAACACTCTAAACCCTCCTTAGACTGATCCTCCATGTCTGTTTGACATGTGGAGTGAAGGAGGAGTTCAAATTTAATCAAATCAAGAAGTTGGAAAAATGCCAGTTTACAAATTTAAGTCTGCAGATCGTTTTTAAAAAATTGACCCTTAAAAACTTATCAAAATGTAAATTTTATGTTTTCTGTGCAAAGAGGGCATCGAGATATTTCAGAAAATTCTTCATTTTCCCAAAACTTTGCTTTCTAGCTCAAGTTATGGCACTTTGAAGTTTTTGTGCCTTTACGGGAAAATTTGGGAAAATTTTCCCTATCGGGCCTGCAACCCAAAAATTTCCCATCAAAATTGCCTTAGAATTTTTTTGAAATTTTGGACCTTGGAAAAATTTCACTTTTCCTTCTCACCGGCGGCCCAATCACAGGGCACCACGTGGCATTTTGATGATGGCGGAGGAGGGAAGAAAAATTTTCCTTTGGAAAATTTTGTTTTGGCTTTGGGAAAAATTCCCAAGTTTTTCCCGTGGCCCAGCAGCCCGCATCCAATCATGTGATGACACATGGTAGATCGGACCTTGGTGGGAGTGCAGAGTTATTTTCTCCATTGAGATTTTAACTCCAAAATCTCAATTTCCCTTTTTGCTCCACTGGTTTGCTCCTCCTCGTGACCAATAAGATTTTGACATGTGGCTGGAGCTTTTCTCCTTGGCGGAGGCACACGAAAAATTTCACCCTTGGGATTTTGGGCCTAAAATCTCCATTTTCACGAATGCTCCACCAGCCCGCGTTTTCTCATGCCAATCAGGAAGCACCACGTGTCCCCCTCCCTAAGCCCACGGACTCCCCAAGGGAAAATTTCCCCCCTAAACTCTGTCGGCCCATATCTTGCAAATTATGAGGAGTTAGGAGGACTTATTTATATGGTTGAAAAGGTGAGAAAATTTCCTATCCAATGATTATGATTTAGGAAATTTTTGATAAATCTAATTACATTAAAAATCAAGTTGAACCCTATAAGCCTTTTAAAGCAAGGTTGAGAGAGAATTTACCTTCCTAACCTAAGTGATGAATTTAAACCTCTTGTTTGACCTTGTGCTTGTTGCTAATTTTTGCTAGAAGAATTTTTTCAAGTCATTCTTGATTGTTAATCCTAATCTTGTTTGTGCTAGCTGTGATCTTCTAATCTAGTAGTTGATCCTTTAAAAAAATTATCCCATAATCTTCTAGCTAACCCTAGGTTGTTTCTTTGGTCTCAAGTGGTTGTTTAAATGGGCACTACATAAAATACTTTAACAATTTCTAAAAACTCCCAAAAACATAGAATTAAACATCAGATGGGGAAAGTAAGGATGACATGGATTCCCCTAGAAACAATTAGTAACTCAAAATTTATATTTTAATTTCTTACTCTAATACCGTATATGAATTTGGTTTATAAATTCCACTATCAATAATTTATTACAAATAATGAAATATCAAAAATAAATATGATTGTTCCATTCAATTACAAAGATTACAAATATATAGAGAGATTCACCTATATAATGGGTCTCCTTATTTGTATCCTTTAACTCTACTAATGCAAGTGGATTTTTAAACAACGCATGTAATAACACAAACTATATAATATCCTTATATTGAGTTGTGTAACAACTCATTAAATATCATACATGTAATTTATCTTACCAACATATTTTCTCACATAAATTAAAATAATAAGGTAATCACTAACATAAAATATCTCTAACAATGTTCATAGTTCTCGATTCGCAGACACCAAGTGGTTTCATCTAATGATGTTCCTTAGGGTTCTCAAAGTTTTAAGGTCACACTCGTGGTTTGTGGGGTCAAAAAAATTTGAGAGCGGAAAACCGACCAATGACTACCTTTGGATACTTAGGGTTTCATTAGTTATTAAATAAAAATAAGGAATCTGTGAAAACTTTTTTGATCCCAATAGTGAGCTTGATAACTCGCTAAAAAATGTGAACTTGGTGAAACTTAATATTGAACATGAGCTCGAAAAAAATCAAGGTGGGAACTCCATGAGTTGGCGTAAATTAAAATAATGAAATCTTGGTGAGTAGCTCAAGCTCATAAATGGATCGATTGATTGATATGGTATCCTAGTTTAAGCAATAATTATGATCTTGAATAATTAACATTGGGGATTAAATCCCAAACCATTCTAATGGAACTATGCTTACTAAATATTTTGGCTAATATATAAATAGCTTTCTTATTTTTATTTTAATAAAATCAAGGTTATTGCACAAAAATTCATATAGTTAAATCACATCACAAATGGAATATTGTTGTAAAGTGATAATGCACTTCTCGACTAACTCAAAGAATATGTTGCACTCCTCGCCACGGCGAGAGTACGCAACACTATCTCATTTTCATAAAAATTACTAGATTCAACCTATTGCATAAACCAATAC
The DNA here is from genome assembly GCA_018340775.1 of Taxus wallichiana var. yunnanensis. Classification (NCBI taxonomy): domain Eukaryota; kingdom Viridiplantae; phylum Streptophyta; class Pinopsida; order Cupressales; family Taxaceae; genus Taxus; species Taxus wallichiana. The sequence continues at coordinate 52,786,799 of CM031239.1, forward strand.
TTTACACACACACACACACACACACACACACACACACACACACACACACACACACACACACACACACACACACACATATATATATATATATATATATATATATATATATATATATAATATATATATATATTAAACATGTTAAATCACAACAACGGGTTCAATAATATTAACTTACGGTTTGACATTGTTTTACATGTATTGACACAGATGGAAATTTCTTTCTTATCCAAACCCATATTTTGCATGTTTTGGTCTCTCCCTAATGAATACATCCTAACAAGTAGATAAAAATACCTAGTGCATTATCCATTCCAATATAATCAAATCAAATCAAATGAACTATAATCATCACATAAATAATTGTTTATCCCTATTGTAATATGAATCAAATTACCATTTTTTGTTAATCAAATAAATGACATAAACTATTTTAATCCCAAAGCATGTCATGTGTGATAACTTAATCAAATTAAAGTATTATCCCATATGTAATATCATTTTAGCATAGCCACTATTGAATCCTTTAAAATTATCTAAAATGATAATGTGCAAATATGGGATGTGACATCCTTCCATGCTAAGAGGAAGCATCATCCCAATGATTATTATAATATAAATATATAGCAACTAAATAAAAAAATTGGGTAAGCTTTGTTGATTTCATTATAATCCTCTCAGCATCACTCTTCTCTAAATATTAGTCCACTAGACCTTGCACTAAGAGACTTCCCAATTTCACAAGTGAAGCTTGTGATTCTCTAGTAGTCGTAGGGTCTCAACTAGAAGCACTCCTAAATCCTCCATATATAATAATTTCCAATCAATAACATGAGATATATCAAGATGATGACATTTCAACAAATTTACATGAAACACATTGTGAAATTGACATTGATCTAGAGGTAAAGAAATTTTGTATACGATTTGGGTTGACTATCTCAGAACATAGAAATGTCCTACATATCAAGGTACTAGTTTGGAATAATTTCTAAACTTGATAGATATCTTATTTTGTTTTACCATCAAAAACATTTATCACCCATTATATGAATATATATTATGTTTATATGTAGCCTTAAACAATCATTACCTTTATCATTTTCACCTACTCTTGCATGTCCCCAAGCATGTTAAGACCAATAGTTACCATATCCTTTGTTTAACCCCAATTGATAGATGTGTGAAATTTTCTCCCATATAAATCCTTAATAGAGCCATATCTAATGTTAAATGATGAGATTTATTGTAATAAAACTCAACCAAAGGAAAGTATTCCTCCCATTTGTATTATTCGTCCATACAATGCATCTTAAGCATGTCTTTAAGTACTTAGTTCACCCTCTTTATTTAACCATCTATCTCTTGGTGATAAGCAATACTAAAATTCAATTTTGTAGCCAGAGGAGTATGTAAGGTTTTCCAAGACTTCGATGTCATGCAAGTGTCTCAATCAAAAATAATTTTCTCAAAAAATCCATGTAAAAGAAAAATCTCCTAAAAATATTATTACCAAAATGGCCACATCATCCTTCAAATTCCTCATAGTGAAATGGGCTACCTTGGTGAGTTTACCCACAACCATCAATATGACATCATGTTTCTTCTTAGTCATTAGAAATCCTTAAAAAAATCCGTGCTAATAACATGCCACTCCCACTCGGGAGGTTCATGTGGGTATAATAATCATGTTGGATGCATGTTTTCATATTTAACCCTCTAACATTCTAAAAACTTTGAAAAAAATAATTCTACATCATTTTTAATTCTCGACCAAAGTATAATTGTTTGATATCAACCAAGATCTTCGTCACTCCTTGGTGACCTAAATAAGGAACATTATGTGACTCCTCCAATACTAGGTTACTCAATCCATCAAGGTTAGGTACATAAATTGTGCCATGAAATATAATAATTTCATCGCTATCCAAATGGTATCCCTCATATCTATAATCTTGGTTATCATTTTTAGAGAAATTTTGACCTTCCCATAAAAATTATCTAAACCTAGCTTACTCAAAATATGTTATCAAAAGGTGGTCCTTATCGAGACCATCACTTATATGTATCTCATTCTACTAAGAGCATCAAAAATTTTGTTGTCTTTTACCTTAATATAGCCTATGTCAAAATCATACTCACTCAAAAATTACAACTAATTTCATTTCCTTGCATTCAAGATGGGTTGAGTGAAGATATATTATAATCATGAATGGTTTGTTTTTAGCATAAAGGGATTTCCTAAAAATAAGTGTCTCCGCATATAAAAATAATGTACTATACTTGCTCATGATCATGTTGAGGGTAATTCAAATCCCTTGTCTATTTTGTGTGACTCATAAGCCACTGGTTTACCATATTACATTAGGACACTTCCAAATCCCTCACCGGATACATCGGTAATAACATTGAATTCTCCATTCAGATTTGTAACTTTCAACACTAGTGTAGATGTTAATTTCTTAATAATTTGGAAGGCTTGTTGACATTTTTCCATCCATTCAAACTTCTTTCCTTTCTTTTATTGTGATGTAATAGGAATGATTAGATAAACCTTCTATGTGCTTCCTATAATAACATATAATTCCCATAAATCAGTAAACCTTTGCATATTTTTAGATTAGGCCACTCCATAATAACCATATTTTATTTTAAGATCAAATGAAATTACTTCAGCTGAAATCATATGTCCTAAATATTGTACTCATTACTAAAATAAAGAGAAAATTGAAAAATCGGCATAGAGATTACATTGTCACAATATTTCCATAACTAGTTGCAAGTGATGAATATGGTCTTGTTCAATTTTTGAATATATTAATATGTCACCTAGGAAGACCAAAAACAATCCATTGAGGTAGTCTCTAAACACACTATTCATCAAATTAATAAAATATCTGGTTCATTTATTAGTCATGTAGTCTTATTTTACCCACTCAATAGCTATGTGCACTAGCACTTCATCCAGATAGATCCGGAAGATCACCCAAAGCGCGTGTAGCCTCCAGAACCTCCTTTGTTATGCTTATCGAATGTTAGTATGCATGTTCATCATATTCATAACCAAGAAAACCAGTTATACAAATAAAAACATCATGGAATAGCTAGATGGAAACACATATAATAATTATAATCATTTATTGACATTAATAATCAAGATCTAAATACACATCTACAAATTACATTCATTTATCCATTGATAAACACCATTGTTTACATAACATAAAATTTATTGATTGTATAACCCATATACCCATATGTTGGATCATGTGTGCATTCATACAAACTAAGATCATACTCCAAACTATCACCCTATGAACATGTACCTCAAAATCTAACACTCTCCTTGAACTTTAGAAGCACCACACACACACACACACATGTGTGTGTGTGTGTGTGTATGGTTTGGAATTTCCATTCACCAGCTACATGCTTTCTTTCCCAAAAATGGACATCCTTATAATAGTGTTGGTGAGAAAATTTGTAGATATGTAAAATTAGTTTATCTCCATCAATGTTCATGGGGCTACACCCCTCTGCATTGAATGGTGCATCTCTCATTATTGAATGTAAACTAGTATAATCCTATCTAAATTTTGTGGGTTTTCCAAATATGTCGAGGATCACACAAAGACACTCCACTAAACCTATGGGAAAGTTCTTATATGGTGTATAATGGAGGAGATTATAGTGATAAGTGGTGAAGGACATAAATTAAAAAAGGAAGGTTATTGTTGTGAATAGGATGATTATAGAGATCACACCCGAATCAAAGTAGTTCAACATTCAATATAGAAGAAGAAAACAATGAAGCTATATAGTGAGATGAACATACCTAGACACCAATTTATTATTATCATTTATCAAAGATATAAAGCTCTTCCTAGATCACTATGCTTGCAAAGTGCATAAGAGATAAATAGAAGAAACATAGGAAAAGGAGAATGGAAGAAATGTAGCTTTTATTTCATGTGTATTGATGACACAAAGTCCAACAACAACAATCCACAATTGCTACAACATAGATGCCATCACAATATATCATTTTTAAGACCCTTTTAAATGAAGAATCCATTTCAATTTATAGAAACTTGAATTGACCTCTTATCTCCTTCACATGAATCTTTATGTTCCTATTTTAATTTTGAGCTTTCATTTTCCATTAGAATTGAAAAATTAATTATTTCTCTTATAATTTTGAGAAAATACTTTTATTATTTCAAAATATGTCACTTAAGTGAATAGGACAAAATACAATGATTACGCTCAAAAGATAATTATAAATGGGGAGAATGAAGAGGGGGAAGAGAAAAAGATGGAAGATATGAAGAAATCCCTCTCCTTGATGATCTAATAAAATGCCTCGATCTGAGTCATGAACTCTTTTACATTATGAGAAACCTTCCTTTTGAATGATAAATAATTGCATCTCATCGTGGTACATTGAGTGAATAAGTTAGAAGCACTTGATCACTAAACCATTGTAGATAATGAAGTATGTATTCACACACTTGAAAAAATATTGAGAAGCTACCATTCCTTCTTGACCAATCATGCATATGAATGAGACCTTGAAAAATTTCTTGCCCAATGTAACAATGATGATTTTTCCACATCGAGGACGTTTGAAGATGAAAATATTAATATTGGTGAACCTACATAACATTTTTATACTTCAATGATGAAGGTTTCTCCTCTATAAACCTTTGAACACTTTACCCCTTTCAAAAATTCTTTAAAATGACGCACTTTCACACACTTCCTAGATACATCGAGAAGAGGGATGATGAACACTTGAGAAGAAGACCATTGATAATATTAAAAGATGAATCCCTTCATTGAGAAAATCCTTCTGATCATTGAGACACTATCACAACTTTATGATCAATCCTTCACATGAGAGAAATTGAATATACATTTTTTCTCTATCATGATCTTGATTCGTATATCATTGCGGGAACACGAGATGATGAGAAAAGAATGTGGAAAAATCCTTATGAGTCTGAAGTGGGGAAATGATAATGGGAAAATATATATACCCACCTTCTTGTCATGCACTGCATGTGAAATGAACTAAAATCTTCTAGGATCAATATTGGCATTTTCCAATTTTGGCATTTTGTGCTCACCGCATTGGGAAGTGTGAGGATTTTCTTGAAATTTGAACATGAGACTTCTATGAATTCTAGGACCATTGTTGGATGAGTGAAGGACTGATATGTGACCACTCTTGGCTCCTTTTACCCACTTACTATTTTTGTAATATCCACCATTATGGTCCCATTTAGCTTTAAAAAATCATGTTTTCATATTTTTTCAATTTTTAGTGTCTCAATTAAAGGGGAATAGAATGAGGATTATGAATGCACAATTTTCTTGTACTTACTATTTTTATTAGGTACTCACATAGAGGCTTACTAAAAATATAAATTTTCCTTCCTAGTTTTGAATTCAAATGAAACCACTTGCAGAATTTTACATAATTCATTTTGAAGCTCGCCCCATTATTTGAAAGACTCTGCTCACTGGAACCCCAGGAAGTGACAAAGTGCCTAGCTATCCTTTCACTACTATGTCATAACAGCCATTAATGAAGTACCTAATATTTTTAGAAATTTTTCTTTCCTACCTTGGATTGTAATGGAATCGGATTCACCGAATAAGTTTTTCTTTTGGATTTTGTGCTCAAAAATTTAGCTTGATCATCCCCCATCGGAATGATGAGAAATCGAAGGAACAAAAAAGATAGGGCACAAAAAGATGGTTTATTCACCATAAAAATTATAGGGCATAATTAAATATTTTTCACTTTCTCCTTGAAGGAGTTTAAAAATGGAGGATATTACAAAAAAATCCACCTCAATCTATGTACCAGTTTGTGAGATACAAAAATATCACCTTCTTAGGTACGAAGTCATTCAGGCAAGAAAATGCACACGGAACATTTTAAAATTTTAAAATTTTGTGTAAATATATTTACTATGATCATGGAAACATGGACAAGGGAATGGAGGAGGAAAATCTTGGAAAATTTTGCTAAAGTTCTGGGTGGATTCTGAGCATTTGGAGGAAGGTTTTCAAAAATGATAACTTCTAGATTTTGATATTTATGGTGGGGTGCATTTTTTCCTCTTGGAAAGGGATCAAAGGGAAAAAATGTTCCCTATCCCTATGATGACAAGTGGAACACATGCATTTAAGGAGGGGGAACCATCTGGGAGCAAGGTGGGGGAACATTGTTTTCCCCTTTTCCCCAGAAAAGGATGAAAGGGACACATAAACTCACTCTACCCTCATGGTGACAAGTAAAGCAGGACATGTGGTGCAATAGGTAGGGGATAGGAATATTACAAAAGGTGCTTACGAGCCTCCCGGGGTCATGTGGTGGGTCCATGAGCTCCAAGGTGGGGGAATAATTTTTATCCCCTTGGAAAATGGATAAGAGGGACACAAAATGGTGCCTCGGCCTCATCATGACACATGACACTAAAAAAAATTATAACTACGAGAGCGTACCTTGAGAAGGACCTTAAAAAAAAAATTCCAGATCTCTTGAATTTATTTTTGGGAATTCATTCATATGAATTTTACTATAAAAATAATCTTGAGAATAATGTGATGAATCTCATGATCTGATTTTTGTACAATCCCCTCAAAAGTATCTTTTTTTCTCATGATCGCAGGTTGTGCCTTCAAAAAATGAGTTGTGGAAAGAATCACCTTGGTATAGAGAAAATATGAAAGTACCATAATTTATATCATTGAATTATATTTCTAATGGTATATTTTTTTACCTCTAACTCATTCTAGAGCTACCGAATCATCTTCCCAAGCTCGGGTGTTTTTTTGAATTGTGAGCTCCTTCACCTATAAAATCCCGCTTTTGTAAAACTTGTTCCTGAATTTCCAAATATTTCCTAAATCACTTGAAAAATTATATCATATATTTGATACCATTTCTTGATGAATCTAGGCCTTGAACTCTACTCAAGAAGAATATGTACACTGACTTAGAAAGGCTAAAAATAGCCATTTCCAAGCCTGCTGAAAGATCTGCCTCAAAAGATACTACTTCGAAGAAACTTGTGAACTTTATTTCCTCTTTATAACACTTGGGAAAGTTTGGAACAACACATATGGACAATCTTTGAAGGGATTGGGGTATGCCTAAAACATGGGAAGAACTGATCTAGGGTAGTTCCTGGGAAGGTTTACAATCCAAAATTTTGACACTAGGGTCCGTTGTCATGCTTGAAATTTTGAAATTTTCATGTTTCACATTTGCATAAAAAAATTTATCTCTATCTTGGGGACATGTTCGGATCAAGCATAGAGAGGATAGTGCGTGCGGAATCCAAAAATATTGATTCACTTCATGGACTAGTTCCTTATCCATTAGGCTTTATAAAGTCATTAGAAATATATACTACACAACTTCCTTTATTGAACACACACACGCAAAAGGGAAAAACACACAAGACATGAAAGGAAATACACAACATAAGGGAAACACACAACAACAAAAATGGAAACAACCTAAATCACCTATGTACATGCAGGGACAACCTACTTTAATTGAACCAAGTGAACTTGAACTAACGGCTTACTCGTAAATGGGTATCGATGGATTCCTTTCTTCCACTAATCCATTTACAGGTTCACTAAATTATGAACCTCTCCTTAGCTTATTCAGAAATATATCATGATTTCTAGTGCAATTTATGATCATTTTTTCATTACATTAACTTTATTGCTTCTACACGTTATTTTTGGATTCTCGTTTTTCTCAAGTTCATTCCATTTATTGATTCTTCGCCGCTACCATGAAGATGGTTCTTAACTATGCTTGACTTATCATTTTCATAACAAGACATTCACTCTTCATTATGCATCTTCTTCATGACCACCACTTTTATGGGTTTATTCTCGGTAGATATATCGAAACTTTGGCATCATTCTCTACTTATTTATTTTCTCTATTTTTCAATTGTTCCAAGAAGTCATCTTTCTCATGTTCCAAGTATTTCACAACATGTTTCCTTACATAGTGTGTCATGTGCATTGCATCATCCTATTGAAAGGATAATGAACTCAAGGTTGGGTATACAACATGGAAATTTCCATCTTCCTCACCTTATACATTTTGGGCTTTATCCTCCATTTTTATTTTGGCATCATCTATCTCTTTAGTGGAAGGAGAAGTGAAGCATTGAAGTCTATTGAGAAAGTTTCCATTTTGAAAAAAATCAACCTTAGGACCAAGAAACAATTCATTTCTCCTTTTTTGTTGAGAATGTTTCCATCCTCATGAAAAGGAAATGAGCACAACATTGGAGCTGAAATTTCATTATCATCATCTTCCCATTCTTGATCACCAAGAACCAAGAAATCCATTTCTGAAATGAAATCATCATCTTCTTGGGTATGTTCAAGTTCAAGAGGTGAAAGCATGTTGTAATTCTTGCATTTCTTGTCATCTTCTTCTAATGAGAAAGAGAATATTTTGAGTTCACTAACACACTCATCACATGAACACTCATATTGATCCTTTAGAACATGATCAAAAAAATTAAAGTTACTCGTTAACAAAGTGTTGAGAATCATTCCTTCTTCTTAGATGACATTTCTTATCACTTCAAGATTTATTTATTGCAAATAAGGGTCCTTATCACCATCATTAGTATCTAGTCAAACAACTTCATTTATACTCTCATCCCATGAGAAATACACCTTTCCAAACTATAATTTCATCAACTCATCATTATACTCTATGAGTGGTTCTATGATACCTGGACATTACTACACTAACATGATCAGCTCAAGATCCTCCTCAAAGGTCATGAAGAATTTTTCAGATTTTAATTGTTTGCACCAAATGTCTATCGTTGGGTCTTTTGGCATTTAAAAAGTATACTTTATTTTCTGAATGGGAAGTAAATTTTTGTTTTACCATTGACTGGGATGGTGGTATGTGGCCAATCCAAAAACATACCTCCTCTAACATCTCGATAGAATCTTCAGCCCAACAACATGCCGTATGAGGCGGGCATATATTCTACAAGGATTCTCATTGTGATTTTTTGTCAAGAAAATTTTCCAATGCTACCTCAACATCTTTGATTTATCCAATGAGAGGTACTTGCTTTATTTCCATGGAGAGGCATTGACCAAATGTAGGGGAAAGGGAGAGACCGAGATATTTAACAACTTTCATAGGCATGACGTTGTCTGAGGAACTAGAGTCAATGATGTAATTGTTTAGCTTATATCTGTTGACAAGTAGGGCTATGTAGAAAGGTTCTACCTTCTTAGAGGTGGAGGGTGTGGAAGAAAGATATTTCATATATGGAGTGGATTGAGATGCATGAGGTGGTTCTTTGGTGATGGCATCTTTAGAAACAAAACTACTCTCTTTGATATACTAAACATTCTTTTCAAGTTTCCTGGGATGAGTTATCAAGTACTCTAATTTGGAATTTAGAATTTTAATTTTTTAAAATGGTCAATAATGTCAAGAGATGAGGAAGTGGTAGGAACATCATGGGTTGTGGAATATTTTACATGGATGCTCCTAAGATTTACATAAATTGATATTTCAAGAGAACTTAAGGGAGACTTACTTGCGGAAGAAGAAAGAATTTTAGATGGAGTGATCTCAAGCTTCTTATCATCGACCCTATCGAAGAAGACTTCGATGATCCTGATTTTTTGTTGTTTTTCTAGAGTTTCCATTTGAGGATTAAATTTCTTATCTTGGGTAGAAAAGAAGATCCTTCTTTCTCCTTTCATGATCGACTGAACGCCGCATATGAGAAATCATTTGTGGATTATTCATCATCAAGTATGCATTCACAAAACCTAATCTCGAGAAGATTATCTTTCTCCTTAATCCTCAACTTTTTATTCAAAATTTTCCTCTTCTTCATCTTCATTACTCATGCACATTGTATTGACAGTGTGGCCTCCAAGGTGAGCCTTCAAAGTGTTGCTTTGCCATCCGGTTTCTTATTTAGTTTTGAATATATGTTCATAATGTTCATTGACTGACTTCCCTTTTCAATGTGATTAATTCATTAGCCAAATTATGCAACATTGGATCAGTTCTCCTATCTTGGTAAATTTTGGTATTATCTTTCATGGAAGGATTCTTGATCATACCCGAAAATATGAGGTCATTGTCTACCTTGACAAAAATTTCTTGAAAATTGTTCTATTAACCTTTAAATTTACCTTAACGGGAAGGTGTTGTTAAAAAAATTTCAAAATTCCTTAAACCTTATTGAATTCTTCTTTCCTAAACCTGCTTTTAAAATTTTGAATTTTTCTCGAAACTTTGAAGTCGACTTTTCGATTTCGGTTTCAAGGATTTTTCACTTTTCGAGTTTTGTTGATTGCGAAATAAAATTTTGATTTGGAGTTCCGAACTCCGAAATCCCAAAAGTCCAAAAATTTGGAATTTTTGGACTTTCGGGTTTTGGAATCCTCTTTAGCATTTTTTTATTTCTCTCCTGGAGTTCCAAAGTTCCAAACTCAAAGCCCAAAATTCAAAATTTTAGAACTTCAGACTTTCAAGTTTTGGAGTCTCACATTTTTATGGATAATTTTGTTTTGGAGTTCCAAAGTCCAAAACTCTAAAGTTCTAAAATTTTAGAATTTCATATTTTCGTGGTTTCGGACATCAAGTTTTGCATTGTATTGATCACACTTCATTTCGAGTTTCAAGGGTTACGATTTCAAACCTTCCACAAACATTTACTTTTCAAACTACCATCACATGTGTCACTTCCAAGCATTAATTTTAGGGTTTCCTATATAAACTCAAATTTTAACTAGTTATTTTCACTTGGCTTCGCTCTGACACTTTATTTTAACTGCATCATTGTATACTTTCAAGGCATCATTTTCAAGGTAAATTTTTTAAAGTTATTTCTTTTTGTTATGATTGATCAAGGTTTTGTTTGTTTGTTTTTCCTTTTTATTTGTTCTTCTTTTCTTGCTTGACATGGAAACCCTTATCATCCACCATTCATCCTTTAACCATGTAATTTGTTTCTTTTCTCAATACTAAAAACTTTAATTCATGCAGAATTTAGTTTTATCAAATCCAAGAATTGTGGAAGCATTTCCTTTATTTTCGTTATGTGCATTTTGACAATTTGGGATTTCGCAATTTTGGGTTTTTCAAAGGTCACGCTTTTGGGTTTTCGGAGATCACGGTTTTGGATTTTGGAGGACATAGTTTTGGAGTTAGCGACACTTTCAAAGTTTCAGGATTTCGGTAGTCGGGGTTTAGGAGATTCACTTTTCGGGGTTTTGGGACAATGAGGAGTTCAAGATTTCAGAGGTTTGTACTTTGGAGTTTAAGCCTTTTTGGAATTACCATTTTTGGACTTTCGGACTTCATGATTTTTGAACTTTTACGGTTTCTTACAAAATTTCTAGAGATTATTTGGATTCCGAATTCTGAATTAATGTCAACTTCCTCATCAAGGGGTAACGAAAATATGAAGTACACATTCTTAGGAGTTTGTTCCTCACTCATGCCTATCTTCAAACTTTGGGAATATTAGAGATACTGACCTTGGACAAATAGATTTTCCATATTTTTAAGAAATATCAAAAGCCCCTAATAAGAAGACTTGGATGCATGCCATATTTGACAATGGGCTAGTCTCGATGCAGGTTTTACTTCATCCATGCACTATCTTGAGTTCATCTTAGTTGCAACAGCCCATTTTGATAAGGATTCGGAATACGTAAAAAATGATGACGGTAAGGTCATAATCAGGTTAGATGCCAATTTCTTTGAGGATTTCTTTAAACTTATAGATGTTGAAGGATATGTAACAATTTCACCCAAATCCTCGATGGAACATTGGGATGAAGAAACTAAACTATGTACAAAGTTCATAATGAAGATTTACTTGGCCAAGAATGTCATCAAGCTTCCTAAAACATTGTTCCTCTTAGACTTAATCCAGGAATTAATTGATCTTATTGTATTGTTGAGTATGATTTCGGTCTCGCTTCCATGAAGGAGTTTCAAGAATAGATGTTCCTCTATATTGCTACTATCAAGAAGAATAAGGAATTCATACGATGGGGGGAACATATCAATAGCTCAATTTGGTTTTAGTTGCACAATTTTTTGATGTCTAACAACTTCTTCATGACTTTCTTCATCGTTTATGTTACCACTACCATGGGGAATTCAATGGGTTGAACACAAAAGGTTTCAAGTGTGTCACAAATTTAACAATTTTATCCTCAAATTACAATGGAAGAAGGCAACAAACATTTTTTTAGAGTCAATGGTGCCTTTTTTGTTGTCCTCCTTTATCATTTTGATAAAGATTATTATAATTGAAGGATTTCTTGACTTAAGAGATACATATAGTTCCATTACTAACACATCATTCCACATAGAGCATACCAGATCTATACCTAAGGGAGAAAATAATTAATTACTAACCATGATGAGATCAAAAACATACTAGATTTAGATACACACAAAACTAACACTTAGATTCAGCCAATATCCTCCATTATATTCAATGCAATAAGTATATAAAAGCTTCATTACAATAACAATAGTATGCGCAATAATATTTAACAACATATCTCTATATATATCTCCTCTCTCTCTTTCCTCTCTATTACACAATTTACTATATATATATAAGGGTGGGGACTTTCCCTTCACCGCTTATCCATTCCCAAAATAGGTCGCATGCTATTATTAGCCACACCTTTACAAAACTAGCCACACATGCAAGTGCACTAACAATAGACTACTGGTAGTTAACTAACAATAGTAGATCTATTTCCATCCTATGTCCATGCAAAGTGATTCATATCCAATCCTCCAGAATAGCCAATGCATTATGCACACATGTCTCTACCTCATTTGTGTGCTCTGCACGCCATCTCTAAAAATAGACCTTCATGAGTGAAAATGGCTAAGTCCCAAAAAGATGAACTTTTTTCCACACACGTGTGTTCTCCCTATCCATTCACACCTTTGAATATGACTCTACTTTCCCACGCATGACTTCTTGTGTGCTTTTGTCAAGTGTTCTCTTGATCAACATTACCCCACACTAATTTCATTATCACCCCAACAATGGTCATCTCCAAAACTGAAGTAAAGAATTGAAGAATGGAAAGAAGTAAAGAATAGAAGAATGGAAAGAATGAAAGAATGTTTTTACTCTGCAGTTTCTTCTTCTACAACCTCTAAACAACTAATTCAGGATATTCCTATTTTATTTCAGCCTCCAAGGTCTGCCACTCAATGAGTGCTTCCTCTACTCTTTTTCTGAATGTCCACAACAATGGACTCCAGTTCATCTTTCACAATCTCTCCTTTCTCATTTTGCAAGACCAACACAATGTTGGACATTGCATAGTCATCCTTCCCTCTAGTAAATCCATCTTCTACGCAATGAGCTTCCCAAGCTCTTCCAACCATTCTTGTGTGGTTCTTGGGCTGCTTGCTGTCAGGGCCTCACACTTTTGTTTAACCATTGATAATCTTTCTACACGGCCCAATGTTTCATCCTTCATCACTTTCTGGACCTCATTGTTCTCCTCCAGGGTTTTTATGTTAATGAGCACCTCTGAGCTATGCAGATGTTCAAGGCTTGGTCTACTTTCTTCAGTTCTTCTTACAACACTTGCAAGTAATCCTTCATATGATGCAATCTTCTACATCACTAAAGCCTTTTCTGCTCTGCCTCTTGTGTTGGATCCTTTGGCGCTGGCATGCATGCGCAGAGGTTCATCTTCAAGCACTAGGTCCACCAATGTACCTACATAGTGTATTGCAAAGAAATGTCTTTGGTACCTTTGGCTCTAAGTGTGGCCTAGCTCTTATGATATTATCACCAATTTCCTCTGTGATGCTTGATAAATACAAAGTTCTTTTTTTGCTATGCTAAGTCTTTTTCCTATGTTAGGCACACTATTTCCCATCCTTAGTTTTAATCTCTTCCCTGAGCACCCTAATTGTGGCAGCCTTGTCCATATTCCACCTCTCACCACCTCTGTTGAGACTTTCACCAATGCATTGCTTACCTATTCATCTGACATGACAAGTAGGCTTTACTGTCATGTGTCTAGCCTGAGGTGTCTTCTTTCAACCTCCTCGATACACATGACTCCTCACACACATCAAAATATGGCTCATCCATGTGTGTGTGCATGGACCATGATAACTACTTCCTTGTGCACATTGTAGCCATATCTTCATCCATTAATTCCCAGCCATATAAGTCCTTTTGTGATAGTGTGCTCTAGAAATGGGTGTGACAATTTTACCTACATCCTCTACATAACCCATGGCTGGTGGAATGTGCTCTCCACTTGTTCTTCTAGACCTTGGCTACTTAGGAACTTGAGCCTCTAGATTTGGGACTTATGCCTCCATGTCCTGAGTAGTCTCTATAACTATCTCATCTATTCCCTTTTCCTCCTCTTCTCCTTGCTTCATTTCTTCATCTTTTTGTTCTTCTACATTCTCTGGAGGTGTAGGAGAATTAGGCATGCTTTCCTCTGATTCTTCCACCTCCTCATTCAACTTCAGTTTCCTTCTCCTTTTCATGGTTGTCTCCTTCTATGGAGAGAGTCTGGGTGATTTGTGCACTATTTGTGGAGTAGCACCTGGGTCCTTGTTCTCCTAAACACTCTCTTAAATTTGTGCTCTCCTTGGACTACATCCAAGTCCTCATCATCCCCCTCTTGTGGCTGAGGTGGTGTAGTGGCACGCTCAGCTTCATCCTTGTTCATAGGATGTCTTCTACCTCTATGCTCCAAACCACCACTATCCTCATGCTCATCCTCCTCATCCTCCACTTCAATTGGCTCTGGGCTTAGGCACTTGGGATGTTCTCCATCATGTGCTTACCCTTTGGTGGTGCTAGAAGTGTGAACTCATCTTCCACATACTTGTTATTCTCCAACTTGGGCTTTAGTTGGAGGTACACCAATGCTGCTCCAATATCTCCCATAACCAAACTTACTGGTTTAATGCTCAATACATCTGAAATGAGCCTTTCAATATATGCACCCCACCCTGGATACACATATTTCTTCCTTAGCATGTGGTAGTCACAATCTACCTTGTCCGCATTGAACATTAGGCGCCACGCATGTCTGAGAACCTATGTACTGATGCCTAGAAGTACCTTGTTGTGAAGGCATATGGTAACTTACACCAAGGGCTCCATGCTCCATCCTTCATGGTGAAAACCACGCTATGTAAAAATGTTGGTATACAACGAAACTGAACTACCTTTCCAACCACCAAAGGCAAGTCCTTGGGATGCACCATTCTTCTTCAAAGGCCACATGCAGAGCCTATCATACCACTTCTCATCCTTTTTTTGACCTGTTTTTTCATGGATCCTTCACACAAGTACTTTTTGAAGCATTCTACAGGTGACTTGTGCTCCATGGGATACTCCCATATCTTCTCTTTTGGTCCATCAGTACTCCGATCTCCATGAACACCAAAGATGACAATAGAACAACTCCAAAGTTGATCCTTCCTCCTATGTGCATGCTTCCTCAATGATAGTTTACAATGTAACATGAAATGTTGTAGAACTACCCCTTCAGACATCTTTTTAGCAATGTGCAACCACATGGTATTCACTTGTGACCACCTTTCCTAGTCATTTAGCTTTGTAACAAGATGTGTGGCTACTTGCACAACTAGATACTTCTTTAGTTTATCAATGTCCATGCCATGCAGACCCTTTGTACCCCAACTCCTTTCTAGTCTCCAATATTGGCCTTTTCTATTAAATCATCTCACAAATCTTCTCTTGTGCCCTTCAATCCCATTACCGTGGAGATGAGCATGGCTGAAATTCTAGCTCACATCCTGCAAAGTAGAAAAATCTTCATGCACTCTACTCATGAGCCACTGGTACAAGGGCTCATATTTCCCAAAGTAAGGGAGTTCATATAGCTGGTAAACTCCAATCTTCTTCAAGAGCTTCTCACCAACATCATCATACACCGCATGTCTTCCACCATGTGTGTTTATTTGTCTTTGTGTTCAGCAAGGCATCAAGTTCCTTCTTATTCTCTATGGTATGGTGGTTGTACTCACTCACCTTGCTTTTTCTTATGTGAGAATCCCACTCCTAGCCTACGATAACCCCCTCTAGATATTGCATTTCAGAAAAATTACTTTCGAGCCATCTCCTCTTCTTCTTCGACCACCTTCTTCTTTCCCTTCACTCCTGCTACAACTACTTTCTTGGGTGCCATTTCTACCTTGCAATCTTTTAGATACTCACCTCTTGAATTTTATAATGTGTGAATCAAACCCTAGCTCGATTCAATGCCCTAGGTGAAATCACGTGCCCTCACTCCTCTCTCTATCACCTTGCTTTCACTCAAACCCTTCACCACCGGGACACAAGCTCTTTTTGCACACATCTCTTTCATCACAACTAGTTACACACCTCTCGCACCTCAATTCAATCACTCGGCTCTTTCACACTTAGCTCTTTTTCAAATACTCTTAATCACAATGGTAAAAATGAATTCACATCCCATCCTTATATAGATTTTCAAATTTTTGATGCATTCATTGCTCCTTCACCTACCAAATATCCTCTCATTAATTGATCAATTCCATCCTTTCCACGTGTTACATCTTCACGCCTCAACTATAACCTTCTAGTGTGCCTTCCTACCCTCTGGTCACAGACTTCTCTTCAACATGCTTCCTTGCACCCGAGTACCTCATCACTACACCTTCTACTAGTAGTTGTTATGGCCTCTACTTACCTCACGTTATATTATCCCTTCATTCATCTCCATCTTTGGTCACTTTTTAGAAGCAATCCTTTGACTTGAAGAGCACCCATAGCAACTTATTCCTTTCACCTTTCAATTCCCATGATTTTGTACCTGAATATCAACAATCCACCCCACACTAAAAGTATGTGCAGTCCTCTGCATAAAACATGCTTCATATAGTAATTAGCTTCATGCGCATGCAAGCACGCTTTATTACACAACACACCAACTAAATTGACAAAGCATAACAAACAAAGAAGGAAACACATTAAGGAAATACAAATTGAAAACCTAATCTAAATGGAAATACTGCCTTATTACAAACACCAAGAAGACTTATTTATAGTAGGGCTTCAACCTACTCCCATTGAAGTAACCGGTAGTTGTGTTCCATCAAGTGCTTCTAACTAGAAAAGCACATGTTTCAAGGATGTAAGTGATAACATACGGCCCCAACCAATGTACCTTAAGTTTTCCTAGATGGCATAAAAACTTAGAGTCATAGAGAAGTACCATTTGTCCAATCTCAAACTTCTTGTCCCTTATGTTTCTATCATGCCATGCCTTTCTTTCCTGTTCTTTTCTTTCTTCTGACTCCAACGTGCTATGGCTCATCACTCATCCAATTGAATTATATTTTCAATCCATTCTTCTAAAGCTTTCTCATCAGCTAGACCTCCAACATGTAATACGCAAAGAAGGTAACATAAATTCCATAGAAGAATGCTTCTTACACCAAACACTAACTAAAATGGTGTTGCTTTGTTCAACCTTTTATATGTTGTTCGATATGCCCAAAGTACTACAGATACTTTATCATCCCAATCCTTTCTTCCAACATCACATATTTTTGTCAATGTCTGCCCAAAATTTTGTTGAAAGCTTCAGTAGTTCCATTTTCCTGAGGATGATAGGGTGTAGTCTTATGGTGTGCAATCATGAACTCATCCAATAAAATTTTGATTGTCTCATTAAGAAAATGTGTGCCCCTATCACTGTCAAACTCAAAGGACATCCATACCTTGTAATAATATTTTCCCATAGAAATCCAAGTTATTGTAGCCACTGTATAGTCCTTTGTAGGTGTTGCTTCTACCCATCTTGTCAGATAGTTTGTGCAAGTTATAATGTAGCATGTGATCTAGTTCTACGCAATGCAGCTGGTGAAATAGGACCCACAAAATCTATAGCCCATTTCTCAAATGGTTCTATGCACTAGTAATAGGTCTCTAGAGCATTTCATCTCACTGACCTAGTCTTCCAAGACATTGACAATGGTCACATGCCTTACAAAATTCCTTACAATCTTTATAGAGGGTCTCCCACCATAATCCAACGAGAGTAGAATCTTGCACGTTGTGGCATCACCTGCATAGTGGCCACCTGTAATTCCACCATGAGCTTCTTCCATAATGCCCATGTGCACTCATGTTCCAATACACAATGGCACAATACCTCATCATGACCCAATTTGTACAAGTCACCACTGATTAACATATAAGGTGTGGCACATATAGCAAGTTGTTTCTTCTCCAAGGATTTCATTCCTTCTGGTGTCATCCCTGTGCATAGAAAGACAACAATGTCCTCTAGTTCTGATGGCATGCATTTAGAACCTATATAACTATGCATCTAGCATGGTATCCTCAATTTCCTGTGCTTCTTCTCTTGACTGTATTCTTGATAGATGGTCTGGTCCAAAATTACTTTTTCCTAGTTTTACCACAACTGTGAAATCAAATTCTTGAAATAAGAGCACCCATCGACATATGTGCCCTTGTAAAATAGGTTTATTTACCAAATACTTCAATGCCATGTGATCTATATAAAAGATGAATGGTGTAGCTAGTAGGTACTGGGAATTTATGCAAAGCACATAGATCATTGACAAAGCTTCACGCTCTATAGTTGTGTAATTTTGTTCTACAGAGTCAACTTTCTACTAGCAAAACAGATAGGATGATCTACAATACCTTCTCCAGGTTGGGCCAACACCATGCCAATGGCCATGCCAGAGGCATCAACATGTACATGAAATGGTTTGTCCCATGAAGGAAAATGTAGAATAGGCACGGTAGTAGTAAGTTTCTCCTTCAATGTCTCGAATGCACATTGTTGTTGTTCTTCCCCCTAGTAGAACATACCTTTCCCTTTCAGTAACTCTTCTAATGGTGTGGAAAATTTGGCATAGCCTTTGATAAATTTTCTATAATATCCTATATGACCCAAAAATCCATGCACCTCACTTTGACTGGTAGGCTCCCTTAGGCCTATAATGACTACAACCTTTGTTGGATCAACCAACAAACCCTCCTTACAGATTATGTGTCCTAAAAGTATCCCAAATGGTGTAGCAAATATGCACTTCTTGATGTTCAAAGAGATACTCAACTATCTACACCATTCAAACATTAAGCAGATTGTCACAGTGATCCTTAACTAATCCATACACCATCCAATCATCTAAATATACCTATAAGAAGTTGTGAATAAATTCCTTGAATGCTTGGACAACTATGCATGAAAATACAACAGCAGGCATTTTTTTAGACCAAAAGGGCATTACAATATAGGTGAAAAGCTACCCCATTCAGTAGTAAATGTAGTCTTTTCTTGATCCTCCTGGGAATCCTAACCTGATGATACCCAGAGAACCCATCTGTAAATGAATATATTTCACACCCTACAACTCCTTCTAGTATTTCCTCAGTGAATGGCGTAGGGAATGGATCATTACACATGCAACATTCATCTCCTTGTAGTCCACACATATTCTAATCCATCCATCCTTCTTGATATTGATCACCATTGACTAACCCATTCTGACTCATCAAGGGGCTTGATAATTCCAGACTTCAACATGTTATCAATCTCTTCTTTGACCTTTTCACAAAATTGGGGTTCATTCTATAAGGTCTCTTTCTAACTGGGCACACCCTCTTTAAGCTTTATCTTCATCTCCCCTAATGATTCATGCATGCCTTTAAGTTCATGGTACCCCCTAAGAAATAGGTCCTGGTAATCCCTTAGTAACTCTATGATTTTTTCCACTTCAGAGTCTGACCAATAGTCTCCAATTATGGCTTCCTTAGGCTCAATATCTGTTCCAATATTCACCCACTTTGTCTTCATAGGTTCATGATAGGCACATGTGGTCTTATCCACACTATCCAATACCTCACCTTCCTATTGAATGGTTTACATCCAGATTATCTACTTCTTCTTCATCATCCACTAAGTAGACCATTTTTCCTTTCTCTCTCTCAAGGAAAGCACGTTGAAGTAATGTTGCATCGGCCTCTGGTTCTTTATCAAGATGCACTCCTGAGTCTTCTTTATCTAATAACTCCTAAAGGAGTTCTTCAGCCTTGGCACTATCCCCCATAGTTAAGCACTTGATAAATTTTAATGCTTCTTCCACCGGAGGCTTTGTAGAGAAGAAGTCAAACATCTGGGCCATTCCTACAATTAAATTCTACCAATTTCTAGTTTCTCTATGGAGTTCTGCATATACATACCAAGCACACGTGTGCAACCTTGTAAAGTGGAATAAAACCGTGCACCCATAAGTGAAGGTGGTAAAGCTTCCTTCCCTTCTATCCAAAGTCTCTCACACTTCTAAACGTGGTGTTGAAATAGGTTGATTACCATGATAATTACATATTTGTGTAGGTGCATTTCTCCTAAAGAACCTAGTAGTAAGAGAATCCCAATTTCATTCCATCCGACCAAATTTATCCTTGTGGACCACCCACCAACGTGTCTTTTGTCCCATGTAGTGTATATGCTAGCATATTTCTTCTTTCCAATGGATCTATCCATTTTTCTTCCATGGCACACAAGAATACCATGGGATCCCCTTCTCCTGTGTAACAAGGTACCGAGTTGTTACCTATCCTCCTGACATAACGTGGTTTTGTGCCTCAAGGGAATATGCTCTTTACTTCACACCCTACCAACTCATAAGTGTTGAGCCCAATTATCACAAGCAACACTTGTAGTATCACTAATAGACTTGTGCATCCTCCCACTAAATTAGTCCTTCTTTGGTTGGTTCAATCATCTCTGATCTCGGATGGCACGTACATAAATCCTATTCAGATCTTCTTCACTTAAGGGCTCAACATAGGGTGTGGAATTTCCATCTGTTAAAGGGATAATAACCCTTTCCTCTTTATTTTCAAAACTGATATAGCCCTTGTTGAACCAAAGATCAACATTATTTGCATAACACCAAGGATGCCCTAATAGAGCTGGGAAGCTATCTATTCTCTGCCAACGCTAAAACTTCAAAGTCTCCAAGTGAACTTGGCTCCTTGTATGGTAATGGATGCATCTTTCAAAACTCCTATGGGAGTGGCCTTAGTCCGATTAGCCATGAATAATACATTAGAGGATGGCTGCAATGGGGTCTTCCCATTTGTACCCATGCATCCAAGGTAAGAACATTGACTTCCATGCCTCATGTATCAATCAATATATTACTCAATAGCCACCCATCCACAACAACATTCAGAGTGATTTCCTTGTCATAATCTAGGCTATGAGGAGGGAGATTTGCATGCAAGATCTATCATCCATTCTCAGTACTTGCACACGAGTGTTCCCTTTTAACCAACTCCCTAACAATGGAATGATGTTCTCCTGGCGCAACATTTTACACACTTCTCTCAAGTCATCTATATCAGTTTGGACCATCTCTGATGCTTTCTTCTTCTCTTTAAGTATTGTATCTCACCCTAAGATTCCTTAGAACTTCCATGGTTTCCTGATAAACCTCCTTCTGATAGGTAGGATCTGGGTACCATGCATGAAGAACCTCATCTTTAGTGATGGTAGGTTTCTATTGTAATGCCTCCCTAACACGTGTTGCCTCAACACGTGGGTCATGATCTTCACTTGTAGTGCCTCATGATTCTACTTCCATCTTGGGCATCCATTGATTTTCCACCACGCATTATATCCTAACCATCCCTATGCCTTTGTTTCTTGTTTATGTTTCTTACTCAGATGCTCATATAAGTCCAGGAACTCTTCATAGCTATGGTTCTTTCCATAAAAAACATGTAATATTATGAGGACATTCACACCTATAGTGGTTAGGAGATCCACATGTATAACATGTTCCATGAGGAAACTCACTTCTTCCACCACCATGGCCTCATCCTCCAAATCCACCACGGTATCCTCGACCTCTACCACGACTACCTTCAAAATGCCCTCTCATTCCATCATAGCAGCACCGTTGTGCTCCCCGGTCCTGATGCTCATTCTTTCCCTTAGAGTTATCTAAAACTCTGTTTTCATACACCAATATCTATAGCATCATGGATCTATCCAATCAGCCAAATCCTCTCGTGTCATGAGTCATGGACCTACATTTTATAGTAGCTTGAAACATTCTTCCTTATCACGCATTGTAATAATGGGTAGTGGCTAACATCATGGTTTAAGTGGCATATTTCACAATCCATCAACAATGAGCGTATTATTCTATGAGGGAAAACTATCCTTTGTGTGACCTTCTACTTCACAATCTATGCACCAAATCCCTATGCGCATGTCTCATGAGCTGAATTTGCTTGATAGTTTCTCCAACTATTTCACCATTGCTACTATTTTTTCTTCTAAAATGGGCTCACCCCGTATCTATGCTTCCAACTACCTCAACGCACTAAGGCTGGCTTCTTCAAGTGCTTCACATGGATCAATGTATGTCTTATGTGATAATGCCCTCCTAAAAGGGTAATCAAGCCCCCAACGAACCATTGTGCATGTTGGCTTGCATGTATGTCATAAGAAAGCTTTGATAACAACATTTTAAACCATGCATCATACTCTCTAACACTTTCAGTAGTGCCTTGCTTAATATCCTTGAGCACACTTATACTCTTCTACTCAAACTCAGGATATGAAACTCTTTAAGGAATGCATCCTTTAAAGCCATATAATCTACGCAAGTCTGATCAGGGTCAAAATTTTCTATACTAGCTGTGTGCATGCCCTTGTAACGTAGTAGAAAATTGGCTTTCCTATGCTCTAGAAGTTGTGATTCCTTTTGTGCACCACAATATTTCACACATGTGCACATGTTCAGCAACATCTTCTATGCCCCTATACTCTAGAAGATGAAGAGACATTTCCATGTAAATATTCTGGGGTTGGTGTGGACCTTTCCCACCTGATCCAGAACCTCCTGTGTTTCCCCTACCTCCAGAACCACCAGATCCACCTAAACCAGAGCTACCTATGCCTCCTGATCCCAAACCTATGTAGCTGGAATAGGTCCTATAGATGTACTCCCTATGTCCCAACAAGTAGTACTATACTAAACCCCTATGGTCTGATGAAGTAGTTCCACTTCCTAGGTGAATCCAACATTCTTGCACGCTTATGTTTTATGTGTGCGATGATGATGCCCCAAAAACACACCTCCAAATAACAATGAAGTCATTTTCCCTGCCATTGATGTGCTTTTATAAGACTCTCTCTACTTCCCAAAAACTTCTTGTTGATTACTTATCATACTAGATACTAGAAAACCAAGCAAGGGCTAGGTTACTAGGTGGATTCAGATGCATGCCCATGGCCCAAGTAGTCTCTGTATCTATGCATGCTTCTACGTGAGGCCGAGGGGGATCCTATCATGCTTTCCAAGATGGGGAGTTCCTGATGCTCTAGCTCCACATCTTCTACGTGAGCTTCAAATCCTTCACGAGCCATCTCTCTCCTCAACACCATACTTTCTATAATGGTACATTGCTTCTCTCTATCTCCCTCTCACACCTCATTATACTTAAGCCACCTTTCCTCTCTTTTCCTTTCTACCGCTAGGTCTTCCATCTTTCACCAATCCTACTCCTTCCCCCATGCATGGTGGGGTTTAGTTAGCCATCGGTTTACTCTCCAGATTCAAAGTTACCATCAGATCTTGATCGCCAGAGGAATGCCTTGTAGGTAAGCTCCCCTTGGATATCGTAAAAACTAGAATTCAGCTACTTCTGACACGAATAAGTGGAAATTGAGTATTCCAAGATATAACTTGTTCAAGACACCACAAAACCACGTATCCACAACTTGAGTCCAAATCAGATCAACATCATAAAGGGCCTAAAATTCTTCCTACATCCAGACAAGTGTGTGATACCTCCAATTCCACTTAGATGCATAAGCAATCAACCACTCATATAATTCTACTAGAAAGATAGTGAAAAAAATATCTCATATAAATTGTCATACAGATTCTGTTCCACCCACACACATGCATTACTCAGATCCAATGTTGAATCACCATGTGTATTCTTCTTCCAGATCACGTATCCATTCTTCAACACTTGCTAAGGTCAACCGGTATGTCTTCATCATGAACCATCCTAAAACAACTAAAAAGAGGTCCCAAAAATGAAACCAATGATGCAACCTAGAATTCAATGATACAAATCCAATAAGACCCTAGACATTTGGCACATCACTCAGCCTAAACTGAGCACTCACCCAAGCATGCAAAGGTACCAAGTCCCTCTTTAGGGTTGTTGTTGCAGGATGTTAGCATGATGAAGACTTAAGAGATACATATAGTTCCATTACTAACACATCATTCTACAGAGCATACCAGATCTATACCTAAGGGAGAATAAATTAAGTACTAACCATGATGAGATAAAAACATACTAGATTCAGATACACACAAAACTAACACTTAGATTCAGCCAATATCCTCCATTATATTCAATGCAATAAGTATACAGAAGCTTCATTATAACAATAGTATGCATGTAACATATTTAACAACATATCTCTGTATATATCTCCTCTCTCTTTTTATTACATAGTTTACTACATATATATAAGGGTGGGGACTTTCCCTTCACTACTTATCCATTCCCAAAATAGGTTATCGGGAAGAACATTGCAATACTAAGGAAATGGTGTGGCCCATTCTTCAAAGGACATATGATTGGTTGGCTACCTTTGGAATTTCACCTAAAGGGATAGATTAATCTATAAGAATAGAATCCCAACAAACACTTTGAGTCCTCCTATACCCACAAAAGGTAAAAGGTCTACTCAAAAGGCCAATATAATTCCAAGGAAGATCTCATTTTTTGTTGGGAGTTCCTCTCTTCCAAAATTTCCCATTGCCAAGGTTATGTCCTCTACAATACAAGTAACAAAAGTTTTCAAAGTTAGTGATTCTCCAGTTATTTCACAAGAATTTCCACCCCCTTCTTCATTACCATTGTCATTATCTTCAGCTCCACTTTCCCAATCATTATCCACTGCTCCTTCACTCATCTCGATTTTCCATCCCCATCCATGGCCCAAGTGTTTTCATCCCTTCCTATCCTCTCAGTAGGGGAAATGATTGGGTCTCTAGTTTCCACTCCATTATCTCAGCAACTTTCATTTCCTTCCATTTTAACTTCCATTCTCATTGCATCCACTCCCGAGGCTATTCTCATTTCCACCGCTTTTATCATTACCACCTCCATTTCATTACCAACTAATATTACTATTTTTATTTTTTTATCTAGTACTCCATGTGTCGTACAAACCATAATACTTTCATATGCATCTACTATACTTGAGTGGTTATATCACCAAACCCCAAAGTAGAAGATGAAGGTGCCTCTTGTAGACATGATAGAACCGAGTGTGCTTTAGAACCTACTCTAAAGATATAGGCCAAACGACCAAATATTGTCTCTAGTTTATTGATAAACCAATCAGGAGAAAGGGTCACAGAAATAGCTACCCCCATTGAAGGGAAATTTAAATAAACTATTACGGCAGTAGATTATCAGATCTTTAGGTTTTCACTAGGGAAGGCAACACATGAAGGTGCCAAATAGGATGTTCAAGTGGCCCTTGGAAATTTGTTAGAGAATTATGATAAAGATAAAGCTTCCAAATATTAATTGAAGTCAAAGGTTGAATAGCTCATTGCTTTATTAAGGAAATTAACACAACCTACTCCAACTCTCGATCCTTTAACTAAAAAATCTTTGATATTTTCTTCCAGTTTAGATGATATTTCATATCATGAAATTGAGAAGATAGGTCAAAAGGGAAGATCAATGGATGGATGGATATAATGTATGCTTCAAGAAGATAATCCTTTGGTTAAAATAGTTGTTGAATTGTATAATGATTTTCAAACCGAGAGCACTTTTATTTGTAGGAGAGACGAAATTATGTCAGGATAACAATAATTTGAATCTAAATTTAACTACATAGAGTGAGATTAGAGATGTGGACCCAAATTTACTCCTTCAAGAAGTAGTAATTGATGATGTTTCTAAATTTTTGAGTTTCAAAAGGCTATGGAATTTAGATCCCAAGTGTTGCAGGATTTGATTAAGAAATTGGATGATAAACACATGGAAATAATGGATGGTCTAAATGATATTTTAGGAAGAGTTTGATAATATCAACTACAATTTTTTCAATGAGAATATTGATTCTCTTCTAGTGGACCAAATTAAATAAAATTTCAAATATTTGGTAATGAAATATGATGAAATAACTAAAACTTTCAATAGCAATTCAATTGACAGGTTGGTCTCATGCCAAAATTTTATAAGTTAGCTGAAGAAAGTGGTGAATAAGTTGAAAAGGTTTCTAGCTAAAGTTTCAAGGAGATTGATACAGTGGACGTGGTGAATCATTATGCTTGTGGACCAGAGGAAGGGGAGGTATAGGGAATCATCAAATGTTTTATTGACTACAAACACCGGATGGCTATGTGGGAAGAAGAATATCAAGGAAAACCAAATAAGAGAAAGATGATGTAGGTCCAAGCTAAGCCAGTGGTCATGATTGGGACGGTTCCAAGCTTTGAATCAATCAAAGTTGTAGGGTTGACTTAGTCAAACCTTTGCAACAACTTTACTATTTTTATGGGAGCATGTTCCCTTGAACTTATTATACTCTATTTTTAGTAATTTGTTAGTTAAGGTTCAACTATAATGGCTCAACCTTTGGAACTTATAAATATTTAAAAATGCATTAAGTTTAGATATAGATAGATCATTTGGAGAAGTTACTCTTCAATCTTGGAAGAGTGCTTCATATACTTTAAGCCTTTCATTTATATTCAGAACAATATTTTGCCGTGAAAATTCTGATATATTGTGTTAATCATTAATCAATTTATAGCTTGTGAATTTTTAATTCCTCGATGTGATTGGTTAATATACCTTTATCCCAATTATCTTGTTTCAATTCATGTGAAAATTTATATAGTTACTTTGATATCAGTTGTGGAAAATTTATATCCTTTTTGTTACAAAGTTGCATTATTATTTATAGTCATGGATAGAGGAAGATTGAAAGATATGTGCATATCATATATTGTTGTGAGGAGTTGATTGTGCATTTAAGTGGGTCTATTTGTTCAATATACTTGGTGCATCACCTTTTATTTTTGTTATTTTTAACTTTAAGCTCATCATAGAGTAGATTAGAATTATTTTCAAATTTTTTAGCCTTGCATATTGATCTTAGATCAAGTGCTCCAAGTTTGAAAAGAAGTCATCTTTATCTAGAGGTTCGTCCTAAGGAGAAAAGGTTCCACACGTTGTGGATTTTCCAACATTTCACGAGATCACTCGAGATATTCAATCGGTGCATGATCCACATGATAACAGCTTTTTAGCACGCCCGGTGGGACAAAGAGTTGGTACTTCTATTCATACTTGTATGAATCACGATACTTCGTGACTCCATATCTTTAGATTTCATATCTCAGTGTGTTAACATATGTGAATAATTTAGATAAGATCTTCTGTGAGATGAGAATGAAATTATCAGCATATTGAGTTATCCTTGTATCCTCCAAGAAGAAAAAGAGGCATTTCAAACTCACCGATTCTGACATCACCACATAGGGGTCATTCTTACTCCTTACTGAAAGATTCCTTCCACCTAGAACAATCATCCTCTCGGTAGAATGGTCGGGAACTAAGTATTTCTTGCATTCAATGTGGGAATCCCTCTTCTATTAGCTCAATAGGATCCTATACCTCTTTGTTACACTCAAACATTTACCCTTTTACATAGGGGAAACGATATCACTCCTATGGAAAATATTCTTGATATGTCCATCATTTGCATAGTTCATAATGTTAATGAATAAAATGTTGTGGTTAGACTCTGGTTACTTCATTCAAGGGAAAAGTGCTTCATTGATTTCATGGTTTAGGGGTGGAACTATTACCACTTGGAATGAGTTAGGGAGAATATCTATAAATAGTTCAAATATAAGAGTGATCACCTATCACTCTTAGAAAAACTCACTACGATAAAGATATTTCCTTAAGAATACTTGAGTTATTTCAATTTTGATTATAAAGGACTTACAATAGGATTACGGCACTCATAAAGCCTTCTTCAAACAACACATTCTTGTACTATTTACATGCCTTGAACAATGATGTAGCAATTATGATCTATTCCATGGGAGGGACTATATTACCTGATGCCTACGAAGTTTCCATAAGAGCAGAGAATTCCTTGATTCAAGATGGAAAGATAGCTCCACAACTTGCCAATGTCATTCTCTCTAGATCTTACAAATGCTCAGCCTACCATTGCTCCTATTCCAGCATCTTCCAAGCATCCATTTCAATCTATCCCCACCCCTTCAAATGATCTATTTGAAGTCAAGTCACTACTGTAAACTTTTGGGAATGAGATCGTTACACTCAAAAGGCAAAAATTCAATATAATTGTCCATACCAACCACAAAATCAGTAGTATCAGGCTAATCGTCCTCCTTTTCAAGGGAATAATCAACCTCAAAACCAAATTGCAGGTCAAGTTCAAATGTCAGACCTCTGAATTTTAGGAATCCTCTTGCTTGCTAGTTCTTCTAAAGCTATTGTACCCATCTAGAATAATCTAGTTCAAGATTATGAATGGTGTTATCCTTATTCTCAACCTCACAATTAAAATCTTTGCCCCAATGGAGTTCTTAGCTAGGACCTTATGGTTCAAAGTGTATCTTACCCGTTAGAGAAAATATAAAATTCATCTACACAAGAATTAGCCGATCAACCATAGGCACTGAAGAAACCACTTTACTAAATTGGAAAGTAGAATATTTTTATGGGTTGAATATAGATTCCTCATCAGTGATGAGAAAATAATCATTCTAAAAAGAGAGCAATGGAATCTCAACCTTCCAAAGCTGATCAAGTATCCACTTTATAGCCTCAAATATAAGTGGTTGTTGATAAATATGCGGAAATAAATATTCAAAGACACATGCTAGCCAAGTTGCAAGGAAAGATGGATCTTCAAGCATCACGATGCATAACAAGCACTCTCGAAAGATTATTCTCAAAGAAATGTCAGCAAAGTAGGAGCAATTCCCTTCATTATTGTAGAACAAATGAAGAAGACCAACTTGAGTGCTACAATTTGGGATACACTCTCAATTCCTTCTCGTAGAAACTTGATGTGATAGGCTTTGAACAATTTTCATACAACCGTTGGATCATTAGGTTGTGGAGTAGTAATTGCTGAACAATTTTTTGTCAAGTGGAAGGGAAAATTATTCCTAATGCAAAGAAACCACCACCATTCTATATTTATTTTATCATTGGTGATCATTTGGTACATAAATACATGATCGATTTGGATGCCAATATCTCATTTATGCATAGGAAAATTACAGACATGTTAGGAATACAATATACGTTGGTTGTAAGAGGATTTGTTCGATTATATGGAATAGGTGTTAAAAATTTTGGAGTAATCAAAGGACTTTAACTTACCATCCATGCATGCCCAATTTTTCATTCACCCAAAACATATCATTCATTAATCTCCCTCCTCTATTTTCCATCTACCTATCATGAGATTTCACTACCAAAATGGGTGGTTGTCTATCAATTGATTGGTCACATCTGATTGTTAAGACTTGATATGGAACCAAAGTAGCTATAAGGGCATAACCAATCTACCATAATCATGTATAACCCTACATTGTTATTCCTATAAATGGGAACTTTACCTTCCATGATAAAGACGAAGAAGTTTTTGATCACGAACCAACCAATCTTATAGAAGAAGGCCCGATACTATGTTGGATGAGGTGATTGGAGACCATCGATCACGATCCCTACGCTGATGTGTTTGCAGAGGAAGAAGTTGGTTTTTTTTATTGGAAGAGATGAGATTGGGCACATATTGCATCCACGAATAAGGAACAATCATACCACAACTTGTCAAAATAGAAAGCAATCTTGAAGGATCATGGAAATTGTTCTTGATGGCTTGAGGAGTAAGAATGGATATGGTGTTGATGTTATGCTAAGTTCTTTAGGAGGAGATAAATACTTCTCATCTTTTAAGTTGTAATTCATTTGCACTAGCAATGTTGAAAAATATGAGGCCCTTCTGCAAGGAATTCATCTTACTCAAAAGAAGGAGATCAAAGCCTTGACTATTTTTAGAGATAGTGAGTTAGTAGTTCATCAAGTGATGGCATGCAGTGCATCCAAAAATGATCTTGTAAGATCATACAAGAACGAGTATGGGATTTGATTGAATATTTCAAATCTTTTGGAATCCATGCAGTTCCTAGAAATCAAAATCAATATGTTGATAGGCGTGTTATGATTTTCTTGTAATATAACATAATAGTTGATATCACAAAAGACTGGTAGAAATATGTCAAAATGGTAGTTCGACCTACAGTCCCTGATAATGTAAGTAGCTGGCAAGTGTTCTATAGTGACAAAAAAAAATGTTCTATTTCTACAAGTGGAGTCAGAGTTTTCCATAAAAGGTCGAGCTAAGTTGCAAGAATCATATGGTGATCAAATCATACAGTTGAAAAAAAAAATCTACCAAAAGGCTTAGTTACTCTAGAATCCATCTTCAATTCAGACGATCAAGCCAAAAGACAAAGCTCTAACATGGTGGTCAAAGAAGAATATTTTGAGGAAGTTGAGGTAGAAAATGAAAAGTTTCTGAAGATTGGAAAAGTATGCACTCAGAAGAAAAAGAAGATTTCATCAAACTTTGTCAAGAGTATCATGACATTTTTGTGTGGAGCTATAAATACCTCTATGGTTTTGATCTAGGTCTATCTTAACATACTATCAAATTGGATCCTCATGCAAGGCCATTTCATCGAGAAAAAGAGGCCAATTAATCCCAAAATTGATCCACTAATGAGAAAGGAGACAACCAAACTCATCGAGGCACTGTATGATTTTCCTATCAAGAATTCATCTTACGTAGCCAATTTATTCCCTATAAGGAAGAAGAACAAATAAATTTATCTATGCATGGACCATGCCTCATTGAAAGATCATTATCTTCTTCTCTCGATTGAGTAGATTCTCCAAAAAGTAGCAAGACTGCAAAGGTTTTCATTACTCGAAGGATATCCTGGATATAACTAGATCTTGGTTAAATAATCTGATCATTTCAAGATAGGATTCACTACTAAGTGGGGTACGTACGCCTATAGTAAAATTCCATTCATATTATCCAATGTTGTTTTTACTTTCCAAAGAGCCATGGACATGAAATTTTATCTTGATGATATAACTATATACTCTAAGCTTACGAATACCACATCACACATCTAAGGAAGGTTTTCTGAAGGTATAGGGAATTTGGTATTTCACTCAATCCTAATAAATGTGTTTTGCGGTACACGAGGAGAAGTTCTTAGGGCATGATGTTTCAGTGGAAGGATTGTCAATCAATCTAGCTAGGATCCATTTGATTGTGTATTTATCTCTCCCAAGTCACAAGAATAGTCTCTTGAGTTTTCTTTGTACCATAAATTTAGTTCGAGATTCATCCCTCAATTTGCAACATTGGCTAAACCATTGACAGCCATGTTGAAGAAGAATATGCCTTTCTCATGGAAAAAGAAGGAAAGAGAGTTTTGAAGCCATTAAGATAGAAATTTCTCAAGCTCCCACACTTGATGAACCCCAGGTTTGATAAATATTTTATTCTTTATGCTTTTGTAGGTCAAGAGAGCATTTCAGGTATCCTCACCCAAAAAAATAATGAATCAACTAACAACCAATTACCTTCTTTAGCCAATCCCTAAAATATTATGAGCTAAAGTATTCATTTGTTAAGAAACAAGTTTTTGTCATTTTGTCTTTGAATAAGTTCATGCATATGTTATCCAATAACAAAATACATTTGATGGTGTCTCATCCTGGAGTTAAGGATTTTTTGCTAAATAAAGACATGAATGAAAAACATGTTGGATGGGTTACTAAAGTTATGGAATACGATGTACACATTAAGGTCACTAATCTAGTTAGGGGTAAGGGTCTATGTTAACAGTTGGATATAGATTTGGAGACAAAGGCTGGAAAAGACAGTTCTTTTGAATGAACCTCAGGAAAATGACCAAGTTGATTGGTTGTCAAAGATGAAAAATTTCTCTGTTAGGGGTATATCCTGCTAACATGGATAAAACTCAAAGGTGAAGCTTCCATCTTCAATCCATTCCTTATGTTTTGGTGGATAATGTTCTTTTTGTAGAGATTTAAATGGTGTTCTACTTGATGTATAGGACCAGAATAGACTGATAGGATTTTGTAAGAATTTCACAATGGTTTATTTTGAGGGAATTACTTTACAAAAGATCTGCGGTAAAAATCATAAGGTTCATTACTATTGGCCCGATTTAATCAAGGATACTCATTTATGGATAACGAAATGCAAGAAATGTTCCTTTTTCATAGGAAAACAAAGATTGATAGCCCTTCCTCTTCACCCAATTCAGGTTGATCAACCTTTTGTTTAGTGGGGACTAGATTTCATCGAATGCTTAATCCTCCATCTAGTGATGGACATAAATGGGTTCTCACTGCAACGGACTATTTCACTCACTGGATGGAAGCCGTGGCACTAAAAGAAGGAAATGAAAAGGTTGTTCTTGATTTTCTGGAAGGAATAATGACACGTTTTGGTGTTCCATTCACAATAATTTTAGATAATGCAATGGAATTTCTAGGTTTGAAATTAACTAAATGGGTTGTCAAGAATGGGTTTTATCTAAAAACTTCATCAAATTACTACCCACAGGGAAATGGATTAGTTGAGTCTAGTAACAAAAATATCATATGGTACAATGGAAACCAATAGAAGAAATTGACACACTCAACTTAAAACCACCCTGTGGGTAGACTAGATCACACCCAAAAGGGCTATTAGAAATTCACCATTTATGCTAGTATATGGAAGGGAAGCAAAGCTCCCACTATCTCTAGAACTTCCTTCCTTGGAATTAGCATATCAACTAGAACTTATGGAAAGTGATTCAATGACATAGGTATTCCAAACTAATGGAGCTAGAAGAAACAAGGAATAAAGAAATGAAGACTCTAGAACAACATCAGTCTCAGGTTAAAATAATTGACAAAAGGGCATCCAACAAAGAGTTCCATGAAGGAGATTTGGTTCTCAAATGGGATGCTGATAGAGCCAAGCTAGGTATGCATGCTAAATTTGACTCCCTCTAGAGTGGACCATATATTATCACAAGTTGCAAGGAAGAAAACTCATTTTTCTTATCAAGACTCAATGGAGAAGAATTTCCCATCCATGTGAATGGGATTCATCTCAAAGCTTTCTTTTGATAGAAGTTTTTACTTTTGTACAATGTTTGTTTTGTCTTTTCCTCCAAGTGCTTCACACATTGTGATT
The DNA here is from genome assembly GCA_018340775.1 of Taxus wallichiana var. yunnanensis. NCBI lineage: Eukaryota > Viridiplantae > Streptophyta > Pinopsida > Cupressales > Taxaceae > Taxus > Taxus wallichiana. Next base: position 52,820,306 of record CM031239.1, read on the forward strand.
TTTATTTTTCTATTTCTTTTCATTTGGTGTGTGTTCTGAATATTTTCTTTTTAGGACTCTTTTTCCCAATGGTTTGTTTAAGGCTACTAGCCTAAATCTTAGCAGGAAAGCATTCCCTGGAGATTACAAAAAATGTTAACCTTTAAATTTACCTTAATGGGAAGGTGTTGTTAAAAAATTGTCAAAATTTCTTAAACCTTCTTGAATTCTTCTTGCATGAATGTGCTTTTAAAATTTCAAAGTTTTTGAAAATCAAGTCTGAATTTTTAGATTTTGGGTTTTAGGGAGGTTTCAATTTTAATATTTTTGTTGATAGTGAAATAAAAAATTTACTTGGAGTTCCAAACTCTGAAAACCCGAAAGTCTAAAATTTTAGACTTTTTGGACTTTCGGGTTTTGGAATCCTCTTTAGCATTTTTTTTATTTCACTATGGAGTTCCAAAGTTCGAAATTTGAAATCCTGAAAGTTTGAAATTTTGAAACTTCGACTTTCAATTTTTAGAGTCTCGGGTTGATTTTGTGGATAATTTCTCTCTAGAGTTCCAAAGTTTGAAACTCCAAAGTTCCAAAATTTTAGAATTTCATACTTTCAATGTTTTGTACTTTAGGTTTTTCATTGCAATGATCACACTTAATTTTGGAGTTTCGGGGTTGCAATTTTGGACCTTCCACAAACATTTAATTTCTAACTACCCTCACACATGTTGGCTTCGAGCATTAATTCTAGGGTTTCCTATATAAACTCAAATTTTTACTTGTCATTTTCACCTGGCTTTTGCTCTGACACTCTATTTTTACCACACCATTTTGTACTTTCAAGGCATCATTTTCAAGGTTTTTTAAGTTATTTCTTTTTGGTTATGATTGATTGAGGTTTTGTTTATCTATTTTTCCTTTTTATCTGTTCTTCTTTTTGTACTTGACATGGAAACAATTATCATCTAGAATTTGGCCTTTAACCATGTCATTTGTTTATTTTCTCAATAATGAAAACTTTAATTCACGTAGGAATCTAGTCTAATCAAGTCTAAGAATTGTGAAACCATTTCCTTCAATTTTTTGTTTTGTGCCTTTCAATAATTTCGAGTTCACAAATTCGGGTTTTGGAGGTCACAATTTCAAGTTTTTCGGAGGTCACGGTTTTAGGTTTTAGAGGACGAGTTTTGAAGTTAGCATCACTTTCAAAGTTTCAATATTTTGGTAGTCGTGGTTTGGAGATTCACTTTTTGGGGTTTCAAGACTATGAGGAGTTCAAGATTTCAGAGGTTTATACTTGATTTGAAGCCTTTTTAGAATTACCATTTTTAGACGTTCAGAATTTAGGATTTTGGAACCTTTGCAGTTTATTACAAAATTTCCAAAGACTATTCAGATTCTGAATTCTGAATTAATGTCACATTCCTCATCAAGGGGCAAGGGAAAGATGAAGTACACATTTTTAGGAGTTGCTCCTCACTCATGCCTATCTTCAAATTTGGGGAATATTGGAGATATTGACCTTGGACAAATAGATTTTCCAGACTTATGGGAAAGATTAAAATCCCCTAATAAGAAACCTTATATGCAAGCCATATTCGATAGTGGGCTCATCTCACTGTGGTTTTTCCTTCATCCATGCATTATCCTGAGTTCATCTTAGTTGTAGTAGCCCATTTTAATAAGGATTCTAATCGGTAAAAGGTGATGACCTGTAAGATCATAATAAGATTGCACTGATTTCTTTGAGGATTTATTTAAACTTCCGGATAATGAAGGAATGCAAAAATTTCACTAGAAGCCATAGTGGGACATTGGGATAAAGAAATTGAACTATGTACAAAGGTCATAATGAAGAGTTACTTGGTCATGAGTGTCATCAAGCTTCTCGTTATCCAAATCCACCCCGTGGTTGATTTGATAACATACATCGAATTCTCGAGTCCCAAGCAAATGGATGGATTCAAGGTGAAAATCATGTTTCGGCCCCCTCGAAATTTTTCTAACTCTCCCCGTCTGTTAAAAAAGAGCAAGCTCTGAGAAAATGTGAAAAAGTTGCAGAAAATAAGCTTGGGCCAGAAAAAATTGTGAAAATCAGCTAAGTCCTTGTCCTAGGAACAGTTGGGACATTCGGGACACCAAGGCGCGGTTCGGCCGAAACACCTCCAGGAGGCCGTGAAGCACTGGGACAAGTGGAACAAATGTACACGAAGGGCGCGAACCGGCCGGTTCGGCCGAAAAGGAAAATTTTAGCACAGGGACAATCGGGCCGTCGGGACGTGAGGGACGTGGAAAGCCAGTTCGGCCGAAGGAGAAGAAAATTGACTAACTACTCGGGACATTTGGGCCTTGAGGACGCGAACCACCCGGATCGGCCGAAATGGAGAACTTTCGTACTAAGCAGTTGGGACATCTGGGCCGCGAGGACGTGAAGGACGTGAAAAGGTGAAGCGGCCGAGAGCAAAGGAAGCCATTTCGGGCGGTTCGGAAGAATTTTTCCTAGACAGCACTGGGACATTTGGGACAAATGGACGTGAAGGACGCGAACCGCCAATTCGGCCGAAATGGGAAACTTCAACACAAGGACAAGTGGGACAAAGGGACGCGCGGGGCGTAGATAATGAAAGCCAATCAGATCACGCCACGTGTCACCGGCAGAAAAGGGACGAGGAAGCCCATTTTGGGTGGATCGGAGGATTCTATCCCACGAAGCACTGGGACATCCGGGACAAAAAGACGCGGTGGACGCGAAAGAGCCGGCAGACCCGTGGACCAACCAGATCATGACACGTGTCACAAGGAGAAAGGTCCAAAGGTCAAAGGGTGATTTTTGAAGGAAAATCCCGATCCAATAAAAAGAGGACACATGTCCAATGAAGTAGAGAAGGAGAGAGAATCATGCGACCAATCAATGCATGCCACGTGTCATCCAGGTGGCAGAGCGCGGGAAGAAAATTAAAAATCTGTTTTCACCTGTTTTGTGCCCTAAATCTTCAGATCGACATATCTTTCGATCCAGAGCTCAAATTTGCACGTTCTTTATATCAACGGAAAGATTATGAAATTATCTACGTGATTCTGGGGTTAATCTCGAGTTTTGGTGTAGTATGGAGGGAGAAAATTGAGAAACAGCTCTGACACGTGTTCATGGCCAGAAGTGACATTCCAAATACTGTTTAATGCAGAATGGGTCGCATTCTCCTGTAATCCGGTCAAAATGATAGGGTATGGGTTTGTAAGGTCCCCCATGCTGTTTTAATGCATCTGTAGTCAAGGAGGGATGGGCTCCCATGTTTTGTACATTTTCTGTCCCCTGGGCTCGACCCATGCAATGTAAAAGCCAGATTTGGCTCATTTATGAAGGGGGAACATTTCTTTGGATAACAAGCTTCTTCTTTCACCTGTAACAAGTGATTTTTGCAAGTATCAGACCTCTTCTAAAATTGTAATAGATTTTCTACCTTTTTGATGTTGTAATACAGGGATTTTGACAGTGGAAATGACAATACAGGTTCTATGATCAGTTTTCACCTTTGTTTGTGTTGCTTATTTCATTTTAGACCTCTGATTACATCTTATCAGCTTGTGCATGATGTTTCATGTTGCATTTTATGATCTGTGTCTATTTGTAGAATAAGAAGTGTTCACCACTCCTCCTTTGGTGTATCACCTGTTAGTTTAATTTCATTTTTTACATTTTCTATCTTTATCTCCTTGTTTTTAGAGTAGGATTAGGTTTCAAACCTCTGTAGTTTTACAAAATATAGATCTAAATCAAAGGAGTTTGAGGAACCAACCTCTAATCTAGAGATTCCTCTCTCAGTTTCACAAGTCCCCACACTTGGAGAGAGGTTTCCATGTTGTGCAATCACACTAGATGCTAGAGTGATCAACCTAGAAGCCTGATCTGCATCCAGGGGTGCTGTGAGTCTGCAACAATAGTTTTGGCACGTCCGGTGGGACCAGAGGTCTCATTTTTATTACAAAAAGTTGATATGCATCTCTCTGCAGTTTTCTTGTTTATAACAGCTATTATTTGCATATCTGGTGACTCCAAGGGGAAGAATCAACTGGTTTCAGCAAGGTGCGAGCCCGAAAACTCATGAGAAGAATCACCACAAGGTCAAGAGTTGGAGAAGAATAAGTGTTGTTTGAATAACTGCAGTTATCTCCAAGAAGAAGGCAAAGAGGAAGAAGGATTCAAAGGTCTCCATATCCACCAAACAAAACTCTCTCAACTCCTCCACCTGGTAGGCCTTTCATTCAATCAACAAGGGTTTTAATACCAATCGAGATGGATCGAACAATCCCTACGTCAACTTCACAGGCATCATCCCACTTGCTCTCAATGCACAACATCCAGTTCCTATTGCAGCCCTAAAGAACATTCCCTACTTCACTAGAGAGAATCAAACTACTCCAGGTGATCATGTTAAAGATATTGCTAACCTTTGTGCAATCCATGAAATCAATGAAATGCAAGTGGCTGTCAAGTTACTGGCATCTTCCTTCAAGGGTAAAGCATTACAATGGTTTAGGAGCCTTGGAGCTGGTTCTATCACAAACTGGAATCAGCTATGTATTGCACTTCATGAGAAATTTGGAGAGAAGGGAGACAACTTGTCTCTTTTGGAGCAGCTGACAACTATCAAGAGAGCTCCCAATAAGCAGCTGACCGATTTCAACTTCAGATTTCAAAGACTTGGGAGAGGATTCCAGTGGCAGTCAGGCCAACAACAGAAGGTGCTTTTCTATACTATCTCAAAGCTTTAAATTTTGATATTTCTATGTTGATTCAGTCCATGGGAGGCATAACTATCCCTATGGCTTATAGCATTGCCATTAGGGCTAAAAACTATCTTATTCAAGCTGGTAAACTGGCTCCTAGGCCTCCCATGCCCTTGTATCCAAACTTAGAAAATCCAAGCACTAGTCAAGCACCCACTTTGGCTCCTATTCCCACCCCTAGAAACCAAAGTTCAAGTGAAACTTCTACTTCATCCTCAAGTGCCCCAAATGAGCTTCAAGAGGTCATGAAGCAATTGCAAAACCTAGGCAATGAGCTGGTTACTCTCAAGAGGCAACAAGCCCAAGGTTTCAGACCTTCTTATCAACCCCAAGCTTAGCCTAATAAGTAGCCATACCAACCACAAAGACCACCTAATCCAGCTATAAATGTGAATCAAACAAGGCCCCCTGCCAATAGACCATTCCAGCCCTATAATCCAAATGTCATATCTCGCTCTAAGGCATTAGTGCCAACACGAACAACATTGCTCAGGAATACGATTGGTGCTTTCCATGCAATGAGCCTCATAACCAATCTATGTGCTTCAATGGTGCTCTCAACCAAGCATTGATGGTGACAACTACTGTGTGGAGGGCGAGGGTAGTCAAGGAAGCGAGTCAACAACAAGAAACATTCCAATAACAGCAATCAGCCCCAAATGACACCACATTGGTAAACTGGCAAGAAAAAGATTTCTGTGGCATGAATCAAGCAATTTTTCAAGGTGTTGTAGCCAAAAAAAGGTCAAAGAGGAGAAATTTGGGTGAAGAACAGCCATTAGCCCCGACCAATCCACAACCTTCCACGGCTCCGCAAATGATTGGCAAGCAAAGTCTAGTTTCAAATGCACAAGGGCAGCCAAGAACAGCCCACGTGCCAACTCAAATGCCACCGTTGTTGCCCACGTGCAAGGGGTGAATGTGCAAACCAAGGGATAGCAAAGAGATTCTTCATCACCATTCAAAGTATCATTGATTAGATGAAGAAGACAAACATCAACATATCAATGTGGGAATCCCTATCTATCCCAGGCCAAAGAGATCTGCTGCAAGTTGCCATGAAGGATTGGCCAACTTCAAATCAGCAGGTTCAGATGTAAGACAAAGTGCTTACAAATGCTGCCCATCCTAAAGGAAGTCATGGAGGACAACAAGGTAAAATGTTGAATCCCCCTCCTTTCTATGTTTCATTAATCATTGGGGATAAATTAGTGCATAATTGCATGATAGACTCCGGGGCAAGTAGCTCAGTGATGCCCAAGAAAATAGCTGATCAACTAGGGCTCCAGTATGAAACAACATCCAAAGGGGTAGTGCAGCTAGATGGGACAGCAATAGCAACAGTTGGAGTGATTAGAAATTTGAGTCTTACCTTGCATGCATGTCCAAATGTTGTTGTTTTACAAGATGTATCACTCATAGACCTTCCACCACTCTTCGTCCTTTGCTTGTCAAGGGACTTCACAAACAAAATTGGAGGCTATCTTATCTACCGATTGGTCTCACATGATGTTTAGAACAAGGTATGGAACTAAGGCTACAATTAGGTCTGAACCTATTGCAAAATTCCATATTGAGCCTTACACTCCAAGTCAGATTAATGCCAATTACTCAGCATTTGATCAAGAAGATCACCCTAGTACTGATGAGGCTGACACCAAGGTTGGAAGTATCCTGGACCTAACTCTTGATGAATGGGAAAACAAGATACATACTTTTGATCCCTATCAAGAAGTAGAAGAATCTAATCCAGGATTCTATTGTATACATGAAGAAAATCAACCTGTTCCTAGCATCACCAAGCCAAGCCATAATGATGACAATGAGGTATGGCAGCTATTTTTTGATGGATCAAGGAGTAGGCAAGGTGCAGGAGGTGGAGCCTTGTTTGTTTCACCTCAAGGAATAAATTACTATTAAGCTTTTAGATTTCAATTTGCATGCTCCAATAACACTTTGCGCTGAATATGAAGCCTTAGTGCAAGGGATGCATTGGGTAATCAAGAGAAAAATAAAGAATCTGCAAGTCTTTGGGAAAGTGAATTAATTGTAAATCAGGTCAAGGGACGGCATGCTACCAAGAATGATCTACTCAAGCGCTACAAGAACAGGGTGTGGGACCTCATGGAATATTTTGAAGGTTTTGGCATTGAATCCATTCCCAGGAAAGAGAATCAAGCTGCTGACAGGCTTGCAGCAGTAGGGGCAGCCTTTGACATTATGGAAAGCATTCAACAAGACAAGGTATAGCCAAACATCCACATGATTGTGAGGCCTTCAGTGCCGGATAACAATGTCAGTTGGCAAGTGTTTGAGAATGACCAGCAAATTGTTAATTTCCTACAAGAAGAAGCTGAATTCTCAGCTAGGAATCAGGACAGACTAGAGCAGCAGTATGGGGATCAAGTAGTGCAGCTGCGGACAAACAAGCTTCCCAAGGGTTTAGTAACGTTGGAGTCTATCTTCAACCCTAATGACCAGTTCCGTAAAGAAAAGGCTAACATACAGGTCAAGAGGGAAGATTCAGAGCCAATTCCGGTTGGGGAAGGCAAAACACTTCAAATTGGTAAAGTGGCCACTGAGCAGGAGAAATCAGATTTCATACAACTTTGTCAAGAATTCCCAGATGTTTTTGCTTGGACTTACAAAGATCTAAGAGGTTTCAACCCAAAGTTGGCACAACATACTATTGAGCTGGATCCGGAATCCAAGCCTGTCAGAAAAGCAAAGGCCAGTGAATCCCCATATTGAGCCTCTCATGAGAAAAGAATTAAGCAAGCTTATTGAGGCCAATATCATCTTCCCCATCAAACACTCAAGCTGGGTTGCTAACTTGGTTCCAGTCAGGAAGAAGAGCAGAGAAATCAGGTTGTGTGTGGACTTCCGAGACCTCAATAGGGCATCTCTCAAAGATCATTACCCACTCCCTTCCATGGAGCAAATATTGCAGGTTGTAGCTGGTTCAGAGAGATTCTCTCTCCTAGATGGCTACTCAGGCTATAATCAGATTATGGTGAAGGGAGAAGACCAATTCAAGACAGCCTTCACAACTAAATGGGGCACATATGCTTACAAGAAGATGCCATTTGGGCTGTCCAATGCTGGTGCTACCTTTCAAAGGGAAATGGACATGGCATTCAAAGGCTTGATCAACAAGATAGTGCTGGTATACCTAGATGATATCACTATCTTCTCAAAGAATGCAGCAGACCACCTCTTTCACCTCAGGCAAGTATTTCAGAGGTGTAGAAAGTTTGGAGTGTCTTTGAATCCCAAGAAGTGCATATTTCTTGCACATGAAGGAAAAAATTTAGGCCATATTGTCTCGAAAGAGGGACTGACAATTGATCTAGAGAGGGTTGAAGTGATAAGAGCACTACCATTGCCAAGTCACAAGAAGGCTCTTCAAAGTTTCTTGGGAAGGATAAACTTTGTTCGGAGGTTTGTCCCAGATTTTGCAACCCTTGTCAAGCCCATCACCAAAATGTTAAAGAAGAGCATGGCTTTTAAGTGGACAGCAGAAGGCAAGGAGAGTTTTGAAGCAATCAAAGAAGCTATCTCTCAGGCACCAACTCTCATCAACCCAGACTTCTCCAAGGATTTCATCCTCTATGCATTTGGAGGCGATGACACTATCTCTGCCATTCTAGTACAGCAGAACAAAGATAATGATGAGCAGCCGATTGCCTTTTTTAGCCAGAGCCTAGATGACTGCGAGGTGAGGTACTCTTTTATTGAAAAGCATGTACTTGCAGTAATCAGAAGCTTGAAGAAATTCAAGCATTTAGTCTCAAACAACAAGGTCCAGTTGCTTGTTCTCACATGCTGGAGTTAAGGACTTCCTCCTCAACAAGGATTTGAATGAGAAAAGGGCAGGTTGGATCACCCGTGTCATGGAATATGACATTGATATCAAGATCACCAAGCTGGTAAGAGGGAAAGGACTATGTGAGCAGCTGGTTTTGGGGAAGCAAAAGGAAGTATGCAACGAAGAAGAGGTTGTTTTGATAGTCCAGGACAGCCATGAGCCAAGTGGCAATCAAGAGGAAGACAATGCTTCCCCCACTCCTTGCTGGACCCAAGGTATTATACACTTCCTAAGTACAGGCCTATGCCCTCCAGAGATGAACAAGACCCAAAGGAGACACTTCAGGTTGCAGGCTGTTCCGTATGCCATTGTTGATGGAATTTTGTTCAAGAAAGATGTGAATGGAGTGCTACTGAGATGCATTAGCACATGTCAGATTCAAAGGGTGTTGGAAGAGTTTCATGGTGTACCAGTAGTGGCCATTTTGTGCCAAGAGTGACAACTCTAAAAATCATGAAGGCTGGTTATTATTGGCCTAAAATATTTAGTGATTTCTATGTATGGATCAAAAGGTGTAAGAATTGTGCATTCTTCAAAGGAAAAGAGAAGTTTTATGCCCTTCCATTGCATCCAATCTCGGTTGACGAGCCATTCATGAAATGGGGTTTGGACTTCATTGAGTCATTAATCCCAATTCAAGCCAAGGGCATAAATGGATTTTGACACCACGACTATTTCACCAAATGGATGAAGCGATGCACTTAAAGAGGTAAATGAGTCTAACATCTTAGACTTTTATGAGGGAATAACAACCAGATTTGGTGTACCTACCACAATAATCTCTGATAATGCATTGGCATTCATTGGATCTAAGGTGACTGAGTGGGCTGTCAAGAACGGTATTTACCTAAGCACTTCATCGAACTATTACCCTCAGGGTAATGGCCAGGCCGAGTCTACAAACAAGAACTTGTTGAGGATCATTAGGAGAACTCTTGATGAGAATTAGAGGTCTTGGCATACCAAGCTGAAATCAGCCTTATGGGCTGATAGGATCACTCCCAAAAGATCCACAGGTAACTCTCCATTCAGGCTTGTCTATGGAAGAGAGGCAATCTTGCCCATGTCACTTGAGTTGCCAACATTGGAACTCATGAAGCAGCTGGAGTTGCTTGAATTTGAGCCCATGGAAGTGAGGTATGCAGAGTTGATGGAGCTGTAAGAGATCAGAAATTAGGCATCCCAAGCAATGGAAAAGGATCAAGCTTTGATCAAGAAGACCTTTGATAGGAAGGCCAAAGATAGATCTTTTCAAGTTGGAGATCTAGTGTTGAAATGGGATGTGGACAGAGAAAAACCGGGAAGGCATTCAAAATTTGATGCCATTTGGAGTGGCCCATACGTGGTCACAAAGTGCAAGAACAACAATGCTTTCCAATTGGCCTCATTAGATGGTGAAGAACTGTAGATTCTAGTCAATGGAATCTATCTCAAGCGTTGCTTCTAGAGGAAAGTTCACTACCTCTGTAAATATTAGATTAGATTTGTCTTCCTCCAAGTGCTTGTGCACATTGTTTTGCTGTAGGTTAGTTTTGTTTTTCCCTAAGTGCTTTGGCACAGCTTGTTATTCATGGAGATGTTTTGTAGTCTTTTGCTTTCATCATGTGACATTCCATCTTCCTCCTTGCACATTCTGAGTCGAGTTGAGGTTCCAAACATAATATTTGATGACTCCATGCCCAATGGACCTTCGAGCAATCGGTATCTTTTCACCTAGCAGGTAGGTATCCCATTGAGTCGTCAAATTGTTATCCAAATCCACCCCCAGGTTGATTTGATAACATACATCAGAATTCTCGAGTCCCAGGAAAATGGATGGATTCAGGGCAAAAATCATGTTTCTAGGCCCCCTCAGAAATTTTTCTAACTCTCTATCCAGGGTTGAAAAAGCAAGCTCGAGAAAATGTGAAAAAGTTACAGAAAATAAGCTTGGGCCAAAAAAATTGTGAAAATCGGCTAAGTCCTTGTCCTAGGAACAGTTGGGACATTCGGGACACCAAGGCGCGGTTCGACCGAAACACCTCCAGGTGGCTCGCGAAGCACTGGGACAAGTGGAACAAATGTACACGAAGGGCGGGCGAACCGTCGGTTCGGCCAAATTAAAAGGAAAATTTTAGCACAGGGACAATCGGGCCGTCGGGGCGCAAGGGCACGCGGAAAGCTGGTTCGGCTAAAGGAGAAGAAAATCAACTAACTGCTCAGGACATTTGGGCCTTGAGGACGTGAACCTCCCGAGATCGGCCGAAATGGAGAACTTTCATACTAAGCAGTTGGGACATCTGGGCCGCGAGGACGCGAAGGACGCGAAAAGGCAAAGCAGCCATGAGCAGAGGAAAGCCATTATGGGTGGTTCGAAGAATTTTTCCCAGACAAAGACCTTTAGGACATTTGGGAAAAATGGACGTGAAGGACGCGAACCTAGCCGGGTTCGGCTGAAATGGGAAACTTCAAAGAGGACAAGTGGGACAAAGGGGCGCTTGAGACGCGAATGGAGCCGAAAGCCAATCAGATCACGCCACGTGTCACCGGCAGAAAAGGGATGAGGAAGCCCATTTCGGGTGGATCGGAGGATTCTGTCCCATGAAGCACTGGGACATCCGGGACAAAAAGATGCGGTGGACGCGAAAGAGCCGGCAGACCCGCGGACCAACCAGATCATGACACGTGTCACAAGGAGAAAGGTCCAAAGGTCAAAGGGTGATTTTTGAAGGAAAATCCCGAGCCAATAAAAAGAGGACACATGTCCAATGAAGCAGAGAAGGAGAGAGAATCACGTGACCAATCAATGCATGCCACGTGTCATCCAGGTGGCAGAGCGCGGGAAGAAATTTAAAAATCCGTTTTCACCTGTTTTGTGCCCTAAATCTTCAGATCGACATATCTTTCGATCCAGAGCTCAGATTTGCATGTTCTTTATATCAACGGAAAGCTTATGAAATTCTCTACGTGATTCTAGGGTTAATCTCGAGTTTTGGTGTAGTCTAGAGGGAGAAAATCAAGAAATGGATCTGACGCGTGTTCATGGCCAGAAGTGACATTCCAGCGACCAGATTTAATGCAGAATGGGTCACATTCTCCTGTAATCTGGTCAAAATGATAGGGTATGGGTTTGTAAGGTCCCCCATGCCATTTTAATGCATCTGTAGTCAAGGAGGGATGGGCTCCCATGTTTTGTACATTTTCTGTCCCCTGGGCTCGACCCATGTAATGTAAAAGCCAGATTTGGCTTATTTCGAAGGGGGAACATTTCTTTAGATAGAAAGCTTCTTCTTTCACTTATAACAAGTGATTTTTGCAAGTATCGGACCTTTTCTAAAATTGTAACAGTTTTCTACCTTTTTGATGTTTGTAATCTGAGGATTTTGGAGTGGAAATGACAATACGAGCTCTGTGATCATTTTCGATCCTCTGTTTGTGTTGCTTGTTTCGTTTCAGACCTCGATTACATATTATCAGCTTGTGCATGATGTTTCATGTTGCATTTTATGATCTATTTCTATTTACTGAGAATAAGAAGTGTTCACCACTCCTCCTTTGGTGTATCACCTATTATTTTAATTTCATTTTTTGCATTTTCTATCTCTGTCTCCTTGTTTTTAGAGTAGGATTAGGTTTCAAACCTCGTAGTTTTACAAAATATAGATCTAAATCGAGGGATTTTGAGGAACCAGCCTCTAACTGGAGATTCCTCTCTCGAGTTTCACAAGTCCCCACACTTGGAGAGAGGTTTCCAGGTTGTGCAATCACACTGGATGCTAGAGTGATCAACCTAGAAGCCTGATCTGCATCCAGGGGTACTGTGAGTCTGCAACAACAGTATTCTCTTAGGAAGATGTTTTTGCAAAGATGTCAGGGGAGAAATCAATATGGACTATACCAAAGCTAAAATTCTAGTGAATGGAGTTCTTCATGTCCTCCACCCCAAGCACAAGAAAATACCAGGTCACTAAATCGGATGACCCTAAAGCTCAAATTCTCTTCGAAGATCTTTGGCTTGTGAAATTATTTCATGACATTAGAGGTGCCTTCAGTAGAAATCAAGGAAGAGGATCCTAATGTTATTTGGACCCTCAAGTTTGATGGGAGTATTTCAACTACTAGATCATGCCTTTGGTGTGGTTCTTATATCTCTAAAATTTGAGATCTTTCCTTGCCTTCAAACTATAATTTGATAATACTAATAGCATGGCTGAATATGAAGCCTTGTTATTAGAATTAGAAATGGCAAGGAAAAAAGGGGATCTGAAATATTAAAGTGCAAGGAGATGCTGATTTGATTGTAAATCAAGTAAAGGGGATCTATCAGGTAAAAATGATTGCCTAAGGCATTACAGGAACAAGGTGTGGGATAACATAGAATGCTTTGATGCTTTTTCCATTAAGGAAGTTTTGAGAGATTACAATGATAAAGTTGATTCTTTAGCTATGTCTACATCTCTTCTCCTTCCTCACTCAAAGTTCAAATAGGACATGTATACCATTAAGATTGTATATCGTCTGAGTGTTCTAGATAATTCAGCACATTGGCAAGTGTTCAATGATGATCAACATGTATTGTCTTTTCTTGAGAAAGATGATAATTTTAGCGAGCTTTATTTTGAAGGATCAGAATCAGCTTTCTATGAGTCCATCTCAAATTCATATCAAGATATTGATGGTGAATTCATCCAGCTCAAAGGTAATAAGATTCCAAAAGGATTAGTTTCTCTGGAAGGTCTATTTGACAAGCATGACTATTTTATTCAGGATAAAAGGAAAGATGAAGGTGCTTCCTTGTCGAGAGGTAGATCAAGTTAATTTGGGCTCTTCTGACCAACCACGGATGGTAAACATTGGAAAATTTTGTTCTCCTAAGGAGAAAGGAAGATTCACTTCACTCCTGAAGAGATATATGGACATCTTGGCATGGTCCTATGTGGATCTGAAGTCTTTCAAGCCTAAGGATGTGTAACATAGCATCCCTTTGAAGTCTGATGTCAAACCTTACAGGTAGAAACAAAGGCATTACAACCCAAATATCTCAGGGACTATCCTTGTAGAAATTATAAAGATGTTACACACAAGGATTATCTTCCCAATCCATAATTCTACAGGGTTGCTAACATTGTCCACAATCGCCGAAAGAAGAATGGTGAGATTTGGATTTGTGTTGATTTCCGTAACCTTAATCAGTCTTCATTAAAAGACAATTACCCATTTCCTATCATGGATCAAGTGTTGCAGACTATCACTAGATCAAAAATGTTATCCATGCTTGACGGATTTTTGGGGTATAATCAGGTCGAGGTGGTTGTTGAGGATCAACATAAAACAACATTCACCACCCCATGGGGACATTTGCTTACAAAAGGATTCCTTTTGGTTTGATTAATGTTGGAGCCATGTTTCAAAGAGCTATGGACTTAGCTTTCAGATATTTGATGGGAAAAGTCATAGTTGTATATTTGGATGACTTGACGGTCTTCTCTAAGAAGTGAAGTGATCATTATGATCACCTGGAGTAGGTACTCTTAAGATGCAGGCGTCATGGGATTTCATTAAATCCTAAAATTCCATGTTCAAAATAACAAAGGTAAGTTGTTGGGTCATATCATGACTAAAGAAGGAACCAAGATTGACCCAGAGCTAGTGAAGGCCATCCAAATCCTTACCCTACCTATAAGCAAAATTGGGGTGCATTCCTTTTTCGGAAAGGTCAATTTCCTAAGAATATTTATACCAAAATTTGTCGATACAACTAAGGATATCCTTGGGATGATTAAAGGTAAGACTCCATTTTGATGGAGCATTGAAAGGAAGCCTACTTTTAAAGAAGTCAAAAGAGCAATTTCTCGTGCTCCTATTATGGTATGCCTAGACTTCAAGAAGGATTTCATCATGTAAAGCTATGCTTTCGCACATACAGTATCAACCATCCTGATGCAAAAGAATGAAGAAGGAATCAAAGCTCCCATTACTTTCATGAGCTTCCCACTAAAGGAACATGAATTGAAGATGTCACAAATTAAAAATCATGCTTATGCAGTGGTGAGAATAGTGAAGCATTTCAAGTATTATGTGTTGAGTTCTCACACTCTCATTTTTGTTCCCGATCTCGCAGCTTAATTCCATTTTGAATCAACAAGAGTTGGGTATTCAATGGGGTAACTGGATAGCCAAAGTCTAAAAATACGAATTGGACATCAGACCTACTAAGTTGGTACGAGGAAGAGGCCTATGCCAATTGATCATAGAAAACAATTTTGAGACAGAATGCAAGGAAACTGAAGGTACTTCTTCAGAATTTCCCATGGTGCTTTTTGTAAGCACAACCGATGAATGGTACATAGATATCACTTGCATTTTAACTTATGGAAAATTTCCCCAACATTTAATCCAAAAATAAAATAGGAAAGTTAAATTAAGGTCCATGAAGATTCATTCTATGGGATAATGGTATATACAAGAAGGGTATTGATGGTGTATTCCTACGTTATGTTGATAAGTCTCAATAGATAAGGTTGCTAGAATCCTTCCACAATCTAGCATGTGGAGGAAATTTCTCTTCCTCCATGATAGCTTACAAGATCTTATAGGCCAGGTACTATTGGCCTACCCTCTTTTGAGATTCAACTAAATGGGTGGCTAAGTGTGAAGCTTGTCAACATTTCATTGGCAGCTCTTCCCTTAAATCTTGTGATAATTGAAGAACCTTTTCACCAATGGGGAATTGATTTCATCAGAGTACTAAATCTTTTCTCCAGTGCTATTCATAATTATGTGCTCACCACCACATAATTTTTCACCAAGTGGGTGGAAGTTGTGCCAATCAAGCGAGAAACCTCCTGGAGTTGTGTGTAACTTTCTCAAGGAGAATACAACTGTTAGATTCGGTATACCTCACAATATCATTGCTGACAATGCTTCCAATTTCTCATCACATGAGTTAACAAAAATTTTCTATGGATTTGAGATCACGTTGGCTCATTCATCTGATTATTACCCCCAAGGCAATGGTTAGAGTGAATCAAGCAACAAAAACACAGTGACCATAATAAAAAGATGGTTGATAAGAATCGAGAGGACATGACATAGAGCATTGTATGATGCATTATGGGTAGATCGGACTAATCCTAAGCAAGTGATTGGAATGTCCCCATTCTAGGTATTATATGGAATTGATGTTGAGATTCCTATCTCAATAGAATTGTCAAATACTTACCGGTTGGCTAAACCAATTGAGGATGAAACTTTTCAAAGTTCCATTAAGAAAAGGATAATGTACTTAGACAGGATAGAAGAAGAACGAAAAAAAGGTGGTGGATCGCATTGTAGATCATCGAGAGAAAATTCAAAAAGATATTTGACAAAAAATAAAAGCAATGTGATTTCTAAGACTGAGATCTAGTACTTCTCTGGGATAAGAGAAGGGAATAGAAAGGGATGCATGGAAAGTTTGATTATTTATGGAAAGGTCCTTTCAAAATCCATCGATGAATGGTGAAAGTAGATTTTGTCTATCATATCCTAATGGATATTTTCTCCCTCTACCTTTCAAAGTGGTAAACATCTAAATTTGTTCCATCGTAATGTAAGATTCTCTCTTGACCGTATTATAATTTATTTTCTATTGTGTGTTTGCTTTGTATTTATTTACTTATTTCTTTCTTTCTTTTTAGTTTTGATTCTTTTGACCTCGTATCCCAATGGATAAAGCTTTTGATACATGAGTTCTCTTCCTTTACTGTCTTAAAGAAATTTCCCAACTAGAGCCAATTTGTTATCTCATTTTAGTGATTTTAGATAAAATTGAGATAACCATAGAATTTTTTTGGAAAAATCTCTTAAAATTTCCCTTTGAAAGATATTTTTAGGTTTTCAGGTTTTCATCACATGAAAACATGTTTCTTTCATTTTACATGTCTTATGTTTCCGAAACCAAAAACATAATTATCTAAGTCCATTATGTCGGGTTTTCGAAATTTGAGCATTGGAACATGCTTTTCCCAAAGCATGGTTTATGTCGCTTGTTCCCGAAACTCGAAACCCAATTGGCTAACCATTGTGTCAAGTTTTCAGAACTTCCAAACATCGAAACATGATTTTTCAAATGCATGTTACATGTCTCATGTTTCCCGAAACCCGAAACCCGAATTGAATCAAATCCTTTGTATCAGGTTTTCGGATGCTCCAAGCATGATGACATGTCATTAATGTCTAGTTTTCTAGCAGTTGGCACACATGTCAAGTGAGGTGTAATTAATGCTAGGCTATTATAAATAGTCATTTTTTCCATGTCATTTGTTACCATTCATTTTTGTTGCATTGGATTTTCGTTGATGCTTCCTCTACCTCCAAACCCGATCGAGCTTCTGATTGATTTTGCCAGCCGTTTTTTTATCATTTTTCAAGCTAGTTGAAGGTATTCTTCTCTTCTTTATTTTTAGAAGATTTTTGGTTATTTTGTGATTTTTTTTCTCAGGGTTTCCTTTTCTTTTCTTTCTTCATTACTGTTTTAGCGTTTTGAGTTGTTTTTCTTATTTCTTGTCTTTTTCATGAGGGCTCTTATTTGAAATTGACCCTAGGTTATTTACTTGTTTTTCATAGTTTGTAACTTGTATATTTTAAGATTATTCTAAAAATTCCTAAGTGATCATGAGGTAGGAATTTCTCATGTTCCGACATGTCGAAGCCTTTGATATGCTTGTTTTAAGTTTTGCAGGTGTTTAACATTTCACTCTTTCTGCATTATTTCAGTTTGGCTACCCGCTCAACATCCATCAAGATCCGTAGTGTGTCAGGAAGTTCTACCTACTCAAAATCCTCTAGTTTCCACCATTGTGTTGGGGTTTCCTACTTTTCTGACACTTCCTCACTTCTGCAGTGTGTTGGGTTTTCATTAATGCTCGGATGTCCCGACTTCCAAAATACATTCCATTTTATCATGTTTCAAGGTGTTTTGCAAGTTTCAAAATCTGAACAGTGTGGTGGGTTTGTGCACCTATTCAACAAACTTTCAAGCCTGATTTCTCTTCAAGAAATCATCAAGGAATTTCTTCTTTGAGACTCCTCATGTCGACCAAACAATCTAAGGATAAGTCAAGAAAGATGAAGTATAAATATCAGAAGATGGAATCTTCTTCTTACATAAGCTACAATTATGACATTCGGGACACAGAGCTCGGTAATATAGATATGGAGGAATTTTGGAAGAGAATTGAGGATTCTTCTCATAATTCTTGGATGAAGTCGATAGCAGGTAGCGGTCTCCCTCTTGCAGCAGGATTTCCAATATTAGCTCAATGCCCTGAATTCATCCTGGCCTGTGCTTCCAACTATGACTTAGCCTCCTGCTCAGTAAGAAATCAAGCAAGAGAGTCTATAGTGAAATTGGATGGAGGTTACTTTGATCAACTCCTAAGGTTTCCCGACTTTGTGGAGTATGTTTATTTAGACCTTAAATCAGCACAAAAGGCCTGGGACAAAGATCAAGCATGTAAACAAGAATTTCTTGATCAAGGCTAAGCCAGTTGTTTCTAGGTTTCCCAAGTCGGTCCCTAGAAGTGATTTTATTCTTGAAATTAGTGATATCATCACCCTACTGAGTCGATTATTTGGGCTCCCAGAGTCAAAATAATTCCAAGGGTGGATGTACCAGTTCATGGTCATCATAAAGAAGAATGACCAAGGGATTGATTGGGGTAGCCTAATAAGTGACGAGATAGATTCCCAAATGAAAATAGTCTTGTCTACTATTGGACCCCTAGATTATTGACCAATTATGAAGGTGCGTAGGTACACAAAATCCCAATTATGGAATGGCACGAAAGGAAAAAGTTACGTAAGAGAAGGGTTTGAGGAAGCCCGTGGTGCGCGACGCATGAAGACAAAACCAAAGGGTTCGAGGACTTAGTCAATTTGGACATCCAGAGAAGAACACATGAAAAGCATGACCTAATTGCGCGTGGATAAGATGTCAGCCTAGTGACAGTTGGCCTAGGAAGGAGCATGCCTATGATAGAATCTTCTAGAAGAACATCATGGGATAAAGTGGAAAGCTCAGGCCTGGAGAAGCATGCTCACATGGAGGACCACATTCAAACACTTGGCACCGGATCTGAGGGTGCTGGAGGGCGAGTTAGCAGCCCAGGAAAGCTATAAATACAAGCACCTACAGAGATAGAAAGATATTGATAGAGAGTGGGCGGAGCTCTGTAGAAATGCTACAAGGACTCTGTCAAGTGGATAGTTGTATTCGGAGAGGATGCATTAGGCTTGGGGGTTGTAAATTTTATTTTTGGTAGCTTAGTTACTTTAAGTCTAGTGCAATGCATGACTGTGGTCTACTTCTCTGTGACCCTCTGTAATGGTTCCATGGATGTAATAAGGTTTCTGTTATAATATATACATGAATATCAATGATTTGGATGCATATTTCTCTCTTATGAGTTCTCTTTCCTTTCATGCTAAGTATTGATGCTTGTATGTTTCTTTCTATCATACTACATGTTATGGATTCTGTTAAGTACTCGAGTTTGAAATGACTACAAGGATCTAGAGGCCATTCTGAGCCCTATGGTTCTTGTATGTCCTAATTTCCCTTCTAAAATATCTCACACAAATCATAGATGATGTTTCCCACTAAACTCACATAAAAGAGAGACTCGGTACCGTGCGTGCCTTAGGTGAGCGCTCAACTTTCGTTGGGTGATAGGTCAAGAGCATGGGGTTCCTTTCTTTTATGATAGGGGTAAAAATGACTACATCTTGGTTCCATTACTGGGACCTCTTTTCGAAGTTATGGTGGGATTTAGCATACATCATGATATGTGTAATGAGTAATGACAGAGTGATTAACATTTGAAAGTGTTGAATCTGTTTCAAGAGCACAAAGGATGAATTTTCTTAGAGATTCAGCAGACTGGAATTGAGTTTGATACGTGTAGATGGGTAGAAGAGAATCTCTACAATGATATGTATGAGACCTTTTATTGCTTCCCGTGGAGTGTATGAATGGATCTCACCTATGCATCTAGATCTAGTTGGCATTATGGATCGCATCTGTGAACCCAAGAATAATACCAAAGGCTACGGGATGTAGATCCGACATTGACTGTGCTATTGATCATTGGTGGAAATAAGTATTGGCTAGCTAAACTCTAGAGTATGCCATTTCCACGTATTCCTATCTGGAGGTTACTAAGTTTGAGTTTCTGAGGGATCCCATAGGATCATTTCTACATGTTTTCCCTCTGGATTTGAAGATCTTGATGATTACCATGAGTTTAGAGGCTTTCCCAATGGTTGGCTAAACCATTATGAGTGCTCGGTGAGGAATCTAGGGTGGAGGAAGATGGCATATGTTATGGCGAGAAAAAGAAAGGGAGGAAAGATGACTCAAGTATGGTGAAGTGTGTGAAAGGGAGATTGCTAGACAACATGAGGTTGCAGGTGTGATGGATGTATGGTGGCATACATTACGGGAAGGATTTTAGGTTCATGTTGAGGACGTGGAACCTAAGTAGTCTATGTAACCCCATCTTGGCAAGCACATGAGAGAAACCCCTTCACTTCTCGATGACAAATTTGTCACATGGAGAAATAAGAAGTATTGGCATGCATATAAGCCCACCTAGTGACTGGACCTTGGTGCTTGATTTTCTAGATCAGGGGGATAATATTGTTAATGTAGTTGGTTATATTGGAGGTGATTGTTCTATGCCCAGGAGGTATAATTTATCATTTGGGACTTTTATGGCTGCAAACACCAGCCCAGTGTTAGGACTTTTTGGGCAAGGTATAGGCACACAAACATTTAGTCTCACATCTGGGAGTGGCACGGGGTATACTATTAGAAGTGGGGTATTGTTGTAGACCATGGGTGTGCAGCTCAGTGGAACTATGGGGACCCTTGGCATGGCCACTTCAAGACTTGGTGAGCCTAGTGGATATGTTGGTTTGGGACCTAACGGATTAGGTGGTGGAGGAAACACATGTGGAAACCAAGAATCTAGAAGAGGAGGATTTGGGCCCCAACCACCTCCATAAGTTTTCTTTGAAATGTCTCTACATTTTCCTAATTATAGAGGTATTGAGGATGCTGTGAAACATGTTCACAAATGTGAACTACTATGGCGCACAAAGGGTGTCATAACCCCAGAATGCAAGGCTTAGTCAATTTGTAACCATGTTGCAAAGGCACATGCATAGTTGGTATAGGAAGTATGACCCTCATAAAATAATGGTGAATACTACCTTAAAGAATGTATTCTTGGTAGAGTTCCACATTCTTGAGTTTGAGCAGAAGAGCATCAGTCGTTTGAAGGAGATTTAGCAAGGAATGGAAGAGAGTGTGTGAGAGTATGATGCACACTTTAAAACTCTCTAATCTAAATTATCATATGATATTCACCCTTCACAGCATGCTAGTGGTTTTTTGGGGGTTCATCACCCCTTTTAGAAGGGCCTTATCTCATAAAAATTTTATAGACCCACGTGAGGCATTGGAAGCTACCTTGTGTGTCGAAGCAATTGGTAGTGTTAATACCGACGTTAGCCCATTCTTGGAGGTTGATCACTGCTATGGCCAAGCAGTTGGAAAATTTTTTGAACTCAGGCCGATGAGACTCGCAGATGGTTTGTGGTGCATAGATTGTGAGATAGAGGGGCATGTTAAGGATAATTTCCCCTGGAGGATAGTACACACTGTGGTAGTAGATTGTGAAATTTGTCATGGGGACCACGATGCAAGTAGATGCCCCTTACTGCAGCATGCAATCAAGAAGAATGTATCTTGTTATTGTAATATTTGCACTTCTACAACCCATAATACTAAGGACTGTAGGCTCATTAATCAAATCCATGAGGCCATTGATCATGGGGTGTGCCAAACCAACGTTACCAGTAGTTCCAAGGGAGATGATCACTGTTATGAGGAGCACATAGATGGAGGGACACACAAAAGAGGTTTTCAGGGAGGATTATGTGGTCATGGTAACCACGAGGGAGGAAGGAATGAGCTCCCACGTGGAACTGATTAAATTGTGGATCTACGGAGCATTACAAATGTGAATGCTCAGACTTGTTGTGGTGCTCATGGTGTGAAAAGAAGCATAAGTATGAGGAGTGCCCAAAATTGTTTGAGCATATGAATCAATAGCACTGGAAGGACAAGGGCACTGCAATGGTCAGTATTACGAAGGCAGATATATAGTATATGCCTTAGGTAACATGGGATGTAGGTTTAAAGCCTGTCTTGGTAACAACAAGGGAAGAAGCTACGTGTGTAAGAGAGATACCCAGACAGAGGAACCTGGTTTTAAGGGAGGAGGTCATTCATGGAAAGTATCCAAACCCCTCGCATCAAAAGGAGATATATCAGGACACAATGGATGTCATCCGGAGCATCCAAAGGGAAATCCAGTGTCTAAAGGAAAAATCCGGAGGAGGGAACAAGGAAGGATAGTCGAGGCACCAAAGGATGACCTGGATGAGGTCAAGGAAGTGTGTAGAATGCTAAGGCAGGAGAATATCATTCCCTTACTAGGATCATGGATGAGAGAGAAGGTACCATGTACCGAAGGAGAGTGTGAGAGGTAGGTCTTGCATGTGAAACTTCCCCCTCACGGTCTTGACTATGAAAAGGATATCATGTTGAATGCAATTGTAGATGGATGTATCCTCAGTAATATCCTCATTGACACAGAGCGCGGAGGTTAATGTTCTAACTTTGGATGCATGGCATCAGATGGGAAGACCTACATTACAGCCATCTTTGAATGTGTTGTATATGGAAAACAAAACTAAGGCAATGCCCATCGGTGTCTTAAAGGATGTAGCTATTACTATCCAAGGAGCTAAGTTTACTAGGGACTTTGAAGTCTTGGCACTCACCGAGGTGGACAATTTCCTAGCACTACTTGGGTGCCCTTGGTGTTACAAAAACAATGCAGACCTTCAGTTCAACAAAGGGTACATCAACTTCAAGAACAAGGAGGAACGGGTCATTATACCCCTGCTTGATGTGAATTTGACACCCTATAGTGAACTATTGGGGGAAGAAGTTCTGGATAGGATATATGTGTGCTTAATCGAGACCCAAAGATGATACACCCTACTAACAGGGTTATCCAGTTTGAATATTCTCAGTCATTAAGTGATACCACCATTCTGGCATGTGAAAATTGGGTGCATGGGACTTATGAATTAATGGTATGGTAGTTGAGAGGGTCAGTGACCAAGGTAACAAAGACATGCATGGTTTGGCACCTTAGAGGAAAATAACTACCCAAGTATTGGGGAGGATCCTTCTCCGAGATTTTTCTGCAGGAGGTGGAATTTCAAAAAAGAATGAGAAGGAATAGAGAGGGATGCTAAGTTATGTCTTTCTTGGCACAACAACACGATGGTGGGATACACATCAGGAGAGCCTTTTAGAGTGGCACAAGGTAAGAATTTATCTCTCTGTTACATTTTCTAGGAGCAATGTGCC
Source organism: Taxus wallichiana var. yunnanensis (assembly GCA_018340775.1). NCBI lineage: Eukaryota > Viridiplantae > Streptophyta > Pinopsida > Cupressales > Taxaceae > Taxus > Taxus wallichiana. Next base: position 52,843,408 of record CM031239.1, read on the forward strand.
CACCATCACCAAGGAGTGCCATGGGAAGGAACCTACCTCTTTCCATATTCAGGAGTGTGAACGGGTCTAGAGAGAAGGCACAGAAGCCTTGCCACCATCCCTCTAGGTGCACAAGTTATATTCTACACTGTAGGGTTACAAATGTGCATGGTGTATTCATTTGGAAACACACCGCCATACAAGGAATTGGCAAGAGCTCACGACTGACCTTATTCAAACCTTTGAGTATCGGAGTACCAAACCATCATTTGATAAGGCCTTGCAGGGTATCAAGTGCCTTACCATGGGGGATAGTGCCAGGATGGAAGATAGGTTATTGGAATTACTAGGTGAACCAGGATAGGAGGTGGATTTGAAGAAGAAGTAGAGGAAATAGAAGATTTATAGCTTGAACGTGCGTGTTTGGAAAAAGAAAAAGGAAAGTTGGTGTATGTGATTGATGGAGAGGAATCGAAAATCTTGGATGTTAACCATTCTGTAGGGACACATGAGGTAGTGGAAAATGTTGATACTCACATGTGTGTGCCTACCATGAACCCTTAAAAACAAAGAAGGTTAACATCGGTTCAAGAGGAAGACCTAAGGAAGCTATTATTAGAGATTACTGGTTAGAGAATGAATTTTCTAAGATCATTGATCTGCTACATGAATTTGAGGATTTATTACCACACGGGTACCATGAGCTCAAAGGCATTCATCATTCCTTAGGGGAGATGAAGATAAAATTGAAGGAAGGTGCGTGCTTAGTTAGGAAAAATCCCTACCAGATGAATCCCAATTTTCGCGTGAAGGTTAAGGATGAGATAGATAAAATGATAGCTCTTGGGATCATTGAGGTAGTGGAAGAATTGGAGTGGATAAGTTCAATGGTAATCAACATCAAGAAGGATGGGCAAATTAGGATCTACGTGGATTATAGGGAACTAAATGTTGTCTGTGTCATTGATCCCTTTCTGACCCCCTTCACTGAAGAAATTTTTGAAGGAGTTGCTAGGCACAAAATCTATTCCTTTACGGATGGATTTTCAGGGTACCACAAATTCTAGATTGCAAAGGAGGACCAAGAGAAGACAACTTTTGCCACTAAGTGGGGAAGGTTTGTATACACGGTCATTCCCTTTGGGTTAAAGAATGCTCCTATTGTTTTCTCATGCATAGTGGTGCAAGCATTCTAGGACTTCATCCATAAGTTTCTTCAGGTCTATTTGGATGATTGGACAGTGTATGGTCTAGTTAAGGACCATTGTGACAATTTAAGGTTAATGTTTGAGAGGTGTAGGTAGTTGAGGATATCCCTCAACATTAAGAAGTCTGTGTTTGCTACACCCTTTGGGACTTTATTGGGACATATCATATGTAAGAGGGCTTATTGGTAGATCCCGCTAAAGTCATGGTTATTGTGGGATTAGGGGAGCCTACTATCCATAGTGCAGTGCGTGGATTCCTTAGGCATATGGGCTATTACAGGAAATTCATCAAAGGGTATGCCAAGATCGCCACACCTTTAGAGAAGCTTCTTAGACATAAAATTTCCTTCCATTAGGGAGAGGCGCAACAGAGGGCATTTAATACATTAAAAGATAGGCTTGTCACTACACCTATATTACGTTTTCCCTCTTGGGACAAGCCCTTTCATGTCCATGTAGATCCCTTAGGGACCACCATTGGAGCAAGGTTACACACAGCCAAGTGAAAGGATTGTTGATCATCCTCTGTGTTTTGTAAGTAGGAAGTGGACACCAAAGATAGCAAAATTATACCACAACCGAGTGTGAGGCATTGTCGATGATCTATGCACTCTTCAATTTTAGGTAGTATCTCACTGGCATCACCCTTTGTGTTTTACACTGACCACATGGCATTAAATTATTTAATAAACAAGCCTATCCTATAAGGGTGCATATGTCGGTGGGTGTTTTTATTTCAAGAGTTTGAGTTTATTGTTGTAGTGAAGCCTGGGAAAAATAATTGTGGGCCTGATCATCTATCAAGAATTTATTCAGGGGAGGACATGTAGAGTATTAAGGAAACAATGTCAGACATGTAACTATTTAGGTTGCATCACACACCCTCAGACTTGGAAGAGATTGCAGTATTTTTAAAGGAAGGTGTGGCACCGGAGGGAATGAAGACATTGGAGAAAAAGCAACTGGCCATACGCGTCGTGCCCTACATGTTAATCAGTGGAGACTTATACAAGTTGGGATGTGATGAAGTTTTACACAGGTGTGTATTAGACCATGAGCACCTAGCCATCATGTAGGAAGCACATGGAGGAAGTGCAGGTGGGAATTATGTAGGTGATGTTACCGTGCATGAGATATTAATGGCAGGTTTGTGGTGGGAAACCCTGTATAAGGATTGTAAAGACTATTGTAAAGCGTGTGACCATTGCCAGTGCATTGGTAAACCAGGAAGGATAGATGAAATTCCTTTTTTCCCTATCCCTAGCGTAGAGCCTTTTACAAAGTGGGCAATAGACTTTATAGTACTAGGTCATGTTATGTCATCACTTGCATAGATTATCTAACAAGTTGCGTAGAGGCATCTTCGACTAAAGATTGCATAATAGCCACAAAGCAGTTAAAGGTTCTTGTGGGAGAACATTATCACAAGGTATGGGTGTCCGCTGAGTTTGACCAAGTGATAAGGGCATGCATTTCTTGAATGAGACCATGAGGATTCTGTTATCGAGTTCATTATGGCTCATCACAAGACTATGCCCTATCACCCACAAGAAAATGGAAATACATAAGCATTCAAAAAAATATTGAGTCATACCCTAACCAAAATTTTTGATGTTAGAAGACAAGATTGGGATGAAAAAGTATTAGCAAATATTGTGGGTTTATAGGAAAACGTATAAAAGGCTAAACAAAGCCACACATTTTTAGTTGGTTTTTGGCGTGGAAGCAGTTTTTCCGGTTGAATTCATGTTGCCTTCTCTACGAATAATGTGCACAAGAGGGTTCACCAATGAAAAATCAATGGAAGAAAGGATTGAGGAGTTAATGAAGCTAGATGAGATATGATCACTCACCAGGTGGAGCCGAATAGGAGAAAAAGCAAAGTATAAGGCTTGGTATGATTGCCACATTAGAAACAAGAAGTTTGAGGTTGGGCGGATGGTGTTACTATATGATTCTAAGTTTATGCATCATCCCGGGAAGTTGAAATTCCATTAGGTGGGTCTTTACACAATCTCATACATCCTTGGTTTGGGCACGTGCTAATTACAAGCAATGAATGGGACAAAGTTTCCTGGACACTTTAATGGGAGTAGGCTAAAGCCCTACTATAAATAGGTCTTCTTGGTGTTTGTAAATAAGTCAGTTTTTATAGTTAGTTTAGAAATTTCCTTTATGCATTTCCCTTTCTTGTGTTTCCCTTTTGTGTTTTTTTGTTTTGCACCTTGGGCACTGGTAACCTTATTGCTACTTTGGATAATTTTTGAGTGGGAAGAGGACCATGCATTTTTACAAGTTTGGGGTAGAGAAATGTGAAGGAGCACATGGTTAGAGTGCCAAAGAAGTGTATGTTAAAAATCCCTGTTGAATGGCCCAGTTAAAAGAGGTGTGTGGAGAGAAAAGATGAAAGGATGGTTGGTGCCAGGACAAAGCTACTTTTAGATCCCATGTACTAAGGAGGAGAAAGCACATTAAGCAACATGAGGTAGGTGAGAGCAAAATCAAGATAGAAGAAGTGCCTTTGGCACTAGTTACGCACGTGCAAGAGTCTCCTGTCATGTTGGATTGGTTGTGCACCAGAAGGTTGGAGGAGTTTTCACATAGGTTGGGCACGTGAGTGAAAGCGCTGAAGATAGAATTTGTTTGAAAAAGCTGCATTAAATGAAAAAAGTATGGTGGTAGGTGAAGTAGCATTTAATGTTCGAAAAGAGAAAAGCTATAAGTAAAGGGTCGAGGCATTTTCATTTTCACTTTGCGAAATAGAGAAAGAAGTGAGTTTTACAAACTAGGGTTTCTAGATTTGATCGTGTGAAGAAATATCTGTGAGATTGAAGCGTGAGTAGCCAGTTTGAATTTGTAAACTAGAAGGAAGGGGTTACACGAGTGTGAGAAAAGTTGTGAGGAGGCACCATCTTGTGGAAGTTTTATCCTAGTTAGGACTCAACAAACTAGGGCATGGGTTCAAGAGTAATTTTATCACGGTGCTTGAGATTGGAGGTGGAAGAAGTTTAAGAATAGAGTAACAAGGAGGGAGTGAAGTGATAGGATGACGCGAAAATGGCACCCAAGAAAGGGAAGTGCAAGGACAAGGCCAAGAAGTAAGAACCTAACGTGAGTAATAAAATGAAGACTGGTATACGGAGATGTAATACCCATATGGGTTAATGATGGGTAAGGAGTGGGAGTCCCACCTAAGGAACGTTCCTGTGAATGATTATAACCACTGAATGAACACAATCGAGAAAGAAATGGAACTGGATTTAGTGCACCCACAAACAAATGGACACTAAAGGGCTTTCCCATCTACAATGATGATGTTAAGGTCAAATTGGAGAAGGCGGGGTTGTTACAACACTATTAGTTGCCATATTTTGGAAAACCAGAACACCTATACCAATTGCTAATGTCACAGGTACATGAAGATTACTTCCACTTTGTAGGGCGTAAGATGCACATTACTCCCCAACTCATCTCTCAGTTCACAGGCCTCATATGTGAAGGAAACAACTTAGAGGATGACCTGAGTGATAAGGAGGTAATTCAAGAAACCATCAATGAATATGCCTACAAGAAGGGGTCGAGATACTATGACATCTCAGACATCAAGGACCTAGTGATGAAAATGGCCGTGCATCTGGTAACAAAGATGAATGGCTAGGAGAGATGGACCCAGGTTAATAAATCTTGGTTACATGTCTATAGGAATATTACAGAAGGCACCATTTATAACTTATCTACATACATCATGCGGAGGAAATTTTCTGTTGCATGAAGGAGGGGGACAGAATCCTCTTTGGCACCAGACAATTTTATATGGGAGTACCCTACCGAGGATCCTTTTCCCGCAAAGAGATTTGAGAAGTATTATTGCGACACAATGACAACACCCCATAAGGCGTGACTAGAGAAGTGGTATATGTGCCTGAGGAACACATTCGGGGTAGAGTGGAGGAACCCCAAACAACTTCCAAAGAATCACCGAGGGGGAAGCCGGATTTTTAGTATATAAACATTTTTGCACTCGCAAGTTCAGGATGACAGATGAATCATGAAGTCCATGGTGCAAGCTTCCCTTCACTTTCACATGTGAATACTTCCAAGCGGGAGTAAACAGATTCAAGGAATCCAAGAAGCTAAAGCTGGAACTAGGTAGTCTAGACCAGAGCATAGAGAGATGTGAAAAAGGTTGAACTACCCTAACGCAGTAAGCACACATACGTGGAAAGGTATGTGTCACATGAGGTCTAGATGACAAGGCCGATAATGTTACCCATTATAGGAGGATCTGCGGCATGCATATACCTCTATATAAGGCCCAAGTTTGAGAAGGGCACATACCTAGAGAATGATGTCTCCATACCTGATGATCCCATGGGTAGGAAGAATCCCGTGCCCAAGAAGAGGGGAAGAGAAGAAGAAGAAGCACCAAGAGTGTAGACTACTCAAATAGTGAGCATGCCGACAACGAGTGCCAAGCCTAGTACTTACACATAGAGAAATAAGTCCTTGGTGAAGGATAAGACACCAAAAGTGGAGGCACCTAGGTAACCCCTCACTAAGGAAAATTCACCTGAGGAAGAGGAAGAGGCTGAATCCACTGTCACGGAGTCACCTCTCATAAAAAAGTATAGAATGGAAGAGGAAGATGACTCGGAGGAGACCGACAACATAGAGAAGTACATGGGTGGAAGAGAAGACGAGAGTGAAGAAGATGATAGCAAGGAGGATGAGCCTGAAAGAGACCAGGAGCCACATGTTTTTAGTGTGTATGACTCAGGAGAAGAGAGTGGGGAGGAGAAACAAGAGTTCGTATTTGTGTGGTGCAAGAGTACCCAGGATGAGGAAGGTACCCAAGACATGGGAAAGAGTGAGGAGGTTGGCACGGAAAAGTAGGAAGCCATAAGCTTCACAAAGGAGCAGATCACCAAGGTAGCAGAGAGAGAGGCAAAGAAAATGCTCGAGGCCTTAGTAGACCAAGAGTTAGAGTGCGCAACGCTAACATAGTGCTAAAGGAAGGAAAGGAGGAAAACATTGAAAAGGAGCATGACAGCATGGGAGGAGGTCCTGCTCTAATGGTGAGTTTTCCCAAAGGTGCACACTTAGGTAGGAGGACCCTTGATACAAAAAAAAGACAAGTGATGGGTTACGTTGATGACTCAAAGAAGGTGCTACGCATGTGGTTCTAAAGCACTGTAACCACAGAAAGGCTTTTAGCCATGGGGTCATTTGAAAAGGAGGGTGCGTACCCCAAAATGAAGAAGATGGTCTCTTGGGAATTTGAATCCCACATTGATGAGCCAGACTTTGAATTCTACCAAGGAGCGATCATCACAAGATGCAAGTCTAAGGGATCCAATCCTTAGGTAAATTCCTAGGAGTTCTTAGATGAGAAGGTATGTAATGTGCTCAACAAGGTCGTAGTCAAGACAGAGGCTAGGCTCTTTGTGCATAATGACAGTATAAGAGTGCTAGAGGGAAAGCTAGGGAAGAAAGAAGAGGAGCTGGTAGAGAAGGCCAAGAGCTTGAAATAGGAAGAACTGATCAGCGCACAACTAAGGTGCAAGTTAAAGGATGAGAAGAAAAAGGTGTAGGAAGTATACAAGAAGGTGGATTCTATCAAGAGTGCCATCCTTTTAAAGCACCCAAACCTAGCACCACCCACACAGAAGTACATATCCATTCTGGAATGCTTAGAAGATCTAACGTGTGTCCTCACCATGGAGAGATAACCTTTGGCCCTGGAGTCTACAGAGGAAGTGGCCATGCGCTTAAAGGAAGAGGACATGTTGAGGGTGGTAGCACTCATTGCTGAGTATAGTAAGGTGCTCAAAGAGGTTAAAATTACTTCCTAATCTATTGAGGCTACATATGATACTTGTGTAAACAAGGATAAGGTAGCAAGCACCTTGCTCACCACACTCGAAGTGGAGCTAAAGGAGTTCCAAAAAAGAATAAAGGAAATAGGGCGAGAGAGACAAGTTCCTTGCCAAAGTAAAGAGAAAATCTAAAGAGATTGATACATTAAGGGGTTCAATCAAGGCCTGGTTGAAAGAACTATACCCTTAGATTATCGGGAGGATGGACATGCTCAAATACATGGGCAAGCAGATGGAGAAGATTGTTGACACTTTGGGCACCTAGAGTATTGGCCTAAGTTTTAACAAGGTGAGCATCTTGATTGACAACCTCTGTTAGAAGTCACGGAGTGAGGTCAACATATGGAACAAGCTGGAGGTAGACTTATGGAAGAATTTTCCTAGCTTGCTTTGAGTTGATGCCCCCCCCATTATTACTTATTCCCCAATTCTTTCATTCCTTTATTCTTTTACAAAATGTAAGACTACACCTTGGTTCCTTAAGGTAGTGTACATCTTGGTTAAGTGGAGTGTTTCCACAGACAGAGAACAGGCATAGTTTGGGGTGATATTGTACCACTTGATTATTGACCAAGTATGAAGGCACGTAGGTGCACAAGGTCCCAGTTATGGAATGGTGTGTAAGGCAAAATCACGCAAGAGAAGGGTTTGAGGAAGCCAATGGAATGCAACGTGCGAAGACATAACCAAGGGTTTGGGACTTAGTCAATTTTGACATCTGGAGAAGAACATGTTAAAAGCATGACCCGGGTGCACGTGGATAAGATGACAGCCTGGTGACAGGTTGGCTCGGGAAGGAGCATACCTGCGATAGAATCTTCTAGAATAACATCATGGGAGAAAGTGGAAAGCTCAGGCCTGGAGAAGAATTCTCTCATGGAGAACCACATTTGGACACTTGGCACCAGATCTGAGGGTGCTAGAGGGTGAGTTGGCAGCCCAAGAAAGCTATAAATATAAGCACTGTAGATACAAAAAGATATCGATAGAGAGTGAGCGGAGCTCTGCAGAAATGTTGCGAGGACTCTATCAAGTGGATAGTTATATTTGGGAGAGGATGCATTAGGCTTGGGGGTTGTAAATTTTATTTTTGGTAGCTTAGTTACTTTAAGTCTAGTGTAATGCATGACTACTGGTCTGCTTCTCTGTGACCCTCTGTAATGGTTCCATGGATGTAATAAGGTTTCCTGTTATAATATATACATGAATATCAATTATTCGGATGCATATTTCTCTCTTATGAGTTCTCTTTCCTTTCATGCTAAGTATTGATGCTTGTATGTTTCTTTCTATCATACTACATGTTATGGATTTTGTTAAGTACTCGGTCTGAAATGACTGCAAGGATCTAGAGGTCGTTCTGAGCCCTATGGTTCTTGTATGTCCTAATTTCCCTTCTGAAATCTCTCACATAAATCATAGATTTTGTTTCCCACTAAACTCACATAAAAGAGAGACTCGGTACCCACGCGTGATTCAGGTGAGTGCTCAGCTTTCACTAGGTGATAGGCCAGTGCCCATGGGGTTCCTTTCTTTTGTGATAGGGGTAAAAATGACCACATCTACCAGAAAGTTCTATATGATGTCATACGTCACCTATGTAGCAGCAAGACATGAGAAATTACCTAGGGCTAGATGCAAAGGGAAACCAAGAAACGAAACACATATATCGGTACTTCCCTTAGCTAACAATAAAAGGGTCTAAAGACCAATATAGAAGAGTGAACAATGCCTTCTTCTATGAAAACATTTGCAAGTTGGATCCTGATCTGAGGAAGAGATGGGTTTCTGATGAAGCATGGGATGAAGTGTCAAAATGAAGTTGCATCTTCTTGCAATTCAAGAAGTTTACTTATCTTCAGGTGGTAAGGTTCCATGGTAACCCTTTCTTTAGACAGGTTCCTAGGTGACAAACTGATCCTTATGGAATTAGTCAGACAATTGTTGGATTTTCACAAATTCCAACAAAGCAAGCACAAGGCTGCCATCTCCTTCCCTATTTCTATTGGAAGGTATACATACTCTATAGTGGTTAAGGCCAAGAACGTGGTGCATGAGCTTCAAGACAAATTAAAGAAACATATGAAGCTCAGGGAGGGATTCAACATCTAAGGAGTCCTCAAGTCATATGGAACCTTGTATCTGCATGTTCCCAATGTGGAAGACATCTGGGTTGATCTTCGAGATGAAGTTGCCATCCAAAGAAAAGACAACAGTAGACTGACACATGAAAAAATTTAGATGTTAGATCTAGCTAATATCCTTGAAGGCACTGTGGACAATGAAAGTGTTTTGGACACTAGGTACGAATAGTCAGATGGAGACCAACTCGGATTCCCAGCTATTGATTGGTCTGTTGCTAAAAAAGCTTCTATCATTGAAAGAGTTTCTCAAACTCTTGTCTGTACCAAGGCATGGCTCATTTCTTGGGAATGAATTATAAGGAAAAGAGATTTTCAAAAATATCTACTTTAGAAGTGGGACCCTCCAAGGGAGAGAGGGAAGAGGATAAAATCCCTACCAAGAGGCAAATAAAATTTAAGTTTGTTAGAAGGGGAGAAAAGTAAGGAACCACATCATCTAGCCACTCCTTCACAAATAGTTGAGGTATTGGATTCACCTCCTCCACCAGAACAAGAAAAACTTCCTTTAGAAGATGAGGTTGGTCAACCTCTTATTTCTCCTTTTGATGATTGCTCATCGGAGGTAAGTCTTTCTCTTGCTTCTCAAGCTTTGACTTTAGAATCTTTACCTCCTCTCTCCCAATCTTCCTCATCTCATATTTCTACACCACTTTCATCAGCCATGGCCAGCATCTTCTCCAACCTCTCACCTCTCTCTTGTTGGACCTAAGATGGCCATAGAAATGCCTCCTCCTTCTGCACCTTCATTCCCTGAGTCTATTCCCACAGTCACCACACTTGCAGTCATCACGAATCCACAAGTAAACCTTCCTCCACCTATAGATGTGACCATAACACCTCTGATAGGGGAAACTTCTTCCACTGTTCCTCAATGGTTAATCGATAAGACCCCAAGGAAGAGGAAGGTTGTAGTTCCTCTACTAGCCTTCACCTTCAGTTCAGTCAATGCCTCTCCTACCAAATCTACCAACAAACCCAAAATAGTTTCAAGGGTTTTAGTGGATACCTCAAGGCATAAATTTGCAGAGATTATCACTCACGCGGAAAACAAAACTAAGGAGGATATAGTTGTTACTGATTATCAGACTACAAGGGTTTAGCTGGGAAAGGTAATAATAGAAGGAGCACAACATGATTCTCAGGATGCCATGAATGTGTTGTGTCAGAAACTGAAGGAAACAAAGGTGAGAAGATATGAGCTAAAGGAGAAAGTTGAATAGTTAATGGAAGTATTTATGAAGCTCTCAAAGCCTTCTCAGTCAATATCATCATCTTCTACCCCTAATCCTATCAGGTTTTATTTCTCATCGGTACCTATGATTGAAAAAATCAATGAGAAGGGGAGAACGGTTGATTAATGGATTCAGATGCTACTACTACAAGGAAGAGAGGTCATTGATGAAACAGTGGAGGTTTATAAATCTATGGAGGAAGTAAAGAAAGATGGTTATAAAATGGATGATGAATTTTCATAGGAAATTGGGAACCTTGAGTTAAATTTTGAGGCTCTCAATGCACTGAAATAGGTTCCATCCCGTATCTTAATGGAAGAAGGAATCATTCTACATGGGGATAAGCATTTTCAGCTAACCAAAGCCATCAGATTAAGGATAAAGATTCTCAGTGAAGCCAGTAGCAAGTTGATGGAATCTAGAGATCAGTTTTTCGATGCCACCAATGACATAGAAGAGGAGCTATCTAGAATCTTCTCCAAGGTTTTGGATGAAGGCTTGAATATTCTACCTATTGATGATCTCTATAAACAAATTCAAGAATCAATTCAGCACGAACCTTCTTCTATCTTCAACCTAGAAACCATTGATAAGTTTATAAGGATTGAGAATGTTTTGGAATCACTAAGGAAACTCAACAAGAGATTAAAGAAACTTCCTAGAAACGCAAGTGATACTCAGGAAACTTGCGAGGTTCTAAGTGATTATTCTAGTGTGCCAGATGAATCTAAGATACAGGGTAAAATCTAGAAGTTCCAAGAATTTTGAGACAAGCAGGCTTCACTGGAGGAAGACAAGGATGGCGAAACAGAATAAGCATAATGTTTCATGTCATTTCTATCAATAAATTGTCATGTCTTTTTCATTTTCATTTCATCACACAGGAAGAAAATTTGGACTTGTTCTCCTGCGTGAGAGTCAAGCAAAATAGGAATATCATTAAACAACTATTTTCTAGGTTTTATCCTATTTTATCTCTACTCTCTCTAATATAAATAAGGGATGCTTGTGCATTCAAAAGGGAGATGATTTTTAGAATATTAAGAGCTATTATGAAGAAGAAGAAAAACTTTTTATTTTCTTTTTAATCATTGAGGAATAGAAATAGGTGTTATTTTACAAACTTTGTGTTGTGGGATTCATCTATCTTGAGATATTGTTCTTACATCCAACATCTTAATCTATTCTTTGTTTAGTGTTCTTGATTATTTTAATCGTTTCAAATATTACACTCATTATCTAAAACTCGTATAAGTATTTCTTGATCTATGTTTTCTTGAAAGAAAATACGTTCCTCTCATTCCCTTTCCACTTTGTTTCATCTATAATAGTTTCCTTTCTAATCCATTCCATTTCTAAAGTTGTAACATCTCCATCTCGTGTTGATATGGATTTTGGGATTGTATCCCAACCCCAATGGTTAGAATAGTGTGAATATTGTACATATTATTTCTATTATGTTTTAGATTAGTAATAAATAGGTTGCCTCACCTATCTTTGAGGAGGGATTTAATCCTGTATACTGTGGTTGAACCTCATATTTTGGCCTAACAAAATATCCAACCAATAGGGTAAACTATGGAAAATCATACATCATAGGTCCTTAATTAAGGTAAAAGTAAGAGCGGTGAGGATCTATCCCTACTGTACTAGACAATGTGAGAATTTACCTTGGGTTATAATGAAATAAGTAACCTTGATACAAGGGTTGTTTTATTTCTTGTGTGATAGTAAAAAGAGTATACCCATTGTTATCTATGAGATATCCTACATTTTTTCCTATTACACAAGCTTAATGTGGGGTTTGGGCGCTCTCCAGTTCTCTAATCCTTCCTACTAATGTAGAAATTATATCATTTGAAGAGGATTGAGCCCCCTTTTGGGTATGTAATGTGTGTGTTTCTATGAATGGGATGTGTGCTATCCCTTTATGAATTTTTCACTTTTATTCTCCTTTTTGAGGTGCCTTTCTAACTTTAGTAGAGTAGAAGATAAATTATTTTGAAGAAAGATATTAGTATAAACTTGCAACCTATCTAAATATCCATATATAGTTGTAAGTTGGTCACTAATTTATCCAAAACATGTCAAAATCCCCTCATTAGGTCGTAAATAAGATAGATTAGAATCATATTGCATGCTAATCTACAAATTTTTCAAGACTCGTGAGTATAACCCTTACTCCTAGGTAAATGTCATGTTATTGGAGCTATAAAATTCCAATTACAGGCCTCGATAGGTTAATGGATGATCAATCTCCTTAATACTCACACCTTTGGAGGAAGGATTTTATGTTTTATAGAAGATTCATGTGGTAAACATTAGTTTTGGGAATAATAATCAGTCGTCACAAATAATGAGGGTGCTTGTTGAGTAATCACATGAGTATAGTAAGCTTCAAGGCCTAAAATGGGCATATTATAATCCTGAATCGACATATTCGGGGGGTGTGTATGAAAACCCAAAGAATAATTTGAGAAGGTGGAACAAATTAAAATATAGTAAAATGGAAATGAGAAGAAATTATTCCTTAATTTCAAGTTCACTAGAATTTGCACACAAGAAAAATGATATGGGATTCCTAATGTACTTAACTTATTGAGGTTGTAATGAGACAACCACAATGTGGAAGATGAGATGGATACAAAATAGGTAAAAGTGATAGATGAAGAATATGTGGGGATGATCATGCATCGATATTTCAAGGTTGAGCTAATCACAATCAATCAACTTGCAAGTAAGAAACTTTATCATCAAGGATGAGAAAATATCATCTAATCTCTATGGGTGAGATGCTATGATCAAGGATGATTTTTTGTGCAACTCTTGATCTATATTCATTAGAACAAATATGCTTCAACCTAGTTGAAAAACTCTTGGAAATTGTCTATCCATCTCTAAATATTCCTCTCCGAGAGAGGTTCATGTGATAATATGAGTGAAGGACAAAAAGAAAAAACTAAGGATTGTGATCTATATCATGGTTTGCTTGGCTGAACCAAAATTTCTTAAATATAGTTAGTTGTTTTTTTAATGCATCAAGTTGGCTAAAAATTTGTGGGGGTAAAGGAGTAGATCAAAAAACTAACACTCGTAATCCTAAATATATGTCTCATTGGTATTAATCAATGCCTAGTGGATGAATGGTTTGATCAAATATCATCCTACGAGGTTGGAGCAATGACTAGGAATTATCATGTGGGGCATTAACATATGATAAAGGACAACGAAAGCTGGAAAACTAGCCAAAGAGTGGTTAGGGACTATGATCTAGTAGTGTGAGCCTCTAATGACTAAGTTTGTTACTTTGGTTTGATTTCCTAAACTACTTTAAGCTCTAATTTTAAATAAATAATGAAAAAAAATCTATTTTAAATAAAGTACAAATTGATATACCCTTTTAAATAATTAGATCATGTTATAATTAATTAAATATAAAAATTAAATATATCTATTCTAAAAATAATTTGTATTTCACCAAGATTTTGAAAGAGAAAAATTAAATAAACTAATTAACTAATGTTTGTATTTTCTGGAATATTTAAAAGAAATTAAATCTACTTCTATAGACATAGGGAAATAATTTAAACTAAATCTACTACTTCTAATTAAAATAAAACTAAGACAATTAAAATGAAGCTAAAACAGAGAATAGCCAGATGTGGTTATTCTTTGTTGCATGGTTGTTTGACAATACTACTCTAAAGAGGAAGTACTCAAAATGTTATTAAATAAAATATAAATTCATGTGAAATACCTTTTCCTCAAGTTTTCCGGAAAGGAAGAGCTTCTCATAAGCAATTTCCCCTTTTAAATAAATCTTCCCCAACAAAATTAACTCTAAACTAATAAAAAGAAATGAGTAATAAAATAAATGTAGGTATTTCTTCACTTCTTCCTCTAACCAATTTTTCAGCGAGCATATCCACAAGGATAAGCTAGGAATAAGTTACCAAGGGAAGAAGATTTATGTAATAAATATTTTGAAAGTAATACTAAAATGAAGGTTTATACGGTAAGTGATGGAATATTCCTCTTCTAATAACTCAATAAACAACTTATTTTAATCCTAATAATTAATTCCTCTAGTTAAAGATTTAAATACTTGAAATACACCTCCAATATTGTGGAAACTTATCCCGAGTGATGTTGATGATGCATCCAATGTATCCTTATCTTCAGGATCCTTCCAATATATGAGCTCCAATTGATCCAAGTGAGTAAGGTGGAGAATATCAACATAAAATCAAGAAAGTAGATGGTTGGCTTGGTGCAGGGAATGTAGCTAGAATGTGAGAAGAAGGGAAATCGAGTAGATAAATGGCTATTTGTGTAAGATTCTCTTAAAAATATGGCAACATAACACTTCAAAAAAATACAAAATGCCCAACCCATGATACGAATAAAAGTTCCATTTTTATAATTTTCTGGAGGAGAAGATGTCAAGAACACATGTCGATTAAGAAACGATGACTCAACCAAAAAAGAAAGATTCAACATATTATATAGAGAGAGAAGGGAGGAAGAAATCAAGACCAATCCAACAAGCTGTCTAATTAGCCAATTTTAACTATAAATGTGAGAGATAATCAATTCAAAATAATAATATGCATTCAAAAACATGTGTTTTAACGTAATTTTACATGGTGAAAAATATGCCATTGTTGCAAGAGGGGTAGTTGTGCACCATTGTGGTGGTTTCACAACCACCACTAAAAGACAAGGAAAAGGATAAAAATGAGGTTCAGTAAGTAAAATGAAGTCCATAACTTGGAGGAAAGGCTGAGTTAAGTCCAAGGGGATGTAGAGGAGAGAAGGAAGGATTTATATCTCATTTTTATCTTGGAAGGATTTTTTATCATCATTAGAGACATGTTATATTTTAATGTTGCGCCTGTGTAATTTTTGGATGTGTATAAAATCCACTTGGGAAATATTGCAAAAAGATAAAAATTAGGAAAAAAACTTGAAAAGAATAATTACACATGATTATAGAACAATTACAACATATACAAACACCTAATGGGGCAAAAAGAAAGAAATATTCCAAATAATTCCTTACTCAACCATTAGTAGAGCACCAAGATGAATTAAATACTAATTAATCTTATAGTCATAATGAGAAATTTGATATGTCAAATGAGCATATGCACATGGTAGATTTCAATCCCATTGATAATGATGATTCTTTTCTTATTACTATGGGCCCCGAACATATTACATATATTATTCAAATGAAAAGGCTACAATATCCTCTCCCATTACAAAGTACTTCTAATAGGTATATCATTCCTAGGCCTCTGTGATGTCTTTTTATAGCACATGATTCCTATAGTGGATTTGATTCTACTATGCCTCCTACTATGTATTCTATCACACATACTTATACTAGTGGTTCTCTTCTTCTTAGGCCTCATGATAGGTCTTCTATTCCATGTACTACTTCTAGTGGATTTCTTTCATTTAGGCCTTCTACTAGATCTGCTATTGCTCGTGCTTCTTCTAGTGGTTCTTTATCTCCCAATCCTCCTACTAGGTCTTCTATTACACATGCTTTATGAAGGTTCCATCATAATAATCAAATCATAACTAGTTGATTTCTTCTAAGCGTTCATGGATTCAAACAACATCCTTTAAAAAATTGTAGGTTCAAAATTTTCTCATAGTATTTTACAACTTCCCTTCAGCTTGTACAACATGCACATAGGATTGTAAAATAGACTTATGTAGTGATTCAGCCCTAAATATATAAATAATTTTTGGTTAATGTGGTATTATTTATCCATAGGATTAAGGGTTAGAAACATGTAATATATTTAGCTTAATAATAAAATATGAATGTGCATATCAAAATATATAATTACTATCAATTTATAAGATAACATAATAGAAATTATTGTTGATAATTTTAACACACAATAAATATGATTCACTAGTAGTGTTGTATGAGTCTGGAAGCTAGAAATGATGTATAGGCCCCCCTAACCCCCATATCTAGATAGGGAGGTGACCTCTCTAGATATATGGGTCCCCTCTGTCCCAACTCTATAAGGGGGTGGGGGTTCCTCCCCCTCCCCCACCTTTATATATCTATCTCGGAGAGAATTATGCCCCCTGCTTTGTCTCTAAACATGATAGTACAAAATAAGTAGGGAAGAAGTTGTTGGGGACGTATGAAACTATTAGACAGTCCTGCAGTATCTAGTGAATGGGTGGCATATAGTGATTATATTATGTTATATAATTGTTTGTGGAATTATGATTAACTTTTATGTCCTTGAATATGAAACCCTAGGTGTAGAAAATGTATGAAACCATTTATAAGATGTAAAATAGATTTAAATATTAACCACAAGTAGGATAACCCACAAATAGTTATTTTTTGATTGAATTGAAATCCATACATAACTTACATTAGAAATAAACTAAAGTGGGGTTAATTATCCTCTTTTCATCCTTTCATATGGGGGAAACTATAACCTTTTCACTTCTCTTAATTATTCTAAATAATGTTAATGTAAATAATTATCATGTTTAACTCGTTTTCTTAAGTGTAATATTATATCTCTCCCTCTCCTCTTAAGTTTGATACAAGAAAAATCAATCAAGATCACATGAACCTAAAATGAATGACATTTCATGACATGTTTCAAGCCAATTTTACCTACATACTTCTTCTAGTGGGTATATAATTCCTAATCTTCCTACTAGGTCTTCTACAACACACGCTTCTTCTAATGTTTCTCTTTCCCCATGCCTCTTTCTAAGTATTCAATTTCACATACTTCTACAAGTGGTTCTCTACCTCTTAGGACTTTTTATCCTTTTTCCCCTTGGGTAAAAATGAACAATGGAAATAAATTGGACCCGGACTAGAAAATTCCTTCATTAAGCATTCCGGTGCACTTTGGCAAAAATTTGTGTTTAAGGAGAATTTACGGTGTTATGGGAATGTTCGAGATCATCTTGGACTATTGTTTTCTTTTCTAGGTTTTGAAGTCTCGGGTTTTTTTGGAGTGATAAAATTACCTCGGTGGGCCCACCTCTAGCCAACACAGGTAAAAATTGATCAAAATTAATAAACTAATTTCGGGGGCCTTCTGACATTTCATGATCCTTGAGGTTCAAGAAAATCTCGGAAATTCAAAAGTTTCGGGGTCAAGTGCAAAAATTCCCAAAAAGGGGGATTTGAGATCAAATGGCTTGTTAAGCAGCTTGATGAACTAAAGGGTGAGTTGTGGATTATCGAGCTACTTTGAATATTACCAAATTGTTTTGATGAGAGTCAGGTTGTTATGACTCAATGAGCCAATCTAAGAGAAGTGTCGAGTGAGTTGTTTAGAGCCACATCGAGTTGAATTCAATGAGTTATTGATTAGGATCATCAAAGATAAAGAAGGTTTTATCACGATTGGATATGCATGATCGAGTCCAGGTTGTATGTAATAATGAGGGTAGATATGTATTGGGAGCTTGGCTTAAGCTTGGTGCTTAAAAATGTCGGCCAAGGCAAGTATTGAAAGGAAGAGCTTAGGATCTCAAGGGTCAGTTCATATAGGCAACGGCTCAATGTTGGTTAGCTCAAGAATATGGGCATGGAACTCGAATGCAAAGAAACCAAATTAGAAGGAGGTTTGAACATAGTGATGACCTAGTAGAAGCCAACGTAGAAGGATTGAGCTAGGTCCAAAGTGGGGAAATGAGGTGAATGCAACGAGCTCTTCAAGAGTCGAATATGGACCAGTCTTTAGGGATATCTCGATTTGAAGTGAGGGCCACCGTGAAGAACTCACAACACAATAGGGGTGATAGTTTTGGGATCATAGGGGCCAAGTTTGAAGCTTGTTGAGAGAGAAATGGCCAAGGTAGATGTCTGTGGGGCTTGACAACAAGAAAGGTAAAACAACCTCTAGTTTGGACCGAGCCAATGTAGAAGATTCATCACAAGGAATTTCCTTGGTGACCCCACATGTTTTCAGAAATGTAGAGATTTGGAACCAAATCATTGAGTTGGTGTAAAACATGGAAAAATTCCAAACTCGAACTCTAAGATTAAGAGTTTTGGAGTTAGGACGTTCAAACAACTCGACGGGACAATTGGTGCATTGGGTGGAGTGACATCCAAAGTATGAAGTCCGATACTTCAAGCTTTCATAATTTTAGGTTTCAAAACCCTTGCAAGCTCAAAGCATGAAGAATGTTGATAAGACTCAAGTACAAAGGAGTAACGTCGAGGAACTTTTTGAGGTGTATGCCAAGTTGTTGATGAGTTAACACATTTGGCAAGTGTACAAAACATGGTGCCCTTTGATGAGATTGGCGGTAATGTTGGGTAAGATGTCAAGGATTTGGCGTGAGTTAGGGTAATGCCACATGGAGTTCAGATTTAGGGATAAAATGTGGAAAAGTGCTCGTTATTACACGGTAGCTATATTTTAGAGATCACTCGTCCAATGCATGTGGAGAGTGGGAAACATATAGTGCTTAGTCAAGGTGCTTAGTAGAAATATGTATGGCATGACATGCAAAGTGGACACATGGAGTTTAGGTTTGGTGCCAACCAATGTGAAGGAGGAGAATAGAATGGGAGGTGCCCAATGTAAAATGCATGGCTTGCCCAAAAACCACTAAGGAAGCCATCATGCAAGTAATGCAGGGAGCTTACCAACCAGCTCACCATGTTGGTTGGAAAACCTAGCAACATAAAAACCTCCCCAATTAAATTTCAACCTCGCGGGTCCCACCATGGATCAAGATGATCTCTCAAGAACTTTAAATATTATTTTTAATTAAATGGAGATAAATTCAAATTTATGAATTTATGAAGCATAAAGGGGAGTTTTATTTGTAATTACAATTAATGAGGAAAGCAAGCATGGAGTGCTCCAAGTCAAGCATGGGTAGTTACTGAGAATACCATACTTGTTATGATTAAGCCAAAATTTTAGGATTTCTCCTTTTTCTCTCACACAACTTAGAATGTTATAAAATGTATAGGGGGTGCATTATTTCAAAAGAGTTAGACAGGTCTTTCCAAGTGGCCCCTCTTCTTTCTTGTTGAGTTGTTGTGAATATAGAGATATTGTAAGGGAAACCCTTGCCTCTTCTTGCTGTAATGATGCACTATGCATGTGATTGGAGTAATAAAATGACATTTTGTGACTAATTTTCTATCCTTGCACCATTTTTGTTGCTTCATTTTTCCTCTCTCTTGTTTGTAGTTATATTGTGCAACCCCATGTTTTCTATTATAGGACTTGGAAGTGCTTTATGGGAATGAAATATTGTATGCAATTGGAGTGCATGATAAATGGCCATCCTTCCCATGCTCATCCTTATTCATTGGCAAGCTGTAATTTTTCTAGCAACCCCCTTTCTTAGTGCATCACCACTTCTAGTGTATGTTTTATTTAATGCAATATTTCTCCCTATCCCTTGGAAATGTTATTATAGGTCTAGCTATCTTTTTCATGCATTAGGAGTAGTGTAGTGCTTAGTTTAGGAAGAGGAATACGATCTTCTCTGGAGGTCGACCTCAAGCCCGCAAGTCCCACAACTTGAGAGGTGGTACTCATGTTACCCAAGAATACTCGAATGCCCTAATCATAATCAAGTGATTCGAGGTGTGATATGATTTGGTGATAATAGTTTTTGGTACTCCTAGTGGGACCACAAGAGTTATATTTCATAGGTGTGTGTATTTTTGTTCACTTTATTTCATTAAGTTGTTGTGCTCTTAGTGAAATTTTAGCCTTAGGAGGTATACCCAAGAACAACTGGTGACTCCATTGGTGTAAGTAACCCACGTTCGAGTTATATACTTCTTTTTCCACCCATTTCCATCCATTTTCCTCCACATTTTCCCATTTTTCTCCTGTTGATGAATTTTTGCAATCATGGCTTCATTCCTACCATACAATTCTTACTTGTAGCAGAAATAATGTTATCCATCTTGATTATTACAATCCACCTCCAAATCTATTTTATAGTGAAAATCAATAGCATGCATATCCCTATGAGAAAATTCATGGTCAGTTTGGTTATTCACCTAACTATGCAAATTTTCAAGAGCAAGAATATGTAGATGATGAAGGCTATCCTACATATGAAGATGCAAAGTTACAACTTAAGATGTAAAAATTGGAGTCAGGTATGGTGCAGTCTAGAGCCACAACTCAAATGAAGGCATTTAGGATTGGCTTCAGGGTACCTTGTCCATGGGTTGGCCCTATGCCAAATCACTATAGCCTATAGGAAAATCTTGGTTTCATGGTTGAAATGCTGCCTCAACTTGAAATATGGGTTGAAGAGATAGAGGTTCATGAATACAATTCCAAGTCAATCCCATCAATGGGAAACTTTTGTATTACCATCTCAGAGTCCTCTTTCCATTCCCCAACCAACATCATTTCAGCCTAAACCTCAATTCCCAAGCTTCTCACCTACTGCTCATATGGTGAATCCCATTTCTCCATCTCCTATATTCCCATCCCATCTTGATTCTCCTACCCCTTGTTCATATAAAATTTATTCTCTTCCACAAAATCCACAAGTTTCACCTCTTCCACCTCCTAAAAGAGTGCACAAAACACTTCATCCCTAACCCATCCCTCCTACATTCCTAAATCCATTTTGGGAGGATCAAAAATATGATATTAGTCAAGAGGGGGAGGATATGGTTAAGGATCCTAGCAAAGAAGATCTTGTGAAAAACTTGAAGGAGTGGGCTGCAAGACTTAACATCAAGTGAATTCCTCTTCTAATTAAGCCTCTAGCTAAGGTCAAAGCTCAAAAGAAGGTGGTAAAGATTGAATGTACACAGAACAAGCATAGGTAAATGATGACCAATAGTCTACATGTTTGGAATACATTGTGCGTGTTTACACTATGTCTATGGAAACTATTGATTTACTTAAGGTTATAAAATCAATTGTAGAGGAAGAGAAGGAGTTGGATTCAAATCCTCTAGAAGAGAGACATGTACAAGAAAATGAATAAAATATCTCCAAAGTGCAAAGTATTTCAGCTGAATGTAGTGATCCTAATTTCCTTACATGTCAAGAACTTGTATCATTTTAAGATGATTGCACTAATTTTCAAAGAGCCTCATCAGATGTTGCAAGTGGTCATAAGGAGATTCTTACCATAGAGGAAATCAAGGTGGATTCAGAGGTTTCAAGTGAAAAAAACCTATACAGGAAATTTTAAATCCTTATCTTTCTTCATCCTTCCAAATTTCTGATTTTGAGGATGAATTTGAGCTTTCTAATTTCATGTTTAAAGATGAAGAAGACCAGGGTGGAAAAATTGTTAATCTAGTAGACACCATAGAGGAATAATTTGGTTCCTTTTCACATGTAGACAATTAAGAATTTGATTTCTTTTCAGATTTTGAGGATTTTTTTTATGAACAAGAGCCTATGGAAATGTTCATTGTTTTTCTTCCATCACCTAACCTTTAACACA
Source organism: Taxus wallichiana var. yunnanensis (assembly GCA_018340775.1). Taxonomy (NCBI): domain Eukaryota; kingdom Viridiplantae; phylum Streptophyta; class Pinopsida; order Cupressales; family Taxaceae; genus Taxus; species Taxus wallichiana. The sequence goes on from CM031239.1 coordinate 52,865,313, forward strand.
AGTGCTTAATGCCATGTAAGGAAATTTTCAAGAATCACCTGTAGTTTCAAACAAACCTATTGTATCAATATTATAGGAATTGAATCTTCCATATGATTCATTGAACAAAGAAAAAGAGGAGAACATGGGAGAAACTAAGACAGATTTAGAAATCTTCTGCAGAGATGTCATCATTGAGAGTTTCTTACTCTCGATTCACGAATCTAATTTATTTAATGAGCTAGTGATGAGGAAAGTATTATTGAATATCTTTCTACCACTAATAGTCCTCAAAAGTACTAGATGAAAGATTTTTATCTTGTAATTTTAATGTTGGATGACGAGGTTAAAAATTCATATCTGTTTTTCTTTAGTCGAAGAGGAGAAAATACTAGGTGAGAAACACACTTCAAACACTTGTAATGATTCATCAATGACTTCATTAGAAGATGCAAGCAATAAAAAGGAGTTTCATGTTTTGAAGAAACTCCTTGCACATGTTAAAGAATAAGGGTAAGGGAATGAAGAGAACATCACTTTCATACCATTCACTTGAGTAGGGCATCAATTTTCTATAGATAAGCAACAAGGAAAAAATCATCTTAGAGATAACCATCTCTTCCATGAATGTTTGCAGGTAGGATTCCTCATTGAATTTAGAGCTCGAGTTGCAGCCACATTCGATGCAGAGACCGAGGCCATGTCCCATCGGACATCCGGCTACATTGGAGAAAAAAAAGTGAAGCCAAAACCAGTCACATTCACTTTGGAATGTGAGGGTGAGTTTCAAAGTCCTGAGGATCATTTGTAATGCCTCTACAAGATAAATGCAGAGAAACTAAAAGGGGCATATTTTATCCTTTTTAGTTGATGTCTTGTAAACCAAGTGAAGAATTGGGATTTTTTCATTTTTTCACTCTCAGTTTCAGCCATGTCCATTGTCAAATCATCCACATGGCTTCCCATTGTGAGGAAAGGAAGCTATTTTACACAACTAGTTGTAGGGTTCATTTAGCTCATTTGTGCCTCTGGTTAGAGTAGGATATGAGTAGTTTTGTTTTCAAAAGAGAAGTGCTTATGAAAAATCTTATGTACCTAGATTTAATCTCCTTCACAACTTGAGCAGCATCATGGATTTTGCAAGACACTTAGAGGAAGATAGATGATTTTATATGTCGTTTTGTAGCCAAGGAGAAATCTATCTGACTTGTTGGCACTCAGGCTCTGAAGGAGTGGGTAGCACCTTGAAAGGATTTTGATCTAACCCTCACTATTTTAGGTTGTGCCTTTCAACCAAGGTAAGAGAACCTATACTGCAGCCTCTGTTTTATGAAGGAGGTGGAGATATCCTTATACTGTGCATATTGTATGGAGATGGCCTTGGGAAAACATGATCAATATTCCATTATTCAAACTCAATAGAGTTGTCACTAATAAGTGATGGAAATGTTTTCAAGACAAGGCTAAGGCTGCTTAGAGACATGGTATGATCCCGATTTGCTTTGTGCATTTTTGTAAAAGGATTGTATTCTTTTGTTGACACAAAATGTAGATGCAGGGGGTAGTATGGGTACGATGGGTTATTTAGAATGATTTTTGGTGGGGTATTGATGAGACAAATTGGGATATATCAGATCTTTACAACCTCTACAATACTTGAAAAAACTATTAGATAAAATGCTTCAAATAATCAAGACATTCTTTCAACCAAAAGAGGCATAAATGGAAGCCTAGGAAGCACTCTTCACAAAATATTTGAGAACTCCCAAAAATATTGAAGTAAAGAACTCAATTAAACACAAAATCCTTGATCAAACCATGCCTGAGGTGAGCCCAAAGGCTTACAAGCAATCTTTGCAGTCAAGGAAGGTAAAGTGATTTTAAATTTGTTTATCTCCTTATCATATGAAGGCTCTTCTGAATATGAGATTGCAAATGCCACTAAACTATCAACCAGAAATGGAGATTCTGTGATTTCTAAAGACTTTCAATATTGCAACAAGAACAATGAAAACTATTTGTAGGCATTTAAAAATGATAACAAACACCATATGCCTAGAAAAACACAAATTAAATCAAAAGCTTGTTAGATTCATTAGCAGGGGAGAGTTTCATGAACAATCTCAGAGCTGTGTGATGGCTATACACTTGTAACCAACTCACATACATGAAGATCCAACATAGAAGAAATTATCCTGGTTCTTTGGTGGGTTTCTTAGAAGATGAGCTTTCTCCAAAATTTTCTCGTGATTTTCAATTTTTCCCACCCCTTGCATGTCTCAAAACATGCATCATATATCTCTTTCCACCTTGGATCCTTCTTTCCAAAGAAAATAATATGCCAAGGGATCAATTCTATTACAACCATTTCTCATGATTCACTGAAAATGACATTTAACAAATTTGCAATGAGAGTTGCTAGGTTTTTCTAAAATGGCGAGTCATTACAAATATTTGGATCATTATCCTTCTTGGAGGCACATTTTTCATCATCAAGGCATACAGATGCCTTTCCTCTCATCATTTCACCTTTTTACCCTTTAAAAATACCTCTGTAACTTTTAATTTGACATTTCACGTGTTTGCTCGGGCTGGGGCAAAAATTACTTCAAAAACATCTCAAATCTACAAATTGAGTCATGAAACTGATTCCAATGATCCTAGAAGGCCAAAACGACATGGAATTGCCAAAAATTTGATGAAATTTGATGCAAAATTCATGATTCCAAGCTTCCTAGAGGAAAAATGGTGACAAAAATGAAAATGCACAGTTGCCCTTGATCTTCTCTTTCTCCTTCAATTTGGGCCCTTCACGTGTCAAACTATGATTGGGAACAAATTCAGGCTTATTTTTACTTTTCAACTTTTTTGGAAAAATGGAAAAATTTGAATTTTTCCTTGCCCCTCCGCCTTTGAATTTTGGAGCTGACACGTGGCACATGGTGGGTCCCATTAGGATCATGTTTCAATTCTGTGCATTTTGACCTTTTTGGAAAATTGGAAAAATTTCACTTTTTGCCCCGTGGGCCGTACTCTCGATTTCTCCCTCGCCATGTGTCTCCTTGTGATTCATCGTGGGCCAGTGCTCCAAATTTTGATTCTCGAGTATTTTTGCAAAAGGGAAAAATTCCCTCCTTCCTCCACCGCCCATCGACCCACTCGACCCTTCATGGACACGTGTCCACCTGTGATTCATTTGCAGGGGCACGCTAAAAAAATTTCATTCTGAACTCTTTTGTGAAAAAGGGAAAAAAATCCCCTTTACCTCCATGGCCCACACTTCTTTCTACATCTACCATGTGTCAAACTGTGGCTCCTTTACGGACCCACGGAGCTTCCCTCACCTTTTTTCCCCTTTTCCAAAAGGCAAAAAATTCCTAAGTTCCCTCTGCTGCCCACTCCTCCGCCTTCGCATAAGAACATGACATGTGTCCCCTCACAGGGTTGCGGGGGGAATTTTGAAATTTTTCCCAAAGCCAAAAATGGCTAAGTTTTTCAAAGAAATCCGCCGATCCGTGTCCAACCAGAAGTAGCCATGTAGGAGACATTGTTTGAGCTTAATTTTGATGGTCAAATGACAACCGTACGACCGTCAAAAATGCAAAATTTACCAGAGATGCCCGAATTCAATTTTTTCTTCGTGGGCAATGGATTTTTTGCTCAAAAAACAAGGGGAAGTTGATTTTATGCAAGTTTCAACCATGGGGAGGGATTTTTGAAGGCATATTGGTATAAAACAACTAATTTTGATTTTTTCACAATCAGGCAAAAGGGAGAACATGGCATAGCCTATAAATTTGGAAGAATTAGGGTATAAACAAGGCATGCATGGGTGCTTCTTCACAAATGAGGCATGGAAAATGATTTTCAAATGGATTAAGGCATGGAAACAAAGGCAACAACTTCATTTCACCCATTAAAACTGTAGAAAAATTTCAGGAGATGTAGAGTGAAAGGAAAATTAGGGAAAAATAATAGAGGATCAAAATTGACACCAACATCAGCTCCAACTTGGGGATGGGCACTCCTAGTGTGTGCCATAAGTACAACATAGACCAAGTGCCAAAATAATCCATTGGGCAAAGGAGTCATGAGCCAAAATCACCAAAAACCAGCTGAGAAACTGACAAAAATTTTTGCCACACAGCAAGGCAAACCACAAACAGACAAAACACCAAAACAGTGAAAAACCAAACACTATACATTGTACAAGTTATACATACCTAAAATTTGGGGATTAATCCAAGAAATGCTACATATTCCTACCATTAACAGGAAATTCAAGCAATTCCCCATCTAAATCTTTGAGAAAAAAGGTATGCTCACCAATTTTTATATCAATGGAGTAAGGACCCATCCATAATGCATCAAATTTTTGATGTTTTCCTTATCCTCATTTCTCTTGTCCCATAGCAAAACTAGATTCTAATATTGAAGGCCCTAAGAGTGACCTTCTTGTCAAACAATATTTTCAACTTCTCTCTAAATCGACATGCCTTTGGTGAGATGCTCTTCTCTCCTCATCTAGCTCCACAATCTAATTGATCCTTGCTTCATATGGATCGGCCTCTGATCTTCAAGTTGTTGAACAAACTGAAATGATGATAATTGCATATGTAAGGGCAGTAGAGCTTGATTTCCATATACCAACTCAAAGGGGCTCTTTCCAAAGAACTCTTTTATTAGTGATTCTATCAGCCCAAACTACAAATTTCAGTTGTTCACCCCACTTTCTCTTGTTCAACTCCAAGGTTCTCCTAATGATCTTCAACAAGTTCTTATTGCTGGACTCAGCTTGTCCATTTCCTTGGGGATTATAGTTTGAAGAATAAGTTAGATTGGTTCCATATTCTTTGCACATTTCCATCAAAGGCTTAGCTCTGAAACACATGGCATTATCAGCCACAATCTTGACTGGCACACCAAATCTGCATATGATATTATTCAACAAGAAGTCCATAACAACTTGGTGTGTTGCTTTCTTGGTGGGGATTTCCTCTACCCACTTTGTAAAATAATCAGTGGCTACAAGAATCCACTTATGGCTAGCACTAGAAGGGTCTAAAATCTCACCAATGAAGTCCATCCCCCACTGTTTGAAAGGAGCTTCAATTGATACAGGATGCAAAGGAAGGGAGCCTGAAGTTTTCATTCTTCCAGAGAAATGCTGGCAGCTCTCACATTTTCTAACCAAAATGGTTACATCTTTGAAGAGAGTATGCCACCAATAAGCAACTCTCAAAATTTTGTGTGCTATAACCCTTCTAGCAAAGTTTCCTCCACAAACTCCCCCATGGAAATCAACAATTATTTTGGGAGCTTCCTCTTCAGTTATACATTTCAAGAGGATACCTTCAGGGTTCTTCCAAGCCAACCCAAAGTTAGTGATGATGTATTTTTGAGAAGCCAACTTGAGGGATCTTTTCTTATTTTTATTTAAATGATCAAGATAACATAAGTGTCTAAGGTAAAATATTATATCCTTGTACCACTCAGATCTTACCAATTTTTTAAGAACATCTACCCTTTCTTCCTCTACTTCATTTACTTCCATAGTCTGCAAGTTACTCTCAGCCATGAGCTTGGCAAGACCCAAACCTCTTACTAAATTTTTGGTTTGGATGTCCATATCATACTCCTACAGTTTGTTAACCCACCTACATCTCTTACTTGAAATCTCCATCTTTGATAGGACATATTTTACCATTGTGTGGGAAACATAAGCAACAACTTTTGAACTTAAGATATAAGGCCTGAAAAATTTTGTTGCTTTCACCAAGGCAAATGCTTGTTTTTCCATGATTGTATATTTCAACTCAGCAGCTTGTAAATCCTTGCTAAAGAAAGAAATAGGCCTCTCAGCCCCATATTCATCCTTTTGGAGCAAAACAGATGCAATAGTATTTTCAGAAGCAAAGGAGAAAATTTGGAAAGGCTTTTTGTAATTCGGAGCTGCTAAGACAGTGCATGTTTAAGTGCTTCTTTGATTCCTTCAAAATCTTGAACAATATCCTCCTCCCATTTGATAACTTGATCTTTCTTTAACATGCATGTGATAGGAAGAGTTAACTTAGAAAAATTGGACACAAACCTTCTAATGAAATTGATTTTCCCAAAGAAAGATTGGATGCCCTTCTTTGTTTTTGGAATTGGCACCTTGCTGATTGCTTCTATTCTCTCAAGGTCAATCATGACACCATCCTTTGAAACAATATGACCAAGTAGCTTGGCCTTTTGCACCCCAAAGTGACACTTCTTTGGATTAAGAGAGATTCCAAACTCTCTACATCTGATCAACATCCTTTCCAAATGTTGCAAGTGGTCCTTTCTACTCCTTGAAAACACAATCACATCATCCTAATAAACTGCAATGAAGTCATTTATATAACTAAAAAAAGCAACATCCATTGCTCTTTGAAAAGTAGCTCCAACATTCATGAGACCAAAATGCATCCTCACATAAACATATGTTCCCCAAGGAGTGGTAAAAGCAGTTTTAAATATTTCTGACTCCTTGACAACAACCTGATTGTACCCAAAGAAACCATCCAATGTGGACAGAAATTCAGATCCAGTCACTAATCGTAGCATGTTCTCCATGTTTGGCAAAGGATAATTGTCCTTTAGTGAAGCTCTATTCAGATTTGTGAAGTCTACACAAATTCGATATCTCCATTCTTCTTTCTCGACTAGCACAAGGTTTACAACCCAAGATGAATACCTTATGGGATGAATGATCCCTCCCTCCTTTAGTTTCTTCAATTCATCTTGAATTTTCATGGAGAGGAGTGGATCAATTGGAATTTTATTTTTTCTGAATGGTTTGGCATTTGTTTCAAGAGCGATCTCATGCTGAAATAAGTCTTCTCTATATGCTTTCAGCTCTGAATATGACCATGCAAGACAGTCCTGATATTTCTTTAACAGTTGAACATAAGACTGTTTCTCCTCTTTGTTTAGACTTCTACCCAACCAAACTTTTCTTAATTTATCCTTTGTTCCTAAGTCATGCTCTTCTACATCCCTTGAGGCAGACATGTTTCTATTGATGATGTAATCAGCAGTGCTAAAATTTGACTCAAGAGCAACAAGACCTCTAGGAATGGTGTTAGTTTTCAATTGGATAATATATTTTCCAAAAAAAGTCTCTCTTTCTTCAGTCACACACACCATTGGTTACCAATCAATATGTTGATCTACAAACTCACCTTGATTTTTCAAGAAACTTTTCACTTGAGCATCATCATCAAACACTTGCCAATGTTTGATATTATCGTGGATAGCTTTGGTCTAGTTAACACTTCCACATTATACTCACAATAAGGTGAAACTGCAATCTCCAAATCTTAACCCCAAAACGCCAACTTGTCAGGTAGTAGTATTCATACTTCTGTCATGATGCACAATATTGAAAGAATCAAACATTTCAATTAGATCCAAAATTGCATGCTTATACTTCTTCACCCACTTATTTTTTGTAGCATACACTTTTCTTATTTGTTTGACAACTAACTTTGAATCTCCCTTTGTAATGATTTCCTTGACACCATACTTCCATGTAATTCTCGACCCAACAACAAGGCTTCATACTCAACAATATTGTTAGTACATTCAAAATTAAGCTTGAAAGAGAAAACAAATTCTTCCAATCTAGGAGAAATCAGAATTACACCAGCACCATTTCCAAATTTTGAGCAAGCTCCATCAAATAGCAAGGTCCAAGGAGAACATACCTTCTGAAGACACTTTGACTGATCCATTTTATGTTCTTTTCCATTAGCAAAACCAATGAATTTATCAGCATCAACCTCAAGCAAACAACACCTGATAGGAAGCATTATTTGATCCTCAATTAGGTGTAACATTTTCTTTTATCCATAGAGCTTGACAAGGCTTCCTCAATGGTAATAGTAGAAAAGAGATGTCCATTTGGATACTCCTCTAAACACTTGTAGCCCACTTTCTTGACAATAACTTACCCCACTTGGCAGGCAATCAACAATCACAACATCAAGTTTTAAATTTCTCCTGAGATAAGATATGAGTTGTACTACCAAACCAAGTTCACACAACCAACTACCAACACTTCTCTTGAGTCCATGGTAGTACACTTTCCATAGGCTGTTGTTACTTTAATATTTAACTCATTCATTCCTTCTAGAGGCATGACATTACATGATGCACCAGAATCAAACATACAATTGTGAAGTAGCCTATCCTTTATAATCAAAGTTATGAAAAATGGATCAACATTCAATTGGGAATAAACCAAATATGTCCCCAAATATACCTCAAGTGTCTCTCCAAAATCCTCTATTACTGGTGGTGTTCCAAGGTTTGTAATGATCTGAGGAGGATTTTCAACAACATTTACATTTCTACCTAGAATATTCTTCTCTTCTTTCAACCCCAAGTACTCAAATGCTCTCTTCTTATGCTTAGGAATTATAAGCAACTCAATGATTGGAACACTTACTTTGATTTGGCTCAATACTTGGGCTATGTCATAGGGAACACTCTTTGGAAAAACAGCATTGGAAGGGAGACAAGAAGATTCATTTGATGGCAAAGGATTCTTAATAGCTTGGGCATGAGGAGGATTGTAATTCTTGCTTGGGGCAGTAGAGATTTTGGAAAGTTTTTATTTACTAGGAGCTTCTTTGGGAATGCTTGTGAGAAAGGGTGTTTTAGGTTTGGCTTGAGGCCCAACTCCCTTACTAACCTTACTTCTAGTGTTATAATCTTTCTCTTGAGCTACAACATCATTCATCAACAATTGTCTATCTTCCTCCGAAGGGATACCACCATCATACTTCTTAATCATCAAAGCTCTTAAGTATTCAAATTCATTATTAGGAATTTCAAAATCTTGCACTACATCAACTTCAAGAGTATGGGGGCGAAGAAAACTTGTACCCATTTGATGCAATCCTAAAAGGTAGTAGCAGTCCTAGAACTTATTACTTCAATAGATGTTGCTCCTCCTTGTGAGCTTGAAGAACAACCCACCATGCAAATATCCTCATTAGTACCATTATCATTATTAACTTCACCTTCTTGCTGGTCCACTTCACATGGAGGATGGGGCAGAAAACACCTATTACACCAATCAATATCAACAACCTCTTCAACAACAACAACCCTAGTAGTTAAGGGATCAGGTAACACTCTTCCTTCATGTGCTTGAGGATGTTTATTTACAGACCCCATAGGTTCTTTCCCTCTATCATCTACCCTTTGATCACCTCTAGGATGATTGGAAAATCTATCATGGTTTTTTTCTCTTGGCTGACCTTGTGAAGTCTACCCAATTCCTTTCTCATCTCTTGCCAACTTATATGAGATTTCTTTGACATCCCCTACCAAAGTTTTCACAACCTCCTCCAAATCAGATCCCTTACTAACTTGAGGTTTGTCAGGGTCTATCAATTTTACACCATATCTCTTGAGAGGTTTCCCAACAGCCTTAATGTTATTTTCAATTTAAATTACCATGGTTAAAGCCTGCCTTAAATTGGTAGGGTTCTTGTCTCTTAGGTAATAGGTTTATTTCTTATCAAATGCATTTGCATATTTGATTAAACAAGATTCATCACAAGGCCTCAAATTAACTGGCATCCTTCTTAAATTTTTGTTAAACCTTATGTTGAAGTCACAAACTAACTCATTGGGGTTCTTCTTGATGTTCTCAAACTCGGACAAGAGAAACCTAGGATCATCCTATCACCATATTACAACCTAAATGCATTCTTCATTTCAATCCAAGAGTCAATAGAATTATCAGGGCGAATCTTGTACCAATCCCTAAGCATCCTCTTCTAGTGTATGAAAAAACAATTTGACATACACATCCTCAAACTCTATCTCAAAATCTTCCATCATATTATCAAAAGTTTGAGATGTTGATCACCAGATAATAGCATTGTTACACTAGAATTTTGGCAACCTATTTCGACATCTTGTGGGACAAATTTGGGTAACCATCGATTCCTCCAAAATCTATAGGAACAAAGGTGTTAACAACAAATGGAGGTCTAGGCTGATCCATATTGTTTGGTGGAGGTGATCTTGGAGGTGAAACAAGCTGATGAGGAGTCCAAGGTCCTTGGGACTCAAGAATGTGATTCATAAGACTGGTATTCTCTAAGTACCGACTTTCTTGGAAAGTTTTATTTTAATTAAAACAGAGAGGTGCAAATTGGAGAAGAAACTCACCCGGTATAGCAGAAATACCTTCACTAGCTGAGGCAAACAAGTTTATGAGAGGATTGCTTGAATCAAAATCACTAGAAGAAGAGTGATAATCCTCTACCAAAGGTTGATCTCTCTCACCGATGGATATATATTTTCCTGATGTCTGACCTTTAACAACTTTCCAAACTCTTCTCCCTTCCAACTCTGAATTCCTTGAATCTGTAAACAACTTCTTAGCAGAGTCTCTAAGGAAGAGAGATCTTCTTCCTTCCAGTTTTGTAGAGATTAGTAACACAAAAGTAAATGACAGAAAAGTAAGACACTGGTATTTATCAATATTAGAACAACATGGAGTCGCCACTAAGGATTTTCACCCTAGTTGTGCAAATGCACTAAAATACTCACAAATACTTATCAAAGCACTAAAAATCTTGCTAGACTTTATAGATCGACCTTCCTTTCTTGAATCAATCAACCAAAAATGTAAATAAGGTGTAACCACTGAAACTGATAAAATTGTAGGCAAAACTTGTAATCTTCATTTAATCCTTACAAATCTGATTATAAAATGATGCTTCAACAATGTATTTGCATGCAGAATTTACAAAGGACATTACCAGGGTTTGATATGCATTTAGATATCTCAAATATTCTCAACAAGTTCCCAGTAGAGTCACCAGAAATGTTGTTTGATGGGTTAAAGCATAGAAGAAGTATTACCAGGGATCTGAAGCACTGAAATATAGAATAGTATTCCCCAACAACGGTGCCATTTAGTGTGTTGGTACCCAGATTTAATCTCCTTCCCAACTTGAGCAGCATAATGGATTTTGCAAGACACTCATAGGCAAATAGATGATTTTATATGTCATTTTGTAGCTGGGGCAGCAATCTATCTCACTTGTTGGCACTCAGGCTCCGAAGGAGTGGGTAGTACCTTGAAAGGATTTCGATCTAACCCTCACTATTTTAGGTTGTACCTTTCAACCAAGGTAAGAAAATCTATACTGCAGCCTCTGTTTTATGAAGGAGTTGAAGATATCCTTATATTGTGCATATTGTATGGAGATGGACTTGGGAAAACATGATCAATCTTCCATTATTGAAACTCAACAAAGTTATCACTACTAAATGATGGAAATGCTTTCAAGACAAGGAAAGGCTCACAGAGACATGGTATGATCCTGATTTGCTTTGTATTCTTTTGTTGACACAATGCAGATGCAGGTAGTATGGGTAGGATGGGTTGTTTAGAATGATTTTTGGTGGGGTATTGATGAGACAAAATGGGATATATCAGATCTTTAACAACCTCTACAATACTTGAAACAACTATCAGATAAAATGCTTCAAATAATCAAGACATTCTTTCAACCAAAAGAGGCATAAATGGAAGCCCAGATAGCACTCTTCACACAATATTTGAGAACTCACCACAAAATCTTGAAGTAAAGAACTCAATTAAACACAAAAATCCTTGATCAAACCATGCCTAAGGTGCCCCCAAAGGCTTACAAGCAATCTTTACAGTCAAGGAAGGTAAAGTGATTTTAAATTTGTTTATCTCCTTATCAGATGAAGGCTCTTATGAATATGAGATTGCAAATGCCACTAAACTATCAACCAGAAATGGAGATCCTGTGTGATTTCTAAAGACTTTCAATGTAATATTGCAACAATAACAATGAAAACTATTTGTAGGCATTTAAAAATGATAATGACACCCATATGCCCGAGAAAAACACAAATTAACTCAAAAGCTTATTAGATTCATCAATAGGGGAGAGTTTCATGAACAATCTCAGAGCTGTGTGATGGCTATACACTTGTAACCAACTCACATACATGAAGATCCAACACAAAAGAAATTATCCTAGTTATTTGGTGGGTTTCTTAGAAGATGAGCTTTCTCTCATAATTTGCTCATGATTTTCAATTTTTCCTCCCCTTGCATGTCTCAAAACATGCATCATATATCTCTTGCCACCTTGGAGCCTTCTTTCCCAAGAAAATAATATGCCAAGGGATCAATTTTGTTACAACCATTTCTCATGATTCACTGAAAATGACATTTAACAAATTTGCAACGAGAGTTGCCAGGTGTTTCTAAAATGGCGAATCATTACAAATATTCAGATCATTATCCTTCTTGGAGGCACATTTTTCATCATCAAGGCATGCAAATGCCTTTCCTCTCATCATTTCACCTTTTTACCCTTTAAAATTACCTCTATAACTTTTAATTTGACATTTCACGTGTTTGCTCAGGTTGGGAAAAAATTACTTCAAAAAACATCTCAAATCTACAAATTGAGTCATGAAACCGATTCCAATGATCCTAGAAGGCCAAAACGACATGGAATCACCAAAAATTTGATGAAATTTGATGCAAAATTCATGATTCCAAGCTTCCTAGAGGAAAAATGGCGGCCAAAAATGAAAATGCATAGTTGCCCTTGATCTGCTCTTTCTCCTTCAATCTAGGCCCTCCACGTGTCAAACTATGATTGGGAACAAATTTAGGCTCATTTTTTTACTTTTCAAATTTTTTGGAAAAATGGAAAAATTTGACTTTTTCCCCCACCCTTCCGCCTTTGAATTTTGGAGCTAGACACGTGGCACATGGTGGATCCTAAAGGGATCATGCTTCAATTTTGTGCATTTTGACCTTTTTAGAAAATTGAAAAATTTCACTTTTTGCCCCATGGGCCCGCACCTCTGATTTCTCCCTCGCCACGTGTCTCCTTATGATTCATCATGGGCCAGTGCTCCAAATTTTGATTCTGAGTCTTTTTTGCAAAAGGGAAAAATTCCCTCCTACCTCCGCCTCCACTAGCCACCAACCCACTCTGACCCTTCATGGACACATGTCCACCTGTGATTCATTCGTGGGGGCATGCTTTAAAAATTTTCATTCTGAACTCTTTTGTGAAAAAGGGAAAAAATCCCCTTTTACCTCCAGCCCGCACTTCTTTCTACATCTACCACGTGTCAAACTGTGGCTCCTTTGCAGACTACGGGCCTTCCCTCACCTTTTTTCCCATTTTCCAAAAGGCAAAAATGCCTAAGTTCCTCGTGCCCACTCCTCCGCCTTCGCATAAGAACATGACACATGTCCCCTCGTGGGGTTGTGGGGGAATTTTGAAATTTTTCCCAAAGCCAAAAACGGCTAAGTTTTTCAAAGAAATCCACCGATCCGTGTCCAACTAGAAGTGACCACATAGGAGACATTGTTTGAGCTTAATTTTGACAGTCAAATGACAACCGTATGGTATCAAAAAATGTAGAATTTACCAGAGATGCCCGAATTTGATTTTTTCTTTGTGGGCAATGGATTTTTTTCTCAAAAAACAAGGGGAAGTTGATTTTATGCAATTTTCAACCATGGGGAGGGATTTTTGAAGGCATATTGGTATAAAATGACCAATTTTGATTTTTTCACGATCGGGAAAAAGGGAGAACATGGCATAGCCCACAAATTTGGAAGAATTAGGGCACAAACAAGGCATGCATGGGTGCTTCTTCACAAATGAGGCATGGAAAATGATTTTCAAATGGATTAAGGCATGGAAATAGAGGCAGTAGCTTCATTTCACCCATTAAAACTGTAGAAAATGTTTCAGGAGATGCAGAGTGAAAGGAAAATTAGGGAAAAATAATAGAGGATCAAAATGGACACCAACATCATGCATGCCTAGTGTACTTCATACTCAAAAACTTCAAATTTTGAGATAGGTTCGAAGCCCATTTTTAGTCCCATGGATCGGGATTGCAAAGAGAAAAGAAGGAAAGTTTTTAGGATTTAGAACAATTTTCTACTATGAATCTTATTTAAGAGAATTTATTACAAAAATTTGGAAACTATGAGTAACGGTCAACTCGAGTCTAGGATATAGTAGTATTCGGTAGGTCGGAACATGAATTTCATGGTTTAGGATTAGGTTTAAGAATAATAGTGACTCCATGCCTAATGGAGGCTTCGAACCAGCAGTCTATGCATCTAGTTGGTAGATGTCCCTGAGAAGTTGCAAAAATGTTATCCATCTTTTCCCCTTGGGATAAAATGGAAACAGAATTAAATTGGACCTAGGACCAGAAAATTCCTTCATGAAGCATCCCAGGGGCTGTTTGGGTAAATTTTTTTGTTTAAATAGCATTTATGGTGTTATGGGAATGTTCAGGATCAGCTTGGACTATTATTTTATGTTCCAAGTTTTGTTTGGAGTGATAAAATTACCTCGATGGGCACACCTCTAGCCAACATAGGCAAAAAAATGATTAGAAAATAATAAAATAATTCCAAGGGGGCTTACTATCATTTCATGGTCCTCATGGCTCAATAAAATCTAGGGAAATTATGAAGTTTCGAGTTCAAGTGTGAAAATGCCCAAAAGTGGACTTGAACTCAAATGGCTCGCCAAGCATCGCAACGAGAGCTAAAGGGTGAGTTGTGGATTATTGAGTTTTTTTGTGAATTATCAAGCTATTTTGATGATATTTGGGTTATTATGACTCAATGATCCAAGCCGAGGGAAGTCTCGTGAGTGAGTTGTTGAGCCACATCGGTTAGATTCGGTGAGTTATTGATCGGTCTCATCAAAGATAAAGAAGGATCGATCGGGATTGGCTATGCATGATTGAGTCGGGATGTGCATATGAATGAGGTTCAAAATGCATTTGGAGCTCAACTCAAGCTTAACACTTAGAAATTTAGACTAGAGCATGCATTGAAAGGAAGAGCTCGAGAGCTCAAGGATCGGTTCATATAGGCAGCAACTCACCATGGAAAGGTGCAAGGTAAGGGGCTTGACATTTTTCACTCGGGAAGATGGGCGTGGAACTTAGAATGTAAGGCCATGACATTGGAATGAGGTTTGAATGTAGTGATGGCCCGATGGAAGCCACCACGGAAGGATTGAGCTAGGTCCAAGTGGGGTGACAAGATGAATGCAACAAGCTCATTGGGAGTCAAAGATGGACCAATTCGAGGTGATCTTAGTTGAAGTGAGGACCACTATGAATAACTTGCAACATGACGGGGTGATATTTTTGGGCTCAGAGAGGGCCAAGTTTGAATCTTTCCAAGAGAGAAATGGTCAGGGAAATGTCTATGGGGCTCAAATGACACGAAAGGAAAAGCAAGCTCAAGTTTGGACCAGTCGAGGAAGAAGATTCATCCTGGGGAATTTTTGTGGTGACCCCATGTTGTGATTTTGGAAATGTGGAGATTAGGAACCAACTCACAGAGTTGGTGAAAAATAGGGCAGAAATTCAAAACTCCAAACTTTAAAATTTGGAGTTTCGGACTTGGGCCATTCAGACAACTTGATGTGTGAGTTGGTGCAATGAGTGGAATGAACCATCCGAAGTTCAATACTTTGGGATTTAAAACTTTAAGATTTTAGAAATCCTAGTGAGCTCGACATGAAAAATGTTGATTAGACTCTGAAGTCCAAAGGATTCACGTCGAGATAGTTTTCGAGGTGTATTCTGATTCATTGGTGAGTTGAAGCTCTTGACATGTGTACATAACAAGGCACTCTTCGATGAGCTCAACAATAATGTTAGGGAATATGTCAAGGAGTTGGCCTAAGTTAGGTAAATTCTATGTGGATTTTGGAGCAGATGGAAACCAAGTTACCATGGTTGGTGGGATAAAACGTGGAAAAACTCTCACTAGTTCATGATATGTGTATTTCGAGCTCTCCCATCCAATGTGTGTGGACAATGAGAAACATCAAGTTCTCGGTCGGCATCCGGAAACATGTATGGCCCGACATGAAAAGTGGGTACGTGGAGTTTAGGGTTGGTGCCAACCAATGTGAAGGTGGAGAATACAATGTGATGCGCCAATGTAAAATAAATGGCACACCTAAAAATACTAAGGAACCCATCATGAAAGTAATACAAAGAGCTCACCAATCAGCTCGCCAAGCTAGCCGGTGAGCTAGTTGGCAAACTAAGCAACATCAAAACCACCCAATGTAGATTCAACCTTGCAGGGTCCCATCATGGACCAAGATGATCTCCGAAGAACTTTATATATTATTTTTTAATTAAATGGAGCTAATTTCAAATTTTTAAATTTATCAAGCATGGAGGGGGATTTTTCTTTGGGAGTACAATTAATGAGGAAAACAAGCATGGGGTGCTCTAATTCAAGCATGGGAAGTTACAAGGAGACCATACTTGCTATGATTAATCCTAGAGTTTAGGATTTCTCTACTTTTCTCTCACACAACTCAGAATGCTATAAAAGGTAAAGGGGGTGCATTATTTCAAAAGAGTTAGACAATTTTTCCAAGTTTCCCCTCTTCTTTCAAGCTGAGATGTGAATTTAGAGGCTTTCAAGCCTTCCTTCCAAATATTGTAATGGAAACCCTTGCCTCTTCCTACTATAATGATGCACTTGTGCATGTTCTTGGAGTAATAAAATGATGTTTTGTGACTAATTGTCTATCCTTGCACCATTTTTTTACTTCATTTTTCCTCTCTCATATTTGCAGGTATATTGTGTAACCCCATGTTTTCTATTGCAGGTCTTGGAATATTTTTTTAATTGGAATGAAGTATTGTATGCAATTGGGTCTGTGATGTATGTCCATCCTTCCCATGCTCATCCTTCTTCATTGGTAGAATGGAAATTTTTATCACAAACCCCTTTCTTGGTGCATCACCACTTTTAGTGTAGGTTTTATTTCATGCAATCTCTCCCCTATCTCCTTGAAATGTTAGTATAGGTCTAGTTAGCTATTTTTCTTGCATTAGAAGTAGTGTAGTGCTTATTTTAGGAAGAGGAAACCGAAATTCTCCAGAGGTCCACCTCAAGCCCACAAGTCCCACAACTTAAGAGGTGGTACCCATGTTACCCAATCACACCGAATGCCTTAATAACAATCAAGAAATTCAGGGGATGTTGTGCTTTGGTGATAACTGACTCATTCTAGGTCTTCTATTCCATTTACTACTTCTAGTGGCTCTTTTTATCTTAGATATATTTCTAGGTATACTATTACACATGATAGTAGTAATGCCTCTTTATCTCCTAGGCCTCCTGTAAAGTCTTCTATAACACGTATTTTTTCTAATGACTCTTTATTTTCTACACCTCCTACTATGTATACTATTACATATGCTTCTACTAGTGGCACTTTATCTCCTTAGAATCCTATTAGGTATCGTATTATGCATCCATTTTCTATTGGGTCTATATTTCCTTGGCCTCCTACTAGATCTTATAGTGTACATGATTCTCTTTACAATCCTTTCATCCTAGGTATCCTATGACTCATACTATGGCTTCTAAAAAAGTTATATAATCATCTTAATTCTAGCATGCCACATTTGAGGTTCAATCCTCCTTCACCTTATGGGTCCACCCTACTTTTCAATTAGACCATTATTAGGTATCTCTTATGTTACTTCCTTCCCTATACATAACTAAATTAAAAATTACAAAATATTAAAAAGAGTCGATAAGGAAAAAACATTCAAATATTTGCAAAAATAAAAATTAAGGACCTAAAATGACTTGATTGGATATATTATTTCATTTTTTTCATATTGGTTTGATAGATATAATATTTATCTAGATATTATTTATACACATGTATTAACGTGGTATGTTGAGATTAATGCAAGACACACAAATTGATACACAATGACAGGTGTCAATCTTGTCCCTTTTCCCGTTGACAATGATCATTTGGGGTCATCTCCTACACTTTAATTTCAATTATTTCCACTTCATCATTATGCTCAATTATTTATCTTATGTGTATGTTATCTTTTGGGACAACAAGGCCAACACATGTGTCTTGTGCAATACTAAACTATCCTATTTTATGTGCTTTTAAACTATTTATTTCTATATTTTATTGACTAGATTTATTTATTACTTTATTTCTTGACTTATTGAATATGACCTAATTTTTTTGATTGTCATGTGACACCGTGGATGCCCCATGTTTTTGTATTATGTATTTCTTATATATACACACTTACTTCTTTGTATGTGTCATGTGTTCCCTTATTATGATTGTATCGTGACACCACGTGTGTCCCATGTTTGTTATTCTATGCCTTGATATGACTCTTTTACATACTAATGCTTATGTTATCCTGATTGGTTATTAATTTTCCTCTATAATTTCTTCTCTAACACATGATTGCTACTAATATTATTTATTGTTATGTGTTTATTTTTACACCATGGTCTCCACCATGTGTACGCCTCTTCTAGGAATGGGATCCCAATAGTGGCCACCATGACATCCTTCTATGTGGTCCAATGTAGATTATCATACTTATCAAACATTAGTACACATCATTTATTTTGATTGGAAAACTAAAATGCTTTATCGTTCATACCTAAAAAGATAAGGATTTCATCAGGGTATATTATACATCTACAACTAGTAAATGTAGATTACATGGCATAAAAATATCTTTTTATAGGGTAAAAATCCTTAGAAATAACGCTAGACACAAAAAGTGACAAAATTGATATTGGTTGGAACCATCGACTAGGGGCAAGAACATAGTATGGTATGGACCCTTACTAGAATTTTTTTCTTGGGGTAAAATTATCAAAAATTATGACATTATCATATTCCTATAGGATTTTATAGACTTATGGTATAAACATAGACATATATGATAAAATTCAAAGAAAAAGACATGGGCTATGAGTAATTCATTCTTTGTCTATTACATTACCCATATACCATTATAGATAAATTGTTTTGAGGAATATGATTTCTTCTCCTTTTCATTACCTATAATTTTAATAATCATATTAAGCTATATGACACACAATGGAGGAATTGTTCATCCATTTATTTTTAACTTCACGATAGATATATTAAATTGCACTAGATCTAACTTCATTGTTGTATTTTATGGGGTTTGAAGATATCAAAGCGGTTAAAATATTCCTAGCGTTAATACTATTGGTGTTAGGTGATGCGTTCCCAACTCCATTTCCTACTTTGGTTTATCCTTTAGAAAATAGGGAGTTGATCACCCCAAATCCTTTGATAGATCACAAAAATATAGTATCTCCAAAGTATAATGAGTATGAGATATTTTAAATCCACAAAATAGATAAATGTATTCCTTCCATATTTTGTATCTCTTTACTTTACTATATATAAGTTTAATTTTTCAATATTACAAGCATTATTTACATTTGAGTTAGAGTTTAATTTCTTCTATGGAAAATGAATACAATTCATGTTATAGGTTTCAACATGGTATGTGCTAATTCATCCATAGAGGTCAACAAAAAAATGAGAAAATTCAAATTGTTTGTGTACACTCAAGTATGTTTTTCCTATATGTATAGAATTTTTAATTTTTCTATGCCCTTAACCCTATGTCATACATTAAGACATGGATAATCTGACCTTGTGGATAACATAATATCTTATCATGTCATATCATATTTATTTATTCTTTCATATTCTTATTGGTTCAGCCTTGGCTATTTTTATAGTGTAATAGGCTATATATAGGAGTTAGAGAGAAAGATATGATCATCATATTGAGAAGTTAAGTCTTATTTTATGGTTTAGAGGTTCCCCCTCAAAGTGGATGAGTCATTATACTTACATATTATTAATTCTCTATATTTTAGTTTTATTTTGTGTTATATTTATTCTCATATTTAGATATATCTAAGTAATTTTAGTATAAGTGGTATCATAGCATCGATCTAGACAAACATGGGTCAAAACCCTAATTTTGAATATTTACATATATATATATATATATATATATATATATATATCTCCAAAATGGTGGCAAATTTTTTTGTAATTTTTTAACTGAAGTGGAAAAATAGTTCAAGTAAGTTTATCTCCAAATTTCAATACATGTTGAATTATTTTTCACAAATTATAGTCACTTTAGGGTTTTTCATAAAATTTCTCCATCGATCATTGTTTTGGTAAATTTTTTGAGTTTCTTATATGTTTGCAAATATCTTCAAAAATTAGCTAAGGATCTCTCTCTCTCTCTCTCTCTCTCTCTCTCTCTCTCTCTCTCTCTGTGTGTGTGTGTGTGTGTGTGTGTGTGTAAAATAACCATATGAAACCCCAAACCCTAAATTCCTAATCCTTGTATCCCAATACCCAAACCCTACATCATGACAAGGAGATCAACTAAAGTCCAAGAGAAGGGTTAAGACACTCCATGAAAGAATTCAAATAAGGAAGATATGGGTTTGGAATCTTCTACTTCTAGAGTATCAGAGGTATTTAACCAAATTCATAAAAGTGTTAATAATATGGTGAATAAGGAGTTATACTATATATCCAAGCATAGAAAGATAAAATGAAGGATAACCTTTAGGCACTAAAAGGTAACATTCAAGACATGAAGAGTGAAATGCAACTAGGGTTGGAATCAATGAGAAAGGAGATGATGAACACTATTTCAAATATAAAGATGGGAATTATTTCCCATTAAAGTCACATGGTGATGGGTACCTCATTAAATGTGTACCCAGATATAAATTACACAAACCAAGGAGTATACTTTGCACAACCTAGTGGAATATATATCTAGTGGTGTAACATTATTCCAAAAGTGGAAATGTGAAAGTTCAATAAAATATCTTATCACTTGGATAAACCAAATGGAGAATGTTTTTCATCTGCATCAATTCCCAAGTGAGTAGAAGGTTGTAATGAAACCCTTAAATCTATAACTAGAGAAATTCACTTGGAATCATTAGTTATGAACTCAACATAAGAAGAAGGATCTTAATGTCACTTGGTTATTTTTACAAAGGATCTACAAATGCACTATAGTAGTAGTGTGGATGAGAACTACTTTATCCAATAAGAAAAAATATGCCAAATAGGATTAGTAAATTATTATATTAATAGATATAGAGATTATCAGTGCATGTGGATATAATTTCAAATGAAAATATAAAGGATTTTTTCCTAGGTGGTCTTAAGGATCACATCCAACGTGATGTATACATGATTGATCCATTCTTTGTTTATGATTCTATAATCATGACACACAAGTAAGAAGAAAAATTTATTTCCATGAAAAAAAAAAATTCACTAATATTAGATATCATAACACATAAATAAAATCATTCTATTAACCTACCTAATTGAATTCACAATAAATCAAAGAAAAATGAGTAAAAGGGATATGTTTTTGTTAGGAATATGGAATGCAGAAATTGAAATAATTCCCAAAATCTATTGTAGTGGAAGTGTAAACTAGGTAAATCCAAATCAAAACAAAGTACACACACATAACACAACATGTACCATGGTTTACTCAATATGGGCTATGTCCACCAAAGATAGAGATCTCATATGTATAATAAAGAACAAGAGTACAAATAAACTATTCCCACAACTGGTACAATGTGTCTCTCCAAGAGTATCTCCTCCTCCAAATCTCTAAACCAATCTACATGAGTGAACTACAACCGTGCCTCCAAAACACCAGTAGATCTCACATAACTAGGAACTACTGCATCTCTGAACTACAACCAAGCTTTATGTGAATCAAAAAAAAATTCTCACAACGTGTAACCATTACATATTGTGCACCAAGAAGTAGGTCTCTCCTCCATCACTACATCAACATGTGCAAACATGAAGACAACCTCCTCTACAATACTATATCTACATGGATCAACAATACACCATGATATCATGGATCTACAATACAAGATCTCACAATAACCTGTGGATCTACAAGAATAAAATCAATACAAGATCTCACAACAACATGTGGATCTATAAAAAGAAACTCTATCTTCTTTGCATTCTATGCAATCTATTACAATGAGATAATAACAATACAAAGGAAATACAGTAGAAGACATTACACTCTTCTCACCATTTAGATGTACCTTTTATTTCCTTCTTTCTAGCTTCTATCTATGAAATCTTTGTCTTCATGTAACCATATTTTTATTTTTCTTCTTCTTCATCCTCTTAACCAAGGATTCCACATGAAATCACACTTATAACCCTATATTTCAATTTTATATAGCCATATAAAAACTTAGGGAACTTTAGCTAAACATTTACAAACTTTAGATCACCTTTAAATCAAAGGTTGGATCTAATCCCACGTATAAAATAAAAACATTAATGCACAGTAACTAGTACATGTTCCCTAACTCGGTGTCGATTCTATATAAAACCAAAGTTGTAAAACATGTTTAATTGTGAAAACATTTACCTCCACAACTCAACAATCTCCCACTTGGAGATAAATTGTTGAACCTATACTTGTACATTACCATCCTCTACATATCGTGAAGACCAACTATTCTTTACTTCAACAATTCTCTCAAAAATAAGAAGATAACAAACCATTACTTACCATATACATGCACAACACTACTATTGATCCATGCTACATGATCTATCCATACATCAAGCTCCCACTGAATCATAAAACCAAGCCTTTGATGTAACCAAGTCACCATGACTAATCATACCTGCAAGAGATCTCACTCAAACTGAAGTGTTGAGATTCAATCACAACCATAGCCATACCTTTATAACCAACCATGTTCTCCAACCATCTATCCATGTCTCCATGCTACCACTAATGCAACTGACCAAAGACAAGTCAAAATGGAATATGTGAAAGCAATAAACAAGATCCTAGGTAAGACAACCCAAATGATTTCTACATGCAACAAGTGGGTGATCAATCCACAACACCTGCATAACTCAAAGAATCCAAACACTACATTCTATAAATCCAACCCTGCATAAACAACTTGCATGTCCAAGACAACCATCTAGTAGAAAATATATCTATCATGGAGTAACAAAGTAATAAGAGGAAATAAAAACATCCCCTACTCATGCTCAAAGGCATCTAAACCATGCTCATAGGAATCCATGTGTAAAACAAATATCTACATCATCATAGACTCATAAAACAAAATCTATCCACATGTATAAACTCACCATATACATCCATCCATATTATCAGGCTCTCTAGAAGCTCCAAGTCTCTCACCGACTAACTCCAAAGCCACATATGAATCATGTGCTCATCAATGTCAACAAAAAAAAACCATGCTAACCATGCTACTAATAACTAGTGAAAATACCTAAAAATAATGTCATCAAACATACTACACAAACCATCCAAGATGAAAGCAAACAAGGGCAACATCAATAAGATGTAAATATACATTGTGTCACATTGTAACCTATAACAAACAAATTTTCCTTCTTTACCCTTCAATGTCAATAACATTGCTCTCTCTTCTTCACCCAGCTGAAAAACCATCAATTGTCATCCCATAAGGATATTCAGCACCCAAAAGTAAAATTGGAAGTGATGTCATCATGCATTAATCTCAAAATACCTAGAAAACCGTGTCTATCCTCTAAAACAACATGTGCCTAATTCCAATCTAAATAGTTGCATACTCCTCTCACACCACACGTGCATATCATGTCCAACTTATAATTCCAACAACCTTTACTTTCTCCCACTCAACATGAACTCCCTACACCGCTTCTAATCACTAAGCTCAAAATCTCTAATATATATCGGTGAGAAATAAAACAAATGAAAGAAAATGTAAAATTGATTGCCTTCTTATCAAAGAATAATTCTATATTAGAGAAGTTTAGAATTCTTATGAAGTATGTTGAATCACCTTATTTTCATCCATGTGTACTCAACATCTCTTGTTACCCGCAACTATGTCTAAACATGAATTTTCATTGAGGATATCATCCTTAGACTAGATACCCTTATCATCAAGATTCCAACACATTTGGAAATAAATGTCAAGATCACCGAATATCATTAGTGGATATTTTACATGTGTAAAATCCAAACATACCGCCGATTGCTTCAAACGAAAGAGATAAAACATGAACCATATAGAGATACCTGCCCAAGTCTCACTAGACTCCCGAGAAAAAAATTATCCTCATTTTGATTCAAACATTGAAGTGATCTACTTTGTTTCTTCCTATACACTCTACATGAGAAACCTAATCCTCCAAACTAGACACTAAAACCATCCATGCCCTCTTCCACAGTAAGAAAATCAAGTACAAATTCACTATCACAAATACTAACCATGGTCGCTTGGCATCGGGTTCCTCTGTGACTTACATCAGTTCACTAACTACTACTAGAATGATCACAATCTGATAGCTATGTTGAGCCACCATTTTAGGAAGCACCAAAATCTTGTACAAAAACTTTACAAAGAACATACATGCAATAAAACTACACCAAGATGAAATACATCACCTTACAAGTACCAAGACACTCACCCGTATCTACAACCGAAGTACTTGCCTCACTAATTGAAGCCATGTATTCATTCTATGTTATTATATTTTACCTCTCTAATGAATATCATACATCTAACTACACCAAGGATGCATAACTAATCCTTTATTTCACACTTAGATCTACAATCCAAAACCATGCATGTGTAACCAAAATATACAAGCATTACAATACCAAGATAATAAAAACATACCTATATATTTTGGATCTGCAATCTGACCAACATGTCTCAGGCTTCCTCCAAGAACCAGGAAATTTCAACAAACAAGACACATTCACTACATCTTCTCAATTTCTTCATATCTATGATTTTCTATTTAAACAGGTCATCATAGGTCATCGACACTTGTTTCTCACTAATCTCACCATGGTCTCCTTTGTCGACATTAGTTAAGGAAGTTCCAACATCATTATACCATATCTTGTTAGTCACTTTCTTTTTCTAGCAACCTTATATTTCCATCTCCCACTTGATTTTAAATCTCTTCTTGTAATTTTCACATTAGGAAAAACAAACCCTTCTCTCATACAATTATCAGTAAACCACTAACAAAACCATGAAGCAAACCCTTGCTCTAACAACTAAATCCATCACTCGATACCGGTTGTTGGTATCAAATAACAAAACTAAATAAGCTCAAGTAAGCTCTCGATACCAATTATTAGGAATATGGAACACATGAAATGGAAATAATTCACCAAAATATACAATGTGGAAGTGTAAACTAGATAAATAAAAATCAAAACAAAGTACACACACATAACACAACATGTACTATGGTTCACCCAATATGGGCTACATCCACCAAATATAGTGATATCATATATATAATAATGAATAATATTACAAATCAACTCTTACCACAAGATTAAAATGCATTTATCCAAGAGTATCTCCTCCTCTAAATCTCTAAACAGATCTACTTGAGTGCACTACAATCATGCCTCCAAACCACTAGCAGATCTCACATAACTAGAAACTACTACATATTTGAACTACAACCAAGCTCTATGTGAATCTATAAACAAAACCTATCACATGGGTCTACTAATGTGTAACCATAAATGTGCACCAAGAAGTAATTCTCCCTCCATCACCGCATAAACTTGCACAAACATGAATATAACCTCCTCTACAATACTAGATCTACATGGATCAATAATACAACATGATCTCATGGATCTACAATACAATATCTCACAACCTATGGATTTATAAGAATAAACTCAATAAAATATCTCACAACAACATGTGAATCTACAAGAAGAAACGTTGTGTTCTTTGTATATTATGCAAGCCATTACAATGAGACAATAATAATACAAAGGAAAGACAATAGAAGACATTACACTCTTCTCACCATTCAGATGTACGTACTATTTCCTTCTATCTAGCTTCTCTCAATGAAAGCTTTGTCTTCATGTAACCATATTTTTATTATTATTCTTCTTCTTCCTCTCAACCAAGGATTCTACATGCAATAATAATCAATTACATGCAATAACACGTCTAACACTAGATTTCAAGATTATATATCCATATACAAACTCAGGTTACCTTAGCTATACATTTATAACCTTTAGATCACGTTTAAATTAAATTTTGGATCTAATCCCACATCTAAAATAAAAACATAAATGCACAGTAGCATGTGTTAGTTCCCGACTAGTATCGGTTCCTCGATTGTTGATCGATTTCGAGTTCCTTATTATTGACCGGTGTTGGTTCCCTTATCGATACCGATTCCCCGATCGTGTTGTTCTACTGTAAACCTGTAATTTGTAAATCATGCTTATTTTTGAAGCAATTTAGCTCCACAACTCAACAATAGTTGTGATAGTAAATGGAGTAAAGAAAAAAATGTGATGAGAATAAATTATTCTACATTAAGGGACCAGGTGAGGAAGAGGAAGGAGATGAATAAAATTATGAAGAAGAAGGGGTTCCTAAGATCATGAATGAGGAATATCAACTAACTATATCTTTCCATGAAAAAAAAAATCATTAGTACCCCACAAACCATAAAAGGTATTTTGGTTCATGAAGAAATAAAGGGTGAAAATATTGATTGAATTGGGAGGTACTCACAAATTCATCAATAAAATTTGGATTTACATTTAAATTTATTTATTTATCTAACCCCAAAGTTTTAGGTCATGGTGGAAAATGGTGGTATATTTTTTTATTAAGGATAAATAGTTTTGAAGGGACTATACCCTGGATACAAAAAAGGCTCAAAAGCTAGATATAACAGTAAAAGTAGCACAAAGAAAGAAGGGACTAACACCCTATATAAGGAGGCTCAACAGCTAGATATAACAGTGAAAATAGAAAAAAAGGGGATCAACATCCACGAATATTAAGAGAACCAATAATAGTTCAACCGAGAACTAAAAGAGGAACCAAAAAAGAATAGAGTAGCATCAAAGAAGCTTGAAAACTTCAACTTGACAGCAACAAAACAACAAACTGGGAGTAGCTCTATTTGACTACCTTGTCAATATTTATCTTGATTTTCTAGCAACAAATTGAAAAGTGCAAGTGCCATGACGTGAGAGGGATCATTCTTATCAATTTTTGAAAATACCAGTCCCTTGTAGCGTTAGAATCCCAAATGGCAGTAGGAATGTCACTTAGGATACAAACACTCTTCACATGTTGTTCCATGAAATTGTATACCACTTTTAGCACAGAGATGGTACAATCATGCCATCCTTTAGCATTACCCAATCTATTATCCAGAGAATGAAGTTTCTTGAATATTTCTATATTTTTCTCATTATCCCCAAAAGTCTCAACCTGCATCTTCCTTTTACCTGTATTTTTATCCATCCTCTTGATTTCTTCCTTGAGGTTCATGACCTTGCTCTCTAACTTCTCAATCCTACTAAGAAGCCCTTCATATTTGAATTCCTCCATGGGATTTCTGATATGGAGCAGGTTTTTAGCTGACTCTATCTCCTTATTACTACGAAGAACCCTCTGAGAAGGAAGCAAGGGATAATGGGTATTCTTAAACCTTGTTTTGCGGCTAGTGGAAGTAGCAACAGGGTCTTTGATGACTAGAAGAGGAGGGTCAGCAGGGCCATAGGCACGGAGTGAGAAAGGGATAGACAGTGATGGTGAATCAGTAGAATAAGGCCTTGATGAAGGGGTACAACATGAGTATGGTTTTGGACCTCAAGAATAGAATGTTCCAGAGAGTTCAACAGGTAGTGTGGGAAATTCACAATTAAGTTCCTTCTAAAATGATTAAGAAAGACCAAATGCTTTAAAGGGATAGTTACATATATGCCCTCAAGAGTAACATACCTGACCATCATGTGTGAGATTTCAATAAAAGGCTCGGGATAGAAGACACTTTGATGGCATCTGTGATAAATTCAAGGTTTTCACCTTCTTCAAGAAATTTCTTTACTTCAACATTCATGTCTACCCGCTTGTTGAATAATTTCACCCCCTCCAAACTCAAACCCGTGACTTGAGTAATGAGCTATTTAGTAATTTTAACACTGATATCTCCATACTCAATTGTTTGTTTCTTCCATCCATTCACAAATTACACCGAGATATCATGATCATGGCCCTGCATTCTTTCTATGAGGTTCGAAATTCCCCCATTTGTAAATACTTCCATAGTATTTTGTCATTCTTCTAGGCTGGGTCATGTATGGGCTCTGTTTTGCAAGGAGGCCCCCCATTCTGCTACTTTTTCCCTTTGCTACTCAATGGTAAAGTTTTGATTCCAATACCACCTTTCACTACTACCTCTATTTTTGAAAACCCATAAGGCATGTGAAATTTTAATAACATCATTAAACCTACATGCGGAGTTAATAATCACATCCTCAATGGTAGAGGGAGATATTTTAATGATTGTTTTGAATATCATGCTTATCTTTTATGATTTCATCAATTACCTTAGCTAGGAGAAGATCACCGCTAAACCAGTTTTGCATTTTGTTTCTAACTCCATAATTGGCCAAACTATCTACCACTTTATTACCTTCACGATAGGTATGCATGATCTTGAAATTATAAAAAAATTTACAAGTCTTAATAAATTCACAAATAAAATCTCTAATAGTCCAGCTTGGGGATTGATTTTTGTTTAATAGATTTATGATGTTTAAAGAATCCCCTTCAATTATAATATTTGAAATATAACAATCTCTCATAAGCCTTATACCCCATAATGTTGTCAAAGTTTCGAATAATGGTTTTTCTGTTGACCCATATTTCTAGCAAAATCAGCAACAAATCGTCTTTGTGATCCCTGATCACCCCACCTCCTTGTGAATCTCTAGGATTACCTTTTGAAGCTCCATCAAAATCCAATTTGTACCATGAATTGGGTGGCTAAATACGATGCACTGAAGATCTATCAATGTTTTTATTTCCTTATTATGAATGTTGTCAGTGTCAATGCTCCGGCAAGGAAGGATGTGTTCCTCTTCCTTGGGATATAATATATTTTTGGAGGCTTAAACCTTTCAATGTTATCCTTTACGAAATAACAATTTCTTTAAAAATTTTGGTACAAACCTGTCTTTTATTTCTAAAGATGACATCATTTCTTGCTTTCCATAATCTCCATATGGTGTGAGGAAGAACCAAGCTCCATAATATCCTAATCATATAATTTTATATGGAGAATCCCATTTCTCCCATGTCTGTAAGCAAGTATGAGGAAGAATCTAGTACAAATTGAAATTTGCAAAGATAAGATGTCAAAATTTTATAGCATACTCACAATGCAAAAAAAGGTGTTTGATATCTTCATCCTCTTCTCTACACATACAACATCTATTAGGCATAATAAATCCCTTTCAAATAATATTATCACAAGTGATAATCTTACCTTTGAGAACTAGCCACAAAAAGAAGTTAACTTTAGGAGTTAATTTTGGCATCCAAAGTTTGTTCCATTCTATGTCACTTTGAAGAGTAGCAAAGAAAGTGTTGTACCCCTGACTTTACAGAATAATATCCATCAAAAGAATCCACCCAAATAATCTCATTTTTGTTTTCCTATTGATTGATAGGAATGAGTGAAAGTTGATTCTACAGATCAGAAACAATAGGCTATAGATTTTCCATATTCACTTTAAGTTGCTTTCAGTTCCTCTTATTTCCAGTCAACTCAATGTATTCTTTGATATTATTACCATAATTTTCAATTAGGTTATCTTTTATGGAGCTAAAATTATCACTCAAACTTATATCAGTCCAGGTATCATGCCAAAAATTAATATCTTGTCCATTTCCAAGTTTCCATCTACAGCCCTTAGCAAGCATATGTCTAATTTGAAGCAGGTTGTTCCAAAAATGGATCCATTTGGAAGTTGTTGATCAAAAATAAAATAATTCATATTTTTATGAGATAAATATTTAACCCTGATTAGTTCAGTCCAAGGTTTCTTTTCCTTTACCAATCTCTAACCAAGTTTGGCAATTAAAGCAACATTCATTTTTCTGATGTCCTTTATTCCCAGACCACCAATATTTTTAGAATACAAACCTGATCCCAATCCACTAAATGATATTTAACTATTTCTTTTGTCCCCTGTCATAGAAATTGTTTTTGAATTCTCTCAATACTATCCACAACTACTTCTGGAATGATGTACATTGACATGATATATATGGGTAAATTTTGAAGAGTGCTTTTGATTAACAAGCACTTGTCAGCACTGGAAAGGGTAGCACCTTTCCATCCAGCTAATTTTTTCTAGAATCTATCTAACAAGGCATTCCATACCCCATTAGAAACTTTAGTAGTACTCAACGAAGACCTAAATAATTTGTTGGTAAGGAGTTGATTTTACATCCTAAAATGAGTGTTATTATTTTTTGCCTCTCAAGAGGAGTATTAAAAAAATACACCAAGATTTTTTTAGGAAATGGTGGTATAGTTAGTTATTCAAGAAATTACAATAAGTTTAAGTTATCCATAGCATATTAAATATTATTTATGATCCCATGCATTCCATTTCAATGGGGGTGGAAACATTGTATTAAGGGTCCAATGCATTACTACATTGGGAACAATGGAGATGAAATTATAGGAATTATTTTTGTGGTTCCATTTTTAAGGGAATAATTTTTAATTATGAGGGATGCAAGATCAATATTTGCAAGTGTTAAGTTATCATTAAATGTGGAGGCTTCTTAAAAAGGGCACTGATGGGTTTTTAGCACAACTATTTTCATTAGAAGATCAACCATCAAAAGGAACTATACCATTAGATCTAAAATAAATTATTAGTAAGAAATTAGTTTTTTTGGGGGATATGACAAAAGTTTTACCTCCTAAAAAGATCATGATCATGTTATTCAACTAGTACCAAGAAGCCAACCACCTAACATTCGATCTTATAGTTACCCTAAAGAGTATACAACAGATTTATAGAATGATCAGAGATACAAAAGATAAAAAATCATGAAATATATTCAATTTTCTCCATTAACTTTCATATTACACACACCAAATATATAGGAAATGTCCACCCTAAAATATAGGAGGTGTCTATAACCATTCAAAGCTCCTATGTGATTTTTTTAACTCACTTCCTTAATTATATATTTGTTATTGTTGTTTTATACAACTAATAACAAATTACTAACCTATTACTAACATTACATTCACCATAATAATAATTACAAATGTATTTATTATTTACACATACAAATGTGGAGCATTAACATATGTATTCCTAACATTCCCCCTTATTGCAAACATGTGGAAAACCTATCTTTGTACAAGAACTTGTTTCATGAATAAGTGATTTTCACAAGATGATCACAAAACCAAAGGATGGTTTGACATACAATTGACCACAAACCATGAATTGTAGTTTTATAAAGTGGATTACTTGAAATCAAAAGGTGGCAATTTTTCATATGGTTTAGCAACAACCAAAAGTGGTGGTTTTACAAATTGGTTTACCAAAAACCAAAAATGAAGGTTTTCAAGTGGTTTACCTACAACCACATCATGATGTGTCAAGTACTATTATCAAATCTCATAAATATCTCACTGCAGGGAATAACATAAGAAATTATCCCGCTCATAGACACAAATAGAAAAATGGAAATGGAACATTGGATCATGTTCCCCCCTTAATGTGAAATTTCCACTTATTTAATCAAGAACACTACATACTGAAGCATATTGAAACTAGAACACTGAACACGATGGAAAACACACCATAAAAACTGAAAGCAAATACTCACACCACAAAAATGTCACCACAAAAAAATGTGACCCCATCATTGGTGACTGATGAGAGGCCGCTAATTGATCTCCAACCTCGATTTTCCTCTCGTCCTCCAATATTATGTTGTTATCTTAGAGAATTTAGCTTTTAAGGATCAACGATTGTTAGGATGTCGGGTAACACTGAAAATGAATCTATAAGGTAATTGTTTTAGTAATATTTTTAATTTTTTGACAATGAATCAATTATTTAATTTTTACAATGACACAAAAATTAAACTCAATAACCTATTATTCACCTAAACACATAATTTTTTAATCCTTACCATATAATGATTGACTCACAATACAATAATAGACATAGACAACAATAACTATACTTTGACAATAATATTCTACATGACATAAAACATTGAGTTTTAATGACACAAAATGACAATATACATCGGGTGATATTAACCCCATATATGTGAACTATATCACTCAAAATATGACTAAAAAGAAAAAATTAACAAGCCTATCCAATACGTATAAACTATACTATTGACTCAAAAATTTAACAAGGTAATTGAAAAAATGAATGAAGAGCATCTCGAGGAAATTTTTTTAATCCATGTAACGGATATTGAGTTATTATCACAGAGATAAGCTACCTACTAATACAAACACCATCGTGGACACCAACTGGGAGATTTTTGGTAGATCCACTTAGAATAATAGCAAACCCGCAGGATACTAACTTTCACTTCATCATATTACTCAGTCTACTACCTTTGTCAATGTTAAATAATAGAATATAAAGCCAATACACGTGGGGAAAGAGTCATTACACACGTTGATCTCTAACACATCCAGTACTTTGAACAAAACCACTTGCAAATTTGAAAAGTGAGGGCAATGTGAGATTTGGTTTGGATGCTTGGAAGTACATACTAGATCGGGCAACACATATAAATATGAGAATGGATTATTTTGATAGATTCATTGATGATGTCACAAAGATATGTCCAAACACTCGCTATAGGTATAAACAATGTAATAGTTTAATTGATGTAATCTATCGATATGCAAATTTCAGGGACATTTTATCATATCATACCTAGGAGATGAAAACATGTAGTCCACAAATCATCCAAGCATGCTTCCTTTTTATTACTTAACCAGATGTATGTAGATGAGTGCGAGTGAAGGGGGATATACTGAGATATTTTGAGAGAACATTATTATGGAAGACTTGAAGGCTTTCCAACTTTTGTCGGAGAGTGAGGATCTAATCGCTTCCTTCTCATAGATTTATGTCTCGAACACAAGTTCCACATATTGTGTCCTTTTCCATATAGCGTAATGGAGTGTGCACTAAGTATTTAGAGGGACCACTCTATTTTTAAAACCAAACAAGTACCAAAGATACTCGGTGAATTGACAACTTATTCTAAAATTTAAAAGAATATAAAATAATCTTAAATATTCTCACATAATAGTTTCACCATTAACAGGATAAATGTAGTTGTCCCTCATTATCCTTATAATTCTATTGTAAAGGATTAGATATCAATCTATTGTGGTCTCTTTCCTACTATGGTAGACCACACATACTCCTTTCTTCTCAAATTTGGGTACTCAATTAGAAGTACATAATAAATGGTAGCAAGAAACCAGATGAATAAATCCTTTTAATATACCCGTTATGATACCGGATGGAGAGTATGCAAAAAAATTACGAATGATAAGAGATATAGAAGATAAAAATGCATGAAAGGTATTAAATGATCTCCATTATATTTCATATTACACACACCAAATAGATAGGAAATGGAAACCCTAAAATATGGGAGATGGTTATAACCATTCAAACCTCCTACATGAGTTGTTTATAAATCACTTCCTTAATTATATATTTTTTATTGTTATTTTATACAACTTGTTTAATTGATAAGTTACGTGTGTATGAGAAAAATAGATAGGGTAAGGGTGAGGAGGAATACCCGTGAATAAAGGTGGAAGGTAGATTGTGTGCATTCTAATTTCCCGATCCAATACTAATTGTGAGACATTCCTTTTTGCTAGGAGGAACTGTATGACAGAAAATCAACATGTGACCTTCTTCGCACCTGACCTCTCAAGGTTGTGCAAGACAGCTAGTGTAGAATGAATGTGAATGTGAGTGTGGTGATGGGGATCAAGATAATTGGGAAATCTTATATCTTCAACACGTAATATCAAGATCTATGAGTCTAAGGTAAAGAATGCTCTCCTAACTTGAAGTGGTGTGATGGCTTGGTCTGAGATAATAGCTTCTTGGAGACTCCAATAAAAGTCGAGCTCTACCAAGATTCTATTTGTTAGTTTTTGAACACGTGGAAAATGACTCAGTGGGTGCCTTGTATGGATTTATAGACAAGGTCATGGAAGTAAAAACGAGAGACATGGTGGATCTGAGGGATTTATGGGTGATTTTATAGTCCGGTCTAGAAATAATTAGCCTTGATCGATGCTATGTTCAGTAAGGAAATTTGTGTAATAATGTCTTGTGGTAGTGGTGAAGATCTAAATACTAATGTACGTAAACTATTTTCAAAGTCTAAGTGGTTAGCAGGATCGTTGGGTTGTCGGGCCTAAGGATTGTAGTCAAAGACTCGTGGAGGTTATGGCCCTTATATGGGCATGTATGTAATCAAACCTGTTCGCCAGTGAGCATTTCAATATTCATAGGCTTGATCGGCAAAGTGATGTTTAGCATATTTAGTTGTTCTATTTTCTTAGAAAAAGTTATAAGTGTGTGTAATATTTTCAAATGTAAACTAGTATCAATGTCGATTATCAATTCGACCCATTGGGTTGTGGGACCAATGGATCATGACTGTATGTCTTTTCTTTTTGTGGACCGTTGATGGTCATACCTTATGAAATAAAGTAATTTTGATAACATAAATAATTACTGAAGGAAATCTAATCTATGTTTTTGGATTTTTCACAATACATCATATCAAAGAAATAAAACAAATAATCTCTCAAAGAGAATATTTTTGATATTTTCTAATTTTTAAGCAATATTTTCTGATCTAATAAATAAAATAAAGACAAGTAATCATCTGGATGTAGTTTGTTACTTGTGTGAATGTGTAAATCTAACCTAAAATAAATAACCTAATCTAATCAAAACCCTTCAAACCCTACCTCGAGAGGTGAAGAACAAATCATGACCCTAAAAGGGATATCATTCCCCATGAACTTTCCCAGTAATGCTAAAGAGAAAATTTCAAATTATTTTATCTACTTGTGATTTCCTAACCTATTGAAATGAATGATTTCCTACTCTATTTTATATATAATTGAAACTAGTGAATTGAAATTGAAAATTTAGCAAATAAAGAAAACAAACACACAATACCAACTTGGACAAGTAAGAGCTTTGGCAAATTTGGTTGTATCGTATCTATCCCCTCAATATGTTCTTTTCTTTTTCCAAGTGTTCATATGATTCCAAGGGATTGGGTATACAAGAACAATAGTAGGATGATGGTGCTTGAGTAATGGCATTTAGAAGGCAACCCGGATGCAATACAAGTAGAAGAGAGATAGCACAAGAGATCTAAGATTGGCTATGTAATTCCTAGCAAGATTGTGGTAGCAATACAATGCAAGATACACAAAAATTCTTAGGCCTTTTGCTTAAATACAAGAATGGAATATATAATAATTGGGGATGGGATGTGCCTTCATGCACAAGGCAAGAAGAAGTAGTTCCAACTAACTAAATCACATGCAAAAATAGAAGAGGGAAGGAGAACAGAACAATCAAAACTATTTTTAGAAAATTTGGCCCATGGATGTATGCTAAAAGTGAAGTTAAGTGAATTATCACATGTCAAACATGCATAATGGAATATGTAAAAGTAGTTCGGGACCGCTGCTGTTTTGGGTGGTGGTTTTAGAACCACCACCCTGGAAGGGCAATGGTCCTGGATTTAAAGGCCAAAACATGCGTAGAAAGAGGCAAAAAGGTGGAAAAAGTGTGGGAAGGCTAAGTAAAGATGTCTAGATAACAAACATACACTATAAATGGGTTTCAGAGCTTGAAAACCTTCTTGAAATGACTTGAACCATCATTGGGGACTTTTGTAATCAGTTTCTAACAATGTAGCACATGCAATTTTGGGTGTGTATAGGAACTACTTGTGAATGCAAAACAAGACCACAAGAGGAATATTAAATAATATATGTTAGTGGACTACCTAGCATGTGCTAGATCCAAGAAGTGTGATACTTCCTAGATTGTTGTCAATCTACTATTTAATACAGTTCCATGCAATAAATAACATAAATAAACAACATCCTACTGTAGTTGATATGATTTAGGCATCTCATTCAAATATAATAAGAAAAATTAATCTAACAGGTAAGGTTATGATCAGATCTGGAGGTGGGGCAGGTAGCCAAGGTGACTAGGATAGGTCAAGATCAGGTTTTGGGTCGTTTAGTTTTTTTGAGTGATTGTTATAAGGTTACTATTATAGGCAAAATTACTAGATATAGAGACCGACATCGGTCTGATATGACCGATTTCTCTTGAGAGGAAACTGATGATGGTTTAGGATAACCAACGTCGATAAGGTCGAGATGATAGAAACTCAATAAAGTTTGGTTTTGGTGATTCTTTATGATTGCACAGAGAATGGGAGAATGAGGATTAGGTTACCAAAGACACTGAGAATTCTCAAAGATGTCTGGGGTCAGGTATAAAGAGTTGGGAGGTTGTAGGTGGTTAGGTGGAGGGATTGACAGGAAGGTGGGAGGTGATGAGATGCAAAAGAGACTGGTAATTTCAAATAGAGATAAAGAAACTGATCTAAATAAGTATGGAAAGATGTAGATCCAAATGCACTTACTTGTACTTGCAAACTAGTGGTTGGATGAGGGTGATGATTGATCTATGAAACTAGTGGTCCATGTTGTGGTAGTGATTCTTGGAACATTAATGTGAATGCTTAACATTCATATCAGTCTTGGTGTTGGTTAAGGATGTATAGATGTGCAAGAGGGATCCGGTGCATGCTTGCATGCGCAGATATCTCCTCTCCAAACCTAGGATAATTCTTCCAACCTCTGGGACAAGGTTACAAAAGTGAATATATGGCAAATCGATGATAGTTTAGGTTAACCGGTGTCAGTTACAGCGGGAAATCCTAGGTTTTCAAAACAACAGATCTTAGCTATTTTTTTCAACCAATTTTTCTTGTTGGTTCTGGTCAAAAATGGTATTTTCTGTGTAAGTAAAAGGGAATACTGTTAGAGAAAGAATAGGCACCTAGTGTTAGGGTTAGACTAAGTCTTAGTTAGTTATGATAAGTAGAGATTGAGTCCTAGTTAAAAGGAAACATGCTAAGAATAGGTCTATGATGAGGTGTTATAGGTGATGTGGTAGGGTGAGGTGTCTAGGTGAGGTGGAAATTAATTAAATTAAGGTATTTATTAATGAATATTGTGAGAATGGGTATTAATTTAATCGTAGGTAATTAAATTAATATACATGTGGGGTAAAGGGGGAGTGTGACCCAAATTTGGTGTCTACATTTTTCCCCTTTTTGTCGTGTAGCTTGTATTGGTAAGCAACACTGACAAAAATAGGAAGTGATTTCCCCATGTGTGGGTGAGAGTGGGGTTGTCCTAGGTGTGGGTGAAGGTGATCCCCCTCAAACCAGGAATTGATGAGGTGTTATATGGAATCAATGAGTGGGTTAATGAATGTGTAGTTGGTTGAAGGGAAGCTAGGTGGGGAATGGTATGAACTATGGGAAAGGGTGATGGTCAACTCGGGTAATAGATATTAGGTGGGGTAAAATCGAGTAATGGATAATGGAAATCAAATGCACACACATGTATATATTGCAACATGGTACCAGATTGAAGATATTACAAAATCTACATCGTCTAAGGTCAATAGGTTTGTCTAAACAAGGGTGAAGTGATTCGTATCCAGATTACGAGGATATGGTCCAAACATGACATAGGTTAGGTATAGGAATGTTTACATATGTTTTGGTACATCAAAGGTTTGGTCAAGATAAATAACATGGCAATAGGTAAGGTATAGTTATTAAGTGAAAATAACATAGATAATAGTATCGCAAGGTATATCAAATACACAAGGTCAATGGTAACACCAAGTAGGCCAGTCTAGATAAATAGGTTATGGTACGAGATAAGGCCAAGGTATAGATAAAATAAAAAATCCCTAGACACAACTAAGGAAATGTAGGGGTATTTTAGGCTTGTAGGTAGGTTACAAAAGTGTGGGTGAGGTCAAAGGGTATCAGGAAATGATGAGTTGAGGCCAAAATTGAAAAAATGGGATAAAAATGATAGTAGCGGAGTAATCGATGCCGATTATAAAGTAAACGACATTGGTTTATTATGAATGACATCGGTCATGGTGGGTAGGGTTAATAAAAAGAAAAATCTATATTTTATGGCTTCATTTTTACTTGTTGTAGTCATTTTTACCCTTATCACAAAAGAAAGGTACCCCATGTGTGTCGACCTATCACCCAGTCAGATGTTGGGAACTCACCCAAGGCACACGTGGGTGCCGAGTCTCTCTTTTATGTGAGTTAAGTGGGAAACATCATCTATGATTTGTGTCTAAGATATTTAAAGAGGATTTATGACATACAAGAACCATAGAGCTCAGAACGACCTCTAGATCCTTGCATCCATTCCAAATAGATAGTACTTAATAAACTATATGACTTGTATCATAATAGAAAGAAGTATACAAACATCCATACCTAGCATAAACATAAATGAAAGAGAACCTATGAAAAATATGTATGTATTAGAACCATTGATATTCATATATATAAATTAGTAACCTCATTACATCCATGGAACCATTAAAAATGTCACAGAGAAACAAACCGTAGTCATGCATTACAACTGGACTAATGTAGCTAGGCTAACAAAAAAGAAAAATTACAATCCCCATACCCAATACATCCTTTCCCAAGTGTAATTACCCACTAACAGAGTTCTTGTAGTATTTCTGCAGAGCTCCACCCATTCTCTAGTTCTCTCTTGTTTACTCTATAGGTGCTAGTATTTATAGCCTCTCTGGGCTGCCAACTCATCCTCCAGCGCCCTCAGATCTAATGCCAAGTGTCTAAATGTGGTCCTCCATGCGAGCATGCTCTCCCAGGCCTGAGCTTTCCACTTTTCACCATGATGTGCTTCTAGAATTTTCTACCATAGGCATGCTCCTTCATGGGCCAACTTTGCTGCAGGCTGGCACTCTATTCACATAGCATGCATAGTCGGGTCATGCTTTTCACATATTCTATCCTGAACACCCAATTTGGCTAAGTCCTGACCCTTGGTTCTATCCACATGCACCACACATGCCACAAGCTTCCTTAAACCCTTTTCTTAAACCTTAACCTGCGCACTCTGTCCTTGTGTGCCTCTCTTCAACTAGGACCTACGCGCATACGCACTTTTTGTACTTAGCCAACATTCTAGGGGCCCAACATCACCCCACACTATGCCTGCTCTTTGTCTACGAGAACACTTTTCAAGTGAAAGAAAGAATACAACAGGCTTACGCGTTATAACAAGAATAAGGGGATGAAATAATGGGGGAAGAAGAAAGAATGGGAGAGTGAAGGAATCACTGCAACAAGCTAGGAAAATCCTTTTGTAAGTTAGCCTCCAACTTGTTCCAGGCATCAACTTCTTCCTGTGCTCTCTGACAGAGGTCACCACCAGGGCGCTCACCTCCCCAAAATTTAGTCCATCTCCTTATGTGTTCATGGTATCAGTAATTTTCTCTAACTCCTTGCCTATATCCTCCAGCGCATCCATTCTTCGTGTAATACATGGATATAGTTCCTTCAACCAATTTTTGATTGAACCTCTTAAGGTTTCAATGGCTTCAGATTTCCTTTTAACCTCGGCAAGGATTTTATCCCTTTCTACCCTATTTCCCTTGTTCTTCTCTTGGAACTCCTTGAGTTCTACTTCATGAGTGGTGACCAAGGTTCCTACCACTTTGGCTCTATCTGCGCAATTTTCATACGCAGCCTCAACATTCCGAGAAGCATCCCTTACATTAGCAAGAACCTTGCTATTCCGTGATGAGTGCTACGATCTTCAAATTATCCTCTTTTTCTAGGTGTGTGGTAACCTCTTTTGCAGACTCCAAGGCTAGTGGATATCTTTCCATGCTGATGATCCTTGTTAAATCCTCTTGGCATCCCAAGGCTGATCCATACTTCTGCATGGGTGATTCTAGGTCTGGATGCTTCAATATGATAGCCTCATTGATGGATTCCACCTTCTTGTACACAGTGCATACCTTATCCTTTTCATCCTTAAAGTTACGTTGCCACTTTGGGTGCTGATCAACCTCTCTAGCTTATCTTCTTTTCAAAGTAGTGAGATCTTCCTCTTTCTTCTTTAGCTCCCCTTCTAGGTCTCTGACCCTATCATTCCACCCGAAGAGTCTAGCCTCGATCTCAATAGAGACTTTGTTGAGCGCGTTGCATAGTTTCTCATCCGAGAGCTACTAGGTATCCACCACTGGGTTGTCTTCTCTTGGTCCTGGAAATGTTATTATTTCCCATGGCTTACCTCAAACTCT
Organism: Taxus wallichiana var. yunnanensis; assembly: GCA_018340775.1. Classification (NCBI taxonomy): domain Eukaryota; kingdom Viridiplantae; phylum Streptophyta; class Pinopsida; order Cupressales; family Taxaceae; genus Taxus; species Taxus wallichiana. The sequence continues at coordinate 52,905,660 of CM031239.1, forward strand.
GGCTCATCAAGGTGGGACTCTATAGCCCATGAGAGCATCTTCCTTGTCTGGATATGCAGCCTCCTTGTCAAAAGATGACATTGCTACAAGCTCCTCTACCGGAATGGTACTTTGGAACCATGTGCGAACACTTTCTTAGGGTCATCAATATAACCCATCTTCAGCCTCTCCCCCTCTACGTGCCTTCCTCCCATGTGCATACACTTAGGTATACTTATAGTCAAAATGGCGCCTCTAGTGCCACCGTGTTCCTCTTCTGTGCTCTCCTTCTTCTCTTTGTTCAACACTGGCTTAGCGTTGTGTTCCAATTTGTTCTCCACCATGGTCTCAATCTTTTTGGTATTTTTTCCTTCTGCTAGCTTGGTTGTCTCTGTCTATACATAAAACTTTGAGACTCTTTCTTCTGTGCGCTAGCTTCCTCATATTTGCCAATGTCCCGGTGCCTTCTCCTACCCGGCTATCCTTCATTATATGAACTAGAACCCTTGTTCTACACCTTCCTCCTCTAAATCATGTATATTGAAGATGGGTGGTCCTTGATCCTTCTTGGGGTCCTCTTCCCCACTTACTTCTTCTCCACTCTCATCCTCTTCCTTCTCATATTTTTTCGGTGTAGGTGATTTTGTTTCTTCCTCTCCCGATGACTCCTTGTCTCGATGGATTTTTGCTCTGAGTCTTCTCTTTTACTATGGGATTTTTCTTGCGTGCGTACATACTAGTTCTCGGAACTTGTCCCGGGGAACCTATTGTATGTGTCTCCACCACACTTGGTATTTTCTTCCATGGATATTTCTCCTACCATTTGGGCATGGGTATCTTCTTACTAGTTAGATCCTAATGTATATATACGTTGTTCTCCATATATGTGCCCTTCTCAGACTTGGGTCTTATGCAGATGTATACGCGTGTTGTAGATCCATCTGAAATGGATAGAGTCATGGGCATTATCATCTAAACTTCATGCGATTCATACCGCTCCATGTACACATGCTTTCCAGGGTACACCAACCCTTTGCACATTTCCCTATGGTCCTGGTCCAAATTACCAAGGTCTAACTTAAAATTTTTGGACTCCTCTGAACCTATTTACTCCCGCTTGGAAGTATTGAGCTGTGAAGGCAAAGGGAGCTTGCACCATGGGCTTCATGTCCCATCTAATAGTTTGAATCTACCTAAATAGAAATGTTGGTACATAACAAATTCTACTTCTCCCTTGGTGGCTACTAGTAGTTTTTCAGAATTCTCCATTCTACCCCGAATGTGTTCCTTAGGTGTGTATACCACTTTTCCAAGTGCACCTTGTGCACTGTTGTCATAGTGTCACAAGTGTATTTCTCAAACCTTTTGGTGGGTGAGGGGTCTTCAGCAGGGTACTCCCATACAAACTTATCTAGATGTATTTGGTACCCGATCTTCGAGAACACAATGGTTAGCAGCACATTTCCAAAGAGGATCCTATCACCTTCCTTCATGTAGTTAATAATTTCATCCGCAATGAATGCGGAAAAATTGTAGATGGTGCCCTCTGAAATCTTCCTGCAGATATTCAACCATGGCTTATTAACTTGGGTCCATCTCTCTTGGCCATTTAGCTTTGACACCAAGTGTGCAGCCATCTTCATCACTAGATCCTTAATGTCTATGACATCATAATACCTTGAACCCTTTTTACATGCTAAAGTGGTGATAGTTTCCTTAATTGCTTCTTTTTTCAGTCAAATCATCCTCCAAATTGTCTCCTTCACGTAGATGAGGCTTATGATATGTGAAATAAGCCGAGGAGTTATGCGCATCTTGTGCCCTGCGAAGTGGAAATAGTCCTCATGTATGTGTGACATCAGCCACTAATATAAGCACTCAGGTTTCCCGAAGTAAGGCAAATCAAAGAGTTGTAATAACCCTACCTTCTCTAATTTTACTTCACGTCATCATTATATATGGGAAAACCCTCTCGGTGTCCTTTTGTTCATTACGTGCACTAACTCCAGAGCCATTTCCTTCTTGATTGTGTTTATCCAATGATTATAATCATGTAAAGACATGTTCCTAAGACGGGACTCCCACTCCTTCCCCAAAACACTGCATCTAGGTACTTTGCATTTCGTATACCACTCCTCATTTATGTGTGCTTCAACTTCTTGCTTCTTTCCCTTTCCCTTCTTGGGTGTACTAGCTGGTTTCTTGGGTGCCATTATCTAGGTCTTCTTCCCACTTCAATCACTCCATGTTACTCTATTCTTCTAGTCTCTCCAACCTTAGATCTTGAACTTGTGAAGAAAATTACTTAAACATGTGCCCTAGTTCTTCAAACCCTAACTAGGATACTCCCTTCACAAGACGGTGCCTTCTCACAACTTCTCCTACACCCATGAAATCCCTTCCTCCTGGTTCACAAACCCAAACTGGTTACCCATGCTTCAATCTCTCCAAATTTTTCTTCACACGGATCAGTTTTTTGGAAGCCCTAGTTTGCAAAGGTGTAAAAAGTGCTTCATTCTTCTTATATGCAAAGTGAAAAATGAAGTTCCTTAACCCTTTATTTATAGTTTTTCCCTTTTTAAGCATTAATTGATACTTCACCTACCACCATAATTTTTACATTTAATGTGGATTTTTCAAACAAATCCTATCTTCAGCGCTTTCACTCATGCACCCCAACCTCGTGCGAGACAAACCTCCAACCTTCTAGCACACAACCAATCCAACCTGACAGGAGACTCTTACACACACGTACCCAACACCAAAGGCACTTCTTCTATCCTAATTTTTTCTCTCACCTACCTCATGTTACTTAATGTAATTTCTCCTCCTTTGTACATGGGATCTAAAAGTAGCTTTATCTTGACACCAACCATCCTTTTTCCATCTTTTCTTTTCAAGCACCTCTTTTAACAGGCCATTCAACCGGGATTTTTAACACAATGTCCTTGGCACTTTAACCATGTGCTCCTTCACATTACTCCACCCCACACTAAAATGATGTGCGGTCCTCTACACACTCACGATTCTCAAAAATTAGCAATAAGGTTACTGGCACCCAAGGCACAAAACAAAACAACAATGCGAAAGGGAAACACAAGAAAAGAAACACAAAGGAAAATTTTAAACTAACTGGAAAAACTATCTTATTTACAAACACCGAGAAGACTTATTTATAGTAGGGTTTCAGCCTACTCCCATTGAAGTGTCCAAGCAACTTCATCCCATCCAGTGCTTATAATTGGAATGTGCCCAAATCAAGGATGTATGAGATTGTGTAAGGACCTAACCAATGGACTTTCAACTTCCCAAGATGGCGTAGAAATTTAGAATCATAAAGTAAGACCATCTTCCCAACCTTAAACTTCTTGTTTATTATGTGGCGATCATGCCAATCCTTATTCTTTACTTTCTCTGTTGTTTGGCTCCACTTGGCAAGTGATCATCTCTCATCCAGCTTCATTAACTTATCAATTCTCTCTTCCAGTGCTTTCTCATCAGCTAACCCTCCTGTGTGTGTTATTTGTAGAGAAGGTAACATGAATTCAATTGGCAGAATGACTTCCATGCCAAACACCAATTGAAATGGTGTGGCTTTTTTCAGCCTTTTATAAGTTGTCCTGTAAGCCCATAATACTATTGATACCTTGTCATCCCAATCTTGTCTTCCGACATCACAAATTTTGGTCAAGGTATGACTCAATATTTTGTTGAATGCTTTCGTGGTTCCATTTTCTTGTGGGTGATAGGGTGTAGTCTTGTGATGAGCCACCATGAATTTTTCTAATAGGATCCTCATGGTCTCATTCAAGAAATGTGTACCCCTATCGTTGGTTAAACTCAAAGGACATCCATACCTCGTGATAAATTTATCCCACAAGAATCTTACGCTTGTGGTCATGTACAGCTTTAGTTGGGGCTGCCTCTGCCCATCTTGTTAGATAATCAATACAAGTGATGACATAGCGTGACCCATTCCTACACGCCGCTAGTGTAATAGGGCCTACAAAGTCTATTTCCCACTTCTCAAAAGGTTCCACACTAGGTATAGGGTGCAAAGGCATTTCATCTCTCTTTCCCGACTTGCCAATGTGCTGACAATGGTCACATGCTTTATAATAGTCTTTACAATCCTTGTACAGGGTTTCCCACCACAAACCTACCATTAATATCTTACATGTGATGGCATCATCTAGCATAATTACCACCCGCACTTCCTCCGTGTGCTTCCTCCATGATGGTGAGACGCTCATGCTCTAATACACACCTACACAACACCTCATCACATCCCAACTTATACAAGTCTCCACTGATCAACATGTAGGGTGTGGCACATATGGCTAGTTACTTCTTCTCTAATGCCTTCATTCCTTCCGGTGCCACACCTTCCTTTAAAAATACCACAATTTCCTCCAAATCCAAGGGTGCACGCCATAACCTAAACAGTTACACATCTGGCATTGTCTCCTCAATACTCTGCACATCCTCCCCTGAATCAATTCTTGACAGATGATCAGGTCCACAATTTCTCTTCCCAGGCTTCACTACTACGGTGAACTCAAACTCTTGAAATAACAATACCCATCGACATATGTGCCCTTGTAGAATAGGCTTGTTCACTAAATAATTTAATGTCATGTGGTTAGTGTAAAATAAAAAGGGTTACCAGTAGATACTTGCCTAAATTTGAAAAGCACATAGATCATTGACAACACTTCGTGCTAAGTCATTGTGTAATTTTGCTCTCTGGTGTCAACTTCTTGCTTGCGAAACATAAAGGGTGATCAACAATACCTTCACCTAGCTACACAAGCACTACTCCAATAACGGTTCCTGAGGCATCTACATGGACATGGAAGGGCTTGTCCTAAGAGGGAAAACATAATATAGGTGTAGTGATAAGCCTATCCTTTAATGTATCAAATGCCCTCTATTGCGCCTCTCCCCAATGGAAGGCACTTTTATGTCTGAGCAGCTCCTCTAAAGGTGCAACGATCTTGGCATACCCCTTGATGAATTTCTTGTAATAACCCGTATGCCCAAGGAATCCACACACTGTGCTCTGGCTAGTAGGCTCCCCTAACCCCACAATAACTGCAACTTTAGTGGGATCTACCAACAAACCCTCCTTACATATGATATGCCCCAATAATGTGCCAAAGGGTGTAGCAAATACACATTTCTTAATATTGAGGGATATCCTCAACTACCTACACCTCTCAAACATTAACCTCAAATTGTCACAATGGTCTTTTACTAGACCATACACTATCCAATCATCCAAATAGACCTGAAGAAACTTATGGATGAAGTCCTGGAACACTTGCACCACTATGCATGAAAAAATAGTAGGTGCATTCTTCAACCCAAAGGGCATGACCGTATATGCAAAACTTCCCCACTCGTTCACAAAAGTTGTCTTCTCCTGGTTTCCTTTGCAATCCAGACTTGGTGGTACCCCAAAATTCATCCGTAAAGGAATAGATTTCATGCCCAAAAATCCTTCCAAAATTTCTTCAGTGAAGGGGGTTGGAAAAGGATCAATGACACAAACTACATTTAGCTCCCTATAATCCACACAGATCCTAATCCACCCATCCTTCTTGATGTTGATTACCATCAGACTTATCCATTTCAATTCCTCCACTACTTCAATGATCCCAGAAGCTATCATTTTTTCTATCTCCTCCTTAACCTTTACACATAAATTGGGATTCATTCGGTAGGGTCTCTTCCTAACCAGGTGCGCACCATCCTTCAACTTTATCTTCATCTCCCCCAAGGAATGGTGAACATCTTTGAGCTCATGGTACCCACGCGGGAATAAATCCTCAAATTCATGTAAAAATCAATGATCTTAGAGAATTCCTTCTCTAACCAAAGAATCTCCAATAATAGCTTCCATAGGTTCTTCTCTAAACCAATGTTAACCGTCTTTGTCTTTAATGGCTCATGGTAGGCACGTGCAAGAGTATCAGCACTGACCACCACCTCATGCATCCCTACAAAATGGCTAACATCCAAGATTTTCACTTCCTCTCCATCAATCACATACACCAACTTCCCTTTCTCCTTTTCCAAACATGCACGCTCAAGTTGTAACTCTTCTATTTCCTCTACTTCTTCTTCAAAGCGCACCTCCAAACCTGGTCCACCTAGTAACTCCAATAGCCTATCCTCCACCATGGCACTATCCCCCATGGTAAGGTGCTTGATACCCTATAAGGCCTTATCAACTGATGGCTTGGTACTCCAATACTCAAAGGTTTGAATGAGGTCACCATGAGCTCTTGTCAATTCCCTGTTTGGCGGTGTGTCTCTCGAATGAATGTACCATGCACGTGTGCAACCCTGCAATGTAGAATACAACTTGTGCACCCATAGGGATGATGGAAAAGCTTAAATGCCTTCTCTCTAGATCCTTTCACACTTTTGGATATGGAAAGAGGTAGGCTCCTTCCCATGGTAGTCCTTAATGGTGGTGGGCATGTTGCTCCTAGAAAATCTGATAGAGAGAATTCTTACCTCACACCATTCCAAAAGGCCCTCTTGATGTGTAGCCCACCACCATGCCACTTTGTACCAAGAAGGATAGCTTAACATCCCCCTCCATTCCTTCTCATTCTTCCACTGAGCTTCCATCTCCCGTAGAAAGATCTCAGGGAAGGCTCCTCCTGAATACTTAGGCAGCTCCTTTCCTCCTAGGCATCGGACTATGCGTGCCTTTGTCACCTTGGTCACCAACCCTCTCAACTACTGTCCCATCAATTCATAAGTTCCATGCACCCAATTATCACATGCTAGACTGGTGGTATCACTTTCTGACTAAGCATCTTCAAACTAGATAACTTCGTTGGTAGGATGTATTATCTTTGGGTCCCTGATTGAGTGCACATATATCCTATCTAGAACTTCTTCTCCTAGGGGTTCAGTATAGGGCATCGAATTCCCATTAGCTAGGGGTATAATGACCCACTCCTCCTTATTTTCAAAGCTAATGTACCCTTTTTTGAACCGAAGGTCCACATTGTTCTTGTAACACCATGGGCACCTAAGGAGTGCTGGAAAATTGTCTGCCTCGGTGAGTGCCAAGACTTCAAAGTCTCCAATAAACTTAGCTCCTTGGATAGTGATAGTTACATCATTTAGGACACTCGATGGGCATTACCTTAGTCTTGTTTTCCATATATAGCACATTCGAAGATGGCTATAATGTGGGTCTTCCCATCTGATGTCATGCATCCAGAGTTAGAACATTGACCTCTACGCTTGTGTCAATGAGGATATTACTAAGGAGCCATCCATCTACAATTGCATTCAATGTGATCTCCTTGTCATATTCAAGGCTGTGAGGGGGAAGGTTTACGTGTAAGACCTACCTCTCACGCTCTCCTCTGGCACATGGTACCTTCTCTCTCAACCATCATTCTAGCAAGGGAATGATATTTTCTTGCCTTAGCATTTTACACAACTCCTTGACCTCATCCAGGTCATCTTTTGGTGCCTCAACTCTCCTTCCTTGTTCCTCCCTCCTGAATGCTCCTTTAGACACTGGATTTCCCCTTGTAAACTCTAAATAACATCCATGGTGTCTTGATATACCTCCTTTTGACATGTAGGGTCTGGGTACTTTCCATGAACTACTTCCTCCCTCAAAACCAAGTTATTTTTCCTTGGAATCTCTTATGCACACATGGATTTTGCTCTTATTGTTACCAAAACTGGTTCCAAACCTGTATCCCGTGTTACCCATGGCATCCACTATATGTCTACCTTTTTAATGTTGACCATTGCAGTGCGTTTGTCTTTCCGGTGCTGTTGACTTATGTGCTCAAACAAATTTGGGCACTCGTGCTTGTGCTTCTTTCCACACCATGAGCACTACAATAGGTCTAGGCATTCTCATTTGTAATTCTCTGTAGACCCACAATTGAAATAGGTTCATTGTGGGAACTCAGTCCTTCCTTCCCCATAATTACCATGACCATGGAATCCTCCTCAAAAACCCCTTCCATGCACACCTCCATTTATGCACTCCTCATAACAGTGATCATCACCCTTGGAACTACTAGCAATACTAGTTTGGCACACCCCATAATCAATGGCCTTATGGATCTTATCAATGAGCCTATAGTCCTTAGTATTATGGGTTGTAGATATGTAGATATTACGGTGTAGCAAGACACATTCTTCTAGATTGTGCATTGTAATAAGGTGCACCTACTTGTATCATGATTCCCATGAAAATTTCACAGATCTATAGCCATGGTGTGTACTATCCTCTGGGTAAATTATCCTTAACATGCCCCTCTACTTCATAGTCTATGCACCATAAACCACTGCGAGTCTCATGGGATGAGTTTGCATACAACTTTTCTAGTTACTTGGCCATGGCAGCAATCTGAGCCTCCAAGAAATGGGATAATGCCGGTGTCAACACTACCAATAGCCTCGATGTGCAGAGAAACTTCCAATGCCTCACGCGGGCTGTAAAAGTTTTTTCGATAAGGCCCTTCTAAAGGGTGTCATCAATCCTTCAACAAACCACCGAGCATGCTTGTGAAGGGTGAATATCATATGACAACATAGACAAGAGAGTCTTAAAGCATGCATCATACTCTCACACACTCTTTGCCATTCCTTGTTGAATCTCCTTCAAAGCATTGATGTTCTTCTATTCAAACTCAGGGATGTGGAGTTCTTCCAAGACTATATTATTTAAAGTAGTATAATCCACCATTATTTGATGAGGGTCATATTTCCTATACCAGCTATGCACACACCCTTGCAACGTGGTTACAAACTGACTAGCCTTCCGTCTCTGGGGTTGTGATACCCTTTGCACACCATAGCAGTTCACACTTGTGAACATGTTCCGTAGCATCCTCAATACCTTTTAATCTGGTAAGTGCAATGAAACCTCAAAAAAAACTTGAGGGGTGGCTAGGGCCTTTGTCCTCTCAAGCTAGAGCCTTGGTTTCCTCCGGTGTTTCCTCTACCATCATATCCACTAGGTCTTGTGCCTCCTGAGCCACCAGATCCACCAGAACCATTAGGTCCACCCAATCTTATGCCCCTTGTCCCACCAGGTCCTGTAGTAGTTATGCCAAGAGTCCCATGGTTCCACCGAACTATGTGCCAACTTTCGTGATAGTGTGCCACTACCACTATTGTACCTCGCACCAATCCTGACACAAGACCAAGGGCATGTCTACTAGCTCCTTGTCCAAAGACTCCTTCGAATACTTTGGAATATGTGTAGCCATAGAAGTGATAACCAAAAATTTTACCTCCTATGCATAGGTTTGTCACTTCCACCGATATCAATGGGTTAATGATACTCCTTCATAGCTCTGAAAACCAAGCACCGGGGTTTGGTCACTAGGTGGGATCAGATATGTGCCAACGAATATTCTTTCTCCACTCAACGAACTCTCACTAGAAGCTGAAGTGGTCTCTCTTATGTGCTTTCCAAAATGGGGTAGCACAGACTGCTCAAGTTCCACATCCTCCACGTGAACCTCAACTCCTTCCTACAACATCTACCTCCATAGATCCATCACACTTATAGCCTCACATTTTCTAGAAATCTCCCTTTCACGCACTTCACTATACTTGAGTCGTCTCTCCTCCCTTTCCTTCTCCGTTGTAATATCTATCATCTTCTTCCACCCTAGCTTCCTCATCGAGTGCTCGAAAAGGTTTAGCTGGCCATTAGAAATGCCTCTAAACTCATGGTAACCATCAAGATCTTAATAACCAGGAGGGATAACATGTAGAAATTATCCTCTACAGGCTCCCACGTAAACTCAAACTCAGCAACCTCGTACAATAATATGTGGAAATGGCATATTCTAGAGTGTAGCTAGCCAGTGCTCCTTTCCACCAATGATCCACAGCATGGGTCCACATCATATCTACATCTTTCATCCTTTGGTATTCTTCTTGGGTCCAAAAATGCAATCCATAATTCCAACTTGATCTAGACACATAGGCTATGAGCCATTCATACAATTCCACTGGGAAGTAGTAGAAAAAATTTCGCAGATCATGGTAGAGGTTATCTTCTACCCATCTACATGCATCAAACTTAGGTTTAGTGCTAAATCTCTAAGAAATTCATCCTCTGTCATCTTGAACGATGATTCATCAATTTCCAATGTTAACTGTTATGTCATTACTCACTACACAGATCATGATGTATGTTATTTCCCACTACAACTTTGAAAAGAGGTCCCGGAAACGGAACCAAGATGTAGTCATTTTTACCCTTATCATAAAAGAAAGGTACCCCATGCACACCGGCCTATCACCCAACGGATGTTGGGCACTCACCCGAGGCACGCGTGGGTATTGAGTCTCTCTTTTATGTGAGTTAAGTGGGAAACATCATCTATGATTTGTGTCTAAGATATTTAAAGAGGATTTATGACATACAAGAACCATAGAGCTCAGAATGGCCTCTAGATCCTTGCAGCCATTCCAGACAGATAGTACTTAACAGACTATATGACTTGTATCATAACAAAAAGAAGTATACAAACATCCATACCTAGCATAAACATAAATGAAAGAGAACCTATGAAAAATATGTATGTATCAAAACCATTGATATTCATATATATAAATTGGTAACCTCATTACATCCATGGAGCCATTACAAAATGTCACAGAGAAGCAGACCACAATCATGCATTACAACTAGACTAATGTAGCTAGGCTAACAAAAAGAAAAATTACAATCCCCATACCCAATACATCCTTTCCCAAGTGTAATTACCCACTAATAGAGTTCTTGTAGTATTTCTACAGAGCTCCGCCCATTCTCTAGTTCTCTCTTGTTTACTCTACAGGTGCTAGTATTTATAGCCTCTCTAGGCTACCAACTCATCCTCCAATGCCCTCAGATCCAATGCCAAGTGTCTGAATGTGGTCCTCCATGCAAGCATGCTCTCCCAGGCCTGAGCTTTCCAATTTTCACCATGATGTGCTTCTAGAAGTTTCTACCACGGTATGCTCCTTCCTAGGCCAACTTTGTCACCAGCTTACACCTTATTCACACAACATGCGCAATCATGTCATGCTTTTCATATGTTCTATCCCAAATGCCCAATTTTTCTAATTCTTAGACCCTTGGTTCTATCCATGCATGCCACGCATGCCACGAGCTTCCTTAAACCATTTTCTTAAACCCTACCTTGCATGCTATGTCTTTACATGCCTTTCTTCAACTAGGACTGCGTGCATATGTGATTTTTGTACTTAGCCAACATTCTAGGGGCCCAACACTTGTTGTCATTTGTGAAAATGATAGAGTGAGAGTGTCATCATGGAAAGCGAAAAGATGAGGTGGACATTTGATTTGGTGAGCCTCGTAGTGGGTGATTGGAATTCGGTAGGTGGGTGCATAAGATTGATTGGAGTTAGTTGATTGGTTACGAGGTGGGGATTGGATTTGGTGATGGAGGAGGTAATAGAGGGTTCAAGTGGACCACTAGCATAGTGGCTTAGATGTACCACCACTTCGACGGCACCAAGATGAGGTAGGATTCAATCCTCTTCTATCATTTGGTTGAAAATGATGTTTTAAATTGTTGGGTAAAAAGGGGGTTTTGGTGGAAAATGAATTTGTATTTGTAGGTAAAAATGAATGAAATGAGGGAGTGGGGGTCTTAGATAGTGTAAATAGGGGTGGGAATTAGGTTAGGATAGGTTTGGGTAGGGTATATTCGGTGTTTAAAGTTTTTTTTTGAGAAAATTTTGATAGGCGGGTGGGTTTTTCTGATTTTTGTTGCATGATAGAGACTGACATCAGTTAGGGTTGGCCAACATCAGTTGGCCTTACAATGCTGCATCACCAAGTCTGAGATGACTGATACTGGTAAAATGGAACCGGCATCGATCGTCAAGGAAAATCGGTGATGGTTAGGGTGACCGACGTTGGTAAGGGATGATGAGGAACAGGGTGTTTGGGTGATGGTGGGGGTTATAAGTAGAATAAGGGAGAATAGGTGTAATAAGAGACTAGGAAAAAGGGTATTCAATAGGGTTGTGATTTGGGTAGGTTGGATCGGGAAATATTTAATTCATGTAATAGGTGTATTGGGTAAAAGGTATTTTGGATGTGGTCAAGGCTAAACAATGTTGTGGTTTGGTGGATACAAGCTAGAGACCAGCTGCAAATGAGGGATAGAGTACCACCTCTATTACTAGCGGTACAATGGAGTTTGGCCATCGAGGAGTGGAGGCATGTGAAGGATGTTTACCTAATTGGGATCTGACACTACAGACATATAGTTTGAGATCCAATTTTGATGGTTACACTCATCGATAGATGGGATTCAATGACCAATACATTCCACCTACTGACGGGTGAGATCATTGTCACCCTGGAGGATGTATATAGGATCCTACGGCTACCTATAGTGGGAGAGTAGGTTTATTCTATTTCATCAGAGGCATCAAAGGAGATGATAGTGGTGGTGTTTAGAGAGGTGATAGCAGAGTTGAGATACCATAGCACAAGCCTTTGAGCTATGGGGACATGTACATGGCCCATCCTTAGGAGATGAGGTTGGTTGTCCTAATCATGGAGGCAGTGTGTTGCTTTACATTACCAGATGTGGAGGGTGGGAGATTCCCATGAGCACTAATGGGGGTTCTCCATGACATGATGGAGGATAGGACCTATTTTTCTTGGGCACCAACATTCTTGGTGTAATTATATAGAGAGTTATGGGCCTATGGGAGGCTACAGAGGTTTAGTTTGTGATGTACCTTTCTTCTTCACTGTTGTTCATATGAGCACATCATATGTGTGTGTCTAGTTCATTTACCCCAACCTAATTCATTCAATGTGGGCTTGGTCTAAGTTGGTTACAAGCATTGGGTTCCTATTAGGGGAGAGCATGGGGCTGTTAGGAATGCACATGTTGTACCATATTACAGGTGCGTACTTAGAGGGGTTAGTATTTGACATCATTTGAAGGCCATATGTTTGCTTTCCTTCTTACTGATACACATGGCGGTGAAGTTGGATGAGCTACAAATGCTCATATGGATAAAGATATGCCATGTCAGAGAGCATGAGATGATCCCCATTGACATGGTCGGATGACTGCTTGGACTTCCCAAGGACGTGCCTCCACCATTCCCAAAGTACAGGAGAGATGATGTGGAGAGGCCTATGCCTCTACCATAGCCGACGGTGCTTTGATAGAGAAGGAGGAGCAAGTGGTGGACCGGAGAGATTGATGATGTCGGGGTTACTTGCGAGATACGGTAGTGGTGGGAGGCATAGGCTATGTGCAACACCACTAAGGCCAGGGCATCTTAACCTAGCCACTATTACAGTTCAATAGGACACCTTATAAGGGTAGGTGGCCACCCTTTTGACACAACTGGGAGTATTACATGGGAAACTTATAGGTTCGAGAGGCACATGTTGGCACATTATAGGCACATTTGGTAGCCCTTTAGGCCCAGGTTACACAGGATATAGTACACTTACGGGGGTGGGGATGGGGATAGGGACGGGTAGCTTCTTTGTAGGTGTGAGTATTAGATCTACATGGTCATTTGGCCACTATACATGATCATATTTGGCCCTAAAACCCTAGGTCATAGCACACATACCCTCACATGCCTAGGGATAGGGTCCCATGATACAAGGAGGAAGGCGAGTTCACAGGACATGGTCCGAGGCCATCATTAGTAGAACATAGCTCACGAGTTATTACAAGACTTGTGGCACCACCACGAGGCAGTGCCAATGGAAAGATTTAGGGATAGCTTGAATGAGGCCATATATTACCAGGATCACTTGATGATAGTTAGGATATATGTCCCCTCTTATGCAGAGTATAGAGCACAACAAGCCTCAAATGAGAGGATGAGATCCCACATGCATAGTGTAGAGAGTATAGGGGTTGGAAATCCCCAAGACAAGGTCGGGTAGGGCCACTAGTTCATGGAGGCTGACCCAAGTGTAAGCCAGTGTGAGGCAAGACCTAGACCCATGGAGGGTGGAGAGATGCTGGCAGGGCATCAGATAGGCAGAGGAGGAGACAGATGAGACCGATATGGACATCATATGGGATGATGATTGATGTCTCTGTATATCATCATTTTGTTTATTTTTTGATATATACCGGCCTGCATGCCAATGATAGTGAGGCTATACATGAGATTTTTTGTGAGTTGATTATTATATCATCCTGCATGTCAAATATTTTGAGGCTGTACCTAAGAGATACTTGTATTATTTTATATTGGTGTATATTTGATGGATACACAGACTTTTATTTATATATGGTGAGATCAATGGTTATGGATGATGTACTTGTGTTTTGGAAGTTCTATTATTATTTGTGTATGGATGGAAATTAGGTGGATTAGGCATGGTGGAATCAGGCTAGTTTAGGCATGATGGAGTCAGGTCGGTTTAGGCATGATGGAGTCAGGTTGGTTTAGGCATGATGGAGTCAAGTCATTTAGGCATGGTTGAATTAGGTCATGTTCGGGCATGATGGAGTCAATTTGGTTAGGCATGGTAGAGTCTTGTTTTAAATTTTGATTTAATTTCCAAGTTCTTTGGTAACATGGGAAATAAATTATGAGTTATATGTATTTTATGGTGTAAATTTCTAAAATATTTGATATCATGGAAATGTGAAATGATTGATTGGATGTTTTTATGATGTGATAACATGGTAGATATGTATGTGTGGTAATTTTCCAAGTGTTATAAAAATGGAAATTAATTATGGTAGAATTTTAATAGAAAAACATGTGGGAGGAAATAAGTAAGGTAAAGAGTGGTTGAGCTAACCTCTAATGGCCCTATGCCCTCGAAGTGCTACCTACATAGCCCCAAAGTGAGGGGCCTCGGGATGATATAGTTCTCCCATATTATAGGGAAGAATATGATGAGGTAGAGGAAAGGGTTGGTAGGTTTCAGGAATGATTGAGGCTAGGTCATAGGCATGGTTAAGTCTTAGGTTAAAGTGGAAATCTTTAAAATGTAGATATCGATGGTCTAGTCTTGTATAGTGTAATCAATAAGTAATGGAGAAGGTGAATGGTAAGAGGTGACAAAAAGAGCCACCTAATTGATAAGAACCATAATGATTCTTCCATACCAGATATTGGCTTATGAACATAAGACCCTAAAGGTGTTACATGTTTGACTATGTTAAGGGTGAAAAAAGTCACATGATCACAAAATGTCATGTTTACGGAAGGTCCCTTGAGGAGATAGGAAATTAGGGTTAAAAAAATGAGGTGAAAATGGGTGCTTTAGCGTAACTTAGTGTACAACGGTATGTTTACCTAACAAGAAACCCATGATCAAAAATAGGCAAGTCCATGACAAAAAAGTTATCATTTTCTTCTTTTGTTTTTATTTTTGATAGACTGATCGATGTGGTAATTCTATGTGGGATGAGTATATTATCTCCTTGAGGTCTTCATGAAGTTGATCAATGTGGGAATCTTCTAAGTATGTTGTTTTGTTTGTTCAAAGATTAGTCTCTTTTTGTGATAGACTATGTGTAGTATGGTAAGCTTTGTATAGGTGTCCTTCGAGGGAGAAGTCTATTTACAGTAGTGAGATAGAGAGAAGAGATGTTCCTTTTGAAGGAGCCATCTCATTACTAGAATTTTGACTGAAGGATTTGAATCACATTTTACTTTTGGACGTTTTAATTCATGGGCAAGACTATATAGGAAGATTAGGTTCTTGTTTAGAAGACAAAACCATACCACACAGAGGTCAACTATAAAAGATATGGTTTCAAGTTATGAACAACCATGTGATTCCATCCTTAAAAAAGATGAAAATTATCCATGAAAATCATGCTATGAGTAGAGTCGTGGTAGTCATATTAAAGATAAGGATGAAAGGTGACAGGAAATCAAGTGATTCTTGTTTAGTCATTGATCCACAAAATAGGTAACATGAAAGGTGAATGGTGCTCAAGGGATGAGTATTCAAAAGACAGAAGGTGATATAGGAATTTATTTCAACAATAAAATGGTCGAAGATGTAAGGCATTAAGGGGCTCAGTTTGGGTTTACCTTCGAGTGAAGACAAATGATAAGAACCTAATCCATAGGTATGAGTAACGATATAGGGTCCAAGCCAATTAGGAGAAAATTTTCCCCATTTACTTTTCTCTTCTTTGGTTACATGTTGATTTTCCTTCAAGACAAGGTCACCGACCTAGAAGGTTCATTCATGGACATGTTTATCATAGGCAATTTGATACATTTTTGGTAGATTTGGAGATGATCAAGAGCATTAAGATGATGTTCATCTAACAACTCAAGTTGTGTTAAACGGTCCTGGCAAAAGTCATCATCATTGAGCATGTCTTGTAGTGAGATGTAGAGAGATGGAATCGGACTTTGAGAAGCAAGACATCCTTGATACCATAGACCGAGAGAGAGTGTAGCTGCAGTCTAAATATGAATACTAGTGCGGTAAGCCCACAAGGTGAAAGGAATGTGCGTATGTCAATCCTTCCCAGTATCATCGACTACTTTCATAAGAATTTTGTTCAAGGTTTTATTGGTTGATTCTACTTGGCCATTTGTTAATGGGAAGTAAGGTGAAGAGAAACTGAGTTAAATGCCAAAAGTGTCACAAATCTTTCATAGGGTTTTTTTTTTTGAATTTCTTGGTGTTATCGGTGATGAGGCGGTGAGGGACTCTAAAGTGAAAAATGATGTGATGGTTGGTGAATTCACAAATTTTCTCAGCTTTTGTAGAAATGAGGGAAATGGCTTCTACCCATTTAGTGTAGTATTCAATAGCAGTTATAATCTATTGATGGCATTTTGAAGAATGAGGATTGATCTCTCCCACAAGATCCAAACCTCATTGAGAGAAAGGTCAAAGGTCTCGTGCGACTGTAAGGCATGATTAGATGTGTGATGAAGATTAGCGAGGTTGATGGTAATTCGGACAATATTTGACATAGTCACAATAGTCATAGTTTAGGTTTGGCCAATAATATCCTAGGCGAAGAATGTGTTTAGTGAAAACTAAGAAACTAAAGTGACCTCCATAAATTTTTTCGTGAACTTCCTTGATGGTGTAGGGAATTTTAGAACTTGTAAGGAATCGTAAGATAATACCATCAAAGCCACATTTATAAATAAGACCTCCCATGATGATATAGTGAGAGACACCTTTAAGAAAGGTGTGTTGTCCATTACTGAGTGAGATTGGGAGGTAGAATGGAAAGGGAAAGGTAGTCTACAAACTACTTATACCAAAGGTCACATGGGTTAGGTGCAACAGTTCTAATGGAGTTGACATCTTAAGATAAATAAGAAGGTGATTGCAACCTTTGTATTGTGACAAATATTTTGGAGTCAAAAGACAAAGTGGGAATCTAAGAAGCCAAGCAAGGCCATGGTATCTACAAATTTATTAGTAGAACATGGGGTGGTTTGAAGTTCATAACGGTCAAAGGTATTCAAAAGTATGTCGACATGATGCTTATATTTTTGGATTATTTCATTCTGACACTAGTTTATACCATTGAATTAGTTTACAACCAGATTGATAATCACCAAAGATATTAATTGATTTAACATCTAGGAAATGGCAATTTGAAGGCCTAATATGAGTTCTTCATATTTGGTGATGTTGTTAGTAAAATCAAAATCTATTTTGAAAGATAAATGTATAGGTTCACCATCAAGAGGAATCAGGATAACACATGCACCATCTCCATGCTGACATTTGGAACCATCAAATAATAAGGTCATTTGGTAAGTGGTATCATCAAAAAGGAGGGTAGAATGGATTCGTCTAGAAAATCAAAGTTAGAGAGTTGATCTCCGAGAAAGAGATGCATCTGCTAGTTAGTCAGTGATGGTTTGGCCCTTGATAGATTTTTGGTGGATGAATTCAAGGTCAAGGTCTGTAAGAAGCATGAGCCAACATGCAGCACATTGATGTTGGTAGGGTTTGGTGTACATGTAATGTAAGGGATCAATGTTAGTGATGACAAATGTTTTTGGTTGAGTAGGTAATGATGAAGTTTAGTGGCGAAAAAAAACTAAGGCTAAGAAAAAAATTCAACATGGTGTACCTAGTTTCATATTCCAAAAGGGTATGGCTTATGTAATAAACCACTTGTTCTCTATGCTACTCATCATGATGAGCAAGCATGGCACCTAAGGAATGGTCAATAGAAGAAATGTATAGGTAAAAGGGTTGGTCATCTTTAGGGGGAATACACACTAGTGGTTAAAGAAGGTATTTTTAAGGTGTCAAAGGATTTGTGACAATCATCATCCCATTTTAAGGAGACACCCTTTTTTAGGAGATGATGAAATGGTTGATAGCGGTTGGAAAGTTATGAAATAAATCGATGAATAGATTGCAACTTACCTTGCAAACTTTGAAGTTGGCAGAGATTAGTAGGTGGAGGCATTTTGATAATAGCCTTTACTTTAGTAGGATCAACTTCTATGCCATGCAAAGAAACGATGAAACCAATGAGTTTTCCTGAAAGCACCATGAAGACACACTTCTTAGGTTGAAGGTGAACACAATACTTGATGAGGCAGTCAAAGATGACCTTAAGGATTGTTAGGTGTTTTGCCCGATGTTTGGATTTGGAAAGAAGGTCATCTACATAATCTTCCAATATGTGATGAATTATGTCATGGAAGATATAAGTCATGGCTCACCGACATGTAACAGCAGCGTTCTTAAGGACAAAAGGCATGAATCAATAGCATAAGGTCCCCCAAGGAGTGATGAAGGCAATTTTGTGTTTATCTTCTGGAGTGATTAATATTTGATTATAACCTAAGAAACCATCCATGAGTGATAGCATCTCATGGCCAGCTGTGAGATCAACCATTTGGTCAATTCCTAGTAGAGGGAAGCCATATTTACGTCAAGCTAAGTTGAGGTCATGGAAATCCATGAAAATGTAGATTCCCCCTGTCACTTTTGTGAGGGGGAAGATATTAGAAATCCATTAGGGATAGTCAATGGGTAAGATGAAGGAAACTGAGAGAAGGCACTGAATTTCTTCTTTGACAAGAAGAGCAATGCGAGGATGCATTTTCCACAGATTCTTTTTACATGTTTTACATAAAGAATGATTACAATATTTTGGACCACAATGTTTGGGTTAATACTGGTCACAACAACATAGGAACAAGAAAATGTATTGGTATGGTCTTGGAGGAAAGAAGTAAAACCTTCCTATTTAGCAAAGATCTAAAGATTGACCTATCTTTAAGATGTGTGGGTTTTCTTGATTATTAATGTTGATTTTGATAGTCAACTCATTCAACATGGTTTACGTCTCATAAGGTAATGACCGATGAATATAATAATCTTCCGCACCAAGGTAGGTGATGATGGACTTATCATCTTGAAATTGAATGACGTTAATAGAAGGTGTATCATCATTGATCATGTTAAGATATAGGAAGGGAAAAGAAGAAGGATCCTTGCCATCACATTGATAAGTTAGAGGTCCCAGGGAAATTGTGTTCACAAAAAAAAAAAAAAAGGAGGAATAGATTCGGGATATATGGACTTCGTGGGTGAAGGTGGTGACATTGGTGAATGGGGTGGAGAATGTTTGTCTTCCTCAATGAGGTTGATGTGGGAATTCTTAGAAGATGGTGCAGAAAATTTAATTCCCCTACAATCTTTGTGTTTACGGGTGGTACATGGAATGATGGTATGATGACCTTGTTCATAAAAATTGAAGCCAAATCCTTTCCATGCGCAACGGTGAAGGAAAGTGTGGGTGAAGCAGGTTAGTGAGAGATTGGAGGTCAGATGAAAATGGTCATGTTTGGGATGGAGGTTCGGGTGAATAAGTGGCATTATCAAGTCCCCCATACGTTAAGTTAATGCGAAGGTAGGGAGGACCATAAGGGAAAACTTCTCCTATGTAATAGTCATAACGTGGATGTTGGCACAGTTTCCATACTCTTGCGGAGAGAGGAATGCGTTGATATTGTAGAGGCGTATTCTCCCGAGTGGGGCATTGAAAAACACCTTCTAAGGGATCGGTAGTTGATATGCAATTAGTGGAGATAGATGAATCACTAGATGACCTGGGTAGGAGGAGCATTAGTTGATTAGGAAGTAGATGGGCCAACTGCAAAGGCTGTAGAAGTAGTAGGAATAAAAGAGTTAGGTGTGGGAGAGGTGGCGGAAGCATTGGTGGATGGGGTTGTGGGTGAAGGAGAAGTGGGGGTAGTGGCATATGCCTTAACTAGTACAAGGACATCATTAGGTTGGTACAACATGTTACAGGTTTTGAAGGGTGATGGGTCAGCTAGGATGGTATAGTTATGTGCTTCATACTCAAATTTTACACAGTGGTGTAAAGTTGAAGGAACACAACCCATGATGTGAGTTCAAGGTTGATTGAGTAATAGGTTATAATGGATCTCCCCTCTAAGGTGTAGAATAATTTTGGGATAGTGCAAGGGCCTACTCAAACATGAATAATAATGGTGCCAAGGGTGGAGGTGATGACATCATTAAAGGAGCATAGCAGAAGTACTTTATTATGCATATAATTTTAAGGGATGCACATTTGATTATACACATGGGAGGATATGATTTTTATTCTACCACCACCATTGATCATAGAGCATCATACGCATATGTTATCGATATAGACAGAGATGAAAATGGCAAGATCAAGGTCATCTGACTAGAGAGGTACAATCTCCTCATCGTAAAAACTAAGGGTAGTGACTGATGAGTGAACATGGGGGTAGAAGAAGGAGATGATTTGGTAAATGAGGCCATGTGGTGAGGGGTGATAATAGAGGCCACTAGTGTGGGGTCATTGGGTAAAACTTTGATGGATTGTAAAACCTCCATAAGGTCTTGTTTATGAGATTCAAAAGTTTGGACGATATTGTACAAAGAAATTTTTAGAGGGGATTGATGTAATTGTTTTATCATTATGAGATGGGTGACCTCATCAAAAATAGGGTAAGCAAGTCCTCGAATGGTGATTTTGGGTGCAGTGCGAGATGGTATATTGGGCATGGAATTGGTTCATGGGATAGTTTCTTTTTCTTTTCCTTAGTACTTCTAGGCACGGGTGGAAACGTGGACCATATTAATCTGAGGGAAGGTGGTAGATGGATAAGGTGTGTCATGATTAGTGTAACGGCATGATGGGAAAAAACCTAATGTGGGGAAGAGCCTTTTCAAATGAGAATGGCACACGGGAATTTGGGTGGTGGTTTGGCCAACTCTCTGATACGGACCATGTTGATCTTTAATTTTAGAGGTGGAAAAAATGTTTTGGGGGTGGAGATGTAGGTTGTTGAAGAAGAAAAGGACAATGATGTGTGGTGACAAGTGAAGGTGGAACATGGTCCTCCTCACATAGATCATCGTCATCAAAATTTTCTTTACGAGTCCATAGTTGTAGAAGAATGGTCTTGAGGACCTTACACCTTCTACATCATGTCTTGGCACATGATGGTAGGCACAAATTTTAGTTTTATCAAAACCTTTTGGTCTAAGTTTTAGGGGGTTGTAAGGTCAAAGGAGTTGCAATGTGATGACAGAGGTCTCTAAGAGGTTAGCTAGAATGTTGGCGTAGGACCCGCCATGGATCGAATGGGAAGTGAGTGTGGGTCTGGGTAATAGTTTGGATGATTGTGAGGGAAGAATTTTTATAGGAGGAATGGGTTGGACCACTGGTTTGGTAAGTGGTACTATCTTACGTTTTGATGGCATCTACTTGGGTAAAGGTATGGTAGAAAAGATGGAAATGGAAGGTTTTGTTGGTTTAACTACCTTATTCGAGGGTAGAGGGTTCTTGTCTTTGGGTTGCACCTTCTTGGGTAAACGCAGGAGTACGTTTTCATAAGGGAAAGAAGATGGTGGAAGAGGATGGGTCACCCATGGAGGCAATAAAGTTATGGTGGAAGTGGTTGGTAGAGGCTAGGTGGATGGTATGGGTTGAAGTCATATGGGAAAAGTTGGGGTTATAGTAACTGGTGAAGGTATATGTGGTAAGAAATGTATGGGTGAGGGCGAGGGTGTTTGTCATACAGGTAAATGAGGTGTAACAAAGGATTGTGATGAAGCAAGAGATTACTTAGCTTTTAACTGGCCTTAGGTAGGAGACTATTTGGCCAGGGTTGATGGGTGAGGCCCTAGGATGGATGGAAGGGGTGAAGGTGAAAAATTTATGGTAGGTGAGACCAGCATGTGCAGCCTAGAAGGTTGGGTATTCCTTTTAGGTGGAGGAATAATTTTGGTACGGGTTTGGGAAGACATGGCTAAGTCTAATTTGGCAGGTGGATGGGTAAGGCTTGACGTTGGCATGACACCCAAGGTAGTGATCAGTTTAGATATGAAAAAGATATAGGTGTGGGTAGGTTCTTAGGCATTAGAATGGTTTTAGTCATTGGTAAAGGTTTGGATGTAGGTAGAGGTGATGAAGAAGAATACATTTTGATAAGAATAGTCATGGTTGATCTAGTTTCCGAAATACCTTTGGATAGATCATGGAGGTATCTTTAGGAAACATTTACATTTGAGTCAAAAAGGGGAGTCAAAGACGTCCACAGAGCATGGAATTATCAACATAATCCAATCGATTGGCCAGCCATGAAAATGGGACTATTTTAGGAGGAAATTCACTTTGTTTGGTAACAATCCTTGTAAAATATGTCTATGAGATAGGGAATTGATTAGCCTCGGACTCTGTGGGTAAAAGAGTGAAGATCAAGTCAACGGGATCCTCCGATGCTTTGAGGAGAATTATCCCCAACAGAAGTGGTGTTTCTCGACTTAATCTCTCCATGGGTAGGAGAGATGGTAGGTGGGGTGAGGTAGACTTCTCCTTTGGTGGAGGAGAAAGTGATGACGATTCTCTTGTGGATGGGAGAGTTAATACTATTGACTATTCAGTAGGTTACGAGGTAGACAATGAAATGGCATTAGCAGAAATCATGGATTCCTCTGTGGGTGAAGGAAGAGATGAAGGGGACTCCTCTGAGGGTGAAGGATTGGAAGAGGTATGTTCCTTTGTGGGTAGAGGATCTCATGCCATAATTTCCTCAATAGACAAAATAGGTGGAATTTTAGGAACAAACATTATGATATCAAAAACTCGCACGGACATTATTGTCATCGGTTGAAGGTTCACTATTTGGATTAGGTGATTGTTTATGGTTAGGGAATGGCTTCTTAAATATGTGTTAATTTTGATTTTCCAATGCATTTGAGTTTTCCATGATGAGTTCTCCATTATCTATCATCTCCTGGATAATTTTCTTAAAAGTTATGCAATTACCATCACTATGGCCTTTGACACGATGATAATTATAGTAATCATGTTCCTTATACCATGCACACATAGGATGAGTGGGATCGAAATCAATATAAGGTTTTATGGGGAGAAGTTTAATGATTCTTGATTTAATAATTTTTTTAGGACTGAAAAATAGGGTTCTCCAATTGAATATTACTTCCGTTGTTCCCACCGAACCGAAAGGTATGGACAGGGAAATATTGGAAGAAGTTTTGGGTTGATTAGAGGGATGAGATGGACCAGCTTCGAGAAATACCATGCTATTAGATCCTTTTTCTTTTGAATAATTATTTTGGGGTTTTGAAGATGAAGAAGAATTATTTTATTTTAACAAGGCGTTCTTATTTCGTAATTGGATTTTCTTTTCTTTAATGACATGAATTTCTAGCTTGCATGCCATGGTGAATGCTTTGTCGAAGGTACGGAAGTTTTGTACCTATTGAGTTGGTGAGATGCGTCTTGCACAAGCTATAGTGAACAACTCAATAAGTTCATCTTGAGGTAACTAAAATGTTAATTGGTTGATAAGACCTCACCAGTGAGCAACGAAATCTGCGATAGATTCGTCTTTATACTGTCATGTCGAATATAGGTCAGTCATGGTGACTTGTTTTACTACATTAATCAAGAAGTGGTCTAGGAATTCTTGATCCACTTGGTTAAAGGAGGAGATGGAATGTCAAGGTAAATTGTTGTACCAATCTAAGGCGGGTTTTATTAGGGACATGGGAAATGTTCATAAGAGCAAAGCATCATCATGGGCAATTAGGTAGCACCCATGTTTGAATGATCACAAGTGCTATTATGGGTCCTCTTTACTATCAAAACGGTTGAACTTGGGCATTTCCCAATGAACGGGGTATGGGAGAATAGGAATAGATGGATGAATAGGCTTATTACATATTTCAGCATAGTGCAAGAAGTTACAAGATCCGGAAACCGATGCTTCTAATGTTTGCATCTTTTCCATCATCATCCTAATGAGGTCATTGGTGGGTTATGAGGAATGGGTTCCTCCTATAGTAAAGGGAGGTTGATGATGGGTGTATGATGTGGATGGAATCCCAGTACATGGGGGTTCCGAATATGAAAACTATGAAGGGGGGATAGATACGACGAAATGTACCTTGAATAAATGATAGATGAGATTAGGGGTTATTGGTGATGTGTGTAAATAGGTGGGGTGGTCACAACTCTTGTGGTAATGGGTGGTAGAGACTGAGGGATGGAAAGAACTAGGTTTTGGAATGGGGTGTGGGTTACTAACACTAGAGGTGGTTGTGATGCAATTGGTATATACACGGAAAAGGGGGTAGATGGGGCCATGTTCAAGGTGGTTGGTGAAGGAACAAGTTGACACCATGGGTGTAATAGATGTCATTGGGGGAAGTAGTTATGGTAGAGGTGGGACCTAACTATGAGACCACATGGGGTAATGTGGATGAGGGCAGCACCAAGCTAGTGGTAGCTGATGTGGAAGTGGGGGCGAGGGCAGGAGGAATAGATACAGGCATGTTGTACACTAGTTTTCCTAAGGATTCTCGGGTAGATGAGTGGGCAAGATAGTATTGTAAGGTCATAGGATTTTGATCAAGGAGTCTTACAAACTCCTTGTCATCGGTAGAAATAGTTATATGCTGATTTGGATCCATAGGTGACAAGATGGAAGGCGGTGATGGGCTAGGTGGGAGTGGCTAAAGACTAGCATGAAATATAAGGGTGTTGGCTTGGTTACGAGTCAACACCATGTGAATTAGCGTTGACCTGGTGAAACTATATTCTGTAATTGAAATAGAAAGTAGTAGGAATGGGAAAGAATAGATACTGGTAGGTGGACTTGGTCAATGTTTCAATTAAGAATTAAAATAGGGAAACCGATGCCGGTTAAGATGACCGATGATGGTTGAGGGGGACTGATGATGGTTATAGGAACTAATGCCGCTTACTTATGGGAAAACACTTGTTTGAGAAAATGAAGCAGAATTGATGAAAAATGAAATGGGGAAATTGTACTTGAGAGTGATATCAGGATGTTTGGAATATGATGATGTCCAAATGACTTTAAATAGAAAAGAGAAGGTGATGAAAGATTTTTTGGGTAAAATAACCAAAAGAGTTGGTAATCGACACTTTGGTCGTAAATCAAGATAGTCATATGGGAACCGATGGCGATTGCTTTGGACCAACACTAGTTACCTTGAAATCTAAAAAAATTAATAAATATGGCTTTTGTGAATTAAATTTGATGAATAACCAACCCAAGAAGACATGAGGATGATAATATGAGGCCCTGACACACTCAGAAACAATTAGAATACTCCAATTATGATGGGGAGTGTGAAAGAAAAAGAAAATGAAGAAACGTAATCCTTACAACTCAAAACACAATTCAAGAAGAAAGCTAAGAAAATACGTAATCCTACGAGTGGATTTTATGTTACTTTATCTTATGCTATTTGAGACTAACTTGTGAACTTAGAACAAATTTTTTTGATTGGGAAGGCATCCTATGAAGAGGTAATCTAAAAGCTGAGGTTTCAAGTTATGTTTTGGTAGGGGTAGTCCTTTCTCTAAGATAATGACTAGACAAAGAAACTAGCTTGACGCCCGCTATCAATCCTCTAATCAGTGTGATCGCTTGACACTTCTTCTAGGTAAAGTGTTGTTTAAGAATATGTGTAAATTCCAATTTGTACATTTTGGCAAAGAGAGCGAAGATAGAAATTTGCTTTCTACGATTTAATTGTGTCAACCATCAGCAATGCATGACTTCTAGCATATATGTTTCCTAAATTTTAAATGTGAGATAATAATGTAGCATACAAGGTTTTAAATTCACCAAAATAAATGTTTCATTTAGAGAAATTATAAAGAATGATAATATTGCGAGAAAGAATATTTATTGAATAACAATTTAGAAAGTAAACATGCAAGATGCAACCTATATGAAAAGAAAGAAACCCACAAACGAGGGTCCCACCGGTGTGCCAAAATGTTTCACCAATAAGTTGCATATGTATGAGCAAAATAGATAGGGTAAGGGTGAGGAGGAATACCTGTGAATGAAGGTGGAAGGTAGAGTGCACGCATTCTGATTTCTCGATCTAGTGCTAATTGCAAGAAATTCCTTTTTCTAGGAGGAACTACCTGTGAATGCAAAACAAGACCATAAGAGGAATATTAAATAATATATGTCAGTGGACTGCCTAGCGTGTGCTAGATCCGGGAAGTGTGATACTTCCTAGATGGTTGTCAATCCATTGTTTAATACAATTCAATGTAATAAATAACGTAAATAAATAACATCCTACTGTAGTTGATATGATTTAGGTATCTCATTCAAATAAAATAAGAAAATTTAATCTAATGGGTAAGGTTATGATCATATCTAGAGGTGGAGCAGTAGCCAAGGTGACTAGGACAGGTCAAGATTAGGTTTTGGGTGGTTTGGTTTGTTTGGGTGAGTGTTATGAGGTTATTGTTATAGGTAGAATTACCAGATATAGAGATTGACGTCAATCTGATATGACCGATGTTGATTGATAGGAAAGTGATGATGGTTTAGGTTAACTAGCGTTGGTAGGGTCAGTGATAAAAACTCAATAAATTTTTATTTTAGTGATTCTCTTTGATTTCACAGAGAATGGGGAATGAGGATTAGGTTACCAAGGATGCTTTGATAATTCTCGAGATGTCTGGGGTCAGGTATAGAGAGTTGGGAGGTTGTAGGTGGTTAGGTGGAGGGATTGACAGGAAGGTGGGAGGTGATGAGATGCAAAGGAGACTAGGAATCTCAAACAGAGATAAAGAAACTAATCTAAATAAGTATGAAAAGATGCGAGATATATTACTTTTACTTGTACTTGTAGACTAGTGATTGGATGAGAGTGATGATTGATCTGTGAAACTAGTGGTCAATGTCATGAAAGTGCTTCCTGGAACATTACCATGAATGTTTAACCTTCATATCAGTCTTGGTGCTAGTTCAATATGTCCGGATGTGCAAGATGGATATGGTGCGTTCTTGCATGCAAATCTCTCCTCTTAAAAAATTGAACAATTCTTCTAACTTCTGGAACAAGGTTACCAAAGTGAGTATATGGTAATCGATGATGGTTTAGGTTAACC
Organism: Taxus wallichiana var. yunnanensis; assembly: GCA_018340775.1. Classification (NCBI taxonomy): domain Eukaryota; kingdom Viridiplantae; phylum Streptophyta; class Pinopsida; order Cupressales; family Taxaceae; genus Taxus; species Taxus wallichiana. The sequence goes on from CM031239.1 coordinate 52,933,109, forward strand.
AATAACGGTTTAGGTTAACTAGAATTGGTTTAGGGTTAACAAGCACCGCTTATGGTGGTAAATCCTAGGTTGCCAAAATAGTAGATCTTGGCTATCCTTTTACATGTTCTTCCCATTGGTTCAGGTCAAAAATGGTATTTTCCACATAATTAAATGGGCATACTATTAGAGAAAGAATAGGCACCTAGTGTTAGGGTTAGACTAAGTCTCAGTTAGTTATGGTAAGTAAAGATTAAGTCCTAGTTAAAAGGAAACATTCTAATAATAGGTCTATGATGAGGTGTTATAGGTGATGTGGTGGGGAAAGGTGTCTAGGTGATGTGGAAATGAATTTAATTAAGGTATTTATTAATTAATATTGTGAGAATGGTTATTTTTAATTGTAGGTAATTAAATTAATATACATGTGGGGTAAAGGGGAGTGTGACCCAAATTTTGTGTTTACACAACTAATAATAAATTACTAACCTATTACTAACATTACATTCACCATAATAATAAGTACCAATGTAATTATTATTTACACACATACAAATGTGGAGAACTAACATATGAATTCCTAACATACCCTTATTTACAAAAGAGTGAGATTGAAAATATGGTACAAGAGATGTTGGAAGAAGGTATTGTTCACCATAATAAAAATGCTTAGTCTTCTCTAGTAGTGATGATAAGAATAAATAATAAGGTTTGAACATGAGTCTAGAGTATAGGAGCTCAAGAAGTACATAATGAAATATATGTATCCTCTTCCCATCATTAAAGATTTGTTAGATAAATTACATGGTGTTTTTATTTTAAAAATTGGATCTTTGATCGATACCATAAAATTAGAATTTATGATGAATATATTAATAAATTTTCATTTAGGAAACGTAAATGCCACTACTAATTTATAATAATGCCTTTTGGCCTTATAAATACATCATCTACTTTCTAGAGTTTGATGAATTTAAAATTTCATCCATTTTTGTGGAAGTTTTTGATGATATTATTTGATGATATATTAATCTAAAATGTAATACTTGGAAGGAAAATGTACATCATGTCAATAAGGTATTGAACACTCTTGAACAACATCACCTTTATGACAAGCCTTCCATCTTTAAATCAAGTTCCTAAACCCATTATGAGAAGGAAATGATGTCATGTAGTGTATATTTGTAGCATGGGTTGTCACATCCTTACTTTGAAATACTTTTCCATGCTTTCTTCACACCCGAAATTCCTACTTCATTTTGTGCATGTTTTGGCCTTTAGTGTATATTTGTGGACCTACAGTTCCTAAACCACCTTCCCTTACTTAGGCTTTCTTCCAGCTTCTCGCTTCATTTTGTGCATGTTTTGGCCTTTAGTGCCACCACCTGCCTAGGTAAATGCAGCAATCCTGTGACCACCTGGCACATGGCGTGATCCTACACACTTTTTCTAGAATCCTTCATGCGTAATTTTAACACACGTGGTTTCACTTAACTTGACTTTAGAGTGTTTTTATGTTAACCAAATTTCCTAAAAATAGTCTTAATTTGGTATTCCTTCCTCTTCTATTTTTAAATAGATTTAATTAGTTTGAATTGCCTCTTCACCCAATGATTTGGCACTCCAAGGTTTCCTTGTGCATGAAGGCACATCCTAGCCAATTCCTATATATTCCATGCTTGTATTCAAGAAAATGGCCTTGAGAATTTTTGTATCTTGCATAGTATTGCTGCCATAATCTTGCTGGAAATTACATAGCCAAGCTCTATTCACTTGTGTTATCTCTCTTCCACTTGCATTACAACTAGACTACCTTCAAGTTGCCATTTCTCAAGTGCCTTCTCTCTTGTTGTTTCCTTTGCATTCCCATTCCTTGGACTCATATGGACACACAGAGAAAGAAAGAACAAACTGAGGGGACAAATACATATACAACTAGATTTTCCAAAGCTCTTGCTTATCCAGGTTGGAATTATTTGTTTGTTTTCTTCATTTGTCAAATTATCAATTCTGAGTTATTCATTTCAAATACATATCAAATAGAGTAGAAAAATTGTTCATTTCAGTTGATTAAGCAATTACAAATAGAGAAAATCATTAGAAATATTGCTCTTTGACATTACTGGGAAGTAGTGGGGAACAATAGCTCTTCTAGGGTTATGATTTGTTCTCTACCTCTGAGGTAGGGTTTGAAAGGGTTTTGATTAAATTAGTTTAGTTGTTTTAGATCTAGATTCACATACTTACACAAGTAATTAACTACAACTAGTTGATTACTTGTATTTAATTTCATTTATTAGATTAGAAGCATTTTTTAAAAACTAGAAAAGATAAAAATATTTACTTTTATTAGATTAGTTTTCTTCCATTGTTTTGTTCAGATATATTATGAAAATACCAAAAACATAGATTAAATTTCCTTTGATAGTTAGTTTGTTTCATCAAAATCAATTCAATTCATTCCGCATGACCATCAAAGGTCCACAACAAGAGAAAATGTTTGGTTGTGATCCATTGGTCCCACAACCCAATGGGCAAAGTTGTTGACTAATATTGATACAAGTTTACACTTGTTAGTTTTACACACCTACTAGGTATTATGAGAAGATAGAACAATTAAACACATTAAACATTATAGCTAATCAAGCCTATGATTATTGGATACTCTCCTAAATAACAGGGTTTGATTACGCATGACCATATAAGGACCACAACCTCCACGAGTTTACGGTTGTGATCCCTAGGTCCCACAACCCAACGGGCCTGTTGACCAATTAAACATTGACACTAGTTTGTGTGCATTAGTATTTAGATCATCACCACTTCCACTTGACATCATTGCACAACTTTCATTATTGAACATAACATTCAATCAAGCTAGGATTTCTGGACTAGACCGAAAACCACCCATAGTCCCTATGGTTTCATTACGCCTCTCATTCTCACTTCCATGACCTTGTCTAGAAATCTATACGAGGCACCCATAGGTCACTTTCTACATGTTCCACAACCAATAGATAGAATCTCAACAGAGCTCGATATTGACTAGAGCCTCCGAGTAGCTATTCTATATCGATCGATCCATCACACCACTTCAACTTAGGACAAATTTCTTTTCCTTAGACTCACAGATCCCGATATTGTGTGTTGAAGATATAAGGTTTCCTCATTAGCTTTTCATCATTACCACACTCACATCCATTTCTATTCTACACCTGGTTGTCTCAAGCACGACCTCGGGAAGTTAGGTGTGAAGAAGGTCACATGTTGATTTTCTTTTGTATACAAATTGGTGAACCCGATGTGAAGAGCTAGTCTCTAAACATTTCCACTTTCTTCATCCATCTTCCTCTCTCCCCTTTATTCTGTGGGTATTCTTATACCCCCAAATATGTCGGGATATGATGAATATGGTTCGACCCCTCCCGGGTTTCAATGTACAACTATCAAACAAGTAGACAACAACAATCACCTTCACTCTCTACATGGGTAGATAACCATTCAACTACTCAGGCTCAAAATCCTCTTCTTCAGGAACCAATGTTGGTTCCTCTCGTACGTATCGAGGAGCTTGACCAAATCACATAAACACATCCTCCTGAGAGTCAAGTTCTAACAACATGACTTTCACTGGGAGGCAAGTTCATCTCCTCAGGTTTTGTTTCGAAAACCCATTAGCATGTAATCAGACCAACTCCCGCCTCTAGATGAGGATTACTTAGCATGATACGCCAAAGTGAAAAACACTTCCATAATATAAACCAGATTTTGATAGGTTACAAAGGACATGTTGATGTCTTTCTCCAAAACAATAACACTACCCCTCCAACAATGGAAAACATTTCCAACGAGGGGTGGCAGAACAACAAACAATTCATAGTAGATACCACACTCCTCAACAACCTCCAAAATTCAACAACAAGCACCAAAACAAAACACCACCCCATCAATGGGTGACATCATCTCGGTGTTAGTAGACAAATTCAAAGAGTTAGAGATTTCCCAAAACACTCAAAATTCATACGTAGGGAAAGTAAGAGTTTCTCACTATCCACAAAATTATGGACAAATACCTACTACGTAGACTCCTCTCGGTTTATACAGGCACTCCAAGCCCTAGAGATTTTCTAACTAGGGATGGGAACCTTGGGTATGCCCCCTCATGCCACATATGGATATCTACAATAGGCCATTCAATCAAGTGCATTCTCAAATGCCATACCAGCTGGAAATGCAACATTCCTGGATTTGTGCCTTCAACTCCATATCAAAATAATCAACCCCCTTACATACACATGTACTCTAAATCACCACAGGGGATATGTACACTTACCTAGTCCATATGGTCAGCCACATGGGATGCCATATGCCCCAACAAATGTTTACACTGTACCATTTCAGCAAACCGATGCAACCTCCACCTCCCCAACAAGGATCTTCAATGGTTGAAACATACGCAATGGGGACCTATTCTAAATATCTTAAGGAGCCTCTAGACTTCTCCATCCAGACTATCATGCTCCCAAGACCCTTTCCCGATCTTCCAAAGTTCAAAGGGGAGGGTGATCCTAATGCTCACATCAAATCTTATGTAATGGCCATTCGAGAGATTCTCTCCCATGGGATGCGGTTGTTGTGAATATTTTCCCTAAGATGCTAGAAGGTATCACTCTTGATTGGTACTATAGGATACTAGAGGCTTCAATACACTCCTTCAAGCAACTCATGTCAGATTTTATTAAGGATTTTGATATGAACAAAATTTTAAGGACATGAATCAAGATAATTCCTTCATATCAAACAAGAGCACAATGAGTCTCGCTTGCCCACTTCATTCAAAGGTGGCGACAAGTTCTCTATTCCTCTACAAGTGCTCCAAATGGATCAGATGGAGCTTTGTGATTTTTCCTCCACTCCCTCAATAGAGAGACAAAGGAAGAAGTCCAAAAGTTCCCACTAAGGAGCTACAAAGAGGTGCTAGAGGGTGCTCTCTCGAATTGATCAAGCAGCCATTGATAGTGGTCATAAGACTTATGGAACAAATGGGAGGTTAGTCACTCCTAACCAAAATAACCCCGTTACTCCAACAACGTGAACAAATAATCAAGGACCAAAGGTCCTTAATAAGAATCATGGGGTTATAACTGATGGTGTTACCGATCAGCCCAAGAAACCCAATGTTGTTAGCTCTCCCAATACAAATACTACCAACAACAACAATAATGGAAATAATCAAAGAAATAATAATTTCTCACCCTCAATCAACACTATGTGGATTTTAATCATCCTCAACAACAAAAAACAACAACAAAAACAACCTCAACAACCAAGACAAGTGTAGACCCAAGGCCCTAATCAATACCTGCAAGGTATCCAAACCAATTCCAAAACCAAGGGCAAGGGGTTCCCAAATTTTAATTATAACAATCAACAATTAAAAAAAATCATAATTTTGACCACAACAAAAGTGCAAACCAAAGGCCTCAAGATTATGATCCCGATTTGTATTACGGTTTCCATAGGGTTCATGGGCATGACGCAAGAACATGCCACGATTGCAAAAAAATTTCTACAACATTTTCCGAGAGGATCAAAGACAATTATTTGTTGACATGTTTTTGGAAACCCAACAACACCAACTCAAAACACTTACATGGGACCAGTATCCCCACATAACACACCACTTAGGATCTTTAGTGATCCTCTCCCACACACCCAAAATATGGTAGAATAGATCCCAATGGTTCAAACAAAGGCATTACAATAGGAACCAATGATCATGAAGCCTCAACTTCATCAAACTCACAGTGGCACCTCCTTTGGATGGTCACCAACAAACAAAATTGTGGGATTGGTAGAGTTGACACCAAACCTCAGATTAACACTACACTAGAACCAAAGATTATTCTTCACATCCTATCCCGATCTACCCAACTATATCAGATGACATTCATGATACACTAGGCAAGCCAATAGGAGCTTATGACTTGATCAATGACCTGACCAAAACCTTCTCTCACATTTCCTTCTTGGATCTGTTAAAGAATTCCCTACTCACAAGAGCCACTTTATTAGAAGCACTAGGTCTTGGGCATCTGATTAATGTCACCCTCCTCTAGAAGCACAAATAAATCATAGAATTTGATGTTTATCCTCCAGGTAGCCTAAAAGAGATGTTGGATTTGTATTTGACATCAACAAGATGCCCACGAATGCTAAAATAGCTCATAGAGGTGATCCAACCTTGTTTTTACAAGTTTGGATTTACAAAAATTATGTAAAATGTGTGATGATTGATGATGGGGAATGGTCAACATAGTCCCCTTCTCTTTCCTTCAAAATTTAGGTTATGGAGAGACCAATTGCTCCTCAACATGAAACATGCTGAGAGGCTATGATAGCCTCAAAGCAACGATGTCAATTGAACTATAGTGTTTCCAATCACCCTTGGACCTAAGATGGTTCTAACCGAAGTTTTATATTATAGATCGGAAACCAACTATAATATGATCCTCAGTCATCCTTGGATTCATCACATGAAGGTGATTCCCTCCACTTTGTTTCAGGAAGTAAGGTTCCTACATTTAGGGAAGGTCTTCATGGCACAGGGTGACCCAAAACCCTTCGACATACATCTAGCTAATTTAAAGAAGAGGCCAGGGTTCATTCTAGTTTGAGCTTCCTACAAATTAGTTAAACAAACCTACAAGCTCAACGCACTAAAAGAAAATTTGGTTCCTACAATGGAGCTAGAAACTACGGGTTTGATTGAAGGAGTTCTTTTCATAAAGGATGAAACTGTAATTATTGAGACAATGTGTCAACATGAACGACAACAAGGATAGTCAAGTTATTGAGAATGACCTACCACTTCTTCTTCCATTTGATTCCATGGGTATAGGACATGCCCTGGGACTCATCTCTCTCCCATTGATGACATATACATGGTAGAGGTCTCGAAGCAAGGGAAGATAATACAACAAATAATCCAACTTCAATCTTCCTAGATGATTTTTGGACCTTGAATTATGATGGAGAAAAGTTCACTTTGGTTTTGGGGTAGGTGTGATACTTACCAACCCTCAGGGAAGGGTCATGCCCTTCACCTTTAAATTTAATTTTGAATGCACTAATAATGGAGCATAATATGAGGCTCTCCTTCTTGGTCTCATTGTAGCCAAAAGGATGGGTGCTTTAATATTAGGGTGTTGGGTGATTCACAACTAGTTGTAAATCAAGTATCTAAAGTATATGAGACTAGGGTTGAGCATCTACAACTCTACAAGACCACCATCCTTAAGTTAAAAGGTTTTTTTTCATTTCAATAAGGCTATACCCAGAGAGAAAAACCTCCTTGCTAACTCTATAAAAACTTTTGCTTCTCATTTTACCCCAAGAAATAAGTTAGAAGACACTAGCTTTATGGTTTCAATTCGTACCAAACCTTTGGTTCACAAGATACCAACAACCCCAATTCTAACTTATGTAGAAGCTAAGAATGAGTTTATCACTTTAGATTACACTGAAAATGACGAAGAAATCCTAGGTTTTTGAATTCCTACACAAACTTACATCCCGCTCATCATAAGATTGTATTTTCTCTCATCCCACACTCTTCCTCTTACTTTGGATATTCCATGATGGAACCTTCCTCTACATGGAAGGTCTTGAGGTCTATGAAGTAGAAGAGGAAGGAGATTTAGAGCTACCTCCATGGCCCCACCTGAATTTGAAGAGGGTAATTTTTCCTTAATCAAGGAACAATTGATATAAACATTGGGATAGAGGAGGAACCAAAAATATTGAAGTTGGGATCCTCTCTAACTCTAGAGGAGATATAAATACATACCCAAGTCCTCAAGGAGCATGAAAAATATTTCACATTTAGCTACAAGGAAATGACAGGAATTGTGCCACATATTGCAGTTCACAACCTCATCACTAAGCTAGATGCTAAGCCAATTAAATAAAAGTCAGACCCATGAAGCCAAAGGTGGCCCTCATGGTGAAAGAAGAAGTGATGAAACTCCTACATGGTGGGGTTCATCAAGCTAGTTGACTATTCACAATGGGTGTCTAACATCATCCCCATTCTCAAGAAGAATGGAAAATCTACATTTGTATAGACTTTTGGGATATCAACAAAGCTTGTCCCAAATATGATTTCCCATTACCATCCATCGATGTTATTGTCGATGCAACAACTGGTTATGAGTTGTTGTCTCTCATGGATGGGTTTTCTAGATATAACCAAATCAAAATCTCTGGAGGATCAAACCAAAACTACATTCATCACTCCTTGGGAACATACTATTATGTTGTCATGTCATTCGACTTAAGAATGTTGGTGCCACATACCAATGGGTGATGACTTATATATTTCATGATCTTATCCATAAGATTGTGGAATCCTACGTGGATGATCTTCTGCTAAGGCTAGAAAGTGATGTGATCACCTTGAGGTGCTTCGTATCATTCTTTCTCACTTAATCAATACAACATCACGTTAAACCTAGAAAAATGTGTATTCAGTGTAATGGGAGGCAAGTTGTTAGGATACATCATATCTTCATGAGGGATTGATGTAGACCCACCAAAATCGAGCTATACTGGAAATGATTCCACCATCAGATGAGTCTAGCATCAAATATTTTCTTGGAAAACTCAGGTGCAATCCAAAGGTTTATCCCTGATCTAACCTTTTCTATTCACCTAATCAACAATTTATTAAAAAGGATTGCAGCATTGATTAGAAAGAGTGAAATGAGGCATTTGATTTGGTTAAATGGTTCTTGTTGTCTCCTCCCACACTCATGCCACCTAAGTCAGATCACCCCTTGATCCTGTATTCACGAGCTATGGATGTCTCATTAGCCTGCATGTTAGCTCAAGAAGATGATGATAAATGAGAACATGTAGTCTATTTTATTAGTCAAATATTTCTTGACTATGAGACACGTTACACACAGGATAGAAAAGGAATGCCTTGACATAGTCTTCACAACAAAGCGCTTAAGACATTACATGCTAAATCAAGAAATAAGGGTTATTATTAAATCGGATCATCTGCGGACATTTCTCATGCAAGGGTCCTTATCTAAGAAAGTTGGATGCTTCATAACTCTGATGGGTGAAATTTTGAGTTAACATTTGTTAATCAAAAATACTGCCAAAGGACAAATCATTGTGGACTGTTGGCTAGAAACCTATTAGATGGAGGCGATCTAGTAAATCTAGACTTCCCGATGAGTGTGTGTATTTTTTGAAACCAAGCCTCCCATTTCTATGTGCCCATGGTACACTTGACATCATTAATTTCATAATGGATCATACATATCTAGAAGGGGTGACATCACAAAAAGAAGATGGTTACATGTTATAACCACCAAGTATGTTATCTTGGAACAGTGCTCTATCATAGAGCCTTTGATGGAATTTTGTTAAGATGTGTTGATGAAGAATAATCTAAGAATATTCTTTATGAATCACATAGTGGAGTATGTGGAGGTCACTTTAGCGGCCACCACTACTCGGAAGATACATCGATGGGATACTTTTGGCCCATGCTAGAACATGATGCGGTAGAGTTTGTGTGCAAATGTCCATAAATGTCAAGAGTTCTCCCATGAGATCCACATACCGGCACAGGCTCTGCAACCAATTACAACACCATGGCCCTTTTCCATGTGGGGCCTTGATTTGATAGGGAATTTATCTCCCTCATCAACAGATGGTCATAACTTCATAATCACGGCCACATAATACTTTACTAAGTGGGTAGAAGTCATGCCTCTTACCACCGTGCCTAGATGTGTAATCACTAAGTTCATTTTGAACCAAATCATTTGTAGGTACGGGGTCCCATAAGTCATTATCTCTAATAATGGCACATATTTCAAAAATGAGGAAGTATGTGAATTGTGTGAAAAGTTCAAAATAAATCACCATACGATTCTCTCTATTACCCTCAGGCCAATGGATAGGCTGAGGCTACGAACAAGATGTTAAAATCCATTCTCCTTAAGATGGTCAAGGAGAACAAACAAGATTGGAATTTAAAGATATTTCCGTCCTTGTGGGCCTATCAAATGTTGGTAAGAAATCCAATGAGGGAAACCCCTTTTCTTTGGTATTTAGTGCAAAAGTGATTTTACTACTTGAGGTTGAAATACCTAGTCTCTACATCTCACTGCAAGGAATTCTTGGGAGAAGAAGGCTATCGAGAGGCACGAATCTCTCAATTAGAAATTCTTGATGAATCTAGGATCAACATTGAAAAATGTCATAACGTTTTATGATGAATGAATGGATCACTAATACAACAAGAAAGTATATGAGAATGAAATATATGAGGGATATTTGGTTTTAAGACTTGACATCCAAATAGACAAAAAGACTAGAAAAGGAAGGAAATTTAGGCCCAAGTGGTTGGGTCCATATCAAGTAATAAAATACTATAAAAATGGGGTATTTCACTGTGTGTACACTAAGGGGCTGAGGATTTTAGCAAATATGTAAACTCTCTTTACCTAAATAGGTACTAAATATGATCTATTATCATTTCCATATGTACATTATTGCATCTCGCATTGCATTTTCATATGCTAGTTCATTTCATAAAATTTGTGATCAAGGGACTTATTCTTATAGCGATTCCTAAAAACTTATGAAAACATTGGAAAAACATTCAAATCATGTCTCTTCAAATCTTCACGATGTCATCAATTGTTTCTAAATCATTTCATCAATCTAAGCAAGATAAGACAAAGATTTGATAGTAACCATACCAAGTCCTACATACTTGGTTCTACTTATAGTTTCTTCTAGGTTAGGTATCTTTACCTATAGTATTTTATAGAAGATTCATGGTGTCACATCTATCCCATATACATCTCTTTGGAAATAAGAACATTTTAGACATTTTACCTAGATAAATAAGTCAAATGAAAATCCACAAAAAAAATTATTTTACACATTTCTTTTCCCTACCAACCTTTAGTGTTGAGCCTATGTCTCTTACTAGTGATGTAGGGTTGGGAAAGGAGAGAAGTGCCCTTACTTTCCTATACATTTTCCATGGTGATGAGCCCATACTTCCTATTGGTAGCATGGGGCAAGGTGTAGGGGTCTCTTTGAAAAAATTGAAAGTTAGAAATAGTTCATTCAAATATTGTGAAATCATAAGTCAAAACAAAGTGAATTAGATGTCCAAAATTCTAAAGATTTTAAAACCTCAAAACCATATTTTGTCAACCAAGTGGCCATCTACGGATCTATGTCTAGATAAATTGGTTCAATAAATTCACATTCTAAACTATAAAGAAAACTTGAGTAAAGTGAGGTTGTAGTGTCTCATTTTGGTTTTGTAAAATCCTTGTCTTTCTCTCATCATTACCATTCAAAAAATTTCCATAACTTGTGCCCTTTCTAGCTCTTGGTGTTGAGCCCTCACATCTTACTAGTTGTGTGGAGTTAGGAGTGGGGAAATTTCATTCACTTATCATATCACTCTTTCACCATGTTTTTCCAAAACAATACAAAGTACCAAAAGTTTCTTAGAGAAAATAAAGTTCAACATTACAATGTGATTGCATTATCATATATCAGCATTAAAAAAAAAAAAATATGTCATTCTATTAGCATTCATATCCACTGCATACATTCTAAAAATCATATAAAAATGAAATTTCTAAACATCTAGAGTACACATGTGAAGTGATCCAAGAGTAAGTCAATTCAGATATAATGAATTACTGAAGCCAAAAAGAAGAGTCTATATATATCATAATAAATCAAGTTTGTGTAAAAATGCCATCATGCCCTAGGCATGGTCAAAATGCCCATAATGAACCCAAAATATACAAAAAAATCATATAATTCCCGAAAAAATTACAACCAATAAATAAAAGGCCCATCGACTATCAATCCTTGTTAGACCCCTGAGATGGTGCATGACTACGTCTAAGACTCCTATTATGGCTACAACAATGAGAATGTACTTTGCATAGTGGGATTGCTCATGTTGGCGACCACTAGTTATGGTCTCACTATGAGAGCAACTCCGCCTCATCAAATGCTCAGTTGTCTCATATGTGGTCACCTAAGTGTGGAGATAGATCATAACCTATGCTACCCTCTAGATGGGTGAAAACACATCAGTGTGTCTACTAGCTACAAGTGGTTGTCCTATATCCTCGCCAGCTCATCTTAGGTCTTCCCTGAATGGATTAGAAAGGTGTCTATGCACACCCTTCAAATGATCTCTCACCACACCTATGCATCGTTGCAAGAAGAAAAAAATAAGAAATGGTGAGTTAGAAAGTTACAAAAAAAAATACAAATAAGTACTAACTAATATTTCCGACTAACAAGGTCAAAAAGAAGAGGATCAACATACTCGGATCTCCAAGCATCCATGTAGGATCAATGGTTTATGTTGTTGTTGTTGTTGATAGCTGTAGGGCCTCTCCAAAATAGGAGGCAAGATGTTGTCCCACCATGAAATTATCATCCCCCTCTCCATCATGAAAAAGTGGTCCCTCCTCCTTTGTAGTCCCCTCCTCCCACTCCACTCTCAAAACGTCCCAAGTGTCATGCCACTTGATATCACTCTCCTCCATGTGATATTCCCTACAAGCCTCACCTCCTAACCCCTTGTTAGTAGTCTCCTTTCCACCAGCCTCCTCTCCATCAAGTATTCTCTTTGGTCTCATCCCATGTATACTCTTGATTCGAGTCTATGTCTATGGGATCATCCTCCTCTCCGCTATGAGCAGGTGCAACCTCAATCTAGAGTAAGGTTGTAAGAGAGGCACCAGCTACCCATCAGGCATGAATAACTTTCCTAATCGCGATAGGCACTCTTCGAAACCACCGTTGTCCAACCTATATCTCCATGAGGCCCCTTTTGGGCCTCCTTCATTTTCCTATACACAAGTGCCACTGGGGAAGCATATCAATGTAGGGGAGGCTGAATTATTGAGGAACTCAATCAAACAAGTGAATCTTAAGCTTTCCCATCCTATCAACTAACTGACTAGTAATGGAATAAGCCTCCACTATGGTCCCCTCCTATCCCCACAACCCTTTCATGTCCTGGTATGAGGTAGCCTCAATGTATTTTGAAGTCAAAGAAGCCATTGGATGATGTGAAACTCTTAGAACTATCATTGTTTTCCATCCGGTGGCCCGAATGGCCCCCAAGTCCTATCTTGTACTCCCCTCCTATAGGGGATGATCCTCTCATACACCCAGCTCATAACCAATGTGGGGTGGCTCAAATACTACCCCTGTAGTTTGACAATCTGATACAGGTCATGATAAGTGTTACTAAGTATATATTCTCCCCAGGTGTAGATATGGCCATACGCCTCAATCTGCATATAATTATGGGAGCCCAACAATAGAGTAGTGTGTCACCTCCCTTGTCCCCGATTAACCACGAGGCCAAGATACCCATGATGGCCTTATAGATAGTAGGGATGGGAGAAATAGGAATGGATTAGACCTTAATCTCCTTCTTTGAACTAGAGGAGACCACGGCATCCCCCATATAGGTGGCGCATAGAGTAATCATGGCTCTGGATTCTATTGTCTCTAGATTCAATTGTCTTCCCAATATCAAAACCCCAAGAATATGATACACATATTCTAGGGTGATTGTGCACTCACCCCCTCAAAGACCTAAAAACCGAAGGTATTCTTACGTTCGCATCCTAATAAGAGAATAGATCATATAGTATGTGACTAGTAGGAGTAACATGGGTCATTTGTGCAATCCTCCATATGTCCACTCTCTGAAGAGTATCAGTCTCATCCTGAGTCAACTAATCCAATATTGTTGGGAGCCAGTCACACTCCCTCTCATGACTCCAACAGATATACTCTTCCTTCTTTTGCATCCACCAAAACACAAAAAAGAGCAAGTTAGTGACATATTTTGAAAAAAAAGCTCATCAAAAACATAGAAAAATATTAAAAATCCAAAAAAACTAAGTTATCATGTAATTTTGTCATTTTATTCAACACCACCACCAAGACAGAAGGAGGTCTGAACCAATTCTCGCGTATAGATTTTTGGCCCTAAAAACACTCAAAAATGCAAAAAGGACCATTTTCAACGAAATAAAAGACTACCCTGAGGGTGGCCCCCTAGAGAATAATTTAAAATAATAAATTTCAAAATTATCCCCCTCATTTTTGACATTTTTGACATTTTAGGTTTAAAAACACACAAGTGAGGAAAACTAACTTGAGACCACATTGGTCAATCTACCACCCGTGGAGGCATGATCATGATCTCACAACTAATGCTTTGACTATTCTTTTGATGAAAATGGTCACCATGGGCCCAGAGCTCAAAAATCACATGATGTTACACATGCCCCAATGATGATACAGGTCACCTCGCAAGGTGTTTGGGATCTAGATAAGATCACGAAGTATATGTTATCATCCCAAATGCTTTATCCAAGTTCCTTGTGCTTTGTTTTATCCCTTGCCCCCTTTTTCTTGGCTTTTGACCTTGATGATGAAAATGCCACCCTGCTAAACACGGCGGTCTCGTGATCACCGCCCTGCCAAGGTGGCGGTCCTATAACCACCACCCTGCTTAGGGTGGCAGTCCTTCACGTGTTTTCCAGCATGTTCCTTTGATCGCGACTTGCATGAATTTTCAACATTTACCAGCTTTTCTCAACCGCCTTAGCTTGTATTTATGTTTTTGGTTCCCTGTAATAGTGTTTCTCCATTGTTTAATGGTAAAAGAGTTCCATTCCAAGTTACCCTTTGGTGAATGGGAATTCTATAAATAGCTGGTTTGTTTTCAAACAAATGGCCCCTCATCCTCTCAATTCTCTTGTTCAGTTTTTTTCAATTCCTTGCTTAGGATTTTGTTAGTTTCAGGTTTTGCTTCCATTGTTGGCATTATTGGAGGTCATATCATCTTCTTGTTTCAAGTCTTGTTTCATTGCTACTGCATATAGTTAGTTTAAAACATAGAATAGCTTCATTTCTAGACTAGAATCCATTAAAGTTGTAGGTTTTGTTTTTGTCACAAGGATAATTTCTGAAACTCTCGGTACACTTGTGTTGTATTCCCACAATAAATCCCACTAGGAATTGCATAGTCAAGCTCTGTTCACTTGTGCTATCCCTCTCCTACTCACATTATATTCGGTCTATATCCAAAGCTGCCATTGTTCAATTGCTATCTTCTTGTTGATACTATCATATACACACTTTCTGGATTCACGAGGACACGAAAGGAATGAGGAGATCACACTTGAGGGGATGAAATCACACACAACTAGATTTACCACTATTCTGTAAATGCCAAGTTTGAGCTATCAAAGTTCTAGTTACAACATATCAAATAGAGTAGTGAATTATTTCATTTCAGTTAAAATTTCACTCTCAGTATCACCAGGGAAGTTGTGGGGATTGATAGTTTCTGAGAAACTGTGATTCATTCCTCACTTTTGAGGTAGGATCGAGATCCTTTCAAATTAATATGTTTAGTTGCTTAGATATTTAGTATAATATCACAATTGCACAGGAAAATAGCCATACCAGGCTACTTTGTTTGTTTTCATTCTTGTTTAGATTAGTTTGTCCATTTTATAGATATACTAGAGTAGTTTGCTCTTTTCAATTTCATTAAAATACGTCATTAAAAAATATAAAAATAGCTGGATGCTTGCATAGTGTAAATACCTCTTTTGTAATCATTTTATTTAATGTTAGTTAGAAGTTGAATCATTTTGTATGACAATCACAGGACCTAGAGAGCCTAGAGAGTATATATTTGAACCCATAGTGCCTCAGCCAAATCTACCCATGACTTTAGCTGATATAGATCAGGACCTTAGGATATAGGGCTTTCGAGCCATGGAAAACTTACAAGTAATTAGTGAGCAACTAAGAGGATTGAATATCGAAGAGGAAAAAGCTTACACATTTTTGTCAAACCATCCGAATTATAGATTGCCTTGATAAAACACCTGAATGACCATGTAAGGGTTCGAATGAGAACAAACATTTGGTTGTGATCCTTTGGTTCCATAGCCTAATGTAGGAGACCTCCTCATTGATATAGACACTAGCTTACACATCCAAGTTGCTAGAACACCTATTAGGTACTCCGAGAAAATCATACAACTTCTAGTTCTAAACGTAGAAGCTGAAAAGGCATACGATTACTGGATAGTCGGAAGAAGGGATTGATTCTTCACATGACCATAACAGTCCTCAACAACCACATACTCACGGTTGTGATCCCAAAGTCCCACAACCCAACGAGCCTATAAATCAGTCAAGTATTGACACCCTTGCGAAAACTTGTGTTTAGATCTTCACCACTCCCGCCAGATATTATAGCACAATTTTCCGTATTAAACATAGAAGCCAATCAATCCAATATTTTCTAGGCTAGACCAAAAAACCACCCATAGCTAACCACAAAATCCACTAAAATGACCTACCACTACTTTCATGACCTTGTCTAGAGATATATACGAAGCTCCCATAGGTCACTTCCCACGTATCCAACAACCAAGAAATAGGATCTCGGTAGAGCTCGACATCGATTGGAGCCTCCGAGCAGCCATTATATCTGAATGAGCCATTACACCAATCCAGGTTAGGAGGGCCTTCTTCCTTAGATTCACATATTCCATTATTGCGTGTTGAGGATTTAAGATTACCCGATTAGCTTATACATATCCATTCACATTCAACATTCACCGGCTATCTCGACATGACCTCGGGAAGTCGGGTACGAGGAAAGGGTACTTGTAGATTCCCATGCTCACTTGTCACTTTTCCATCATACAAAATTGGTGAACCCGATGTGAAACAAACTAATATCCCTCTTTCTATTTTCATTTCTTCCATCCACCTTCACTCTTTCCCATTATTCTACGGGTATTCATATACCCCCAAATATGTCGGGATATGATGCATATGGCAGACCTCTCTCAAGTCTCGAAGTAAACTATAGTCAAACAAATAGACAACCATCACCCTCACTTTCTGCATGGGATGATAACTATTCGAGTAATTACTTGTCATCTCAAACTCCCCCTCATAGAACCAGTTCTAGTTCTTCGTTCCGAATTGAGGAGTTTGATCAGTTTGCACAAACACAACAACCAGAGCCATCAGGCTCTAACAATATGACATTTACTGGAGAATCCGCTTCATCTCCTCGGGTCTTGTTTAGACCATAGATCAGTAGACAATCAGACCCACTCCCCTTTTTGGATGAGGAGTACTTGGCATGCTTCGCTAAAAGTGAACAACACTTCCAAAATATGTATCCACCTAGGAAGTTTACAAATACAGTCTGATACCCTATTCCAGGAGAACACCCCCATTCCTCCACCTATGGGAAATACCCTCGGTGAAGCTTGGTAGGGTAATGACCAATTCATAGTAGGGTATCATACCCCCTTATAACCTCAAGCCATACAACAAACACCCTTAAGGAAAAGCACTACGTCTTCACCGATGGAGGTCATTTCAGCCTTAGCTGAGAAGGTTAGAGGGCTAGAACTTGCTCAAGAAAACCAAAATTCATATTTTGGACAAGTGGGAATCCCCAACCCTCTGTATCACCCTAGTCAAGTTGACCTCCTTACAGGAATAGGCACATTAGGCATGCCTCCTCAAAATCCTTATAATTATCCACAACAAACGCCAACTAGGACAACATTTTTCAAATGCCGCTCCAGTTGAAAACATGACACCTCCCGGCTTGGCACCAAACAACCCATACCAAAACAATGCTCCTCCTTATTTAAACATCTATTCAAAATCACCACAAGGAGACATGTTCTCTTCTCCTAGGATGTTTTTTCAACCATAGGGATTCCCTTATATCCCTACAAATGCATATGCTATGCCATATCAACAACCCATTCCACCTCAACCCCCTCAACAAGCCCCATTGATGGTTGAGGCCTACGCAGTAGGGACTTATTCGGAATATTTAAAAGAACCCTAGACTTCACCATACGAAGTGTTATGCTTTCGAGACCTCTTCCCGATTTTCCCAAATACAAAGGGAAGGGGACCCAAATGCACACATTAAGGCCTATGCCATAGCCATATGGGAGTTACTCCCTTGGGATGGGGTTTTTGCTAAAATATTCCCTAAAACCTTAGAAGGTATTGCCCTTGACTAGTATTACAAATACCTAAAGCTTCAATACACTCATTTAAACAACTCATGTCAGAATTCATCAAAGCTTTCACATGAACAAATTGTTAAGAATGGGAATCAGGGAGTTCTTACATATCAAACAAGAACATAATGAATCCACCACTCATTTTATCCAAAGATGGCATATGGTTCTCTACTCATCGAGTGTGCTCCAAATATGGATCAAATGGAACTATGTGATTTATTCCTTAATTCACTCAATAGAGAGATAAAGGAAGAAGTCCAGAAGTTCCCACTAAGAACTTACGATGAAGTACTCGAAAGTGCTCCGAATCGACCAAGCAAGTGATTGATAGTGGTCATAAAACATATGGGACAAATGGGAAATTAACCACTCCCAATCAAAACACCGTGGCCTATCCTAATGCTGGGAATGCTAATCAAGGACCTAAGATCCTTAACAAGAACCACGGGGTTACAACAGATGGAGTAACTAACCAAGCTAAAAGGGAAAATGTTGTAAACATTTCACCACCTGTTAATAATCAGCGAAATAATAATTTTACCCCAACAATCAACACGGTGGATTTTAATCATCCACCATGACAACAACAACAACAATGACAAGTCCAGATGTAAAAGTCCAAATCAAAACCCAACCGGATATCAGAGTCAAAACCAAAGGCAACAACCTCAAAATTTTAACTCTAAAAACTAGCAACCTTATCAGAATTTTGGGCCACAACAGGTTTTAAATCAACAACCTCAAATTACAATCCCAATCTATATTGTGGCTTCCACAAGATTCAAGGCCACGATACTAGGACTTGTCATGAATATAATAAATTCATGCAGCATTTGCTAGAAGATCAAAAACAACTCTTTATAGATATGTTTTTAGCAAATTTTGTAGTACCCACGCCAAATGCTTATGCAGGGGTAGTTTCCCCTCAAAATGCATCCCTCAAGATCTTTAATGACCCACTCCCAAACCATTCTAACAACAACAAGTTAGATCCTAATGGAACAAATAAGGGTGTCATGACAGGAAACAATGATCATGAAGCTTCAACTTCATTAAATCCACCAGTCGCACCCCAATTAGGAACTCGACCTCAAACTAAGATAGTTGGTTTAGTGGAGTTAGACGCCGAGCTACCCTGTAGAAACCATAACAAGAACACAGGATTATTCTTCTCAACCAACTCCAAGTTATTCATTAGAGCTAGACAACACTAAACAAACATTGCTAAAACCTATAGGCACCTATGATCTAATTAATGATTTAACTAAAACCTTCTCACACATCTCCTTCTTGGATTTGTTAAAAATTCTCCCACCCATAGGGCTGCCCTCTTAGAAGCATTAGGCCTTGGCCATTTAATCAACATCACTCCTCCTCCGGAAACACAAGTAAACCATGTGGATTTTGACATTTATCCTCCAGGGCAAGCCAGATAGGGATACTAAATTTATATTCGATATAAGCAAAATGCCAACAAACGCTGAAATTACATGAAGAGGTGACCCAACTTTACATTTACAAGTTTGGGTCTATAATAATTATGTTAAACATGCAATGGTTGATGATGGGGCAGCAATCAACATAGTCCCCTTCACTTTCCTTCAAAATTTAGGATATGGAGAGACAAACTATTCCACGACGTGAAATACACTAAGAGGTTATGATAGCCTCAAAGCCACTTCAATTGGAACCATAGTTTTACCGGTCACTTTAGGACCCAAGACGGTCCTCACCGAGTTTTATATTATAGATTAGGAAACCAATTATAATATGATCCTTGGTTAGCCATGGATACACCACATGAAGGCAATCCCTTCCACATTATTCCAAGAAATAAGATTTCTACACTTAGGGAAAATATTCGTGGCACAAGGTGACCCAAAACCCTTCGATATACACCTAGCTGATTTGAAGAAAAGACCAGGTGTTCACTCCGAGTTTGAACTCCCAACAAATCAGCTTGTCAAACCAACTAATTCACAACCAAAAGAAAAGTTGATACCCACCACTGAGTTGGAAATTACAAATCCAGCCGAGGATGTTCTAGTACTCAAAAATGAGACCAATGCTATAAAAATAGTATCACTAGGGACTACCACAAAAATTGTTGAGTTGTTGGAGAAAGACTTACCTATTCTCCTACCATTTGATTCCATGGGTATGGGACACACCCTGGGAATCACTTCTCTTCCATCAAATGAAGTTTTTATGGTAGAGGTAACAAAAGCAAAAGAAATAGATACGAAAAATATCCCAATGTCAATTTTCCCAAACAAATATTGGACTCTCCACTTTGATGGAGCTAGATGTCACTTTGGAGCTAGGGTAGGGGTGATCTTTACTTCACCTGAGGGAAAGATCCTACCTTTCACCTTTAAATTAAACTTTGAATGTACAAACAATGGAGCTAAGTACGAAGCTCTCCTCCTTGGCCTCATCCTAGCTAAAAGAATGGGTGTCAATAACATTAGAGTGCTAGGAGACTCATAACTAGTTACAAACCAAGTCTCTGAGGTATATGAAACTAGGGTGAACATTTACAAC
Source organism: Taxus wallichiana var. yunnanensis (assembly GCA_018340775.1). NCBI lineage: Eukaryota > Viridiplantae > Streptophyta > Pinopsida > Cupressales > Taxaceae > Taxus > Taxus wallichiana. The sequence continues at coordinate 52,953,820 of CM031239.1, forward strand.
TATACAAAAAACAATAGTATTAGATCTAAGTAAGGGATTTAACTTCATATCAATTGAAGCAATCCCACGAGAGCAGAACCTTCTCACAGACTCAATAGCAACCTCAGCTTCCCATTTCACCCCAAACAGTGAGTTGGAGGACACAAATTTCATGGTATCACTTTGTACCAAACCATTAGTGTGTAAAATACCAACAAACTCACTCCTAGCTCATGGAGAAGCTGAGGATGATTTTTCTATCATAGGTCACTTTGATGATGATAGAGTCACTCTCAATATCTAAACGCCTATGCGGAGCTACACCTTTCTCACCGTATAGTTGACCTTTCCCTAATACCTCATTCCTCTTCCTACTTTGGAAATCCCATGGTAGAGTCTCCTCCACAAAAGGATCTCGATATCTATGAGATAGAAAATGGAGAAAGCTTGGAGCTACCTCCAACCCCACCTAAATTTGAAGAAGGTAATGCTTCTTTGATAGAAGAAACCATTGATATAAACATTGGAATGGAGGAGGAACCAATAATTTTGAAGTTGGGATCCTCGTTAACTCTAGAGGAGATAGAAATACACACCCAAATCCTTAAAGAACATCAAAAGGATTTTGCATTTAATTACAAAGAAATGACGGGCATTGCACCACAAGTCATGGTACATAATCTTGTCACTAAACCAGATGTGAAGCCAATTAAACAAAAGTCAAGACCAATGAAGCCAAAAGTGGCTCTCATGGTAAAAGAGGAAGTAATAAAACTTCTCCAAGTGGGATTCATCAAACCCATTGACTATTCACAATGGGTATCTAATATCATCCCTATTCTCAAAAAGAATGGGAAAATATGCATTTGCATAGATTTTTGAGATATTAACAAAGCTTGTCCCAAGGATGATTTCCCATTACCATCCATTAACGTTATCGTTGATGCAACAACTAGATTTGAACTATTGTCCCTCATGGATGGATTCTCAGGGTACAATCAGATTAAAATATCAGAGCAGGATCAAGCCAAAACCACATTCATAACTCCTTGGGGAACTTATTGTTACGTTGTCATGCCATTTGGTCTTAAGAATGTCGGCTGCTACGTATCAGCGGGAAATGACTTATATATTCCATGATCTTATCCATAAAATTGTGGAATCCTATGTGGATGACTTGTTGGCCAAAGCCAAGAAACGTTGTGATCATCCGGAAGTGCTCCATATCATCCTCTCATGACTAATTGAGTATGGCATCACATTAAATCTAGAAAAGTGTGTGTTTGGTGTGACAGGAGGTAAACTTCTGGGCTACATTATATCTTCATGAGGGATTGATGTTGATCCAGCCAAAATACGGGTTGTTCTCAAAATGATCCCACCTTCGATGAGTCTAGAATCAGGTCATTTCTTGGGAAACTCGGTGCAATCCAAAGGTTCATCCCAGATTTAAGTTTTTCCATTCATCTAATCAACAATCTATTGAAGAAAGATTATAGCATTGATTGGACTGAAGAATGCAACGAGGCCTTTGAAGTAGTTAAACGCTTCTTGTTGTCTCCACCCACACTAATGCCTCCCAAGCCAGACCACCCTTTGATCCTATACTCATGAGCCACTCATGTCTCGTTGGCTTGCATGTTGGCTCAAGAAGACGATGACAAATGAGAACACGTGATCTATTTCATTAGCTAAATGTTGCTCGATTATGAAACACGTTACACACAGTAGAGAGAGAATGCCTTGCCATAATTTTTGCAACAAAATGTTTGAGACATTACATGTTAAACCAGGAAACAAGGGTCATTGTAAAGATAGACCATTTACAAACATTTCTCACACAAGGATCTTTATCTAAAAAAGGGTTGGCCATTTCATAACCTTAATGGGAGAATTTGAGTTAACATTCGTGAACCAGAAATCCATTAAGGGACAAATCATTATAGACTGGTTAGCTGACAATCCACTAGATGGAGGTGAGCTGGTAGATCTAGACTTTCCCGATGAGTGTGTATACTTTGAAACTAGGCCCCCATTTCTACATGTCCCTGGTATATTGATATCATCAATTTTATCATGGACCATACATACCCGAAGGTGCCACGTCACAACAAAGAAGGTGGTTACGCATTATTACCACTAAATATGTTGTTTTAGACCAAGTACTCTATCGTAGAGCCTTCGACGACATGCTTCTAAGATGCGTTGACATAGAAGAATCCAAGAGGATTCTTCATGAATCCCATAGTGGGATATGTGGGGGCCACTTTGGTGGTCACGCCACCACTCACAAAATACATCGGATGGGCTATTTTTGGCCCACTCTCGAGCATGACGTGCAGTGGAATTTGTACGTAAGTGCCACAAATGCCAAGAATTCTCTCACGAGATTCACATGCCAGCACAATCCCTACAACCAATAATGACTCATGGGCCCTTCTCCACGTGGGGTCTAGACTTGATAGGGAAGTTCTCTCCCTCATCAACCGATGGCCATAATTTTATAATCACAGCCATGGAATATTTTACCAAATGGGTGGAGGCCATGCCTCTCACCACCGTACCAAGTTCGGTAATTGCCAAATTCATTCTGAACCAAATTATCTATAGGTATGGTGTCCCACAAGTCATTATCTCAAATAATGGCACATCCTTTAAAAATGACGAAGTCCATGTGAGTTATGTAGCAAGTTCAAGATAAACCATCACATGACCTCTCTTTACTACCCTCAAGCCAATGGGCAGGCTGAAGTGACAAAAACAAAATGTTAAAATCTATTCTCCTCAAAATAGTCAAGGAGAACAAGTGAGATTGGCATTTAAAACTATATCCGGCCTTGTGGGCCCATCGAACCTCAATAAGAACACCAATAGGAGCAACTCCTTTCTCACTGGTATTCGGGGCAGAAGCAGTTCTCCCACTTGAGGTTGAAATACCCAGTCTCTGTATCTCATTACAAGGGATTCTAGATGAAGAAGCTTATAGGAGGCACGCCTCTCTCAACTAGAAAGCCTTGACGAGGCCAGGTTAAATGTTGAACAATGGCACAGAGCCTATGCTGACTGGATGTGTTGGCAGTACAACAAAAAAGTCTATGAGTGAGAAATATATGAAGGAGATTTAGTTCTAAGACTAGACAACTAGGATCGATAAGAAAACCGGCAAGGAAGGAAGTTTCGGCCCAAATGGTTGGGCCCATACCAAGTCATGAAGGACTATGGAAATGGTGTGTATCTCTTGTGCACACTAGAAGGTGAGGAATTTGGTGAAACTATCAATTCCTTACATCTTAAGCGGTTTTATGCATAAAACACCAAAGTCATTACTAGTACATTATAGCTACTTACATTGCATTAGTCTCTTAGCTGCTTCATTATGTCCATTTCAGTAAAAATGGTAGTCCAGGAGCTTACTCTTAAAAAATCTGTTACAAATTTCTGAAGATATTGGCAAAAAGCATTCATGTCACATCTCTCCAAGCATCATCAACTATTTTCAAATCTTCTCATCAATTTTGATAGAAAAACATTGATGGAAACCATACCAAGACCTGCATACTTGGCTTTTCTCTTTCTTTCTACTAGGTGAAGTTGTCCTTGCCTACGGTCTATTCTAGAAGCTTCTTGGTGTCACATCTATCCCTCTTAAATCTCTTGGAATGAAAGGATATCCCAAAGTCATAAATCAGAAATGTCAAAATCAAATGAAATCAAAAGCACCAAGAAAACAAAATATTTTATTTTACACACTTCTTTGCCCCATCAACCTTCGGTGATAAGCCCACATCTCTTATTGGTGATGTGAGGTTGGGAAAGGAAATAAGTGCCCTTACTCACCTGTATCTTGCCTTTGGTGACAAACCCATGCTTCTTACTAGTGGCGTGAGGTAGGGTGTGGGGGGTCCAGTCACACAAAGCTAACAAATCTTGGTATGCTAAAAACACAAATCAAATTCTATTAAGAGAAAGCAAATATCCAAATATCCAAATTCCAAAGAGATCAAATCCTCAAAACCAGATTTTGTCAACCAGGTTGCCATTTATGAATCTAAGTCTAGATAAACTGAAAAGTAAGTGGCCTTCTAAGCTTGGTAGTAGTTCTGAGTAGGGTGGGTGTGTAGGTCCAAATTTGGCTTCTGTTACTAGTTTGTTTGTCTCTCATCATTCCATTCAGTCAAACTCATACAACTTGTGCCCTTCCTAACTCTTGGTGTTGAGCCCTCATCTTACTAGTTGCGTGGATTTGGGATTGGGGCAAGTTCATCTCTTTATCACTATACATTCATCATGTCTTGCCAACATCAGAGGAAATTACACACATTTCCCAAAGAGTTCAAAATTTCAGTACTACCATATGTTAGTATCATCTCATATCAGCACTACAAAAACATACAGAGTAAAATATTCTATCTACTATCATTTGTTATCCATTGCATACATTCTAAAAACATGAAAAACATAATATTCTAAAAGCATCTAAATACACATATAGAAATAAGTCACAAAATTTAAGATGCCAAGAGTCTAGATCCAAAGATATATATATATATATATATATATAAATCAGTTTTGTATACAATGCCATCATGCACTAGGCATGGTCAAAAACTCAATGAGCCTGAAAGTACAAAAACTCTCATATAAACATCTGAAAAAATACTACAAAAATAGTCTCTCAATCCCTATGGGATCCCTCAGAGGGTGCGCGGCCACGCCTAGGACTCCGGCTCCGCCGGCGCTCCGAATGCACTAAGGGCTCATGGTCATGCCCGGTAGCTTCCATCTCGCTATGAGAATGGCTCCTCCTCATCAGGTGCTTGGTTGTCCTATATCCAGCCACCTCCATGTGGAGAGAAGTCATAATCTTCACCACATACCAGACAGAGGCAAAAACATCGGTGTGCCTACCGGCTGCTGAGGGCTCCCCCACGTCCATGAAAAGCTCAACACGAGTCTTCTCCAAGGGGAGAAGTAGGGTATCGGTACACACTCGGTGAATCAAGTCTCACCACTCATCAGCAGTCACTTTGCAAACAAAGGAGAAAACAAGTTAGAAAATAATCAATGATAAAACCAAGAGTAAGAAAAACAAAAATAAATAACAAACTAAGACGAGTCTAACTAAAACAAATGTCAGGAGAAGAGTGACAACTCACTAGGATCATCAGGCCTCCAAGAAGGATCTCTAGGATCCACACTGCCACCACTGACACCACCACTTAATGGTGCCCCTCACCCACATCTAGGGAAATGTGACGACCTACAATAGACTCACCATCTCCACCTAAGTCCCGAGAGAGTAACTCCTCTAAAACCAGAGTCACTCTCTCTACACTCCGCTCTGCCCTCTCGGCCTGCAGGATCTCCTGGGTATCATGCCACTCAGGATCACTATCATCCCCCCACCACCCGTCTCACTAATCTCCATGTCCTTTGTCTCCTCCTCGGTCTCTCCCCCAGTGAACTCCTCAGACTCAGAGTCCACATCAATGGGCTCATCACTGCTATGAGTGGGACCGCAGCATCCAAAGTAAGGGTGCCTGAGGAGCACCGGCTCTCCCTCGTGCACATACCACCCTCCTAGCCACAATAGGAGTACCGGGCATAACAATGGTCCACCCCGGCCTCTAGGACCTCCCCGAGCCTCGTGATAGATCTATACACTGGCACCACTAGAGGAAGCATGTCACTATAGGGGAGGCCAAACTATTGTGGAACTCTATCAAAGGGGTGTATCTCCAACTTCCCCACCTTGTCTATCAACTAGCTGGTGGTCTGGCAGGAAATCAAGTGTAATGGTCTCCTCTCCCCATACCCCTACCATGGCCTGATAAGGAGTGGCCTCCATGTCTGCAGTAGTCAGGGAAGCCACTGGCTGGTGGGGTGCTCTAAGAACTATCATCCCCGTCCACCTCGCTGCCCTAATGGCCTCGGGATCCTCCACCTCTACACCTCTCCCATATGGGATAATATGCTCATACACCCAACTCATGACAAGAGTCGGGTGGCTCAGTGGCTGCCCCTATAAATGGACTACCCTATAAGTCATGGTAGGTAGTCTCAAGGATATCTGCTCCCCAGCATAGACACATCCATGGCCCTCAATTTGTGCAATAATGGGGGCCCAACAATATAAGAGGGTGTCCCCTCCCTTATCCCCAATCATTCTGGATGCAAGGATGCCCATGATGGCCTTGCGGAGCAAGGGAATGTCTGACTCAATAATAGAGCGGATCCTCACGCCCTTCTTTGACCCCATCGATACAACCGCATCTCCCATGTAGGTGGCCCACTGAACCACCTGTGATCTAGATACAACTGTCTTAAGAGACAACCACCACCCAAGGATCGAACCCCAGTATACGGTAAACATCCTCCAGGGTGATAGACCACTCACCCCTAACTCCTGGAAATCGAAAGGTGTTCCGATCCACATCCCAATAAGAGAACAAGTCACACAATATGTGACTGGTAGGTGCAACATGAGGAACCTGTGCAATCCTCCATATACCAGCCCTCTGGAGAGTATCCCACTCTTCTGGGAGAGTGCCTCTAACACTTCTGAGAGCCATCACACTCCCTCTCCCGGCTCCATCTAATGTACTCCTCCTTCTGCATACACCCAAAAACATGTAAAAAGGAGTAAGTTAGTACCAAAATTGCATTGGAAAAACTATTAAGAACATGCAAGAATGTTAAAAATGCAAAAACAAATCAAGTAAAGTGTTGTTTTGACACTCTGTAATGGACCTCCACCCTGTGCAGGGTGGCGGTTCCATAACCGCCACCTTCTAAGGTGGTGGTCCTATAACCGCCACCTTGCTCAGGGCAGCGGTCTTGTCCCACGAGTTCAAATGGGTCATGTGCCCTAAAAATGCTCAAAAACACAAAAATTGACCATTTTAACTAAAACAAAAGCCTACCCATTAGGTGCCCCCCTAAGTGACCCTATTAACACTAACATTTCTAAAAATGACCCCCAAGACAAATATTTTGACATTTTAACATTTTGGGTGCAAAAATGGTAAATCGAGAAGAACTAACCTGAGATCTCATGGGTCGATGTTCCACTCTCGGAGGCATGATCGCTATCTCACCACGAACATTTTGACTATACTCTCATCAAAAACCATCACCATGGGTCCCAGAGCTCAAAAACTATCAAATCAACACACACGTAAATGAATAGGAAAATGAGCCCATTTATATATATATATATATATTTTGACTCATTTTTGAATGCCCATTTCAATGCCCCTTTCGGGTTTGGAGCAATCAAGGAGGTAAGTTCTTATCCCCACACAAATGGTAAGTCCTCATTTCATATTAATTTAGTATTTATTTTCTCGACTTATTTTATCTATCTGCACTTGAGTCCTCTTTTCATTTTGTAGGTAGCGGGAATTTGGATGGTGTCATTTCGACACACAGGCATGTCAGGTATAATTTCTAGCTTCCCATTTTGGGACCACCATACTCGGACCCACCATTTTACGCCTCTTCATGGCTAAAACTTCTTCTCCGAGGGGGAAATATGTACATACCCAAAATTGTAGGGTACTGCACCTGCCGAGAATGATGTTACACATGCCCCAATGATGATACAAGTCACCTCACAAGGTGTTCGGGATCCAGAAGCTCACGAAGTATATGTTAGCATCCCAAATGCTTTATCCAAGTTCCTTGTGCTTTGTTTTATCCCTTGCCCCCTTTTTCTTGGCCTTTTGACCTTTAGTAATGAAACCGCCACCCTGTCAGGGTGGCGGTCTCGTGATCGCCACCCTACCAAGGTGGTGGTCCTGTAACCACCACCCTTGCTCAGGGCGGCGGTCCTTCATGCATTTTCCAACATGTTCCTTTGATCATGACTTGCTTGAATTTTCAACATTTACCAGCTTTTCTCAACCCCTTAGCTTGTATTTATGTTTTTGGTTCCCTATAATAGTGTTTCTCCATTGTTTAATGGTAAAAGAGTTCCATTCCAAGTTACCCTTTGGTGAATGGGAATTCTATAAATAGTTGGTTTGTTTTCAAAAAAATGGCCCCTCATCCTCTCAATTCTCTTGTTCAGTTTTTTTAATTCTTGCTTAGGATTTTGTTAGTTTCAGGTTTTTCTTCCATTGTTGCCATTATTGGAGGTCATATTATCTTCTTGTTTCAACACTTGCTTCATTCCTATTGCATGTAATCAGTTTAAAACATAGAATAGCTTCATTTTTAGACTAGAATCCATTAAATTTACAGGTTTTGTTTTGTCAAGAGGATAATTTATGAAACTCTCGGTACACTTGTGTTGTATTCCCCTGAATAAATCCCACTAGGAATTGCATATTCAAGCTCTGTTCACTTGCGTTATCCCTCTCCTACTCACATTTTTTTTAGTCTATATCCAAAGCTTCCATTATTTGATTACCATCTTCTGTTGATACTATCATATACACACTTTCTGGATTCACGAGGACACGAAGGAACAAGGAGATCACACTGGAGGGATGAAATCACACACAACTAGATTTACCACTATTCTGTAAATGCCAGGTTTGAGCTATCAAAGTTCTAGTTACAACATATCAAATAGAGTAGTGAATTATTTCATTTCAGTTAAAAGTTCACTCTCGGTATCACCAGGGAAGCTATGGGGATTGATAGTTTTAGAAAACTGTGATTCATTCCTCACTTCTGAGGTAGGATCGAGATCCTTTCAAATTAATATGTTTAGTTGCTTAGATATTTAGTATAATATCACAATTACACAGGTAAAAATAGCCATACCAGGCTACTTTGTTTGTTTTCATTTTGTTTCTAGATTAGTTGTCCATTTTATAGATATACTAGAGTAGCTGCTCTTCAATTTCATTAAAATACGTCATTAAAAAATACAAAAATAGCAGGATACTTGCATAGTGTAAATACCTCTTTTGTAATCAGTTTATTTAATGTTAGTTAGAAGTTGAATCATTTTGTATGACAATCACAGGACCTAGAGAGCCTAGAGAGTATATATTTGAACCCATAGTGCCTCAGCCAAATCTACCCATGACTTTAGCTGATATAGATCAGGACCTTAGGATACAGGTCTTTCAAGCCACAACAAACTTATAAGCAATTAGTGAGAAACTAAGAGGATTGAATATCAAAGACGAAAAAGCTTACACATTCTGGTCAAACCATCCAATTATAGATTGCCTTGATAAAACACCTGAATGACCGTGCAAGGGTTCAAACGAGAACAAACATTTGGTTGCGATCCTTTGGTTCCATAGCCTAATGCAGGAGACCTCCTCGTTGATATAGACACTAGCTTATGTATCCAAGTTGCCAAAACACCTGTTAGGTACTCGAGAAAATCATACAACTTCTAGTTCTAAACATAGAAGATGAAAAGGCATATAATTACTTGATAGTTGAAAGAAGGGATTGATTCTTCACATGACCATAATAGGACCTCAACAACCATGTACTCACAGTTGTGATCCCAAAGTCCCACAACCCAACGGGCCTACAAATCAGTCAAGTATTGACACCGGCTTGTGAACGCTGGTGTTTAGATCTTCACCACTCCCACCAGATATTATAGACGAAATTTTCCGTATTAAACATAGAAGCCAATCAATCCAATATTTTCTGGGCTAAACCAGAAAACCACCCATAGCTAACCACAAAATCCACTAAAACGACCTACCACTACTTTCATGACCTTGTATGGAGATATATACGAAGCTCCCACAAGTCACTTCCCATGTATCCAACAACCAAGAAATAGGATCTCGGTAGAGCTTGACATCGATTAGAGCCTCTAAGCAGCCATTATATCTAAATGAGCCATTACACCAATCCAGGTTAGGAGGGCCTTCTTCGCCTTAGATTCACAAATTCCATTATTGCGTGTTAAGGATTTAAGATTACCTGATTAGCTTATATGTATCCATTCACATTCAACATTCACTGGTTGTCTTGACACGACCTCGGGAAGTCGGGTATGAGGAAAGGGTACTTGTAGATTCCCATGCTCGCTTGTCACTATTCCATTGTATAATCACCTAGTCGATATTTACAAATGAATTCAAAATGAGTTTTTTTAGATATATATATGTTGTTATAACTTTGTTTAGAGTGCTATCTTCTAACCCTCTAATTCGGGAATGCCATACTCGGACTCTACGTTTTATGTCTATTCATGGCTAAGACACTTCTTCGAGGGGGCAATATGTACTTACCCAAAATTACATGTGCTACATCATTAGAAAATGGTTAAAATATTCCGCACGGTAGCATTTCCCGCATATTGTCCTCCCCGCAATCCCACCATGTGCTTCCTCCATAATGGTTACATGATCATGTTCCAATACACATCAATGTATAACCTCATAATGACCTAACTTATGCAGGTCTCACTAATCAACATGTAAGGTACGGTGCGTATTGCTAACTAATTTCTCTCCGCATCCTTCATTCCTTCCAAAGACCACACCTATTTTTAAGAATACTTTGATATCTTCCAATTCTAAGGGCATGCGCCATAACCTAAATAGTTACACATCCAAAGCATGGTATCCTCAATGCTTTGCGCATCCTCCCCTGAGTTGATCCTTCATAAGTGGTTGTTTCCTAAATTTCTTTTTCCTGGTTTCACAACCATTGTGAACTCAAGCTCTTTAGATAATAGGACACAATGACATATGCACCCTTACAGAATGGGCTTGTTGACTAAGTCCTTTTTGAATGGTGTTTCCAACGAGATACTTCCTTAACTTTTGTAGCATGTAGATCATAGACAATGATTTGTGCTCAGTAGTTGTGTAATTTTGTTCTACTGTGTCAACTTTCTACTTGCAAAAACACAAGGGATGATCAATAATTCCCTCACTAGGTTGTGTTAGTATTGCTCCCATAGCTTGTTCTTGAGGCATCAACATGCACATGGAAAGGCTTATCCCAAGAAGGAAAACATAGTATGGGCACTATGACAAGCCTATCCTTTAAAGTGTCAAATGCCTTCTACTGCACCTCTCCCCAATGAAAGGCACTCTTGTGTTTTAGAAATTCCTCCAAGGGTGTGGTAATCTTGGCATACCCCTTGATGAATTTTCTGTAGTACCCTATATGCCCAAGGAATCCATGCACTGTGCTTTGATTAGTAGGCTCCCCTAATCCCATAATAATTGCAACTTTGGCGGGATCCACTAGTAAGCCTTCTTTGCATATAATATGTCCTAATAAGGTTCCAAATGGAGTAACAAAGACACATTTCTTAATGTTGAGGGATATCCTTAATTGTTGACATATCTCAAACATCAGCCTCAAATTTTCACAATGGTATTTCACTAATCCATACACATTCTAGTCATCTAGGTACACTTAAAGAAATTTATGGATGAAATCCTGAAATGCTTGTACCATAATGCATGAGAACACACAGAGACACATTCTTCAATCCAAAAGGCATAACCATGTAAGAAAAACTTCCCCACTCAGTGGAAAATTTTATCTTCCTCTGGTCTTCCTTTGTAATTCTTACTTGGTGATACCTTGATAACCCATCTATGAAAGAGTAGACTTCATTCCTAGCTACTCCTTCCAAAATTTCTTAAGTAAAGGGGTTGAAAAGGATTGATGACACATACGCATTCAGATCCATGTCGTAAACATAAATTATTATCCTCCCATCCTTCTTAATACTAATGACAATTGGGCTTATCCATTCTGATTCTTCCACTACCTCGGTGATACCGAGATGCTATCATATTTTTATTTCTTCCTTGACCATACGCATGATTTGGATTCATCCGATAAGGCCTCTTTTGAATCAAAGTGCACACCTTCCTTTAACTTGATATTCATCTCCCTAAGTAATGGTGAACTCCTTTGATTTCATGGTACCCATAAGGGAACAAATCTTAGAACTTGCACAATAGATCAATGACCTTTGAAACTTATTTTTCTGACCAATAGTCCCTAATGATAGCTTATTTAGGTTTTGTCTCTATCCCAATATTAACCTTCTTTATTTTTAAGGGCTCATGGTAGGCATGTGCTTTCTCATCAATGTTGTTTATGAATTTGTGTGTACCTTCAGAATGGTTAGCATCTAAAGCTTCCATCTCTTTACCATCTACTACATAGACCATCTTTTCTTTTTCTTTTTCCATGCACACGCGCTCAAGCTGTACTTCCTTTGACTCTTATTCATCGAGTTACATCTCAAAATAAGGCTCACCCAGACCTTCATTATCTTATCCTCTACCATAACACTATCTCTCATCATAAGGAGCTTGATTACTTACAACACCTTATCTACTGATGGATTTGTACTCCTATACTTGAAAGCTTGAACAAGATCACCTGCCAACTCCTTCAAATTACCTATTCTATGACGCATCTCCCAATGAATATACCATGTGCACGCACAGTCTTATAAGGTGGAATACAACTTATACACCCATAATTAAGGTAGTAACACTTATGTCCTTCCCATATAGGCCTTCTCACATGCTTGGATATGGAATGAGGTGATCTCTTTACCATGGTAATATTGTATGACAGTGGGCACATTGATTCTAGAGAACCTTACAGAGAATGTGATTCTTACCTTTTGTTATTCTAGGAGGCTCTCCCGATGTGTAGCCCACCAAAGGCACCGTAGTTCCGACCAGATTATAACTTAGCATTCTCCTTATCTCGTCCTCATTCTTCCACTGAGCCTCCATTTCTCACAAGAAAATTTTAGGGTATGCTCCTCTAGAGTAACTTGGAAACTTCTTCCCTCCTAGGTGCCTGACTAAGCATGCCTTTATTACCCTTGTTATAGATACTCTAAATTTTCATCCAATCAACTCATAAGTCCCATGCACCGAATTGTCATATGTCATGTTAGTGGTATCACTCAAGGACTACGCATCTTCAAACTAGATGACTCCCTCCATGGGATGAATTATCTCAAGATCTTTGATGGAATGCACATAGATTATGTCAAGGAATTATTTTCCTAAGGGCTCAGTATAGGGCACTGACTTCCCATATGTTAAATGGATAATCACCCTTTCTTCCTTGTTCTTAAATTTGATATACCCCTTGTTAAACCATAGGTCAACATTGTTCTTTTAACACCATGGATGCCTAAGCAACTCGAAAAGTTGTCTTCATTGATGAGCACCAAGAATTCAAAGTCTCTAGTGAACTTGGCCCCTTGAATGGTGATAACCACATCCTTCAGGACTCCAATGGGGATTGCCTTAGTCATTTTTCCATATACATCACATTTGAAGATGGATGTAATGCAGGCCTTCCCATTTGATGCCAAGAATCTAAGGTAAGAACATTGATGTCTACTCTCATGTCCATGAGGCTATTACTCAGAATTCATCCATCAACAACCATATTCAAAGAAATCTCCTTATCATAGTCAAGGTTGTGAGGAGGAAGGTTTACATGCAAAACTTTCCTTTCACGCTCTACTCCGACACGTGGTGCGTTCTCCCTCATCCATTCTCCTAGCAAGGGAATAATATTCTCTTTCCTTAACATCCTACATACTTCCTTGACATCATCCAAGTCATCTTTTTTAGCCTCGACATTCTTCCTTTGATCTAACTACTTTGATTGCTCCTTTAGACATTGGATCTCCCTTTGCAAACTTTGAATCACATCCATAGTCTCTTAATACACCTCCTTTTGATGAGTAGGGTGCAGATACTTTCCATTTACCACTTCCTCTCTTGAAACTAATTTCCTTTGTCTTGGCATCTCCCTAATGCACGCGGCCTCTCGTTTGCATATCGTCACTAGTATAGGTTTTATCCCCGATTCACACACTACTCTTGGCATCCACTGTGAATCGACCTTCTTGATGCTCACCATCCAAGCACCTTTTTCCTTTTGGTGTTGTTCGTTCATATGCTCATAAAGCTCTAGACACTCCTCGTACTTATGTTTCTTTCCACACCATGAGCATTGTAACAGATCAGACACTCATGTTTGTAATGCTCTGTAGATCCATAGTTATAACAAGTTCCTCGCAAGAACTCACTTTGTCCTCCACCACGGTTACTATGACCATGAAAAACCTCCGTAAAAACTTCTTCCACGCACTCATCCATTTGCATGCCCTCCATAACAAAAAATTATCATCCTTGGAATTACTTGTAAGACTAGTCTAGCACACACCAAGATCAATAGCATCATGGATCTGATCAATTAGTCTATAATCCTTGGTATCATGGGTCGTAGAGGTACAGATCTTACAATAGCAAGAAACATTCTTACGGATTACACGTTGTAGTAGAGGGAACCTACTTGCATCATGATCCCATGGCAGATCTCACATTCTACCACCATAGTGTGTACCGAATTCCAAGGGAAACTATCCTTTGCATTCCCTTCCACCTCACAGTCAGTACACCAAATCCCACTATGAACCTCATGTGTTGATTTTGTAGAAAACTTCTCCAACTGCTTAGCCATTGCATAAATTTGAGCCTCTAGAAAAGGACTAACACCAGTATCAATGCTCCCAATAGCTTCACCACATAGGGAAACCTCCAATGCCTCACGCAGGTTTGTGAAAGTCTTGTGTGACAGAGCTATTCTAAATGGTGTTATAAATCCTCCAAAAAAACATTGAGCATGTTGAGAAGGATGAATGTCATAGGATATTTTAGATAAGAGAGTCTTGAAACATGTGTCATACTCTCACACACTCTCTAGTCATTCCCTGTTGGATCTCCTTCAGAGTGCTAATGCTCTTCTACTCAAACTCATGGATATGAAACTCTATTAGGAAAGAGTTCTTCAATGCGGTGTATTCTACCACCATCTAATGGGGGTCATACTTCATGTACCAACTATGTGCGTGTTCTTGCAATGTTGTTGTAAAATTAATTTCCTTCCACTCTATGGTAGTGATCCCTTTCATGCACCATAGTAATTCACACTTGTGCACATGCTCTACAGCATCTTCAATACCCCTATATTTTGGTAAGTGCAAAGACATCTCAAAAATACTTGTGGAGGTGATTGAGGCCTTTTTCCTCCTGATCTAGAGCCTTGGTTTCCCTCGGTGTTTCCTCCTCCACCATATCCACTAAAACTATCAAGTCATGTTCCTCCTAACCCACCAGATCCTCTAGATCTGCTAGGTCCATCAAGTCCTCCAGCCCCTATAACACCAAATCCACCTCCTATAGTCGAAAATTACCCGAAGTGGTTACATCAAGTATTCACAACATTCCACTAAACTACGCATCGATGGTTTGTGATATTGTCACACTTCTAGTTGTGTGTCCCACGTCACTCCTCGACATGATACAAAAACCTTGTGTACCTACACATTGTCCAAAATTCCTCCAAATACTAGAATGGATTGCGTAGCCATGGATGTGTTGGTACCCAAATTGATCCTTCCTTTGAAACCAAGTAGCATCACAAATTGATCGGATGCTTAAAGACAAACAAATCATAATAGGATTCATTTTGTAGCCAGGGATGGATTCTAGATGACTCTTTATCACTCTAGTTTGGAAAGGACTGAGTAGCACCGTGCTAAGAGTTTGACCTACCCTTACTAATTTAGGTTGTGCCTTCAACTAGGGTGAGAGGACCCACTTTGTGACCTGTGTTAGTGGAAATTATCAATGATTAACAATATTTGACTCTTCCTTTGCAGTATTTTGAAGGAGACCTTGAGAAAACATGGTCAATACAACATAACCTAACTCTCATGAGTTGTCACCTTAGAAAATGAAGATGTTCTCTAGACAAGGTCTAGGTCACTAAAGACAACAATAAAAACTGATTACATCTACATATTTTGGTAAAGGATGGACAAATTTAATGATCTTCTTTAGCATTTGTGGATATACAGTGCAAGAAGGGATGGTTCATGTATGATATATCACTGAATATGAAATTTATGGTTGGGAAGTTAAGCAGGATAAAGTTGATTATACCAAATTCTTGAGAGATTTTAACAAATGTTGACAAATCTACAAAGCAAAATGACAAATGGCTTCAAATAGTCAGGATGAACCTTCAACTAGAAAATTGTGCATCTATGAAAGCTCAAAGACACACGGCTTCACACATTATTCAAGGATTTAACATAAGAACTCATGTTAAAGACTTAATTAAACCTCAAAATCCCTGATCTATCATGCTTATGATACACTCATAAACTAACAAACAATTTATATCACTGAAATGAAAGTAAAGTGAATTTAAATCATTTATTGCATTATGAAATGAAAGTAAAGTGAATTTAAATCATTTGTGTTCATAGTGAATTTAAATCATTATGAAATGAAATATCTCTTCATAATGTAATTACAAATGCCACAATACTATCACGAGGATGAGATCTTGTGTGATTTCAAAGGGATTCCTAATGTAAGATTGCAACAAGAACACATATAACTATTTGAAGATATCTCAAAATGATAGTAGACACAACACGGTTCATGATTAACACAAATTACTTAAGGTTTTTCAAATTGATCAACAAGGGAAAGTTTGTTTACAATCTCAAAGATTATCAATGGTTGTACATTTGCAACCATATTGACATGATCAATTTCAAATATACACAAGAAATAACTATTTTCTCAAATAAGTTCCTTCGGAAAATGGATTTTCTTGGCTTTCTCTCCTTCTCTTTTTCTCTGAATAAATCTCAGAAAGATTAACCCCATTTTTGTGATTATTATTTTTCCTTTTATATCACCTCCTTCACTTGTTAACCTTCAAAGTTATTTCCCCTAAAAGTATGAATATTCTAAGGAATATTCCTTTTCAAAATTTGTTCTAGAACATGGAGTTTAGAAAGGTTTTTCTTTTTTTGTAAAATCAAAGTCTTTTCAATCAACTTCACTAGTTCTCAACTGGGATATCAGGTCATCACTTTTGTGGATTACTTTAATCATTCTTTCCTAATATTGATTAGGTAATCATTTCAAACCATCTCTAAACACTTTCGGATGACACTAATATGACATATATCCATACTCACTTTTCAATAATCTACCTTGGGTGCCACACACTCTACTTCATGTCTCATTGGCTTAATTTCCACACATAGTTTCTATCGAATCACCTTGATTTACCAGCTCTGTTCTCATTCCTAACCTTTTCCAATTCTTAAATTCTCCTCTATGCAAAAAAACAAAATCTCCTTCATTTCATGGGAAAGATTGCATCAAATCAAAAAATATATGTCTCCTTTTCATTATAAAACCTGGCTCAATTTCATTATCATCATGCCTTTCCCTTCTTGTTCGAGTATAAGAAATTTCAAAGAAAATGGATAAGGTACTTTTAGCTCACAACCTTGAAGGAGATTTCTTCAGAGGACTTAAATCATATTTTTTATTTAAGTAGTCCTAATGAAGCTTTTTTCAAGGCTCTATTTGATATAGAATGTGTGGTGACACCAGAGGGCCCTTAACATACCAAAAATTTCAGTTAGCACTTCTTACAAGGCTAATCAGATCAATATTGTGTTTGCATCCTTCCAGTTATGTATTTCCATCTTTTTAGATGGGAGCACATGAAAAATCCTAAAGATTTAAAAATATACTGGGTTGAGAGAAGACCTCAGGTCTCTGGGTAAACCAATTTTCAATGTCCCTTTTTATGTGATGAGGGGTTTTTATCAAAAGATATTCCCAAGGAATCATATGTTGTTGATGATAAATCCTCCATCGACACAATTCCTATTATTTCCCACAAAATAGATGAGTTAGAGAAAAGGATTAATTTCCTAGAGAAAAATCAAGTAGAGACCATGCCTTCGCAATCAATTTCAGCACCAGGGTCATCTTTAGGGAAAAGGAAAGGTGAACCACAACCTCAACCTCCAATTGTTATCTCAGATGGAGAAGAGGACCAATCATTGTCTTCACTCATTCAAGGGAATCCATTTCCTCCACTCGGACAACAGAGGGAGATTTTCTATTCGGTCATCCACCCACTTAATGCATCATGCTCCTTAGGTAGAGCATGAATTGTTGGGCCTCAACCAATTCCTTCTCTAAAGGAAAATCCACCTTTCACAAGGAAATGGGAGGTTAGGTCAAGTTTGAGGCCTCACAATCAGCCCAATCAACAACATGCAGTACTTTCCCCTCCAACCACTTTAGGTGTCCCCTCTCAACCCACTCCCAACATGTCAACCCTTCACAAAGGGAAAGGAAAATACAACATTCTTCACATGAGGTCTGGATCTTTTAGATTGGGTTTCATCTCAATAGAATAAAGTTGAACTGGAGCAAAAATCATGAGTCATCCTAGAATGACTCTAGAGGCATTGATGGATATGGGAATGTCCCAGGACCTAGCAGGTCAATCATTTTTCATTCAAACAACACAAGGCTCAAGTGAGTTTGTGCTAAGAAAAAAAAAACTTCTGAACAATCTCCCCTACTAGGAGGAAACTATGAAGTAGGGATGAAGAATGCCTAGATGTTGTCTTCCTTTCATTGTTTCTCTTTCTGGCATGTATATATATTTCTTTTTCATGGGTAGGGGCCCCTATAGAACCCCATTTTGTTCCTTATTCAAATGCAAGAAACATAGCAATATCAATCATTTACATGCTTATCCAAATGTATGTTAATTTCATCAAAGTAAATATGGCATTACTTACATTCTTCCATTTTTCAATTGAAATAAAGGAACAATAAAATTCAGAGAAATAATTACTTCCAATGTAATAGAAGTGTCATTTTAAAACATCAGTTTAAAAATGATGAATATGAAAAGAGAATACAGTTCAAGGAACAATTGTCTAAGCATGTTCATCATCCTTTGCATCTTCTTCTTCTTCAGCTTCCACTTCGGATCTTGTTCTTTTGGTAGCCTCACCACATATGCATCATATATTTTGAATAATTTGTTAACCTCATCCTCATTTGGTCCTATATGATGCTGAAAATTAGTGCCTGCCTAGATATTGCATCAATGCAATGGCCCATTTTCTTCTTGTATTCCAGTGGCCTTGCCTTCAACTCTACAATTCTATTCTCAATCTTTCTCATGGTCTTAATAACTTCATAGGAGAAGTCATTCTTTAGAACATTATTTTCAAAAGATTCAAGTAAGAAATCAATCTTCATGTCCCCATAACTCTTCTTGAACTTATCAATAACCATATCCTCCAACTTTAAGTCAATAGCATCGAGAGTGTCATCAACCTAGTTTCTTTTGATTTCAAGCTTTTCTTTGATTCCATTTAGGGTCTCGACTCTAATTTTTGACAGACTCTTCAAGGGCATGTTGGCTTCCTTTAAATTCAGCTGGTACAATGTCCTCCTCCTCAACCAACTCATCACTGAGTTGGGTAATGTGGTCCAACTTGGGAAGAATACCTTCAAAGTAGAAAATCTCATTGTCACATTGTTCAACTATCTCATCAATTTCATTGATTCTATTTTTGAGATCTTCATACTTTGATCTGGCTTCCGTAATTACTTCTTTTCCCCTCTTGGTCAAATTCTCAATCCATGTGTCTACTACTTGAACCTTCTTGAAAACCTTGTTTATCTTATTCATTTCTTCAAGGGGTGTTTATATAGGCACTTTTACATTTGTTTGACTAGTCTTCCTATCAATTGTTGCAAACAAGAACTCAAGGCCTTAACTTGCTCCTTTAGTTTCCTTTTTTCATTCCATCTTCATCAAATTTTTGAAGATCATTCACTACCTCAAACACTCCTTGCTTCAATTGTTCCCTTGAAGGTTTTCCCAAAGGAATAATCTGAATGTTATAATCATCAATTGTTATGTCTTTTCTTGTTTTACCCTCAAAAGGGTTGTTATTTCCAAGGTCCTTGCTCCAGATGAATCAGTGTGGGTTTTTGTGATGGTCCTAGCCCTTTTTGAGGCTCTTACTACCTTTGGAAAAGATAGAGCAGTAAGGTCAACAACTTGCATAGGAGGACCTCTTTTTCTTCATTTGAAATCAACTCACTGATCCATCCCTTTTCTAAGCTTGTTATAGCTTTTGTTTCTTGTGATTCCTTTGCTAGAGTTTCTCGGAAAACTACCATTTGTTTGGATACTTCTTGTTCATTTTTACACCAATGATTGTGTCTGTTCCTGATTACTTATTTCGATGGTCCCTATGCCAATCTCACCCTGTGCTACTGATTCTTTTGGATGCTCTTTTTCATGGTCTGGAACTTCAGATTGATCATTTTTTCCTTGAATTGTATCAACATTTAGGAAAATCCTTCCTTGCTTCTTCATTTGAAAGCCATAGTGGAGTCAATCTCTTCTCCAACACTTTCTTGTACCAAAATTTGGGTTGTGGGCTCTTTCTCTCCCAAAGTCTACTGAGTTGCAACCTTACCCTTTTCATGCTCTAATGATGTATTTGAAATGCCATGGTAGGTTGTTCCTCTGAAACAACTCTACATTTCCCATTAAGGGCTATAAATTATCACCAGTAATGATTTCTTCATCAACAATTGCATCTTGTGCTATTTTCAATCTTTCTTCAAAAACAGATTTTCCTCCCGAGGAAGGTCATCAGTCTTGGTCACCTCAACAGAAATGGATATAGCCTCTTCTACTAATAACTCAATATTAATATCCTTTTCAACAAACAACTCTGGTTTACCCAATTCCAAACCATTTGTCCTAGGGAAAGTATTTCAGTTTCCTGGGTCCTCACTTCAGTAGTTGGTACATGAATATCTTTTCCAATTCTTTGCTTGCTTGAATGCTACCCACTAGTGTCAATATTGGTTCATCTATAGATAAATTAAGTGCATCCAACATGGAAAATCCTTCACCAACATCAACATCAATTACATCAGTTTGGCACTTTGCAAATTCATGCATTGTTTCAACTGGAGGTACATTTATATCCTTGGTAAGAAAAGTTTTAGAGATTTTCATACCTGGGGTAATAAATTGATTGTCTACTAGATTAACTGTAGTACTTCCTTGGGAAACTAGACTTTGAGTGCATTCCATTGTTTTTTCCACAAAAGACAAAGAGGTGGGATCAGAGGATCTGATTGCTCCACACATGGCAGTGATGCATCATGCTGCTTTTGGAAAGTATCACTCCTTTTAGACTCTGGGGATCAATTACCACATCCTGGTGCTTGAAATTTGTAGGCATATGGGCACCTACTCTTACCAAGACTAGATGGTGAATAACCTTGTGTTTTTTTGTGTCCTCTCAAACCTTTTTAAATTTGGTGTTGCTCTTCTTTCATCCTTGTGTGGCTTAGACTGAATGTGGCCACTTGCAATGGCTCCACTCATTAACTTTTCAGCACTATGTTGCTTTGGTGAAACACTTGATGACCACATGTGATGCCAAACCTTTCCCCTTTTCCTAATATGCACTACAAAAGTAATGGGGGCATTCTCCATAGACTTTAAAAGCATCTCTTCAGTCTTTTGCATGAGAACTGACATAGAAGTGCTAGTTCCGACTAGTGGCTGATGTCCACTCATCAATGAATTCAGAGTAGGCCTTTTGGATGGAAATTGAGGGGCCTTTCCTCCCAGTGGGTCCATTCTATCTCATGTCCTCCCTCGGGGTGGAATATCCTCACTCAGGTTTCCCAAACTTCTGAAGTTGTTTAGGATTTTTGTATTCTAGATTGAAAGATCAATGTTCTTTTGGGCCAACTAGTTTATAGTCCTCCTCATTACATCAACTATTCTTAAATAAGGATCATCATATTCTACCACATTCTAGTCTGGAGGAGATACAGGTTGATCCCCCACCTTCTGATCAATATAGAATTTTCTCACTATGTGTGGATCATCCACAATCCCCTCTAGGATAACCACAATTTTGTAGTCTACTATCTGTGATAGAGTCATTCTGAAAAATCCCTTAATTTGACTTCTTCCTCATCCCTACAGTTCATCCAGTAATCCTCAAAATGGGGCTCATGCTCAAAGGTATTTGCAATGTTGTTAAACACCCATCTAATGTCATAATTAGGCCTTGCCTCAAACTTTTCCATATCAAATTTCTGCATTTCCTCTTCAATCAACCTAGCCTTTATGATGGAAGGGCATGAATACCTTCCAATTTGAATAGGAAATTTGATATTTGTTTTATGCCTCCCAACAATTATTTTATGCACAGGTGTCAACTACCTTGCTAGTTCACATAAAATCAATTTATCATCTACATACCTAGGCAACTTATATGGCTTTCCCTCAAAACCACTAACTCTTATGTAAGTGAACTTTTATATTAGATGAAATAGCATCCATATTCCAAAATTACTTGTCTAGCTTGTTCAGACATCCTATATTGTCCCCACTCTAGCTTGAAAAGACAAATGATTGGGGAAAGAAAGCATCATTAACTAACCTTACATTCCCACTCCAGTTGATCAATTGCAGTTGGGAAATATCTCATGCATTTGACATTGCTTGAAATCTACACATGGTGACAAACCTGGGAAATGTTTATGCCTTGCAACATTATAAATGAGATATGTCATCATATAAAATTCAAGGTCTGCAGTATCTCCCATCTCAATTTTTGTTGCTAGAGTGACCATGTGATCATGGAGTGCATCTCACAAATAAAGGTGGCCCAAAAATGCTCCCTTTTCTCTCCAGAATAATCCATATGTATGTAGTCATCCATTCTTTGAATTCATTTGTGGTTTCTAAACCTATCATTCAACTTAGCAACACAATGACATCTTCAACCTCCTCAAAAAATTATGCCCTAACCAAATTTTTAGGGATTCTAGCCATTGTTTTCTTCATAATAAGCCATTTTGTATTTATCATCTTGACATAGTCCTTCTTCTTTGTTTCATAATCCTTCAGAGCTAATTTGATGCCGATGGTAATTGGGTTTGTGACTATAGGAAATTTTAACATTATTCTGATGGCCGCTTGGTGTTAGTGTCAATACTGCATCCCCACTCCCATCTAACACCTCCTTTTTCTAGATCATAATTCATAGCACAATGCCACACTAATTCAGGAAATGAACAGAGGGGGGATGGCACCAAATAGAGAAAATACAATGTCTTGAATTTTCCTTTAAGGGATTCACTCTTATGGGGACTATTAAGCCTCTGAAGAAAATCATCAAGATCAGCACACATCAAGTCTTTGTGTCTATAATCTTTTCCAAATCACTTGTGATTCCCTGATGCAACTAAAATGAAACAAAGATGGCATAGTTTTCATCGTTAAAAACCCTAACTTTCCTTTAAAACAACCTTGCCACTTTGAAGAGAAATACAAGAGTTTCAAGCTCTTACCAGTCAATCCACAAGTTCTGAACAATTTAAACCCAAATCAACAACTTCTTAAATCCTCAAGTTCACAATTTGAGCTCCACAACTAATGATGTGATAATTCTTCACAAAAATCACAAAGGTAACAACAAAAATCAAGCCAATTGGTAAATAAAGATGAAATCATTCACAAGCTTTAAAATGTCCTTGATTTGTGTAGAAACATTAATGGTGGTAGAAATAAATGCAATGCATCATGACCATTCAATCCATTCATTCGTAATTTTAAAAATGAATCATCCACGTGGAATGAATCTTTTCACTATCACAGGGCTCGGGGCACCTTTTGTAATTTTGTAGCATTAGAGACTTTACACACTTTTGGAAAACTTGACCCACCCATCCACCTTTTGGTTTTCAATACTAGCTCGACATGTGGTCACATTTGAGTGATAGTAGGGGTTGTGGTGATTTTTTACAATTTTACCTCACTTCCTTTTCAAACCAAAATGCTTGAGTTCCCGATGACCCGCATCTCCGCCTTTTGCATTTAAGTAGCCACGTGTCTTTTGCAGGTTTGGGAACTTTTACACTTTTACTCCTTTCTTCATAAATGTGTAAAGCTACAAATATGTGCCACCTCCCACATCCACTCCAATTGTGACACATGTACACTCCTTGACACCAATTGAGAATTATTTGTATTACCTTTTGACTGCAAATATTCGAGAACATTTATCGGGTGACAGGGCCAATTTCACACTTTGTGAATGCGAGAGAAAATTACAAGTTTGCAAATTTGACCCACCACACCACAATCAATTTGGAACTTCCATGTATCAATGGGAAATGGGAGAGAGAATGCAAATAAAAGACAAGACCCAAAAGCAAATTTACAACAAGTAATCCCTCAAACTCTAGAACTTAAAACAAAATGACTTCCCCATAAGAAACCACTAGATAATGCACATTCAGACATGATCCTCAACTAAAAAGAGGAAAGACTAGACCATACATAAAAACCACAAAATTGACTCACACCTCAATAGGGAAAGCAAAAATATAGCAGACAATGATGGCAAAGCTTAACCAAATAAGGGTGAGATTAATTCGAGCACGCCTCTTCACCCTTTCCTTTTTAGCCACAATGTCTGCCATCTTCCTCCACCCTAGCTTCCTCTCCCAAAGGCTTAGAAAACCTTAGCCACCATGGGAAATTCCTCTAAACTCGTGGTAGTGACCAAGATCTTCATATCTAAAAGAATATCATGTAAAAATGATCCTTTAGGCTCCCTCAAAACTCAAACTCACTAACTTCGGGTAGGAATACATTGAAATGGTGTATTCTAGAGTATAATTGATCAGAACTCCTTTCCACCAGTGATCAACAACACACGTCTAAGTCATATATACATCCTACATCCTCTGATAGTCATCTTGGGTCCACATGCATGATCTATAGTACCATCTTGATTTGGATGTATATGCTAAAATTCATTCATATAGTTCTACTGGAAAACAACAGAAGAATTTCTCATACAACTCATCGTATAGGTTCTCTTCTACCCATCAACACACATCAAACTCAGATCCAGTGCTAAATATTTGAGTAAACTTGTCCTCCATGCTCTTAAACCATCCTTTAACACTTTCCAAGGTCAGTCATTTTGTCATCATGCATCACAGGGACAAAGATGCATGTCATTTCTCATAATAACTTCGAAAAGAGGTCCTGGAAATAGAACCAAGATGTAGTCATTTTTATACCCTTAGATTAACAATAAAATCCCATGCGCATCGACCTATCACCCAATGGGCATTAGGCACTCACCTGAGGTATGCGTGGGCATTGAGCCTCTCCTTTATGTGATTCTTATGAGAATACATCATCTTATGACATATATTCAAGTGAAAATGAATAGAAAATAACTATGCATCATTCTGAGAACCTATGGTGAGTTATCACATCAATGCATCCATAGAAGAGAAATAAAAAACAACATATGGAAATGGTTCATACATAAAGTAAATGCATAAGGATTATACTCATGAACACATATATGATTCAGAATAGATCCTTATATTCATGTTAACATGTTCAATAACCACATTACATCCCTTAAAGTCATAAAAGACCCTCATATAACAATGCAGAGCCAAGTCATGCATCAGAACTACACTATATTCTTCACATTACAATCCTTGAATACAGAACCATCCCTCTAAGTGTGTCATATCTCCTATATTTTCCTAATCCTAACCCATAGAATCCTTCATAATATCTCTGTAGAAATTTTCCCCCTTTCTATTACCTCCTCTCTCTCAAGATAACTCCATGTATATCCTTTTGCTACCCGCACACCTCAATATATAGCTTTCCTACCTTCACCGCCATGCCTTCTGAGGTAACAGATCGGCTGCCAAGTGTCCAATTGGTCCTTCAATGGAGCATGTCTCTTTTTATCCAAGATATCCACTCTTTTCAATGATGTTCTTTTGGAACCTTCCATCACATGCATGGAATATTCCCTTTTTGATCCCATAGTCGCTAGGCTAGCACCTTATCCACTCTGCATACCAAAAGGGTCACACTTTTCTCGTATGCTAGTTGGGATGCTGAATATGGCTGTCCAAAACCTGCCTTACCTTGAACACGCACCATGTGTTTTTCCAAACCTTGCTAGAACCCTTCCCTACATGCCTTTAACCCGCACACCCTTCTTCAACTAGGTCCCGCGTGCCCACACTCCTTCTTATACTTTGCCAATATTTTGGGGCCCAACACCGACCTTGGTCATCTTTTTACAGAGTCCACTTGTGATGCACTATAGGTTTCTCATCCTTCTACAGGTGTTTTGGAGGATTCCATCATCTCCTTTATTGGGAGTTCCCCTTCTGGGACTCTTATCACTTCTACTTTTTAGGAGATCTTCATAGATCAACCCTTGTTTGTAGATCCCTTTTATGTTGTTGGGGTTTTTTTGTTTCCTTCACATCACTTGGACATCCTTTCTAAGGGTAATCCTTCTTCACACTCTAACATTTCTACACTCGTGACATTACCTTTGGTTCCTTAGTACTAATTTTCTAGACCTATGTCACACTTCCGTGGACAAAACTTAAAGTTCTTCATGTTTTTGCCTTTAGTTTTATTTGTAGAGTGGGAAGACTTCCAACACTTTATTTTTGTCCTTCCTAATGGTAGGCACATAGTTTGGTGTAGGTGGCTCTTCTTTAGTCCATAGGCAGAGGAACACATCATCGACACTCTTCTGGGAGACTTACTGGAGTTGTATAGTTTAGAGTTGCATATTTCTTATATTAGAGAGTGTGTTTTTCTCTTGTGGTGGATTTTTTTCCCACTAGGTTTTCCTATACTTATTTGTATCTCTTGTTATTCATGGGTACCTCATTAGGATTTTGTGTCAAGAAACATTTCTTTCCTCTAAATTTCTGCCTCATCCTAAGTTATGATGAAGAGGGTCTTGGTGTGAGTCATTTTCCACATCATCAAGTGAGTCATCTCACTTAGGTGAGATTATAGGTCTATGTTTTATTTTAGGGTCATCATGAGAGTATCTTACGTGTTAATACGTCAATGCACCATTTACATGATTAGGATTTACTTTCCTATTATTGGAATGTGACTCACCCTCTCCACTTGATTTTTCATGATTGCATCATTAGAGGTTACTCAGCACCCTCTATATGTACACCCCTTTAGATCTATGAGATAGAGTAAGAGTTTGTGGATTAACAAGGTTCTACCTATTTTTAATATTTACACACATTTGGTTGATACTGCTCCTCTTGAGATATCTTCATGATACCATTAGCACGTTCATGGATGTTTGTGTCATCCCTCATGATCCTTATGTTCGGGTTTTCACACCCTCTTCGTGATAAACTCCCATAATAGTTTGATAGATATAATCTTTATTTTAAAATACCATTGAGACTTTAACTCATTCATAGTATGAGGGATAACCCATTTCAAGCCAATCATGTCCAAGATGAGGCCCCACAAAGAGGAGGAAAAATTACAATGAATGAAGAGGTGATTGATAGTTTCCTCTTCAACTTTGCATAAAATACACCTGTTAGGAAGCATTTGTCCCTTCTATTTCTTAATTTTTCCACTGTAATAATCTTGTTCTGAATAGTGAGCCACCAAAAGAAGTTAATTTTTGGGGTAAGTTATTTAAACCAAACTTTTTTCCAACATATTTGAGAATTTGGCATTTGATTTTGGTTATTGTATCCTGAAAGAACACTATAATTACCATCTCTTGAATCCTCCCAGATAATTTCATCTTTAATGTTCATGTTGGGGATATAAATGCTTTCAATATTTTTTTTTATGAAATTTAGATTGTCTCTATCATTCTCAAATCTTTCTTCAAGTGATAGTTTTCTCTAAGCAGTTTTTCCATTTATGTTATTGAGGTATCCACTTGTTTTTCTCCATATTTCAATCTTATCAAATTAATTTGATTCTGCATATTTCCTTTTGTTGTACTCCAAATTCCATTTATCTTCCTATAAATTGATCTAGTTTCCATTGCTAAATTTGCATCTAGTGCCTTTTGAAATTTTATCTCTGTTTTAACTGAGAATTCCAAAAATGGGATCCATTGGGAAGATCATCAGATCTAGTGAAATCCTTGATAAAATCCTCTTTCAAATATTTATTTTTAATGATATTTCACCAAGGGAGATCTTCTTTAAGGAGTCTCCAACCCATTTTGGCGAGAAGAGCTAAGTTCATGTGTCTGAGATTCTTTATTCCCAAGCCCCTTGGGATTTTTGTTTGCACACTTTATCCCAAGTAACCACAGGTATTCTATTTTTTTACTTAACTCCTATCCATAAAAACCTTTTCTGAATTTTTTCAATCATGTTAACTATCTTTTCAGAATTCTTAAAAGTGAGATAAGATAGATAAGGAGATTTTTTAGCGTAATTTTTATCAAAGTGGATTTAGCTACACCGGAGAGTACTACACCTTTCCATCCCACTAATTTTTATTATAATTTTTCAAGGAGAGAGTCCTAATCACATAGGAATATTACCTTTGAACATAGGTAACCCCAAGTGAGTAAAGGGAGATACTTAATTTCATAACCAAGAATTTTTTAGAATTTTTGTTTCCTATCCTCGGGAGTATAAATGAAAAACACAGAGATTTTTCCATAATTTATTAATCTGTCCTAATGCTTCTTCATAATAGTTCAGAAAATATTTAAACTGCTTAGCTTCAAGCACCAAGGCAATGGAAAGGAGGATAGTATCATCAGAAAATTGATGTTGTGGAAAACGTAAACGTTTTGGAGGAAGGGTTGAAACCATGTATAGATCATGATTCTTTGAATCTACTTATTTATATACTAAGGATCTCATGGATAATGATGAAGAGAATATGAGAGATGGGGTCTCCTTGCCTAATACCTTTTTTTCTACTAAACAAACTAGTAGGATAACCATTTAAGGGAATATAAAAAATGGGTGTGGATATACATTCTCTAATTAGCTTCCTAAACTAGAGATGAACACCAATTTTCCTAATAACTTTATCCAAAACTCTCATGATACTCGTTAAAGGTCTTATTCATATCCAGCTTGATGGCCATGCCTACTTTTTTATATTTTCCATGGAATGAATTATTTCATGCACCACTACAATACCATCAATTATTTACCTTCCCCGCACGAAGCCGTTTTGCTGCCAAGAGAATATGCTTTTGAATATAGGTTGCATTCTTGAATCTATAGTCTTTGTAAATTTTGTTTGATAGACTAATAGGTCAAAAATATTTGAATTCCTTAGCACCCACTTTTTAGGGATCGACACTATGAAAGTATTGTTTATTTCCTTCAAAAGTATGCCATTATGAAGGAATTCATTAGTAGCTTTAAGTAAGTCATTTTTACAAATTTCCCAATAGATTTGGAAGAAGCAAGCTAAGAAACCATGTGGGCTAGGATACTTTTCTCCTTCAAAAGAGAAAACAATATTTTTAAGTTCCTCCATGTCCACAATAGTAATTATCTTGTTCAAATATTATTTAATTTCAAGACATTGAGGTCTACAATATAGCATTAAGTTGATGCAATTTTCATTTTCATGATCCTCTTTGGACAAAATATTTTTGTATAAATCAATAGCCTCCTTTTTAAATGGTGTCCTTATCCCTAATTTCCTACCCATTATTGTTGAGAATAGAGGATATCCTGTTGTGACTTCTATGCTTTAAGGTGGTCATATGGAAAAACTTTGTGTTTTTATCACCATCCTTAAGAAAATCAGTCATTTATTTTTGATCCAATGGATTTCCTCACTAGCCATGATATTATGTAATTAATCGAGCATTTCCTTTCATTTGTAATAATCATTGACATCCATCCCTAAATTTTACAATTTATAATCCGGAAGAGCCAAATCGTTTATCTATCTTTTTCTTTATTTCAAAGATATTTCCAAAAACTAGTTTGTTCCATTTTTTAGCATTATTTTTCACATTTTTAAGTTTTTGCACTAGGATGTACATGGTTGAACCAATCTTATTAGTTTTCCACCATTCTTGAAAAAAATTTAGAATTATTGATATTTAGTCCACATTAGATCAAATCTGAAAGAGAGTAGTAGCATGTTTACGTTTTGCCTTTAAGACTAAGCATTAGGGGATTGTGGTTAGAACCAATTTTTGGGAGAGCAGAGAGGAAAAAGTCTTGAGAGATAAACCAATCATAAGAGACCAGATCTCTATCTAATTTAACCATAATGAGATTATCCCTCATTTTTCTATTACTCCAATTGAACTTGATTCCCCTTAACTTAATAACTAAGAGAGAGTTTTGAGATATAAAATCATAAAAATGTTCCATGCTTACATAAATGTCCTGGTTACCCCCTTTCTATTCAACAGGGGAGATGGGGGTGTTAAATTATATTAAAATGATCCAATAAAAGTTACTAAAATTATTTCTAAAAATAATTACCTTAGACCAGAGCTTTATTCTACCCTTTGTGGAAATAGGGACATAGATTTTTGTTTGAATCCAAGTTTTTTTTCTTTACTAGGATGTGAAAAGAATCACCAAATGGTTGGTAGATTTGAGAATAGCCCCACCATTGACCAAATATTCATTCCCCATTATATAAATTTCATCTGATGTCCCATTAGAACTATCACAGTTGGTCTCATCATTTCTCCAAACTTTTTTTCCCAAGGCTTTTGAAGCTATTCACATCCATTTTAGTCTCTTATAGCACCGATATGGCTGATTTATGGTTCAAAATAAAATCCTTCAACATTCTTTGCTTACACTATTGAGGAATCTAATATTCCATGTAATTATCTTCATTTAAACCTTTGGAATTTTTTAGATACTTTAAGATCCAAGGTGGATTTCTTACCTCCTTTTATTTATTTTTCTGTGGCTCTTTTTTTTTTCTCTCTGGTTTTCATTTTTGTCAAATGGTGTATCCTCATATATCTTCTCTTGAAGAGTGTTTTGGTGTTTTGGAGGATGAGGATTCTTGAAACTTCTTCTTTTCCTTAATAGGTGTCACCATTATTGTGATTTGATCCTTTAATTGAATTTACTCTTCTCCTTCCAAGTTCGTTCCTTGACTTTTCTCTATCTCTTTTTCCAGATCAACTCATATTTATGTTTCAGTCTCTTTTAAATATTCTTCTTCCTCTTTTATTTCATATTCCTTCTACTATAACAAGTCATTTGTTTCCTCTTGATTTGTCTCATTCTAATTATCCTTTTCTTTCATAATGGTATTAGTAGCTCTTCCAGTTGGGTTTTCCCAAAGATTTTCCCTTCCTCCATGCTAATTTGTTCTTGGTTTTCATTTCTTTCTAAAGAAGGATTCTCTTGATCACTTCCTTTCAATGTATAATTTTCTTTATCACTAACCTCTACTAGTTTTTCTTTCCATTCCATTCGACTTTTTTCTCCCTTGTATTTCCATTGCTATCGCTTTTTTTTTTTGGATAATATTTTGTGTTATGTCCAAGTTTGTTACATTTTTTGCATCTTGAAATATTTTTTTCATACTCCAACATTTGTCTCCAAATACCCAACTTAGAGTGTATATTGATGATATCATGTAAATATCTTTCCATATCCACATTAACACAGAATCTAGCATAAGTCAGTCTATTGCTTTCCTTGGTTGCTCCATCAAATGTCACTAAAAATCCTAAGGATCTTGCTATGTTTTCCATTACATCCTCTTCCCAAAATTCTATAGGAAAACCGACCATTCTGATCCATAATTTCGTAACATTTATATTTTATTTATCGGGGTCAAAATCTAGAGACCATCTTTTTAAGAATAAACCCATATTTCCCAAGAACCATGGCCTATTGACAAGAGCACGAGTGCGGTCTTCCAGTATATTAAACTAGATAAGGAATAATCCCTTTATAACTAGAGATATTTCCATTCTTCCTTTTGGTTTACATTTCCTATATGCTCACCTTCTGATAACATAAATGTTAGGTCTTGGTCCCTGAAAATTACCTATCAAAGCCAACTTGTTTCTTTGCATTGCTTTATCAATGACCACATCTGGTATGGTGAAATAACATGTATGAAACATCATTTTTATAACATTAAAACATAATTCACCAACCAAAGGTGTCTTTTATGGTCAAATGGGTTAGTAGGGATTATTTTCTCTATTATACAAACTAGATTGCATGGCTACAAAAAGACTCGGAAAATGATTTCTAATAACCCAAATGGAAAATTTAACAAAACTAATATATTTTATATTATACAAATAATACAACAATGCTTATAGGGCCTTAAACTAGAAATAGGATCGCAAACTAAAAGCATCCCTCCAAAGCCAGTTGTTAGAATTTTGTTATTGCACTATAGTATCACAACCCAAAGTGACTACAAAAATTGGGATCGAAAATAATAATCCAAGACTTGAAAACACATTATGTCAATTCCTAACTACTCCTATAAGAAGAGAAACACAAAAATAAAAGGAACTCATTTTTGACAACCAAGGTTTGATATGTTACTATCTTTCCACAATTATTTATCATAATTTTTCAATTCATTCTTGTTGTAGAAATCCAAGTGACCTATAAAACACACTTGTAAAACTAGATCCCAAATTAGGTTTCTCAATACTGAAGGTTGATTGAAATTTTAATGATGAAATTATAGATGTATGTGGTGGTATATTTCCATTTCACAACATATATCCCTAAACCACAAGTAAAAACCAAAACAAATTTCTAACTTTTGGCATTTATCCCATATTGCAAAACAATCAACTGGCTCAAAACTAATGTCATTAAATGATCCAATACACATATAAAGTTGGTTTAAGGGTAAATTTGATATTCCATATCACCATGGAGCACAATCAAACATCGACATCTCCTCTATAGGATTCAAGGGAGGTGTTTTTCACATTGTTTTCAAATGTATTTTCTATCTTTTTCAAGATGTTTTAAAGGTAAAGTGTGTGTGAAAAACTTATGTTCAACTCACAACCTGGTGGCCAAATTTCCCCAATTTAATCATATAATATTTCAATTAGTATCAATTCACATTCTTTGAGCAAGGTCAACACTCCAAAAGGATCATTCTTTTTTGCATCATTCATCTCCTTATCATGGCATCATGCAAACATAGGAAGGAAGCAATTTAGATTTTAGTAGAAATATTTTTGTTGAATGGATAATTAACTAGTACAAAATTATTAGATAAATTTTATTTAATCCCAAACCACCTACTCATTGAAACTGATCTCTAACACCAAATCTCGTGCCTATGATTTCACAACCCAAAATAACCATCTAAATATCCCATAAAATTTGGAATTTTTTTAGTATTAATTAGTTTATTAGGTTATTAATTCTTTATTATTCTAAATAGCCAAACTTAGTTGTAGGAAATGAATATAAACCATATTATAGTTTACATAATTAATGCCACAAAATTATTAATCATGTTTCTCCCACCAAGAGATCTATCCAAATAAGGTAAGAATGATAATTGTAATTGTTATCCCGAGTTACTAAATTTAATCAAGGGTGTTGTATATAGATAACCATATATCTATTAACATAAATTAAGGTCACTATTCAAATATCCATCATTTTGTGCTACCTAATTTTGTTAGTTATTTGTCACTATCATTTTATTGTGCTATTAATTAAACATTACTAAACCAATTTCTATAATGTGACTTAGGTCTAAGAAGGGTTAATTAAGCTTATCGTGTTGTCCCCACCAAGGGGTTAGTTTAGAAAAGTAAGGAATTTATTTAACTATAGATTGGATGAGTTATATTGGGAATGGGTCTTATTTGGTCCCATCCAAATGGACCCATACCCCTTCGCACCAAAAAATG
The DNA here is from genome assembly GCA_018340775.1 of Taxus wallichiana var. yunnanensis. Lineage (NCBI taxonomy): Eukaryota > Viridiplantae > Streptophyta > Pinopsida > Cupressales > Taxaceae > Taxus > Taxus wallichiana. The sequence continues at coordinate 52,987,421 of CM031239.1, forward strand.
ATTTTAAGTTAATATTAAAACAAACTTATTCATCCAAATTCAAAATGGAAAGTGACCCAACTTTCTCACCTACCAATCCCACTTGTCCCTTCGAATTTAACCTATAATCCCTAAATTGGAAAGTGAAAAATCATAGGTTGATTGAGAGCCCTTAGATCATGGGGCTCTCTACCATTTATCTTAGGGTAATCTTAGAAACCCTAATTTTTCTTATAATTTCTATTAACTACTATTTCCTCTTTCCTTTTTCTCATTTTTACTTGTCTTTGTTTTGCATGTTTTGGAAGAGCTTTCATAGAGGATTAGTGTTTATTATTCTTCCATTTAGTTTTATTTTTACAAATACCCTCATTATGTTCATTGGGGTATGTGTATATATAATCAAGTATATAAAAACATATGTATACAAATATATATATATATATATATATATATATATATATATATATATATGTATGTATGTATGTATGTATGTATGTATGTATGTTTAAGTTGTGTAGGGAAGGAAGGTCACGGGCATGCGTATAAGAGAGAGAGGTTGTAGGTTGCATACAACACATCAAGGATATGTAGAGGCCACATGGAAGTAAAAATAGTGGGGAACTAGTAGAGGTCAAGCCCAAGGAAAAATCCTTAACAAGAAATATTGTGGTCGCTTCTGCATCGTAGCCCACCGGCTTCCTTTCCTTTTTCAAAAAATCCAATGAATTTCCTATCTAATTTATATATAAATAAAATACATTTTTCAAATCAATATATATATATATATATATATATATATATATATTTATTTATGTAAATACACATTTTACATTAGCACCTATTCTAAAATGTAGGTGATATATTTTGGATACTCGTTTTTATTGAAAACATATACATGATAATAAAAGATTTAAAAAAATTAATATTACAAAAACCATATTCTTTTAAATGAATACACACACGCGCATACAGCGCACATACAAGCACGCACGCACGCACGCACACACGCACACACGCACGCACGCACGCACGTAATTATAAGTCTTTTACAAACACATTTTTGTAAAACAATGTATATACTAAATCTCCATTCTATTTTTCTCTAAAACCATAAACATTATAATAACACTATTTTGTCTCTTGATCATATACAATATATATTATTATATATATATATATCTATAAGAGAAATATAGCTTCCTAATACCTATTTGGCAAAATTAACTCTGTAATAATTTAGTAATCAAATAAGACAAGATATAAAGTAATTTATATAAGTTAAAATCCATTTTCCTTTCCCGTAATTTTAATCAATCAACAACTAAAATGAATTGCAAATAATACAAGTTTAACAATAACTCTTCCAAAATCAATTTTAAAATTACAATCCATAATTTGACAAGTATTATAATAATCTTAATAGACTCAATCAAAAAAATGTGTTCCTTTACAAACAAAAACAAGATTTCCTTTGTACACAACAATGAATAAAGGTCTTTCACACTGTAATAATATACAAATTTTCTCCTTTCAATGTACAAGATTCATAAGTGTAGTAAAAATGTAATTTCTACACAAATGAAATGCTAAAAATATTTTTTATTTTACTTGCAATAACAAGAACAAGATAACTCTTAAAATGCAAGAGTAAAAGTCTCCCACAAAGTGGGAACAACATGGAAAAATATTCATTGAAACAAGTCTTCTTCCACAAGAGATCAAGCTTCCCAAACAAGCTCCATTCCCAAGGTCTAACTCCATCAAAGAATGTATCCAAGCCACAAGAGGATAGTTTTTTTACCCCTAACCAAATTTCATCATCAGTGTGCCATACTTAATAAAGGATGGCATGCTAGCCTCCCTCCAAGACCATGGGGAGAGGAGAAGAAATCCTCTATTAGGTTAATTATTATTTACCTATATTAATTGTGCATTACATATTAATTAGTGTATTTATTTATTGTTTATATGGTTATATTTAATCATAATCATCTTATTGTTTGTATTCAAAACACTACAGGTTTTTTTTATATTGTTTTAACAATATTATTGTCATTATTCATTTGTGCTTCTCGTATGATATTTTGGAAGCTTATGTAATTAGGTATATTTTTGCACTTGTGCAACTTATTTTCTTATGTTCATTCAATGTACAATACCTATAAGTATTACGGTCATACTAATGTAATTTGGTTGATTTGAGATTAGTAAAATCTATCGGATTTTGCCCTGTTGCTCGGTTTACATTTGGTACCAGAGATGGTTGAAGCTCTTGGAAAGGTTGGACAGAGGTTACGAGAGGAAGAGCAACCGTGGAGAAGAAATTTGCTTCATCGGAGTGCCAGTGTTGCCTCCAGCAGCTTCCCACATCTCCTTGTAGTCCCATAACCTCTTGTGTGATATCCAGGTAAATGTAAAGCAATTTTTTTACCTTGGTGCCCTCTGCACTAAGAAAATTTATTCCTGGAATCTAATCAATTTCAGGTATTTAATATATATATATATATTCCCCATCCAGCGGTTTTACCTCTAATATTAGAGGTGCGTTTGGTCTCTGCTAAAATAGCATCTGCTAGTTTTGGAGGACTTCCTACTATTAACCTATAGTGAGTTTCAAACTGAGTTCAATCTTATAGGAGACTAAGCTCTCCATAGAGCTAATAGATTTGTGCATTAGTTTAGAGATACGTTGCATTGTTCGTATGATCGAGTTCTTTAACCAAATCATAGGTGGCATTGAAGTAGTCGTGTCATTCTTCATCGGCGATTTGCAGCAAAGTCTTAAAGTTTTCATTCAACACTTTCAAACCAATTTTGTAATACCCCACAAATACAGTCAAGAATTTAACAAGATCATCATCTTCAACCGATCTTGACATCAAGTGAAAGAGGAACAAGTGTTTTCAATAAAGGTTAAGAAAACAAGACAAAGGGAATGATATGGTAATTAAGAACAGATATTGATCTTGTGATTATCTAAACTAAGGGTGTTGTTGCTAATTAATGCCTTAGAACAATATTATTGTTATTGGCTTAAGCTTGTAAGCACTAAGTCAATAAGTCTCACGACGTATTGCAAATGACTTAAGGGAAAAAAGTATTTGCTTCATGATATCACATTAGGCCTAGTCTAAATATTCCTAAGACTTATATATATATATATATATATATATATATATATTTTGTGAGATAATGTATCACTGTGACAACCTTAGAGGGTAATGTGTTTTAAACATTAGAGTCGAGTGGAGAGATTCACTTAACCCATATTAATGATTAATCACTTTGTAGATTGGTTGACATGAGCTTGTAAATTTGGGGTCGAGATGTTAATTTTGGGACCTTTGAATTATTGAAATGGTCAAGTGATTTCCAGCTAATCCTATTGAGATGCTTAGAAGATTTTTGAATAGTGATTAAATGATCGTAAACGGTATAACTAGACCACTATGTATAAGATCATTGATAACTTGAAGGGGGTCATAGACCTTAAGGGACTTGCCAACTTATGTAAAAATTATGTATTGTAATCCATGGACTTCGGAACAATGGGGCATTTAAATGAATATTTTTAAGACCATGCATGTCTTATAACATGGTCTTACATTAAATCATAAGTAATTCTCTCTAAAGCTTATTCGGCCTATGCTTATAGGAAGTAATTAAGTGAATTATATTTGGTTAACTTCTTAGAAAAGGTAAATGAGGATTTGAACTGTAGTAAGCCCACCAATTTTGGAGGAGAGTTGGAGGGTGGTGGTAGTTGAATGGACCACTGGCGTGGTACTCCAACATTGAACACCATTAACTGCGCATTTAAAATTTATGGAAATCCATAAATCTCCCTAAGGAAGCAAACCACATGCAACTACTCCATTTTTTTGTTGTTGAAATCGGGGTAAAAATCCACTTCAGGTATCTATGCATGATGAGAAAGATATGAGTTCATGTAGCTATTTTTAGAGGAAGTTCATTTTTGTGGGAAAATTTATAAGGCTGGAGACGTTTTGATATGGCTGGAAGGAGGGTTGAATTGTTGGCTGGTTCGAGTTGGATAGTTTTGAATCCATAAACTCTCTGTCACTATAACACTTGCTGGAGATAGACTTCAAAGGGTTTAGGAATCGAATTTTCAGGAAAGAAATGTTCCTTACCCCTTTATCTTTTTATTTCATCAGATGTTAGAGTGAATACATATATGCAATTTATTCGAGATAAGAATAAGTGGGTATGTGATGGTTGGAGGTTGTTGTTTTTATACTCTATTGTTCTGTGAAAATGATTGGTAAAATTGTATTACTAATTGAACTGGGTATTTAATATTTTATCTTTAATACTGCTAAAATCATGTTTACTTATTAAGACTTTAAATGAGAAATTTTGTTTGTATTTTGTCGAAGAGTTTGACCCAGATAATAATGGGTCTATGTACCAATATTATAATATTGTGTGAAATCAATTTTGGGTGCATGGGTTTTATTTAATCTGACCAAAATCTTGATATATGAGGCTGAGTAATAAACTAATTCTAGAAACAGGTGATTATTTCTTTCGCTTACGGTTTGTGCATATCATCTATAGAAAAGAGAGGTGTTTTGGGTATACATCATGGTTGAGTTAGTGATTTCCAGTTGTGTTATATTTCTTAGCTAGGATATTTAATATACTACTAACTTCCGTCAAATGGACTATGAGAGAAATAGGTTTTTACATTATGGCTTAGGATTTACTTGATTTACCCAACTTAACATTTTCCTTTATGGGGTCTGCAAGAAAGCATTTCCTTATCACTCCCTCTTCGTAAGGTAAACTTGGGTATTAACCTTTCTAACATGGCTCAGTTTGAGTGATGTTATTATGAACTAGTAACACTTCATGTTAACCTTGACTGAATTTTTGACTTTAGTAACTCCTAGGGAAGCCTATTGGGCAATAGCAGGGATTATTCCTTGTTTCATTGTAAATGGGCAGAAGTTGTGGCTGAGTTGTAGAGTGTATCTTATTTTTCCACCATTCGACTCGTGTAGGTTGTAAGATCAACCTTAATGTTCCTTTTCTTAGGAATTGGAAACTATCTTTAGTTGATGTAATAGAGTACTGATTTTGTCGAGCCTTCAGCTCAACCTGATTTTAAGGGATATAAATATTTTCTATCATCTTAAATGGTTGTCTAAACCAATTTGAATTGATATTGGTGAACAAAAAATGAAATTGGGGCTTAGGTGTTGAAGGACTAAGTCTAACTTATCTTATATCGGGTATGGAAAACCATTTCTTCTTCCTTCAGGAAGCTATTCAGTTCAGATCTTATATATTTCTATAACCAGTTATAAACTTGAGAAAAGCTTGGTTGGAGCTTGGGTCCTGAAGGATAATGATTGGAAAAAATGATTGAATGTATCATGTTTATAAGGAAGGCTAAAAATCTTTATTTTGAACCAAGGGGTCTTGGTTGGTTGACACCCTAGATATGTTTGTTAAGATATTGTTGCTCCATTTTTGAGGTGCAATAGTGGAACCGGAAACTTAGTTTTGTTTCCATAATTAAAAAAATGAATCTTAATGAAGATTCTTTTATTTATTATGTGGTTCATATGTAACTAAACGAATCTCTATTGGATGATAAAATCAAGTATATTACTTCCTCATTATAGAGGAGTAGTACATACTAGTCATTATGACAAACTCGGGAAGTTTAGAATTATATACATAGGTTCAATTAAGCTCGGTAGGGGATGTGTTTCGGATACTTATTGCAAGGGAATGTAGTAAGATATAAACCGAGGTGTGGTGTTTATTAATGAATACACAAGACTGTTCAGTTGAGGAATGGTGTCTATATTTAATTCCTATAAGTTATTACGTTATATAACTTTGAGATATATAATTATCTTTCTTTATTAGGATATTAAGGGTCAATATAGAATATGATATTTCAATAATTTATGACACATAAACCTCATGGAATTAAAGAAATGAGAATATTGTGTTTAGACCACACTCATTGTGAGATGCTTTGTATTTTTGGAACTAGTTGGTTTCATGTGCATAGCATGGATTACCTTGTGTGTGTGTCAATAGTTAATACTCATTGAATCATATGAGCAACAACAATAGTTACAACAACCTTTAGTTATGAATCGAGATGATATAGATTCATACCATGATTTATAAGAGTTGATACTTCTATTTAACTTTTGTGGGATTCGGTTGTATTCTTAATAGCATGTGGTATTGATTAGTTGATGGTCATTATTTGACATTAATATATTTATCTGGAATTGCTTCAATTTAATTATGTGAAGTGTTGATGAGACTTTGTCATTGAGGAATACTGAAAAAGGTAAAAAGAGTTGTACTTAATGTTTGCAAAGCAAGTTACTAAAGTATGATGTTTGATGTAATACATGTTTAGTTGAAGTAATGAAATTATTATTGCAATATATATTCATTCTAACATTTAATGACATAAATTGATAAATGGGATAAAGGGATTTTCTTGCTCAGTTTAGTCAAACTGACCTTGCCAAACTATTGCAGGTTAGTGAGTGAAGATAATAGGCGTAAAGTAAAGAAATGCATCGGTTATCTAATTGAACCATATGCTTACTTTTAAAGGATAAAGTTGCAGTCAAATTGTTGAATGAGATATTCTTATTTATGATAAATAAGTTATTTGTTTTCATCGAGTAAGGGTTTTCTTGTGAAAATCAACTGAGTACAATTATGATATATTGTAGCATGGTAAAGATTCCATATTTTTGTTCAATAAAAACTTGCTTCATATCATTGAAGACTGTTGATGCCTCTCTACAATCTTCTGTAACAATTTCTACTATGTTATAGTAATGTCGGTATAGATATGGCTATATGCTTGTGATATTTTATGAAAATTGGATCAATGGATGATCACATCGGAGGGTTGTTATAACTCTCTGTTCCGAAATATAATAACTATCTTATGGACTAGAAGAACCTAGTAATTTCAATGGTTGAACTGAAAGTTATATTTCAGTAATATAATTGATAGGTTAATGGAATACATTTTGGAGCAATGTTGAAGTATTCTTTTTAATCTAAATCGATTAACTTATGGGAAATTAATTATATTGTTACTAAGTTAGTTATATTTTTAGTAAGAGGATGTAAATCCTCGCAAGTCAAGTTAAAGGACTAATGCTTGGTGGATGAGAAATCATCTAGCTATGAACCTTGATGTATATGCATATGTATACATGTTTTGGGAGCTTCTTATAGTAAAATTTTGAGTAACTATACTAGAGGAAAATAATATGATGTAACTTCTGAATGATAAGATAAAGTTTATCTTATAAGGGTTAAGTCCTTGAAACTTAAGTGATGTTCCTTTTGGGCAACACTCAAACCTCTAAAGGAATTAAGTTGAGATACTATGTAAAATTATTCCAATCCTCGTAACATGACGGGAAGCTCAAAATAATACTACAAGGTGAAATACTAAATGAGATCGAACACGGATGTTCTTTGACGCTTAAGCAAACTGTATTTCCATAAAATGGGGAAATGAAGTATAAGATCTATCAGATTACCATCATTCAAAATATATGATGTGATGAACATTAATGATAAATTTTACTCCAACTAACAAGATGTAATGAAGACAATTCATTATTAATCAGGTTAAACTTAAATACTAAAAGGACCCTTAGGGAATGGGATAAAGTTGGTAAAGAACTTTATGGGAGACTAAACTCTTGAACACCAAACTTATATGAAACCTTGGGTATGATGCTTAATGCAAATAATGAATTTGTTGTTGGGAACATATAGATTGTGCTCACCTTGAGTACTTACTATTAGATCCATGGTGAAATTTTGATATCTGTGTTCCTAAAATTAATGAGTTGAAATCAACCATAATTAAGATATGATGGTGTAGTCATATAAAGGTTAATGATGATCTGATAGCTGGAATGCATAGAATGTATTTTGGATGCCAAGGAAATTGGTATAAGATTCAAGAAAAATGAATATATTGCCAAGGTGATAGTAACCATGCAAATAAACCTAAGTCAGGTTTGGGCATTGTTGTAGAAGTCCTCAAGAGAATTGGGATTACTACTAAAACAAGAAACTTAAAATGAATAAGATTCATATATAGATAAATTAGACCTGGCTAATATAAATGCGATAAAATTGAATAACACAATTCTTATAAATGGTATAAGTATTATTGAAAGGAAGATAATGGGAATGAATTCGTATGTCCCTAGTGATGAGTGGTTATGTAGCTTGCATGATTGCTTATAGGAGTAAGAATAACATTAATGGTTATTACTCCTTGATAATGCTAGGCATTATTTTATTCGGTTGAATTTAAATCATTAATAACAACAAGATTGGGAATTTAGATCTAAAGAGTGATCTATCTTATATCTAGAACAAATAGGTAGAAATGAGTATTATCAGAACTACATTTGACCTATCATGATACTATGGGACAGAATCTAGATACGCTTCACTAAGTGATGAAGACATGGGAACTAGAGAAATCTATCATGTTTAATTTATTAAGATACCGTGTTTCATTTTAGGACTCTTGACAGGTCAACTCACTACCACCATTACGTGGTCATATCCATTTAATGACATTTGTCGTTATTTGAATACTGCCACTTAATAGCTATACTTGAGTTTCCTTTTTAAGACCTTAAAATGTGGCATGGTATTGCTTAAGTACAAGCTTGTTAAAGTTACAAGGGCAGATGGAACCCCATGGGTTAGTACCTCGATGCCAACATATGATGGCTACGGGAAGGGAAGTAGTCTAGTAATGATGTGAATCATTACAAAGACACTTTCTTTCCCATAGGCATCATAGGATGACATCGAGGTACAACTTCATGTAGGTTAATCTGGACTTGTACCTTATACAAGACTTGTAGCTATTTACAACATCATTGACTGCAAATCCATATAACTAAACAAGTGATTAAGGTGAGATGACAAGATTCCAATGGTAAGTGTGCCGTCATGGAACCGAGCATGGCATACATGACTCAGAAACCTTGCGTAAGGTAGTGTAACTACTTATTACACTTTGTCAATATTTCACCATTATCTAAGCTGTGAGATGCCTATGGATTTCATAGGTGGAACCCAGGTACACACTTAGGGGTTATCACTTATATATCATATCCTATTAAAGGAAAACCAAAGGGATACATTTTATGTATGGCTCATAAAGAGCATTGAGGGAGAACAAGTAAAGTTCAGTATTCTCTCATATAGCTACACATGGTTCATGATAGTTATTGGAAATGGATTGCATTAAGACTTATGTTGGATTTAAATATATGGGTATTTAAATCAGCTACATGAGGTAAGATAAAAAAATTCTCTAAGATTGAAGTGACAAAAGTGGATGTTACAAATTTCCTCTCCAAACATGTAGATCGACAATCCATGCCAAGTAGTGGACACTCCATATAAAAATAATGACTATTTTGAGCTTTCGACATACAAAAATCAACCAAAATAGTAGCCGAGATGTGTTATTGATTGGAATAACCTCCTCCCAAAGATCAAAGCATCTCGCATACCAAACAAGCAAAGTTGTGAAAATCTCTAGACTCGCACACAAGCAAACACGGTGAAAGAAAATAAAATATGTGGTGATAAAAAAGGGTGGCGCGGCAAAAAAAGGATGGAAAACAAATAAAAGCGGTGGAAGAAAAATAATACAAAGGAATTTTGCTAAATACATGAAAAGGAGATATAAATGCTTCGAGATCTAATTGTTATGCAAATAAAAACCTAAACAAGCACGCAGACCATGTGGGAGATGTGCCACATCATTTTTTCATAAGGTGAGTCACTTTTCACATTAAATAAATACAATATACTTCATTTCATATCACAAGCGCTCATAGAGCCTAGGTGGTTAAGTGGAACGACTTAGAAGTGGGAGGTGTGGGGTTCGAATCCCACTCACAACATTTTTTTTGACTCTAGCGGTGAATTTGGAAAAACTACCATAGTTAGAGGCACATTTAGTAGAAAACCTCTGTTAAACCTGTTAGTTACAGCTAAACCCGCCCCTAAAATTTTAGTGAGAAAAACCTAATATAGGGAAAAAATATTTCTCCTATTAGGCTTGTTTTTTTATTCTGAGCAATATTTTCCAAAGGGGGATAGCTAAAAATTGCATTTTTAGCTGGTTTTTTGTAATTCTTTGCATTTTGGGTCGTATTGGGCTCAAAGGCCACCAGGGGCTGAAAAAAAAAAGAAATTGCCTGCCATTAAATTTTTCCAACTTTTTGAATGTAATTACATGCTTCAAGACATTATACTAATTTGTAAGTTTCCATAGTAAATTGCAAAAATTTTAACGATCAGAAATCGGCAAAATATTGTAATAAAAAATAGTGAAATTTGGTTCTAAAAACTCACGATATCCTAGATCTCATTCGCAGTGTTCGATATATACAATGCCTCTCAGGAAGTGCTTACGGTAAATCCATTGTGAATATTATTGCACTTAACTCCTAATATAGCTACAACAATGTCATCTGGCATTGACCCTTTAAATCGATGGGGAGTAATAAGGTCACAGTGCACACACTATGAACCATCCCATCTGTCTGTGAATGATTGCATGACATAAATCCGGACTGAGAAATTATCTGAGTATATAGAAAATTTACGCATGTATATGAGGATATTTCTTTGAGCCGATGTCAATAATCACATAGAACCCTTTCAGTATTGTCTTGGTACCATGTATTGAATTATTTTACGTATGTTAATGCCTCTTTCACGTACTTTATCAGGTATATAGCAAAGGTGAGCTTATTCCACATACCACTGAGTATATCATAAGGGCACGTATATAGAAAGGTTTGGTATATCAGAATGACGGTATATAGATTGGGAGACCTTATACCTAGAGTGATAAGATCAAAACCCTGTCAGTGATTTCTACAAAATGGGCACCAATGCCCCCAAATTTTTCTTCCAGATTCACAACTACTTAGAGGAAACAACTATGCTACCTAGAAGACAAAAATCAAGACATGGCTTGAGTTCGAAGCTATATAACTGTTGTGGGGTACTCACTGACAGATCAACAATTGATACAACACAACAATGATAGTTTGATAAAGCAAATCAGAAGGCCAAACTCATCATCTTGTTTAGAGTGTCTGATGATTTACAACCCCACATTCGAGATGCCAAAACATCCAAAGAAGCATGGGATAAATTGAGCATAGTATAAAAACAAGAATGTCATACTAAATTTGCAAATTCGATTACACACACTAAAGTTCAAGCAGAATGAGAAAATTAAATCTTTCTTAAGAAGAGTTACAGAGTTGAGGGCTTCACTTCTATCCCTAAGAGAAGTGGTCATAGATGAATCTCTCATTCCCATTATTCTGATATCTCTCCCTTCTTCTTACCACATTTTTGTAGCAACACTAAACTTTTCGATATGACGAGTTAGTTTTGACAAGCTGGTAAACCTACTGTAACAAGAGAAAGCCATGCACAATAAAGATAATGAAGAGGAGCAGGAACTTTCTTCACATCAAAAATGGAAAGGAAAAGATAAAGGAAAACCTAATTCCTATCAAAAGTCCCAACATCAGAATCAAGTATCAACATCAAGGGGACAAACAATAGAAGAAGCAATGTCCAATCTACAAAAGAGGACATGAATTGAAAGATTTTTGGTATAACACTTATAAGAAAGGTTCATCAAGAAACTCTAGACCTCAACACCAATAATCTCACAAGGGACATATGAACTACAATCAAGGGAAGAAAAAGGGGAACTAGAAAAGAAGATCCCATCAACGAAGGAAATATTGTTGAACAAGAAGAACATTCAAATAATGAAGACTTCTTGTACACTTCTCGATCAAGTGAACCATCCACATCATCTAGTGATGTCTGGTATGTTGATTCAGAGCCACTCAACACATGACCAGCCATAGAGACTAGTTTACCTCAATGAGGGACATGCCTTTGAAAAACCATGTTTCGTTGGGTGATGATTCTTCATATACATTTTAGGGATTAGGAACATTTATCTACCCCTTGGTTCACGCAATTGTAGACTATCAAATGTCTTATATGTCCCTGGGTTGACAAAGAATCTACTTTCAGTCATTTAACTCCTAGATCACAACTTAAAAATTGACTTTGATAGTCATTCCGAAAGAAAATGTGTTTGATTTGAGACAAATCACGAGGCTCGAAAATAGTTGTAAAAGCCTCCAATGTGGGATGCATGTTCCATCTTGATTTTTTCCACAAATATGATCAGGCACTTGTGGCTAAGAACTCTACCTCAACATAGTTGTGGCATCGAGACTTGGTCATGTTAGTTTCAAGTATCTCGAGACACTACGTTGGTGTAATATGGTACATGGGCTACCATCTCTTCAGAAGGATACAAACAAGTGTCCTCACTACCTAGCAGGAAAACAACATAGAGCCTCATTCCAGAAAAGTACATATCGAGTTCATGGTAAGCTTTATCTGGTTCATACCAATCTTTTGGTCCGATGAAACTAAGCCATTATGGATTTCAGTACTTCATGCTTTGTGTTGATTATTATTCAAGAAAAATGTGGATTTTTGTCTTCATAAGAAAAGTGAAGATTTTGAAACCTTCAAGAAGTTGAAAGTAGTTGTTGAGAATTAAATTGGTCATCACATCAGAAATATCCACTCAAATAGAGGGGGAATTCACCAGTAATGAGTTCAAAGACTACCTACAAACTCACATGATTCATTAACAAATGCCTCCTCCACACACACCACAGTAGAATGGTGTTTTTGAGAGAATAAATCATACTATCATGGAAATGGTGTGATGTATAATCAATGACACTGGACTTGCAAAGATATTCGGGAAAAGTAGTAAAGACATTAGTGTATTTGTTTAACGAGTTCCCACAATTACTCTTAATGGAGTAACACCACAAGAAGCATGGTCAAAATGGAAACCATCTATTGTACACCTTAGAGTATTTAGGTGCAAAGCAAGTATGCACATACCCAAGAAAAATATAAATAAATTGGACATGAATTCATAGAAACTCATCATCATTGGGTACAATGAAGAAAATCTTGGGTACATGTTGATGGATCCAAAGACCAGAAAATTTATACACCAGTAGATATGTTGAGTTATTTGAGAAGGAAGTAGAGTCTCCTCCTCTAGACTCACCTAATGTATATTCTTCACCTGTTGTAAAAACTGAAGCTAATGTTCAAAAAGATGATGAAAGTAATGATGGGGATGATGGTGTTGATCTGATAGAACCACAACCCATGAGAACAGTTCAATGTATGCCTAATTGGTGTAATAGCATGTTACGAGATGTAAGAATGGATGCTCCATCAAATACATCTACCCTGGACCGCGGACTCGCATAAAAGCAAGATAAGATGTTAACTTTGCTTTGATGAGTATAGTTATTGAGTCGATGAGCCCTCTAAAGTCCGAAATCCCTATAGTCAAAAGCTTGGAAAATGCCATGGACTCTAACTATCAATCAGTAATAAAAATAACACTTGGTAGCTTTTCAATCTTCCACCAAGGAAGAAACCCATTGGATGTAGATGGATATTTAAAATGAATTACAAAGTAGATGGGATAGTGGAAAAGTACAAAGTGATACTAATGTAGCAAAGGGGTATGCACAAAAAGAAGGCATTGACTAAGAGGAGACATTTTCTCCCACATCTAAGATCAAGATAATCGGGATGATCTTTGCTCTAGTCATTGTATAATTTGGTTGGAAAGTCCATCGGATAGACGTAAAGAGTTCCTTTCTAAATGGATATTTACAAGAAGAAGTCTATATGACTCAACCTGAGGGATATGTAGTATCTCGGTCAAGAAGCAAAGGAATGCGAGACTTAGAAAATATTTGTATGGCCTCAAACATGAACCCCGGGCATGGTACATAAAAATTGATGAGAATCTCATACAACATGGATTTGTTAGAAATCCATATGACCCTAATATCTACCTCAAAAAGTAAGGGGAGGATATTGTGATTATCATTTTCTATGTCGACGATCTATTCATCACCGACATTCAGTGAGGATGATTGATGCAATGAAGAAAGATCTTAATTTATCGTTCGACATGACATATCTCGGGCTAATGCACTATTGTCTTAGATTGGAAGTATGGCGAAAGAGAATCACATATTTGTTTCTCAGATGAAATATACCAAGACAATGCTCGATAAATTCAAGATGATGGATTGCACATTGATTGCTACACCTATGGAGAACATATTACAGTTATCTCATTCAAATCCATCTCCTGAGGTAAATGCCACTCTCTATCGGTAGTTGATTGGGAGTCTCATTTACCTAACCTACACTAGACCAGATATCAAATTTACAAGTAATCTATCTATCCGGGTTCATGCAGAAACCCAAAGTTTTTCATTGGAAATCAGCAAGGCACGTCTTGAAATATCTCAATGGATCGGTGGATCTTGGTCTAGAATAAAAGAAGAACAACAACTTCTTCTTGTTCGGATATTCGGATTTAGATCATGCAGGCAATATATGATGACAGAAAATCCACTTTAAGATTTGCATTCTTTTTTAGATCTAGACCAATATCATGGGAAGCAAGAAACAATACTTTTTCTCATTCTTCCACGTGCTTGAAGTTGAGTATCGTTTTGTAGGAGAAGTTTTTGTGAAGTGATTTGGCTACGTTGCATACTAGAAGGACTTGGAATAACACTGGACAAACCGACCACCATGTATGTTGACAATGAAGGTGTTCTCAAACTTGTTCGCAATCCAGTTTTCATGAAAGAACAAAGCACATCAAGGTATAGGTTCATTTCATAAGTGAGCATGTGTTGAAGCACAACATACAGCTTCAATTTTGTCAAACATTTGAGCAACGGAAGATATCTACACAAAGTCACTTACACATGACAAGTTTGAGTTTTTCAAAGAGTTCCTCTTCTCATCCCTTGAGACAATGCACAATTAAGGGGGAATTTTAGGTTAATTATTATTTACGTATATTAGTTATGCATTGGATATTAATTAGTGTATTTATTTGTTGTTTATATGTTTATATTTAATCATAACCCTCTTATTGTTCGTATTCAAAACACTATGGGTGTTGCTATATTGTTTTAACAATATTATTGTCATTATTCATGTATGCTTCCCATATGATATTTTGGAATATTATGTAATTAGGGATATTTTTGCACCTATGTAACTTATTTTCTTATGTGTATTCAGTTGTAAAATACCTATAAGTATTACATCTCATACCAATGTAATTTGGTTGGTTTGAAATTTATAAAATCTATCAGGCTTCCACCCATGTTGCTCAATTTACATCCTCTAAGCGAGCACATCAAGGTAAGGAAAAAAACAACCAATAATCATCCAAGAAACCAAATGTGTTTATAAATCAACACAAATCAAACAAGAACATCCACGCTTCTATCAATATGAAGAAGAGAGGAAAAGAGATCCCATTTTAACATAACCAAATATGTATCCAAATATATCCAAGAGTTTTCCAAGAATCCCAAATAGCCTCAAAATCTCTGTATCCTTCCATGGTCTTATTTCTCCTTACCTCCTCTTTGCCAAGGATTTTCAAACCTTGAAGGTTTCCTTAGTAATGATGGGATATGGATTTAAACCATATGGAAAGCAAACTCCCACTTCAAACCATATAAAGAGAGAAAATAGAAATCCCAACAAGACTTGACCATCAAGGAAGTTATTATTCCCTCTTCCCCTTACAACTCTAAAATCCACTCCCCAAGGGTGTAGTGAGGAAAAAAAAACAACATATTTCCAAACCAACAAATCCATTTTATCACTAAAAAATCAACAAGATTCAAACAACATTTTTTCCAAAAAAAATAAAAATGGTGTGATTCCTACCTCACAAGATTAATCCAAGATTCCAAACCCAATAACAAGTCCTCAAAATCAAAATCCAATCTCTCCACAATCCAAAGCTCCTTCTCTCCAAAATAGCCCAAAACCAAAAACAAGCAAAATAACCATCCAATTTGGCGGATAATAGAGGAGAAGAGACTCTAAACAAAACCCAAGAGGATGCTGACATGTGTCACACATCCACCTAAGAATCCATATCACCCAAGTACCCTCAACTTGCACTTATAAAACAATAAATGAAAAATTAAATTCAAATACAAGCAAGTCAAATCTCCACATGGAGCAACTTGCACTCCAAATATCCATCATACACAAAAATCCAAAATCATACATATTAGTGGTTGAAAAAGAGATCAAAGGGGGAAAATAATATTTATAATCCTTAAAAATATCTTTTCCACTCATAGGTATGGTACTTGGGGATCTTTTCAAGGAAAATATAGCCCCTAACTTGCCTTACACTCCTCCAAAAGTCACTTCTTCTCAAAATTCGAGTTTTGGGGAAAAGGTTGTCTTTAAGCTAGGTGATGGATCCACCTAATCCATGATTAGGTGATCCAAAACCCAAATAATCACTAATAATACAAATTAAAACAACCCATGTAAGTGGGAAGTGACTAGTTAAAAATAAACAACCATTAACTAGTAAATAACAAGGGTTAAATCAAATAAACCCAAGTGGGATAAAAATGATCAATTAAATCAATAAACACATGCCATGGGGTAAATTTCTCATTTCCAACATTAAACATTAAAATAATATAACAAGGGGTCAAAATCAATAAGGGGTAAATTCAGCCTATAAGGCCTATTGTGCCACATGGAGGTTCATCCCCTAGCACCCATGTTCTCCTACAGCATAAACATGTCACCTATACACTCAATTACAAACATCATAATTGATCTATAAAAAATTATAAATAAATAAATAATCCACATGTCAAACAATTCAATACAAACATATGCTAACTAATCCAAATAGTTACGAAATCATACATCCACCATATAAAATATTAGCAATCATGATAATCATCCATGGTATGTTTTACAATACAATACAATACACATTATAATCTATAAATCCATAAATATCCATAATCAACACATCATAATCAGAGGATAATGATAATAATTGTGAATTGGCCTCATGGGCCAAATACAACAACTTTGTCATGACAAATAATCATATAACAATAATGTGACAACAAAATAATAAATATTCAAATGAATTAACCATGATCAAAATGATTCTTATGTCTCATCATGAATAATTATGAGTCATGTAAATCAATATACACAAATAAAATGGGGGGAAATACATCTATGAGATTCAAAGTGCTCATACACACTTTCACTTTTTCTTGACACCTCTACGTAACTTCAAAACATGCAAATCGGCTGTAATAGAATTTTTCAACTTCTACGGTCAATATTTCACATCTATATGAATTTAAAACTTTCAAACCAGCTTCAATGACACGTGATCTTACATTTGGTTTCACTCTCATCTACTCGTCTGTACATATGTCATATTCTCTGTTATGCTCTTGCTACTACAAACTTCTCACAAACACTCCATGCATCATTTATGATTCTTTGAGAGAATTCACTAAAAATTTTACCATTTGATGTAGTCAAGGTTGATATTATCAATTAAATGGGATCCTCATCTTACATCTTCAAAGAAAACAAAACTTCTTTTTATAATAAAAAAACTATTTTCTTTCAACAAATTTGTGTCGTTATTTATAACCAAAATGATAAATTAGTAGAAAAATCCTAATTTGAATTTCTAAATATAAAAAATAGCTAATTAAATGACACCTATTTTCCTATCCCATGTTTACAAATAATTGCTATTATTATTAAATACAATTTCCCTATTTATAACACCATGTCAAGGCTTTGGGAAGAAATTGTAGACACCAATTTTTGGTATTGTTATCTCTCATAAGTGCACCTATGTTGAGGGGTGACATATTTGTAACTTTTCTTCTCCCTCACTTCTGTAGATATAATTGAAACACCTCATGGGCTATGGGTCTCCCTATTGTGAGGTGAATCTCTAGGATTAATAAGGTTGGTTCCTTCTTTGGAGTATCCCTAAACTAGATATGTGGGGTTGAGGGTAAGAGGATGAATAATAAACTGTAAAAATGGGGTGATACACCAAAATTTTGTGAGGGATTGATAGAGAAACATGCACAATATGATGTGAATTAATGGAACAAGACATTATCTAGTGGGTTGTTGTTAATCTCAAGGAAAACACTATTATGCTAAGGGATTTCTCACAATAACAAGGAAGAAATTGCACACTAAAATCAATACAACACCTAATTGTAGCAAGGTAAAATAGCCTAAGCAAATATTAACAAATTCAAGGAAAACAAGTTCACAAGAATAACTATAAGAAAACATACTGCTGAAAATTTATGGAAAGGTAAATCAATTGGTTCTCATATAAGGGAAAATTCTGGAGAAAAAGCTCCAAAGCTCTTACATAAAAATTTATCCCCTATTTTTGCCAAGGCACTCAATATATAGCAAGTATTCACCCAATTTCCCCTAAAAATATACTCAATTCCAAACTCTCACTTGCATGATAATTTTAGCCTTTATAATGAATAATATAATGATATGGCCTAAAATAATATGTTGTTACATAAAGGCAAAATAAATCTATTCTAATTTTATCACATAGTCAAACTATGTTGACTCCTCTAGTCCTACCTTACAAGAAAGTGTATGGGCCCTTTAGATATTTTAAGGTATTTGAGAACTTTTTCTTTTCTACAAAAAGAAATTCTTGGACTCTAGCTTTTTGTCTTCACAAGCATAATAAATTTCATTTTGGCTTATACTTTTGGCACATGTGGGGAGCACGCATTAGCTAATTTTTCTATCTTTATCATTGGCCTTCCAAGGTATTATTAGCATTCCTATTTTACAAGAGTCCTAATTATTAAAAACATGATCAAAACCATCCCACGGGCATAGTTAAGTGATGATGATTTGCTTGACTAATGATAATCACCCCTTCCATGAAAAATGTGAATAGCCCAAGGTGGGCAAACTAACCACATTGATGTTGACTTTGATGAACCTTGGTTAGGTTTATGTGGGGTGTTTAGGGAAAAAAACCTAAAAATAGTTTCACTTGACACCTTCACCTTAAAGAGGCTTCTGGAAATGGGGGCTATCTTTGCCAAATTTTCTCTAGATTTGTGATGGGAGATGCTTCAAGCTTTGTATCTTATGCTTCATTTTGCATTTGTGGTTTACTCTATATTTCAAGCTTGAACTCACCGGCCTCATGGTGATTTGCTACGCAGGTCATGCCTCATTTGTATTTTGTCTAGTTCTAGCCATTAGTTATTATTCTATATTTTAGATATTTTTGGTTTGATATGGAGGTTTTCTTTGGTTTTTTCCATTTGTAAATGATGCCATTGTTGAGCCTTTGGGGTTTCGTAAGTGGCCATAAGGAATAATATTATTTGGATTTGTGCCTTTGAAATGTGGGTTGTCTTTGTACAAGGTTTTAATCCACCCAACTCGATGGTAAGTCAAGCTCCATTTTGACCATGTGTCCATTCAATTCGTGCACTCCTTTTATAAGAATTGTTTCTCGGCTTAGCATTCACGGGAGTATTGTTTTACCTCATACAAACACCATGGAGCTTCACACATTGACATTTTGGCATGGTAAAATCTGTGCATTTTTTTTTTTTGAATATTTGAAAATTTCAAGGGTTTAAACATTTTTGTTACTTTGTTCTGTGAAGCCATTTTTAGAGTTGGCCACCAAGTTTACGTAGAACTCTGCATCAAAAACTTTAATTTTTACTCATGCACTTGTATAATCTTTTAGGTTTTACTCAATTAAATCACCAATGCCGAGTCTTGCTCTGGGTTCAGCCATTTGAGATATTTGTTATGTATTTCCTGTAAGGATTGACTTTGATTTATGAGCTTTTAAAGTAAAACTAAATCTTGTTTTGTGGGTATTACGAACCTACCACAAACTATGTGAGTTATTCCTGAAAATCCACAAGCTATGAGGGTATGCATTACGAGTTCCTAATTTTTTTGAGACTATTTGATTTTTCTCTAGCCTTCATGTTATAAAACTCGTTGCAAGATCTAGACTTTCAATGTTTTGTATATGTGAGTTGAGTTGCCTCGTAGTAATGCAAGTTTGCATTGTTTTGAAAGCCCATCATTTTCACTAATTCAAATCATATGTGGGTTCATTTTCTTTGGATCATTCTTTGTATGAACTTGATAAACTTGGTAATTTTTACGTGTGGATGAGCTTGATTATATGGAATAAAATTTAAGAAGTTAAAAATTCTTCTTGTGAAAACCCTCTCTATTGCTTTGTTTTTTTTATGAGCTTATTATTCTCCATTGTTGATCTTCTCAAGATGTGAATGCCTCGCCATATAACTTCATGACTTGGTTCGACATTTTCAGATCTTTGTTTTCTTTTATCATTGTTGGGTCTCATTTTAACAATGCTCATGCGAATGTTGAAGACAACTCCATCCACATTTGATTTCCCCATACTCTAGACAACAAACCTTAAAATACTTAAATAGTGTACAGTGTAAGCTCCAAAAGAAGAACTATTTCGTAACTTTATATATCATATTTATCGTTAAGTCTTGATGTTCTTGCATATTATTCATAGAAAATTTACACTCTTTGTTCATCTATATTCAGTTGGACATGTCATCATCAGATTTGATTTGTATAATTGTTTGAAATTTGAATGTTAACCATATATGCAAATTGATCTTTGTTAAAAAATTTGTATTCTTTATCGAATTCATTTGACTTCATATCATGGTTGTAAATTGGTCTCCTTAGATTTTTCTGAAGTAATCAATACTTGAAGGATTAATGCATGATAAAAGTAGTTATCGGCATCATTTCGATTGTATGCTTTCTATAGTTTGTCATTACATAAAACCATGGGTAATTTCTTTGCTTCTATATCCAACTCAATTTGATGCTTGAAGATACATGCACTCTAACTTTTTAGAAATTTATGGCTCTTGAATGGCTATATTTCTATGCAAACTATATATCCGATGTCCTAGACTTGCATTCTGAGGTTTGACCTAAAATAGGTACTTGAAAGTTTTATAAAAAGGAAAATAATCTCTTCCTTTTGTAAAACACATAACAACTCCTTTTTAGTTTTGAAATTTTTCTTTTGTTTATGCAATCTGATGGCTATCATTTTTGAAATTTTTCCTAAAAATTCACCTTTAGTTAATTTTAGAAATTACATTCTATTGTATTGTAGAATTTTTCTCTGCCTTTTACTTTTGTACATTGCTTAAAATTTGTAAAGTTGTGGATTTAAGAACTCGAACCATGAAAAACTTGAATTTTCAGCATTCTGCAAGGAATGACTATAATTTTTCTACAAATTTTCATGTATTTTGAATGGTTATACTCTTGGATTTGCAAGAAACTTGTAATCGTATCTATTTGCTGCAATCTTTAAAATTATTCAAAATTTACTTACAATCCTTTTGTAGATGCAAATAGTTGTACATCCAAACACAAATGTATATTTTGACATTGCTTCTTATTTTCCCCTGTACTGCACACCTCAAAAAAATAGTTAGAAAACAAGTGAAGGCCGGAAGCCTTTCTTTCTTTACTGTTGATTTCTTCTTGGAACATGATTTTGAAGATGATATTCCACTATTGTATTCCTCTTTGTGCTTCGATTTTGAATTTCATCTTATGGAAGTCCACATGTTTAAAGCTATGAGTACAGTAGGCATGAAATCTGTAGATCTAACATTCCATTTTTCTTTTTTTAGGTACAAGGCAGCAGATGATGGAGATGAAAAGATAAGTGGCGAGGAAAACTAGAAGTCAACTGTGAAATCCATCCAAATAGGCAATGATGGATTTCCTTCCTCCTTTATTCATAACTTTACATATGTGTACTTTCATTTATGTACTTGATTTTAGAGTTATTCCCATGGCTTGTGTGGGTTCATTGTACTTTCTAATTATGAAATAAATGAAAACCTCTTAATGTGATGAGTTGTAATTACTTCCTTTTGCATTATTTTTCATTAACATGGTGTTAAATGAATTCTTTACAACTCATACACACTAGGAAATTTTCACTTAATCATAATTAATGAACTCAAAATAACCTGATAAAACTGAAAGTGAATAAAAATAAATAGAAACCTACTTCATCCTCGAAATAGACTGTCCCTTTGTAAGTTTTAGGTTTTTTACCTTCCATCTATCCTTTATTTCCCATCTGTTAGGCCCCTTGAACCAATCCCTTCAATCTGAGAAGCGAGGTTTTGATTTGACCTCTCACATGAGTGCAAGAAATTTCAATAGGTACGCTTGTCCCCCATCGCATGTTAACTCCTTTGTCGTCATCTCGCACATACATATCTCCCATTTATTTGAATTTCCCACTTTCTTGTATTATCCCATCATTTATTTTATTTCCCTTAATTCACTCTTAAGTCCATTTAATTAATCCATAATCATGTTTATTATCCTAACCACATCCCATTTATTATCCCTATACCCTCATTTAATGTTTTCCACCCTCCAACCACCTTTTATCTATCCCCTAGCTTCCCTCCCCATTTCCTTTATTTAATGCATTCTTATCTCCAACACCCCTTTTATCTTAATGCATTCTTATCTCCAACTCCCCTTTTATCTTCCCTAAGTAGCCCTACCCCATATTTACCATCTAAAACCCTAATCCTTCCTTATAAGGGATTTTTGTCTCAAGCTCTTTAATACTCCACCACCCAAATGGATGGTTTGTCATAGTCATAGGAAACTCATGCGGGTCTTTGTGACCCTATAAATACGCCTTTACCCCCTCCTTGAAAATGGATGGAATTTTGGGTATTCTTCGGCTTTGGCATTGTTTTTTTAGGTTTCTTCTCTTCTCACCAACAATTGTTATCATCTTGGATTTATCTTTTAAATACCCCTTTCATCATTATGGAGATTTGAAGACACTTTGAGCTTGTGTGGATCCCCTTTGTCTTTCCTTTCCTCTTGTGATTCAGCCTTATAGGTTCGGCGGTCATTTTGTACCCTTGTCATTTTCCTATCCTTCATTTAACCTTCTCCATCCTTCAATTTTTTCTATTTTGACCTTACAAAATCTTTGATTTGTCTCGTTTGCCATAGACCTACCCTCATCTTTGTCAATCCACCCTATAATTATCTTATTTTTGGCTTTCTTCATTTCCTGCCTTTGTTTTATAATCCCTCCAGACCTCGGATCTACAAATCTTTCCATTATGAAAATTTGTGGCTTGAATCTTACTTGCATCACACCTAGTCACCGTCAATCTTCTCCATTCACCGTCAACCCTATCTCGTAGTTATCAAATCTATCAATTTTCTTGCATTCTTTATATTTCCACATCTTTCCCACATCGAGATCTAAGATCTTATCGGTATTTCAGAGCCTATTGCAAACCTATTTTCTGTATTTTCTGATCCACTCTCCGCAATCTCCATCGATTATACCTATCACTCTTGGGTCACCATTGACCTGATCAGGTTTGGTTTAATATCATTTATTTTTATTGGATCTTCATTTTATCCTATCTAGGAAACTTCATATCTCTATTCCATTTCAGTTATCTATTGCATCACATAATTTATACATAATAGTTTTATCCTTATTTTCTATCAAAGTGGTTTGACATCCATCCCTAGGAATTTATCACTTATGGGGAATGACATTGTTGAGAAACCCACCATCCTATCTACTAATCCATTTTCTTGTTGAGTTTCTCTTTGTTTTGTACAGTAATCAAGCTCGCTACAAGAAGGATCTTTCATACATGTATCCATCTTCATCTCATCTAGAGGTATCCTTAAACCCTCTAATTATTGGAGTTACTTTTTTTTTTTTTCTATTTCACTAAATTAAAATAGGAGCAAGAAAATATTTTCAACATTCATGCATGCCCTATAGGACCCACCCTTCTTTGGTGAGTTCTTTCATTATTTTCATTTTCATTTCCATTTTCCATTCCTCTATTTCTACTAACCTCACAGGTAGGAGCTTTGCTTACTTGCGTGCATGGTGGATTGCTTGCTTGGATCAACAACACATTTTCTTAAAATAAAAAATAAAAAGGAAAATAGTGTTATCTAGGTATTCTTCATTTTTTCCCTATTTTCTCCTTTCGCATTTTTTTCTGAGTGCTTTCATCGAATTTCACGTTTCATTTTGGACTTAAAAATAACCTCTTCATACTTTCTTGACAACATAGTATAATTAGGAGGTTAATTCATTGCATTCACTTCTTCCACACACATCCAAAACTCACAAATCAATTTACACATCTAAACATCTTCTACTAGGTGGAACTATTGGGATTTCATCACCCAATAGGAAATCTATCATGGTGTTTTGGTTGTGTTATAAATTTTTTGATTATTGGTATATTGGCTAAGCATGTGACACCCTTATCAACTTGCGCAATGCGTGAAGTGTAGGGTTAGGCCCCAATATCAGGCCTAGTGTCACTAATCATCACATATTTGAGCCTTGCGTACCTTTGGGTATATCGAGGACACCATCCAAAATAACCTAAACCCATCCATAGTTTGGACATTTACTAGTTTCCCTTTGAGCCCATTTTATCTTTTTTTTCATCATTCTAAATAATCAAGATGATCAAAAATTTGTTGCTTGATTTGTTTATTAATAAACTATATAAGTTTTTGTTTTTCTATTTCATGCATGTTATTACCCATTCTCAAGCCAGGAAAATGCAAAAATCTACCTCATCCAACAACATCCCCACTTTCGATGATATTTCCCAAAAAAATTCCTCACTTGCCACTATTTATTCTACACCTATGATCACCATGCCTTTGGTCTCCCAACCCCTTGTTTCTATGGTCTCTCTTCATGAGACCCATGTCATCCAAAATGATCCCCATCCTAAAACCAATCCTTCTATCTCTCATCATTCCATTCCCTCTAGACCAATTACGACCCCATCTGTTGCTTCTTTAGAGACCCTTAGACATTTTATTATCCCTTGTGGATGCTCAAAGTTTCAAGAAATCTTTGCCGTTAATCCTATCTCTCTTCATGACTATCTTATCCATAAATCCACCACAATCCCCAATCCTATAAATCCACTCAACTTGGTGGTTCCCATTCATCCCGATTTTCCCCACATTTACACCATACCCACTTCTTCCATCCCCATCCCTTCCTCATCCATTGTTGTCACTAGTATCCCTACCCAAACTTCACAAGAGTCCCATCTACTCTCTCAACCACCCACACAAAATGATAAAAATGTGGTTCTTATATCTACATCTCATATCTACACAAATTTCATCACCTCACCACCCTATCCTTCTTAATCAACCCAAACTCATCAACCTTCTCTTTGAAGTGTATTTTACCACATGTTCCCCAATCAATCTACTCAAACATCCCATACCTACATCCCAACTCTTATCATGTAAAACTAATCCAACGTCCCCATCTCTCAACAAACAACTCAATCTCATGCATCTTATTACATTCTTATATCCTAACAATAACATATATCCCAACCCATTCAGTCATAACCATTTAAAAATATCCCCCTATCAACCACCTCTCTGCTAAACACACCTACTCATACCTAATCATATAAATCTCATCCATAACCGCACCCATCTACTTCCTATATACCGCAATCTCATCCTTCAATATCTCATCCTCGTACATCCAACGACCTTATTCACGCTTTTCTAAGTAGAATGGCCAATCTCGAAGCCACTACTTTGGGTTTTAAAACCACCTTCTCTTATGAATGATTTGAAATGAGCCCATGAACCCATCAGTCTTTGTCAAGCTATATCCTCCACATTGGGAACTTCTAAAATTATATAAGTTTAACAATAAGGAAAACCTTCAACAACACCTTCCTGCATTTAAGCATGCATGTTATCTCATCACTCATGATCAATACCTTATGTTATGAACCTTCCTCATGTCGTTGGATGGGCCCACATTGGACTGGTATAATGGAATTCCCCAAAATTCACTATTTCCTTCACCCAACTCATGTAACTATTCCTAGAACACTTTTTTATCAACATTGCGCGTAAAATCACCATTACAGACCTCTACACCATTAAATAATTTGGTGACGAATGTATTACATATTTTTTCGCAGGTGGCATGTCATAGTAATTAACCAATTAACCTTATCCCTTCCATAGACTAAATTAATTGAACTCTTTGCACGGTATTGTGTGAAGCATATTTCCTCTACTCTTTAAATACAATCATTCCAAACCTTTTAAGATACATTCACCATGGCTCATAAACTTTAACTTTTCTCCTTTGAGAAAGGCCATCTCAAACTTCAATCCAATAAACCAACACTTGTTTCACCAAGTCTTCCATCCATATTGAAAAATTAAAAATGCAACCAACGTGATCCTAGTTAAGTCCTCATCCACATCTATACCCCATGTCAAGCCTCTATAATGGGCTCCAAGAACAACCCCCAATTACACTCCCTTAGAGAATCATGCGCTTTACTATTGAAAAATTAATGGCTATACATCTCATCTAGCTTCCCCTATCTCGACCCATTAATGACTTATGACCCAAACCAACATGGTATCACAGGATCACCATTATAAATATCATCAATTTCATGGCCACAAACTTGAATTTCATTCCTTTAAGGACATCATTTAAAGATGCATACATCATGTTGACCTTTAATTGAATAATCCCAACGCACCTCCTAATCAACCTCTAGATATTTTCAAGCAACCTTTTCCCAACCATGCACCAAATAATCAAACTACTCCCCTACATCTCAGGCACCCAACACCCATACCATCAACACTCTAATCCATGAATCAACATCACCACCTACACCCATCATCCCTTCATGCATTGGTCACATGTCTATTGGGATATCTACCCCTTCATCTACAGTCTCACCTACACCTAAGCATGTCTATACATCTATTATACCCATAAATGTAGAACCTACACCTAGCACACATCTACATCTACTTCCCCATATATCTCTACACCTACTATATCCACACCTATCATACCTATCTCTCTACCCACATCTACTTTAACATCTATCTCAACATCCTTATCACACATTCCTACATCTATATCCACTTTTATACCTTTACCCCAAACCACATCAACATCCTGAATCCACTAAGAAAAAATACCCTCTTAACATAATCACGAGTTTCTCTCTCACCTCATCCACACCTTTAACAACTATGATCATACCCACATCAACATCCGAATCTGTGTCCACATCCATGTCATCCCTCAAAACTCCTACCAAATAGACATCATCATTTTATCCTACTACAAATAATGTCCTAATCTCATCTTCACTTCCAATAACTACCATCACTTCTATACTGACATCCACACAATTTGTGACTCCTTCCAATCTCATCAAACATACTATCCAAAAATGAACTCCATTCTCAATGCCCACATCTAAAAAAAAAATATACATCATCTGATTCTACCTCTAAGGATCCCCTAGTCAAAATCATTATAATTCCCTCCAAGGGTAAATATTCACAGCAAAGATCTAAAAACTTTGGCGTTCCTACTCATACATCTCTCATTTGCATAATAAATTGGAGTTTCCTCCTTTGAAGCCCCAAAAATACAAACCATCTACCCAATCCAACACCTCATCATCTATTTTGGGATCAAGACCTTCATCTAAATCCCCACCAACAAATTTGAATCCAAACCATCTCTTCCTCCTCCCAAGCATGAATCAAATTCATCCAAGTCACCTATGCCTAGTTCTAAATTCAAATCTTCTACCCCTTCTAAATCCATATCAAATTCCAAGGCCGCATATTAAACCTCACGAAGTAAGGTAGTTCTCTTACATTTATGTACCACTTCATCCACAAAACACCCATTGGAAATTATAAAAATATTTCATTGAATCCTTCAAGCATCTGCAATCACTCTTCCTCCTATCAAATCCTTTGATTCACATGGGCCAAAACCCACATGGTTCAATCGAATTTCATTTTCATTTATCGTTATACCCATGGGCATGATACATAACATTTTAAGGCCCTCCAAACTCTCATCCATAATCTCATAGAATAATATGACCTTCTCAAAGACCACCCTCTTCCTTTTATCTCATCCACATCCAAATCCAATCCTCCAATCAAATCCTCACCTCCTAAGGAATCTAAGTCGGGTTATCCATACAAATCATTCATTATAATCCCTCCCCTAATATTTATTCATCCTAATTTGAGGCCCCCTCTCTTCATCAACACCATCCACATTACCAATCCTCCTCACCCTCATGATCCTCAATCATCTATCCAATCAAAACCCGAGTCATCGTCATTTCTCCTTCTAACGAGCCTACCCCATCTCCCTTGGCATCTACTAGCTCATCCATATCTACATCCAAGTTTCCTAATGTGATGCAACATCTCTCACTGGGGAGTATCCACTCCTCACTCTTAATCCTCTCACATCTACTTCTTCATCTACATCTCCCATGCACATCAATCCATCTTCTTTTCCATCTAAAAATATTATGGACATGGATGACATAGTGTCCCTTCCCCATAACTTCTTTTAATATCTATCATTACTATAGAAAGGAGCCAATGTGGAAAATTTCTTCCATATGGATTGGACCATACATTATCACACGTAAGTATGGGTCTAGAGTCTATCATTTAACATCTCTTGATGGTAAACCAAAAATAGAACCTCTTAACACCTTACACTTGCAGAACCTTCTACTATTAACATACCTACCAATGTGATCTTAGTCATATCAAACATCTTATCCCCATCACTATCCTTTCCATCTCTCATCATAATGATTTGTAATTATTTGGTCTACCTTCACTTTCCTATATATGACCTTTAATATGGGCAACATGGCTCTTCCCATAGCATATTCCTTATGAAAAAGTTCCTCCTTTTAGGTAGGAACCCCACAATCATTACATCCGTCACCCTCTTATCTACCTACTGGAACCATACTAAGGGTCTATAGGTGTCACTTTTACATCTTATCTTCCCCTCCCCAAGTGGTTTATTTTTCTATTCCCAACTCTATCCTAAAATCAAAATTCAGGATGCTCATATCAAAAAATCTATTATATCCAAAAAAATATATTGTTCCCTCGAAGGACAATTGTTCATATAAAATAAATTGTCAAAAATATATATTGTTCCCTCGAAGGATAGTTATCATGCATATCATATCATGCCATCTAAAAAAGTCAAAAATCCAAATATCCAAAATTAAAAATCTTAATGTAGACCACTCCCTCGAAGGATGGCTACCATATTATATCATGGTAGTGAAGGCTTCCCATATTGATCATCCTTCTAAAAAAATAAAAAGAAATCATCCTAAGAAATATTTCGCATCAATCAGCTTTCCCATCTAGAATAAACTTCCCACATTGATCAGTTTGTGCCATATTTCTTAGAGATGGGGAATAGACCTAGGAATACCACTTAAGGAGAACCCATCTTCCCCATACAAGCTCCATATTAACCCCTTGTCATGTCTACAATAGGTGTATAAGCACACCTCCCATATTTTCCTTCATCATCTTAAATATGACTAACTATCATTAGTTATGTATTAACACCTATCAATGGTTTCAAGTGCATATCTATGTGTTGTTCCCTTTACCTTAAATCTATTCTAAGAGAATCTATCCTATGTGCGCTCCTTCCTATGATGGATTTCCTTCCTCTATTTTATTTTTCCTCATGAGGCCTTGTTTTATATATTTTATCGATATTTTTATCACATCTCACCCAATATATTATCTTTTCTTATCCAATCGTTTATCTTATCTCATCAATATTTTATCATATCTCATCCAATCAATTATCTTATCTCATCTCATCCAATCCTTTTATCTCTTCCACTTTAGGATTTTGTGTCACCCATAACACATTGATCTTTTCCTTACGTGGCTCATCTTGTTATCCTTTCCTATCATCTTAT
This sequence comes from Taxus wallichiana var. yunnanensis, assembly GCA_018340775.1. Lineage (NCBI taxonomy): Eukaryota > Viridiplantae > Streptophyta > Pinopsida > Cupressales > Taxaceae > Taxus > Taxus wallichiana. Next base: position 53,017,432 of record CM031239.1, read on the forward strand.
CTTGTAGTGTATTCTTGATCTCATCATTAAGCCCACTTCATGGCCATATTTGTGTTCCCTCTCAAGGCACCATACCTCATCTTAAGCCCACTGTTGTGGCCATATTTCCATCCCACCAGGACACATATTTGATCGATTCCTCATGTATGCAGTATATCACATCCACTTTTGCCCCAACATTTCATTAAGACCATTGTCTTGACCATCCTCACATTTATTTGTACATATTTTTATGTCTACCTTTGACCCATTGGTCCCATGGCTTACACATCCATCTGAGTGGATTCCCATTGGAATCCCTCCATATTGTTGTGATATTTTCCACCTCACAAGTTTGTATTACATTTCCATCTTCTCCATTGAGGTTGTACTTTGTTCCCTATTGAAGTGATTCCAAAATCACCACCATATTTTTGTTTTTGTTTTTGTTTTTGTACTTATCCTTCTCCACTTGGGGCACCTTCTTATTTTATCATAATTTTGAATATTTATCCCTTCATCTATCTCATTTAACCTAGTGATTAATTCTTCATTATATCATCAATCCCTAGTTTGAGGGGGAACACCTTAATCATCATTCTATCACTTCATGTTTTTGTCTCGTGGTTTGCTTAAAATAAATCATTCAACAAAAATGGGAAAATATAGATACCAATTTTTGGTACGGTTATCCCCATCCTACATTCACTCTCCTTTTCATCATCTCATACATACATATCTCCCATTTATTCAAATTTCCCATTTTCCTATCTTATCCCATCATTTATTTTATTTCCCTTAATTCACCCTTAATCCCATTTAATTAATCCTTAATCATATTTATTATCCTAACCACATCCCATTTATTATCCATATACCCTCATTTAATGTTTTTTCAAACTCTAACGACCTTTTATCCATCCCTAGATCCCCTCCCCTTTGCCTTTATTTAATTCATTCCTATATCCAACTCCCCGTTTATCTTCCCTAAGCAACCCTAACCCGTATTTACCATATGAAACCCTAATCCTACCTAACAAGGACTCTTTATCTCAAGCTCATTAATATTCCACCACCCAAATGGATAGTTCGCCATAGTATTCTTTGACCCTATAAGTACACCTTTACCCTCTCCTTACAAATGGACAAAATTTTGAGTATTCTTCGGCTTTGGATTTATTTTTGCAGGTTTATTCTCTTCTCACCAACAACTACTATCATCTTGGATCTTCCTTTTGAATACCTATTTTATCATTATGTATATTTGAAGACACTTTGAGCTAGTGTGGAGCCCCTTTTTTTTTTTCCTTTCCTCTTGTGCTTCAGCTTTTCAGGTTCAACAGCATTTTAAACCCTTGTCATTGCTCCATCCTTCATTTAACCTTCTTCATCCTTCGCTTTTGTCTATTTTGACCTTATAAAATCTTAGATATATCTTGGTCATCGTCAACCTACCCTAGTCACCATTGATCCACCCTATAATTCTCCTATTTTTGGCTTTCTTCCTTTCCTTCCTCTATTTTCTAATCCCTCCGGACCTCATATCTACTAATATTGCCATCACGCACACTTGTGGCTTTAGATCTCACTTGCATCACACCCAAATCACCATTGATTTTCCCCCACCATCGACCCTATCTGAATTTATCAAATCTATCAATTTTCTTACATCCTTTCTATTTCCACACTTTCCCACCTCATATCCAAGAACTTCTCAAGATTTCAAATCCTATTATAGATTTTTTTTATTTTCTAATCCACTCTACTACAATCATCGTAGACTATACTTTCCAATCTTGGGTCTTTGTTGACTCGATCATGTTTGGTTTTATATCATTTATTTTTATCAGATCTGCATCTTATCATATCTATCAGATTTCATATCTCTATTTCATTTCAGTTATTTGTTGCATCACATAATTTATATGTAATCATTTTATCCTCATTTTCTATCAAAGATAGTTCACATCCATCCCTAGGAATTATCACTTATTTGGACCAACATTGTCCTGGCAACCCACCATCTTATCTATTAATCAATTTTCATGTTAATTTTCTCATTTTTGTGTAGGTAATAAATCTTGTTGTGAGGAGGATCTTTTGTGCCCGTATCCATCATCATCTCATCTAGAGGTAGCCTTAATCCCTCTCATTATTGGAGTTACTTATTTTATTTGTTACCATTTCACTAACTGAAACATGAGCAAGAAAATATATTCAACATAAATCTTCCATCAAGTCTTAATTCGCTTTTGAACAATTATATATTTTACGTCATTCTCTTATTCTCTAGGATGTTCCTGCATCATAGCATAACGTTTATCATCTACATGATTTTTATGAAAAAATCTCTCATTCTTTTCTTAATCTAGGAGTTAGCAGCAATCTTGGAGTCTTTAGTTTCCTGAAGCCATCATCTAAAGTTTCCTAAACAAGTTGATAGTTCATATTTCCTAGATTCCCTAATGTTGATTGGATTAATAATCTTGAATTATTATCCATTTAGGAAATAGAAATAATTAAGTATGCATTTTATATCGATAGTTTATCTAGTTGTACTCTTATTTTTCTTTATCAAGTTCTAATGCTGAAAATCCCAGTAAAATGTGAATATATACCCCCATAAACAAATGCCTATAATAAATGGGTATGCATATATATAAGTAAGCTTTCTTTAACTGTATTCCTCTGCCTCATAGTAAAGGGATTGGTTAAAATATTTTAGTTTTTCAAAAATATGGGATCTTTCTTTTGGAAAAAACATTAAAAATTAGACGTAACATTCAAAACACTATCCTTCTCACAAAATATTGTTAATCCTTAAGTATGTTAATTTCTTTGTGAATATTTTTAGTTTGCATTATTAGGTGAGGCTTTAGGGTTAAATATTTGACTATGGGCAAGGATGAAAAATACTCTTGACCTTTAACAATCGATTTTCATTGGATTTTTGTATCATTTCCTTGTTATTATCTGTACCCACTACATTGCTTACATTTTTCACTAAAGGTTATCTAAAAGTTCCTAAGTACAAGAGTAATTGATAAACAGTGAAAGGGAATACAATAAGAGTAATCAGGTAACCAACAATCAAGGTGTATTAAAATTCATGAGAAATCTTGTTGGTATTTATTTTTGCATGAAACTTTGCACCTTATAGTTGGTGGGTTCACCACTTTTCCATTGAACAATACAATGATAACCTTGTTTAAGTTTTACTTGTTCTCAGTATTATTGTTTGTCTTTGTTTTTCTCCTTTACACTTAACTTGGAGATGCCTTACAAAAATCCTTGGAATGATTTAAATGATGTATTTGGTAATCTCATTGCCTTTTGATGATTTGTGAACAATTATAATCATATTCTTTCACAAAGGTTATATTGAACCTTGTCCAACCTAATTTTTGGTGGCAAAATCTCTAGAGAAAACCTCAAGAACTATATCTTTGAAAGCCCCGCATTTCATTGCTACAAAAATGGCATGAGAAACAAAGGAATGAGGTTGGGTTTGAGTCCCAAGTAGCTTTGGCAAAATAGATGCTCCTCTAACTTCATACCCAAGTTGAAGAAAAAAATTTCTACATGGTACAATCCTTGGGGTGTGCTTCTAGACTATGTTACTAGAAATAATAAATAGAAATGGGTTTTGAAGGTTTTAAGGAGAGAAACATTATAGGTGGTATATGAAAGAACTATTAAATTTTAACAATTTGTTTACCAAAAAATATACAAATCATTTAACTTTAGAAAAGTACTTACATATATCATATTGGGGTTTACTATCAAGAGCTAATAAATCCATCTTTTTTTTTCGCACAGGATAACCACCTTCATTGTGACATATTTTCAATTTCACTATATGGTATCCTTTAGCAGGGAATATAAAAATACAAAAATATAGTGTAGGAAATATGTAAAACATCACCACGAATATCAAATTTAGAACAAAAACCCGTCTAAATGGAGAGGTCAAGATAAGTACAAAATCAAAATGGAAAGATTCTAAAATGATTACATAATAATCAATAAAATTAATTTTTTTAATTCTAGGTTCTTTGGCATCAATGTTTGGGTATCTCCCTCTAGCTTCAGTATTGGTCCAAAGCCAGGGTTTTGGTTGGAGTACTTTCTCCCTAATTCTCATTATGGTACTTCATTGTATTCTATATACCTATTGACCTATTCTAGTAACTCATGAGAATTAATATGATTTCTTCCTTCAATGTTTTTGTTGATTTGGCTAGTCATCTTCCTATTTGTAGATGCCTTCTATGGAAACAGAGAGTTGCGGTCCTAGTCTTAACCAATAAAAAAACAAGTTTGATTTTGGCCAAATTCACATCATCCCATAATTTTATAAATGTATCTAAATTTTTAAACAATTAATAGTGTTACTTCAAAAAATCAATAGCCTAGACATAGCATACTTGATGAAGTGCCAATAAGAGCATTATAATTGAGTCCATCATGGTGACTAAAATTTAAGTTTCATGAGCACAATATCATTATTATTGACATCTTCTTATGTTAACTAAATGGATTTTTTCCCGCCCTTTTGATGGTGTATAGAAGGCTAGAAGAGCACCAACATTCATAGTTACAAGTCTAGCTCCATTTTTTATTACGAAGAGGCATATTGAATCTAGAAAAATACAATATACACAAGACCTGATACCGAAAGTGGTATCCAATTGTGTGCATTATCTTGATAGACATTAAAAATCTGCTACAAAAAGCATCCATGGATTAGATGTTTTTATTATTTTTATAGAATTTGATTAATGTGGTAATACATTTTGTATACAGATATTGAAGAGTTCAATAAGCATGCCTATTGGTTGACTGTGTTATAAGATAGGAACATGGTCATATTATAGTCACAACATAAGAAAGATAACACCATATTGAAGCATAAACATAAATATGTCAAAGTCACCTTCTGGTTTGATTTTTTTAACTTTTTAAAACCTCTTATTTTAGACATTAAATCTCTTATTTTTGTAACTTTTTAAAACCTCTTATTTTACATGTATTTAGACATTAAATCTTATTATTGTCTTTATTCACATTAAAACAATAAAAACATTTTTTTCACAATAATGTACTCTAAAATGGAATGATTTTTATTGAGGTTTTTAACAAGTTAGTCTAAGAGGTCTTATAGAAACATTTTCCTATCCTTGTTTTAAAGAAATCCATATAATGGATTTCCTTAAAAATAGAAAAATCAAATTAGGTCATATGTCAGAGCGATGCTTAGTATAGGTAATCAAAGTTACGGTAACCCTAGAGACTAATACAATGAGAATGTGGTTTATGTGGTATGAGAGAGAGAGAGAGAGAGATTATTTCTACCAAATAAACTACATAAACCACATTCTCGTTGCACTAGAATTAAAAAAATGATCTCTCTCTCTCTCTCTCTCTCTCTCTCTCTCTCTCTCTCTCTCTCTCTCTCTCTCTCTCTCTCTCTCTCTCTCTCTCTCTCTCTCTCTCTCTCTCTCTCTCTCTCTCTCTCTCTCTCTCTCTCTCTCTCTCTCTCTCTCTCTCTCTCTCTCTCTCTCTCTCTCTCTCTCTCTCTCTCTCTCTCTCTCTCTCTCTCTCTCTCTCTCTCTCTCTCTCTCTCTCTCTCTCTCTCTCTCTCTCTCTCTCTCTCTCTCTCTCTCTCTCTCTCTCTCTCTCTCTCTCTCTCTCTCTCTCTCTCTCTCTCTCTCTCTCTCTCTCTCTCTCTCTCTCTCTCTCTCTCTCTCTCTCTCTCTCTCTCTCTCTCTCTCTCTCTCTCTCTCTCTCTCTCTCTCTCTCTCTCTCTCTCTCTCTCTCTCTCTCTCTCTCTCTCTCTCTCTCTCTCTCTATGGGATTTATATGGAACTTTTGGTGGCGTTGCTTCAAATTTTTAGGGCATTGGCATAAAACATGACGACAAATAATATTTATCGTCAATTGTTTTTATCATAGAAATATGCTAATGATATTTCACAAATTCATGCACTTGAATCGATTAGAAGAACTACACACCTACACAAAGATTAAAAAAACCTCAAATTGGCATGGAATGAGTGGATTTTGGGTTTTCTTCCTTCGACAATTCCTCCCTAGAATTTAAAGTTTTAAGTATTTTTAGTTGTTGATAGATATGTGAATGAAAAATATATATGATGCAAATGTTTTCATAATATTAATGCACATGGGAAATATAATTTGTACTCTTTCCATAATAATATATGAAAGGAGGGGCATGATAGACATGGTTTAGCACACTATTGCGCAACACTTTTATTTCAAGGTAAATATTATATCATGTCAATAGTTTCTTCCTCCCAATATGTGGAAGTGTACTAGCTACCGACTCCCTCGAACCTAATTATTTTATCCCATGATAGCATGAATTCCCAACTTAACATAAATTAAAGTAATTTTAAATCAATATTATCATTTACAAGTTCAAGTTACCATGTTTATTACATTTATGTTGTGTTTGATCATTGTTCCTTATTTTGGCTTTTGAAATATAAAAATTACAAATATATTTATCTTTTGGATTGGAAATAACTATTAGGCACATCCAAGGAAGCATGATGTTGGGTACCATAGTAGAAATAATATGGTTTTTTATCATTGTTCCCTTATCTCTTATATTGGTGATAGCCACCAAGGCCACCCAAGGAAGCATGATGTTGGGGACCATAGTAGAAAATATATGGCACTAGATCATTATTCCTTTATCTCTTATATTGGTGATAGCCACTAGGGCCATCCAAGGAAGAATGATGTTTGGGAACTATATGAAAAAAAATTAACACATGACCTTATTCGCACCTGACCTATCGAGTTCGTGTCGAGACAGCTGGTGTAGAATAGATGTGAATGTGAGTGTGATAATGGGGATTGAGCTAATTGGGAAATCTTATATCTTCAACATGCAATATCGATTGGTGAGTCTAAGGAAACTAATTCTTTCCTAACTTGAAGTGGTGTGATAGCTCGGTATGAGATAATAGTTGCACAGAGACTCCAATCAATGTCAAGCTCTGTCGAGATTCTATTTATTGATTGTTGAACACACAGAAAATGACCTACAAGCACCTCGTATGGATTTCAAGACAAGGTCATGGAAGTAATAACGAGAGGTGTGGTGGAGCCACAGGGATTTATGGGTGATTTTATGATCTGGTCAAGAAATAGCCTTATCATCTATTGTGTTCGGTGAGGAAAGTTGTGTGATAATGTCTAGTGGAAGTAGTGAAGATCTGAATAATAAAGTACGTAAACTAGTGTCGATGTCTAATTGATTAGTAGGCTCGTTGGCTTATGGGACCTGAGGATCAAAATCAAAGACTTGTGGAGGTTGTGGCCCTTGTATGGTCATACACGTAATCAAAACTTGTTTCTAGGAGCAGCCCAATAGTCGTAGGCTTGATTAGTAGCAATGTTTAGTGTATTGATTTGTTCTATTTTCTCAGCAAAAGTTACAAGTGTGCGTAAGACTATCAAATGTAAACTAGTATCAATGTTAGTTATCAATTTTGGCATGTTGGGTTGTGGGACCAAGGGATCACAATTGTATGTCTTTTCCTATTGTGGACCATTGATGGTCATACAAAATGAAACAAATGATTTTGATAAGAAAACTAATTACTGAAGGAAATCTAATCTATGTTTTTAGAGTTTTCACAATATATCGATCAAAGCAATAAAAGAAAACTAATCTATTAAAGGAAATATTTTTGATCTTTTCTAATTTTTAAGAAATGCGTTCTAATCTAATAAATAAACTAAAGACAAGTAATCATCCAGATGTAGCTGGTTACTTGTGTGAATGTGTGAATATAATCTAAAACAAATAACTTAATCCAACTAAAACCCTTTAAACCCTACCTCAGAGATGAAGAACAAATCATGACCCTGAAAGGGCTATTGTTCCCCATAACTTCCCTGGTAATGTTAAAGAGAAAACTTCCTAATGATTTGATCTACTTGTGATTGCCTAACCTATTGAAATGAACAATTTTCTACTCTATTTGATATGTAATTGAAACTAGTGATTTGAAATTGACAATTTAACAAACAAAGCAAACAAACACACAATTCTAACCTAGATAAGCAAAAGCTTTGGAAAATCCCATTGTATCTATATTTTCCCCTCAGTATGTTCCTTTCTTTCTCCAAGTGTTCATGTGAGTCCAAGGGATTGGGAATGAAATAACAATAGTAGGAGGATGGCACTTGAGTAATGGCATATTGATATCAGTCCGGATGAAATGTAAGTAGAAGAGAGATAGCAATAGAGATTAGAGCTTGGCTATGTAATTCCTAGCAAGATTGTGGCAGAAATACAATGCAAGATACACAAAAATTCTTAGGCCTTTTTCTTGAATACAAGCATGAAATATATAGGAATTGAGGATGGGATGTTCCTTCATGCACAAGGTAAGAAGAAGTAGTCCAACTAATTAAATCTATTTAAAAATAGGAGGAAGGAGAACCAAGAAATCAAAGCTAATTTTAGACAATTTGGCTCACGGATGCATGCTAAAATTGAAATTAAGTGAACTATCGCATGTTAAAACATGCAAGAAAGAATCTGAAAAATTGGCAGGACCTTCACCCTATGCGGGGTGGCGGTTTCAGGATCATGTGCCCTATTTTGGGCAGCGGTCTCGAATCTGTCGCCTAGGTAAGGTGGCGGTCCTAGCACTAAAGGCCAAAACATGCGCAGAAAGAGGCAGAAAGCTAGAAAAAGTGTGGGAAGGCTAAGTAAAGATGTCTAGGAAACAAATATACACTATGAATGGGATTTGGAGCTCGAACACCTTCTTAAAAGGACCTAAATCATCATTGGGGACTTTTGTAACTATTTTTCGACAATGTAGCACATGCAATTTTGGGTGCGTATATATTGCCCCCTTAGAGAAGCGTCTTAGCCATGAAAATACGTAAAATGTAGATTCCTAGTATTGTGTTCTCAAAAAGGGGAGTAATAAGTTATACCGACATGCCCATGTTTCAAATGTTATCGGCCAAACTCCTGCTACCTGCAAGAGAAAAATAAGACTCAAGTTCAGATAGATAAAACATTGAAAAATAAACACTAAATCAAAATGACAAGAGGACTTACCATTTGTGTGGGGATATAAAGATATACCTATGTCAACACTCCATCCCTATGAAAACATACACTCAAAACGAGGTTAAAAATAACATATATATATATATATAAAACTCACTTTTCAATTCATTTGTGCATTCTCGATTTGGTGAATTTGGAGCTCTGGATTCACAGTGACCATTTCTAATGAGAGTATAGCCATAACAACAGATTCTGAGATAGTTATCATTCCTCCACTTGCGGGAGATCGACCAATGCATGGTCAAAGGTTGGTTATTTTCACTTTTGTCTTTTTATACCTAAAGTGTAAAAAAATTGAAAAGTTCACTAGAGGGGATTATTTTAAAAAAAAATTGTCTTGAATGGGTCTCTAAGGGGCGCCCATAAGGCATTCTTTTATTTGGTCAAAAATGGTCCTTTTTTTTTTATTTTTGAGCATTTTTAGGGTTAAGGGAACGTTTGGAAAATCAGCTCATGACCGCCACCCAAAGCAGGACAGCATTCACAGGACCGTCGCCCTACTTAGGCAATAGTCTTGGAACCGCCACCCTAGATTGGGTGGTGGTTCTGAATAGAATGACCAAAACATTCACTAACTTGATTTTTTTGGATTTTTCATGTTTTATCATGTTTTTGGTGAGCTTTTATTCTTGTATATGTTACTAACTTGCTCTTTTCTCATGTTTTGGTGAATGCAAAAGAAGAAGGAATATATCCATTGGATTCGAGAAAGAGATTGTGATTGGATCCCTAGGATTCTGGATCATATGACTCGTGGATGAGATGGGCATTCAAAGAAAGGGCAAGTATCTGGAGGATTGCACGGGTGCCCCATGTTGCCCCCACCAGTCACATATTTTGTGACTTTTTTTCCTACTGGGATGCGTAGATCATAACACTTTTTGGTTTCTAAGTGTAAGGGGTGAGTGGACCATCACTCTGGAGGATGTATACCACATCCTTGGGCTCCCACCCTCTTGGGGAGACTGAATTTAGAGACATCGGGATCCGTGAATGTGATGACATAGTGGGCCACATATATGGGAGACGTCATTGTCTCATCTGGTTCAAAGAAGGGGATGAAATTCTGTCAATTACTATTGCTCCTATTCTGATCATTCGAGAGACATTATGGGTATCTTGTCCTCGTGATTGATCAAGGACAAGGGAGGTGACACTCTTCTCTACTGTTGGGATCCCATTATCACATAGATTGAGGGACATGGCTGTAGGTATGCATGGGGAGTAGACATCCTAGGGACTACCTACCATGACTTATACAGGGTAGTTTGATTACAGGGGCAGTCACTGAGCCACCCCACTCTTGTCATGAGTTGGGTATATGAGCATATCACCCCTTATGGAAGGGGAGTATAGGTATTAGACCCAGGGGGCCATCTTTGCAAAGTGAGGTATACATCTTTGTTAGTTCTTAGGACATCTCATCAGTCGATGGCTTCTTTGACTATGGAAAACATGGTCGTCACCCCTACCAAGACATGGCAGGGTTATGGGAACATGAGGTGACCACAAGGTGATAGATTGTTCTACTACAAAGCTAGCTAGTTGACAAAGACTTAGTATTTTATCCTACCATATGCTGACATACTTCCCCCAGTGGTATCATTCTATAGGACCATTTAGGAGGCCCGAGAGGGGCCCTAGAGAACATCTCGGTTGGACAGGTGGTTACTTGTGTGTGCTATTGCAGCTTAGGCACATGGTTCATTCTCAACGGGTAGCTAGTGCCCCTTGAGCACCTTTACTCTAGATTGCGGTCGCTCTTCTTGACAAATGGAGAGGAGGATGATCCTATTAGTGTGGAATTTGATTTTTAGGAGCATACAAGAGACGAGATCAAGAGGAGAAAATCAAAGAGGAGATTGAGGAGGATGAGGGGGTGATGTTGAGACCGACAAGGCAGCCCATATGACAGAGGAGGAGAGAGTAATCCTGAGTGGCATGACACTCAGGAGATGTTGAGATCCACACATGAGGAGGCTAGTGCAGAGAGAGACCTTGGTCTCAGAGGAGCCATTTCCTCTAGATGGGGAGGGGGATGATGAGTCCGAGATCGACAAACATTTTACCTCTAGCTTTGAGAAAGCCCCATAGCCGCTAGCACCATCGCAGCAGCAATCACTAACCCTACCTGGATACCTAGAGATCCGAGTATGTTTGATACTCTTCTCTCAACTTTGTTAATTTGAAACCTTAGTTTTGGTATTATCTTTTTATTTACATTTTCTAGTTTTTCTAACTTATCTATTTCTTCCTTTTCCCTACTTGCAAAGAACTATACAGAGAGTGGAGAGATCTCATCCGATGGGTGTGTGTGGACACCCTACTGATCCCCTCAAGGAATACCCAAGTTGATTTGATTAATGATTCATGTCACTACTAGCTTGCGGTAGACACACTAACATGTTTGCTCTTGTTTGGAGGATAGTGGAGGTGGTGACCTCCCTTCGTACCAAAGTGGCTAGATATGAGGATTTCAAGCATCTAATGAGGTGAATGTATTCCCACACTAAGACCACATCCAACGGCCACCATGATGAGAATTCACACCATTTGGTTCACTCCCAACGATCATCGCAGCCATAGTAGGATCCCTGGACATGGTCGTGCACCATCCGAGGGATCCCATAGGGATTGATAGGCCATTGGGCCATTTATTGCTTTGTTTCCATTTTTCGAGCACTATACGATTTTTTTGTATATTTTGGGCTCATTGCAAGCATTTTGACCATGCCTTAGCGCATGATGGCATTGTATAGAAACTTGACTCACTATGATATATACAGACTTTTATTTTTGGTTTAGTAATCCATTGTATCTGAGTTGACTCTCTTTTGGTTTATTTCTCATGTGTACTCTAGATGTTTAAAATTTTCATTTTTCTATGATTTCAAATGCATGCAGTGGGTGTGAAATGATAATAGAATGATTTCTTTTTGTATTTTATAATGTTGATATATGATAATGTGAACACAATGTGATGTTGAACTTTAGTTTCTTTAAGAAATCTTTGATACTTCATATTTTCTTGGAAAAATGTGGTGATATAGTGATATGATAAGTAAATGTACTTGCCCCACTCCCAACTCCACACAACCAATAGGATGTGAGGGCTCAACACTAAGAGCCGAAAGGGCACAAGTTAAGAAATTTTATTGAATGGTAATGATGAGGGAAAGACAATGGTTTGACAGACCAAGTTGAGACACTACAACCTCACCCTACTCAAGTTACCTCATAGCTTAGAATGTGATTTACTTTTCATTTTATCTAGACTTAGATCCGTAGATGGCTACTTGGTTGACAAAATCTGGTTTTGAGGTTTTAAACTCTTTTGGAATTTTGGACATCTAACTCACTTTGTTTTTGACTATGATTTCACAACATTTGAATGAATTATTTATAACTTTCAATTTTATAAAAGATACCCCTACACCTTGCCCCATGCTACCAAAGTAGGAATCATGGGATCATCACCATGGACAAGGAATAGGTGAGTAAGGGAATTTCTCTCCTTTCCCAACCCTACATCACTAGTAAGAGATGCAGGCTCAACACCAAAGGTTGGTAGGGCAAAGAAATGTGTAAAATAAAAATTTTATGTGGATTTTCATTTGACTTACTTATCTAGGAAAAATGTTTAGTATGTTCTTATTTCCAAAGATATTTTTATGGGATAGATGTGACACCATGAAGCTTCTATAACAGACTATAGGAAAAGACACCTAATCTAGAAAGATACTATAAGTAGAACCAAGTATACAAGCCTTGGTATGATCACAATCAAAACTTTTTCTTATCCTATTTGAACTGATGAAATGATTTGAAAACAATTGATGATACCATGAAAAATTGAAGACATGTGATTTGAATGTTTTTCAAAGTTTTTAGGAGTTATAAGAATAAATCCCTTAATCAAAAATTTTATGGAATGAGCTAGAAAATGAAAGTGCAATGTAGATGCAGTAATGTACATATGAAAATGATAATGGATCATGCGTAATACCTCTTTAGGTGAAGAGAGTTCACAGATTCATTAAACTCCTCACCCTCTAGTGTACACAGGAGAAATGCCCCATTTTTGTAGTCTTCTACTACTTGATATGGACCCAACCACCTAGGTCTGAATTTTCTTCCCTCGCCGATTTTTTTGTCTATCTAGCTATCAAGTCTTAAGACCAAATATCCCTCATATATTTCATGCTTGTAAACCTTATTGTTGTATTTACGATCCATCCGGTCAACGATAAACATTGTGTCATTGTTCAACGATTGATTCTAACCTCATCAAGACTTTCTAATTGAGAGAGTCATGCTTCTTGATAACCTTCTTCTCCCAAGATTCCATGCAGTGAAATACGGAGACTCGGTATTTCAACCTTGAGCGGTAAAATTGCTTCCGCACCAAATACCAAAGAAAAGGGGGTTACTCCTGTTGGTGTTCGACTAACGTCCAATGTGCCCACAAGATTGGGAAAAACTTTAAATGACAATCTTATTTGTTCTCCTTTACGGTCTTAAGGAGGATGGACTTTAATGTCTTATTCTTAGCCTCAGCATGTCCATTGGCCTAAGGATAATAAAGAGAATTCATATGGTGACTTATCTTGAAATTTTCACACAATTAACACACATGTTTGTTCTTGAAAGACGTGCCATTATCTAAGATAATGACTTGTGGGACCCCGTACCTACAAATGATCTAGTTTAAGATGAACTTAATGATCACAAACCTAGGCACAGTGGTAAGAGGCATGGCCTCTACCCACTTGGTAAAGTACTCTGTGGCTGTGATTATGAATTTATGGCCATTTGTTGATGAGGGAGAGAATTTCCCTATTAAATCTAGGCCCCATGTGGAAAAGGGCCATGGGGTTGCGATTGGTTACAAAGCTTGTGCCGATATGTGGATCTTGTGGGAGAATTCTTAACATTTGTGGCATCTACGCACAAACTCTACTGCGTCATGCTCTAGAGTGGGCCAGAAATATCCCATCCAATGTATCTTTCAAGTAGTGGCATGGCCGCCGAAGTGACCTCCACATACTCCACTATGTGACTCATAAATAATCTTTTCAGATTCTTCTACATCAAAAATCTTAACAACATTCCATCAAAGACCCTACGATAAAGCACTTGCTCTAAAATAATGTACTTAGCAGAATGATGCGTAGCCACCTTCTTTGTTGCGATGTTGCCCCTTCTGGATACGTATGGTCCACTATAAAATTAATGATTTCAGTATACCATGGACATGCAAAAATAGGGGGCCTAGTCTCGATAAAGCATACACACTCATCAAGGAATTCGGATCTACCGATCACCTCCATCTAACAAATTATCAGCCAACCAATCTGTAATTATTTTTCCTTTGACGGATTTCTGATTAATAAATGTTAGCTCAAATTTTCCCATCAGATTTATGAAGTACCCGACCTTCTTAGATAAGGATCCTTATGTCAGGAATGTCTGCAAGTGATATGACTTAACAATAACCCTCATTTCTTGATTCAGCATATGATGTCTCAAGCGCTTTATTGTAAAGATATGGCAAGTAATTATTTTTCTACCTAGGTGTAACGTGTCTCATAATAAAGCAACATTCAATTAATAAAATAGACCGCATACTCTCGTTTATCATCATCCTCTTGAGCCAACATGTAGGCTAGAAAAACATTTGTAGCTCGTGAATACAAGATCAAAGGGTGATCTGGTCTAGGCAAAATTAGCATGGGAGGGGACAATAAGAATCATTTAATTGACTCAAATACCTTATTACATTCATCTATCCAATTAATTCAGGAATACTTTTTCAGAAAATTGTTGATTGGGTGAATAGAAAAGGTCAAGTCAGGGATAAATCTTCAGATTGCCCCAATTTTTCCAAGAAAATATTTGATGCTAGATTCATCCGTTGGTGGAATCATTTCCAATACATCTCTAATTTTGGTTGGGTTTACATCAATTCCTCATGAAGATATGATGTACCCCAAAATCTTGGATCCTGTTACACCGAATACACTCTTTCTGGATTCAATGTGATGTCGTATTTGATTAAGTGAGAAAGGATGATACGAAGCACCTTTGGGTGATTGTAGCGCTTTACGCTTTAACCAAGTGCCGAGTCATCCATGTAGGATTCCACAATCTTATGTATAAGATCATGGAATATATAAGTCATCACTCATTGGTATGTAGCACCAGCATTCTTAATCTTGAATGGCATGATAGCATAACAATAGGTTCCCAAGGAGTTATAAACGTAGTTTTGGCCTGATCCTCTTTAGATATTTTGATCTGATTATACCCAGAGAATCCATCCATAAGAGACAAAAACTCAAAACTATCTATTGTGTCAACAATAACATCAATGGATGGTAATGGGAAATCATCCTTGGGACAAGCCTTGTTTATATCCTGAAAATATATGCAGATGCGGATCTTTCCATTTTTCTTGAAAATGGGGACTATGTTAGATACCCATTGAGAGTAGTCAACTAGCTTGATGAATCCCACCTAGAGGAGTTTCATCACTTCTTCCTTCACCATGAGGGCCACCTTTGGCTTCATGGGCCTTGACTTTTTCTTAATTAGCTTTGCATCTAGTTTGGTGACGAGATTGTGCACTACAATGTGTGATGTAATCCCCATCATTTATTTGTAATTAAACATGAATGCTTTTTTATGCTCCTTGAGAATTTAGGTATGTATTTCAACCTCCTCAGGAGTTAAAGAGGACCCTAGCTTCAAAATCTTTGGTTCTTCCTCGGTCCCAATATTTATATCAATTGTTCCCTTGATTAAGGAGGCATTGCCTTCTTCAAACTCAGGCGGGGCCAGAGGAAAATATAAATCCCCCTCTTCTCCTAGCTTAAAAATTTTGAATTCCCTCCCAGGGGAAGACTCTGTCATGGGATTTCCAAAGTAGGAAGAAGAGTGTGGAATCAGGGAAAGATTAACCTTGTTATGTGTAAGATGTAACTCTATAAGAGCGTTTAAATATTCTAGAGTTTCTTTGTGAATTTCAACGTGATCTCGTAATGACAAACTCACTCTTAGTCTCTACATATGTTAACATTGGAGTTAGTAACATCTTACAAGCCAAAGGTTCTACACGAACCGAGACTATGAAGTTTGAATCTTCCAACTCACCGCTTGGAGTGAAGTGAGAAGCGGAAGTTGTGATCGAGTCTACAAGGAGATTTTGGTCTCGTGGAATTGCTTCGATTGATATGAAGTCAAACCTCTTTGTTAAATTCAGAATTTTTGTTTTGTAGAGTTGTAAATGCTCATCTCTAGTCTCATATACTTCAGATACTTAATTTGCAACCAGTTGTGAATCACCCAACACCCTGATATTAAGAGCACCCATTCTTTTGGCTACGATGAGACCAAGTAGAAGGGCTTCGTATTCAGCCCCATTATTTGTGCACTCAAAGTTTAATTTGAAGGAAAAAGGTAGAATCCTTCCCTTAGGAGAGGTAAGAATCACACCTACCCTAGTGCCAAAATGGAATTTGGCTCCATCAAAATGGAGAGTCCAACAGTTACTTGGAAAAATGGACATTGGATCATCTTTTGAATCTTTCTCCTTTACTTCAGTTACCTCAACCATACAAACCTCATTTGTTGGAAGAGAACCGAGTCCTAGGGTATGTCCCATGCCCATAGAATCAAAAGGAAGGAGAATTGGTAAATATTTTTCCAATAGCTCGACAATATTTGTTGTAGTTCCTAATGATATTGTCTCTATGATGACAGTTTCATCTTTGACTCTCGAATGCCTTCAATCAAACCTGTGACTTCTAATTCTCGTTGTAGGAACCAATTTTCCTCTGGTACCGAGCTTGTAGGTTTATTTAAATTATTTTTAGGAAGCTCAAACTCAGAGTGGACCCCTGGCCTCTTTTTCAAATTAGCTAGGTGTATGTCAAAGGGTTTTGGATCACCCTGCACCACAAAGACCTTCCCTAAATGCAAGAACCTAACTTCCTGAAACAAAGTGGAGGGAATCACCTTCATGCGATGAATCCAAGGATGGCCAAGGATCATATTATAGTTGGTTTCCCGATCTATAATATAAAACTTGGTTAGTACCGTCTTAGGTCCAAGGGTGACCGGAAACACTATAGTTCCGATTGATGTTGCTTTGAGGTTGTTGTAGCCCCTCAATGTATTTCGTGTCGAAGAGAAATTGGTCTCTCCATACCCTATATTTTGAAGGAAAGAGAAGGGGACTATGTTGACTATTTCCCCATCATCAATCATTACATGCTTTACATAGTTGAGGCTTGATGTTAGCCAAATGACCAAGACCCAACGATTCTAGAAGAGCAGCCCTATGAGCAGGGGAATTATTTAATAGATCCATGAAGGAAATGTGTGAGAATGTCTTAGTTAAGTTGTTTATCAAATCATAAGCTCCTACTTTGGATTGTTTAGCATGTCATGAGTGTCATCGATGTATTTAGGTAGATCGGAATAGGCTATGAAGAATAATCCTTAGTTCTAGTAGCAGTGTTAATTTGGATTTTAGTATCCAACTCTACCAACCCCACAAATTTCATTTTTAGTGACCATCTAAATGAGGTGTCACTTGTGGGTTTGACAAAGTTGAGGCTTCGCGATCATGGGTCCCTATTACAATACCTTTGTTCAAACCATTGGGATCTATTCTATCGTCCTTTGGATGCATGGGGAGAGGATCATTAAATATTCCAAGCGGTGTGTTCTGTGGAGATACTATTGGTCCCATGTAGGTGTTTTGAGTGGGTGCTGTTGGGTTTTCCAAAACATGTCAACAAATAATTGTCTTTGATCCTCTGGAAAACATTGTAAAAACTTGTTACAATCATGGCATGTTCTTGTGTCATGCCTACAAACCCTATGGAAACCATAATATAAATTAGGATCGTAATCTTGTGGCCTTTGGTTTACTCCTTGTTGTGGCCTGAAATTACGTTTATTATTTAGTTATTGATTGTTATTGTTAAAATTTGGGAACCCTTGCCCTTGATTCTGAAATTTGTTTGGATACCCGCCTAGGTATGGGTTAGGGCCTTGGGTCTATGTTTATCTTGGTTGTTGAGGTTTTTTTTTATGTTGTTATTGATGGTTAAAATCCACACAATTTACTGAGGGCAAGAAGTTATTGTTTCTTTGATTATTGTCATTGATATTGTTGTTTGAGGTGATTGTATTAGGATCATTAATAATGTTAGATTTCTTGGTTGGTCTATCACTCCATCCATCATGACTCCACGATTCTTATCAAGTATTTTTGTCCTTGGTTGTTATTCGTGTTGTTGGAGTAACTGGGGTTATTTTTATTAGGGGTGACTAACCTTCCATTATATCCATAAGTGTTATGACCAATGTCAATGGCTGCTTGGTCAATTTAAAGAGAACCCTCTAGCATCTCTCGCATAGCTCCTTAGTGGGAAATTTTGTACCTCTTTCTTTTTCACCATGTTGAGAGAGTGGAGAAACAAATCACAAAGCTTTGTTTGATCCATATTTGGAGCACTTGCAAAGGATTAGAGAACTTGTCGCCACCTTTAAATGAAATTGGTTGTAGACTCGTTGTGCTTTTACTTAATATTAAGGAATTACCTTATTCTTGTTCTCAAAAGTTTTTCATATCAAAATCTTTAATAAATTTGATACAAGTAGCTTGAGAAAGTGTATTGAAGCCTCGAGTATCCTATAGTACCAATCAAGAGCAATACCTTCTAGTTTCTTAGAGAAAAATTTTACAATGACTGTGTCCCATGGGAGTAGCTCTCGAATGTCCATTGCATAAGTCTTGATGTGGGTGTTAGGATCGCCCTCCCCTTTGAATTTCGAACATCAAGAAAGGGTCTCGGGAGCATGACTATCTCGAATGGAGAAGTCTAGGGGCTCCTTAAGATATTCAGAATAGGTCCCCATTGCATATGTTTCGACCATTGAATATTCTTTTTGGGGAGGTGGAGGTTGCATCAATTGCTAAAATAGGACAACATAGATATTTTTGGGGCATATGGCATCCCTTGCGGTTGTCCATATGGACCTAGGTAGGTGTACATGTCCCCTTGTGGAGATTTAGAATACATGTGTACATAGGGGGGTTGATTACCTTGATATGGAATCGAAGGCATGTAGTCAGGGAACGTTGTATTTCCGGGCCGGTATGGCATTTGAGAACATACTTCAAGCCAAGTGCCTATCAGTAGATATACATACATGGCATGAGGGGGCATACCCAAGGTGCCCGTCCTCGTAAGCATATCTCTAGGGTTTTGAGTACTTATATAAATTGGAGGATTCTATGTAGTAGGTATTTTTCCGTAATTCTATGGGTAGGGAGAAGTTTGTGCTTTCCCCGGTATGATTTTTGAGTATTTTGGGAAATATCTAGCTCCTTGAATTTGTCTACCAAAGTTGAGATGACATCACCCGTTTACGGGTGGTGCTTTTCTTAGGTGCTTTTTGTTGAACCCTCGAGGTTGTTGAGGAGTATGGTATCTTGCTATGAATTGTTCACTATGTTGCCACCCCTCATTGCAGTATTTTCGGTTGGTGGAGGGGTAGCATTATTGTTTTAGAGCATAACATCACCTTTTCCTTGCAACCTATCAAAAGCTTGGTTCATGTTCTGGAAGTGTTTTTCACTCCTAGCATATCGTGCTAAATATTCCTCATCTAGATGTGGGAGTTGATTTGATTGCATGCTAATGGGCTATTGAAATAATACCTAAGGAGATGAACTTGCTTCACTAGTGAAATTCATGTTGTTTGAACTTGATTGTTCATGAGGATAGGTCTGTGTGACTTGTTCAAGCTCCTTAATATGTACATTAGCTCTCTGAAGTAGAGGGTTTTGATCTGTTGAGTGATTGTCTATCCACATTGAAAGTGAAGGTGATTATTTTGGTATACTTGATTGGTAGTTGTACATGTCAAAACCTAGGATGGGTCGACCGTACTCATTATATCCTAACATATTCAGGGGGTATAAGAATACCCGTAGAATAAAGGATGGACAAATAAAGTGGAAACATTTAGAGGATATCTCTTCACGTCAGGTTCACCAATTTGTACAATAGAAAATCAACACATGACCTTATTCACACCCAACATCTCGAGTTTTTTCTGAGACAACCGGTGTAGAATGAATGTGAATTTGAGTGTGATGATAGGGATGAAGCTAATTGGGTGATCTTATATCTTCAACATGTAATATTAGGATATGTGAGTCTAAGGAAAAGAATGTTCTCCTAACTTGAAGTGTTGTGATGGCTCATTTTGTGATAATAGCTTCTCAGAGACTCCAATCAATGTCAAGCTCTACCAATAATTTGTTTTTTGGTTTTTAAAAATGCATAAAATTACCTACGGGTGCCTCATATGGATTTCTAGACAAGGTCATGGAAGTAAGAACGAGAGGCATGGTGGAGCCATAGGGATTTATGGGTGATTTTTGGTCTATTCTAGAAAGTCTTATCCTGATCGACTACTATGTTCAATAAGGAAAGTTGTGTGATAATGTCTGGTGGAAGTGGTGAAGATTTGAATACTAATGTACACAAACTAGTGTCAATATCTAACTAATTAGCATGCCCGTTGGGTTGTGGGACCTGAGGATCACAACCAAAGACTCGTGGAGGTTGTGGCCCTTGTATGGTCATGTGCGTAATCAAACCATGTTGCCAAGAGTATTCCAATAATCATAGGCTTGATTAGCAGTGATGTTTAGTGTATTGAGTTGTTCTATTTTCTTAGTAAAATTTATAGGTGTGTGTAAGACTGTCAAATGTAAACTGGTATCAATTTCAGTTATCAATTCTGGCCCATTGGGTTATGGGACCAAGGGATCAAAACTGTATGTATTTTCTTGTTGTGGACCGTTGATGGTCATACAGAATGAAATAAATGATTTTGATAAGAAAACTAATTACTGAAGGAAATATAATCTATGTTTTTGGAGTTTTCACAATATATCAGATCAAAGCAATAAAATCAAACTAATATATCAAAGGAAATCTTTTTTATCTTTTCTAATTTTTAAGCAATGTGTTCTAATCTAATAAATAAACTAAATATAAGTAATCAGCCAGATGTAGTTGGTTACTTGTGTAAATGTGTGAATCTAATCTAAAAAAATAACTTAATCCAACCCAAAAGCTTCAAACCCTACCTCAAAGATGAAGAAAAAATCATGACCCCTGAAAGGGCTATTGTTCCCCATAACTTCCCTAGTAATGTTAAAGAGAAAATTCCTAATGATTTTATCTACTTGTGATTGCCTAGCCTATTGAAATGAATGATTTTCTAATCTATTTGATATGTAATTGAAACTAGTGATTTGAAATTGACAATTTAACAAAGAAAACAAACAAACACACAATTCCAACTTGGAAAAGAAAGAGCTTTGGAAAATCTGGTTGTATTTGTATTTGTCCCCTTAGTATGTTCCTTTCTTTCTCTCGAGTGTTCATGTGAGTCCAAGGGATTGGGAATGCAAGAACAATAGTAGGAGGATGGCACTTGAGAAATGGTAGCTTGATGGAATTCTGGATGTAATGCAAGTAGAAGAGAGATAGCACAAGAGATCAGAGCTTGGCTATGCAATTCCTAGCAATATTGTGGCAGAAATACAATGCAAGATACACAAAAATTCTTAGGCATTTTTCTTGAATACAAGCATGGAATATATAGGAATTGAGGATGGGATGTGCCTTCATGCACAAGGAAAGAAGAAGCAGTTCCAACTAATTAAATCTATTTAAAAATAGGAGGAAGGAGAACTAAGCAATCAAAGCTAATTTTAGACAATTTGGCTCACAGATGCATGTTAAAAGTGAAATTAAGTGAACCGTCGCATGTTAAAACATGCATGATAGAATATGGAAAAATCAGTCAAGATTGCCACCTGCGCAAGGTGGTGATTTCATGACCGCCGCCCTATTTTGGGTGGTGGTCTCGTAACCGCCTCCCAAGTAGGGCAGCATCATGGCACTAAAGACCAAAATATGCATAGAAAGAGGCAGAAAGCTAGAAAAACCATGGGAAGGATAAGTAAAGATGTCTATGCAATAAATATACTCGTGAATGGGCTCTAGAACTCAAAAACTTCTTGAAAGGACCTGAATCATCATTGGGGACTTTTGTAACTATTTTTCGACAATGTAGTACATGTAATTTTGGGTGCGTACGGGAACATAGGAAGAAAAATTTGAATATAATATCGATCTTCTTGACATCTCTCTCTTGTAGGGTCACCTTATACCCTTTTGGGTGAAATATTTTGTCAAGGAAAAATATGCAATTTCATCAATTCTCACAAAACAAAGTGCCTCCTCTTACAAATGGGGAGGATCCTATTTATTGAAATTCAGAAACTATGTGTAGTTTGGTGCTAGACTAAAATATAAAGAGACTAAATCCCAAGGAAATTGGATAAGCACCCTTGTTGTGACTGCAATAGTAGACTAGAGAGGGAGAAATTTTTAGGTAAGGGAAGAGAGAGAAATGAGAAGGGGAATTTTATTAATGAGATGAACTCATATTTCATCAACTACAACTTAGAGGTGATTCTAGTTTCAATTAGAGGAAACATGCAAGCATAACACAACATCATAGAAAGATAGTGAAACAGATAATGCAAGATAAATACAAAGCCTTATCAAGATATATTCATTCCAAAAATAAGGCACAAAGTCCTTCAAATTCTTACAAATGCTAGCATGTGCTCAAATGAGTGAAAATATGAGAATGGAGGAAAATATCAATGCAAGAAATAGAATAATTACATCATGCTAAATAGAGAGAGAGAGAGAGAGAAATTGATCCTTTGGAATGGAGAGAGCATTCCAATTTATATCCAAAACAAGTGACTCTTCACATTCCCATGTGACTTTTCAACTTAAAGTGTAATCTCAATGAAGAAATAAAAACTTTAAGTCACTTTTACAAAAGTTATTTCTCAATGGAGAAATAGAATGTTAGAGAGAGAAAATAAAAAAGATAATGTATGATCAAAAGAAGATGATCCAGGATGAAGTTATTTTCTTCCCTCATTTTGAGACGAATGTTGTAATTGAATAACATCTTCCTCATCTAGTTATCTAATCAGGGCATGTATTTTCTTGGACTTAGAAATTGTTAGGAAAGTGGGGATAAATAATAAACATAGATTAGATGTCCACCATAAATTTTCCAGGGAATATATTTTATGATTGTACAAAAAGTAGAATGAATTAAAATATATATTGTATGATAAACGGTGAAAGTAAATAACACATAACACAAGATTTAAGTGGGAAAACCTTTCAGTAAAAAAACACTAAAAATATCACTTATCTTTATTGAGAATTGAATTTCTTCTAGAACTCATACTATTTTTAGTAGATCCATTACAATTACATATTAATAAGGAATTAAAAACTATCATTAATATTTTCTCAAGTCCAGAGTACTAGCCCACATATAACTTGCATCATTTTTTATGACTCTTGCTCACGCATGACTCACATAATTTTTTATCCTTTGTAACCAATCTCAAATGAGATCACCTTGTTTTATACAAGGTGGGTGGCCCATTGTATGGGTCACTCTTATAATTTAAATTTGAATTATCAGCCACCTTATACTGGTTAGCATGGGGATCCACCATCTTATGTTTTAAACATAAGTTATAATCCATGACTTTTAGTCTTTGGTCAGTTTAATAAAAATAGTTTCCCACTTAATATTATAAACCCCAACACTCCCCTTAATATTAAGTAGGGAAACATGTAAAATCACCTTTTATATAAAATGAATTACAATCCATAAATCATCAAATGAAGATTTAGGCTAGCATGTAAACACATAAAAATACATGCCAAGTCACTTTTTATACAAAAGGAATTACAATCCATAAACCATCAAAGTGATTTAGGATAGCATGCAACACATAAAAATTATTCCCAAGAAACACATGTCAATTCACTTTTTTATACAAAATGAATTACAATCCATAAATCATTAAAGTTATTTAGGCTAGCATGTAAACAAAACACTTTCATCCATAGATTTTACAAAAGATGCAATACACTACTTTAGTTCTGGGTTTTGAAAAAACGTGCCACATTGCTAATATTTAGTGTTTTTCAGATTTTGATAAATCTATGGTACAAGGCTTAGTGTTCTACATATTTTGAAAATCCACGGAAAAGCTTTTAATGCATATTGGGTTTTAAGAAAAACATTTGGTGGTATAAATTTGTAGTGTTTAGTGGATTTTGGAAAATCCACAATATATTGTGTATAGTATTCTATAGGTTTTTAGAGAACAAAAAATTTGTAGTACACATGAACAATATAAAATTCTCAAGATAATGTGATAACTTATGAAGTCTTACATAAGTGTTGGTGACAAAATTTGTCGATATGGAAAATTAAGTGTTTCCACTAACATTCATGGGGTTATGCCCCTCTGCATTGAATGGTACAACTCTCATTATTGAATGTGAACTGATCTAATCCTATCTAAATTTCTTGGGTTGGCCAAATAGGTTGGGGATCACACAAGAACACTCTATTGAAACTATTACAAAGTTCTTGTATAGAGTACAATGGAGGAAATTACATCGATGAGGGGTTAAGGACAGAAATTAGGAAAGTAAGGTTATTGCTTTGAGTACACCAATTACATATTTCACACCCAATAACCATATTTATTCAACATTCAATTAGAAGAAAGCAACAATGAATCCATTAGTGAGACAAACAAAACTCATATAGACACACTTATTTGAGGCCCATTCATCAAAGATATATATCTATTTTTTATCACCATACTTAAAAAGTGCATATAAGAGAGAGAGAGAGAGAGAGAGAGATAAAATAGAGGAATACATAGGAAAATGGGAATGGAAGAAATGTAGCTTTTATTCCTTGTGTAGTGATGAAATACAAAGCATCAATCAATCTACCAAAATTCACAATTTCTACCAATAACTAAAAATTTTAGGATCCTTTGGAATGGAAAGGTCATCCCAATTTATAGCTTTGTGAATTGACCTTTCATATCTCCCTACATGACTCTTTATGTTCCTATTCCACTTGTGACCTTTTTATTTCTCATATAAGAGACAAATTTAGTATCTCTCTTATAATTTTGAGAGAATACTTTTAAAAATTACAAATATTGTCACTTAAGTGAATAGGAAAAAATACCATGATTTTTACAATGAAGAATTAGAAGAAAGGGAGAGAAGGGAAGAAGGGAAGGGTGTTATTTGAAATTGTTGAATAATTTCCTTCTCATAAAAAACTTGTTGACAATGATCATAGTCTCATTCTTTTGCATGATTCACATACACCCTAGACCACTGAATGAGTGTTTAAAAACATTTTTTTAAGACCACTTAATGTGAACTCGAGATGAACATAAACCTTACACATGATGATGCATTAATTATCTCACCATGAGAGTGACGTTCACTCTCTTATTCCTTATGATTTTACGATTGTCGTTCATGATGTTAAAACTTCTTGACACCTGCATCCCTATTTTAGACATTGTGCTACAAGAGTGTAAAATTTTCCTTAATTACTCTAAGAGGTGTGAGTTATTTCCTATCTCACTTTTCTTGGATAGCTCAATCAAATTATCCATTTCAAGCCACCCATCTCGCCGTCTCACCCATCTCACCGAGCTCAAATGAACTCACTAAGCCCAAATCAACAAACTCCCTGAGCTCACATTACTCAACTCACTGAGCTCACTCCAACCAACTTGCTGAGGGATGATGATGAATCCACCTTGAAAAATTATAAATGATGACTTCCTAGATTTAATTTTAACTGAACTTTGAAATATTTTGAATTTCTTCTAACTACATAATGTTACTGAATTTCTCTTGTTACGCATCGAGGTGATTTGTCATGCTTCTAGACATAGCTGAAGTCAAGATGATGCTTTCAAGACCTATATGGAGGTATCATTTCTCTGTTTGAGATTTGATATCATATCATAACCATGTCAACAGTCTGAAAAGTGGAAAGATGATTCAAAATTGGGTCATTTGTAACTTTTTGTACCCAAAATGGAGACTTTATTTTTTAGTAAGTACGACCAGGACCTTTTATTTTGGAACATATCACTAATTTTACTCATACTTGGTCTCTTGAACCTTCTTGAACATTCCAATTTCCCTATGTTGATGATGTATTACTATTTTTAGACACTTTATATTTTTAGCAAGTTCCTTTTCCAAACTTGTTATTTTGGGAAAATTGCCAATTTTTCCTTGCCTTCCATTTTGCATTGTTTTTTAATGTTCGGATTATTTGAACTTGCATTCGGGGTGATTAATATTTTATCATATGGAGGTAAATAAAATATTATTTTTTATTAAGTTACAAAAATTTCCTCATGTTGTGATGGAAACATTATTTTTAGATTCGGCTCTTCATCGCAATCTCATGCTCCAAATTTCACTATGTTTCACCCACAATAATGCTTGCAAATCAAAAATAATTTTTTTCTGGTGAGGGTTTCAGGTCCAAAAATACCATGGTAGAAATTAATGGATTAAAAAAGCTTCACATATCATATATATTCTTTGGAGAGGAAAAATCATCTCAAACCTTGGTACAATCAATTCTTTCACTCGTCGATAATGAAAAATCTTCATTCTGGCAACCACAAATGCTTCTAAGGGAATTTTGACATGGCATCTAAAGAAATTATAGGTTTAATGGAATTTTTCAGTAGCCTTCATGGATATATAGAGGAAATATTAATGGGAAATTATTTTTAATGGCTTTTATACATTCTTCCAGCAGCACCTTTCTCACACGCACATGGAGGGAAGAAGCATGGCAATTAGAATTTTTATAAAAAAATTGGTTTTTGAACATCTTGGAGATGGGAAAAAAAAATTCCCAAATATCCCAAGGGGATGGGACATTTTGGTAAAAAAAATTCACCCTCACCTCTGCTTGATAGTTTTGGGCAATGATTGCTTGGTGGAGGAGAGAGAAGAAATACTCGAAAGGCTTCCAGGGGCTAAAACTAGGTCACATGGAGGACCTGAGAAAGGGATGGACTTGGGTGAATTTTGTGTCCCAAATTTCCCAAGGGGATGGGACATTTGGTGTAATAAAA
The DNA here is from genome assembly GCA_018340775.1 of Taxus wallichiana var. yunnanensis. Taxonomy (NCBI): domain Eukaryota; kingdom Viridiplantae; phylum Streptophyta; class Pinopsida; order Cupressales; family Taxaceae; genus Taxus; species Taxus wallichiana. The sequence continues at coordinate 53,044,677 of CM031239.1, forward strand.
TGCACCCTCACCTGGTGAGGAAAATTATTGGATGGTGATTTGAGGAGGTGGAGAGGGGAGGGGGCTGAAAATTGGCATGCGGCCTTCCCAGGGTCACATGAGGAATCAAGAGCCAATATGGGAATGGGTGAATTTTTTTTCCAATTTTCCCAAGGGTATGGGATATATGAGATAGGAAATTTTAACCTCATAAGAAGGTGACAAGTGGCACTTTGTGATTTGATGACGGGGAGGGTTGAGAAAGACTTTGAAGGACGTAACTATCAAGTTCGACCTTCGTCGAGGTCACATGATGATCCAAGGGGTTATCTTGGGATTGGATATATTTTTGTGACCCAATTTTCCCAAGGGGATGGGACATATGGAACACAAAAATAATTCATCACCTAGTGATGAAATGTGTCCACCTTCAAATTTGGCTAAGTTAAAGCATACCTTGGAGAGGGAATTGAAGATGAACTTTCTGGAGCATACGGAGGTCTTTTCTTACACTTATTTATATTCACTTGATTTTTTTTTAAATTAAGAAGAATTATATGGGTCTTTTCCTCTTATTATGCCTTCAACCCCTTAAAAAATATCCTTTTTCTTGAGACCTCATATTGTTTCTTTCAAAAAGAGAATTTGGAAGGAATCTCATGTCTTGTGAATAATATGAATCCATCATCATTTAAATATCTGAATTACCTTTCCAATGGTTTTTTTTTTGACCTCCAACTCATTAAGGAGATCCCTAATCACTTCTCAAAGCTCGGTCTATTTTGAATTGCAATCTCCTTCACCTTCAAAAACCTTCTTTGAATGAACTTGTCCCAAAACCTTAAAATATTTCCAAAAATTCCCTAAATCCCTTTCAATATTATTTTATCTCATCAATACCACTTCTTGATGATTTTTTTCCTTCAACTCTTCTATGGGGGTGCACACCTATCCTGAAAAGGCTAAAAATAGACCTTTTAGGTTCACTTTGAAGATTCTACCTTGAGAATCATTGCATCAAAATACTTCCATGATCTTGTTTTCATATTTCAAACACATGGGTAGGTTTTTACAACACATATGAGAACTTTAAATGATATGATATGCCCGACATGGGGATAATAGATCCGGGGGAGTTCCTAGGTAGGTTTACAAGAAAAACTTTTGACACTAAGGTATAGTTGTCATGTTTTCAACATTGAATTTTTCCCTTGAAAAAACACATGACAAAAATAATATTTTGTTTTCTTTTATAAAACAATAATCTTCACATATATAATGCTTCGTTGGGTATTACAAGTAAAATTTCATGACATGATTTTTACTTAAACATAGTGCAAATATTATAGGATTTTACATCAAACATAATCAAGGTGATAAGATGTGGCATTGACATGCTCATTCCCCTTCAGGGAAACTCTAAAAGGCGATAAACTCATCTGATTCATAGGTGAATATGAATGTCATCCACATGATCATTTGAGTCAAATTCTAAAACATCATATGTTCATTTGATTCAGAGGTGGAGATCAAAGTCATCCACATGATCATTTGGGATAAATTCCAAAATGCCTAACATGGCATAAAATTAGTCGAAATTTGCAGCACCCAATGGATTTGTAAAAATATTTGCTACTTGATCTTTAGTAGAAAAAAACTTGAGATCAATGTCACCATTTAGAACTTTTTCCCAAATAAAGTGCATATGTATTTCAATATGCTTTATTCTTTGATGTTGAACTATATTTTTTTGTATAAAAGAAATGTAACTTTAGATGTCATATAAAAGAAGAGTACTTCCTTTTACGCCCATATGAAGTTCATCCAATAGTCTTTTCAACCACATGGATTCCTTTTTGCTTCCATAGCACTTATATAATCTACTTTAGTAGAAGAGATATAAAGTATCACTTGCTTCTTGTTACTCCAAGTGATTACACCTACACCCAACTTGAAAACATATCTAGAATGGTCTAAGATGAAGTTCTTTTCTTCCCTCATTGTGGAGATGAATGTTTCAATTTAATGGCATCTTCCCCGCTACTTCTCTAATCGGGGCATGTATTTTATTGGACTTAGAAATGATATTCCACATCTTATTTGTATTAATCATCCTTGATCATGCTTGGAAAAATCTCTTTTAACTCTTCATCTCTATGAGAAATGGTAGGCTACACAAATAAAATCTTTGTCACAAACATAGTATCTTATCTCTCACAACAAGTAAAAACTTATCTTGTAATCATCAATAATCATATACACCATGATTCCTCTTGGATTTGATAGTATCAAATATTTTTGAGAATTCTCAATGGCAACATAACAATCTTCTGAATGGAAACACTTCTTTTGTGTAAGGTGGAATCAAGCAATCGACTAAATGGAAAATGGCTTCTTGAAGAATACGATTACTTCTTGTTATGTCTCCTAAATGAAGTATGGTAAGAAGATTGAGAATACACCAGAACCATAGTTCCTATCATAGAACCCTTCAATTGATTCAACTAGATGTTTCTTGGTCAACAATTTTCTTATGCACTCTGGATTAGGTTAGCAAAATAATCTTTCTTTATTTTTAGGTGTTTTCACTATTTGTGTCATGATTTATTTTTTCCATTTAATATTATATTGGAAATTTTCCCACATGATGAGTCATCTCACTTAGGTGAGTCATAGGTTTTTTTGAGCTTTATGACATATGACAAATTCGATCATAGAATTTTTCATCATCATATGTTTCATAATTGTCATAGGTGTTATACAGAGTTACATTCTATTTTTAATTATACCTTATTTCTCCCTCATGGAGATATGATTAGTCCAAACATGGGAACTATACAATACTCCCAATATGTACCCTCTTTTTGATCTATGATAATAGTATACTATTTATTTTTTTCATGATCAATTTCCTTTAATTCATTTTCTTGTTGATTACTTGGAGATTTCTCGCATTTCTATTTGAGTGCAACTACCTTGATGTGAACACTTTCCATTGGTCCTCATTATCTCACTCTATCATATGGTATTAGATATATGTTTTTGTAATTATGTCACTCACATTGGTTTGTTTCTAATTACTAGCGCTTTGTGGTTTCATTATCTCTTTGTGTTTATCTAATTTTTCATTCTTTTTTAATTAAATGATCTAGTACTAAAGAAAACTAGATAACTTAGAAAATGGAGGGTTTAAGGTATCTTGAATTCAATGTAATGGATACGGGCACAAATTTAATGATGTATCCTCACTACGAGCTCGATGAACCTAAAAATAAGAATCACTAGCAAGAAAAATTGATTAGATAGTATATGCAGGGGTTTCCCCAAAAAGCTGACTCTAAGAAGCATTAACTTCCTTGGCATATGTCAACCCTCTTGTTTTGATAAAATAAAGTGATATAAATGAAATATAAACTGATAGTATGTAGAAACTGAAGGAATACAAAATCTGAAAAATAACTAATATTGATCTAGATAATATACGAATCTAATATAAAATAGAAACCAAAAAAATGTTGATTTATAAGGAAATTACAAATCTGATCAAAATATATTTAAATTAAATCAAACTTTTATGGGTTGACGATGACACGAGAATATAGAGTTCTAGTCAATAAAGCAACTATAGAAGAGTGGATCAGGAAATACAGAACACAATTCTATAACAAGCTCTAGAATACAGAGAAGGTTGTGGGTCGATGCCAATTGGACTAGATCGTGTGAAAGGAACCTACAACAAACCTGTAAGATCTTATGTGGCTGGATCTAGATTTATAAGATGGGTCAATTCGACTCCGATTAGATTGGGTTGACATCAATTAGGAAGGGTCAATGTCGATTGGACCTAGACGATGTTGATTGAACTAAGTCTACACCAACCGGATCTAGGTCGATGCTAATCGGGGTAGGAAGGGTAAGGCCGAGGTTAAAAGGATGAAATGGATGACATGTAAGAAAAGAAGCTAGAAAAGAAGGCTAAAAATGGAGCTTTGGGTGTTGCAGAAGTTGATCTAAACTTGCAAAATGTTAGATGTAAACAATACAAAGATAATTTGATGAATATCACATAAATAACATGAAGATGATGATAAATCTCATGAAGGATGATCATGAGTGATGAAATCACATTGAAATTATGTCCAGAAATCTGTAACTATTGCAAGAATACTCAAGTACAAGAGAAGAGTTCACAAGTCACAAGGAAGCTCCAAAATTTACATGCATCTGATGATTATGGAAAGAAAAGACTTAGTTTTATAGGGTTGATGGTGACTAGGTTGGGTCACTACCAACTACATGGAACATTTCCCCAATGGGGGTGCTTTTATTCTTTGATTGGGATTTCAAGTTTTTAAGGATAAGAAAAACACTTTAAATATTTTATATGAGAGGAGAGTGGATTGGGATGTGTCATGGGTAGTTAGAGGATAAAGATAGGTAGGAAAAATCATAGAAAAGTGTGGGGATGCAGATTTAGAATAAAAGCATCCTAAATGGAAAGTTGGTTAGGGCATAATGGATGTTAATTAATTAATTAATTAAAATTAATCAATTAATGTTTATTAATAAATATTAAAGGTGATTAAAAGGTGATGGGCATGGATATTGATTAATTAATTAATTTTAATTAATAAATATTAATAAGGTGATGGGATAATAGGTGGGAATTTTATTAAATATTAAAGGGGATGGATTTAATTAAAGGGGGACCTAGATAGGACCATAGAAAAATATGCATACGTGGGAAGACAAGGGTATAGATACCAAATTTAGGTGTCTACATTTTCCCTTTTTGTTGAGTGGTTTGCGCTAGCAAGCCATGAGACAAAAATGATGAGAGATTAAGATGAGGGATAAAGAAGGATTGATGATGAGCTCCCCCTCAAATGGGGATCGATGACGCCATGGAAATCGATGACGTGTTTGAAAAAGTTAGATGATGAAGGGCGGTGGGTGGAAAAAATGGGTAAAATGATTACCAAGGAGAATTCCCAAGAAAAAAAAGGAATCGAAATAACAATAAAAACTATGGTGGTGACTTCATATCACTTCGGTAGGGGACAATTGTGGTCTCAACAGAGATGGTAAAATGTTCTATGGGTCAATGAGTGGGTGAAAATCACTATGAAATGGATGCAAGTTGGGATGACCAATGGGTCATAGGCAATTCATCAAAGTATGCGTAACTAAATGTGAAAAATATGTGAAATCCTTCATGAACAAGAGAATCGAGTGAAAATGGTATGCATCCACAAGAGGACGATGATGAAAATAATGGTGCATAAAAATGGCAACACAAAAAGGCCAAAGGGTGGAATTGGAAAATTAGTGGTGAAGTAATATGCCCCAAGGGGGAAGTAAGTATGGCTACAAGGTGGAATTTGAAAGCTGAGATTGGATAGGATTGTGAAATAAAATTCCCAAAGGGAAAAGATGGCCACAAAGGTGGACTTTGAAATTAAAAAGAGGATGAGTCAAAATATTAAAATAAAATTCCCAAAGGGATAATAAATATGGCCACAAAGGTGGACTTAATATGAGAGATATTGGATAAGATTTGACTAGGGAGTGAATAAAAGTTATATTAAGTAGATTAGATCGGATGAGGTGTAGATAATATAATAGATAGTAATTAAACAAGTATGACCTAAAAGGTATGAACAATGAACTACATCATATCAGGGAATGTGTGAGGAAAATATGCCTCCAATCACATTGGAGGTAAATAAGAGGGGATCCAGGTAATGCAAGTCACATGTGAAAATAGATGTTAGAATATAACCAACGATAGTTAGTCATACCAAAGATCATAAAGAAGCATGGATGAAATGAACTCATAAACCTAATGTCGACACGACAAAAGGGTTTGAGATGTAACTTGTACATGGGAAGAGGGTTCTCCATAAGTGGTGTTCCCTAAATCTATGCCCCAACTTGTACAAGGGAAAGGTTCTCCAAAATGGTGTTCCTTAAATCTATCAATGCTGGAAGTTTGAAAGAGAAAATTGATCAATGCGGGAAGCTTTCTTAGGATGTTAATAAAATGGAAGGTTGATCAATGGGAAGCCTTCAATGTCATAATTCAAAATAGAAGCCATCCTTTGAGGGTATGGTCTAATTTATACATAATATAGATGGAAATAATGATATATGATATATGTCCTTCGAGGGATCGTTCTATTTCTTTTTATTTTTTTTTTTTTACTTTGATTTGCATGCTTATCTCTTTTTTTGCATGAATAGTTATTATTTAAGGGAGCAAGTATATTTTTTTTAATAACTTTAATTTTTGAGAAGAGAATCCATGAATTTTGACTTTACATGGGGAAGAGTTGGGAATAGCTAGGTAGACCACTTAGAGGGGATAATGAATGTACAAGAAACACCCATGGACCCTTTGCATGGTTCCAATAGGTGAATAAGAGGGTGATGGATGTAATGATCGTGGAGTTCTCACCAAGGAGGGAGAACCTATCCATAAGGAATATGCTATATGAAGAGAGTTGTGGTGCCCATATTTAAGGTCACATCTAGGAAGTGACAGAGACCACATAATTCCAAATCATCACAATGGAAGATGGAAGAGGCTAAATGGAGGAATGATCTAAGGATATGACTAAGAGCTCATTGGTAGACATGTGCTAACAATAGAATGGTCACAAGTGCAATGTGTTAAGAGGTTCCACTTCTAGTTTACCACCAAGGGAGGGCTCCATGCAATGTCTTAAAATTTCCAGTTGTGTTCAAGAATAGGATAGATATAGCTTATGAAGGGTGGGATACGATGAGATAGATGAGAAAAGATGAAAAAATATGCACTACTCTTTAAGGAAGAAAATATGATAAATATATGGTCCCCTAAGAGAGGATGAACTATGACCACAATGGTGGATTTAGGATAAGATGAAATGGTCCCCAAGGGAAGGAAAAATATGACCACAATTGAAATAGTGGGTTTAGGAAGGGAAGGATGGTTCCTTTGAAAAAAGGATGCACAAATCTGGCCACATGTTTCAAGTAATGGCCAAAAGTGGTGGTCTTAAAATGATGCCAAAGATGGAAAGAATTTAATCCATAAGTGGACCGATATTAGAATGAAGTCCCCAACATGTATGGATGAGGAAGATGCAAGGGATCAAAAAAAGGGAGGATGCTCCCCCAACGTTGGGAAACTTAGATGTAGATGAGATAGTGAATGCCAAAGGAGTTTAGATGGGATCGTCTTGGATTTGGATTGATATATGGTTGGGGATCATAGGGGTGATCAAAAAGACAAATAGTATCGATGAAGAAGGGAACTCATAGGGGAGTGATGTGTGAAGGGGTGGATGAATGAGGATGCTTAATAATTTTGATGGATGGGGATATAGAATATGAGTTGGATTGGTTGTGATGGATGGAAGGATGGATTCTCTGAATGAGGAAATCATATTTCTCAATAATATCATGGACGATAGGTTTGAAAGGCCTTACAATGCTCAATGTCATGACCCAGGGTATGATGATAAGCACAAATGCAAGTGTGATCAAACCATGATGGATTCTTACTATTAGGCTTAAAATATCTAATGGGAGGAAGTGTGATGGAAGATATTTAGATTAAGTGTTGAAATATGTCTGCATAAGACACAATAGAAGTGTTGGTAGGGAAGATAATATCTTATGGGTTTTTAATAGGATATTTTTACTTCAATTTAGGGAAGAAGTGGATGTGATTGGGTGGTAAATTAGATGTCTTAAAGATGAATCAAATTGGGAATAGGATTAGATTGTTTGGATTTGGATTGAACATTGGGAGATGTCTTAGATGAAGGGGTCCCTAGCCCTAAAATAGATGAGGGTGTGCTCTAGGATGGATTTTGTAATGTTGGATTTCTGAGAAGAGGTAAGACCTAATTTCTTATGAGGATGTATGAGAGACTTTTGGGTATGTTTACCAAGAGTCTTAGATTTTGATCGAGAGGATTTACCCTTAGCAGGGATGACTATAATTTCAACCGGTGGACTCTAAGATTGTGGTGTAGGTTTTGGATTGGTTGATGTAGAAACATTTGATTTTGTAGAGGAGAATGAATCCCCCTTGTGTTTTTTTAGATGGAGGTGCTTGTTTCATAAATGTTTCAAGGGGTATCATTGATATATTTATAAATCGAGAGGATGTGACTGGTGCAGTAGTGGTTATAGATGTAGATATAGGAATGGATGTTAGAGAAGGAGTGAGCATAAAATATTGGGATGGAATGGATGATGTAGTCATATGTAAAGATGTAGGTACATGCATCAAGATAGGTGTTGGGATAGTTATAAGTGGGGTTGTAGAAGTATATGTGGTAGAAATGAGTGTAGTTGGGATTGATGTGGAAGTGAGTGATGTAGATATAATAATAGGTGTGTTTGATGTAGATGTGGGTGAAGGAATATATGTTAGAGGTGTAAGAATAGGTGTGGATATCATTGGGACCGAAATGGGTAGGTGTTAAATGAATTGATGTGATGATAGATGATCAAAGTGGATGAAGTAGGAGGTATAGTCAAATTTGATGTGGATGTGGTAAGGGTAGGAGTAGATATAGGTATAGGATAGGTAATATAAGTTGACATAGGTGTGATAGTCATGGATATGATAGGTGTTGAATAAGGGGTGGGAATAATGTCTAAGGTAGGAGTAGGTGGAGTCATTGATGAGATGAAGATCTTGATTAATGGTGTTAATGGTGTGAGAATTTGGTAGTTGAGATGTAGAAGGGGTGGCTTGATTTTTGGTGGTTGATTAGGAAAATGTTTTTAATTCTTGAGGGGTTGGCTAGGTGAAGTGGTGGAGCTATCTATTTGATATCCCCCTAATTTATAATTTTTTGGATGTGATATTTGAAGGAAACAACACTTCTCAATGTCGTGACCTTTGACTTGATGATATTTACAATAGTGGGCTTCATGATACCAAGTGGGCTTGGGTCATGAGTCATCCACGGGTTGTATGGGAGGAAGTTAGATGGAGTGTACTGTCCATCAACTTGTCAAATACTAAACTATAGGATTCCCCCAAGGGGTATAGTTAGGAGATGGTCTAAAATATCTTTGTGAAGACTCCATGTGAGAGGGAGATGTGGATGGGGATTGAATCGTGATGGTATTGGCGGTAGTTTTAGACTTGTCACTATGTGTAGTGGGTTTGATGAACTCGGTCTTGGGCTTGTTTGATTGAAGCTTGAGTTGGCCTTGCTCAAGGGCATGAGTTTCAATTTTGTGAGCCATGGTGAAGGCTTCTTCAAATGTTTGGAAAGATTAGATTTGCAATGTAGAAGAAATATGCTTCACACAAGAACGTGAGAAGAGTTTGATGAGTTTAGTTTGTGGAAGAGTAAATGATAGTTGATTGATAATACCATGCCATCGTGTGAAAAATCTATGATAGACTCATCATCAAATTGTCTAATGGTGTATAAGTCATTGATAGTGATTTTGCACACAATATTAATCAAAAAATATCTAGGAACAATTGCATGAGTTGGGTAAAGGATAATAAGGAATGTTGAGGAATCTCATTGTACCAATCCAATGTTGGACCGCCAAGGACATAGGGAAGGTGTGAAGCATAAGTTCTTGATCATGTGTGATAAGGTAACATGCATGTTTAAATGTGTAGAGATGTTGTTGGGGATCTTCCTTGCTTGTTGAACTTGGTAAACTTGGGAAGGTCCCAATGAGGAGGGTAAGGTTTGATTGGAACCAATGGATGAATGGGTTCATTACATATTTGTTCATAAGATAATGTAACCTTGGGTCCCAAGGTATCAGGCCTCTAAACTAGCCAACCTATTCATTAGGGCATGAATAGGATCATTTGATGTGATGATAGGTTGGGATTGTGGTTGTGTGGCATGGAAAGTAGCTTGATAAGGTGGTTGATAATTTTGGATGTGTGGGTGTTTGAGGAATCATTTGATAAGGATTAATATATGTCATGGGTTGAGATTGGATAAGTTGTTGTAATGATTGATGTTGAGAAATAGGGATGTGATGTGATTGTTGATATTGGGAAAGTTGTTGTGGTAAATGATGAGCAGGATATGAGTGTTAAGAGGTTGAGATGGTGGGAGCATATGATGGGTAGGAATGTAAGTGTTAAGAGGTTGAGATGGTTGGATAGGCATACTTGTAGTGGATGGAATAGAGATAGAGTTGACATAAAGTGATGTGGGTGGAATGGGATCCACCAATTGAGTAGATTGATAGGATTGAAATATTTTAGGAGATTTATGAAATAAAAAAGTCATACATGGGGCTAGAAGGAGGTCCAAGAGTTTCTAAAGGAGCCGGAGATGGGGATGTATTTTTTCTAGAAAGTTGGATTGATGAGAGATACGAGGATTGGTTTTCAAGATAAGGATGATTTTGGATGACATGGTCCTCATGAAGCAAGACCATGGAGACAAGGGGTTGGGTAACTAAAGGTGTGGTCTCAAATTTAGAATCTTGTTGGGAGGATCATTAGAGGAAGGGATATCATTGGATGGATGGATTGTTATGTTGTCTCGACTTGAGGAAGGATGAAAATAGGCATGAAATAGGTGAACATTTTTTATGTAATTTGTTAACAAATAAATCAAGCAACAAGTTTCTTATTAACATGATTAATTAAGAAATGTGAGAAAAAGAAAAGGGAGGTGGATAACGAAGGTACCTAAGGAATGGAAGTCTAAGGCTTGTTTGTAGTTATGGTCTAGGAGATTTCAGGGCTTTCTTCATTGGGTGATGAAATCCTAATCATTCCACTAGGTAGGAAGATGTTTAGATGTGTGATTTAGATGTGTGAATTTTAGGTCATGTGTGATAGGATGTGAAATGCAGAAAGTTAACCCCTACTTAAGCTATGTTATTAAGAAATATGAAGAAAAGAAAGGTTCATTTTAAACCAAATCCAAATGTGATATTTCAGATGAGGACACACACAAGAAAGGGAAATATGATGCAAAAAGGAGAAAATAGGGGAAAATGAGGAATACCTAGATAAATATTTTCCTTTTTATCTAACTTTAAGATAAGAGTAATCCAGCATCCAACCCAACACAAGGAAGAAAAAATTGAATCCTTGCGTTGCAGTGTTAGTAGAAGACAAAAGAAGCAAAAAAATGAAAAAATGCACCTAAAGGTGGTCCCACCAGTGTGCCAAGAAAAATTATCTAATTTTTTGTTCCTTTTCAATTAAATGATTTAATATTAAAGAAAACTAGATAACTCAGAAAATGGAGGGTTTAAGGTACCTCAAATGCGATGTAATGGATACGAGCACAAAGTAAATGATAGATCCTCACTGCAAGATCGATGAACCTACAAATAAAAATCACTAGAAAGAAAAATTTATTAAATAGTATATGTGGGGGTTGTCTCGAAAAAGATGGATCCAAGAATCATTAACTTCTTTGGTAGATTTCAACCTCGTGTTTTGATAAAAGAAAGAGATATAAATGAAAGATAAATTGATAGTATGCAAAAACTGAAGGAATACAAAATCTGAAAATAACTAAGATGGATCTAGATAATATGTAGAATCTGATATAAAATAGAAATTGAAAATGTTGATATATAAGGAAAGTAAATATCTGATCAAAATAGATGTAAAGTAAATCAAACCTGCATGGGTCAACGGTGACCCAAGACTCTGAGAGGGCTAGTTGAATTGAAAATGAATGTAGAAGAGTGGATCAAGAAATAAAGAAAAAGGTCTACAAAAATCTCTAGAATTTTGAGAAGGTCATAAGTCGACACCGACTAGACTAGGTCAACACCAACTAGATCGGGTGAAAGGAACCTGCAACAAACCTGCAAGCTCTTATGTGGTTGGATCTGGATTTAGAAGATAGGTCGGGTTGACACCAATTAGATTAGGTCGATGCCAATTGGGAGTGGGTCAATTTTGATTGGACCTAGTTGACACCGATTGATTGGGTCTATGCCAACTAGATCCGGGTCTACGCTAACTAGATCTGGTTCGATGACAATTGAGGAAGAAAGGGTAAGGCCAAGGTCAAAAGGATGAAATGGATGACCTGTACGAAAAGAAGCTAGAAAAGAAGGCTGATAATGGAGCTCTGGGTGTTGCAGAGGTTGATCTAAACCTACAAAACATTATATACAAACAATACAAAGATAATTTGATGAATATCACATAAATAACACAAATATGATGATAAAATCTCACAAAGGATGATCATGAGCAATGCAAGCACATTGAAATGATGTCCAGGAGATCTATAATTGTTGCAAGAATGCTCGGTATGAGGGAAGAGTTCACAGGTCACAAGGAAGCTCCAAAATTTACATGCATTTGATGATTATGGAAAGAAAAGACTTAGTTTTATAGGGTCAACAATGACTGGGTTGGGTCACTACCGACTACGTGGAAAGTTTTCCCAAAGGGAGTTCTTTTGTGCTTTGGTCGGGATTTTGGATGTTTAAGGATAAGAAAAGCACTTTAAAGCTTTTAGTAGTGAAGAGAGTTGATTGGGATGTTTCATGGTTAATTAGAGGATAAAGATAGGTAGGAAAAAGCATAGAAAAGTGTGGGGATGCATATTTAGAATAAAAGCATCCTAAATGGAAATTTGGTTAGCGGCATAATGGATATTAATTAATTAATCAAATAATGCTTATTAATAAATATTAAAGGTGATTAAAATGTGATGGGTATGGATATTGATTAATTAATTAATTAATTAATTAATATTAATAAGGTGATGGGATTATAGGTGGGCATTTTATTAAATATTGAAGGGGATGGATTTGATTAAAGGGGGACCTAGATAGGACCATAGGAAAATATACGGAAGACAAGGGTAGAGATACCGAATTTAGGTGTCTACACTTTGTGCAAGTTATTTAATATGTATTTTTTTTGTGCATTATTGGTGTTATTTTTCGTAGCATTGGTGTTATTTGGATGTTTTTGTTATTTCAGTTGGTGTTGTGCATCTGTAAGTTTCAAGAATTTTTCCTCCATTTTAGGTTAGTTGTGAATAAATTTAGTGGAGTTTCTACATTTAGAATTTTTTTATCTTGGTTAAGTTTTCCATGATCACTCCAGGATACGATATTTTCTCAATTGCTTCACTATCCCTCTTACCTTCTTGTCATTGGGTCTTTGGTATCTTCCTTTTGATCTTGGCTCGTTGACATCCTTCCCAACTTGACAGTCCTCCCTCAAACTCCTTAAGATCTTCCATTGCTATCTCGGTCGAGCCACCTTGGGTTGGGCCCTGCATTCACCTCACCATGCTATTTTAATATCTACGAGACCGAGCCACCTTGGATTCGTCCCCTCACCCTATTGTGTCATGTCTTTTGAATCCCTCTTGATATCACTTGTATCTTATATTTCATCCTAACTCCCACCCAAGGATCTTGCTCAATCCTTTTCTCCTATGTTCTCACATTTGATCTCACTTTTCAAAGGTCTTTGATGGGATTGGCCTTATGTTGCCACTTAGATTAGATCTTGTTTGCATTGGTATTTCCCGACTCTTCTTTGAGCTCACCTCTATGTCATCATTCATCTTATTTTTCCATGCATGCTTGCTCCCAACTATCTCCCGAGCTCCTACCTACCCTTGCAAACCGCCTCACAAGCTGCATGCACCCAAAACCGCTTACATATGTTTAGTTCAAGGAGCCTACCTCAAGCCACCAACCTTGGCCACTTGCCTTAGTTAACATTGGCTTTTTAAATTTTTAAACCTTCCCTCCCAAATTTCAAACACCTAGTTTTTAACAAATAAAATTAATGAGCCTTGTTTTTAATTTTAATTTAAACCTAGTCCCTTAATTTTATTTTAAGTATAGTGTTAGGTAGTTAGTTGGGAAAATATTTCTTAATTAATTAGGTCAATTATTAATGGATATTGTTGCAAGGGTTTTTTTAATCTAGTTATATTTTTAATAAAATTAGATTTATTAGGATAATCCAAAAAAATGAAGGGTTATTGGGTGTTTTTTCTAATGTTCTTGTTGGAGGTTATTATGAAGGTACAAGACTTTTTGAATGCTTTTATTATGTTTCAGGAGCTTGTTTATGTTTTGGAGACCGTTTTGTAATTTTTTGAGCTCTTATTATTGATTGCGAGTTAGTAAGCACATCTGCCACACTTGTAAAATGGGATCCCCAATTGCAACATGAGATACTTTTTCTCACATAGGACTTGTTTTTTCCTTTTTGTTTGTTTTCACCTTGTTTTTGTGCTTATTATGGTGTCATTTCATCACGCATGATTGAAACTTATTGTGGTATCCATAATTACGTTTTTTTTTCACTAATTTCAAGGTGAGTGACCAACTATTTCACATTACATGAACACTTCATACTGTAATCAACACACTAAACTATAAAGTGCCATAAACAAGGGGTAAAAATATTTTTCTAGGTGTGTGTGCATTTCCTTTCTTTTCCGCATTCTTGTTTTCTCTTTCCTCACAATGGATGCTAGTGTTGTTCCTTTTCTCATGTCATTTAAATTTTTTGAATGGAAATACCATATGATAATAAAAATAAGGGCTAAATGGTTATATCACATAACTATGGGAGTGGAATTTGAACTCGATATTGAACCCGACAAATCTAAGTGGTTCAACCGATGTGATGAATACCTAGGTCTTCTTTGTGTGTTTGTTTCTTTAGACCTTCTCTTCCACATTGAGTATTTTGTAACACCTCATGAATCTTGTAAAAAATTTGATGGTATTTTTGCAAAACAAGATGACATGAGATCTCATGAGTTAGAGAACGAACTCCTAGGTTTGACTCTTAGTAACTTTTATAACCTACATGCCTTCTTCTCTATGAAACTAGTTTATTGCTATTCTACTAAGAACTCTCTGAAAGAACTTTTATAAGGAAAAGGAAACAAAATGTAAAAGTCCTACAATATTCTGTTTTGTTATTCGGGGGTTTGGGATCTCATCCCAGTAGAGTTAGTTCCGAGTTAGAAAGAGAATGAAAGAAGGAATGGAAGAAAGATGGATCTGAAGGGAGAAAAGAAATGAATTCCAAAGTAGAAAGGTCAGAGGGTTTATGTTTTGGGCCGGTAGTAAACAGAGCCAAACTTACTCACATAAACAAATAAAGCAATACTGATAAACAAAATGACAAAAGTAGATATGAATCTAACAAAATAAACACATAGATCTGACGTAAGAAAGATCTAATGCATATAACACATGTATTCAACACAAAGTCTCAATATTTGTATTAATGTTTTCTTCTGTTACAAGAAAGCTCAAAGTCTTTCTCTCCTCACTTCTATTTTCATACAAGATTGTCCACACCCTTGAATACTACAAGTATCCAAGTATTTATAGAAGGAGAAGGAGAAAGAAGACAAAAAGGAGCCAACAACTTATTTACAAAATATCTAAAAATATCTAAAAGTCAAATGTTGACTTTGGGGCAATTTTGTGGATGACAACATCCCATGGTGCAACATGGATGATGTCATCACATGTGCCAACATACTTTTAAATACTTTTACAAAAATGGGATTTATCCCAGGAGGAGGAAGCCTATTCATCATCATCCCTTTGCTCGAATGGAGTGTCTTGCTTCTACTCTGGAGAGGTGATATGATACTGAGCTCGATACTCCATAAACTTGCTTGATCATCTTCTAAAGTTGATCATGATCGGGACCCTTTGTGTGGTCTCCGATAACTTCACAAGTTTCTCATTCATCTCTGAGCCTATCAGGGAGCTTGAAGTATTCATTTCCTACCTCTATCAAATACCCGATGAAATCATGGCAAGCCAGAAGGTTGTTAATAGATTCTCGGTCAAAAGTGACCTCTAGTGTCAAACCTTGTGATGTAATTCCCTTGAAAAGATGAATAGTATCGTTTTCTTCTCTCAAGGTGAATGATGCATTAAGCAACCCTGGAGACATCCTCAAGACAATCTGCTCCATTTGATGTTTCACATCTAGGGCTTCCTCCTTGATTTTGTCTATCTTTTCTAGGACAAACTCCATTTGATCAACCCGATAGTCTAAAGTGACAAGCACTTTGTTGTGTGCTCACGGGTGATCAATGACGCAAATTTTAACAAGTCATCGGTCGGGTAGTTGACCATTTTCTGGAATGTCTCGTGTTGCAACCTGGCATGGTCCAACTCTTCGGAGATGGGTCCTACTATTGCCTGGAGTTCATTGTTTTCCTTATCTATACTTTGGTAGAGGCATGTGAACTTCGTGATTACTTCCTCACTGTCTCTGAGGATCTGCTCTCTCCAGGAGGACACTGCTGCACCTTGTTCACCAATCTTGGCATATTCATTTATCTTCTCCTGACTAAGGACTTCAGGAGTTTCGGTGGTAGCTATAGGAGGTGCATTGCCCATTCTTTGCAGAGCTTGGAGAAGATGTTTGTTTTGTTCCTTTAACATTCTCTTCTTCTCCTTTTCTTCTTGCATAGTTTCTTGCAAAGGGCATCCATGGCTGACAAGGCCTCTCCTTGTAGGCTCTCTGATGATGTTCCCATTGTGACCTGGGTCACTTGTAAAATCTATAGGAGACAGATCTTCTTTCTTCTTTATGGGATCCGGTAGGCTATCTCCATAACCCTTTCACCTGAAGCACTTTTTGAAAAGTGAGTTATCACTTTTTTCTTCTTTGGTCCTTTAGCCGGGATGACGGAGAAGTCCATGGGTGCAATGGGGACTTTCCTCTTGTGTTGGCTTAGGTGGTCTGAGATCCAGCTTGGACTTATGGGAGTGGGACCAGAGGACGAAGAAGAAATAGGGGTGGAAGGAAGAACAACTACAGTGGACACGGGAAGTGTGTCGAAACACTTGGTGGCGGCATGGAGAAAGGGGCCGACACACCAACGCTCATGGGATTAGGAGTCACTACAAGAGAGGAGGCCATGGGGGTGGAAGGGATCTGAGATGAGGGAAGAAATGTTGGGGGATAGATCCATGCAGGGAAGAGAAGATGGAGGAAGAGGGAGGGGGAAAGGAAGAAGATGGAGGAGAAGACACAACCAAAGGAGTGGTTGTTTGAGTGACATGAGGAGGGGAAGGAGGAGAGAGAGAGGGAATGGTTGGTACTTCACCAGTTGTAGTTGTGACAACATCCTGAGTGGATGTGTCCATTGGAGCACTTACCACTTCTTCTTTTCCTGGGGACACTAAGTCCACAACTTGCTCTTCTGCGGTAGTAGGAGGGCTTTTAGGAGCTTTCTCTTGAGCAGTGCTTGCCTCTCCCACTTTATCTTTCCCTTTGCCTTTAGGCAAGTGTTTTGGCCTAGTGGGTGCATTTCCCAGGGGAGATGTGATAAAATCTACCCCAAGATAGATGATACCATTTTTCTTACACCAATGCTTGGTGCGTTGCAGAGTAGGTTGAACCCTTTCTTGGATGGTCTGGGTGCTTTGTTCCTATCAATATCTATGAATGGCCAATCATCCCCTTCCATGTCTAGGTAAACTTGATCAATTTCTTGATCAGTTTCTAGGAAATCCTTTGGGATGATGGCCACCATATTGAATGATCTCTGCCAGGGCCAGTGGGAGTGATCCTTTCATCTGAGTTTGACTTCATGATTTAAGTCGATGTAGATATCCTCGATCTGAGGAACATGGATAGGATCGATCTTTTCCCTTGGAAGGCAACCACGAGGATCAAGGTTGGCCTTGCCAGGAAATTATGCTTCAAATTGAGCAATTCAAGCTCTGCATACATCTCCCGAGCTTTACTTTGTGAGGGGCACGTGTACCTACCTACTGTGAGGGGGAATGGAGTTCCTCCCTTCTTCCTCTTCATACACTTCTCATGATAGGTGATAAGCTACCTTGACAGCTCCAGAAGGATTAGTTTAGGCCCCACATATCTCGGCAATCTTGTGGGTTCTCCCAAGAAGTTGGCAGCTCTGAGATAGGTAAAGGTGGGGAATTGCGTAAACAATGCTCCCCACTTCCTTGTGGCGGTGATCACACTTTTTCTTTGTCGACCATGAGTCATGTTGGGCCTCAAGAGGTAGATGATGCCATAGAAGAAGACATCATTGATCTTGCTGAACTGAGCTATGTTGTTCTCGAGCCTCAACTCTAGATAGTATTCATATATTTTGACACTGGGGCCATACCCCATACTGATTCAACCCTGGGTAGTCTCTCTCTGAGGTAGCTATATACTACATAGGAGTTCATATAGAACCTCCCAGTTGTTGAAAGTTGTTGAAGTTGTTCCGAGATTGTATCACTGATAATCTCGCCCCAGCCAAAATGCTGATCGGGCACATTCTTATTCATTGTTTCCAAATACCTAAGCATCCACTTGTGAAAGTAATGGGCATCAGGGAGCCCATGTACTCTACTTAGGAAGGTGATCGTGTCACTCAACTCTTCTAAAAATCACTGCGATGAATGACTTGGGGCCACCTGCTCACCACCTTTTTATTCTTGAGGTACACCTCATTCATCATCTGCATGCACTTGTCCTCATTATCGGTCCAAGTCTTCATGCAGTCTTCTTGACTTACACCACAAAATGTCTATGGTGGGGGATGCCCAAGATAATTTCAAAGTGTCAGGCTATGAGGTTGATTATCACTTTTCCCTCCTCATTTTCGACACATCTTGTGTCCTTGTTGTAACAATGGCCCACCAACATGATGAATTCATTATTAATTGTGCTCACTGGGAGCCTGCGTGAAAAGTGCAGACCACTTTAACCAATTTATCCATCCACGGGCTGCCTATGACCTTCTTGGTTCTGCCCAAAAGTCATCCATGTCTATATGCCCAAGTTCTAAATCTCTGATATCGAGATCACACTCTGCAAGTGAGTCAGGCATCCTGACCTTTTGGTATTTATACTTCATTTCTTGCTCCGTCAACTTGGCTTTGCCTTTGGACTTGGTTGGCTTCTTACTCGATGAAGACATAAGTGCACTCGAGGATTGTTGTTGCTCTGCAAGAAGAATCAGAGAGTTCCAACATAGAAGGGCCATGTTAGCCATCAAGTTGTCCATAAAAGCTTTGTAGAATGAAAAATTATCAACTTATGAGCCTCTGGGCAAGGCACATCCTTACTGTAGGCTGCAGGGGTTTTGAAAAGCAAGGCACACTTTTAGGGAGTGTTGCATGGGGGAAAGTAGCAGCCAAAAGGGGCACGGGGGCATGGAAAGGCTACACACAACATTCAGATGTTGATGTCAAGGAATATGCACTTGCACATAGGAAGTGCTTTAACTGGGCATAGTTTTGTTTGGTGTAGCAAGGTCTCAGGGTGCGCCATTGGGCAGATGTGGTAGATGTTGCATGAGGGTGAGGTGTGCCAAGCACATTTGTAGAAGGTGTAACACATAGGTCAAGTGTGCCAAGGGGCTTGGTTTGTGCATGGCATGGAAAGGGTTTGCACAACATGCAGTGTTGTTGTAGTTGTTTGCTTGCAGCACTTGCTTTTTGCCTTTAGGAATTTTGTAATGTTTTATAAGGCACGGGAAAGGCTTATGCTTGCATGCGGTCCTTTAATGCACCAATGGCACGACTATTTTTGATGCAACATAGTGAAATAGTGCACCAAAGGGGCATGTGACATGTTTTAGTGTAACAGAGTTTGCAATGCGCCATAGTGAAAATAGTTTCACTATGTGGGCTGATTTCCCTTTTTCTTGATTTTTACTCTTTTGGCTTAGATTTTGATGTCCAGGAGGGAAAACCTAGCAAGGCAAGGAGTGAAGGACAAATGGGCATGAGTTATTTTTGAGGCCGAGCCTTCCAGATTTGTAGATCTAGGAAGAAAAGGAAAAGGAGAGTTTGTAGGTGGGTACTTGGGTTTGCAAATGGTGTTATCCTTTCCTTCTAGATTCATTTTTATTATTCAACAATCCTAATCACCTAGCCCAACATCCATAAAAAAACAACAAGGATGGTAGAAACCACTTACCCGGTATAAATAATGATGAAGGAAAGAAGTGGGGTCCACGATCATGATGAATGGCACATGGGGATGACAGGATAACGACAGGTGCAGAGGAATAATTTTCATGATTTTCAACTTGTGAAAATGACAAGTTCAATGCGCATATATATAGAAAAGTCTACATTTAATGCGCCACCACTTTTTTTTTGGTACACTTGGGAGAGATGTCGACATGGAGGAGATTGCGCCTAGGCATGGGTTTGGATGTGTCGACAGGATGATGGGTGCACTTTGGCACACTTTTTGGGAGGTGCAACATTTGGAGTGTTGACACTCCAGGAAGTGCGCCAAAGGCAAAGATGGGCATAGTTTTGCAAGATGTTGCAACAATGGTTCTTGCACCCAACCCAAAAAGGTTGAAAATGACCAAGTTCTTAAAAGTTGATTTTCTAGGAAGGGAGTTCTAGGCCATTCAGAACATTAATAGACCTTATCAGGGGACCGAAATGGAATTTTGGTATGGTTACCTACAAAATTGCCCTTGTCAATTTTACAGGATAACAACTGGCTCTTTCTGGGGACTATCTTTGAGTGAAGCTTAAGGGTAGAGAATCCTAGATTTTCATGTGCCTATCCATTGGGTTACAGGAGTCAAAAACAAGGGTGATGAAAAAGAAAGGAAAACACACAACATAATAGAAAGCAAACACATGACAAAAACAAACACACAACTAAAGAAAACTATACAAAGAAGAGAGAAAGCTCTACTTCCTAAATATTTTGAGATGTTTCCCACTATAGGGAAGTGGGAGTTTAGTTCCATCCAGATACGAGAGATAGAAGCTACTCTCTCCATTCAGCTGTCTGATCTTGAATGGCCCTCTCCAAAGAGAATCAAATTTCCCATGCATGCCCTTTGGTTCTCTTCGCTTGTCCCATAGGAGGACAAGATCTCCCACCTAGAAATCTCTCTACTTGGCCTTTTTATCAAATAGTATTTTGACTTTATTCTGATGTTCGTGATCCTATCAACCACCCTTACCCTTTTTTCTTCAAGTTTTGTTAGATACATGATCCTCTTTTCAAGAGAATTCTGGAAAGTTTCATCTTCGATCGCTCGTGCCAAGCATAGAGTAGGGAGTTCCATGGAGATAGGGATCTCAACATCAATTCCATATAACACTTGAAAAGGTGACATTCGAGAGACCTCTTTGGGGTAATACGGTCTACCCACAAAGCATCATACAATGACTTGTGCCATGACCATTGATTCTCATCGACTAGCTTCCGTATGATAGTCACTAGGTTTTTATTGTTGGATTCAGCCTGACCATTCCCTTGAGGGTAATAATCTGAGGCATGGGCCAAGGTTATTTCGTATCCATAGAAAAAACCAATAACTTCCCATGAGGAGAAGTTGGAAGCATTATCAGCAATGATCTTGTGTGGGATGCCAAATCTCACAATGATATTTTCTTTGATGAAGTTGCAAACAACTTCAGAGGTGGCATTCTTAATAGGTATGGCCTCCACCCATTTGGTGAAGTAATCTATTGTTGTTAGGACATAACTATGTCTAGCACTTGATTGGGGATGGAGTGCTCCGATAAATTCAATTCCCCATTTCCTGAATGGTTCATCAATAATGACGGGCCTAAGGGGAAAAGCAACCAATTTTGGTTTACCAACGAACTATTGGCAGAGCTCACATTTTGCTACCCAGGTGGTTGTATCCTGAAATAGCATTGGCCAGTAGTACCTAGCCCAAATGATCTTATGTGCTATCATAGAAGAGGAAAAGTGACCACCACAGGCTGAATCATGAAAGCTTTCTAGTAACTTCACCTGATGTGGCTTGTCAACGCATCGCAAGAAGATGCCATCAATCCCGCGCTTGTATAAACCGTCATCCCATATGACATATCTGGCTGCCCTAAGCTTTACTTTCACTTCTCCTTTGAAGTTAGATGGGCTGGACACTCACCATAAGTGAGAAAGAAAGTGATGTCGGAATACCACTCATCGCTGGTCACAACAAATAGAACCATAGGTAGAGAATCAACTTTCTCCAGTTCACCCTGCGCTCCATCGATGCAATCAACTTTCTCTTCAGGATCTCCTGAATCTTTATTTTCAGCCATGAGCTGACATAGGCCTCTACCCCTTACCAACTTGGTTGGTTTGATGTCTAGATCATACTCTTGGACCTTTGCGATCCAATTCCCTCGTAAGCTTCCTAACTCCTGTTGAGTTAGGATAGACTTAACTACCATGTCAGGAACCAACACTACCGTATGAGAGTTTAGGATGTAGTACCGGAAGTTCTTGACTACTTTGACTACTATGAAAGGCATGTTTTTCTAACTAAGACATCTTCAATTCATGAAGCTTGAGAGGGGAGCTCATGAACGTGATTGGGGATTCAACATCCTCAGAGTTCTTCTGCATTAAGATGGTAGATACAGTATGTGCGGACACATAACTGTACATGATGAAATCTTTGGAGAAGTCGGGGCACACCAGAACTGGTGCATGAGCAACAGAGGCTTTTATATCCTCAAATGACATCTTTCCTTCTTCACTCCACCAAAAATTTGTGACCCCTTCATCATATTTGATATGTGATGAGTCTTTTCAAAGTCTAGAACAAAGCGTCTAAGAAAATTCACCTTTCCGAAGAAGGAGTGAACACCGGTCTTGCTTGTGGGCAAGGTAAGGCTCTGAATAGCCTTGACTCTTTCGATGTCTATTTTTGTCCCTTCTTTGCTGACAACGTGTCCTAGCAAATTTCCTTCAGTGACCCCAAAAATAGACTTTTTTGGATTTAGGGAAATCCATGTTCTCGGCATCTAATCAATACTTGCTCCAAATGATCACAGTGATCACTTCACTTTTAGAGAACACAGTTAAGTCATCCAGATAAACTATGATGACCTTCCCCATCATACCTTTGAATGCAAAGTCCATAGCTCACTTGAAAGGTGGCACCGGCATTGGTCAAGCCAAAAGGCATCCTGCTGTAGGTGAATGTGCCCCAGGGAGTAGTGAACGTTGTTTTGAATTGGTCTTTAGGTGAGACCTCAATCTGATTATAGCCTAAAAAACCATCGAGCATGGACAACATCTCTAAACTAGTTATACTTGCTTGTAGAACCTGATCCATTATGGGTAGTGGATAATTGTCCTTCAGGGATGCCTGGTTCAGGTTGTGAAAATCTACGCATATGCGTATTTCACCATTCTTCTTTCACACGGGCACAATGTTTGTGACCCAGGTACTATGATGGATAGGAAAGATAATTCTCACATCCAACATCTTCTATATTTCCACCTGGATGGTACCCGAGATCTTAGGATTGTAGTGCCTCTATTTCTGGTGAAAGGGTTTGACATCGTCCTTTAACGGGATGTCATGTTGAATGTCCTTAGGCTTGAATGACTTTAGATCGGCATAAGACCATGCCAATACATCCATATATTTCTTCAACAACTTGACAAATTTCTACTTTTCCTCGGGTGTACAACACTTCCCGATGTTCACAAACTACGGATGCTCTGTAGAGCTTAGATTAATAGATTCGGTCTCTGGAGAAGAGCTAGGGTCATTCTGTCACTTTTTCTTGATGAAGCGGTCATGCTTGTCAAACAATCATTCCAGGGAGACTAAACCTTTCAGAATTTTGTTCCCCTTGAGCTGACAGATGCCTCCACCTTCTATTGATTCATTTGCTTGACCAGTGATGGACTCACGACATACCAAAGTAGATCCTTCAAAATGAAGCTCATTGAAATTGTCTACTTTCTCTAGGAAAGCAATAAGCTGATTGTCATCATTGAATACCTACCAGTGGTGAGAATTGTCTAGCACACTTGGGTGAAAGACTACCTCAATGGTATATGTGTCTATTTTCAGCCCTGGGTGAGGGAGCATAAGCGAGGCAGAGACATGACCAATGAATCGGCCATGTCATTTTGGGCTCATGGAACCACTTTGATTGAGAAGGCATCAAACTCCTCAATGTTGTCCCATACTACATTGCGGTAGTGCTGAGAGTCTCATTTTTTACCTGGTATACTCCCTTTACCTGATTGATAATCAGTTTGGTGTCACCTTGTACTTTTAGGTTCTTGATTCCTCTTTCCTTTACAGCTTGCATGCCGAGTAGCAAAGATTCATACTCAGCAGTATTGTTTGTATTGAAAAACTACAATTTGAAAGAAAGAGGGAAAATCTCCTCTTCAGGAGATATCGACGGATGCTCCAGCCACATCCACTTGTTGCACAACTACCATCAAACTGCAGCATCCATATCTTGTTAAGGTCCTCCTCCTGGAGAGAAGAACATGTCCATTCTATCAGACTCAGTGGATAAGAAGTAGTTCCCCATCCCTGATGATTCAAAGAGAATCTAGGCCTTGGGGTCATCAGAGTTGGTGACCAGGTACTTCTTTTGTGATTCAGGCTCCAATGTCTACATTACTCCTTTGACGGGGATTCTAGCTTTGGACCAGTCCATATGAATCTCTCCACCGACTTCCCTACAAAAAATTCTCCCTAGTAAAATTCCATATGCTTTGCTTGGAATATCAGCAATGAGGATGGTCATCTTTACCCTTTTCTCTGGGAATGCTGCAAATGTGAACTGCATCTTTGATCTGACCAATTAATGGAACCTGTTTGGTTTCCATGGAGTAACATCTGCCGAAAGGCTTGGTAAGAGTGAGGCCCAAAGCATGGGTGACCTTTGCCGGCATGACATTATCGAAGCCCCAGAATCAATTATGCAGTTACTTAGTTTGTGACCATTGATTAGGAGGGAGAGATAAAAAGGTTCAATTTTTCCTAATGCGGAAGTCGAGGCAACATTTATGAGATGCAGGAGAGGAGTGGAAAGGATTCCTTTCGGGAGACAGGAGAGGGGATGATAACTTGGCTTTGGATATATTTGGTTAATCTTACAAGCTTCTCAGGGTTAGACTAAAGATATTCAGCCTCAGACATTTGAATCTTGGTCTTTTTAGCATGATCGACTATGTCGAATGTGACCAAGGGTTGCGTTGATGAAGGAATGAGTCCTCATTTCATGATGGTAGGGGAGGGTTACTGGTCTTTATGGAAATGGAAGAAGGCTGATTTGGAGGAGAGATAGGAGGAAAATATTTCTTCACAAAAGGTTTAATAGGAGGTTGAGCAGGAAGAGGATTACCTCTTTTAGCAATTGTTGGAGGTGTGTTCGACACACCTTTCCTTTTGTATCTTAGCAGCAACTTCTACTTCTTTTCCTTGTGAGTGGGTGAAAACAACATATGATTGTCCACTTGCATACCCTTGGGTACCTTCCTCTTCATCAGATTCCTCATCTTCAAATTCCATATACCCGATCGTAGAGTCACCAGTCGGTTCACCGACATCTTGATCATCTTCACCTTGCGATGAAGGTTCTTCATAAATTTTCTCATCTTCTTCGATCTCGACCAAGGCATTAACCGGAGGGGCCTCAAGTGCTAACCTTGGAGCAGCAGCAGAGGCAAAATGCATGGCCTTTGTGGGGCATTGTTGGGAGTGAAGTTCCTCCATGGGATATCCCGGTATGGAGTGGTAGATGAAGCTTGAGCTAATTGCTTCTTTAATGCGAGCAAGTCATTTTCCATCTTCTGGAATGCCGGATCTGATGAAGTGGCTTGAGAAGGAGTCAAAGCCTTTGATTTGGATGGCTCTCATTTTAACTCACCAGATATAAGTAGGTTATCCTCTATCCGAATGGCCATAACTTGAGCGAGGACCAAGGTGGTGATTTGTTCTTGTAAAAGTAAGAAACTTACTCTTGAACTCATGGCATTCACAAAGAAACACTTTTGATTTTCTAGTGTTGGCAACATGGCAGGTGGCACATGGTTAATCAATGAATTGAAATGGGTGATAAAATCATGCATGGTTTCATTGGCCTCCTTCTTCAAGTGAGTAATCTTTGATAGTAACAAAAATGTGTCTTCTTCTGAAGGCTTATACCTATCTTCAAATGTAGTTCATAATGTGGCCCAACTGGTGATAGATCCGGCCGGCAAGTGTTGGAACCACTCTGCTGCAGGTCCTTGCAAGGTCTCTAGAAAGAGGCGTATACCGACACATGTCTTCATGGGTCACATCTAGGATGTTGCATGACATAATGAATGTAGATATATGTGAATCCATGCTTTGATTTCCACTCCCATCAAATCTTGGGAAATTCTTGCGGTTTCCATGAGGGAGTGCATGAACTGGATGCGGCAATGCAAGAGGACCCATAGCATTTCCCCATGGTACTACCATTTGAAAAGCTGGAAAGAGGACACGAGCCGGGAGTGTGGTTCCACTTAGTAACAGGGCACTACAAATTGATGGAAGCTCCTTGTGAAAACCGGTTCTTTCGTGGAGGCGAGGCACTTCTTGCTGACCGATCAGCTGAACTCAGCGATGAGAAACGTGCTGGTGTAATACTGAAATTGTGCCTCTGAAGTAGATCAAAAATAGGATCGAATTCTCCACGAGCTCTTCTGCTATGGGTAAATGGTTCACCCGCCAGTGTATCTACTCAGATCGGCAATAATTTGGAGTAGATTTATAATAATCTTTTTGTTTGTACTTGCTGATTTTCTGATTTTTCTGGAAAAAATCAGCAGCATGCACTTTTCTAAATACTTAAATTTATCCCTTTTTTAAACAACCGATTGTGGTTTAATGACAAGGATTAGTAGGGATAAAAAGTGGGATAATTTTAGTAAGCTGATTTTTGGATCTTAGATTTGATTTTTGCAAGGGTTTGAAAATATTTGTAAAAATATCAAGATCTCAGATCTACGGAAATATACGGGTTTTTATAAAAACTCAGCTGAACTAAAGGTTTCTAACTGGTCCAGATCTATAGATCTGCTAAGAAAATTTTCAGTTTGGGTCACTTTTGCAAAAATTTCAGATTTTAACAAAGGGTTAAAATTTTCAAACTGGTAGTGACTTTGACAGTTTTTTATTTATTTTCTTAGTTCGATCCCCAGTAGAGTCACCAAAAATGTTGGTCCAAAAATCTGTCGGGTGGGTAGATCTATGGATAGATAGGCCAACAGTGTGTAGGGCATAGCCCCTCTTTGAGATAACAAAGTGAAACTAGTTTATTGTTATTCTACCAGCAGGAACCTGTGCAAGTCCTATAGTATTCTACCTTCGGGGGGTTTGGGATCTCATCCCAGTAGAGTTAGTTCCGATGAAGAATAGAAAGGAATGAAGGAAGGAATGGAAGAAAGATGGATCTGAAGGGAGAAAAGAAATGAATTCCAAAGTAGAAAGGTCAGAGGGTTTATGTTTTGGGCTGGTAGTAAACAAAGCCAAACTTACTCACATAAACAAATAAAGCAATACTGATAAACAAAATGACAAAAGTAGATATGAATCTAACAGAATAAACACATAGATCTGACGTAAGAAAGATCTAATGCATATAACACATGAATTCAACACAAAGTCTCAATATTTGTATTAATGTTTTCTTCTTATTACAAGAAAGCTCAAAGTCTTTCTCTCCTCACTTCTATTTTTCATACAAGATTGTCCACACTTTGAATACTACAAGTATCCAAGTATTTATAGAAGGAGAAGGAGAAAGAAGACAAAAAGGAGCCAACAACTTATTTACAAAATATCTAAAAATATCTAAAAGTCAAATGTTGACTTTGGGGCAATTTTGTGGATGACAACATCCCATGGTGCAACATGGATGATGTCATCACATGTGCCAACATACTTTTAAATACTTTTACAAAAATGGGATTTATCCCAGGAGGAGGAAGCCTATTCATCATCATCCCTTTGCTCGAATGGAGTGTCTTGCTTTTGCTCTAGAGAGGTGATATGATACTTGAGCTCGATACTCCATAAACTTGTTGATCATCTTCTGAAGTTGATCATGATCGGGACCCTTTGTGTGGTCTCCGATGAACTTCACAAGTTTCTCATTCATCTCTGAGCCTATCAGGGAGCTTGAAGTATTCATTTCCTACCTCTATCAAGTATACCCGATGAAATCATGGCAAGCCAGAAGGTTGTTAATAGATTCTCGGTCAAAAGTGACCTCTGGCGTCAAACCTTGTGATGTAATTCCCTTGAAAAGCTGAATAGTATCATTTGCTTCTCTCAAGGTGAATGATGCGCTAAGCAACCCTGGAGACATCCTCAAGACAATCTGCTCCATTTGATGTTTCACATCTAGGGCTTCCTCCTTGATTTTGTCTATCTTTTCTAGGACAAACTCCATTTGATCAACCCGATAGTCTAAAGTGACAAGCACTTTGTTGTGTGCTCGCGGGTGATCAATGACGCCAATTTTAACAAGTCATCGGTCGGGTAGTCGACCATTTTCTGAATGTCTCGTGTTGCAACCTGGCATGGTCCAACTCTTCGAGATGGGTCCTGCTATTGCCTGGAGTTCATTGTTTGCCTTATCTATACTTTGGTAGAGGCCTGTGAACTTTGTGATTACTTCCTCACTGTCTCTGAGGATCTGCTCTCTCCAGGAGGACACTGCACCTTGTTCACCAATCTTGGCGTATTCATTTATCTTCTCCTGACTAAGGACTTCAGGAGTTTTGGTGGCAGCTATAGGAGGTGCATTGCCCATTCTTTGCAGAGCTTGGAGAAGATGTTTGTTTTGTTCCTTTAACATTCTCTTCTTCTCCTTTTCTTCTTGCAGTTTCTTGCAAAGGGCATCCATGGCTGACAAGGCCTCTCCTTGCAGGCTCTCTGATGATGTTCCCATTGTGACTTGGGTCACTGTAAAATCTATAGGAGATAGATCTTCTTTCTTCTTTATGGGATCCGGGTAGGCTATCTCCATAACCCTTTCACCTGAAACACTTTTTGAAAAGTGAGTTATCACTTTTTTCTTCTTTGGTCCTTTAGCTAGGATGACGGAGAAGTCCATGGGTGCAATGGGGACTTTCCTCTTGTGTTGGCTTAGGTGGTCTGAGATCCAGCTTGGACTTATGGGAGTGGGACCAGAGGATGAAGAAGAAACAAGGGTGGAAGGAAGAACAACTATAGTGGACACGGGGAAGTGTGTCAAAACACTTGGTGGTGGCATGGAGAAAGGGGCCGACACACCAACGCTCATGGGATTAGGAGTCACTACAAGAGAGGAGGCCATGGGGGTGGAAGGGATCTTGAGATGAGGGAAGAAATGTTGGGGGATAGATCCGCAAGGGAAGAGAAGATGGAGGAAGAGGGAGGGGAAAGGAAGAAGACGAGAGGAGAAGACACAACCAAAGGAGTGGTTGTTTGAGTGACATGAGGAGGGGAAGGAGGAGTGAGAGAGGGAATGGTTGGTACTTCACTAGTTGTAGTTGTGACAACATCCTGAGTGGATGTGTCCATTGGAGCACTTACCACTTCTTCTTTTCCTGGGGACACTAAGTCCACAACTTGCTCTTCTACATGGTAGTAGGAGGGCTTTCAGGAGCTTTCTCTTGAGCAGTGCTTGCCTCTCCCACTTTATCTTTCCCTTTTCCTTTAGGCAAGTGTTTTGGCCTAGTGGGTGCATTTCCCAGGGAGATGTGATAAAATCTACCCCAAGATAGATGATACCATTTTTCTTACACCAATGCTCGGTGCGTTGCAGAGTAGGTTGAACCCTTTCTTGGATGGTCTGGGTGCTTTGTTCCTATCAATATCTATGAATGGCCAATCATCCCCTTCCATGTCTAGGTAAACTTGATCAATTTCCTGATCAGTTTCTAGGAAATCCTTTGGGATGATGGCCACGCCATATTGAATGATCTCTGCCAGGGCCAGCCAGGAGTGATCCTTTCATCTGAGTTTGACTTCATGATTTAAGTCGATGTAGATATCCTCGATCTAGGAACATGGATAGGATCGATCTTTTCCCTTGGAAGGCAACCACGAGGATCGAAGGTTGGCCTTGCTGAGAAATTATGCTTCAAATTGAGCAATTCAAGCTCTGCATACATCTCCCGAGCTTTACTTTGTGAGGGGCACATGTACCTACCTACTGTGAGGGGGAATGGAGTTCCTCCCTTCTTCCTCTTCATACACTTCTCATGATAGGTGATAAGCTACCTTGACAGCTCCAGAAGGATTAGTTTAGGCCCCGCATATCTCGGAAATCTTGTGGGTTCTCCCAAGAAGTTGGCAGCTCTGAGATAGGTAAAGGTGGGGAATTGCATAAACAATGCTCCCCACTTCCTTGTGGTGGTGATCACACTTTTTCTTGTCCGACCATGAGTCATGTTGGGCCTCAAGAGGTAGATGATGCCATAGAAGAAGACATCATTGATCTTGTTGAACTGAGCTATGTTGTTCTCGAGCCTCAACTCTGGATAGTATTCGTATATTTTGACCTGGGGCCATACCCCATACTGATTCAACCCTGGGTAGTCTCTCTCTGAGGCAGCTGCATATACTACATAGGAGTTCATATAGAACCTCCCAGTTGTTGAAAGTTGTTGAAGTTGTTTCGAGATTGTATCACTGATAATCTCACCCCAGCCAAAATGCTGATCGGGCACATTCTTATTCATTGTTTCCAAATACCTGAGCATCCACTTGTGAAAGTAATGGGCATCAGGGAGCCCATGTACTCTACTTAGGAAGGTGATCGTGTCACTCAACTCTTCTAAAAATCACTACGATGATGAATGACTTGGGGCCACCTACTCACCACCTTTTTATTCTTGAGGTACACCTCATTCATCATCTGCATGCACTTGTCCTCATTATCGGTCCAAGTCTTCATGCAGTCTTCTTGACTTACTACCACAAAATGTCTGTGGTGGGGGATGCCCAAGATAATTTCAAAGTGTCGGGCTGTGAGGTTGATTATCACTTTTCCTTCCTCATTTTCGACACATCTTGTGTCCTTGTTGTAACAACGGCCCACCAACATGATGAATTC
Organism: Taxus wallichiana var. yunnanensis; assembly: GCA_018340775.1. Lineage (NCBI taxonomy): Eukaryota > Viridiplantae > Streptophyta > Pinopsida > Cupressales > Taxaceae > Taxus > Taxus wallichiana. Next base: position 53,075,499 of record CM031239.1, read on the forward strand.
ATTATTAATTGCGCTCACTGGGAGCCCTGCAGCAAAGTGCAGACCACTGCCAACCAATTTATCCATCCACGGGCTGCCTGTGACCTTCTTGGTTCTGGCCCAAAAGTCATCCATGTCAATATGCCCAAGTTCTGAATCTCTGATATCGAGATCACACTCTGCAAGTGAGTCAGGCATCCTGACCTTTTGGTATTTATACTTCATTTCTTGCTCCATCAACTTGGCTTTGCCTTTGGACTTGGTTGGCTTCTTACTCGATGAAGACATAAGTGCACTCGAGGATTGTTGTTGCTCTGCAAGAAGAATCAGAGAGTTCCAACATAGAAGGGCCATGTTAGCCATCAAGTTGTCCATAAAAGCTTTGCAGAATGAAAAATTATCAACTTATGAGCCTCTGGGCGCAAGGCGCATCCTTACAGGTGTAGGGGGCTTTGAAAAGCAAGGCACACTTTTAGGGAGTGTTGCATGGGAGAAAGCAATGCCAAAAGGGGCATGGGGCACGGAAAGGCTACACACAACATTCAGATGTTGATGTCAAGGAATATGCGCTTGCACCATAGGAAGTGCTTTAACTAGGCGCAGATTTTTTTTGGTGTAGCAGGGTCTCAGGGTGCGCCATTGGCGCAGATGTGGTAGATGCTTGCATGAGGGTGAGGTGTGCCAAGCATTTTTGCAGAAGGTGTAACACAAAGGTCAAGTGCGCCAAGGGGTTTAGTTTGTGTGGCGTGGAAAGGGTTTACACAACATGCAGTGTTGTTGTAGTTGCTTTGGCGCCAACGCTTGCACTTTAGGAATTTTGCAATGTTTTATAAGGCGCGGGAAAGGCTTATGCTACATGGTCCTTTAATGCACCAATGGCGTGACTATTTTTGATGCAACATACATATGAAAAGTGTGTTTGGGGCGACTAATGTTTAGTGTAACAGAGTTTGCAATGCGCCATAGTGAAAATAGTTTCACTATGTGGGCCGATTTCCCTTTTTTCTTGATTTTTACTCTTTTGGCTCAGATTTTGATGTCCAGGAGGGAAAACCTAGCAAGGCAAGGAGTGAAGGACAAATGGGCATGAGTTATTTTGAGGCCGAGCCTTCCAGATTTGTAGATCTGGAAGGAAAGAAAAGGAGAGTTTGCAGGTGGGTACTTGGGTTTGTAAATGGTGTTATCCTTTCCTTTTAGATTCATTTTTATTATTCAACCCTATCCCTAATCACCTAGCCCAACATCCATAAAAACAACAACAAGGATGGTAGAAACCACTTACCCGGTATAAATAATGATGAAGGAAAGAAGTGGGGTCCACGATCATGACAATGGCATGCGCATGGCTGGGCATGACAGATAACGACAGCGAGAGGAATAATTTTCACGATTTTTAACTTGTGAAAATGATAGGTTCAATGCACATATATATAGAAAAGTCCACATTTAATGCGCCAACCACTTTTTCCTTTGGCGCACTGGGAGAGATGTCGACATGGAGGAGATTGCACCTAGGCATGGGTTTGGATGTGTCGACAGGATGGGTGCGCTGTACACTTTTGGGTGCACACTTTGATTTCTTGGAGGCATGGGTGCACAACATTTTGGAGTGTTGACACTTTGGAAGTGCATTCAGCCAAAGGGCAAAGATGGGCATTGCAAAATTTGCAAGATGTTGCAACAATGGTTCTTGCGCCCCAACCCAAAAAAGTTGAAAATGACCAAGTTCTTAAAAGTTGATTTTTTTGAGGGAGTTCACCTCTTCCCAATTTTCTTCCCACTCTTCTACTACTACCTTTCTTACATAGATGAGGTTAGTAAGCTATGGCATGAGCATTTTAGCCATTTAAACTATCGTTACCTTAAAAAATTGATATAGCATGAGATGGTCAATGGGTTACCTTGGGTTAAATTTTCAAAGGGTCTTTGTGAGGGTTGTGCCCTTGGAAAGCACCCCGAAAAAAATTTGGCAAGGGAAAATCCTAGAGAGCTTCTCATCCCTTGATCTTGTTCATAGTGACATTTCTGGCCCCTTTCCATCTCCTTCATTCACTAGGGCTCTCTATATACTTACCTTCATTGATGAATTTTCACGTTATACATGGGTTTACTTTCTCAAACAGAAATCTGAATTTTTCGATCACTTTCGAGACTTCAAGGCTCTCACTAAGAAACAAGTTGAAAGTTCTATCAAGGTTCTTAGAACTGACAATGGAGGTGAGTATGTGAGCAATAGTTTCAATGATTTCTACACTTCTAAAAGGGATTTCTTTGTAGCATATATTTGTTTACAACCCTTTGCAAAATGGAGTTGCATAAAGAAATAATTAAACTTTTAAGGAGATGGTCACTTGCATGGTTCATTCAAAATACCTTCCTTCATAGCATTAGGCTAAAGTTTTGAATTATGGTTGTTAAATTCATAACCACATTCCACATAAAGTAGTAAAAGGTATGACACCCTTTGAGGCTTGGTATGGACACAAACTTGATGATGATCACTTTTTTGTCTTTGGTTCACCTATCATAGCTCAAATATCCAAAAATAAATGTAAGGCCTTGGAACCAAAATCCAAACCATGCATCTTTGTCAAGTATCCCAAAGGTGTGAAAGGGTATATACTTTTGAATCCCACCACTCATCACCTTTATATAAAGAGAAGTGTGAAAATTTAAGATTCATCTTCTACTTTTGTGATGCCTGCTTCAACTACCACTTGAGACCAAGAAACAAATTAGGAAAATTATGGAATAATTTTTTTTTTATAGGAAGAGTCTACAACCAAGTTGCAAGACACTAGTTTGAAATTTTTTTCCCAAAACCAAAGTCTCTATTTCCAAAGGAAAATTTTCCTCCATACCCCCGCACTTGCTCAAATGGCCACGTGGCACTTTGTGATTGGCCGAGGGCGGAAGAAAAAGTGAAGTTTTTCCAAAAGTGTAAAAAGTTAAGTTTTCAATTGTAAATCCTCATTCCTCCCTACCACGTGTCAGCACGTGATTGGTGCGGGGCTGAGGAAATTTTTAGGAAATTTTTCCAAAGTTCAAAATTTAAATTTTTCTAAGGTCGAATTATTTCTTTTCTTTTTTTTTTTTTTGTTTGGGATGGCCATTTTGAAGTAAAACTTCAAATGGCCATAACTTTTGATAGGAAGCTCCATTTTAGGAAAACAAGGACTTTCTAGAAAGATCTCAGAGTCCTCTTTGCACAGAAATCATCAATTTTAGAATTTGGTAAAGTTTCAAGGGTCAATTTTAAGAAATTTATCTGCAGAGAATTATAATTTTAAAACTGGCTTTTTTTTCCAACTTGCAAGTTTCGTTCAATTTTAATTCCCTTTCTCCTCAAAATGTAAATTGAACATGGAGGGATGATCATGGGTGTGTTAAATATTTTTTTCCAAGTTCAAATTATGTATTGGGTTGCAATTTATATATTTTGCATCTTTTGACAGGAAATCTATTATGCAAGTTCAAAATCTAGTTTGATGCAGTTCTTGATGATCATTTTAATTTTTGTGTTTCCACAAGGTTTATAAACCTTAATACATCTAAATTTATCTCGTTCCTTAATTTTAGTTATGAATCTGAACTGTGCATTTAATGAATTAATTCCGGTGCCAAATTCCAAAGAAAATAGAATTCAATTACTAACAATTTAAAGGTCAATTTACAATTTCCAAAGTGGAAGCATTTTCATTTCTAATCTGTAACATCCTATTGCTATAATTTATTACTTAAAGTACATGGCACCATTTTGATATCTAAATTTGACAATAAAACAAGGAAACGAATGTTGTCGTTTATTCTTCACGCATTTTTTTTTGACAGGGATACCATTTCAAACAACAAATGTAATTCAAAACATTCAATACAATCCAGTATGCACATTCCAACAGAATTAAAAGAATCAATGCCATCCTTTATTGAGAGGTCAAATAGCTTTACAACCGAACTCCTTTCCAATTTGATTTGATTTCAAATTTCAAAATTACAAGTATGGATATCAATTACATTATTTTCCCAAGGTAAAACAGAGAATACATTTCTCAATTCAATTACAACTTCCAATTACAAAGTAACATCTCACATTTCAACATCAATTACATTCATCCACTCTAAGTGGGAAGGGTTACATTCAATTTTCTCAAGAAAAGAGGACTGTCAAACTATTTTATTCTTTCCCCAAACAGCAGCTTGTTGTTTTCTTCTTCTTTATTCATCTTTGAATCACAACAAGGAAGGGGGAAAGGCAACACTCTCCACCCAACCAAGATACCCAATGGGAAAATAGAATCCATCTTTCCCCATTGGCCCCCGAGCCCCAACCATATTGAAATGGAGCATGATAATTCAACACATGGCAACATGGCAACAAACACAAATAAACACAAAGCAAGAGGATGTAGTTCTCAACTACAACAATCAATTCCAAACAAAACAAAGGCTCCTTCTCCAAGCAAGCAAGCCAAGCAAGAGCAAGAACTATGGAGGTCTCCTTATGCCTCCCAAGTTGAATTTTGGGCATCCACCAAGAGCAAACCGCCAAGATCATAGCAATCCCATAAACCTTATCCCTCCTCAACCCCTCCTTATCCCTCCTCCAAATTTATCCCTTATACCTCCCCCAAAGTAGGAAATGCAAGCAATTTCCTTTCCTAGGTGGATCCCAAACCAACATTCCCTCCAAGAACAAATAACAATGGCAAATCCCTTATCCCTCCTCTGATAAACCTCATAGTCTTCTCTCCACACCATGCCCTAAGCATTCTACCCATCCCTCTAAGAATTGCAAACACAAATACATTCAAAATTCATGCTAAAAGAGGGAAAAATAGAAATTTTAAAAAAGTGAGAGCCTACCTCTCCATAATGGAGACTTGCTTCCAAAAAACAGTCTTTATTTCACCAAAAACCAGTCCCAAATCAGCAAGGTAAATGTATGCACAAGAAAATCCACTTCTTCCACCAAGCAAGCTCCAAAATGCAAGAGAAATTTTGACCCAAGAGTGAAATCTCCAACCTTCAACAACCTCAAAATGAGGAGGAATTCCAATTTTAAAGGAGAGGGTGGAAGAGGATGATGTGGATTCCAAGTGGGATGCCACATCATTTTTCCTCATCCCAAAAAAGCAATCAACATCAAGGCAATTAAATCCCAATCAATGTGAATGACAAACCACTTACACACCTCATTTTTGCCCATCATAAAAAAAAGAATGCATTTAAAATTTTTAAGACAAGTGCAAACAAATCTTACAATAAATCATGTCAAAATGCAATAAAATAAGTTGATTTTGACTCCAAATTAATAAACAAGGTTGGTGGAGGATTTTGAGAGGTGTGGGACAAGTTTAACTTGTCCCACAAGCCTCCAAATTTTCCTCCAAGCTCAAATTCGAATTTCAAGAGGGAGATGGAGTGTTTGACCTTCCAAAATCTTCTTACAACCTCTTACAATTTCTTACACAATTTATCACTTCACTTACACAACCCATACTTGGTAACTTACACACTCTTTTAAAATACATTTATTTCTATGACATTTATTTATTACAAACTTTAGACACAACCATATATTTAATTACCATATGGTTATAAAATATATAAATAAATTTCATTTTCAACTAAGACAATAACATTTAATTTCACCTTCCACATCCTATTTAATTTAATTAAATTTTAACTATATGACTCTCACATTATACTATCACATTAAAATAATTAAAATAAAGAGCACATTACAAATAAAATACATACAACAATAATTTTAAAAAGGGACACAACAAATAAAGCACACATATACCCCATGGTCACAATAATGGAAATCCCCCCATGGGAAATCCTAACAAAACACAACATACAGCTCAAACACAGTTGCCATGGTGACCTTGTTGATTTCACACTGAATTCCAATATGGTTAGTCTCCAGTCCCCCAACATTGTTGTGATTTTAACCTGTAAAATGCAAAATACCTCCTTCGGCCTCGTGGCCACATCAGAACATCCAAATGATATAAGCAACATAAAATTATTAATTTTAAATCACAACAATATCAAGGATTCAATATTTATCATTAAAATTCAATTTGTAACTATATCATCATCCAATAGATTTCTATACTAGAGCTATTCATAATAATCAATGTCACATGTCTAAAATTAACATCAATAACATGTCCATGTCAACTAGTATATCATTATCCACATAATAATAAAAATGTCTCAATGATCCTCAAGCACAATAACTGAATCCAGATCAATATTAATCCATAGTCTAACATCTAACCATCATGCTAATCAAAACATATTAATGTCCATAATAATCCATGAGCTAGTATATACACATCCTGTTACATCAAAATATAATAATATCCAAAATATGATCAATAGAGTCAGGATCAGTATCTAAACAGTGTCAAAGGGAAGTGGGCACTACATCCCCCTCCCCTTAAACTAGACTTCCTCCTGAAGTCACTGGAACAAATGTGGAAACTGCACTCGTAAAGCAGTAGCATCCTCCCAAGTGGCTGCAGTCTCATCATATCTGTCCCACTGCACTCGTACCTGATCAATCTCTCTGCCTCGAAGGCCCAGGGTCCTACGATCGATGATACGGATGGGCTCCACCATCACCTATCCCTGATCCTACACCTGTAATGATGTCCAATCCAGCACATGAGAAGGATCTGTGATGTATCTCCTAAGAACAGAAACATGAAACACATCATGTATGCGAGACAAGTTGGGTGGCAATGCTAGACGGTAAGCCAACGGGCCGATACGCTCCAGATCTCAAAAGGTCCAACGAACCGAGGGGATAACTTAGAACCTTTTCCATAATGGATCAGGCTCTTATGTGGCCTAACACGAAGGAAAACCTTCATGCCCACATCAAAATTACACTCGGTTCTATGCTGATCAGTGTACTTCTTCTGCCTATCCTGTGCCTCCTGCAATCTCTGCCTGATCAACACTACCTGTTGCTCCATGTCCTGCAAAAGAGCTGGTCCAAGAGATACTCTATCCTCCAACCTGTCCTAGCTAAGGGGTGTCCTGCACTCCCTACCATATAAGGCCTGAAAAGGAGACATGCCTATAGAACTCTGGAAACTATTATTGTAGGCAAATTCCACAAGATACAGATACTCCTCCCACTTAGACTGCTGATCCATCACGTACATCCTGAGCATATCCTCCAAAATATGATTCACCCTCTCAGTCTATCCATCGTCTCAGGGTGATAAGTTGTGCTGAAGTTAATCTTCATCCCGAGAACATACTTGCATGGTGGTCCAGAAATGAGAAGTGTACAAAGGATCGCGGTCACAAATGATCTTCCGTGGAATCTCGTGCAACCTGACAATCTCATCCAAGTAAACACGTGCCACTGCACTAGCTTTATAGGTGGTCTTTACCGAGAAAAGTGAGCTACTTTTGTCAATTTATCAACCGTGACCATGATGGCATCATGGTGATATCTCGACATCGGTAATCCAACAATGAAATCCATGGAAATGGTGTCCCATTTCCACTCTGGTATAGCATGAGGATATAGAAGGCCAGCTGGATGCTGATGCTCGGCCTTCACTTTCTGGCACTCTAAACAACGTGACACAAACTGAGCCACGTCCCTGCAAAGTCCTCTCCAGTGATATAACTGTCTCAAGGTGGCGTGCATCTTCTTCACCCTAGGATGGGCTGAATAGGGTGCACGATGTGCCTCTGTCAAGATGTCCTACCTCAAGCCTCCATCTCTAGGAACATAAATCCAACCTCTGTGCCTGAGAAGACCATCTGCCTCTAGTGATAAACCATCAAATTTCCCCTCAAGGGGTCTCTGGGACTCAATCTCTAGCTCGGGCTGCAATGTAGAAACTATCAAGAGGAAGTTGCTGAAGGATCCTGCTCCGTAAATCTATGCTCACTAAAGTAGCCATGCTCAAATGCCTCCGTCTGCTGAGAGTGTCTATAACCACATTCTCCTTCCCTTTCACATGCTCTATCTCCATGTCGTACTCACAAAGCAACTCCATCCAACACCTCTGACGAGCGTTTAGATTGGGCTGAGTGAAGAGGTGGCGAAGGCTCAAATGATCTGTCCTAAGTGTGAATCTCTGACCAAGAAGAAAGTGTCTCCATCGAACTAAAGCATGCACAACTACCGCAAGCTCAAGATCATGGGTAGGATAATTAAGCTCATGATCCTTGAGTTTGTGAGACTCAAAAGCTACAACTCTGCCCTCCTGCATAAGAACACCTCCAAGGCCTGCCAATGAAGCATCTGTGCATACAAAGAACTCACCATGTGGATCTGGCACTGCAAGAATGGGTGTTGTAGTGAGATATTCCTTCAGTGTCCTGAAGGCCTTCTCACACCTGTCTGACCAAACAAATTTCTTCCCTCTCCACTGAAGGGAAGTGATGGGGTGTGCTATCCGAGAGAAGTCCTACACAAATCTCCTGTAATACCCTGCTAACCCCATGAAGCTGCGCACCTCTCCTCATCAGTAGGGTAGTACTTGGCCAATCCATAATGGCTCTAATCTTGGAAGGATTGACTGTGATTCCTTCACCTGAGATGATATGGCCCAAGTACTGAATCTCTGACTGAAAGAAAGCACACTTCTCCAAGTTCCCGTAAAGTTGCTACTCTCACGAAGACACTGAAGAACCTGATGAAGGTGCCCCTCATGCTCCTCATGCGTACGTGAGTAAATTAGAATGTCATCAAGAAAAATGAGCACGAAGTGATCTAAAAATTCTGAATACCCCATTCATCAAACTCATGAATACTGCGGGGGCATTCGTCAAACCAAAGGGCACCACTGTGAACTCATAGTGCCCATACCTCATACGAAAAGCAGTCTTATGGATGTCTGTCTCCGTAATCCTCAACTGATGGTACCCAGACTTGAGATCAATCTTAGAGAACACCATGGCTCCCTTCATTTGATCAAACAAGTCATCGATGTGAGGAAGAGGATAATGATTCTTGATCGTTACCTTATTCAGCTGGCTGGTAGTCTATGCACAACCACAAGGATCCATCCTTCTTCTTAACAAAAATAACTGGTGCACCCCAAGGGGATACACTAGGATGGATAAGGCCTTTTTCTAAAAGGCCTTCCAGCTTGCAACTTGAGCTCACAGAGCTCTGGGGTGGTCATCCGATAAGGAGCTCGTGAGATAGGCTCTGCTCCTGAACCAGATCAATATGGAAATCAATCTCACGTGGGGGTGGCATCCCTGGTAGCTCCCCTGGGAAAACATCTGCATACTCTCTCAAAATGGGATGGTCATCTAGCGATGGCCCACTAGACCCATCCTCTGCCTGGTCACTAACTGTGACTGCATACATCTGACAACCCCATCGTACACACCGCTTGAGCTGCATAGCAGAGATAGTGTGCGAATAGAAACAGGTCTCCTGACCCCAGAAATCACCGACTCAACTCCAAGATCATCTACACAAGATATAGTCTTATGATAGCAATCCATCCTGGCCCTATGTGCGATGACAGCCAATCCATGCCTAAAATGACTCCATATGAGCCCAAAGGAAGTACGCGGAGATCTGAAGTGGTGGTGAAAGGTCCCAAGTTAACAACACACTCCTTTACTAAGGAGTCTACCAAGACCTTGGCTCCCAAAGCCATCTCGACATCCCAACTATGACCCTGTCTAACAGCCACCAGCCTGCATCGCTCTACTAAGGATGGTGCAATAAATGAATCAGAAGAACCAGAGTCAAACAATATGGAGGTAGGAACACCTCCGATACTACCTGGGTCTCAATGACCGTGCTCTGGTGCTCAGCCGGCGGTTCTCAACCGCTGCATAGATCCTATGACTCCATCCCATGTCTCCGACTATAGGCTCTGAGATGGGTGCCTTACCCTTATTAGGGTTCTGGGGGCAATCTCTCCAAAAGTGTCCCACTACTCCACACCCGAAGCAACCACCTGAAGTCCTCCAAACTGCAGCACCTCCAGAAGGTGCCCTAGAGGTAGGTGTTGTGGATCCTGATGATCCAGCTATAGTCTGTTGTGGCCTCTGTGGTCGAGCTCCTACCGACTGAGCTCTAGCTCCACCCTATGTCCTGGTGGGTCCCCTAGGAGGAGGCCCCATACTGCGACCTCTCTATGCATCAGCTCTCTGAGGAGGCCTAAATGGTGGGTGGGACTGCTGCTGCTACTGTGGTCTGAAAGATGACTGCGAAGAATGCTACCACCACCATGAGGAAGAGGAGATGACCCCCTCAATCTACTATCCTACAACTACTGAATACGGCTCCTGACCCGGTCTCTAGCCTGCTGGGTTTTACCCCGAGTCTCCTCTATAATGTAGGCCTTCTCAACGGCCTCCGCTAACGTCTGTGGGCAGTGGATCCGAACTGCACCTCCAATGTCTATATTAAGGCCCCGAATGAACCTGTGGATCCGCACCTGCTCATCCTGCATGTAATCAACGTACTGAAGTAGGTCTAGGAACCTACTCTCATACTCGGCCACTGTAAGGGAAGCCTGTCGAAGGTCGTGGAACTCATCGATCCTCTATTGTATGAATCTCCGTGGCAAGTATCTACTCCTGAATCTCTCCTCAAACAGCTCCCAAGTGATTATCTCTGAATCTATATGGAGCTTTTGCTCCTCTGTCCTCCACCATACTCCAGCTCTATCCTTCAGTAGATGGATCGCAACACGAGCTTTCATGTTGCTAGAACAAGGAAAAAGCTTAAAGCAACCGCTCAAGCTAACCAGCCAGGCCTCTACCTGAAACCACCTGTGTCACCTGAATAATGTGAGGGCCTAAGCTTCAAGATCTCCCTGATATGATCTGCAGCTGTGGTCTGATGGCCTCTGGGCCTCTCTGCCTGCCTGTCCCCGAGCCTAGGGCTCCGAGACCTCTCTCTCTGTCCTGAAATATGGTCACCATGTCCCCTCAAAGGAGACTCTACTCTAGCTGACTCTCCATGAAAATTCTCTCCTCCATCTTCCTCACCATGTGGAGGAGGTGCATGTCCCTCAATGGAATTATCTCTATCCTGTCTGCCCGAGTGCCCTCCTACTGATCCTCCATGTAAGGCGGCATTAACATCCTGGAGGGTCTGTAAAATCTGTGGTAGGATAGCTGCTAAACCCTGGTCTAGTGGTGGTGGTGGTGGTGGTGGAGGTGGTGGTGGTGGTGACTCTGAGCCTCTGTGAATGTTCCTCCTACTCCGTCTGAGCTCCCTGCATAGACCAGAGTGGGAGTTAGTTCATTACCTTGAATTTTCTTCAGTTTTCTAAGTTTACTAACATGTTCAATTTTCAATTAGTTTTATTTTCTAGATTATCAATTTACTAGTTTTAGGTTTCAAGTCTCAATGTTTCTAGTGTGCCCAATGGTCCAAGCTTTTGAACCACTAGCTCTGATACCAAAATGTGATGCCTGCTTCAACTACCACTTGAGACCAAGAAACAAATTAGGAAAATTATGGAATAATTTTTTTATATAGGAAGAGTCTACAACCAAGTTGCAAGACACTAGTTTGAAACTAAATAGGTTCTAGAAAAATTCTAATTAACCAAACACAAGATTTCCATTTTTATCTTATAACAAGTTTACTAGGTTCCAATTTGGAGGTTACAAGTTTTATTAAGGTTCAGGGAGAAATTTATCGCCAGGCCTGCTCTCTATCAAGCCCTGAACTTCAACTAGATTTCTCACACACTTAGATTTATCAAAACTTTCCTAAACTAGGCTCATTGGATAGGAAATTTCCTCACCTTTCCAACCATATAAATAAGTCCTCCTAACTCCTTGTAAAACTCAAGTTATGGCCGGGTGGAGTTTTAGGGAAAATTTTCCCTTGGAGGTCCGCGGGGATAGGGAGAAAATTGGGAAAATTTTCCCAAATGCCACGTGTCATCACGTGATTGATGCGGGAGAGCGGGTCGTGGGGAAAATTTTGAAATTTTTTTCCCAAAACCAAAGTCTCTATTTCCAAAGGAAAATTTTCCTCCATGCCCCCGCACTTGCTCAAATGGCCACGTGGCACTTTGTGATTGGCCGAGGGCCGGCGGAAGAAAAAGTGAAGTTTTTCCAAAAGTGTAAAAAGTTAAGTTTTCAATTGTAAATCCTCATTCCTCCTTGCCACGTGTCAGCACGTGATTGGTGCAGGGGCTAAGGAAATTTGTAGGAAATTTTTCCAAAGTTCAAAATTTAAATTTTTCTAAGGTCGAATTATTTCTTTTTTTTTTTTTTTTTTTGGGATGGCCATTTTGAAGTAAAACTTCAAATGGCCATAACTTTTGATAGGAAGCTCCATTTTAGGAAAACGAGGACTTTCTGGAAATATCTCGGAGTCCTCTTTGCATATAAATCATCAATTTTGGAATTTGGTAAAGTTTCAAGGGTCAATTTTAAGAAATTGATCTGCAGAGAATTATAATTTTAAAACTGGCAGTTTTTTTTCCAACTTGCAAGTTTCGTTCAATTTTGATTCCCTTTCTCCTCAACATGTAAATTGAACATGGAGGGATGATCATGGGTGTGTTAAAGAGTGTTTTCTAGGTTCAAATTATGTATTGGGTTGCAATTGATATATTTTGCATCTTTTGACAGGAAATCTATTATGCAAGTTCAAAATCTAGTTTGATGCAGTTCTTGATGATCATTTTAATTGTTGCATTTCCACAAGGTTTATAAACCTTAATACATCTAAATTTTCTTATCTCATTCCTTAATTTTAGTTATGAATCTGAACTGTGCATTTAATGAATTAATTCCAGTGCCAAATTCCAAAGAAAACAGAATTCAATTACTAACAATTTAAAGGTCAATTTACAATTTCCAAAGTGGAAGCATTTTCATTTCTGATCTGTAACATCCTATTGCTATAATTTATTACTTAAAGTACATGGCACCATTTTGATATCTAAATTTGACAATAAAACAAGGAAACAGAATGTTGTCGTTTATTCTTCACGCATTTTTTTTTTTGACAGGGATACCATTTCAAACAACAAATGTAATTCAAAACATTCAATACAATCCAGTATGCACATTCCAACAGAATTAAAAGAATCAATGCCATCCTTTATTGAGAGGTCAAATAGCTTTACAACCGAACTCCTTTCCAATTTGATTTGATTTCAAATTTCAAAATTACAAGTATGGATATCAATTACATTATTTTCCCAAGGTAAAACAGAGAATACATTTCTCAATTCAATTACAACTTCCAATTACAAAGTAACATCTCACATTTCAACATCAATTACATTCATCCACTCTAAGTGGGAAGGGTTACATTCAATTTTCTCAAGAAAAAAAGGACTGTCAAACTGTTTTATTCTTTCCCCAAACAGCAGTTTTTTGTTTTCTTCTTCTTTATTCATCTTTGAATCACAACAAGGAAGGGGAAAGGCAACACTCTCCACCCAACCAAGATACCCAATGGGAAAATAGAAGCCATCTTTCCCCATTGGCCCCCGAGCCCCAACCATATTGAAATGGAGCATGATAATTCAACACATGGCAACATGGCTTCTTCACATACAAGCATAAATTCACAAACACAAATAAACACAAAGCAAGAGGATGTAGTTCTCAACTACAACAATCAATTCCAAACAAAACAAAGGCTCCTTCTCCAAGCAAGCAAGCCAAGCAAGAGCAAGAACTATGGAGGTCTCCTTATGCCTCCCAAGTTGAATTTTGGGCATCCACCAAGAGAAAACCACCAAGATCATAGCAATCCCATAAACCTTATCCCTCCTCAACCCCTCCTTATCCCTCCTCCAAATTTATCCCTTATACCTCCCCCAAAGTAGGAAATGCAAGCAATTTCCTTTCCTAGGTGGATCCCAAACCAACATTCCCTCCAAGAACAAATAACAATGGAAAATCCCTTATCCCTCCTCTGATAAACCTCATAGTCTTCTCTCCACACCATGCCCTAAGCATTCTACCCATCCCTCTAAGAATTTCAAACACAAATACATTCAAAATTCATGCTAAAAGAGGGAAAAACAGCAATTTTAAAAAAGTGAGAGCCTACCTCTCCATAATGGGGACTTGCTCCCAAAACAACAGTCTTTATTTCACCAAAAACCAGTCCCAAATCAGCAAGGTAAATGTATGCACAAGAAAATCCACTTCTTCCACCAAGCAAGCTCCAAAATGCAAGAGAAATTTTGACCCAAGAGTGAAATCTCCAACCTTCAACAACCTCAAAATGAGGAGGAATTCCAATTTTAAAGGAGAGGGTGGAAGAGGATGATGTGGATTCCAAGTGGGATGCCACATCATTTTTCCTCATCCCCAAAAAGTAATCAACATCAAGGCAATTAAATCCCAATCAATGTGAATGACAAACCACTTACACACCTCATTTTTTCCCATCATAAAAAAGAATGCATTTAAAATTTGTAAGACAAGTGCAAACAAATCTTACAATAAATCATGTCAAAATGCAATAAAATAAGTTGATTTTGACTCCAAATTAATAAACAAGGTTGGTGGAGGATTTTGAGAGGTGTGGGACAAGTTTAACTTGTCCCACAAGCCTCCAAATTTGTCCTCCAAGCTCAAATTCGAATTTCAAGAGGGAGATGGAGTGTTTGACCTTCCAAAATCTTCTTACAACCTCTTACAATTTCTTACACAATCTATCACTTCACTTACACAACCCATACTTGGTAACTTACACACTCTTTTAAAATGCATTTATTTCTATGACATTTATTTATTACAAACTTTAGACACAACCATATATTTAATTACCATATGGTTATAAAATATATAAATAAATTTCATTTTCAACTAAGACAATAACATTTAATTTCACCTTCCACATCCTATTTAATTTAATTAAATTTTAACTATATGACTCTCACATTATACTATCACATTAAAATAATTAAAATAAAGAGCACATTACAAATAAAATACATACAACAATAATTTTAAAAAGGGACACAACAAATAAAGCACACATATACCCCATGGTCACAATAATAGAAATCCCCCCCATGGGAAATCCTAACAAAACACAACATACAACTCAAACACAGTTGCCATGGTGACCTTTTGATTTCACACTTTGAATTCAATATGGTTAGTCTCCAGTCCCCCAACATTGTTGTGATTTTAACCTGCAAAATGTAAAATACCTCCTTCGGCCTCGTGGCCACATCAGAACATCCAAATGATATAAGCAACATAAAATTATTAATTTTAAATCACAACAATATCAAGGATTCAATATTTATCATTAAAATTCAATTTGTAACTATATCATCATCCAATAGATTTCTATACTAGAGCTATTCATAATAATCAATGTCACATGTCAAAATTATGTCTAAAATTAACATAATAATAAAATGTCTCAATGATCCTCAAGCACAATAATAGTATATCATTATCCACATAATAATAAAAATGTCTCAATGATCCTCAATATGCACAACATCAAAATATAATAATATCCAAAATATGATCAATATTCAATCCATAGTCTAACATCTATCTTTCTTACTAGGAGATTCATCATGTCTCTACCTAATCTTTTAAAATGTGAGGATATTAATGTCCATAATAATCTCATGAGGTGATTCATAGGTTTTTAGTTTATATGACATATGACATATTTCATCATAGAATCTACCATTTTCAAATGTTTCATAATAATTCCAAAATACATTCTATTTCTACATTTTCACTCATTACCACATATTGGGATTTTTTGATATTTTCTTGAGATGATAAGTGATGCTCCAATTCTGAGATAATTGTCTCATCGGAATCAATCAAAAATGCAAAATCTAATTAATTAGGTAGAATACTATAAAAACTAAGTCATCTATATCTCCAAAAGTAATCCACCTAATAATGCAAGATATATGTAAAGTGAAAGGTAGTTTTAAGAGGAAATTTTTCTCCAAATTTTAGGCAATTTGGCTGGTTAAGTCACCGGGAAAAAGTAAAAACATTTTAAATTGTTCTAGGAAAAAATTGAGGTTTTAAATTGTAACCTTAATTAGATTACCATGAGAGAAATAATTATCCAATCCACATGATACTTGATCCAATTGAAATATTTTTCCAAGAGTAATAAATGCTTTAATTTTCACAAAGTTCTCTCATCAAAAATGGTAGGAAATGGCAAAACAAGTTCTAGTTACACAATGAGTTTTTTGAATGGTGTTGGCAAGAAAAATGGATAAAATCACATTAAATTAATAATATTACTATAGAAAATTAGAAATGGATCAATTTTATGGCATTTTGAATGAGAACTCATGGACAAAATTTCATACCATTATGTCGTGGGGTTTTTAAGTTATGAGCATTTGTGTTTTGAAAGAGCTATGGTAAACAAGGGTTTCTCCAGCAACAAATTTCAAATGAAAAGATGAAGAAAAAAAAATTTTACATCCCTCATTTATTATATCATCTTGAAGGTGTTTTCATGGAGGATAAGTGTGCAAAGTTTCAAGATATTTTAGTCATGGAAGCTCAAGATATGAGCAAAAGTAGTTTGGGCAACATTATGGCATCTAGTTGGTATTCATGGCCAAATGGGAGGATAAATGGAGTTTCTATGTATTTTTAACATTTAGTTTTTTTTTTTTTAATTTTTAGTTCGGAGGGAAAACATAACTTTCAAAACATGACTTAATTGGAGGTGGGGTTTGGGATTTTCTCAAATAAACATGAAAATGTGCCTATTTTGCATCCTCCACTCCCAAATTGAGCTCCAATCAGCTTGGGGTGCACTTATGAATTACATGAAACATTTCCAAGTACACCAATGTAAGGAGGAGATCAAAAATTCACCTAGGCCTTTTGGGTTTTCAATTTTTCACCTTTCACAAGCCAAATCGTCTAATTTTGGGTTACTTTATGGGTTTAGAGTGGGCCAGTCGACATGAGGCACACTTATGAGGGTGGGAAATCATAAAACATAATAGAAAATTTGTTTTTTACCTCCCAAAATTCCTCTATGATCCATAAGTGCACCCAAGTAACTTAATTTTCTGACATCAGCAACTCAACGAAGAATTAGAACGTGAAAAGAAATTTTTTTGTCCAAAACAAAAACTTAACATTTCAAGGGGATATATTATATCATATTGACTTTGAAACATACCAAAAACTCAAATTAAACCACTTAAGACTTGAAAATGTTTTTTTACCTAACTTACGTTTTTGGTGTATGAAGGAGCAACAATGAGTTGAGTTATCACAGAGATTGAAACGAGAAAGAAAAAACCAACACTTGGATCTTAAAGAGCACTCAATTAGATTAAATTAGACCATTTTTAGGATTTTGACTCCATTATATAGTCATGAACCCTTAATGTAAGTTCTCTCTTTCATAAAGACTAAGGTTCCTTAGTGTCTGAAAGGGTTCCACTTTTGGTGCTTCCAAAATCTTATCTTGAACATACTTGACACGTAGTATACTTCAAAACCTTTCCAATGGATGTGTTATAAAACTACCTAGGGCTCACACACCCTTTCGCACAAGATGGCTCTTCTCCGGTGATCAAAAACACCTTTTCCTCTAATGAAGAGCACTCAATTAGATTCAATTTGACAATTTTTTAGGCTTTTGACTCCATTAGGGATTTATAAACCCTTCATGAAAGTTCTCTCTTTCATAAAGACTAAGGTGCCTTAGTGTCTAAAAGGTTTCCACTTTTGGTGCTTCCAAAACCTTATCTTTAACATACGGACATGTAGTATACTTCAAAACCTTTCCAATGGATGTGGTATAAAACCACCTAGGGCTCACAAACCCTTTCGCACAAGATGGCTCTTTTCTAGTGATCAAAAACACATTTTCCTCAAATGAAGAGAACTCAATTAGATTCAATTTGACCATTTTTTAGGATTTTTACTCCACCGAGATTCATGACCCTTTCATGGAAGTTCTCTCTTTCATAAAGACTAAGGTGCCTTAATGTCTAAAACAGCCCACTTTTGGTGCTTCCAAAACCTTATCTTGAACATACTAACATGTAGTATACTTCAAAACCTTTCCAATGGCTATGGTATAAAACCACCTAGGGCTCACAAACCCTTTCACATAAGATGGCTCTTCTCCAGTGATCAAAAACACCTTTTCCTCAAAATTTTCCGTAAGTGAGTGTGTTTCCAAAACTAGTCCAAAGATATTAGAATCTTCCATAAACCATATTTTTATGAATTAAATTTTGATACCTTTCTAATGACTGTAATTTGGGATTTTGAAACCACCTAGAGCTTTCTAAACCTTTCACACAAGTTGATATTTACAAGAAGACAATTTTGACAATTTTGAACAACTTTCTCAAGAAGTGACAACTTTGCATAGGGTTTTCAAGTTAAATGCCATGAAATTTTACATACCAACAATTGGATCATATTTGGGGGCTTGAATTTGTTTGAGTGAAGCACAAACAAGGTGAGAAGGAACACCATATTCTCACAACCCCAATTACACTAGTTCCTTATCCATTGGGCATAACAGAATCAAAGGGTGGAAGAATGAAATGAGAAAAAACACATGACATGAAAGGAAACACACCACAAAATTTGAAAATAAACACACCACCCGACAAAAACAAACCTAAATTACCTATGGTAAAGGTGGGGGATAACCCGCTTTCAATGGTATACTTTTTTAGATGTTACTTGTGTCTACGAGTAACACCAAATGATGTGGCTTTACAAATCCATTGACCAGCTTTAATGAATTAAGACCCATTTCTCAAATTATTGTGAAATATAGGTGTCAAGTAATACCCATTTCTCAACTTACTTGGAAATATAGGTGTCGTAATATGTCTCCATATAGCAAAGAAATATAATACTACATGCTTCTTCTTGAGAAAATTTGTATGGATCTTCTTGCAAGTGAAGATCCATCTAGATAACTCATTATCTTTATTTCTCTAGAATTTAGTTTTCAGATGCCGATACATTTTTAAATTTACCCATGCTTCTAATTTCCCATTTTTCACTTTATCATTGTTACAAGGTTGATTCCTAATCATATTGTTAGTGCAAAATTACAACACCCCTAAATGCTCGTAAATGAATACCTAGGAAGTTAGTTTAATTTGTTAACATGGGAGTGTCTCAAGGTGTGGGAACCTTGTAATTGATACAAACCTCCAGACAAGGTTGGTTCCTCTACCTATTCTAATGCTAAAACTACTTCTAGAAATGGGAATACAACTATCTAACACTAACCTAAGATTCCAAGGGACCAAGGAGAGAGAAAGATGCATAAAATGAAAGTCCTAAACTAAGGAAGGTGATAGCACCAAGAACAAGGGGGTGGAGATATTCCAAGTGAGTGAAAATGGAATAAAATGAGGTAGAAGAGGGCAAACAGAAGTGCCACAGTTCAAATAACACATTCAAACCTCTAATTTTGTGGAGCACAACAAATTTGAATCCTACAGAAGAACACAATATGCACGATATACCCGCAAATGTAATCAAGAGCTAAAAAGGAAATACAACTCGAGCCAGGGAAAGAAAGGCCAAAAAACACCAATTTTATTGCTTAAAATGATGCACAATCCATTACAATATAGGAACAAGGCAAGAATCCTTTACAAAATTACCAAATTAGAGGATTATAACTCACAAAAGTGCTAGAAAAAATTTGACAGAGTTCCTTTACATTCCATAATGTCTCTCCCTCAAAGTGAGGGGTCTTTTACATTATATAGAGATAAATCCTTGAATTTAATCCACCAATCAAAAGCTCACATTAACTTCTTTGAAAATAGGTATGGGCAGCCATAAAAATCCTCTTCTTGAGGGTGCTTTCCTAGCATAAGAAGACATAGGCACCATACTTCATCAAAACTATTTTTGAGCTATCTTTTCACCCACCTACCTCACCTAATCCAAGGCTCATCATTGATATTCATGTGTTGTCAACTGGTAACATTTTTCATTGTGTCGACCAATAACATGTCTCATCCTAGAAAGTTTTGTTGACATGAAATTTTTGGCCGATAACATGTGTCGGCTCGGAAAGTGTTATCAATCGGTAACATGTGTCATCCCAAAACTTGTTATCGGTTGGTGACATGTGACAGATCGGAAGTTTTTGTCATCTAGTAACATGTGTCACCTGAGAATTATTTTCGGTCGGCAACATGTGTAGGCTCGAAGTTATTGTCGTCCACTAACATGTGTCGGCCTGGAAGTTGTTTTTGGTCGATAACATGTGTCAACCTGGAAGTTGTTGTAGGTCGATAACATGTATCAACTTGGAAGTTGTTGTCATCATTGGTAACATGTTTCACCTAAAAACACCCACTTTTTCTAGTTTCCTCACAAATACCTGATCATATTCCCACATCTTAATTTTTAGGTTAGCTAATTTACGGGGGATGCAAAATTGGATAATAGTTTGGTAACTTATGGGTTAGTCTTCCTGCTAGATTGAATAGACCAATAGCCTTAAAACATCTATTGGGCATAGATTCAGCATGATATTCTAAAAATTGATATGAAATTTAAAGATATTTCCCTTTAATTCATCTCAAGAAAAAAATGGACTTGATTATCATCTGAAACCGCCTCAACCTATGCCTAAGTTTTCCCATCATAAGACCCTACCTAAAACTAGAAAGTACAACAGCAACAAAGCACAACTATATACAAACAACAGAGTCATATACATCCCAAATGGAACATGCAGAGAGTGTATAAGCACTTATTACAAAATCACCCCTATACTATGACAAAGAAATGTGCTACAAGAACTTGGAGGAAATGAACTAATTTAATATGTACAAGGAAGGTAATTTACTTTAGTAACAATGCTTGAGGTAGATTCCATTGACCGGTATTTGTAATTCTTCTCCATCTAACTTTGACAATTGGAAAGCATTGTTTTCCTTGCATCCTAAAATCATATAAGGGCCACTCCATATTGCATCAAACTTGCATTTTATTCCCATTTTGGCTCTATCTCGCATCTCATTTCGGACCAAGTCTCCTTCCCGGAAGTTTCTATTTTTAGCCTTCTTGTCAAAGCACCTTTTGATCAAGGCTTGGTTATTCTCCATGGTTTGCACTGTTGCTTGGTCTCTCAACTCCTCCAACTCCATGAGCTCTACATATCTAGCATCCATATGCTCAAACTCATACAATTCAAGCTAATTAAGAAGCTTAAGTGTCGATAACTCAAGAGATATGGGCAGCCTAGCTTCTTTTCCATAAACTATCTTGTAGGGAGAGCTTCTAGTAGACCTCTTGGGTGTGATTTTATCAGCCCACTAGGCCAAGTTGAGATTTGTATGCCAAATTCTTTGATTTTCATCTAGATTCCTTTTGATAATCCTCAAGATATTCTTATTCGTAGACTCATCTTGCCCATTACCCTGGGGTAATAGTTAGAGGAAGTGCTCGATATATCCCATTCTTCACAACCCACTCAGATATTTTGGTGCTAGGGAATGCTAGAGAATTTTCATATATGATAGTGGATAGGACACCAAACTCAGTTACAATCCATTCATAGAAGTCCAAAGATACTAGACTCATTCACCTCCTTGAGTGCCACCACCTCACCACTTGGTGAAGTAGTATGCTACCATGATAATCCACTTGTGGCCTTGGCTTGAGTTTGAATTGATGACCCCTATGAAATCTAGTCCCCACTACATGAATGGTTGATCGATTGAAATTGGGTGGAACGATAGTAGTACTAGATTCTCTTTTCTTGGGAAGAATGCACATTTCTTACATTTCTTAACCCATGCATAGCAATCACTAAAAATTGTGGGCAAATAGTAACCAGCCTTCATGATTTTGAGGGTTGTTACTCGTGGAGAAAAATGACCTCCAACTTTTATGTCTTAGAACTCATGCAACACTTTCTTAATTTGATTGGTTACAATGCAACTCGGAAAACACTATTCACATATTTTCTGAATAAAATGCCATCAATAAGAACATACGGAATAGATTGGAGTCTAAAATACCTTATCTTGACTTTGCTTAGTCCCCAAGGGCATTGACCTATTTAGAGGAAGTTTATATTGTCTTGAGTCCAAGCAAGTGGGTAATGCATCAATTTTTTGTTCTTGATCATCCTTGAGCACGATAACAACCCCTCCTTCATCTTTTGACTATGCATGCTGATTTGAAACCATATTCTCACACAAACCCTTCGATAGACTAATTTAGATACCTTGATCTCTATATCATACTCCATACCATGAGTAATCCATCCTGCCTTTTCTCATTCAAGTCCTTGTTTAGGAGGAAATATTTAACTCCAAAGATGAGACACTAGCAACTAGATTTTATTTTTTAAAACCAAGTGTCTAAAATTATTCAAAACCCTTATAATAGTGAGAACATGTTTCTCAATGAAAGAGTATACCACCTCATAGTCTTCCAAACTCGATCAATAAAGTAACATGTTGCTCGATCCTCTTGATTTAGTTGTACTAGTCTTGCATATATTGCATCTGTGTCACCAAAATCATATAAAGTAAAGTCATTTGAAAAATATGGATTTATGAGGGTTGGAGCTTGTGTAATGGCCTGATTTATAGATTCAAATCTTTCTTTTCCTTTAGCAATTCTTTTGAAATCCATGTTCTTCTTCAGCATCAATGTTAGTGGCTTGACAAGATTAGCAAAATTAGGAATAAACCTCCTAAAATTTTGATTTTCCCCAAGAAACTTTGGTGATCCTTTTTGTGACTTGGCAATGGAAATGCTTGAATAGCCTCTACCCTCTCTGAATCAATATTCAACCCCTCTTTAGACATAATGTGGCCTAATAGCTTGCCTTCATGAGCTAAGAAAATGCACTTCTTTGGATTCAAAGACAATCAATCTCGTGCATCTTTGGAACATTTTCCTGAGATGGTGGAGGTGACTTGTTACATTCTTGTAAAATACAATGATGTCATATAAGTACATAATAAATATTTTGTTTATCATCCCCTTAAATTCCATGTCCATATCCCTTTGGAATGTAGCTCTAGCGAGTTGATAACCCGAAAGGCATCTTCCTATATGTGTATGTTCCCCATTTTGTGGTGAAGGCTATTTTGAATTGAGATTCCTCTTTCACCATGATTCAATTGTAGCCCGAGTAGCCATCTAGGAGAGAGAAACTTTCTGAACCAGCCACAACCTATAAGATTTGCTCCATGGAAGGAAGTGGGTAGTGATCTTTGAGAGAACCTCTATTCAAGTCTTAAAAATCCACACACAACCTGATTTCCCCGTTATTTTTTCTAACTCGGCACTAGATTTTCTACCCATGAAGAGTGCTTGATTGGAAAGATGATACTTTCCTCTATGAGATTGTTCAATTATTTTCTCATGAGGGGCTCGATGTAATGATTTACTAGTCTTTGTTTGTGTATAATGGGCTTGGCTTCGGATATAGCTCAATAGTGTGTTGTGCCAACTTCATATTGAATCCCCTTAAGTCCTCATAGCTCCAATAAAATAGATCTGGGAATTCTTGGAAAATCCTTATGAAATCAGATTTTTCTTGATTGGTACTTATCACTTTACAATTTGGAGTACTTTACCCTCTCCAAACAGAATGGGCTATGAATCTTCCCCTTTGACCTAGATGTTTGTTTTCTCCTTCCAAAACTGGTCATTAGGATTGAAGATAAACTCTACAGTCTCCAAGAATTTTGGGAGCTTGTTCGTTCTCAACACAACCACTTAATCTTCAAACTGCTACTCCAGTTTTTCTCAATTCCTTGAGGAGAATTCATCTTCTTCCTATAATAAATTAGTGATCTGGTGATAACTCTCGAAAACTTTTCAACTAGTGTTGTTTTCTATAACTTTTGGTCTCATGACCACCTTCATATGAGGTTGAGCCTGGTCCTTCTTGATACTTTCAACCACATCAAATGTTACTCTAATTATTCCAAGCCTATCTGCGGCTTCATTCTTCTTCTTGGGGATGGAATCAATGTTAAAGGCCTCAAAATCTTCAATGAGGTCCCATACCCAATTCTTATAACTCTTGAGGAGATCATTTTTGGAAGAATTTAACCTTCTAATCTGATTGAAAATCAGTTCAATGTCCCTAAACACTTAAAAAAATTTAACATCTCTTTTCCTTGCCAAATGAACTCCATGGATTAGGGCATCATATTCAGCCATATTATTTGAAAAATAAAATTAAAACTAGAAATTTGAGTAGTAATTTATACTTTGAGGTGAAACGAGCATTACACCCCCTCCAACATCTTGTCTTCTTCTTGAACCATCAAAAAATAATTGCCAAACTTTGTTGTCATCCTTGTCATCCTGCTTGGTGATGCTAGGGAGAGGTGGATTTTATTCGTATAAGCAATATATTCCCAACTTGGCTCCTTCCATTTCATTGTAAGGATCAAAAGTATGCCTTTTGTTTTCCCATTCATCTAATGTTAAATCTGGAATGCCTCTAACTTTAGTACTGTTTCTAGAGTGTTTGAGCAATCCTCTTGATCAAAAGTTGAGAAATTGGCATTGATCGACTTGGCATATGGGGCTCAATGTAAAAGTTGGAAATTGGCTCGACTTGATTATATCCTTGGCTCCATATCTTGTTTTAAAAAGCTTATGTGACCAATCAGTAGACAAGTAGCCTCCAATCTTATCTGTGAAGTCTCTAGACAAGCACAAGGCAAAGAGTATTGGTAAATGTTATGTTTGTGGAGCCTATTTTCATGTTAGAGTGTGATACACCTTCTATGTGTTACACTCGGGTATTTTTACGGTGGTCCCACTCGCCGGTGAGTAGGTTAAGGGGGTTCGGGGTGAAGCCCCCGATTGATGGGGGTTTAGGGCGAAGCCCCCAAAGCAAATTTCATGGGTGGTTTATTAACCCATGGGTAATGGGTAACCGTTATGGGTTGTTTTTGGGTCCATGGTTTTTTGGTACCCATGGTTTTGATACCCACGGTTTTTGCCCATGGTTTTGATACCCACGGTTTTATATCAAACTGCTTAAGCAATTGTCTATTTATATGGTCTTATGCATATGATACATATATAAGCAAATGTATTACAGATGTGCTTTGAATTTGGGTGTGAATTTTGTAGAGTTTTTTGAGCATAGCTCCAAACAGATATGGGTATTGTATTGAGAGAGTGGAGGCTTGTAATAAAATCTGAGCAAGTGATTCTTGGTGGACGTAGCCCAAATTGGGTGAACCATGTTAAATCTTGTCTCTCTGTGTTGTGTTATTTATTCTACACTTTTATTTGAGATTTGTAATATTTTCTACATATTAGTTTCTACTGTTGTGATTTTGTAAGGGATTATTCCGCATATTTTATCTCTTATTTCCTAACAGTAAATTGATCACTTATATGTATTATTGAACTATGACATTTGGGCATGCATGCAGTGTTAGATTCAGATCCTTGATGATTCCAACTATTCCCACTATTGTCCCATCTAATTGTACCACTCCCTTTGAGACCTATTCATACTTAAGACCTAGTTTATCTATAATTTGTTTTGGCATCACTAAGTTGCTTGCTCTTGAGTCAATCATGTAATTGTGTACTAGGTTGTTCCCAATAATCAAGGACACATAAAATGGTGGAGGCTTCATATTTCTACTTAGTTGACCCTTCCTTTTTCTCACTACATTGGTGAGGACCTTCTCTTGATCCTTGGGTGGCTCATTTGAGATGGGAAAGTTAGTTATGGCTACTTGCAAAAGGTCCCTTTGTCCCAAAATTTTCAAAGATTCCCACATAGAGATGCTTACATTTTTTTCTTCATGTGGTCAATGATGTTTAATGAAGATAGGTTGTCTTTTGATACCCTTTACTTGGCACTACCTTCTCTTGCACATGAGCTGCTACAACATGTACTCTAGGCTGATTTTGTGAGCTTCGAACTGGATTTGAACTACCAACTCCTTGGGGTGTGATGATAAGTTGAGAAACTAATGTATTTGATGATTCTCCTCCTATATTTATTTTCTTAGACCTTGTGTTGGCTGCTACCCCCTAAGAAGGAGATTGGTTTATATCACAAAAATCCTTTGTTTATTAGTTCGCAAGTGTGGTCTCACTTGAAGGTGCCTCTTGAGTAGTTATTTGTTATTGATTTTCTTCTTGGCTTGTCTCTTGAGGCACACCAACAGTTTGTACCATCAAGGCCTAGTTTAGCATACCATTGAAACATGTTGCTTGATTATGGGGTTGACCACAAGGAAAGCACCATTCATATTCATGTGCAATGTTATTTTGGACTGGAACCAAGGCCTGAGATGTTGAAGGTGTATTAGGATTGTATGGCTGAAATGGTCTAGCGGTTGGGGGTTTTCCTTGAATTTTATTTATAGCTTGAATAAGAGGGCTATTAAACTGATATGGAGGTCTATTTGGTTGTGCCTAAGGCTGATAAGGTCTAAAATTTTGGGTTTGTTGCCTCTTGAGGGTTACAAACTCATTCCCTATTTTTGTAGTTATTTCATAAACTCTTAGAGTTCAATTGAGGTGCTAAAATAATAGGTGGAAGCCTCATTGGAACCCTTATTTCTAGGATCAGAATAGGGGCTAACTCAAGTGTTTTTCTAGAACTAGGATTCCCTATTTCTGGATAGATAGGCATAGGTGGCCTAGGTGCAAGTTTATCGGCTTAAATTAGGAATTTCTCATCTCTAATGGCTATGGCATAAGCCCCTAGTAAGGTTATCCCTCCCATAGATTGTATCATGACAGATATATCGAATTAAGAGCTTTAAGGAAATAGAGAAATGCACCTTTAGTAGTTGGTCTCACGGTAATTGGAATCATGTCCCATGTTCTTTGAAATCTAAAATTGAATTCAGCCATCTGCTCATTTGGTGCCCTCTTTATAGTTGTTAGTTGTTATAGAAAATATAGATTATCCTCCTTCTCTCCAAATTGACTACAAAGGGTTGTGCATAGTGCATTCCAATTAGTAATTGACCCTGTCATCAGACTCCTAAACCATTGCAAATCTCTTCCTTTGAATGAAGAAGCTAACATCCTAATAGCCACATCTTGTTCAATGATCGATGGATAGTGAAGACATTGGCAATATTCGAATGTGGTCACCGCTGCGAGTTTGATTCTCCCTAGTGAAGAAAGGGATGCTCTTGAGAGTAGATGTTGGTATGGGATTGTTGGCATTAAGAGTAAGAGGACTACTACTAGTAAAATTAAAAATCCCAAATTATGTTGTGTTGCCATTGTAATAGGTCTGAGAACTCTAGTAGACTGCAAGAAAGGCCTACCAGGAGGTGGAGTGGAAAGAGTCTTGTTTGGTGGTGAAGGTGACCTTTGAACTGATCTTCCTCTTCTTCCCCTTCTAGGTGATAACTATAGGTACTCAAAATATCCCTCCTCTATTGTTCTGGACCTTGTCTGAAATTCTTCTCATGAACTTGAGCACTTTCACTATTGAAACCAGTTGATTTGAATGACAGAGTCACTAGATGTGTTGTTGTAGAGCCTCTAAAGGCTTGAATCTCATCAAGATACACATCCAAACTTGATGAACTAGAAGTATTGACTTTTGGTCCCACTGGGCATGCCAAAACTGTTAGTGAATATGTAACATCCTCATTTTAGACAATAGAACAAGTCAAAAAAAAAAATTGATAAATGCTTCCTGGTTCTAAATACATAATTTAGAACTCACAAATCAAATAACCATTCTTATAACAGATAACCATATGCAGCTGTAATGACTCGGAGTACCTCCGATCTATTCATTCCATGACTCGGTAATCTACCGATCTATTCATGAGTAATAAGAGTTGGCATTTTTATTTAACACATCACTCTTGCGGTTCTCTTCCCTATTCTGGGATTCAGAATGCTCTGTCCAAGGAACCTAACTGAATAATTGTTACCATTATTCATCGGCATCTCATCCCTTAGACCAGGTGACTCAAGACAATGCAATCAGCAACTTGCGATACTTTGGCCAAAGATTTGAAACATACTGCTTATGTCTCATATTCCTTAACAACATACTCGTCAATCTGGAATACGTCCTTCACCCCATTCTTATGTTATGTAGAATGTCTTATACCGACTTCTGTCAGTCCCTCTTATCCCAGGTTAATCACTCGAGACGGATTAGTAAGGTGACAATGTTATATGGATGCACTCGAGGACTAGGGATAAGATGACATACTGGGTCAACCCTAGTTAAACCAGTGTGTCATGATACCCCGAGTCTCCTCGGCAGCCATATAATGTGACCACATTCCTAATCGGTCCCAAAGTAACTTGATCGAGTTAAAGGTGTAAATCTTAGCGATCAATGCAAAGGGTGCCGTCATAAGTCACCTACATTGTTGTAACTTCAAGAAGATCCTAATCTTCTTAGAGGTACAACCCTGCAGTTGACTTGTGCCATCAACCTTTAAATCCGCCTCGAAAAGATCTACTTATTAACAAGCATTACGCACATTGAGTTTAAATTAAATTTAAGATGTTCCCCTAAGGTTAGCCTTTCCCGATCCCTGGATTCCTCATCTTAGGATGACCTTTCTCAATAAAACCCATTACACAGAGGAGTTATTAAGATTATGGTCTCATCAAGGAGTTCATAGAATATACATAATTCTAAATCAACGAAATTGGACAATATCTCATAAACTTCACATGAGATTGCCATCTGAACCCCATCTAGGTTTATATCAGTTCTCATAACTGAATTTATATCGTACTTATTAGTAATGATTAAGAATCCAATTATATGTTGTCCTGGCATAATCAAGACTAGGGATTAATAATTTAATTCAGCTTGTTTAGCGTTCTGTTTAGGTTTATTTTAACCCTATCTTTCAGAAAGACAGTGATCTAAATTTCAGTTTAGCTTCTGATAGAACATACAGGAACTGCTAAACAATCATAAGAATTCAGTCTCATATTCTTGCTAGCTTATATTGACAATCACAAAAGTCTCCAAATATAAACAATAATAACAATGCTCTCAAGATATTTGAATCAAGAAGGTCAAACTATAAAGATAAGAATACCAACACATAAGTAAAAATTATCAATTTCCCTTCCTTTCGAACTAATCAAATACATTTTATGCATTCAGCATACTTGATACAATACTAAACGGAAGAAGAACATCTTTCCTCTTATAGTACATTTAGAAAATCAAGCTGTAATTCAACTTAAAATCAAATTAAACAATCTGATCATCCTATCGATTTGCGTGCTTTTACCACTTACGGTATCCATCTGCAAAAATTGTCAACATGGGTCACTTTGATGAACGAGCATGATAAGCACTAACTCTTAAAACAATTTCAATCCATCAATTGTTTTCATTAAACACCTCTGTTTAAATGATATCAATTTACCCAATAAGTAAACATATTTCATCATAATATCGGGGATCAAGAAGAACGAAAGTATTGGAGACAACTATCCATCCAATTCCCAGACAGCAAACATCGATGATCATTACATTCATCATAGTAAAATGAATATCATAACAACCCATGCTTCCAGGAGTGGTTAAAGCATTTCCAACAGCTTAGATAAATATATATATATATATATATATCAACATATACTTTACAAAGAAGAGAAATGAACAAATCATACATATTTCTCTCTCGAATCGACTCATGACTCGATCTTGTCTTTCCAACAGACAAGCATTCACTTAAAACACAAGCAGATATAATGACGAGACCGCCATAAACACCACCGATTTGTTAAAGATCAAACATAACAACTACCGTAGTTATCCAGCAGCGATAAGTAGCTCCCATGCTAAACAAAGTGATGACCCTCTACCAACAGACTCCACAAGACCTTCCACATGAAGCAAACAAATAAGAAGATATTCACCATATCACCTATCGTGGTGCAATGACGGCTCTTAGTTCACCAAGCTCAAGACTGGATATTCATAATATTAGAAGACGAATTAAAGCACAAGCATGACTACAAATCCACCCAAAGAACGTGACATGCTCAATCTCATCCCAACTAAAACTCGTGAGGACTTAGTTTCCAGGGCCGTAATCAAAACAACCTTTTTATCACAGTCAACCAAGAGGCTCAACAACATTAAACAATTGATGTTTTTCACTATGCCAATGTAGTGATATTTGTACTGAATCCACACAACACGCACATGCCTTCAAAATCTGGAACAGAATTTAAAATAACACAACCATGACTAACAAGGAGTATTTTTCCAGAAACAATTTCAACAAGGTCTCAACCAAGTAAGTTATGAAAAGAAAACTCTTCCTTTACTTTCCCCAACCAGACAGAAGGAACACGAGAAATTAAAATAAGTGTCCAAACGTTATACATGTATAGCGAAGGTTAAATCGAAAATCAAGACACTTCGCATCATTTCAATTCTCTAACTATATCCATACCACTAATGCTCTAAACAGGTTTATACTGAAATTAATTTCATGAGACCACGACTCAAGAATTTCACAACAGTATTCACAACTGAGAAAATTCAGAAGGAAATCATAATATATGCCTCCAGGATAAAAAAGAGGTCTTACCCATGTGATATTTTACAAATAAACTTCTACAGAAGCCGCTATACAAGTTAAATGCATTTTAATGATAATATTCACTGCTTCGTGCCTATACTGTAAGCAAAATACTTTGGTTAAGTAACAAGGATTCCAACCGAGCCCACAAAGACAATGTCCGTTCTAAGTTACATAGAGAGGAAAACATATCATATGCATCTATGGTTTAAAATAAGCTGAACCCAAGTAATATTCTCCATCAGAAACTCCTTTAGAAGTCAAAATACTAACTCAAATATTCAATAACAAGATGCATTCACAACTGTACTTCCTCAGAAAACGAGACATAATTTTTGTTTAATGAAGTTCAACAAATCAATAACATATAATACCCATGACATACAAAATACATAAGTTGGTATATCATGCACCTTCAAGAGTTTCAACAGTATCCGTCTCAACAAGTGAAAACAACAAGGTATCAACTGAATCAAACAAGAAAACAATGCATGAACTCCCATAAGCCGAATTCGTGTATTTTTCCTCAAAGCATTTCTTCAATTCTAACCGAAATGCAAAACCCAACAAGATAGAGCAACAATGAAGCATTAACAACAAGTATTGACAAGAAAACATTGACAAGTATCAACAAAGAACTCTGTACCCATCAAGAGAACAATTTATGGGCTCTCATAGAGCAAGCCCAATACACATTCTTGCATATATATTTCGTAAAAAAGCCGAATACACAACACCAAGAAATATTGCAACAGTTCGAAAAATAAAATACACCCATCAAGGTTTAAATTGAAAAATCGAACCAGCAAGAAGATACAGTGACAAAATCACACAAGGCTACCATATAAATCATCTAATTCCAAAATCATCTGAACAGAGTTGTTCTAATGAAATCATTTGAAAGAGAGCAAGATTTTTAAAGGTTAGGGCCTAACATGCCTGGATATTTGCTCAAAATTTTGAAGCAAACCACTGAAAGAGCTCGAACCTTCTCCTTCTTTTCCAACTTAGAGCCACCAACAAAACTTTGCTATTTCCATGACTTATATATTTGGGTAAGTGCACCAAGTTGGGGGACAATTAAGTGGACATCAAATCCTGAATTTTACATTAAAAACAACAAAACATCAAATTTAGTCTTCCGCGGACTTGAACCATACTAAAAAGTAAAAATATGTCATAAAAATGGTACCATTGCGTAGGGGAGACTATTATCTTTGTAGAAATACTGATTTTAAAGTGAATAGAAGAGGATAAATATCATTTTATAATTTTTTACTAATAGTAGGTCTTTAAGACACTTTTTCCCGTGAATGTTTATGTCTACGTTTAAGACTAAAAATTTGTTTCACTTATCGAATGTGATAAAACTTATACCATCCCAACCATGGTGAAATTATATACATGTTCAAAAAAAAAATTATTTTATTTCAATATTTTTTGATGAAGTTATGGCGGGCAAACGGAAAGTGCTTTGTTTTCTTTATGTTTTCATACCACTTTCACGGAAAAAATCATAAAAAATAAAATATTACTCAAAAAAATACAAAATAAAATCCATCCCAAGATAGATAGTGGCATATAACTTCTCACTAAAGGAAAAAAATATATATCAATTTTTGGTCATCCAAATTGTGGGCAAACGGACTATAATCTTATTGGCGTTTTTAAAAAAAAAAACCAAGTCATTGAATTTTGAGTGTTTAATATAGCTAATCTTGTCCATTTTTTACAAAAATTAGTATTTTAGAAACTAGATTCCGGATTCTACGATTCATATTAATATAATTTTGTCTAATTTTGAGTGTATGTATTGCTAATAATCCCTACAAGTTGATATTATGTTGTTATTTGCAATATGATGTCCACAGATGACCCTATATTTGTCCATCAACTTCCTGCACTTACCCATTTTCCTTGCAGAGGAAAGAGCTAGTTACACTCATGCTTGCCATGCAACACCAAGAAGATCAAAAGCGAAGAACCAAAGCATGACAAAAAGGAAAACCGGAGCACATGCAAAACCCAATAAACTATTAACTTTCCATTTTTGCATGCTTCCCCATGAAATCCGAGCTCAAGACCGAATCCATAAATGGCATTTACTCCCATTTTCCCGCTCAATCTCCACTACCACCGACTGCCATAGTTGGCGATGGACAAAAGCACATTAAAGACCATTTCCAACTTTGGCGACCTGCCACGTCGGCTCAAGTTATCCATTTTAAAACCTCAACCAAATTACCTGTCCCTCATGCTTATCCCCGCATTTAACAACATAAAAACTGCCACCCATGGTTCACACCCCTCCATAGGTCCCCTTAATCCTTGCTCAATAGTTAGGTTAGTAACTTAGGTTAGGATTTAGGATAACACCTAGTCTAACCTCTTAGAACATAGATACTAACTTAGAACATTAGCTCTTAGCCTAGGTCTAGGTTAGATTAACACTAATCTAACCCCTAGGTTAAGTTTAGTTTTAGGTTACTAACATTAATAATTCCAGTTAGGTCTAACATTTCATATGCTCAGAAAAAGAACCTACAACATACATTCTCGAACAGGGTTCACTCCTGCACTGCCATTAGGCTGCACTATATGAAATCAATTATTACTCGTCCATGATCAAGACCTTCCGGATA
Organism: Taxus wallichiana var. yunnanensis; assembly: GCA_018340775.1. Lineage (NCBI taxonomy): Eukaryota > Viridiplantae > Streptophyta > Pinopsida > Cupressales > Taxaceae > Taxus > Taxus wallichiana. Next base: position 53,108,644 of record CM031239.1, read on the forward strand.
TATCTCGATATCGGGAACCAATCCATTTAACACGATCAACCTGAGTTATACTCCGGACTTGCTTACTCAATGCATCCAGACCTTGCAACCCGCTCAAGGTCTCGTAATTTTAATTCATCACGAACAAACTTAAAGCAATACTTGGATCAATTCCACCGATCCAAGGCTAGGTCTTATAGATGGATAACTCCATAATTCATTCCGAGATCATATTAAACTCGGGCGTAAAATGAAAGAAATAAAATAGTCCAATCATATTCTCGACTACCAAAGATCTCGCAATCTGCAAAGAAGATACAGTACATATCAAGCACGACTTCTCAATTAAAGGAACACATCCTTTTTACAAAGAAATCACATATCAACACTTGTATGCTCGGGAGGAAGTAACAACAGTTCATGGTGTTCCAAAAAATTTACACCCCCTCAATGCTTGCAAATGAATGCCTAGGAAGTCAATGTAATTTTCTAACATGGGATTATCTCAAGGTGTGGGACCCTTGTAATTGAGACAAACCTCCGTAAGGTTAGTTCCTCAACTTATACTAGTGCTAAAACTACTTCTAGAAAGGGGAATACAAGTATCTAGCTCTAACCTAAGATTCCAAAGGACCAAGGAGAGAGAAAGATGCATAAAATGAATCCTAAACTAAGGAAGATGATAACACCAAGAACAAGGGGGTGGAGATATTCCGAGTGATTGAAAATGTAAGAAAATTAGGTAGAAGAGGGCAGACATAAGTGCCATAGTTCAAAGAAAAATTCAAACCTCCAATTTCGTGGAGCATAATAAATTTGAATCATGTAGAAGAACACAATATGCATGATATACCTGCAAATTTAATGAAGAGGCAAAGAAGGAAATACAACTTGATCTAGGGAAAGAAAATCCACAAAACACTAATTTTATTGCTTAAAATGATGCACAATCCATTACAATATAGGCACAAGGCAAGAATCCTTTACAAAATGCCCAAATTTGAGGCCTGCAACTCACAAAAGTGCTAGAACAATTTTGACAGAGTTCCTTTACATTCCAAAATGTCTCTCCCTTAAAATGAGGGGTCTTTTACATTATATAGAGAAATCCTCAAATTTAATCCTCCAACTGATAGCCTACATTGACTTCTCTGAAAAGAGGTATGTGCAGCCATAAAAATCTGCTTCCCAAGGGTACTTTCCTGGCATAAGAAGACATGGGCACCATACTTCATTAAAACTAGTTTTTGAGCTATCTTTTCACCCACCTACCTCACCTAATCCAAGGCTCATTGTTGATATTCCTGTGTTTTCAGTCGGTAACATTTACCACTATGTCAGATGGTAATATGTGTCATCCTGAAAAGTGTTGTCATTTGGTAACATGTGTTGGCCTCGAAGTTGTTTTCATCGGTAACATGTGTTGGCCCAGATGTTTTTGTCGAGTTGGTAACATATGTCGACCTAGAAGTTGTTGTCGGATGGTAACATGTGTCACCTTGAAAGTTTTTTTGTTTGGTAACTTGTGTTGGCCCAAAAATTTGTTGGCCGGTAACATGTGTCCGTCCAGTAAGTTGGTGTCACCCGGTAACATGTGTCGGCCCGAAAGTGTTATCGGCCAGTAACATGTGTCGGCCCGAAAGTGTTGTCGGCCGGTAACATGTGTCTACCCGAAGTTGTTGTCACTGGTAACATGTGTCGGCTCAAAATTTATTGTCAATTGATAACATGTGTTGGCCGAAAACACCCACTTTCTCCAATTTCCTCACCGAGACCTGATCATATTCCCACGTTTTAATTTTTTAGGTTAGCCAATTTACGGGGATGTGAAATTGGATAACACATACTAGGCTTTCCATGTTCACACCTAGGCTTGTGCTCTCTGGCAGTTATTTTCTCTTTGTTTATCATTCTCTCCATGACGATTATTTTCATAAATTTGTTCTTGATAGGAATTTTGATATTTTCAACACCATCAAAAACTTCTTATTGCTTCATGTTTACATGTTGCTTCAAATGGATATCTTTCACACACACCAAATCATTCTCAATTTGTTTCTTGTTATGGTGTGACTCGCATGGTGTTTCATCTTCTTGAAAGGATAATGAACACAAGGTTGGGGTTAAAATAAAGATATCATCATTCTCATTATGATCTTTTTGAGCTATAGTAGTTATCTCCATGATGGATATATCCTCTTCTTACATGGAAACATATTTGAGCTTAAGCATCTTTCCATCTATCCAATCATCATTGGTAAGGTCCTCTTATTCAAATGAAAAGGAGCAATCTTATTAATCACGATCATATTCATTGGGTAAATCCTCATGTTGGATCTTGAGTAGATGATTGGAAACATGGGGCTCACATTTCCAAAAATCATTTAATATCACTTTTTCCTCATGTTTTTCATTACTTATCACTTCAGGGTTACTTTCTAAAAAGTCACGATATCCATGATTCTTATCATTACCAAGAAAATAACCTATATATATATATATATATTCAATGGTAAGCACACATTGTCAAATTTTGGATCTATCATTCAACAAAATTAATCACATCTTGGTAATCCTCCATCAATATGGGTAGCTCAACATATTCCTTTGAAGTTATTAAATAGTTTTCATATCTTGAATCTTGGTACAGAATGTCTTCCCTTAGGTCATATTCTTTTTTAACAGGTGTATCTCATCTTCTTCTCATAGATAAATTTCTTCATTTTACCCTTGACTAGTAAGGTGTCATATGGCCATTCAATCAGTATATCTTGGCCAACATTTTGCTAGAAACTCGACTCAACAACATCCGGTATGAAGCTATAATGACATCCACAAGTATGTTAATCTTAACCTTATTATTAGGAAAAGCTATAAATGATACTTGAGCATATTTGACCTAGCTAATGAGGGATAATTCTTTGGTTTTCATGGTTTAACAATGGAAAACATCATGCGTGAGAGTGAGACCAAGGGCCTTAGCATTTTTGCGGGCATGAAATTGTCATTGGCATAGGATTCAATGATATAGTTACTTAGTTTATATTCATTAATCAAGTAATGAGATATAGAAGGGTTCTACTTTCTCAAAAGTGGAGGATGTTGTTGTGATGCGAGATCGGGCTTCTAGGTTGATCACTCTAGATCCAAAGTGTGATTGCACAACATGGAAACCTCTCCAAGCATGGGGACTTGTGGGCGAGAGAGGAATCTCCAGGTTAGAGGCTGGTTCCTCAAACTCCTCCGATTTAGATCTATATTTTGTAAAACAACAGAGGTTTAGATCCTAATCCTATTCTAACTCGCAAGGAGACAGGGTAGAAGTGCAAAATCAAACTAACTAAAGATGGTGATGCACCAAAAGGAGTGGTGAAACATATTTGTCATGCAAATAGACACAGTACTCAAAGTTCACAACATAAAACATACACAAACGATAATGTATAATTTAGTATCTCAAAATCAAGCAAATAATACAAACAGAGGATCAAACCCATTCATGAGAGCTTGCATTATCATTTCAATGTCAAAAACACGCATTACACCCTCGAGAGGTAAAAGAAAATCATTACAATCCTTGAGAGGTCTCGATCCTTCATCAATCACTTGTTGGCGATGAAAAAGAAGTCTCATATGCCCAAAAATGTTCCCCTTTTAATGAGCCAAATCTGGCTTTTTACATTGCATGGGTCGAACCCAGGAGACAAAAAACATACAAAGGCATGGGAGCCCATTCTTTCTTGACTCAGTAGTGCATTAAAACGGCATGGGGACCTTACAAACCCATACCCTGTCACTTTGACCGGATTACAGGAGAATGCGACCCATTCTGCATTAAATCTGGTCGCTGGAATGTCATTTCTGGCCATGAACACGCGTCAGAGCTGTTTCTCAATTTTCTCCCTCTAGACTACTCCAAAATGCAAGATTGACCCCGAATCGTGTAGAGAATTTCACCAGCTTTCCGTTGATATAAAGAACGTGCAAATCCGAGCTTTGGATCGAAAGTTATGGCGATCTGAAGATTTAGGGCACAAAATAGGTGAAAACACGTTTTGAAATCTTTCCCGCGCTCTGCCACCTGGATGACACGTGGCACGTGCTGATTGGACGAGAAATTCTCTCTCCTCTACCTTTCGTGGGCTTTCCTTTTGAAATTTCCTCAGGCCCTACCGACACGTGGCGCTATTTTATTGGTTCGGATCGGCTCAAAACTCGCCCTTGACTTTTCTGGACCTTTCCCCTTGAGACACGTGTCATGCGTTGATTGGTCCTCGGACCTGCCGGCTCTCTCGCGCCCTTCTCGCCTTTGTCCCATTTCACACAAAGTTCTTTTGCCCAACCGCTTTCACACCCATTTGTCCCAAATGTCCTAAAGTCGCTAATTCTTCCTGGCCGAACCGATCCCGGTTCGCGCCTTTTTGTCCCATTTGTCCCACTTTGCTTCGGACTGTTTGTTCCCATTTCGGCCGAACCGGCCGGTTCGGGTATTCTTTGTCCCAGATGTCCCAAAGCAGTTAGTGCGAAAGTTCTCTTTTTCGGCCGGATCGGCTTCTCGCGCCCGCCGCGTACTTCTGTCCCAGATGTCCCTGTTGCTATTTGGGCCGCCTGGAGGCTTTTCGGCCGATCCGCGCCTTTTCGTCCCAAATGTCCCAGTTGCTCCTAGGACTAGGACTTAGCCGATTTTCACAATTTTTCCTGGATCAACCTACTTGCCTTCTGCAACCTTTTTCCGCATTTTCTCAGAGCTTGTTCTTTTCAGCCTGGACAGGAGAGTTAGAAAATTTCCTGAAGGGACCCTAGAAACCTGATTTTTGCTCTGAATCAATCAATTTGCTTGGGATTTGAATATTCTGATGCATGTTATCAAAATTTACCCTGGGGTGAATTTTGGATAACAATTTGGTGACTCAGCGGGGTCATCTGCCTGCTAGATGAAAAGACCAGTTGCCTGAAGCAATCCATTGGGCATGGAGTCATCAAATATTCTGTTTAGAATCCAAACTGACTCAGAATGTGCAAGGAGGAAGATGGAATTTTACCTGATGAAAGCAAAGACATGCTAAACATCTCCATGGACAGCAAGTTGTGCCAAGGCACTTAGGGAAAACAAAACTAACCTACAGCAAAACAATGTGCACAAGCACTTGGAGGAAAGAAAATCTAATCTAATATTTACAGATGTAGTGAACCTCCCTCTAGAAGCAACGCTTGAGATAGATTCCATTTACTGGAATCTGCAGTTCTTCACCATCCAATGAGGCCAATTGGAAAGCATTGTTGTTCTTGCACTTTGTGACCATGTATGGGCCACTCCAAATGGCATCAAATTTTGAATGCCTTCCCGGTTTTGCTCTGTCCACATCCCATTTCAACACTAGATCTCCTACTTGAAAAGATCTATCTTTGGCCTTCCTATCAAAGGTCTTCTTGATCAAAGCTTGATCCTTTTCCATTGCTTGGGATGCCTGATCTCTGATCTCTTGCAGCTCCATCAATTCTGCATACCTCACCTCCATGGGCTCAAATTCTAGCAACTCCAGCTTGTTTCATGAGTTCCAACGTTGGCAACTCAAGTGACATGGGCAAGATTGCCTCTCTTCCATAGACAAGCCTAAATGGAGAGTTACCCGTGGATCTTTTGGGAGTTATCCTATCAGCCCATAAGGCTGATTTCAGCTTGGTATGCCAAGACCTTTGATTCTCATCAAGAGTCCTCCTAATGATCTTCAACAAGTTCTTGTTTGTGACTCGGCCTGGCCATTACCTTGAGGGTAATAGTTTGATGAAGTGCTTAGGTAAATACCGTTCTTGACAGCCCACTCAGTCACCCTGGATCCAATGAATGCCAATGCATTATCAGAAATTATTGTGGCAGGTATACCAAATCTGGTTGTTATCTGCTCATAAAAGTCTAAGATGTTAGACTCATTTGCCTCTTTGAGTGCTACTGCTTCTGTCCATTTGGTGAAGTAGTCTGTGGCTGTCAAAATCCATTTGTGCCCTTGGCTCGAATTGGGATTGATGGCTCCAATGAAGTCCAGTCCCCACTGCATGAATGGCTGATCTACTATAATTGGATGTAATGGAAGGGCAGTGAGTCTCTCTTTTCCTGTGAAGAATGCACAATTCTTACACCTCTTGATCCATGCATAGCAATCACTAAAGATTCTAGGCCAATAATAACCAGCCTTCATGATTTTTAGAGCTATCACTCTCGGTGCAAAATGGCCACCAGATGGTCCATTATGAAATTCTTCTAATACCCTTTGATCTAACCTGTAAGCTAATGCATCTCAGCAGCACTCCATTCACATCTTTCTTGAACAAAACTCCATCAATGATGGTATATGGAACAGCCTGCAACCTGAAGTATCTCCTCTTTGCTTTGCTCATTTCTGGAGGGCATAGGCCTGTTTGTAGGAAGTGCATAATGCCTTGGGTCCAGCAAGGGGTGGGGGCAGCATTGTCTTCTTCTTGCCTGTCACTCGGCTCATGGCTGTCTTGAACTGTCAAAACAGCCTCTTCTTCGTTGCATACTTCTTTTTGCTTCCCCAAAACCAGCTGCTCACACAATCCTTTTCCTCTTACCAGCTTGGTGATCTTGATTTCAATGTCATACTCCATGACACGGGTGATCCAACCTGCCCTTTTCTCATTCAAATCCTTGTTGAGGAGGAAGTCCTTAACCCCAGCATGTGAGACCAGCAACTGGACCTTGTTGTTTGAGACTAAATGCTTGAATTTCTTCAAGCTCCTGATTACTGCAAGCACATGTTTTTCAATAAAAGAGTACCTCACTTCGCAGTCATCTAGGCTCTGGCTGAAGAAGGCAATCGGCTGTTCATCATTATCTTTGTTTTGCTGTACCAGAATGGCAGAAATAGTGTCATCACCTCCAAATGCATAGAGGATGAAATCCTTGGAAAAGTCTGGGTTGATGAGAGTGGGTGCCTGGGAGATGGCTTCTTTGATTGCTTCAAAACTCTCCTTGCCTTCTGCCATCCATTTGAAAGCCATGCTTTTCTTAACATTTTGGTGATGGGCTTGACAAGGGCTGCAAAATCTGGGACAAACCTCCGAACAAAGTTTATCCTTCCCAGGAAACTCTGAAGGGCTTTCTTGTGGCTTGGCAATGGTAGAGCTCTTATGGCTTCAACCCTCTCTGGATCAATTGCTAATCCTTCCTCGAGACAATATGGCCAAGGAGCTTCCTTCATGTGCAAGAAAGATGCACTTCTTAGGATTCAAAGACACTCCAAACTTTCTACACCTCTCAAACACTTGCCCGAGGTGAAAGAGATGGTCTCATAAAGATTCTTTGAGAAGACAAAGGATATCATCTAGGTATACCAAAGACTATCTTGTTGATCAAGCCTTTGAATGCCATATCCATAGCTCGCTGGAATGTTGCTCCGTAAGTTCGATACCCAAATGGCATCTTCTTGTAAGCATATGTGCCCCATTTGGTCATGAAGGCTGTCTTGAACTGGTCTTCCTCCTTTACCATAATCTGATTGAAGCCCGAGTAACCATCAAGTAGCGAAAACCTTTCTGAACCAGCTACGACTTGTAATATTTGCTCCATGGAAGGGAGTGGATAATGGTCCTTGAGAGAGGCTCTATTCAAATCTCTGAAGTCAACACATAGCCTGATCTCTCCACTCTTCTTTCTGACTGGAACTAAGTTGGCAACCCAACTAGAATGCTTGATTGGGAATATAATTGCTGACTCAATCAGCTTGTCCAATTCTTTCCTCATGAGAGGCTCCATGTGTGGATTGACTGGTCTCTGTTTCTGCCTGACAGGCTTAGTATTTGGATCCAATTCAATGGTATGCTGAGCTAAGTTGGGATTGAAACCTTTCAAGTCTTCATAGCTCCAAGCAAACACGTCAGGGAATTCTTGACATAGCTGTATGAACTCACACCTTTCTTGCTCAGTTGTCATCTTTCCAATTTGCAATGGCTTGTTCTCTTCTACCAAGATGGATACCGAATCTTCTCTCTTGACCTGAATGTTTGCTTTCTCCTTTCTAAACTGATCATTGGGGTTGAAAATGGACTCCAAAGTGATAAGTCCCTTGGGCAGCTTGTCAGTTCTCAGCTGTATCACTTGGTCACCATATTGTTGTTCCAACTTTTCTTGATTCTTAGCTGAGAACTCAGCTTCTTCTTGCAAGAAGTGGATGATTTGCTGGTCATTCTCAAATACCTGCCAACTGACATTGTTATCCGGCACTGAAGGCCTCACAATCACGTGGATGTTTGGTCTGTACCTTGTCTTGTTGAATGTTTTCTACAATGTCAAAGGCTGCCCCTACACCGCAAGCCTCAAGCCACTTTTGATTCTTTTTCCTAGGGATGGCTTTGATGCCGAAACCCTCAAAATCTTCCATGAGGTCCCATACCCTGTTCTTGTAGCACCTGAGTAGATCATTTTTGGCGGCATGCTGTCCCTTGACCTGATTTACAATCAGCTCACTGTCCCCAAAGACTTGCAAGTTCTTTATTTTTCTCTTGATTGCCCAATGCATCCCTTGCACCAAGGCTTCATATTCAGCAGTGTTATTGGAGCATGCAAATTGAAATCTAAAAGCTGAATAATACTTTACTCCTTGAGGTGAAATAAGCATGGCTCCACCTCCTGCACCTTGTCTACTCCTCGATCCATCAAAAAACAGCTGCCATACCTCATTGTCATCCTTGTGGTTTGGCTTGGTGATGCTAGGAATAGGTTGACTTTCTTCGTGTATACAATAGACTCCTAGCTCAGATTCTTCTATTCCTTGATAAGGATCAAAAGCATGCACCTTGTTTGCCCATTCATCAAGAGTTAGATCTGGGATGTTTCCAACTTTAGTGTCAGTTTCATCCGTGTTTGGGTGATCTTCTTGATCAAATGCTGAGCAATTGGCATTAATCTGACTTGGAGTATAGGGCTCAATGTGGAAGTTTGCAATAGGTTCTGACCTAATTGTAGCCTTAGTTCCATACCTTGTTCTGAATAGCATGTGAGACCAATCAGCGGACAAATATCCCCCAATTTTGGCAGTGAAGTCCCTTGATAAACATAGGGCAAAGAGTGGTGGAAGGTCTATGACTGATATATCTTGTAAGACAACAACATTTGGACATGCATGCAAGGTAAGACTCAAACCTCTAATCACTCCAACTATTGCTATTGCTGTCCCATCCAGCTGCACTACTCCCTTAGATGTTATTTCATACTGGAGCCCTAACTGATCAGCTATCTGTTTAGGCATTACTGAGCTACTTGCCCCGAATCTATCATGCAATTATGCACTAGCTGATTTCCAATGATTAACGAAACATAAAAAGGGGGAGGCTTCAACATTCTACCTTGTTGTGCTCCATGATTTCCTTCAGTCGGGCAAGTAGATTTGTGAGTACCTTCTCTCGCATTTGACTCGCTGATTCGAAGTTGGCCAATCCTTCATGGCAGCTTGCAGCAGATTTCTTTGGCCTGGGATAGATAGGGATTCCCACATAGATATATTGACATTTGTTTTCTTCATCTGATCAATGATACTGAATGGTGATGAAGGATCTCTCTGCTGTCCCTTGGTTTGCACATTTTCTCCTTGGATGTGGGCAGCAACAGCTGGCATTTGAGTTGGCCTAGGGGTTGTTCTTGGCTGCCCTTGTGCATTTGAAACGGGACTTTGCTTGCCAATCATTTGTGGAGCTGTGGAAGGTTGTGGATTGGCTGGGGCTAATGGCTGTTCTTCACCCAAATTTCTCCTTTTTGACCTTGTGTTTGCTGCAACACCTTGAGAAACTGCCTGATTCATGCCACAGAAATCCTCTGCTTGCCAATTTACCAATGTGGTGTCATTTGGGGCTGATTGCTGTTGGAATGTTTCTTGTTGTTGGCTGTTTTCTTGACTGCTCTCACCCTCCACACCAGTAGTTGTTACCATTAAAGCTTGAGTCAAAGCACCATTATAGCACATGGATTGATTATGAGGTTCATTACATGGAAAACACCAATCATACTCCTGGGCAATGTTGTTTTGTGCTGGTACTAATGCCTTAGAGGCAGATATGGCATTTGGGTTATAGGGCTGGAATGGTCTATTGGCAGGAGGCCTTGTTTGATTCATATTTGCAGCTGGATTAGGTGGCCTTTGAGGCTGATATGGCTGCCTATTAGGTTGAGCTTGAGGCTGATACGAAGGTCTAAAACCTTGAGCTTGCTGTCTCTTGAGTGTGACCAGCTCATTACCTAAATTTTGCAGTTGCTTCATGACTTCTCAAGCTCATTTGGGGCACTTGAGATGAAGTGGAAGCTTCATTTGAACTCGATTTCTAGGAGTGGGAGAAGGAGCTAAGACAAAGTTTGACTAGTACTTGGGCTCTCTAAACTTGGATATAATGGCATTGAGGCCTCAGAGCTAGCTTGCCACCTTGAATCGACAATTTTCAGCTCTAATGGCAATGCTATAAGCAACAGGAATAGTCAGGCCTCCCATAGATTGAATCAACATAGAAATATCAGAATTTAAAGCTTTAAGGTAATATAGAAAAGCACCTTCTCATTGGCAGGCCGATCACACTCGAATTCTATCCCAAGACCTTTGAAATCTGAAGTTGAAGTCCGCTTAGCTACTCATCGAAGCTCTCTTGATGGTTGTCACTGCTCCAAAAGAGACAAGTTGTCTCCCTCTCTCCAAATTGATCATGAAGTGCAATACACAATTTCTAGTTTGTGATAGAGCCACCTTCAAGGCTCCTAAACCATCGCAATGCTTTCCCTCAATGAAGACGCCAAAGAATTTGACAAATTACTTGCATCTCATTAATCTCATGGATTGCACAAATGTTAGCAATGTCCTCGACATGATCACCAGTGAGTGGTCTGATTTTCTCCAAGAAAGTATGGGATGTTCTTCAATGCTGCAATCGGGATTGATTTTGTGCATTGAGAGCAAGTGGGCACCGCCCGTGAAGTTGACATAGGGGTTCACCGTCGCCCATTCTTCGATTGGTCAAGAACTCTTGAATACGAATGAAAGGCCGATCGTGTGGAGGAGTTGAGAGAGTTCTGCTTTGGTGGAGATGGAGACCTTTGAATCCTTCTTCCTCTTTGCCTTCTTCTTGAGATAATTGTAGATATTCAAACAAAGACACTTCTTCTCCAACTCTTGACCTTGTGATTCTTCTCATAAGCTTTCAGCCCGAATCAATGAAACCAATTGATTCTTTCTCTCGGAGTCACCAGATATGCAAATAATAGCTCTTTTCAAGCAAGAAAATTGCAGCAGATGCACATCAACTTTGCTGCAATAAAAATGAGACCTCTAGGTCCCACCGGCGTGCCAAAACTATTGTTGCAGACTCACAGCACCCCTGGATGCAGATCAGGGTTCTAGGTTGATCACTCTAGCATCCAATGTGATTGCACAACATGGAAACCTCTCTCCAAGCGTGGGGACTTGTGAAACTGAGAGAGGAATCTCCAGATTAGAGGCTGGTTCCTCAAACTCCTCTGATTTAGATCTATATTTTGCAAAACTACAGAGGTTTAGATCCTAATCCTATTCTAACTTGCAAGGAGACAGGGGTAGAAGTGCAAAAATTGAAACTAACTAAAGATGGTGATGCACCAAAAGGAGTGGTGAAACATATTTGTCATGCAAATAGACACAGACCAAAGTTCACAACATAAAACATACACAGACTGATAATGTATAATTTAGTATCTGAAATCAAGCAAATAATACAAACAGAGGATTGAAACCCATTCACAGAGCTTGCATTATCATTTCAATGTCAAAACACGCATTACACCCTCAGAGAGGTAAAAGAAAACTGTTACAATCCTTGGAGAGGTCTGATCCTTCATCAATCACTTGTTGGCGGTGAAAGAAGAAGTCTGCTATGCCCAAAAATGTTCCCCTTTTTGAATGAGCCAAATCTGGCTTTTTACATTGCATGGGTCGAACCCAGGAGACAGAAAACGTACAAAGGCATGGGAGCCCATTCTTTCTTGACTGTAGGTGCATTAAAATGGCATGGGGGACCTTACAAACCCATACCCTATCACTTTGACCGGATTACAGGAGAATGCGACCCATTCTACATTAAATCTGGTCGCTGGAATGTCATTTCTGGCCATGAACACGTGTCAGAGCCGTTTCTCAATTTTCTCCTCCAATACTCCAAAACAAGATTGACCCCAGAATCGTGTAGAGAATTTCACCATCTTTCCGTTGATATAAAGAACGTGCAAATCCGAGCTTTGGATCGAAAGTTATGGCGATCTGAAGATTTAGGGCACAAAACAGGTGAAAACGCGTTTTGAAATCTTTCCCGCGCTCTGCCACCTGGATGACACGTGGCACGTGTTGATTGGACGAGCAAATTCTCTCTCCTCTACCTTTCGTGGGCTTTCCTTTTGAAATTTCCTTGTGGGCCCCTGCTGGGACACGTGGCGCTATTTTATTGGTTCGGATCAGTGCTCGAAAACTCACCCCTTTGACTTTTCTGGACCTTTCCCCTTGAGACACGTGTCATGCGTTGATTGGTCCTCGGACCTGCCGGCTCTCTCGCGCCCTTCATGTCTTTTTGTCCCATTTGGCCCATTTGTGCACAATTCCTTGTGCCGATTTCGCCGATTTGCCAAAATGTCCCAAAGCGCCCATTTGTCCCAAATGTCCTAGTGCCTCGCAGGGACAAATTCTTCCCGCTCACCCGGCCCGCCGATTCGGCGCCTTTTTTGTCCCATTTGTCCCACCTTGCTTCAGACTGTTTGTTCCCATTTCGCCGAACCGGCCGGTTCGGGTATCTTTGTCCTAGATGTCCCAAAGCAGTTAGTGTGAAAGTTCTCTTTTTCGGCCGGATCGGCTTCTCGCCCGCCGCACGCATTTCTGTCCCCAGATGTCCCTCGCTGCTATTTGGGCCACCCGAGGCTTTTCGCCGATCCGCGCCTTTTCGTCCCAAATGTCCCAAAGCTCTCCTAGGACTAGGACTTAGCCAATTTTCACAATTTTTCCTGGATCAACCTACTTGCCTTCTGCAACCTTTTTCCGCATTTTCTCAGAGCTTGTTCTTTTCACCTCGGACAGAGAGTTAGAAAATTTCCGAAGGGACCCTAGAAACCTGATTTTGCTCAATCAATTTCAACATGTTGAACCATTTTTTTCTTTAGTGTTGTTAGATCATTGACCAATTTTTGTAGCAATGAATCACTACCTTCATCCCGAGAGATTTGGAATTTATTTTTCATTGAATTTTTCTTGATCTTTCCTAAAATGATAAGAGAATATTTCACTTCAATAGAAAGTTCTTGAGCATTAGCTAAATAATTTGGTTGGTTTCTACATAATATGAACTCGACTTGAAAACCGAGCATTCATGAAGAACCTCTTTTGATTATTTGTAGTGAGGTGAGCACTAGTAGGGATCTTATAAATTAGCTTGTTAAACTTGGCCACAAATTCTCTCATGGGTTCTTATGGTTCCTTCTTCATTTAACCCAATTGAGAAATAAGAGCATGAATATCTTTTTCCAACTTGAATATTTCTTCAATTTAGTTTTCATATCTTACCAATTATTTATAGAACAAGGTAGAAAATTGTATAACCATTCTACAATAGCATCTTGTAACGACTCCACAAATATCTAAATAGAAACATCTTCATGTCCTACTCTAATAATGTCAAAAGATTTGATATAGGCTATAATGTGTTCATCTGGGTGTTTCTTTCCATATTCGTAGAGCGTGGTAAAATTATTTCTCAATCCTCTGGGTAATTCATGAAGTGGTGGAGTCAAAGTCAATAGACTGGTGTTCTGACCCCAAGGTATTGGCGTAGCCATGTCTCAAGGGAGATGGTGGAGATATGGGAGATGCAATAGGACTTAGAGGTGGATTTTTCAATGGGCCTTCAGGAGTTGGCAATGGGATCCATATGGGATTGAGTATGAAACTAGCTTGTTCTTGCAGCTCAAATACAGGATTAGAAAAAACTACAACACCACTTATTTAATCTCCTTTGGTGTATCTTATATCCTTCAATTTATACTTTATCTTCTTCTATGTTGGTTTTGTAACCTCTCAAACATATAGAGTATCCTCAATAAATCATCCTGCTCTTCTTCTCTTTCCATAATTTGTGAAGTGATATTGAAGTGGTTATTGTTTATATGGTTCTCCCTAATTGAACACCTAAAATCTGCAATGATATCTTTTTGAGTATATTGGAATAAGATGCATGGCTTTAATATTGGGGAGATATTAAAGATGGAAATTTTTAGAAAATATAGGGATATACTCGAGCATAAGTATCAATATTATATTTAATTTTTTAAAAAATGGAATATATGATTTTTGTATTTTGTGGGAAAAGGGTGTCGGACTATAAGGTTGTTTGATCCCCAACGGAATAGCCAAAAATTGTTCGTGAAATATTTTTCAAGGACAAAATATGTAATTTCATCAATGCTCATGGGAAAAATTCCATCCTCTTGGGAATGGGGAGGCTCCCATTTATTGAAAGCTACAAACTATGTACACTAGACTAATATATGAGGTCGCCAAAGGTGGGAATGTGCATAAACACCCTTGTTGTGACTACAACAGTAGACTAGAGAAGGAGAAATTTGTAGGTAAGTGAAGAGACAAAAATGAGAAGGGGGTTTGTATTAATGAGTTTAACTCATATTTCATCAACTACAACTTGGAGGTGATTCCATTTTCAATTAGAGGAAACATATAAGCACAACACAATGGCATAGTGAGATAGTGAAATAGATCATGTAAGATAGATACAAATCCTTAACAAGTTATATTCATTCCACAAAGAAGGCACAAAGTCCTTTAACTTCTTACAAACGTTTCATGTGCTTGGCTAAGTGATAAGATGAGAATAGAGGAAAATATCAATGCAAGAAATATAAGAATTACAACATGCTATAGAGAGCAAAAAATGATCCTTTAGAATGGAGATGGCATTCCAATTTATAGCCAAACAAGTAAATTTTCACATTCCCATGTGAATTTTTAACTTAAAGTGCAATCTCAATGAAGAAATAGAAACTTTAAGTGACTTAAATCACTTTTACAAAAGTTATTTCACAATGGAGAAATAGAATGTTAGAGAGAGAAAAATAAAAGAGAGAAGGTGTGATCAAAAGAAGATGATCTAGGATGAAGTTATGCTCTTCCCTCATTGTGGAGATGAATTATTCCTATGAATAGCATATTCCTTGGATGTTTCTCTAATAATGGCATGTCTTTTCTTGGACTTATAAATGATGTTCCACATCTTATCCCGACTGATCATCTTTGGTCATGCTTGGAAAACTCTCTTCATTTATGTGAGCAATGGTAGGCTACATAGATCAACTCTTTATCACAAACACAATCTCATATCCCACATGATAAAAACTTATCTTACAATCATCAAGAAGTGTGCACTCACATCACACATGCCCCATAGTTAGTAAGAAAAATCACACCATGAGACCTCTTGGATTTGACATGTCAAATATTCTGAGAATTCTTATAGGAAACACAACAATCTTCGAATGGAAACACTTCTTATTTATGAGATGGAATCAAGAACTGACTAAATGGAAAATGTCTTCCTAAAGAATATGAGTAATTTTGTTATGTCTCCTGAATGATGGTAAGGAGGTCAATAATACACTAGAACCATGGTTCCCATCATAGAATCCTTCAATTGATTCAACTATATGTTTCATGCTCAATAATCTGTTAGTGTAGGTTATTATTTATACTTTTATTTTTTATTAGGATAATTATTGCACTTGGATTATCCCTACACTTGTTGGGTTAGCTTTCTTAGGTGTACTAGTTGTGTGGAGTTAGCTTACTAGTTGTGTTGAGTTAACTTACTAGTTGTGTGGAGTTAGCTTGCTAGTCTTGTGGAGTTAACTTAACTGCCAGTATCAGTTAGTGGGAGTTATTCACCACTGATCTAGGTAGTAGTTGCACTTCCCTCCTCATATATGTACATCCTCATTATTTAGTTAATTAATGGTATTATGTTGGATTTCCATATATGATATTTTAGCTCTTTGTTTGTAAATCCTTTTATAAGGTTATTATGGTGAATTCCGTTCATCCTTTCATGGTATCGAACATTATATGATGTAGACATCCATCTGTAAGTTTTTATTTGTAAGAAAGTGTTTACTTGTCATATATTTGGAATTTTTTAGCACTTTTTTGTAGTATGTTTTTTAATGCAAAACAGAGCGTCATTGGATATGGAACGTGTTGAAACCCCTAGATTGATTGTAATCTCGATCACCGGGCATTGGTAAGTAGTTTTGAACAAAACCTTGGCCCTTGGTCACATTAGAGCTTAAGAGGGGTTATTTCTACTAGTGGGTGTTTAAGTTTATCTCCCCAGGTATTTTATTGTTGGTGAAATGCCCACAAATATATATATTTTTACTATTTTTTAGAAACGAGTTTTTTTATTTTTTGTTAAAAACAACAAAAATGCATTTTTAAATTAAAATGGACCATTACTGACAGGAAACTAAATCTATCATAACTTTTGACCAGTAACTTGGAATTGAGTGTCATTTTTTTGAGAAAATGGATAATTTTTCTTGATCTTTCCATTAGTTTCATTTAATTTGTAAAATGCACTACTTTATAAAGTGCCAACATTTGGGGGGTATTGTACACATATGTGGATGCATTTTCGGCTGAGCTCGATGTCCTAATTTTTTTGAGTCTTACATTCTTGCATCTATCATGGATTATGAGAATCTCTAAAGTTTGTGGACTTCAGGAGGACATAGTAAAGTTTTTAGAAGAAAATAGATCACTTGAGTAGTAAAACTCACTTCTACATACCCTCACACACAACGAAGATGACCTCATTCACTCCCTAAAGTAAAACATTTCTCACTTACAACATCATCCTCACATTGCAGACTTTCATATGCCTTCTCTTGTTGCTAGTTCACTTGCAGATATTCTTTGTGTGCCCAATGACCCTTTTTGTCGGTTTCTACTTCATGATCTTGAGCATATTTCCCTTGTTATTGCATGTTCTACTTCCACACATATACCTATTGTAGTAACATATTCTATGTATCCCACTTCTTCTCACATACATGGTTCTTTTGAGAAGCATACCACTACATTTGGTTCTTCTCACATGCCTGTTTTATGGGTTTCATTGGTGGTGGTATTGGCGACACTCACAGGTATTACTTTCCCTATTTAGCCTATTAAGTGGAATTCTCACCATGTTATTGGTTTTCAATAAGGAACTTCATTGGGATCACACATTGACAGAGATCTTATTTTTATACTCTCAACTCTTTTCGGGTATCATGAGCTACACATGATTTCTTCAGTTTAAACTTGATATTTCAATTTTCATACACATGATCAACCTAATACACATTTTGATGTTCCTTTCCATGACCATGTTGTGCATTTCACACCAAATCATATGCAAACATCTTCTTCATCCATCCATCTTAGTTTGGGGTGGATTTTTTTACTTGTGGTGGTGACATAGACATTTGTTGAGAGGACTTTACATATGTGGCTCCTTCACCATTTGACCGCTTGTTCATATTTCTCCTCTATCTACATTGTAATGCTCCTAGTTTTGAGATATTTTTTAGCAGTGTAGTATATCTCTCTTGTTTGTTGAGAGATTGTGTATCTATATTTTCTACATCACTCTATTGACATTCTCTTTTGTTATGGAGCTATTCTAGTGGATCTTAATGTTAGTTTATCATTGTTCAAGTAGTGGTATGGCTACTCATACAAATTTGTAGCATCACTCCACCCATTCAGCAATATGGTAGAGTGGTTTTGATCATGCTTCTTTGGGTCTTATGTCATTTTCTTGGTTGTTCTTGGATCATAGCACTCTTATTACTTTAGATCTTGTATCCTTGCCTTGTTACCTTGGTTGTTCTTAGATCATGGCACACTTATTTGTAGAAGTTGATCAAATTTTGTTTGGTGTTTTTTGCACTTTCGACATCACTCCATTGACAATATCCTTATATGGATCTATTTTTTTGTATCACGGTGTCTTTTTTTTTTAGTTTTGTGATCAGCGGTGGATTCGAACCATAGTGCACACCAAACTTCTTTAACATTGTATGATTTTTTTGATCCAAGATTCTTGGGATGCCTTGCAATAGGTTTTTCCTCTCTCTCTACTTTTTTATTACTGGTTTTGGGTACCTTATGTTGGTACCCAAATTGATCCTTCCTTTGAAATCACGTAGCATCACAAGTTGATCAGATTCTTTGAGACAAAAATTCATAATAGGAGTTTTTTTGTAGTCGGGGATGGATTCAAGATGACTCTTTATCACTTTGGTTTCAAATGACCGAGTAACATCATGCTAAGAGTTTGACCTACCCTTACTACTTTAGGTTGTGCCTTCAACCAGGGTGAGAGGACCCACTTTGTGACATGTGTTAGTGGAAAATATCAATGGATTAACAGTATTTGACTCTTCTTTTACAGTATTTTGAAGGAGGCCTTAAGAAAACATGGTGAAACCAACATAACCTAACTCTCACGAGTTGCCACCTTAGAAAATGAATATTTTCTCTAGACAAGGTCCAGTCACTAAAGACCGATAAAAACTAATTGCATATGAATATTTTGGTAAAGGATGGACAAATTTAATGCTATTCTTTAGCATTTGTGGATAGACATTGCAAGCAAGGATGGTTCATGTATGATATATTACTAAATATGAAAGTTATGGTTGGGAAGTTAAGTAGGATAAAGTTGATTATACCAAATTCTTGAGAGATTTTAACAAATGTTGACAAATCTACAAAGAAAAATGACAAATGGCTTCAAATAGTCAGGATGAACCTTCAACTAGAAAATTATGCATCTATGAAAGCTCAAAGACACACGGCTTCACACATTCTTCAAGGATTTAACATAAGAACTCATGTTAAAGACTTAATTAAACCTCATAAGTCCCTGATCTATCATGCTTATGATACACTCATAAACTGACAAACAATCTGTATCACTGAAATGAAAGTAAAGTGAATTTAAATCGTTTATTGCATTATGAAATGAAAACTCTCTTCATAATGTAATTGCAAATGCCACAATACTATCATGAGGATGAGATATTGTGTGATTTCAGAGGGATTCCTAATATAAGATTGCAACAAGAACACGATAACTATTTGAAGATATCTCAAAATTACAAAGAGACACAATAAGGTTCATGATTAACACAAATTACTTAAGGTTTTTCAAATTGATCAACAAGGGAAATTTTGTTTATAATCTCAAATCTTATCAATGGTTAGACACTTACAACCATCTTAACATGATCAATTTCAAAGATACACAAGAAATAACTGGTTTCTCAAATAATTTCCCACGGAAAATGGATTTTCTCGAGCTTTTTCTCCTTCTCTTTTCTTTGAATAAATCTCAGAAAGATTAACCCCCATTTTTCATGATTATCCTTTTTCCTTTTATATCACCCCCTTCACTTGATAACCTTAAATTTTTTTCCCCCTAAAGTATGATTATTCCCAAGAATATTCCTTTTTCAAAAAAAAATTCTAGAGTATGGCATTTAGAAAGGTTTTTCTTTTAAAGTTGTCAGGTGAACAAATCACCAGTCTTTTCAATCAACTTCACTAGTGCTCGACTAAGATATCAAGTCATCACTTCTGGTGGATTACTTTAATCATTCTTTCCTGGTATTGATTAAGTAATCATTTCAAACAATCTCTGAACACTTCCGGATGACACTAATATGACATATATCCATACTCGCTTTCCAATAATCTTCCTTAAGCGCCACACACTCTGCTTCATGTCTCATTGGATTAATTTCCACACATATTTTATGTCGAATCACCTTGATTTACCAGCTCTACTCATTCCTAACCTTTTCCAATTCTTAAATTCTCCTTTGTGCGAACTAAACAAAATCTCTTTCATTTCATGAGAAAGATTGCATCAAATCAAAACAGATGTATCCTTTTCATTATAAAACCTGGCTCAATTTCATTATCATCATGTCTTTCCCTTCTTGTTCTGAGTATAAGAAATTTCAAAGAAAATGGCGAAGGTACTGTAGCTCACATCCTGAAGGAGATTTCTTCATAGGACTTAAATCAGATTTTTTATTTAAGCGGTCCTGATGAAGCTTTTGTCAGGGATTTGTTTGATATAGAATATGCAGTGACACCAAAGGGCCCTTAACATACTGGCAATTCCGGATAGCACTTCTTACAAGGCTAATCAGGATCAATCTTGTGTTTGCATCCTTCCAAGTTATGTATTTCCATCTTTTTAGATGGGAGCACATGAAAACTCCCAAAGATTTAAAAAGATATTGGGTTAAGAGAATACCTCAGGTCTCTCGGGAAAACCAATTTTCAATGTCCCTTTTTGTGTGATGAGGGGTTTTGTATCAAAAGAGATTCCCAAAGAATCATATGTGTTGTATGATAAATACTCCATCGACACAATGCCTGTTATTTCCCATAAAATAAATGAGTTGGAGAAAAGGATTAATTTCCTAGAGAAAAAGCAAGTAGAGACCATGCCTTCGCAACCAGTTTCAGCACTAGGGTCATCTTTAGGGAAAAGGAAAGGTGAACCACAACCTCAACCTCCAATCATTATCTCAGATGGAGAAGAGGACCAATCATTATCTACTTTCCGCTCAAGGCAGCAACTTTTTCTCGCTCAAGATAACATGGGGAGATTTTCTATTCGGTCGTCCACCCGCTTAATGCATCGTGCTCCTCGGTAGAGCATGAATTTTTGGGCCCTCAACCAATTCCTTCTCTGAAATAAAATCCACCTTTCACAAGGAAATGGGAGGTTGGGTCAAGTTCAAGGCCTCGCAATCAGCCCAGTCAACAACATGCAATACTTGCCCTTCTAACCACCTCAAGTGTCCCCTCTCAACTTGCTACTAGCATGTTGACCCTTCACAAAGGGAAAGGGAATACGGAATTCTTCACGGAGGTCTAGATCTTTTAGATTGGGTGTCATCACAACAAAAGAAAGTTGAACTAGAGTAAATCATGAGTCATCCTAGAATGACTCTGGAGGCATTAATGGATATGAAATTTCCCGGGACCAGCAGGGGTTAGTTATTTTCGTTTAGACAGCTCAAGGCTCAATCGATTTTGTGCTAAGGAAAAACAAACTTCTAAACAATCTCCTTATTGGGAGGAAACTATGAAGTAGGGTTGAAGAATGCCTAGATGTTGTCTTCCTTTCATTGTTTCTATCTCTGGCATATGTATATATTTCTTTTTCATGGGCAGGGGCCCCTATAGAACCCCATTTTGTTCCTTATTTAGAATGCAAGAAGCATAACAATATCAATCATTTACATGCTTATCCAAATGTATGTTAATTTCATCAAAGTAAATATGGCATTACTTGCATTCTTCCATTTTTCAATTGAAATAAGGGAACAATAAAATTCAGAAAAACAATTACATCCCATGTAATAGAAGTATTATTTTAAAGTATCAATTTTTAAAAAGGATGGATATGAAAAGAGAATACAGCTTCAAGGAACAATTGCCTAAGCATGTTCATCACCCTTTGCATCTACATTTTCTTCTTCTTCATCATCTACTTTTGTATCTTGTTCTTTTGGTAGCCTCGCCACATATGCATCATACCTTTTGAATAACTCATTAACCTCATCCTCATCTGGTCCTATATGATGCTAGAAAATCAGTGCCTTCCTAGATATTGCATCAATGCAATGGCCCATTTTCTAGCTTGTATTCCAGTGGTCTTGCTTTTAACTCTATAATTCTATTTTCAATCTTTCTCATAGTCTTAATGACTTCATAGGAAAAATTATTCCTTAGAACATTCTTTTCAAAAGAGTACAAGTAAGAAATCAATCTTCATGTCCCCGTAACTCTTATTGAACTTATCAATAACCATATCCTCCAACCTTAAGTCAATAGCATCAAGAGTGTCATCAACCCAGTTTCTTTTGATTTCAAGCTTTTCTCTGATTCCATTTAGGGTCTCAACTCTAATTTTTGACAGCTCTTCAAGGGCATGTTGGCTTCCTTTAAATTCAGCTGGTACAATGTCCTCCTCCTCAACCAACTCATCACTAAGATGGGTAATGTGGTCTAACTTGGGAAGAATACCTTCAAAATAGAAGATCTCATTGTCACATTGTTCAACTATCTCGTCAATTTCACCGAGTCTATTTTTGAGATCTTCATATCTTGACCTAGCCTCTGTAATTGTTTCCTTTCCTCTTTCAATTAACTTTTCCATCCACACGTCCACTGCCTGGACCTTCTTGATAACATTTTTTACCTTATTCATTCCTTCAGGGGTGTTTATATAGGCACTTGTTTGCGTTTGACTAGTATACCCTGTCAGCTTGTTGCAAATAAGAACTCAAGGCCTTAACTTGCTCCTTTAGTTACCTTTTTGTCATTTCATCTTCATCAACTTTTTGTAGAAGATCATTCACTGCCTCAGAAACTCCTTGCTTTAATTTTTCCCTTGAAGGTTTTCCCAAGGGAATAATTTGAATGTTATAATCATCAGTTGTTATGTCTTCTCTTGTTTTACCCTCAAAAGGGGTTACTATTTCCAAGGTCCTTGCTCCAGATGAATCAGTGTGGGTTTTTATGATGGTCCTAGCCCTTTTTGAGGCTCTTACTTCCTTTGGAAAATACAGAGTAGTAAGGTCAATAGCTTGCATAGGGAGGACCTCTTTTTCTTCATTTGAAATCAACTCACTGATCCATCCCTTTTCTAAACTTGTTCTAGCTTTTGTCTCTTGTGATTCCTACTGGAGTTTCTCAGGAACAACTATCATTTGTTTGGATACTTCTTGTTCATTTTGCACCAATGATTGTGTTTGTTCCTGATTACTTATTTTGATGGTCCCTATGCCAATCTCACTATGTGCTGCTATTGATTCTTTTGGATGCTCTTTTTCATGGTCTAGAACTTCAGATTGATCATTTTTTCCTTGAATTGTATCAACATTCGGGAAACTCCTTCCTTTTTCTCCAGTTGAAGCCATAGTGGATTCAATTTCTTCTCCAACACTTTCTTTTACCAAAATTTGGGTTGTGGGATCTCTCTCTCCCAAATTTTGTTGGGTTGCCACCTTACCCTTTTCATGCTCTAATGATGTATCTAGAAATGCCATGGTAGGTTGTTCCTCTGGAAACAACTCTACATTTCCCATTAAGGGTTGTAAATCCTCACCAGTAATGATTTCTTCATCAGTAATTACATCTTGTGCTATTTTAAGTTTTTCTTCAAAAACATATTTTCCCTCCTGAGGAAGGTCATCAGTCTTGGTCACCTCAACAGAAATGGATATAACCTCTTCTACTAATAACTCAATATTAATATCTTTTTCAACAAACGACTCTGGTTTACCCAATTCCAAACCATTTTTCCTAGGGAAAGTAATTTAGTTGCCTGGATCCCCACTTCAGTAGTTGGTACATGAATATATTTTTCCAATTCTTTGCTTGCTTGAATGTTACCCATTGGTGTCAATATTGGTTCATCTACAAGATAAATTAAGTGCATCCAACATGGAAAATCCTTTACCAACATCAACATCAATTACATCAGTTTGGAACTTTGCAAATTCATGCATTGTTTTGACTGAAGGTACATTTATATCCCTAAAAGTAAAGTTTCGAGATTTTCATACTGGGTAATAAATTGATTGTGTATTGGATTAATCGCAGATTTCGTGGGAAACTATACTCGAGTGCATTTCATTGTTTTTTTCACAAAGGGCGAGGTGGGATTAGAGGATCTCGATTGCTCCACACATGGAGGTTATACATTATGTTGCTTTTGGAAAGTATCACTCTTCTCAGACTTTGGGGGATCAATTACCACATCCCGGTGCTTGAACGTTTTAGGCGTATGGGCACCTACTCTTACCAAGACTGGCTAGTGAATAACCTTGTGTTGTTTCTGTGTCCTCTCAAACCTTTTTAAATCTGGTGTTGCTTTTATTTCATCCTTGTGTGGCTTAGACTGAATATGGCCACTTGTAATGGCTCCACTCATTAACTTTTCAAGATTATGTTACTTTGGTGAAACACTTGGATAGACCACATGTGATGTCGAACCTTTCCCCTTTTCCTGAATTGGCACTGCAAAAGTAATGGGTGCATTCTCCATAGACTTTAAAATCATCTCTTCATTCTTTTACATGAGAACTGACATAGAAGTACCAATTCCACTAGTGGTTGATGTCCACTCATCAATGAATTCAAGTATGACTTTTGGATGGAAATTGAGGGGCCTTTCCTCCCAGTGGGTCCATTCTATCAGTGTCCTCCCTTAGGGGTGGAATATCCTCACTTAGGTTTCCCAAAATTATGAAGTTGTTTAGGATTTTTGTATTTTGGATTGAAAGATCAATGTTCTTTTGGGCCAACTAGTTTACATCCTCCTCATTACATCAGCTATTCTTAAATAAGGATCATCAGATTCTACCACATTCCAGTCTGGAGGAGATACAGGCTAATCCCCCACCTTTTGATCAATATAGAATCTGCTCACTGTGTGTGGATCATCCACAATCCCCTCTGGGATAACCGTAATTTTGTAGTCTATTATCTGTGACAGAGTCATTCTAGAAAAATCCCTTAATCTGACTTCTTCCTCATCCCTGCAGTTCATCCAATAATCCTTGAAATGGGGCTCATGCTCAAAGGTATTTGCAATGTTTTTAAACACCCATCTAATGTCATAATTAGGCCTTGCCTCAAACTTCTCCATGTCAAATTTCTTCATTTCATCTCCAATCAATCTAGCCTTTATGATGGAAGGGCATGAATACCTTCCAATTCTAATTGGGAATTTGATATTTGTTTTATGCCTTCGGAAATCAACTTGTGTACAAGTGTCAATTTCCTTGCCAACTCACATAAAACTAGTTTATCATCAACATATCTGGGAAACTTACAAGGCCTACCTTCAAAGCCACTAACTCTTATGTATGTAAACTTTTTATATTGAATAAAGTAGCACCCATACTCCAAAATTACATGTCTAGCTTGTTCGACATCCTATATTGTCCCCACTCTAGCTTGAAAAGACAAATGATTGGGGAAAGAAAGCATCATTAACTAACCTTACATTCCCACTCCAGTTAACCAATTGTAACTGAGGAAAAATCTTGTGCATTTGACATTGCTTGAAGTCAACACATGGTGACAGACCTGGGAAACATTTGTGCCCTACAACATTATAAATGAGATATGTCATCATATAAAATTCAAGGTCTATAGTATCTCCCATCTCAATTTTTGTTGCTAGAGTGACCATGTGATCATGGAGTGCGTCTCGCAATAAAGGTGGCCCGAAAATGCTCCCTTTTCTCTCCAAAATAATCCACATGTATGTAGTCATCCATTCTTTGAATTCATTTGTGGTTTCTAAACTTTTCATTCAACTTATCAACAAAAAGACATATTCAACCTCCTCAACAAACTGTGCCCTAACCAGCTTTTTAGGGATTCTAGTTGTTGTCTTCTTTGTAATAAGCCATTTTGTATTTATCATCTTGACATAGTCCTTTTTGTTTCATAATCTTGCAGAGCTAATTTAATAGAAATGGTGATTGGGTTGGTGATTACAAAAACTTTAGCATTATTCTAATGGCTACAGATGTCAATGTCAAAATTATATCTCCGCTCTCATCTAATACTTCCCTCTTTTCAAGATCATAATTCATAGCACAATGCCACACTAATTCCGGAAATGAACAGAGGGTAGGATGGCACCAGCTAGAGCAATGCAGATTTCCTGAATTACTTTTAAGGATTCACTCTTATGGGGACTATTTAACCTCTGGAGGAAGTCATCTAGATCAACGACCCATTAAGTCTGTGTCTGTAATCTTGTCTAAATCACTAGTGACCCTTGACGCAACCAAGAATGAAGATGGCATAGTCTTCATCCTTCAAAACCCTAACTTTCCTTTAAACCAACCTTCCACTGAAAGAGAAATACAAGAGTTTCTAAGCTCTTACCATTCAATCCACGAGTGCTTGAGCAATTTAAACCCAAATCAACAACTTTTAAATCCCTCAAGTTTGCAATTTGAGCTCCACAATTAATGACGCGATAATTCTTCACGAAAATCACAAAGGTAGCAACAAAAATCAATCCAATTGGTAAATAAAGACGAAAACATTCATAGGCTTTAAAATTTCCTTGATTTATGTAGCAACATTAATGGTGGAAGAAATAAATGTTGTTAGGTTGTGGAGCCTATTTTCATGTGAGAAAGTGTTGAATATTGTACACTAAGAGTATTGTACACTTTCCACAGTTGTCTCACCGGGTTCAAGTCGGCCCGGCCTCGAGTGGGGCTAGGGCGCGGCAACCCCGCAGTAGTAGTAGGGTTCAGGGGCGCAACCCCAAAAAAATTGGGCCTTAAAACGTGCCCGATATATCGGGAAACATGATTTTCTCATATGGGCAGGTTTTTGACCCATAGGTTTATGGGATGGTTTTGGCCCATGGTTTTGATACCCATGGTTTTGTAAAACTGCTTAAGTAGTTGTCTATTTATGTGGTTTTGTGCATATGGTAGACATAATGTAAACATTGCATATGTGTTTTGAATTTGGCTGTGAATTCTATAGAGTTTGTTGAGCATAGCTCCAAATGGATCTGGGTATTGTATTGAGAGAGCGGTGGCTTGTAATAAAATCTGAGCAAGTGATTCTTTGTGGACGTAGCCCAAATTGGGTGAACCACGTTAAATACTATCTCTTTGTGTTGTGTTATTTTATTCTACACTTTTATTTGAGATCTGTAATATTTTCTGCATATTAGTTTCTACTGTTATTGCAATTCTATAAGGGATTATTCCATATTTTATCCCTTATTTCCTAACAATTGGTATCATATCCTGGTTTGGTTTGCTGAAGTGTTGAATCATAGGGAAATTTTTATCTTGAGTGGGAGCTATGGCAGATGATGGAAGATCAAGGGTTGATAAATTCAATAGGCATAATTTCAGTATTTGAAGATGCAGATGGAAGATTACCTTTATCATAAGGATATTTACATTTCGTTGTCTAAGAAGGTGAACAAACCCTCGAGCATGACAGATGCAGGAATGGGATTTTCTGGATAGGAAGGCACTTGGGACAATCTGCCGTTTCTTGCATCTTCGGTATTATTTAATGTTTCAAAGGAAAAGACTACAAAAGAACTGATGGATGCATTAGGGAAGTTGTATGAAAAACCCTCTGCCTCTAATAAGATATTTTTAATGAAAAAGTTGTTTAATATGAAGATGTCTGAGAATGGTTTAGTAGTAGATCATCTAAATGATTTTAATACGGTTGTAAATATGTTAGCTTCAGTTACAATAGAATTTTATGAAGAAGTTAGGGCTTTATTAGTTCTATGCTCTTTACTTGAGAGTTGGAATAGCTTGGTAATGGCGGTAAGCAACTCGGTTCCAACTAACTCAAAGTTGAAGTTTGAGGATGTTGTAGGGGTGATTCTAAGCAAGGAAATGCAAAGAAAAAGATCTAGTGAATCTTCTCCTTCAGGGAATACTTTGACAAAGAAAGTAGAGGGACATAGCAGAATAAAGGAAGCAAGTGGAAAATCAAAGGATCGGCAAGGTCAAAATCTAAAAGCAAGATAGTATGCTTGGCACTGTGGAAAGTCTGGGCATGCAAAGAATGACTGTTGGGAGCTTCAAGAAAAGAAGAAACAACAGGAATAAAACAAGGAGGTAAATGTGGCAACAGGTAATGTATGTTAGGATGTTTTGATTCTTTCTTTGCACAATATTATTGAATCTTGGGTTTTAGATTCGAAGGCTTCTTTCCATGCTACTCCACATAGGCATTATTTTGTTGATTATATTCAAGGAGATTTTGGGCATGTTTTTCTTAGTGATGATGAACCTTAAAACATAGTTGGAAAAGGTTTTGTTTAGGTTAAGATGCAGAATGGGAATACTTGGCTATTGAAGGATGTCATACATGTGCCTACATTAAGATGAAATTTGATATCGGCGGGCGTTGGGAAGTGATGGTTGTACTATGATATTTACAATGACTCTTGGAAGGTTACCAAGGGTGCTCTTGTGGTGGCAAGAGGTAAGAAGGTTGGAACCTTGTATTTAACCACTTATAGCACTAATGTTTGTAATCTTGTGGCTTCAGAAGTAGATACAACATTGTGGCACTATAGGCTCAGTCATATGAGCCATAAGGGCATGGAGATCATAAAGAAGGATTTTCCTGGATATACAGAAATAGGTTTGGAGTTCTGTGAGGACTGCATATATGGGAAACAAAAGCGAGTAAGGTTTCTCAAGGTTGGACCTACAAAGAAAGAGAGTAAGTTAGAGCTAGTGCATTTTGATGTATGGGGTTGTCTCAGGTATCATCTCTTGGGGTTCAAGTTATTATGTTACTTTTATTAATGATGCAACAAGGAAAGTTTGGGTTTATTGTATTAGAAAAAAATCTGATGTATTTGACACTTTTGTTAAATGGAAAGCCTTGGTAGAGAATGAAATAGGTCTTAAGCTAAAATGTCTCAGGTCAGATAATGGAGGGGAGTATTGCAGCAATGAATTTGATGATTATTGTTCTAAGAATGGAATCCACAGGAAAAGGCGGTTCCTGGAACTCCGCAGCAGAGAATGGGGTGTTAGAAAGGATGAATGGAACAATAATGGAACATGTTAGGAGCATGAGGTTACATGCAGGATCGCCTCTTTCTTTTTGGCGAAAGTGGTGAGCATAGCTCAGTGTATTTGATAAACAGAGGACCCTCAAGTGCTTTGGATGGAGGCATACCTGAGGAGGCTTGGTATGGTAAGAAAGTTGATTATTCATTTCTTAGAGTCTTTGGATGTGAGGTATTTGTTCATATAGACAAGGATGATAGACCAAGCTAGAGGCTAAATTAGAAAAATGTACTTTCATTGGTTATGGTGGTGATGAATTTGGATATAAATGTTGGAGTATTAAGGACAAGAAAATCATTTGATCTAGGGATGTGGTATTTAATGAGAAAGTCATGTATAAGAAAAGTTGCAGGAAAACGGGAAGAATCCAAGAAAGAATATGCAGTGGTAGAGGATCTTCCAGATGGGAAAGTGACACATGAATCAATTCAGGAACCTCCTCAACAGGAACCCCAAAATCCTATATTGAGGAGGTCTTCTAGGGTAAGAAGAGAACCTAAACGTTTTTCTCCTTCTCTTTATTATTTATTACTCACTGATAGTGGAGAGCTAAATAGCTTTGATGAGGCAATGCATGTAGATGTCGGTAAAGTGTGGGAGCCAAGCCATGGATGAGGAGCATCAGATTCTCATGGAGAACCAGACATGGGATTTGGTGAAGCTACCCAAAGGAAAAAGAGCATTACAGAACAAGTGGGTGTTCAGAGTCAAAGAGGAAGGAGGAAAGAAAAGATACAAGGCCCGGTTGGTGGTCAAGGGGTTTGCACAGAAAAAAGGTATAGATTTTGATGAGATTTTTTCTCCTGTAGTAAAAATGACTTCTATTAGAACTGTTCTTGGAATAGTTGTAGTAGAAGACTTGCACTTAGAGTAGCTTGATGTAAAGACTGCATTTCTCCATGGTGATTTAGAGGAGGAACTATATATGCAGCAACCAGAGGGCTATGAGGTCAAAGGTAAAGAGGAGATGGTGTGCAAACAAAGAAGAGCTTGTATGGATTGAAACAAGCTCCACATCAATGGTATAAGAAATTTGATAGCTTCATGATGGAGAAAGGTTATATTAGATGTCATTCTAACCATTGTGTGTATATAAAGAAATTTGAGGATGGCAGTTATATTATCCTTTGTCTATATGTGGATGACATGTTGGTTGCAAGTAAAAACATGCAGAAATAAAAGTACTCAAGAAGCAAACTAAGTGAATCCTTTTCTATGAAGGATTTGGGGCAGCCAAACAAATCCTTGGTATGAGGATATCTCGGGATAGGAAGGAATGGAAGCTGACTTTATCTTAGGAAGAGTACATTAAGAAGGTCTTGGAGAGGTTTAATATGCAGGATGCTAAACTAGTTGGGACTCCTTTAGCAGGCCATTTCAAGTTATCAAAGGAAGTGTCCCAAGACAAAGCAGAGAGAAACCAGATGTCCAAGGTACCTTACTCATTAGCGGTTGGCAATTTGATGTATGCCATGGTGTGCACCAGGCCTAATATTTCCCATGCAATGGAGTGGTGAGTAGATTTATGAGTGATCCAGGTAGAGATCACTGACAGGTAGTAAAATGGATCCTTCGGTATTTGAGAGGGACCATGGGGACAGTTTTGTGCTATAGTGGATCAAACACCACTTTGTGTGGTTATGTAGATTCAGATATGGCTGGAGATGTAGACAGATGGGAGGAGCACAACAGGTTATGTTTACATTGTAGGTGGGACAACAAAGTAGTGGATTTCACGACTACAGAAGTTGGTGGCTTTGTCAACCACGGAGGCTGAGTATGTTGCTGCCATAGAGGTAAGCAAGGAAATGATTTTTATAGCAATTACTTAGGAGATGGGGAAAATCGAGGAGGAGGAAATTTACATAGTGATAGTCGAGAGCTATACACCTAGCTAATAACTCGATTTCCACTCTAGGACGAAGCATATACAGTTAAGGTACCATTTCATTAGGACATCTTTGGAGGAAGAGAAGTTAAAGTTGAGAAGATTCATACCAATCGAATCCTCGCATACATGATGACCAAGGTGGTCACAAGAGAAAAACATGAATCTGTGTTCGTTTGGTTGGTCTTCACAGAAACTAATGAAGGGTTGAGAAGCTTGCTCAGAGGAAAACTAGTCTCCAAGTGGGAGATTGTTAGGTTGTGGAGTCTATTTTCATGTGAGAAAGTGTTGAAGACTATACACTAAGAGTATTGTACACTTTCCACATTTGTCTCGCCGGGGTTCGGGTCAAGGGCTAGGCCCCCTAGAAGGGCCCAAGCGCAGCCCAGTAGTAGCGAGGGTTCGGGGCGCGCCCCAAAATTTTTTTGGGGCCTTAAAACGTGCCCGATATATCGGGAAACATGATTTTCTCATATGGGTGGGTTTTTTTACCCATAGGTTTATGGGATGGTTTTGGCCCATGGTTTTGATACCCATAGTTTTGTAAAACTGCTTAAGCAGTTGTCTATTTATATGGTTTTGTGCATATGGTAGACATAATATAAACATTGCATATGTGTTTTGAATTTAGCTGTGAATTATGTAGAGTTTGTTGAGCATAGCTCCAAACGGATCTGAGTATTGTATTGAGAGAGCGGTGGCTTGTAATAAAATCTGAGCAAGTGATTCTTTGTGGACGTAGCCCAAATTGGGTGAACCACGTTAAATATTGTCTCTTTGTGTTGTGTTATTTTATTTTGCACTTTTATTTGAGATCTGTAATATTTTTTGCATATTAGTTTCTACTGTTGCGATTCTGTGAGGGATTATTTCATATATTTTATCCCTTATTTCCTAACAAATGCAATGTATCATGACCGTTCAATCATTGCTCACAATTTTTAAAATGAGTCATCCACGTAGAATGAAGGTTTTCACTATCATGGGCTCGGGGCACCTTTTGTAATTTTGTAGCATTAGAGAATTTACGCATCTTTGGAAAACTTGACCCGCTCATCCACCTTTTAGTTTTCAATACTAGCTCAACACGTGGTCGCACTTGAGTGATAGGGGGCTGCAGCACTTTTTTACAATTTTATCTCACTTCCTTTTCAAACCAAAAATGCTTGAGTTCCCCACCCGTATCTCCACCTTTTTCATTTAAGTAGTCATGTGTCCCTAGCGGGTTTCGGGAACCTTTTTACACCTTCACTCCCTTCCTCTTAAATGCGCAAATCTACCAATATGTACCGCCTCCCCACATCCACTCCAATTATGACACATGTACACTCCTTGACACCAATTGAGAAATTACTTACATTACCTTTTGATTGTGAATATTCGGAGAACATTTATCAGGTGATGGGGCCGATTTCACACTTTGTGAATGTGAGAGAAAATTACGAGTTTGCAAATTTGACCCGCCACACCGCAATTAATTGGGAACTGCCACATATCAGCGGGCAATGGGAGAGAAAATGTAAATAAAAAGACAAGACCCAGAAGCAATTTACAACAAGCACTTCCTCCAACTCTAGAACTTAAAACACAACGTCTTCCCCATAAGAAACCACCAAATAATGCATATTCAAACATGATCCTCGACCGAAAAAGAGGAAAGACTAAACCATACATAGAAAAACCACAAAGTTGACTCGCACCTCAACAGGAAAGGAGAAAAATATAACAAACAATGATGGCAAATCTTAACCGAATAAGGGCGAGATTAATTCGAGCACCAACACCTTGCAGTGTTCCTTTTTCCCAGTTATTGTAGGTGGGTACCTCGTTAGGCCTTGTTGTCGAGACCTACCTTATTTTCTCATCCACCTAATTTGTGATTACGAGGGTATTAGTGTAGGTTATTATTTATCCTTTTATTTGTTTATTAGGATAATTCTTGCACTTGGGTTATCCCTACACTTGTTGGGTTAGCTTGCTTAGGTGTACTAGTTGTGTGGAGTTAGCTTACTAGTTGTGTTGAGTTATCTTATCAGTTATGTGGAGTTAGCTTGCTAGTCTTGTGGAGTTAACTTAATTGTCAATATCAGTTAGTGATATTTATTCACCACTGATCTAGGTAGTAGTTGCACTTCCCTCCTCCTATATGTACATCCTCATTATTGAGTTAATTAATGGCATTATGATGGATTTCCATATATGATATTTCAACTCTTTGTTTGTAAATCCTTTTGTAAGGTTATTCTGGAAAATTCCTTTCAGCTTATCAAATGTGGTGTGTTATTATCATCTGATATCTTCATGGCTTGGAATAATATTCTTATTGTTCCTTTCACAATCTTCTTGTGCGTTGTGGCTTGGGTTAGCAAACGCATTTTCTTTCTTTTTCAAGTGTTTTCATGGGTCCTCAATGATGCTTTTGGTTGCAACATGGATGTGGTCACCATGGATGAATAATTAAAATCAATCGTGAATGAATTTGTTTGAAAGGTTCTTGAGAGAAGAAGTGATGCTCCAATTTTGAGACAATTCTCTCATCGAAATCAATGGGAAAATGCAAAATCCAATGAAGCGGGCAGAATACTATGAAAAAATTAGTCATCCATATCTCCAAAAATAATCCACCTCATCATGAAATATATGGATCAAATGAAAGGTTATTTTAAGAGGAACATTTTCTCCAAATTTCAAGCAATTTGTCTCATTAAGTCACCGGGAAAAAGGCAAAACAATTTTCAGTTGTTCTGGGCACAAATTGAGGTTTTCATCTGCAACCTTGATTA
Organism: Taxus wallichiana var. yunnanensis; assembly: GCA_018340775.1. Classification (NCBI taxonomy): domain Eukaryota; kingdom Viridiplantae; phylum Streptophyta; class Pinopsida; order Cupressales; family Taxaceae; genus Taxus; species Taxus wallichiana. The sequence continues at coordinate 53,142,047 of CM031239.1, forward strand.
GATCACCATGAGAGCAATACTTATCCAATCCACATGAGACTTGATCCATTTGAAATATGTTTCCAAGAGGAATAAATGCTCCAATTTTCATGAAGTTATCTCATTGGAAATGGTAGGAAATGGCAAAACAAGTTCTAGTTGCACAATGAGTTTTTGAATGGTGTTTATAAGAAAAAATGGATCAAATCACATAAAATTAATCCTCTTACTCCAAAAATGAGAAATGGATCAATGTGAATTTTATTTGTAGGATAAATCACTGACAAAATTTCATGGGATTTGGCCTTGGGGTTTGCAAGTTATGAGCATTTGAGTTTTTGGAAGAACTATGGTAAACAAGGGTTTCTCCAACAACGAATTTCAACCGAGAACATTAAAAAAATCTAGATTGTTACATCCCTTGTTTCTTATAGCATCTTGAAGGAATTTTCATGGAGGACAAGAGTGTAAAGTTTGAAGGGATTTTAGCCATAGGAGCTCAAGATATGAGCAAAGTAGTTTGGGCAACACTAGGGCATCCAACTAGTTTTCATTTCCAAATGGGAGGGTAAATGGAGTTTCCAACATGCACTTTATCTAGTTTGGAATTGTGGTTCTAGAGGGAAAACATAACATTCAAAACATGACTTAAGTGGAGGTGGGGTTTGGGCTTTGCTCAAACAAACATGAAATTATGCCTCGCTTTACATCCTCCACTCCCAAAGGGAGCTCCAATCAGCTTGAGGCACACTTATGGAGTGCATGCAACATTTAAAAGTGTGCCAATGCAAGGAGGAGCTCAAAAATGTGCCTACATCTTTGGGGTTTGCACTTTTTCACCTTTCACAAGACAAATCTTCTAATTTTGAGTTACTTTATGGGTTTGAAGTGGGCCAATCAGCATGAGGTGCACTTAGGAGGATGGGGAATCATAATACACAATGAAAACTTTGCTTTCCACCTACCAAAAGGTCATCATGCTCCATAAGTGTGCCCAAGTTACTTAAGTTGCTTGACATCAACAACTCAACAAAGAATTAGAACGTGAAAAGTACTTTTTAGGTCCAAGACCAAAACTTAACATTTCGGGGTGTATAATATAGCATCTTTACTATAAATGGTCCAACAAATCCAATGGAACCACTTAGAAGACTTGAAAATATTTTATTTGAGTTTTGACCCAACTTACCTTTTTGGTGTACGAAGGAGCAACAAGTGAGTTGAGTTGTCATGGGAGCTTGAGATGAGTAGGAACAAAACCAACACTTGGACCTTAAAGAGTACTCAATGAGATTCAATTTTTCCATTTGTTAGGCTTCTGAACCCACCCGAGGTTCCTAAAAATTTTGCGCAAGTTCTTTTTTCATAAATACTAAGGTGCCTCAGTGTCTGAAAGGGTTCCTCTTTTGGTGCTTCCAAAACATTATCTTGAACATATTGGCATGTAGTAGACTTTGAAACCTTTTCAATGGGTTTGATCTGGGCTTTCGATACCACATGAGGCTCTTGAACCCTTTCGCACATGATGACCCTTCTCCAGGTGATCAAAAACGTGTTTTCCTCAAAAAGCGCCAAAAGTGAATGTGTTCCCAAAACCAATCTGAAGCTCTCAGAATATTCCCTAAACCATATTGTCATGAAGTAAATTTTGAGACCTTTCTCGATGACCGCAATCTGGCTCCTGAAACCACCCAAAGCTTCTAAAACCTTTCACACAAGTTGATATTTGCAAAGAGATAATTTTGACCAACTTTCTCAAGAAATGAAAAAAATCTTTATAGGGTTGTCAAGTAAAATGTCTTAGCATATTACATGCCAACAATCCTCCTACCAAATTTGTTGGTATGTTAGAGAGAATTATTGTATACAAAAATCGTCCACCACTTTGTAAGCCCGTGTCATCCCCTTGGATGCATATAGAAATCTGCATTGAAAGGATTACATGTGATACCAATCCCATATTGTCCACAAGTTGTATTAAGCCCTAGGCAACCTATGCAGCTTGCCTAGGGCGCTAGTAACTGAAGGGCGCCACTAGACTTTCACATGTTGGTTGCTTACTATTAACAATAATTACTAATTTTGTTATATATTTATACTAAAACATGAATTTATGAGCATTTGGGGATGTGCAATATTTAAAGTTTTGCAGAGTATTGTTAATAATTTTTCAAAAATTATATACTTTGCATAAAACTTTTTAAAATCTAGGAGAAATATATCAATTCGAGGCATGCATAGCACACAATGAAGATGGTAATTATTGCAAAGTGAATTTTTGTTTTAAAGCTAAGCAAATATTTTTCTCTCCTACAATTTTTTTGAAGTGCAAATGAGATGCATTTGTCACATTGTAAACGATAAAATCCAAAAAAACATGTATACATGTACCAAAGAATAGTCCTCATTGGGGGAATTGAATTGCAGTAATGATTCATCACCATGTTAATTATAGTGTAACTCTTATCCCAACACTTTTAATTTTTGATTTGATATTTTTCATCAATGGAAAGTTATTCACATGAGCTAAACTTGTAAAGATATGACAGAGTGAATCGCATGATAGTTTGCTCTCTCCTCTCACTAAGTTTTTCTATAAGAAATTGTATATGTTGTTATCATGTTTAGTTTAAATTTATAGCTTCTTGTCATTTCTTAATTAGTCGTGTTTTTGTCTTTGTTCACAAGGATTTAGCACACAATGCTTTTACTTATCAAATATCGATGTTCTCGCTAATATGTCAAAATTGAAGAAAGTATAAATATAAATACATTCCTAGATCTATATATCTCTTCTTATTATGAAATTTTAAATTTCATTTGAAATTAGGTATATTGCTAACTCGGGGGAAAAATCACCTAAACAAATCAAAACTCAACTCGCGGATAAACAGTGAAATGAAGAACCTTTTCTAAGTCAGAAATATTTTTCTCTAAATACATATACATCATATTGTGCTTATCATTGATATCTTCATTGCAATGACAATGTTTTCCGATCGAGAACTTGCAATAATACCCACAAAAGACATGGCCAAAAATACCACTTTTTTTCTTGGTACAAAAGCAAGATCAATGTTAATAAATATACAATATTTTTATATAAATTTAAAGGGGTGCTTACATTAAGTACTACCTAGGGCATTTTGAACTCTTAATCTGGTTCCATTGTCCATGTGACGATTGTGTCTATTCATATCCAAAGCACACTTTAACAACTATCCATCTTTAAATATACAAAATTTGTGCATGAACCCACATTGATATCAAACTTTTAAGTCCAACATGTTGATATTTGGTTTGGAACCACAGAAAATACCTCTCTATACCATGGCAATCAATGTTCTATAAAAACTCAAGATGTAAGACATTTTATGCAACAGCTAGGACATATTCGTCGATGGCAAAGGTACCTACAAAATATAGAAAAGGTGTTAGGTGTAAACATCTAAATTTTGTAATTTATTACTTGATACGAGATGAATATGGTATATGAGTCATATTCGAGATACACCCAAGTCATATCCGAGATACACCCAAGTCTTATCCATTTCCAGCACATGGATACACACACTGTAGCAACACGGGTGGCATATCCAACAACACTATTTTTCAAGTAAATGAATAAGGAAAAAATGTTTTGAAATAGTTCCTCTTCTGTATTTGAGATTTTTAGCCCTCAAAATGTATGTAACTATTTGACAAAATCGCTGAAAGCATTTTTTTAGTTATAATTTGGGTTTTTGAACTTATTGTAGGTCAACTTTGGGTGTTTGTGACCTAATAATCTTGTCATTGTAATGTACGAGACGCTTATCAAAAAAAAATGTGTGGTTTGAGAGTCCTTGTATGCCTTAAAAGGCTTAAAATTTCTCATTTTTAGAACAAAATCAATCCTTGTTCCAATGAGGCTATGTATAGTATTGGAAAGCTTCTTCATGTCATGAAATTCATTTTGAGTACTCATAATCTGTATCCATTATCTCTATTCAAGCAAATTTGAATTTAGTGCAATTTACATGCTTTCTAATTATAAGTTATTTTTAAATAATGGATTATCAAATTTGCCTGCAAATGGCTTCCAAAAGGGATGGAACAAATAGCTTGAATAAATATCCATAGAGAGGTTATTTAGGCTGATAGGACAAGGCCTTCCTTCATTGGACACCCAATCCACACCAAAGCAGGGGTGTGTGGTAAGAGTTTTACATGTTGGCATACGATCAATTTACACTCCTTTAGCGTTGTGTCATCACATATTTTTGAGGATAAGATTTATTGAAACTTTTTTTTTGTTTAAATGCAACAGAAACATCCCCTAAAGGCATATAAATGTAGTTTATCCATAAATGATACAGGTGTTGAAAACCCTCTGCTCTCTTGCAACAATATGTGTATATACACTATACTGCCAAACCGGTGCATCTGTGTTAATATGAGTAAATGTAAATCCACTATACAGCCGAAAGAGCCAATCATGTTTTTTTCTCAAGTTTGTAAACCTTTTTGCTGCCAAAAAGTCATATTATTTGGAATAGCATCTTAGTAAGTTAATAGCAATGCAATAGTTGAAGAAGAACACTTTGACATATGACGAATGCATTCATTAAAGTGGTTTCCTTTGATGTCTCCTATTTATGAAAATTAATATAAAGTCGAATTGCATTGATAATTCAGTGCTTAAGCTTGATTCCATCCTTGTTAAATATTGTTAAACAATGTAATTATTCTCAATCATATACTATAACAGAAAGCAAATAATTTGTGCCTGGGTCATAGGGTTCAAGTTTCAGTTTATGTTTGATAAAAAAAAGTTCGATTTAAGTACTGCAATGGAAAGAGTTTGGAAAAAAAAAAACTGTTTTTAAGTTCAAACAATTTTATTTAATTTTTTTAATTAAAAAGTCAAAATAAATAAACATTGTTAAATAGTTTTAATATTAATCCAAAAGCATGTCAAAACCATAAGACCTTTAGTAAACTGATAAAAATTGAACTTCGAAAGTATATATCTAAAAATTTAAAATTTAAACAAATTATAAGATAAAACAAACTTCATTATTCAAAACATCGGTGTACTTCACCATGGTGTTGGACAATCAGTCTATTTCAAACTTTTTCCATACAGTTTTCCGTACCTTGTGACTTAGATTTGTGCCATGCAAAATTTTATTTTCATAACAGTCAATCTACATCACTAAAGAGCTATAAGCATGTAGCAAAAACCGGAAGCCTGGTGAGCTCATATTAAACAAATAAACTTGTGCCTGAAACTTTTCTTGCCTAATATATCACTCTAGGTATGAGCAATCATTCAGATGCCAAATTACATATCTGTAAAAGATATTGGTCAGCTTCCTACTGCATACTCTTCCTGAATTCCCAATCAAAGTAAGCGTCAATGTTTGGCATCTATTCACGAATTGATTTAAATTAGCCTGAGATGTCACCAGCAAAGGCTGAACCACATACGACATCAGAATGTAGTCATCATTTAATGTAACTAAATTGAATGGACTGTCACTGAAAAGTCTTACCAAAAAAATCCACATGCATTGACATGAATAAATGAACATGCATAAAGAATGAAAGATATTTAATCCATACAATAAATTCAACTACCAACTTAAACAAAGCTAGAACACCCTACTCACTTTTAATCAAAAAAGATAAGTTCCACTCGAGGCCAGCCAGCAAGCCCCAAAGTGACCATAAAAAGGTGTAAAATTAATGTAACACTAAAATTGTTGGTCTGTTGCCTTCAGATGTAAAGAAATGAATGGCACACTCTACAAGCCTTAAACAGGAATATCCATCTGATCCAGTTATAGAATTGCATCAAAAAAAGTCCACAACAATCTTGTGGAATGCCTAAAAACACCAGAAGTTTTTTCAAACTGAAATTTGGACCCAGAAGTGGGGATTTACATAGGTTCTGCAAAAAGAAAAAAAAATATCATTTCCATAGCTCTTCCATTGGTATCCCACGAAGCTCTGAGACCTCTCGAAATGTCTTCATTTGCGAAAAAGCGTCAACAACAGCCCTGCAATTATTTAGAGCATTATCACAGCCTAGTTGCTTCCCCAATCCATTCTGTATACCAGCAAGGTCTAATATAGCCCTCACAACACTGCCAGCACTGACACCACTACCAGAGGGAGCAGGTCTAAGCATCACTTTAGCAGCACCGCAATGACCTTCAACCCTACAATCATAAAGCCAGATGAGATTGGTAAAGGAGTATAAATACAATGCAAATGAAACCAGTAAAGAATGTGCAGAGAGACATATTGATAGATTATAACTCTACTTACCAATCTTTTGAAAATAAATACAGAATTAGTAGCAGTAACATTGTCCGTCTTCACTGAAACTTCAAGGAGACAGAGGACTGTTACACCCCTAATATCTCAAGTGTACTAAGGATATGGAGTGGAGTGCATAGCCTGAATCTTTCATTAATTAGTTCTAAATGGTTTTTAGGCCGCCCTAATTAAGATGAAGGTGTGTGACCCTACCCAATAAGGAGAGGAAGGCTCTCCCAAATGATCATATATCATATCAAGAAACATTCTATTTCTTTCATTATTATTTGGATATCTGGAGGTTGCCCTCAAAGTGGCCATATATTTAAGTGTTTCTTCATTTATCTCTTTGCAAGAGGTATTGGGGCATTGATTTTGGGAAAGATTTTTTTCCCATCATATCTCACAAATCACTGTCAATTTTGTAGAGAATTTTCTAAGTTAGTTGGGAATCGTGACAAGGAAGCTTCAGTTTCAATTTCAACTCTCTATGACTTGTTTTTCCAGATTTATTGCAAATTTGGTGTTTTTCAAAAAATTGATCCCTAGGCCGCAATTTTAAGAGTTTGTCAGAATTTTTATATTTTCAGAAAGCTTGTAAAAAATCGGACGGGGTTTATTCTTTATGGTTTCAGATTTGGGGTGTTCTGCATTCCGGAAATTGTTTCTCAAAGGTGGAGCATTTGATTCAGATATAGCACATGTTTTAAATTTTTAAGGTTACTGCTCGCTCCAGATACTTTCCTCCCAGGATTGAGCACAAATTCAGAGCTAACAAACAACCAAATCAGCAGTCATGCCTTTCGGACCACATGCCTTTTCTTCAACCATTGATCACATTGACTCTTTTTATTGTCCACAACTTAAAATCAAGTGTAACATTCCTACGGATGTGAAACTGTGGTAAAATCGAGTGTAACATTCCGATGGGATGTGAAACTGTGGTAACTTCTATCAAGTATAATTTGTTTGCCCATTTACAATATCCTTGAGTGAGGTTTTAGATAGATTTAAACAGCATCTAGTCTCCGAATTGAAGTCCCTACTTAATCAAAAATTGGGCAGATGCCAACCACTCATACACAACCGAACCACATTGGAGGGCACAACAAACCAAAGCTAAGTGATAGGGAAACTGTTCCAAGGGTCAAAATTGAACCTACCAAAGATGGACATCCACAAGTTTGATGGTATGGATGTAACTTCATGGATAAGTCTCATGGAACAGTATTTTAAGCTTCACAATATACCAGAGAATGCAATGGTTGACATAGCCTCACTACATCTAGAATTTGAACCTTATCAGTGGTACTAGTGGATGATGAGTGACAAGTAAAGGCAGGTGCTTAGTTGGAATGAACTTATTAATGACTTGGCAGCCCACTATGAGCACTCGTGGAAGCGAAGTTATTTCACCAAATTGACAAATTTGAAACAAACAGGATCCATAGCCGAATATAATGCTGAGCATATGAGATTGGCAATCCGGACTCCAGAAGCGACACCTTATCAGAGACTGCAATTTTACATCAATGGACTAAATGACCAAATTAAGCATAATGTTCATTAGTTAGAACGTGGTATGGTTAGGAAAGCTATGCAACAAGCACTGCACATTGAGCAACGATATTCGATTGCACAAAACTTCATGCACAGTGACACTGCAGAATAGTGAGATAACAATTTGACCAATGTTGTTGACAGAAATATAGCCCGCTATTTTATCCCGCGACAACTTACAAAGCTATCTCCTCAACAGGAGGCGGAGAAAAGAGAAAAATTGCTCTATTGGCATTGTGACGGTAAATGTTGCAAGGTCATAAGTGTACCATAAATGCGAAATAATTAATGTTGATTGAGAATGAGATTGTGGACGAGGGTGATTTAAATTTGGAGGACCCCATTGTATAGCACAGGCATGAGCATTCTATAGAGGAAGAATGCCCCACTATCTCCGTGCATGTTGTAAATGGGATAAGCACACATCAAACACTCAAAGAGCTTGATTATATCAAGAAGCGGAAGGTGACAGTGTTGGAAGATACAGGTAGTAACCAGAACTTCATAGACAGACGATTAGCTAATGAACTCAATTACTTTGTATATACAATCTCTAATTCTCAGGCCAGGATCACTGATTGGGAAGCAACTCTCTCGTGGTGGTAAATTTCATCATATCAAGCTTTCACTGGAAAGTTATCAGTTGGATTCTGAAATGTTTCTCATCCCACTTTAGGGTGTCTATGTAGTTTTAGGTGTACAATGGCTTAAACAATTGGGCACAATGTCCTTCAATTTTCAAGATTTATTCATGGATTTCAGTGCAAAGGGACACAGGTACAAACTTATTGGGATGCCATCAACACCAAGCCAAATAATCAGATCTCATAGGATGGAGAAATCGCTAAAAAATAATCTTATAGCATAGTGGCACAAATACATTTCTTAAAAGGACATAATGTGGAAAATAAGGCACGTGATGTACAAATCAGGATCCAAAGATTCGAGAAATCATTTGGCACCATCAACAAGTTTTTCAAGAACCAAAGGGCATACCTCCAGTTAGATATCATGATCATGCCAGTGAATTGATTCCAGAAAGAATTCCTTCTAGCATAGACCTTATCACAGTCCTTATAAACAAAAGTCACAAATAGAAAAATTGGTCAAGGAAATGTTGGACTCAAGCATTCTTCATCCAAGCAGAAGTGTCAATTCATCTCTGATGTGTCCAAATTGTAGAGAACTCAATCAATAAGCTCACTCTCAAAGGAAAGTTAAGTTTCTTATTCTTATCATCAATGAATTACAAGATGAATTGAATGGTGTTATTTTTTTACTAAATTAGATTTACATTTAGGATAGCATCCAATTAGAGTAAAGAAGGATGTACATAACACTGCATTTAGGACACATGAGGGCCATTACAAATTCTTAGTTATGTCATTTGGTCTCACTAATGCATCCAAAATTCGCTCTATATTTCATGTTTCGGGTTGAAGAAAGTAATCAGTACCAAGCCTCCAATCTAGTTAGAATTGCCCAAGTTAGATGATGAAGGGAAGTTTGTTATAGTAGCTGAGGCCAACGTCAAGAAACAAGCGAAGCAATGGCGAAATCGAGACATTTCTGACTTTCTCATCAAGTGAAAAAATCTACTAGTGGAATGTGCAACATGAGATGAATATTTCATTCCAAAGCATCGAAATGCTAAGCATTGCGGGCAACACTTTTATGAAGGGGAAGGGCATGTTACATCCCTAATATTCTATCTTCTTAAGTGTCTAAGGTTATGGAGTGGAGTGCATAACCTTGATCTTTCATTCATTACTTCTAAATGTTTCTTTAGGCCGGCCTAATTAGGATGAAGGGGTGTGACCTTGCCTAGTTATGTCTATAAATATGGCGAGAAGGCACTCCCAAATCATCATAAATCATCTAAAGGAACTACCTTTCATTATTATTCTGATTTCTGGAGGATGCCCCTCGGTTGTCATATATTTCATTGTATTTGCATACCAAGCCTCCAATCTTGTTAGAATTGCCCAAGTTAGATGACAAAGGAAAGTTTGTTATAGTACCCGAGGCCAACATCAAGAAACAAGTGAAACAACAGTGAAATTGAGACATTTCTAACTTTCTCATCCAGTGAAAAAATCTACTAGTGGAATGTGCAACACAAGATGAATATTTCATTCCAAAGCATCGAAATGCTAAGCATTGCGGGCAACACTTTCATGAAGAGCAAGGGCATGTTACACCCCTAATATTCTATCTTCTTAAGTGTACTAAGGTTATGGAGTGGAGTGCATAACCTTGATCTTTCATTCATTACTTCTAAATGTTTCTTTAGGCCGGCCTAGTTAGGATGAAGGCGTATGACCCTGCCTAATTATGTCTATAAAGGAGGAGAGAAGGCTCTCCCAAATCATCATAAATCATCTCAAGGAACTCCCTTTCATTATTATTCTAATTTCTTGAGGATGCCCCTCGAAGTGGTCATATATTTCATTGTATTTGCATTTATCTTAAGAAATATCTTAACCAAGACACCACAAATATATCAATATATTCACGTGTTGACAGTAGAAAGAATATATACCTACCAAATACATAAAATGAGCCCAACAATTGTTTTTAATGGTGTCTATTCCATGACATAAATGGAAGCGGACTTACTAACTTTGCATTTTTCGAGCAGCCCAGGGAGAGACTTTGAAAATTACCGAAGTGTGTGAACCTAGTCTTTACCTGCCTCCTTTTTGCTTTCATCTTGTTGTACATACAGCTCAGAGAAAAGCAGAACAATCTTATGAAAAAGGGAATGGATTGTTATAGACCCCATGGTATTATGATGTATATGAGGGTCATAGAGTAGTTGATATTTGATAAATACGGTGCATAACCGTTGGTTAATGATATTGAGTTGACCTTGTAATTTGTGAATTGGTTATATTGGGTAATGTGGCTGTCAAATGTGGCACGTGTGGGTTAAGGTTTACGCTATAACCCTAATGCTATTAGAATAGAGATCATATACGCAAGACTAATTTTATTCATTAGCATCATGACATGTGAGTATTGAGATATTTAGATAAGAAGTGTAGTTAGTCCAGCTCTCGTTTTGGGATATATCTAGACTCTAGAGTAATACCTTCCTTCAGGTATAGTGCAGCCCTGCCTCAAGGATCTTCTTCTAGGGTTATTGAATATATAGGTACATTATACACTCCTTGAATCTCGAGTTGGAAATTTGGTTCTTTACATGTATTATAGCACAGATTTGGGTAGGTGGAAAAACATGCTTGCAAATCCAGAACATTTTGCTGGATTTTTCAGGAATATGCCTGATCTTGCATCACATGTTTCTCTCGGTATAAGAATCTGATTCAAATCAACCTTGTACCATTTCTCAATATAAAGCCAAGTTCTTTTATACATGTGGGACCCATTTTAATGTGGCATGCTCTCTTTATTATCTTGAGAAGATCTATGCCATAAATGGAGAACCCAAAGGGTATAAGCTCCCTTTATGCGAGAAACTGCACAGCACCCTCTATGATAATGAGAAAACAAATGTTTTTTTTTATCGACTCTTTTACTTGGAGAGGGAACAAACTCACTTGTACACTTTTTCTAATTAACATGCCGCTTAAGGTATTTGAACTTGGGTCACTCCCATGAAAGTGAAGCCCATTACCACTAAGCCAAATCTCCTAAACAAAGGTCAAAACAAATGTTGGTAAAACCCTCATACCTATCTCATCTTAGTGATCAAAAGATGGATGTGATATCATAATGGATACTTGGACTTGTAGATGAACTACTTGCCGAGTACTTTCCCGAGTCCTCCCGAGCTTTTTTCCTCGGTAGGTTTTTTTCTGCATAACTCGCAAGTCTGCATTGCTGATTTTTGGTGAGTTTTTCACAGAACTCGCAACAAGTACCCAGCAAGTTCGAGTCTACAAGTTGCCATACACTGTTTAGATGCAGAAACGTGATTTGGTTAGTCTAAATGCTCCAAAATTACTATATTTGCTTATTTTTAAGCCCACACACCAACACATTTTCATCACACAGCATTTGAGCATCCTTTGAGCAAATTGGAGAGAATTTATTACAGATTTAAGGCATTTTGGGTTTCTAGGTTAGTTCTTTTTTTCAAAGCACGTAAATTCTTTCTAAAATGTTAATATTAGGTTTCTAAACATGATTTACAATTTTACATGCATTCCATTCAATTCCCATAATTTTTATTCATGATTTACGTTAGTTTTTATAATTTATCGAAGAAATTATTGGGTTTTTCTGTACATAGGGTTTACGCTGTACGGTTTAGGTTTTTTTTTAAATTGTATTTTTATATTTGAACATGTTGCAAGTTAGCATACAATGGCATCCAACTCTGCATCAGGCTCAACATCAACAAGTGGAAGCCATCCTGCTAGAAGTCGTGACGCCGCTTGGAAGTATGGCATATTTGGACCGTCCTAGGGGAGTATGATTTGCATGTTCTCCTCAAAGAAGGTTTTTGGAGGCATCAATTACTTCGAGTACCATATCACGTACATTTGTTGCCCCAATATCATGTTGTATCCCAATGCCACAAAAGAGGCAAAACAAAAGATGCAAGGAGCAGTTCCAGTGCTAAATGAGACGATTTTAGAATGGCCAATGGTACAAGCAGCCATAACAGCAGCCATTAATCTCAACTGGGCAACTGAAACAAAGGTGGATATGGCAAAGATTGTGGGCTCTAGTCATGGTCCACACATACGAGGCACATCCACCTCATCTAGTTCAAGAAAAGCCCAGTCATAGGGTTTTTTGTACCTAGAAACATACCTAGAGCACAACTTTCGTTGCAAGGTACATGGTGGAACAAGGAGGTGCACTAAGAAATAGACATTATAACAACCCTCCCTTCAACGTGGTGAAGAGCCCGTCTTCGGGATATTCGTGACATCATTGATAGTTGTAGTGAAAGAGTACAAGGCGCCCTCTCCAAAAACTTAAGTGGTAGGTTGTTGCGAACTGTTGTAGATGCAAAGGCAATTCGGGAAAAACAAAATAAGCACTAACAAAGGTTCGGATGCACCATTCTTTTAAATAGGTGGCTAGATTGAAGGAACCACACCCTCGTCAATTTTTTAGCGGCCTCAAATAGTGATACAGTTTTCTTGAAGTCAATTGATGCCTTTAACATAGTAAAGAATGCGAAACTTTGAGCCTAAAATTGAAGGAGGTTGTCTTAGAGGTAGGCATCCAAAATGTTGTGCAAGTTGTCACTAACAAAAAAGCAACATATGTGGAAATTGGGAGAGTGCTTGAAGAAGAATCCATCATTCTTTTCGACCACTTGCGTAGCCCGTTGTCGACCTTCTTTTTGGAGGACATAAGAAAAATTGATTGGCTAAGACCGGTTGTAGACGATGTCAAAACATCACAAACTACATTAATAATCACCCTTGGGTTCTTAGCTTGATGAGAGATCACACCAACGGAAACGAGCTTGTGTGAGCGGTTGTCACAAAGTTCGCAACTTCCTAACATTGCAAAGTATTTATAGATTTTTACATTGTTAAAGCACATGTTTGTGAGTCAAGCATGGCTAGACTCAACATATTCAAAGAAAGTTGATGGAGAGAGGACCGCAAAGACAATTTTTGATCATGTCTTTGCAAAGAGAGCTGCAAAGATCTGTAATGAAATTACTTAATAAGATCTCAATATCAGCAGCAATATAACACCAAATAACACCAAAATATAGAGAAATTATCACAATATGAAAGTAGAATGACTTAGCCACTTTGAGGGGGCAACCTCCAAACCATACAATAAGACTCAAGTGCTCAATATGATGCTCATCTACTAGTTACTAACTCTTATATATACCCTATTATGCTATGCAAAGCACCAAGGCCAACCTACTAAGCATATGAAAGCATAAATAAATGTGATATGACATGATAAGAGATTATGTTAGCCACAAGTCGGCCATACATATCCCAATATATGACCTAGCATAGCATGTCCCTCCCCTTCAAAGCAATATTGTCCCCAATGTTGATAATCTTTGGATGTTGTCATCGGAATGCATCATCTTCCCATGTTGGGTTAAAGCATATAAGTGTGTCCCACTTGGTGGACAAAAATATTTTAAAATTTGACAAATAAATAAACCTTTAAAAATACTTTAAAAGCTTAAAAAATTCAAGTAAATTACAGATGCCTTGCGCCTTGGTATATTTAAGCTCTTAAAATACATGTTTGGTCATTTTAAGCAATATTGTCCCCAATGTTGGTAATCTCTGGATGTTGCTGCCGAAATGCTTCATCTTCCCATGTTGCATCTTCAATGTCCAAATTCTTCCACTTGATTAGATACTCGAGTAATGACCCATGTCCTCAACTTTTTAATGTGTGTTTGTAGGAAACTTGCAGGCTCCAAAATGATGTGTCGATAATGTGTCCCTCCTCATTAAACTTGGGTAACACTAATTAGGAAGACACTTATATTCAATGACCTTCTTCAAGCAAGAAACATGGAAAACTAGATGTATTTTAGTTGATTGAGGAAGCTCCAATTTATGTCACACTACCAATTTTTTGCAACACTTGATAAGGGCCATAATATTTAGGTGAAAGCTTGTTATCTTTCTTCTGTTGTTTCAAAGATAGTTTCTTATATGGCTGTAATCACACAAAAACAAAGTCTCCAACTTCAAAGCTTCACTCACTACGGTGTTGATCAACTTGTTGCTTCATGCAGTTTTGTGCCATTACCAAATTCTCTTTAAGGCTAGAGAGTACCTCCTATTGGTGTTGAATGTGCTCTTCAACTGCTCTCACTTTAGGTTGGACCCTCAAGTTGGAAGTGAGGGATGGTGGATGGTAACCATACAATGCCAAGAATGGAGACATTTTAGATGAGGTATGAAATGAAGTGTTATACCACCATTCTGTAAGTGGTAGCCATTGAACCCATCTCTCCTGTTTATTTGAAGCAAAGCATCAAAGATACCCTCTAAACATTTGTTTACTACCTTAGTTTTTCCATCAGATTGGGGATGATATGACAAACTATGAGTCAATTGAGTACCCAAACATCACAATAAATCAGTCCAAAAATTGCTAGTAAATATAGAGTCATGATCACTTACTATAATCTTGGTGTACCATGTAGCTTTATGAACTTGTATCCATAAAAGATATGGCGCTATATACTCATGTAAAGGAATGTGATAAGGCACAAAAATGAGCATATTTGGTGAGTTTGTCACAACCACCATAATTACATGTTTCCCTTCAAATTTTGGCAATCATGTGATGAAACCCATGGAAACCTCTCACTACACACTCAATAGATAGAGATTGAAGGTTACGACCTAACGTCTTAATAGTTTCTCCCTTGTTACACTGACACACCAAGCATTTTGCCACAAATTTTTGGACATCCCCTTTCAACCCTTCCCAGAAGAAATCTTGCTTAATTTTGTGATAAGTTTTCAAGAACCCGAATGGCCACCCACTGGAGAAGCATGGAGCTCCGAGAGAACCCTAACTTTTAAGGGTAGAGTTCTTGCATAAGTACAACCAATCCTTGTACCACAATGCATCCCCCTTCCATACAATTTTTTTTTGAAATGCTTGGATCTTATTGGAGATTCTAAATGAGAGTGTGGGTCTTTGTCATTCTTCTCATTTGATATTTCATGATCTACCCAATCTACATGTAATATGGACATGGCATATAATAATGCTTCTATGGACTCATCTCTCCTGGATAATGCATCAACTACCACATTTTCCTTTCCTTTCTTGTAAATGATCTCAAAGTCATATCCCAACATCTTTGTGACCCATTTATGTTGTTCTTCAGATGATATTCATTGCTCCAAGAAGTATTTCAAACTATCATGATTGTCTTCACCTTGAAGTGACGACCCATGAGATATGGTCTCCATTGTTTGATTGCATGAAGAATAACCATCATTTCCTTCTCATAAGTTGGTTTTAATAGGTTCTTACCTTTGAGTTGATGAACTCTTAAATGCATGGGGAGGCCCTCTTGCATGAGTACTACCTATGCCACACCCTAAAGCATCACATTCAACAATGAAGGTTTTGGAGAAATATGGGTAGCAAGAACTGGAGTGGTACACATGGCCTTCTTTAATGTCTCAAATGCCTAGGTTGCTTCCTCATTCCAATGAAAGGAGTCTTTCTTCAATAAAGTTGTGAGTGGTGTTACAATTTTACCATAATTCTTCACAAATCTATGATAGTAACTTGTAAGCCCTAAGAAGCCCCTAATGTTTTTTAGGGTTTTAGGAATCTTCCAATCCACCATGGCCTAGATCTTGTGAGGATCCACTTTTACACCATGAGAAATGATATGACCCAAGTATTCTACCTCCATGACTCCAAAAGCACACTTAGAGGGCTTGGCATAAAGGTGTTGTTGTTTAAGAGTGTCCAAAACCTTATTGACATGATGTAAGTGTTCCTCCCATGTATTTGTTGTAGATTAAGATATCATCAAAGAATACCTAGACAAACTTTCGTAGAAATGGCCAAAAGATTGAATTCATCAAACTCTGAATGTAGATGGTGCATTTGTAAGGCCAAAAGGCATTACCAAAACCCATAAGTGGCCCTCATGTGTCCTAAATGTTGTTTTATGAATATCTTCATCACAAATTTAATTTGATGATATCTCGATCAAGATCTAATTTTGTAAAATAAATAGCACCATGTAACTCATCTAGTAAAATTCTCAATGATAGAATATGAAACTTATATTTTACTATGTATTTGTTGAGCTCCATGTAGTCTGGACACATGCACCAACCTTCATCCTTTTTCATACCATCACCACTAGAGAAGAGTAAGCACTCTAACTATGGTGAAATAATACCTACTTCCAACATCTCTTGTACCATCTTTTCAATCTCACTCTTTTGTAGATAAGGGTACCATAAGGTCAAATATTGGGTGGTTGGCTTCTTAGTACTAGCTGAATAGCATGATCATGATCTCTTTTGGGAGGTAACCCTTTGGCATATCCCCAAAAACAACTAAGTGTTCATTAATAATTGCTTGTAGATCTGATGGTATAGAACCTTTTTGATGGTTGAGCTTCTAGTGAAAATAGTTGTGCCACAAACCCATTTGCACCCTTCTTAAGCATCTTCTACATTTGATGAGAACTTACCAATCTGTGGAGCTTTTGCCTTCATCCCACATGCAACTCAAAAGTCCTCCCTTCAGAATGGAACCGCATGAACAAATCTTGGAAGTTCATCTCAATAGTTCCCAAGGTAGTAAGCCATTAGACCCTAACACAATGTTTGTGCACCCCCATTGAAATGACATACATGGGGCCATCTAGCAGAGTAATCTCCCATGGATAGCTTAATCTTATGGCACTTTCTAAACAACTAACTTTACCTCCATCTACAACCATGACCTAAAACTTTGGGATTGGGATAAACAAAGCAATTTAAGCGCAAGGCCAACTTATGATTGATGAAATTATGAGTACTTACCATATCAATTAATATTGTCACCCTTTGTTTCTTCACAAAGACGACAGACCCTTAAGGGTTTGTGGGGTGTTAATGCCTAAAATTGCATGGCAAGAGATGGTTGAGATTCTTCAGCCTCGATCTCAAGAATCTCTTCCTCTTCACCATTGCTTCATCCTCATCTTCTTCCTCATTGGGCCCTTCAATGTAGAACAATTTCTTCTCAACACATTTGTCCCTTGCTCCATTTGCTATCACAACTGTAACATAGACCCTTTGCTTGCTTCTCTTCATTTGTTTAGGAGTCAATTGGGTAGGTTGGGGAAATGATTGTGTTAGAATCATATGCTCCTTATGAGTAGTGAGAGCCCTTCATTTGACCAGATCTCTTTCCTCTACTCGATGAGCAACTATCATGGATTTTGATATCGAACTTGGATTAAGCATGTGAACATCAAGTTGGATGTTATCCTTGAGGCCACCCAAGAAAAGATCATTTAGATGATCCTTTGAGATGTCATCCACACATAAGGATAGATTTTGGAACTACTGAATATAATACTTAACTATCCTTGTTTGTCACAACTTTTTGATCCTGCCAAAATAGTTTTTTTCAGTAACACTTATTGTAGTGTAGTTGGAGCTCATCTATGAACATTGACCAAGTAATGAAGACCCTCTTTTTTTTTCTCACACATCCATCTATACCAAATGAACTACTAGTTCGAGATATAAGGATGTCAATACCACTTTTTGTCCACTAGGAACTTGATGTACCTCAAAAAAAATCTCCATTTGGTTGATCCATGTGACTGGGTCCTTACCATCAAATTTTCTCATCTCCACCTTTGGTATCATGTTTTTACCCCCTAAATTAGAACCCCCATGAGTGATGTGATGTGGTTGATGCCGAATTGAAAAAATGGTTAATGGGAGGCTCGACTAACCTAGTTGGGAGTTGGCAATGTTGTGGCTATGGTTTCATACTAGAAATGGCCGACATTAGATCTAATTTCATTTTTTTCAAGCCATTATCTAGGACATCTTTTTTTCGCCACCATATCTTCATTCATGTATCATTGCACACCTCATACTCAAGTTGACTCATTATACGATCCATTGTGGAAAACCCTAGGTTTGAGGATTCAATGAATCCTCCTTTTGAATCCATATCTTGAGTATTCTTCTTTGGAGTGGTGTTACCCTTGCCTTTTCCTCTCTGTAGGGGCCTTGTCGTTTTTTTTGGATTCAGTCGTTGGCTTAGGGTAGGGAGTTAGGGTTTGTTTCTTCATAAGGATATTGACATAGTAGACAAAAACACAACTAAAAACCCTAACTATTTTTTGGAAAGCTTTCCAAAAATATAAGAAACTTTAAAAATTCCAAAAATTGCAGCCTATGGAGCGAATTTATGAAAAACCCTAAAATGGATATAACTTGTGTAAAACAAACCAAAAAATCTTCAAATTTGGAGAAAACCTTGATTGATTTCGCCACTTTAGTTAAAAAATTGCCAAAAAAATTGTCATCGTTTGAGAGATATAGCCGAATCTTCAAAATTAGGGTTTTAACCTAATTTTGGCCCAAATTAAAGCTTTGATACCACTTGTAATGAAATTACTTAGATAGATCTAAATATCAGCAGAAATAGAACCAAAGAACACCAAAATATAGAGAAATTATCATGATATGAAAGTAGAATGACTTGTCCACTTTGAGGGGCAACCTCCAACCATAAAATAAGACTCAAGTGCTCAATATGATGCCCATCTACTAGTTACTCCTATATATACCCTACTATGCTATGCAAAGCACCAAGGCCGACTTTCTAAGCATACGAAAGCATAAATAAATGTGATATGACATAAGATTATATTAGCCATAAGTCGATTATTTTTATTTTCTTTGATGGTTTCGTAGATGGTATTGGGAGGTTATGGGCCAGTGCCTCTTAAAGTGCATTGAGAGGATAACACTTGAGGTTGAGGTGAGGGACCTCTTAAAGTGCATTGACCTCATAATTCTAGAGTTGTAGAATTACAAGTAGGCTAAGGGTAGGTTGTTTTCTTTGCCACTAGCTATCCAAAGGAAATCCACCCAAACACTAGGTAACAAAAATTGGAGTCTTTACTTATATCTTACAAGTTACAAATTTACAATTATTAATTACTTACAAACTTTTGAATATCTTATTTGTAGGTTCTTGGTGGGAAGATTGGAGTGGAAATACCCCAAATCTTCAAATTTTATCCTTCTAAATTTTATCTCAACATTGCAGCACTTCTAGATATGAGAGCAACTAGATTTTGTTTGAGGCCATTCACACAAAAAGCGTAAAAAGTTGACTCAACGATGCCTCAACAACGTAATTTCTATGTAATACAACTTAAGCCGTATAAAAAGGTGAAGGACACATCACAGACCTCGTTGATTTGGATGAGATTGATCCCTATAGTGACTTGACTGCACAAGATTTGGGGAACCCCTTGGTCACATAAGACAAGATGCATGATTTCAGAATGCAAACTATAGAGGGTGTAGGCACGACAGAAGCAAGAGATTGGATTGGACGACATCATTGTAGATGATTTCAAACATGAGGCAAAGGAGTTACTATCATCTAGTAACATGGGGTGGCACATGGTGGAGTTGAGGGTCAGCCTTCTAAGCAAAGTGAGGAGACAACCAAGTGCAAGGACTAGGCCCTCTCCCCAAATTTTCACGAGAACAGAGAAGAGGAAATTGTACTATTTTGTAATTTGTAACTTGCATGGATGTGTTGTTAGGAAATTAGTGTTTAAATTGGGTAAATATTATTTACTGTCACCGTGAGTAAATACGGTAATATAGTTAGTTAGTAGAATTGTTATGTTGTTGCATATAACAATAATATTTTGTGTATAGGTTTGTTAATAACCTACGAGATATTATAGGAGATTTGATAGTGATATTCCTAGATTATAGGAAAGCCATTTTCTTATAAGTATGTACGTTGTCCATGATGAATTAATTAAGAAGTTTATGTGAGTTTACTGTGTGATTCCTGTGTAAAACTGATCCAAATTTTAGATTTGGTATCAGAGCGAATGGAATCTTGAAGGTTGTGAGGGGCAATCTTATTACCATTTGCCCCTGTGAATGGAGTTTTTGATATATGTGAAGTTTTTTTTCATATTTCCTTGTTATATTATTTATTTCCAGTCTTTTGGGTGGACTTTTAGAGCTAATATTGTGTAGTTTGTGAGGCCGTGACATTCTTCTGTGAGCACAACAAAGGAGTCAAGTGATTTGCCTACAACCTTCTATACATCAGATTTGGCCCATGTTCCTCTGCATCCATTTGTTTTCTCCATCAACGTTAGTATTGTTCATCTTAAAAGTGCATCTTTGTCGGAGTTTAGCAATCCATCTTTGGTGGACTGGTTTATTCCAGTCTTTGAAGTTTTAAGGAGTACTTGAACGCAATGTGTGTTGTATTCAAACCTGTATGCATTTCTATTTCCATCAGGGTCTACCCACGTGCATGCCATGCGTCTCATTCTTTGTAATCGATCCAATTGTCACATGCACACCTGCCTGCGTTCACGTGTACCTGACAGTATATCATCACTGATTGCGAGCTATTCAATCATCTCAATGCCTTTGTGCAATCATTGTTATTTAGCCAGGTGTATACCATGTTCTCATGTAGTTGATCAGTTTGATATTCTCCCAAGCACATGCAAAATCGTCCATCTTGTACATGTTATTCTTGGCTATAATGTGTATCCAAGGTGGAGGCAGATTCGAGCAATTATTCGATTGCCAAATTGTTCGGCAACTAAGGCATCAACAATTGTTTACACCGTCAAAGGAAGCTAGTCATGGGGAACATATTTTACGCCGACGATTCAGATCTTGTTGAAGTACTAGATATCTATCAGCAGTTGTAGGCACTTTGCCATGTATATGAAAAAAATAAAATAAAAATATCAACAATCTTGAATTTTGGAAGAAAAAAATATGGCAAATGCATATGCCATTGGAGAAAATTATAGTTCCTTAAGCTTGCAAACATCAAAACTACGGTTTTGAGTAAGTCCTCTATTTTTAGTATAGTTGTTTATTGTGTTTAGTATATTGTCATTATATTGAGTCGTTTTAGTTTGAGGCTCATTATACTCGAATGTCCAGGAATGTATTTAGATTTGTAATTAATTTTATTATAAATCTACTTGATAAAGAAAGTAAGTGTCAAGTCATTTTTATCTTTGTCAAAATTTGTTATCAAGTGTCAAAATTATATTTGTGTCTTTAGTCTTAATCGTCAATTTGTGTCAAAAGAGTATTTGTGTCAAAATTCATCAATAGTCATTTTAAGAGTCCAAAAACTCAAAAGTTTACAAAGTCTTCAAATAGTTTATCTTGTCAATAATATTATTGTGTCATCAATCCAATTAAAAGAGTCAAATATTGTAAAAAAATAAAATAAAATTCCTTACGGACGCATTTTCAATGTTACCCGACGTCCGAAAAATAAATGGTTTCACATCATGCGAGGGGGAGAATAATCACAATGTGGAAACAGAGCTTCATATCCAAATCCGATTGAGTTAGCAACACATGCACTGGAGGATGGAGGCATAGGAGGCTGGAGGTCAATCAGCGACCTCTCGTCAGTCGCCAACGACGAGGCCGCTTCACTGATTTGGTGGCACGTGTGTGCTTTTGCTTTTGAGTGGTGTGCCTTATTTTAGCATGCAGTGTGTTTGATTTCAGCATTTCAGTTTGGTGTGAAAAATAAGAATAGATGTGGTATGTTCCTGTTCACTTGTGTATGTGAGTATTCCTACATAATTCCCAATGTAATAACATAGTGAAGAACAAATAGCACAGTGAAATGTAGCATCATGAGTCTTGAAGAGGTTGAACAATCAGATGTGTTCCTGTTCATACCTAGGTTTGTGGTAAACCTTTATAAAACCATTGAAGGTTGTACAAATGGTTCTTGCTTGAATTCCCACACTGAGTAGGTCAAATGTGTTCCTTACAGTGATTGGTTGATAAGTAGATGGTTCATATACGTGTTCCCACACTAGTTCGGTCAGATGTGTTCTCGGCTATGCTTGGTCGATAAGAAGTTGATGTGTTCCTTCGTCTACCTTTAGTCCGAGTGTGTGCCAAGATCATGAACGCCCGCAGGCGGTAAGCTACAGAGGAAGTGCAAATGTTTTTCTACCATGTAAACACTAAGGGGGGGAATGTTAGGAAATTAGTATTTACATTGGGTAAATATTATTTATGTTACCGTGAGTAAATACAATAATATAGTTAGTTAGTAGAATTGTTATATTGTTGTATATAACAATAATATTTTGTGTATAGGTTTGTTAATAACCTACGAGATATTATAGGAGATTTGATAGTTAGTGATGAGAACTCAATAAACTTGTAAGCAAAGTAATTAGAACCTAAAACTAACACCAAGTAGTTTTAGAACTAAGCTAATAAATTCATCAATGAACCATCAAGATCAAAGCTTAATGGAATGCAAAAGGAAATCTAAATGAATTTAACCATTTAAACTACAAGCATTCCTACTATGTTTAATTGATTACTACAAGAATTGAACCTATGAAGATCAAAAAGCAATCAAAATGTGTGTTGTTGCTACTTCATTGAAGGTGAAAGGATCTCTCTAACAATGGCTACAAGGCCATATTAGATATTCCTTTACTAACCAACTTGAAGAAATGGATGCAAATGGGGATGCAAGCTATTCCAACAATGGAGTAAGGTTCATATGTTTTATATGATTAATGCTATTCAAAACATGGTGTAAATTTGAGAGGAAGGAGCTTGGTCCTTTTTATAGGCTTTCCATTTGGGAAAGGCTTGCAACTTGGTGCATGTGGGACAAATGAATAAAGCATAAAGTAACTCTTGGTTAATTAACCATAGCTAGGTGAGTTAGCAAGTGAGTTAACCTTTAGTTAGCACTTTATGGGAGTTGAAGGTGCATTTAATTAATCAATTAGATTAATTAATAGGCTAGAATAAGATTTTTAGGCTAATTGGAGGTGTTTGAAGAGGAATTTGATGAGATTAGAAGCATTTGAAAGCGGGATTTAGCCAATAAAAGGGTTTATTGATTAAATGCTTGTTAAAAAGACTTAATTAGCTAATTGTTGATTTGAAGAGGATTATAACTAACAAAGTGTCGTTAATTGGCATCCGGAATGTGATAGAAGCTAGTTAATTAACAAAGTGTCGTTAATTGACCAAAATGGAGGGAAACGTTAGTTAATTAGCAAAAATCACTAATTATAATGGAAATGGTGAAATAGAGGATAATGAGTACCACTTTAGCATTAAAACTGTGGAAGCGGATTTTAGGTGTCTATATTTGCCCCTCTTTGGGGGTGTAAGTGACGCCACTGCAAAGAAAGTAGACAAGCATAAACAAGCAATTTTTGAAGAAAAATTAGTAGAATGGAGGATGCCCCTCGAGTGTCGATGGGGTGATAGAAGAAGTCAATCGACGATCGAAAATTAGGAAGGAAATGGATAGAAGAATTCAAATAGAAGAAACCTTGAATAGCAATGAGAATTGATAGATGAAAGTGGGAATAGCTTTTTACATCCAACATTGCTCAATCAACAACTTTGTTTCATCACTTTGCTTAAATGATCAACATCATCGGCCCTTATTAAAATATACGCATACAACAAAAGTGTAAAATAACATTGAAAGTTATAATACGAACAATTGTTCATTGCTAAAAATGCTTAACTCCATGCAACATACATAATGTAATGCAATACGAGAAAGTAAAAATATGTTTAACTCCATGCAACATACACAATGCAATGCAATACAAGAAAGTAAACAAGCTAACCTAACAAGGAAACAAGTACAAACACACATACTCAAACAAACAACATTCAAGACAGTTGTACTAATGTTTTTGTTATCAAGCTTCAATTCCCGAATGTTCATGTTTAACGACAAGGGTTGAAAATGGTGCCCCAAGCAAAGGATACATGCAAGGGGAATAACGGAGGACACAAGTAGTCCCATGAAAAAGCATTCGTGCGCTACGACCATGACCAGCATTACTGTAGCTCGTTTGTGTCAAGATAGTACAGACATAGCAAGCAGATCAGCTTTTGTTAATGGTGGTAGATCATAATGATTCGTGAGTCGTTACGCAAGAATACGCGAAAACCTAAGAAAGATGCTTTTGTAAGACAAATTTTGATGTTTGAGGACAATGCATTCGATATAGGCTTCAACTATGTGCATGCCTTTTACCAATTTTTGCAAAAATTTGTTTTTTACAATTTTTGGATTTTTGATTGATTTACCCAATTTGTTGGATTTTTATAAAATTTCCAATTTTTTTGGGTTTTTGTGATTTTTTTGAATTTTTTATTTTTAAAGTTTTCCAAGAAGAAAATGATTTATAAGAATGACAATATCGTGGGGTATCGCCAAATAACGCTAGAAAGCAAAAATATGCCCCAGTAGCAAAAAGAGTCACGGAAGCAAAAACATGCCCTAGCGTAGCGAAAACAGGCGAAAAATGATTATTTATTAAAAATAATCATCGTGGCGAGTGCTAAGAAGAAATTGGAAGAAAATTTGATTTTCTAGTGCATTTAATGCACTTTTTGGCTTAGGCGCGCAAAGATGAATGCTCGGACGTCTTTGGCGTGAAGGTGACACCACACTAGACTTTGGTGCTAGTGTTTTTTATGTTTATGAAACATATTTGAATGTTTTGTGTTTTTCTAGAAGTTTTTTGAAACTATGAATAGGAAACGAAGAAATGTGGATGCCACCAATGACAAATGCGATGTACTGAGGCCGAGTGCCACGCGTGTGTGCAAGAAAGTGAAGATGCAAAAAATTCCCAAAGTGATAGATGGGATGTACAAGAGCGCGACTCTTCACGCACAGAAGTTGGATCAGGGCCAGTATGGATAGGTTCAACATGCTGATGAACATAAACCAATGAAGCGCTAGGAAGGAGAAAGGATGCCCCAAGCGTAAGTTGGCCAAGAAGCACGTGATAGAAAGAAGTAGAAGATTATTTTTGTGAAAGAAGGGACAAAGGTTCCCTCAAACATGGCCAAAAAGGCAATCTTATACACATGGATGTTCTAAATGAAGCAAAAGAACAACATGAATGTAGCTTAAAAGCCTCGCGATGAAGAAGCAATTAGCGAAAGGCACAAATCATGAGACAATACGGACTAAAGGAAGAGTTTGAACAAGGTCCAAAAAAAGACACTTGGTAAAATAGTAATCATGTTTGCTCATCGAGATCCAGTGTGTGCACGTGGAAATTTATTACCTCTTGGAGGGAAGATTTAGTAGACAACAAGTGAAGACGCCCTAGCCAATTTGTAGGAATGATTTATTTTCAAAGTTGATTTTTGAATGGATTGTGGAAGGAGAGTCGTACATTGATCCATTGTCGACCATGTGTCTATAGCCCCAACAGAGATGTATTTGATTCTAATCGCAACATTGTTCTCTTGTCACGTCAGGCATCCATAGCCCGTAAAGATATTGAAATACCCCAGAGAGTTATATATCAATTTGCTTTTGCTTTTTAGCTTTTTGCTTTTTGATTGATTTTGTTTTGCTTTCTGAAAATTGTATTTCAGCTCTCTTGATTTGACAAGGGGTTAAGAACCACTGATGGCTTGATGGAAGGATGCGGAGATGACGGCATTGGCTAGTGTTAACAAATACATCCAAAGTTCTTCGCCACAAGTTTATTAGATGTTACTTGTGATAGGATCTCTAAGAAGTCAATCGTTCTTTAATTTACCAAGGTGATAAAAGACCAAGGTCAAACGGACACCATAGAGATAAATGTCGCAAAATGCATGCGAATAGGCTAACCAAAATATCATCGAAGGGATGAAAATGGTGGAAGACTTGTAAAAGAATAGCAAGGAAGGGAAGAAAGAACATCCATGTGTATGCAATACCTAATTGCAATGTGTGTTGTTTACCTTTGATTTTTTTGAAATGTTTTCTCATTTTTTTGTATTTTTGTCTTTTGAAAAGGGACCGACAAGGTCACTCGATGTGATAAGATCCAACAACAATGTTAGCAATTTCCTTGATAAGGAAGACTAGGCGTGTTTTCTTATCAAGAGTCATATTATCCCGATCTCGATGATCATGGTGAGCTCATACTCAACAAATGACTACGTCTTATCTTGAAACATGGATTTCGTATGTGGGAGCTTGAGTTCCCTATCCAGAGGTTTATGCACTTTGTGCCATACTTGATGGTTGCATTGGTGTGCATTCTTGAATCGCGTTTGATTATGAACTTTATGATTATTTAAATTGTTGGGAGCTTTGGAGCTCTTGGATTTTTTATCTTAGCTTGATAAAGAAACCGTTTGGGTTTCCTATAAGCTAATACGTGACTTGTCTAATCTCGAGAAATGGAAGAAGAAAGTGGACGAATAGGATTGATGTGAGAAGTGATGGTGGGCTTGCCACAATCATTGATAGAAGAACAATGTGATGGACGTAAAGGATACGGTCCAAGAATTGAAGAAGATGGGCTACCAAAAGGTGTCCCATAGACTGAAGATGCAGGGCTACTAGGATGTGGCCCAAGAATTGAATACGAGGAGCTACTAGGACGTGCTCCCGGTATATACGATGAGAGGCTATTGGGACGTGGCCCCAAGATAGAAGAAAATGGGCTACCAGGAGGTGAGCCACACATAGATGATAATGGACTACCTGGTGGTGGCCCAAATTTAGAAGACAACGATGGGCTACCAAGCGGTGACCCAAGGTGCAATGCGATTGAGGAATCGTGATAGATAAAGAATGGTTGGGTGATGAGAAGATAGGCCCGAGCTTAATGATAGACCCAGGGTTCATCACGCAATGAAGAATGAGAAGATGGGAGAATAAGAGGATCAATTTTGATGATCCTAGGGTCTTCCTCTATTTCCTGATGAAAGGAATCAACCTCTTTCCGAGGAATGTCATCATGTGACCCCACGAATTATGTGATCGCTTCTTCATTCTGAAAGAAATTGATCGGCATGGGGTGTTGTTCTTCGACCATAGTAGGTTGATTAGAAGAAATGGGTCCAACTGGTGTGGAAGATTGATTGATGGAAGATGACTCGAGAGACGGAGTAGATTTGGATCCAGTTGTCTCGCGAGTGGAAGAAGATGTAGATTGGGAACTAATTGGTAGTGGCTTTCCTGAAGACGACATATTGTCGGAAACAAAGAGGATTGCGTAGAAAATCAGCATATGATTGCGACATAGGAGTCGACTTAGATGATTGCAACGTATACATCGATTTGGATGATTGCGGCGTAGGAGTCGATCGAGATGATTGCGACATGGGAGTCGACTTAGATGATTGCGACATGGGAGTCGTCTTAGATGATTGCGACGTATGCGTCGTCTTTGATGTCGCCCAGATCTTCAACAGAGGAAGAGGTCATTGAGGCAGCAAATAAGGGAGGTCCTGCAAAGAAAGGGAGGACCGCGACTCAAGAGTCGAATCAAATGATTGTGACATAGGATTCGAATTAGAGGAATAGTTCAGATGAGAATCTTCAGAAGACCGAGGGGAATCAAAAGAATCAAGAACAGTTTGGATTGGAATCCTCAAAAGATCGAGGGAACCCGAATAATAATTTGGATCAGAAGCATCCAAACCATACCACCGACTATGAGATGAAGGTGGAGAATGGGGTAACTGAATGGGTTTTCTAGCGCGAAGAACCAAATGAGGCTTAGCCATGATGGGCACCCTTTAATGTCAATGTCGAGACTTTGATTCCTTATTGTCGTACGTATAAGGAACCGTGTGATAATCATGCATTGTTTGTTACAGATGCCTAGACCTAGATAGTGTGATGGAACTCCTTCACGATGAAGAAAGTTCTATGTCAATTTGAGCAAAGACAACAACAACCAACTAGACATGTAGCAACACAAAGGATACAAAGGAAACTTTTCCAATGTTCAATTCGATTCACGAGTTGCTTGATAAGAAACATTTTTGCTAAGGTTTGACAAATGTGTACAAGTACTACAATGAGCCTAGACAAAAACAAAGGGATTGGACCCTAATTTTTGATGCCCCATCCTTGTGATAGGAGGCATAAAAGAATAGGTTTTCTCTAAGGTTGGTTTAAAAGGGACCCTAAGACAAAACAAAGCAAATAATGACGTCAAATCGTTACATAAAGAATGTCAATCAAAGAATAAGAATACGTCCAAAGGCAATATGCACTAAGGACTCCAATGAATAAGAATGACACACTAAAAAAAGGCACGCGAAGTAACAAGTAACTAAGACTCAAACAATCAAGACTATGATCTAACCACAAGAAAAGTTACTCCCTATGTTTCTTCAAGTATAGTTTCGACGTAAATAGTGACAACACAATATCACTACTTAGGTCAAGTTTAAAATAAACAAGACCTAAATACTAAGAAAGTGTTGACGCGATCTCCTAACAAGATATACTAAAACCAGTTTTAAACACAAAGTCCAAGTCTTGAAAAAGGATGTTACTAATGCGAGCAGCGCAACAACACTATTTGAATACATTAATCAAGCTTTATGAGAAAAGCAAGATTTTAGTATCAAAATGATGTCACCACAATGCGAACAGAGTAACAACGCTTTGCCAAAACTTAAGTCAATGTTGGATCAAAAATAAGTCTAAGTATACCAAGAAGTAGTTATTTATGCAAGTAGCGTAACAATACAACTTTGAAACTTTGGGTGCTTTGTGTGATAGACTTCTTCAATTTGAAGTTGCAAAAGATTGGAAAAATCTCATGAATAGAGCAAATTTATACACAGTGCAAATGACATTCAAATATTTGTCATAAATCATCACATGTCCCAAGCCATCTTTAGGGGATTCCCTAGGTTGGAGTTGTTGAAAGTAATGAAACAAATTATTAGTTTCTAAGTTCTAACTTTCTATAATTTGAATTTCTTTTAGCTTTGTAATTTATTAAATGTTTTAGTTTCTTTTTATCAATTGTTAAGACAAGATTTGTCACTCACACACTTGTCTTGAGACAACTTGTGAAGGTCAATGAGGCCTAAAGCTATATGATGATTACCAATATTTGAGCCATGTGTGGAGGCAAGGAAACACGTAGGAGCTCAATAATTAAAATCATTGATCCTTGATGATTATTAGTGGATCACGATTGAGTACATGCTCAAATACAAAGAATGGTCATAGGAGAAATTTATGATGTAATTGCCTCGTGTTTGAAAAAATTAGAGAAAACATATTAAAAAAAGAGCAAAATCCTAAAGAAAACTTCTACAATGAAGTTAAGAGTGTGATCATGAAAAAGTGGAACAAAATGATCACTATTTTATTCACATTAAATTTCGATATATGTTATGAATTTTAAAATTTCAATTTCAATTGAATGTATCAAATTATTTTTCCGAGCTCTATTTCCAAAATCTAGAAATTGAAGTGAATTCAAAGGGTGATGTCATAATGTTGAAAATTCATTGTCATGGTCCACTACTACATTTCTTACATAGTTAATTTGAGATCTAATGTTTTTAATGTTCATTATCAGCTAATTCCCTTTTATGCATATGTCTATGTGTAAATGTGTGTGTGTATAACCACATGCCCAAGTTCTAGGACTCTACACTGATCCGAAATGTGTGTTTTAAATGCTTTACTTAACCAATTAACAATTTTTGGATGCTTAAAAATTAGTTTTTGATTTTCCGCAACTTTAAAATATGATTAAAATTGTCTTCAAAAACTGAATATGATTGTAAAACTGCGAGTAATAAGAGCAAAAATGACAGATGACAGCAACAAACCAAGTGATAACGGAGTTCACCCAAATGGGCTAGGTCTCTCGGGTTCACCAACTTCCCGAATCTATCAATTAGGTGCAAAAATGTAAAAAATACTACACTATCTTACACCAATTAAATACTTGGTCTACAAAAATAGTCTTTTCTTGGTCCATAGGAGGTCCATGTCACTTTCCCAGTTGGGCTCCTGCGACGAAAATGCTCTGAAATGGCTCCAATGGCCTCAACTCCTTCATCTATAGTCTGTCTAACTCTTCAAGTCATGGCAAGCTCCTTTATATTGTTTCACAAGCTTTGGGTCGACGGTTGGGTGCTTATCATTTTACTCGCCAACCCGAGTTCAAGCCAATCCATTGCATCTGCATTAGACTTTGGGGTCTATAATGGGAAATATATCCCACATAGCCCAGAGCGATAAGTTTGATCGATCTTATTAAGGCAGATATGGGCAGTTTGTAACGTGGCTTCGGCCACGTATAAGCTTGATTTGTTGGGAGTGGGTGAGTTGGGCTCACCTAGTCGACTCACCGAACTAAGTGTTGATCCCCTATGCGAATGTGGCTTGGTCGTGGTTGTTCGGCGGTGAGTTGTTGAGTTGTTAAACCATCCGCAAGTTGTTCGACCGGTGAGCTGGTTGGTGAGTTAGTTGGAGGTTGTTGTGGGATGAATTGGACTTGACTTGGCCATCGAAAGAATTGACTTAAATGATGAGCTTAACACCGAGTTGGTAACGAGTTGGCTAGATTGTTGTGCAAATTTTGAAAATTAGTCCCACACGCATAGTGGGCTGGTCCTCACATGGTTTTAATTGGAAAACCCCGAACAATACAATGTGAAGTAAAGGCGACAAGGTACCCCTCCTTAAAAGAGTGGACCCCACCGGCTAATGGGCCCCAACCAGCATAGATATGTGGGCTCCACATTGAGCGTCGAAGACTAGAGGACTCGAACAATATTTTTGCATACTCGTCTTCGCTACCTATCACCATCTTGTCTGCCACTTGTCACGTCCTCATGACGCCACCTCAATACTATGCAACATGTCCTTTAATTTTCGCTTGACTTGGGAATAAATTTCAGCAGACCGTATCTTTCGCATACAATGTTCATTTTGCCATGTTCAAAAGCGTTGGAAAACTCTCGTCGAGCTCTTTCGTACAGATGCAATTTCATGACTTGTGCAGATCACTCCTCCCCACTTAGGAACTTTTGGACCACCAATAGTTTGGTTTTATTTTGACAAGTGGGGGTATTGTTCCCTCGCCCTTCCAATTTCCATCTGTTTTGCTTTGTTTGGATGCATTCTTTTAAACCCACACAAAGATATTCAACGCCACCTCTTCGCAAAGTCCTTGTCCTCTTATCAAGAATAGTGTCTTCCTATAATTCATGCAAAAACTCATAAGCAAAGTCATCAACAAAAGGGTATCCGAACAGTCTCATCCTGATCAATGATCATGGGAGGCTCATACAATTTCAGGTTTTCAACATTCACAACAGAATACATCTGCATATATGGAGGTAATTCTAATCTAAAGGCATTATTACCAATCTTTTCCATATTTTGAATAGACCATACTTTATTGGTTTCAATTTTTTACCTTCACATGTAAGCCTCTCTTTATTGATATGAAGCCAAACTTGATCACCAACTTGAAAATGATGATCAACCCGATGTTGGTCATGCCTAGCCTTGTACTTGCTTGGCTTTTCCGATTGTTCTGAATAGCTTGATGTACCATTTGTAATTTCTGAATGAACCTTTTAGCCTTCTCAAGGCATCATCACGTCCATCTATTGTTGTTTCTTGTCCAAAAGAAAAGTTCATAGGTGACTTAGGTAGAAGAATGTAAGGCATGGTTATAAGCATGTTGCACCTAACATAAATACCCGTCCCAAAGTTTGTGATGTTTTCTACAACAACCACGAAGCAAGTGCACTATTGTACAGTTCACCACTTTTGTTTGCCCATCGATCTGTGGATGAAATGCAATACTCTTCTTCAACTTTGTGTCCATCAAGTCCCATAATGTTGACCATAACTTTCTAATGAATCAAGAATCCCAATCATAAACAATAGAAGTAGGTAAACCAAAATGAATCCATACATTATTGAAGAATAAATGTGCAGTCTCCTACCCTATTATTTGCTTTGTGTAGGACACTAAGATACACATTTTACTAAATCTATCCACCACCACGTACAAATAGTCGTGTTTTCTTTTTGTCATAGACAAACCTCCAACAAAGTCCATGGAAATGCTTTCCCATGGTCGGGTTGGTATAGGAAGTGGGGTATACAAGCCCAACTTTCTATTACTAGGTTTACTTGTGGCATAAAGAATACAACCTTTAATATATTTAGATACATTTTCATACATTTGTGGCCAGTAACAATATATTTTTGTAATTGTGCAATTGTTTTACCAATACCAAAATGAATAGAAATAAAAGAAGTATGTGCTTCCCTAATCAAATGAACTCTTTCATCTTGAGGAATACATAGTTTACCAAGATGATATAGTAATCCACAAATGATAGTCAAATTCTTCTACATGTTTACCATGGGTCAGATCTTCATAGACATCCTTAAAATCAATTTCATTCGCATAATGCTCCCTATAACTATTATATATCACAAGGCTATTTTGCAAAAGAATAGATGCAATAATAGGTCTAGAAAGCATATCAGCAACTTTATTCTGTGTACCTTTCTTATACTTGATCACAAGATGGAACTGTTGTAAGAACCCCATCCAACGAAAGTGCCTGGATTGTTGTAGCTTGATAGTCACTAAAGGTACTTGGAAAGGCTAATGATCCGTATGGATTGTCATTTCCTTGCCCATCAAATAATGTTTCCATTTTTTCACCCACTACACCATATCGTATGTAGGATAATTTCTTACCGCACTTGTGAAGGTTTCAAAATGGTAACACACTAGTTTTCTTCTCTAAATCAACATTGCACGCATAGCATATTCACTTGCATTGGTTTCAATCTTGAATGGCTGTTGCAAATCACGCAATGCAAGAACAAGGGTTGTACTTATTTTCTCTTTCAGCGTATTGAAGACTTTTTTGGTACTTGCCTCCCCACTGAAAGACTTGTTTAGTACTAGTCAAGGAATGCAAAGGAGCTGCAATAAATGAGAAGTTAGCAATAAATTTCCACAATACTGAACTGCCCCAAGGAAACTTCTAACTTCAGTGACATTAGTAGGCTTAGGCCACTTCATAATGGCTGCAACTTTAGAGGGATCAATTTTCAATTTACCGTCCCCTACAACAAAGCCTAAGTAGACTAAAGATGTTTTCCAAATTCACATTTAGACATCTTTAAAAACAATTTTTCCTTTCTTAAAGTTTCCAAGACCTTTTTAATGTGATCAATATGATCTTCCCAACTTTTACTGAAGACCAAAATATCATCTAAGTAGACAATAACAAAATCATCTATGAATGGCCTAAAAACATCATTCATAACCCACATAAATGTGGCAGGAGCATTACAAAGCCCAAAGGGCATGACAAGCCATTCAAATAATCCTTGTTTTGTTTTAAAAGCGGTTTTCCAAATATCACCTTCACTGATCCTAACTTGGTGATAACCACTTCTTAAGTCTAACTTAGTGAAATAAACAACATTTTTCAATTGATCCAATAAATCATCAATACGAGGAAGAGGTATTGGTTTTTCATCGTTATTTTATTCAATGCCCGATAATCAACACACATCCGCCAAGTGCCATCTTTCTTAGGTATCAACACAATTGGCGAACCACACGGAGAAACGTTTGGTTGAATAACTCCTTTCTCGAGAAACTCCATAACCTCGCTTCTTTACTTTTCTCGAGCAACTCCATAACCTGCTTCTTTATTTCTTCATTTTCAACCACGAGACAACCTATACATGCCAATGTTAGGGAGAGGTGCATCCTGCTGCAGATGAATCTCATGTTGTATATCCCTCTTAGGAGGTAAATCTTGTGGCTCCTAAAATACATCATCATAGTTAGAAATAACTTTAATGATCTCATTTTTATGCTTAGGATCACAACCTTCTAAAGCCTTGGATTTATCATCATCCTTGGCTTTTACAATCATGAGTACAAAATTTTAATGGCATTCACCAGCCTCTTCATCTATCCTACAAATACGAGTGATAAATTTGCCTTGATTCAATGAGCTCTAACAATATATTCAACTTTATCCTTAACAAGCAAATATTTATTTTTTTCCTATAGAAGATTGTCTTTCTATCATATAAATAAGGACTACCAAGAACAATTCCACAAATGTCAAGTGGAACCACATCCAATTCTACCTCATCAATGAATTTTGAGGTAATTGCAAATCTAAGTTTGCATGTTTTCGTGACCTGCAATTTAGCATCATCACATACCCAACCCAAAGGGTAAGGTTTAGGATGCGGTTTAGTTTTGAGTCCCAGTTTCTTGAAAACTTCTTTAGAAATGAGGTTAGCTTGAGATCCACTATCAAAAAGAGTATCAATTTTTGTATGCTTAGAAATAACTCTAATGTGGAATAACTCATTTCTCTTCTTTTCATGCATAGATTTAGAACTAGAAGCATGAGAATTAGTGTTAGAAGAGGAAGAAGATGAACCTTGTAATCCCATGGCAGTGATCTTGGTCTCATCACCAAAATCAGATCCAAGATCTTAAACCGTTGTTGTGGTTTTCTTGTCACCTCCTTTCTTATACCGATTTGGTTTAAGCTCGGATGGAGCTTCCAACACTTAGCATTTGTATGCCCTTCTTTTTGCAATGTGAGCAAACAGTTTCTCATCCTCTTTCTTCACCGTGGAAGTATGTTTTCCTTTACCCTTTCCTTTTTCCTTTCCTTTCTTTTCAGGTTGTTGTTTGCCTGATTTTTGCTTGGTGAAGCTTTCCTTCGAACTCTTGCCCCTAGCTTCAATGAGTGGCTTGGACACAAACTTCATCAAGATTAGTAGGATTGAACATAAGAATAGTATGTTTCAAATAACTATGCAATCCACCAATATATTTTATCAGAGTCTATTGAGTATAAAGAGGAATGCCCAAAATCGATGCTCTCTTCCTAAACTCTTGTGTATAATCTTGAACACTCTAACCCTTTGTTTGTCTAAGATTTTGTCATCCATGGTAGCTTGTTGCATATAACCAAGTGGATAAAATTGTTTTTAAAGCAAGACACAAAATCATTCCAAGAAGAAATCATTTTACCAATTTTTGAGAGATCCTCCTGAATCTTACTCTCCCACCAAATGAGTGTTGTACCACCCATATAGAGAGTAACCAACTGTATTTTTGCCTCCTCGTCATCCACAATTTTTTGGGGCTCTGCAATAAACTTCCATTTGCTTGATCCAATGATCCAACTTTTTGCATTTAGCTCCCCATTATACATAGGCAAATCAAATTTTACATCCAATTTTAACATTGATGGAATGTCAGAACCAAAAGGTTTAGAAGGAGATGGAAGAGGATTTGAGGATTCTTCCTCTTTACCTTTCACATTACCATTTTTTTCTTCTTCAGTTTTACCTTCCATCATTTGTCTTTGTTCCCAATATAGCTCTTCCACCATACCCTTCATTTCCATGAAGGCCTGACGGAAAGCCAATTCCTCATCAGATCTACTAGGAGATCCTCTTAGAGAGTCCATTCCTACAATTGAACTTGTATGTCTTGAACCAATTTCAGGATTATATTCTTCCAGTGATCCTTCACCTCGCCTAGATTTTGACCTGGTAAGCATTCAAAATTGTACTTGCAATCCAAAAATCAGCGTTAAACAGTCCTTAATCAGCTGCTCTAATACCAAACTAATCAGATATGTGTGTTTTAAATGCTTTACTTAACCAATTAACAACTTTCAGATGCTTGAAAATTAATTTTTGATTT
This sequence comes from Taxus wallichiana var. yunnanensis, assembly GCA_018340775.1. Taxonomy (NCBI): domain Eukaryota; kingdom Viridiplantae; phylum Streptophyta; class Pinopsida; order Cupressales; family Taxaceae; genus Taxus; species Taxus wallichiana. Next base: position 53,178,138 of record CM031239.1, read on the forward strand.
TCCGCAACTTTAAAATATGATTAAAATTGTCTTCAAAACTGAATATGACTGTAAAACTGCGAGTAATAAGAGCAAAAATGACAGATGACAGCAACAAACCAAGTGATAACGGAGTTCACCCAAATGGGCTACGTCTCGAGTCCAATCAAGTTCCCAAACTGATCAATTAGGTGCAAAAACGTAAAAATATTACAATATCTTACACCAATGAAATACTTGATCTGCAAAAATAGTCTTTGCTTGGTCTGTAGAAGGCCTTGGTCACTTTCCCAGTTGGGCGCCTATGACGAAAATGCTCCAAAATGGCTCCAATGGCCTCAACTCCTTATCTACAGTCTTGTCTAACTCCTCAAGTCATGGCGAGCTCCTTTATATTGTTTCACAAGCCCTGGCTCGGCGGTTGGGTGCTTATCATTTTACTTGGCCAACCCGAGTTCAATCCCTTCCCATCACATCCGCATTAGACTTTGGGTTTATATTGGGAAATATATCCCGCATAGCCCAAGGTGATTATTAAGGCGGATATAAGCAGTTTGTAACGTGACTTCGCCACGTATAAGCTTGTTTTGTTGGGAGTGGGTGAGTCGAGCTCGCCTCCCGACTCGCTGAGCTAAGTGTTGATCCCCTGCAAATGTGGCTTGGCCATGGTGATTTGGCCGGTGTACTGGTGAGTTGTTAAACCATCTGGCAAATTGTTCGGCGGTGAGTTGGTTGGCGAGTTAGTTGGAGGTTGTTGTGGGATGAGTTGGACTTGAGCTGGCCACCAAACGAGCTAAGTTGAATGAAAAGCTCAACACTGAGCTGGTAACGAGTTGGCTAGATTGTTGTGCAAAATTTGAAAATTAGTTCCACATGCATAGTGGGCTGGTCCTCGAATGGGTTTAATTGGAAAACCTCAAACAATACAATGTGAAGTAAAGGCAGCAGGGTACCCCTCCTGAAAAAGAGTGGACCCCACCAGCTGTTGGGCCCCAGCCGGCATACTTTGTGGGCCCCACATCGACCGTCGAAGAGGATTCAAACAATATTTTTGCATACCCGTCTTGCCACCTGTCACTGTCCCATGCTGCCACTTGTCACATCCTCATGACACCACCTCAACACCATGCAACTTGTCCTTGAATTTTTCCCAGTTGGGAATAAATTTCAGCGGACTGTATCTTTCACATACAACGGTTGTTTTGCCCTGTTCAAACGGGCGTTGGAAAACTCTCATCGAGCTCTTTCGTACAAATGCAGTTTCATGACTTGTGCAGACCATTTGATTGATTCGGAGTGAGGACCCTCCTGGATCATACACCAAATACTACATACTTATACCCATTTCTATATTGTTACTTAGGTTCTAGAACTTGCCTTCTAAAGAAAATTTGGGAAATCCTCTCAAGGTTTTCCCTTTTCCTTTAAATTCATGTTCAAGTTTTTTGAGCTCTAATTCTAAAATCTGGAGACTGGAGTGAATTCAAAATGTGATGTTATAATGTTGATAGTTCATTGTCGAAGTCCATTGCTAACTTCCTTGAACAATTAATTTGAAATCTACTGTTCCTTATCAGCTAATTCCCTTTTATATGTGTGTGTGTGCGCAATCACATACCTAAGTTCTGGGAATCAACACCAGGTGCTACATACTTGCACCCATTTCTCTATGGTAATTTTGGTTCTATAACTTGCCTTCTAAAGAAAAAAGGGAAATCCTCTTAATATTTTCCCTTTTCCTTTAAATTCGTGTTCAAGTTCCATCATAGTTTCGAGTTTTGAGCTTAGTGATTTATCTTGGTGGAAGCTTCTGCATACAACTGTGTAATATATTTTTATTTCCATGCAGTTTTGTCCAGAAACTTCCATCATTTTCCATGTGAAATCGATATCTGAAAAAGAACTTTCCCTAAACATTAATAAACAGCGGAGCTTGGGATTCTGTCCAGATTGCCCCTTTTTTATCAAAGACAAATTTGAAATAGAAACAGATAACAAAGAATACAGAAAGCACATATTTTCCCTAATGTTATAATGAAATAATTTCCACAGCTTTACTTCTAATTCTTAATGCAACTGTTTGATTGACCCACCTTTACTCAAAGTAGAAGTATGGCATGGCCCAGATCTGGACATCTACCTAGTAACCATGGCCAAACATTTGGTGTTGCTCAATTTAGACTTAAAATAACATGCCGGAGTGAATTATAGATTCAACCTAGAGAGGCTTGAGCAGTGGCAGGACAATTAGAGGTTCAAGGGCGAGTTTGGCAGAGTTTCATACCATCCTGCCATGGTTCCAGTACAATTGAGACCTACACTTCCCATATAACATGGGAATTAAAGGCCTGGCGGAAGTCCCTAGCAAGAGGTAACCCTCAGAACTAGAATCTGAGCCAAAAGGATATGCACAGGAACACGTTTCTCAAAACATTCAAGCTAAATATAATCATCATCAACAAAATTCAAAACATAAAAAAGTCATAAATGCTTCAATCGAGGCTTCCATAAATTAAAGAATCAGATAAACAATAGAGGAAAATCCAATCTTCCAAGCTTAAAAATTCACCTGAAGAGCTTGCTAAGCCTTGGCACTTCAAAATGAAATTTTTTGGGATTTTCCAGATTGTTGCACTACATTAAGCTTCCTCAACTTGAGTTAGAGGAGGAGAGTGTAGGCTCAGCAGCACATCATCTTCTAGTAGGGCTACACATGCATGTTGACTCGCCGAGTCTTGGGATGAACAGGTATATTACTCCTATGAAGCAGGAAATTTTCAATCCAGTATTAAAGGAGAACAAGAAGACCTTGGAAAGTAAAAGCCATCGCTCAAAGTTGCATGTGTGACTTCTTTTTCATATTTTGAACCTTCTAAATTTTCTTTGCATTGTTTGCACAATTCAAGAAATGGATCTGAATTGATGGCTTTGAGAGACGGATCTAAATCAAGGGCAGTCTAGAGATCAGTGATCTCTGTGACAGACTTCATCTTGAACAGCCGGATTAATGAACGCGTGTATTCCTGGTATGTATTCTTGGATGAGGAAAAACTTACTGTTGGATGGATCTGTCCTTGGGCACACAGTTTGGGATCAATAACTGAGAAGGGATCATTTCTCATCCATAATTTATTTGGATATTACACTTCGCCATTCTTCAACAAGGATTTAAATTTATGTATGTGTTGATATAATGCAATTTGCTACTAAAACCAACATATGTAAAAATTAAAATTAATATTTGTTCTGATGCACTTTGCTACTGAAACCAACATACATGAGGCTTTAAATTGATATTTGTTACAGCTCTGGGCTGCCATTTACGTCTTTCATTCAATTTGCAATGTGTATGAGCTCAAAAACATGCCTACAGTGCTATAAATTAGACATCGCACCTTATATACTACCATATATAATTCTTCCCGTCCACAAATTTAATGGTGTAACAAAAGTAAGTATGCTTATGTTTAACAGTGTACATGACTGATTTTGCTTCTATGTGACTGATTTTGCATGAATAAAATGAATATGAGCAAGTAAGCAATGCAAAACACTACACAACAAGAGGAACACAAGATATACCCGAGGAAAGCCAATGTTGGAAAACTCCAACTTGCAAATCAGTCATGCATCCTTATGTCAACTGAAATCAACAAGATACAAACCAAAGCTCTTCTTTGGAGCCATCAAGATGTTGTGGATCACATCAACACCTCTAAAATGCTTCTCTTTGCTTTCTCTGCTTTTCAACTCACTCACACAAATTCATACTATCTCCTACACTCAGCTAAAATGCATACACCATACCTTGATGCCATTTCATGACTTACTCTTGATGCAGTAGACATCGTTGCAAGAGCCTCATTGTGCATACTTATGCACCATTCATGTTACAAAGAATTGCAGATGACCCAACAGTCAATTCACCTTAGCAGCCAGAAGGGGAACCACTTCAGCTTTTGGTCTAGTTTGTTCTTCAATTTTGTCGTATTTGACAAATTCAACAGGTGACATCTGTCTGTGACATTCGGCAAGTGACATATTTTCGTGTCACATTCAATAGGTGCCAAATTCGACTGCTAATCATATTCCTTGGAGTTGGAAAGGCAGTTGACTGTCTGAAGCATGGTCAAAGCCTCCTCCAACTTTATTTCCCTACCATGCATCATTCTTTCCCTCGTGTTTGATTCTTTGGTCTTCATCATGGAAGGGTGAGTATGAGTGTTCTTGTTTGAGTGTCTTAATGGTCATACAAACCATCCAACTGAACTAGAATTGATTTCAATTATTTCAGCTTGTCCATTTTGGATCAGTTTCTAAAGGTTTTCCCTACTTTCTCAGATGTTATAACAAACAAATCTGCTGAAAAGAATCAGCTGTGACAGCGGTTAGAATGCAGGCCTAGTGTCTTCCAGTTGTGGTCATCTTAAGGCTATGTGGTTGAATTAACATTGAGTAGGTCGCTCAAAGGTCAACTAATGTCGAGTGGATTATTAGAGGGAATTTTAACATGGTTGACTGGATGGCAACCATATTGAAGGGCTTGAAACAAGCCTTCAATATGAGGAAAGGCTGTAATGGCAAAGAATTCTTGGTGTGACAGACACCGTGTGGGAACAAAAATCCCTGATCCAATATGTTCATACACATGGTCCAATAGGTAAGTAGAATGGCATGGGATCCAGGCTAGGATTGGTAAGTTCCATGCAAATGCTCATGCTTCCACATTCTCCTCCACTAGCAAGAGTTCAGTATGTGTTGATTTGACCATTACCGGATCAGATCATTATCCTATTAGCATGCACATGATAATTGGTTCTCGTTGCCAGCTTGAATCTCACTCATTCAAATTAAATGTTTCCCTTCTTGATTCAAAAGAGTGTCAAAGAGCCATAGCAAGAATTTGGCATTTGGTACCTTCTCCCATAGGGAACAACAATTGGATACTTTTGTGGGAGGCTGCCATACAACACATGACAAAGTTTCTTACAGAACAAAGGAAATATGATTGCAAGCATAGTGGGTAGGGAAAATTTAATAACCAGTGAGGAAAAGTGAAATACTGAGTCACGGTGACGATGAAAATATGCCTCCTAACATCCACACCAGCCTTGTGCATGGCAGCAGCGACCTCCTGGGCCTTCCCCATGCTGCCACCTTCCACTTATTGATACCCACAACCACCACATACCTCATATTGATATTACCTTGCCCTTTCACCACCTTTGTTACCCTCCTCACCTGCTCCATCTGCTCCTCAAACCCATCCTTAATCTTCTCTATCTTCTTTCAACCATTTTCATCCATGCACTTACCCATTACATTCACATTATTGCCTGGAACACCAATTCCATAGTAGGCAGAGCCATACAGGGCCTTGTAGACTACAACAATTTGTAGTTCTAACATGTCGGGTCTACAATCAAAGTATATACTTCTAATATGGAGTTGGGTCTCTTTCTCCTCCTCCTCCTCTTCTTCTTCTTCTTGTTAGTCTAGTTCTTCTTCAAAGGAAAAGTAAGCAATTGGCATTGGCACGGCAATTGGAGCTTTGCATTGGAAGGATATTTTGGTTGTGAGCATTAACATAGACCATTCTGAAGCCTATACAAAAGGCTAGAAGGAATTGGCTATGGATGACAATTTATAAGATGTGTTTGAGATGAAGAGGGTGGAGAACATTGTACAAATGGAAGTCGTGGCCATGATTAAAGTTTTGGTGGCTATTCTAGCATTCCTCCTTTTGGCTAAGTTGTTTTTTATTTGAAAATTGTGTGGTTATCTATTTGCTTGGGTTCATATGGCTCGACTGAAGCCAGAGTCGCGGTTATAGGTTCTTTCAATAAGCAAAAATACAAATATCTTTATTTTTTAAAGGAACATCAAAGTTAGGTTGCATGCATCCATAAATTACATCATTTAATTTCAATAGCATCTGTTTCCCAGTGAACAGCCTCGTCAACCAACATACCTTGAAGCCACCCGAGGCTTACATCTATGAGACGAAAATCTCATGAATTAAACTTTTCTCCCTTCACTTCTATTTCCATTTTTAATTTCAAATACAGTGCACTCGATTGAAATGAATAACCTTTCTGCTTTAGATAATACAATTAGCTAAAGGATGGACCAAGTAATCCAGGATTTTCTTGATTTTGCAATTCTCTTCACAATATCTTTCATTAAAAGGTTAGAGTAATTTGCGTGTATAAAGATTGATTGAAGTTTTCTATTTAATATTTTATTTTTTATATAATATTTTTAAAAAAATTAGTAAAATTTAGAATAAGAACAGAGCACGCCAATCACATCTTTAGCATCCATAAGAAAATTCTTTCATTGTTTTAAAATTTTGACTTCAGCGGATGCTGGGACTTAACAAAAGATCCGATTAGTGGGTGCTTTCATATGCTAAATTGGCATTTGGCTTGGCCATGATCTGGAAGACAACCTTAATCTTTACCATTAATAAGTGCCCCATCTTACTACTAGATCTCCTCCTGTCGGGGTTTTGACTGGGACATTGTCATAATATATGTTCCATCTGATTGCTTGACCACAGCCTAATGAACCACTATAGTTCTTTTTATGTCCTGAATACTGTTGATGAGGATTTTTATTTGGCTAACATGCTTTAAAAAACATATCCCTTTAGACATCCTTTTAGTTTAGAAGCTAGTTCTCAGGGGTTACCTATTCTACCCACAAGTTTTGGGGACTTGCACTGGGCCTTATAGGTTATTCATTTATTTTTTATCATTCGTACTTGGAAGCCATGACTCAAACCTGTGCCAATGATGGTAAATACCTTGAGATTTACCAGTGTACCAGAGTCCACAGGCTGTCCATATCCTTTTCTTATTCTAGTGTCATTTGTGAGGTATAGATCTCATTTGTAATAGAACCATGCTGGGGTATAAAGCTCTGTTGAACTCACTTGTGAACCATTGCCATATTGCCACCATGGATAAAGTTTATTTTGATGACAAATACCCAATTCAGGCACGAGTCAGTAATCCTTCTAGTTATCTGCTGTTGGTAAAGCTTCTGAAGGCTGGATGTATAATTTTCTCCAACGTGTTATATGAAATCTGAGTTGAGCAACAAGTTCTCCAGATGTTTGGATATAGTTACCAAGTAGATTATTATAAAAAGGTAAAGACAAAGGTAGTTTTTAAGGTAACTGGCAAGCGAGACACCTGTTGGGTGTCTGAGACCTCCTTGTAGGTTTCCACAAGGAGATAGTTTGCCATTTGCAATATATATTGTTCAAAGTTGTACCGTTGGTTTTGAACTCTTTATCAAGCTCAAAGGTAAACTCATGATTGCCATTCCACCTACATCTGGAGTTTATTTGGGTCATTGACATACATGTACTTCAACATTCAGGTACGTGTCAATCAAGCAGTTGGGTGGAAATAAAGCCATAGAAATTGTTTTATTACAAAAATAGGTAAAATCTAAGGTGCTTTCCGTATCATTTGTTGAGAGCTTTCACCTAATTTACTTATTTGATCTGTTTCTATTTCAAATCTCTCTTTGATTAAAAAACATAAGGGCAATCTGGATAAAACTACAAGCTTTGCTGTACATTAGTGTTGAGGGAAAGTTTATTTTGGGTATTGATTTTACAAGAAAAGCGATGGGAACTGAACAAAATGTCAAAGGGGAGGGAAAATATTGAGAAGATATCCTAGAGGTTCTTTATAGGGCTCCTAAAACCAAGTTTACTAGGTTGCACTGGGGTACACGTGTAACACCTGGTGTAGATCCTCAGAACTATTTATATATGTGCAACATACAAATTGGCAGACAACGCTTGCTAAAGGCATTAGTTTTTAAATTAATTGTACAAGAAGCTTAGCAATAGAACATGACAATGAATTTTGAAGTTTTGAATATCATAAAATCGCATTTTCACTTCACTTTACAATCTGGGTTTTAAAAATAGAACATAGACAAGTGTTTGACACAATGAACTGAAAATAAAATTTCAAAATTAATGACATATATCGATATCTCATGTGAATATCCTGTATATGTATTCAGTTTTCAGTGACAAAAATACATCCATTTTTGGTGTCAAAAGTACATGAGTCAAATAGTAGCAAAGGTTGTCATTGCAGACCTCAAAATTGGAGAAGAGAGGCTGGTTATCATGATCATTAAGAATCTATTTGCAGACAACTTTAACAGACAAGGGAAAATTGCATTGAAGGCAACTGAGAGAACCTAGAGGGCGGCTGCATTAATCAAAGATTACTTGAGAGGATCCCCATCCCTAAGTTAGATGGGGTCAGCGAATATTTTAAACTCAAAGCTCAAAGCTATCATTTTGTTTCTGGTTTAAATCCTAAGGAAATTATCAAAGCTTTCGGTTTGGTAATTTACACCAAGGAGGGCTAGCCTTTGATTGGCAGCAAATGATGGAATGAGGATGATCAGTCAGAAATAACTACTGAGGACTAACTATGAAAACCTCTTATCATAATTTTAAGGCTTATGGCAAAATGGTTACTTGTTGGCTCTCAAAACTCCAAAGTCGCAAGACGCCATGACTTTCTGCTCAAGGGAATTCTCCTAACTAGTTTAATTGTTGAAATCATCTCCCCTCGGTGTGTTGTTGCTATACATATTGGTGGTATAAAGGAATCAATCAGATGTATGTTAAAGCCTTGAGGCTGTCATTCAACAAGCAGAGGCTTCTTTGGACATTGTTAGGGTCGCCTTGAGGCACAACTACCTCTAAAATACTTTAACAATCAAAATTCGTCAAAATTAAGTATCCTCTTAACCCTATTACTGAATAGCCAAGGAGAAGAATGGTATACCTTGCTACCATTGCTGGTTTTCAACCAAAGATTGTGTTTTTAGCAATGGAGATATGATTCAAAGGACACAAGTGTGAATCCCCAGAAAGGATCCACGTGATTGAATTTGTGTATGTGGGTTGTAAATGGATGAAACTGAGAACATAGTGGCAATGGAGGTAAACTACCATAAGAGAACCAAGACAAGAAGAAATACCACCTTCCTTGCTGCTATGTTGGTAATCACCCAATACAAGACCTTGAGGCAAAAAACAAAGTAAAGAGAAAATTTGGTGATCATCGTCGATTTGGACAAAACTTTCTGAATAGATGCAAGGCTGATGATATCCACAGGCATAAAATGTTTTCCATTAGAAAACTCCTATGTATCAATGGCCAATTACAATGTGATGGAGGAAAAAAGGGCTGGAATCACTATTGGACTGCTATGAATTAAACTCTGATTCTTATATTGTGGCGTAAGCAGGGTTGATGTGGTTATATGAACACAATGGTTCGAGAATGTGGGAGAATTTGCTCATGAATTTGCATATGTACCTAAAAATTGAGAAAGGGCAGTAGCTGATTACTGTTAGAGGACTTCAATCCAGCGCGATTTCAATGCGTGTGTGAGTGACAGAGTTGGTGTTCAGTTGGTTGATAAAATTTTCCTGTTCAAAAACCATTCCTAGGATTTTGGAAGCACTTAACAGCATCCCTATTCTATGACCTGACCACCTCCCACATAATTAGATAGCCAATGCTTTAATTCTCTCAGAAAATAAAACGGATAAAGAGCACCATTGTGGGTAGGCAAAAAAATCTACTAACCTGTGAGGGAACGTGAGATCCTTAGTCATGGGAACAGTGACAATGTGCCTTCTCGCATCGACACCAGCCTTCTGCATGGCACCACCTAGATCAGTGGCCTTCCCCACACCAACACCCACCTTGCCCTTCCTATCACCCACCACCATGACAGCCCTGAATCGACTGTACCTCCCTCCCTTAACCACCTTTGTCACCCTCCTGACCTGCACCACCTGCTCCTCAAACCCATCCCTTATCCTCTCTACCTTCCTCCATCCTTTTTCAGAGAATTTCTTATCCATCACATCCACATCATTTCCTAACACACTGATTCCACTGTAGGCAGGCCCATATAGAGCCTCGTAGGCTGCAGCAATTTCTAGTTCCGACTCTTCGGGCTCGTCGTCAAAGTAACTACTACTAAATGGGGCTTCTGGTTTTTCTTGTTCGTCTTCTTCTTCTTCTTGTGGGTCTTCTTTTGTTTCTTCTTCTCCTTCGAAGGAAAAGAATGCCATTGTTCTTGACAGGGGAATTGGAAATTGGCATTGGAAGGAAATTGTCGTTGTGTGTGGGGATATAGACCATTTTGAATGTGAAAAGAAGTGGATGTAGAGGACAATTTAGTGCAAGCGGTGTTTGGGATGAAAGGGATAGCGAAACTTGTACAGATGGAGGCCGTGGCCATGATTACAGAGGCGTGGTGGCCGCTCTCGTATCTGTCTTCCTCGCGGATAAGTTGTGCTTCTGAACTTGTATGAAATGAAATGAAATGAAATGAAAGATTTTAATGACGTCCACGAGACTAAAGAGTCTATGGGACCACAGAAACAATTATTTTAATCAGATTTCAGACTCCTTTCAATATCCGCTCTTCGGCTGTGAATCTTGAGGATGAAGCCTGCTGTCGCTTGAAGCTTTGTTCCTTCGAAGAGTTCCTCTAGTCTGTCCACCTTCAGGTTGTTTTTGTACTGAATACGGATATCATCATATGCTGAACACTCCATGACAAAATGCCATTCTGTCTCGACGACCCCTTTGCTGCAGAAGAGACAAATTCTCCTTTCCCAATCTTCCTTTGGAATAGTCCATCTACCAGTTTCACATCGAAGATGATGCGATCCAGTTCTTAACTGCGCCACTAGAATCTTTGCTTTACCCTTGATAGTTGCCCCTAGATAAGCTTTTTCATCATGTTCCCCAGTGGGATTGAATTCTCTAATATAATGTGCTTTCTTTCGACCAATCTGACCCGTCCACATGGCAGTCCTGAACTTTTCTATCACATAATTTTTTATTTCCCTATTGCTGTTAGGACACTCCTGCATGTTGATGCCCCATTTGTACATCCATTTAGTATTCTGATTCATCCAGGTTTTCTTTCTGCGTTCCAAAGTGTCGTCTACAACTATTTTGGGCCAGCGAAGGTTGTCCATGTTTTCAACTTTTTTCAGATAGCTTATCATCCGAGATATTGCCGAAGCTTCCAACGAGAAAGAACCCGCTTCAGCCAACAAGATCTCATAAGGAACAGTTGATTTGACTTTAAGGGAGCTTGTGATTAGATGTTTCTGGATTCTTTCTATCTGTCTCCACCCGTGATTTGACATGCTACTTCCCCAAACTTCGCAGCCATATAGAACAACCGGAGTGACCAACAATCCAAAAAGGGTTTTTAGTTTTCCAGTCCCAAAGTTCACTTTCCTGCACCTATTGTTTTGAAGTAGGAAAGATGCTTTCCAATTTCCCTGTATCCTTTTTGCTTTACAAGTCTCCCAGCTAAGTTTGTGGTGAAAGTCAATCCCAAGATATTTGTATTCAGTGACTATTTCTAAAGGGCTCCCCTCAAAAAGGAAGATGTTTTGTCTCTCTTTCCTTTTCAAGGTGAAAATCATGATTTTTGTTTTGCTGGTGTTCACTTGCATCTCGACTTATTGGTTTCTGTTTGGTTGGGTTATAATAATCTAAGCCGATTAGTAGTTCATTTTCGTATCTTTGATAAAATGGCTTTAGATAAACGAGAACCCTACATCTATCGACTCTAGACATTGCAATGGTTAAATTTCATTAAAAAATGAAATTGGACCCAATTGCATCAAGAATATTTTGTGACACCCCACTAAACCACTAAAACAATCCGAGGGGTTACGGTGTAATGGTAAATATAGCTAAACGTAAGAGTGATAATTGATTCAAATTTTTGGAATGGTTTTGTTATGTTCACGCGTTAAATTTGACTGTTATTTAGACGTTTTTTTGTGATTTTAGACATAAAATACTTGCAAATATTTTATAAAACTGTCATATGCGACTTGCATATTTAAAATGTGACCGTCAATTTTTATATACATTCATATGTAAATTATATTAATATATATTAAACATAGTTAAATAAATATGAAATAGTCATTTATAAATTTTATAAGTAATGTATAAATACCATTGTTTTGTATTTTTGACCAATCAACATTAAAAATTTACCATCACTTGAAAATTGTTTGACAAGCATAGGCGGCCGTCAAATTTAACCCCTATTTATGTTATATTAAGGGACTTTGGCTCCAATTTGTGTGTAGAGTTGGGTGGCCCTAATAATGTAGCATGACACTTTGCAAGAATACAATAAAAAGAGGGGGTGACCCGAATAGTGTGTTGTTTTATTTTCGACATGTTTATTTTTTCCATGACTGTAGCAATACAATTCTAGTTTTTTAGAATTTGTACCATTATAGTTTTGTTCACATCTGGTAGGGCCCTTTTGACACTTGTTTCAAGTCCCCAAGATTTGTGACCCCTCTGTCAATTTTGATTGTTTGTTGTGTGTGGGCATGCACGTTAATAAGGTTTTAATTTGAATTAAAGAATTTTATAAATACATAAGTGTATTAGTACATTTATGATAACAAAACATGCAATCATAGACATTTATTTAAGTTGTAAAAGTCTGGACTTTTTTTTCAAGAAACATCCCCATATCAAATGCAAATTTCAAGAATTTAGAGAAGACCATATGCATTTACTTGTTGCATTGATTAGATCATTGAAAAATGATAACTTGTTTGGGGCAGGTTACATTCAATGGATTGATTACCCAATTGTATTATACTTTTTGTGGTGTTTGTCAATCTATTAAATATCCTAGGGGCTTGATAATAATGGAGGGATTACACGTGTCCCCATTAACTTAGTCCAATTTTACGAGTATTTAAGGTGTTGAGGACATATTAGGGCTTGAGGAAGAAGGGCATTTTCCCAATCGCTCATAGTGAATCATGGGAAAGCAAGGTTTTGGAGCATTGATGAAAACAAACGAGGGTTATCAAATTAATTTTACACCATTTGATAGTTTTTATAACCATATTTATATATTTTTGTCATTCCGCTAAAAGGAGTGCTTCGGTTCTAGTTGAGGTTCTTTGTTCATGTTGATTTTTTAGGTTTGCTTCATCCCAATGTCTGAACTTGTTTTTCATTGTTTGTTCTTGACATATGTCTCTCAAATTGTGACAAAATATATATCACTCTAAAATGTTACTTCTCTCAAACATTTCAATTATTCTGATTTTTTCAAGCTCCTAGAATATTACAGGTATATTTATTCATGCAATTAGGTATGATTTACTTATTTATATTGTTTAAACTTAATCACGAGTAGATGTGGTTAGTTGTAGTGCATTAATATTATAAAACCACTTCTTACATCTACATTTATATGAACCCAAGCCTTACACACCCTTAGGATTTCCCTTTTTGGTAAACCTACATTGCTTGTAGCCTCTAGGTTAAATCTTTCATCTTTGTTGGTAGATTTGATTATTCTAAGTCTTGTTTTATTTATTTGTTCCAAATCATTTTATTCATAGATATTGTGGGTTGTATTGATTGTTGATTGTTCTCTACATCTTATATTTTTACACAATCCAAATTAATTTGATCCAAGATTCCAATTAGAATAAGTGTTAGGATAAATTTAAATTCAATTGATTTTGTTGAAATTCCTTTTATTAATCTTAGAATTTATGTGAAATGGAAAATTGTTACTATAAATAATGTTTATAATAGTCCTGAATTTGTAGTTTCTCTTCCTTGATACTCATACAATTTTTCTCAAATTCTTATAGAATGTGAGAGTAGTAAAAGGAAACAAGTTGTTTTAGATGACATAGAAATACTTCAAGACCTTGTTGACCTTAGAGTATTTTTGTAAAACCCTAATGAAATCAATAGCTTGATAAATGTATTCAAACAATTTCAATCTCAACCCAAACGCAACAAGCTAACAATTGTGTTATTTTATAACACAAGGCATGTAAGGTAAACTATGGATACTTGAATACTAACAACGATGATCATGTACTTAAGGGATCACCTTCTTTGCCTACTCATGTAGTCATTTATCATATCTATTATAATTATATTTCTCCTCATGTTTCCACTATTGTTAATGTTTTCCTACTTAACCTACTTTGGTTGATTCTCATGTTCATCTAGTATTTCCTCCTCCTCAATGTCTTCCAAATTCTCAACTTTCTTCTTGATTGCCTTATATTTCTCACATTGCTTCACAATTTTATTCTTTGTGTAATGTTTCTAGTCCAACTTGTTCTACTACTACTTGTATCCTTCCTTCTAAAATGACTGTAATGATGGATCTCGTGTGTTACTTGTAAAATCAAATGAAGGTGTTAACCCAAGGTACTCTAAATCCATTTTATAACATAATTTCTAATGATATATTACTCAACCCTTTGGTTTGTGAAGTGATTGCTTGTTTTTTTCAAGTGGTATTTGTGGTTCTAAATTTTGAATTATCTAATGGGTGTAGACACAAAATCACGCACTTTGGGTAATTATTTAGTCCTAATTACATACTACTATTTACATGATTCCTAAGTACGAAAAGTAATGATTAACCCATGTCTTTGGCCACCTTTCTTTGTTTTATGCTTATGCTTTCAGTCTTGCACTCTTACTTGCTCAGTTGTCTTTTCACCTTTCGGCATTTGTCATTCTAGACACTAGCACCCAGCCAGGACATTAGCGTCAAGCACCCCCGTCCCCTCTGGGTGTCCTTGTCCTCTTTGTACTTTGGTCACACTTTTTAGGTCCTTTATAGCCGTTTGAACCTCAAATCTTTTTGGTAGTCGACCTTTTCAGGGTTAATTATGAAATTCAAGCAAGGAATCATATAAATATAAAGTTATGTGATCATAATAAAGGACCAAACACTAAGCACTATCTATCACCACATAAAGTTACATCCATCAAAGAATTTATAGCTCTATTTCCATCCATCTAGCTCTATCAAAAGGGACAAAGGTTGGTTCATCTCGCATTACATTTCATAGGAGGGGAGTATATTGTTTCCACGCACACATTATTTGCATTCTACATCTAGCTATGTGCTTGCTTTACTTCAAGTGTGACATGCACAAGAGCAACTGAGCATAATTCCGCACACACACATAGAACTACATTAGCTATGAGATGTAGTGCAGTGCTCAGTTGTAAGTTCACCATTGTGGCAGCTAAGGACAATCTGACCCCTCATTTTGCATCTTTCTTTTTAGGATTTGATGTCTATTTGAGGGTTTTATAGGTGTATCCTTTGTTGTAAGTTTTACAATGACCTCGGAGATCCAAGTGCGACATACAAGTGATAAAAGGAAAACAAGTGTGAACCTCTTGTGACACCTCATAGAAGGTTTTCTAAGCATCTACGTAGACCAAGGCGCCCACGGCGCCCCATCCCCCTCCAAGTGCCCCAACCCAATCAGGCCCTCCATGTCTATAATTTTCTAGGATTACGTGCAACGGTCTTCCATATCTATTCATCCACCACCACTACGACATGATCTAGCAACCTCTACGAATCAGCTAAGGCTCTTCTAACCCTCTTTGTATTTAGGGTTTCATACTTTATTGTTTAGTTGTTTGTGTTAATTTTTGTATTTCATTATTTATTTATTTATTGTTGCCATAACATTTAGATTATGTTATAATATTACATTTTAGCATAATCAATGGAAAAGGAGATCCATCTTGCCATATCATGCCATTTTATGCTTCTTACTTAGAATTTGCACATGATGATAAAATTTTGACCAAGTTATTTCCTATAAGTTTGAAGGATTATGCACTTGATTAGGTTTTACACTTAACATTATGGATCCATACACGCTTTTACCATACTAGATGATTATTTTCTTGTATATATTTTGTTTACACCCTAATTAATTTCTAGATGTTGTAAATGTACAATAATAAGAAGGATGTAAGGGTTGCCAATAGGTAGACAATTATGACATAATTAACTCCCAATATGAATTATACATGACCAAAATAATACATTCAAACATGAAATGATTAACAAAATATTGTTAAACATTAAATATTGATTAAAACACAAGAGGAGAGACAAACTTGATTATTTAGGATGATTTGGGAATGATTTGGATATACGGGAAATGAAACAAGAAGATGTGGGACTCGGATTATGCATTAGAGATTTTAGAACTAAAAATTGAGTGGGTGCAAGACGGTATGGATTATGTACATTCTAGGGAGGATGTGTATGATCCAAGATAGGAGTTGTATGATTTTAGACCCTATGATAATTTGGGTCTACAACTTCATGTGTGCTTCACTTGCATAGAAATAGTGTTTGATATATGTCACTCTTTCTCACACAACTTCGGGATGATTGTTGATAACTTGCGATAAAGTGGAAAACCTAAGAACTGTAGACACTCAAATTTGGCAATATATCTTTTACAATGCTAATCTTGACATTACACACTTGTATGGACAAATGCACTCTCCTCACTCTTGCTTAGCACACCCTAATAGCACTTCATGTACTTGTTTATCTTTGCACACCTCTATGACAATTGTTTTGAAACCTAATTACACAAAATACATATAGAAACATCCATGCTTATGCCCATAAATTCAAAATGTGTTTTTCTCTCTCCTATCTAAAATTGTTAGTCTTGGTTAGGTTGTGAAAATCTACATACCAACCCTACCATATAGTTTTGGACCGACATGTTGTGCATTAATTCTTTCAATTCCATCACCTTCATATGAACAAACACACCCCTTTGGTCGGCCTTTCATGTCATAACACCCTTCGAAAGCATATATAAGCAAGTAAATCATACCTCATTTAAGAAACCCAAGTACTTTATGAACTCCTCATGTAAAAGCTAGCACTAAAGGCACTCAAAGCTCCCTAAACAATGAAATAACTCATACACATCCATTAGGGTAGCACCCTCCACTAGTCTGAAGTCTCCTTATAGGTTTAGGAGTCTCCATTTTCATCATACAAACAAGCAAAGTGACCCTTCCCAAGCATTTGAGCAAGTGTGAAACTCAAGTACAAGACATTGTCAAAGCACAATTGTCAAATTATGATTGCACTACAATATATATCACATGTTAGGAGAATAACATGTGGTTTGAGGCCTATTTAGAGTAGTGCATACATTTTCAATGCAAAGGGGTGTCCACAACCCAACTAAATTTGTTTTGCAAGAACTACTTACACTACAAGGGTTTGAGGGTTTGAATAGAGTTTACAAAGTCATTCTAAAGGTGAGCGAAGAAGACCAATAGACAACGATACATATTTCCAGGTGAGCGAACAAACACTCGGGAAGTTTTAGACCCAGTTTCAAGCATGTCCAAGAGCTTACAAAAGGGTCGGGATCGTGCAGACACTATTAACTAAGTTGCACGACCAGCTTTTAACCAGCTCAATTTCAAGTCATAGTTTCATAGACGAAGCATTTCCAATTCCAAATCTATCTATTCCTACACTCAGACCACCCATACCCCTTAAAGTCCATACAAATCAACTAAGTGCACTATCTCCCTTATGTTTTGACATTGTTAAGTAGTTAGTCATTTTAAAAGCTTTATTCTTATTTGTGTAATTAATGTTGGAAGTTAATTAAATCGAATAATCACTTGTAACATTATTCATCCTTTTTTATGTATGTTAAATAAAACATTTCTTAAAATTAAAAAAATTGAAATCACAACCCACATAACCTTTCATCGAGCATTAGCTAATAAAAGGAAAAAAACATGTGTGTGTGCACACGTGTGTTTGAGGCTAGACCACCCTTGGTGGTCAAAATCCCTATTGTTGAAGTAATCAAAGTGTTGCATGACATATCCTCATTATGTAAATCAAGCCTCATATAGTTCTCCTAGGTGTTTATGCAAGTGTGTATAACTAATCGACCCCCTTAGGGTGCCTAATGTCTCTTGGCATCAAGATAGTGGGTTAAATGTGTAGTATTTAATGTACCCAACATTACAATAGTGAGATCTAGTGTGTCTCAACTATGTGACCTAACCCTTTGTTAATTGAAACCCTTATGCAATTCTTGGAATGACTTTTCTCTTGTTAAGACATGATTCTATGATCTTTGCATGCTTGTAAATGGATAAATCTAAACTCTTTGACCTAGTGAGTGCTTCAAACTTGTAGTAGGGATTTCCCTATATGAAGTGCAACTTATTAGAGAAGATTTAGGGACGTTTTTAGTGATTTTGGAATGAAGTTTGCAATAAAATCTTATAAGAATTCCAGGCGAGTTATAAAGTGATAATGAATTTCTTATATAGCCTTTTATAGGTGAGATATTCTAATAAGGTTGAACCTAGGAAGATGAAATGACCCAAAGAATGATTTTAAATTGAAAATAGAGTCGGAGTTTGTGAAGGGATGGAACTATATAGGTCGACCAAAACTAAACCCTACATCTTGAACCTTGCATACAATTTTAGATTAGAGAGAGAAACATCAAAACTAAAATTTGTGTCATGAATATTAGATGTTTTATGTTGTTTTGATGAAATAATATTCCCATAATTGACAATAGAGCATTGTGTAAAGATAAGAAATTTGTATAATGGATAAAGAGATGAGGAGATTGGATTTCAAATGTGAGAATTTGTCTTAACAAGGATACAAGGTCAAACTTGGCATTACATAAGGATAAGTTACCATATTTGTGTAATTAAAAATCACACGCTTAAATGAAAAACACACTTGAGTGTGCACACACACTTTACCTTCACTCAAAGGGACTTCGTGATGTGTTAGTGTTGGCATGCTCCATGATGAAACTTGCAACACAAAGTGTAGTCAATGTCTATAATAGAAACTAAACTTTAACTCAAAATATAGATAATGCTTGTAACTTTTCAACATTACAAAAATACACAAAGTAGATGTAAGACATAAAAGGAATACACTTATTAATTTTACGGAGGGAGGAGCTCCCATTATTTGTGTGTCTTAGAGATTTGGAATTTTCTTGTGATGATATCGAGGATTGGGGTGATCGGTCTCCAATTTGTGCCATAGGAGATAGTAGAGAGGAGGAAGGATTAGACTATGAAGAATCCATGTGCTTTGATTCCTTCCCCATTTGAGAATTCAATTAGAGAGAAGGAAAAAGTTTTCTATGAAGCTCACAATTTTGCATCGATGTTTTCATTATTTGGGAATCTAGTGAGAGAAGAGGAACTATCATTATGTGAAGCTCATAATGTTACTTCAACGCTTTCCACTAAACCCACGAACCACACCATTGTAAACAGATCTAGGCCCAATTTGGTCCAACTTGAAAAATATAGACCTTGGAAGGAATGGACATTGTCATGCCCCCATAAGGTGTTATTGTGTCTAAATTGATTATGTAAAATTTTTGAAACATTGAAGGGGAGAAGGAGGCCCATGCCCCCAAACCCAATTTTGTAATCAAATTTGAATAGTATTGTAAAGAAGTAATTAAGTACTCAAGCCCGGTAATATGATTTGAATTGTGTCATTTGTGTCTATAATTATTTATAAATCTTGTAAAAATATGATAGAATCTATAAATTAAAAATTTGAGTTGAATTGCCCTTTGTCGGGAATGCATAAAATGGTCAAGACCATACCATGTTCCTAACTATACTATATGGTTTTGAAATTGTTTAAATTATACCACATTCTAGTATCTATGACCTTTTGTAAGGATTTGAGCCCTACGAAAAATTGTTATTGTATCTTATAATATGTCTATAGCTTATGAAATGCCATGTTGAATGTGTCCTCTTTTGAAAAATTAGTGATAAAACATTTGAGTACATTGCTCAAAATAATAGATGTGTACCCTTAATTAATATATCTAATAACATGTGTAGGATCACATAGAAGGTCGATATGGTGGCCACTGTGAGAATTGTTACATGCAAAGGGTTGCACATGGTCGAAACCGTGGCATAGAGAATAAGTAACATGTAACTAATAATATAAGAAATAATAAATGTGTAAAGAAACTAGTGATAACTTGTAAATAATGGAAAAACCTAAAAATGGAAGAAACATGCAATAAAAAGCAAACCAGATTCTTCCTTCGCGTTTCCTTGCAACCTCGGATGAGATGGTTGAAGTGTGGAGTGAAGTACCAAGCTTGTTGAATCTCCTTGATGGATTTGTATGTGGATGCTCCAAATGTGACTTTGAATGGAAGAAACTCAGTCTATGAGCAAGTGGATGAGTGATGAGCTTGTTGATCAAATGGGTAGCCTAATAACATATGAATTTAAGTGGAAATTGGACAGAGTAATGTTGCAAAATGCCTTAAGCTTCCAAGAGATGATTTGTGAAGGGATGAGCCTCTTATTTATAGTTGAAGGAGAGGCCATGGATTGTGGATCAAGCTTTGAATAAGTTGCAGGTTAATGAATGCATTTTCCTGATTTAGCATGTTGATTTGGTTTGTGTAGTTGGTTGAGTTTGAATAATAATTTAAGAGGATTTATTTCAAATTGGTTGGCTCTTGATTTTATTCCAAAGTTGGTTATATGTGAATATTTAGCTTCCTCTTTTGTAGGGTTCTAGAACTTGAGTGAGTGAGCTAGTGAAGTGGAGTTGAGTGGAAGGTGAGTGGATATTTAATTTTTATTTTATTTAAATAGCTAATTAAATTAGCTAAGGAGTGTAAGTGTATTTTTATGCATGATAGAATTAATTAAATTAATTCTAGTGAGATGTGGGTGAATATTAATTCAAATAGCAATGTGCAAAGGGTAGTATGTAATTTTAGGGTGTTTACATTTGCCCCTCTTTAAACTATTATTACGGAGCAATAGCATTTTAAAGATAGTAAACACATGTAAATCAATGAATGGATGATAGAGAAGTGTGATGGATCACTGATTTTCCCCAATGAAGCATTTGGATGCTCCATCGAGTTAGAAATGGTGTTAAGGAGTGCCCCCTCAGCGGGTGGGTGATGTGATGAAGCGGTGGACATATGTTTGATGGGATGAGAGAGAGCCACAAAAAAATGAGAAGAAAGGGCATAGAAAATGATTCATGAAGGTGTAAAGTGTAGGCACAAAATCACGCACTTTGGGTAATTATCTAGTCTTGATCGCATACTACTATTCATATGGTTCCTAAGTAAGAAAAGTAATGATTAACCTATGTCTTTGGCTATCTTTTGTTGCTTTATGCTTATTCTTTTAGTCTTACACTCTTGGTTTCTCAATCTATCTTTTTACCTTTTGGCATTTTTCATTTTGGACACCAGCGCCTACCAAGATGCCAATGTTAGGCACCCTTGTCCTCTTTGTATTTTGGTCACACTTTTTAGGTCCTTTCTAGCAATTTGAGCATATTATCTTTTTGGTAGTTCACATTTTCAAGGTTAATTACAAAATTCAAGCAGGGGAATCATATAAATATAAAGTTATGTGATCATAATAAGGAGCAAGCACTAAGCACTATTTATCACCACCTAAGGTTGCATCCATCAAGGCATCTAGAGCTCCATTTGCATCCATCTAGCTCCATCACAAGGGACAAAGGCTGGTTATTCCGCATCACACTTCGTAGGAGTGGAATTTACTGTATCCATGCACACATTATTTACAATCTACATCTAGCTACTTGTTCGCTACTCACAAGGTGTTACATGCACAAGAGTAACCTAGGGCATAATTCCACACACACCACACAAAACTACATTGGGTCTGAGATGTAGTGCAATGATCAATAGTAATTCCATCATTGTGGCAGTTGAGGACAGTCTGACCCCCATTTTTGCATCTTTCTTTTTTAGGATTTGATGTCTATTTAAGGGTTTTACAGGTGCTTTCTTCATTGCAGGTTTACATTGACCTTGGTGATCTTACAGTGGCCTTGAGGAGATCAAAGGTGAATAAGTGAGAACCACTTGCGACACCTCAGAGGAGGTTTTCCAAGCATCTACATAGACTAGGGCACCCAGAAACTAGACTATAGTGCCTCGAGCGTCCCCATCCTCTCTCTCTAGGCGCCCCAATCCACTTAAATCACTTTGATATGCATTTCTCCAAGCTCATGTATGGCCAGTCGGTGCTTCGTATTCCTCTAGTCTCCAACTCTGTGTAATTTCCAAAAATTTGTGAATCGCTTAAGGCTCTTCTAATCCTCTTTGTAATTAGGGTTTCATTATCTATTGCTTAGTTGTTTGGGCATTATTTCATTGTTTCATTTATTTACTACAAACTTACATTAAAAAGGGCTATTATTTACATTTTAGCATAATCAAAAAGAACATAATTAGGGTTTAGTTAGGGAAATTAGGGTTAGAAGAAGGGTTTAAATAGAAGGGTGGGAGGGTAGCAAAACTTAGTGATCATTTTTACTATTGGATCCCTTTATACCTTTGAGTGATTTTGAAGCTTTGGATTATGGGAGAGTTGGCTTTGCTTACATTATGCACATGTCACACAAATTGAGTATGATTATACATACGAGGACCTAATTACACTACCCCGTATGTAGGCTTGGATTTTGAATTTTGAAGTGCATTTAATGTTAGTTTAGGCTAGGATAAAAGAGAAAAGAAACGCTAATATATGCACTTAAGTGTGCTAGCATTACTGCAAAAGTGCGCCAACGCGAAATTAAGTGCATCTCATGCTTTATGAAGTTTGTTTGCATGAAAAAATGTACTAACATGCATGTAGGTTTGTTAGCACTAAATTAGGTGTACTAGCATGAAGGTAGATGTGCTAGTGTGAAATCAGGTGTGTTAGCATGAGTTGAGAGGAAAACTTAGATTTTTGTTGGATTTTTTTGAGAAAATGAGTTAAGAAAAGGTTGTTAGCAAAGTGTAGCAAGTGTTTGGAATGTTTATAGAATATTTTAGGTATGTTGGATGTGAGAGAGATACATTCTCATTTGAGAGCGTACAAGAGGAGGATGACACACATCGAGTAGAGGGCTATATGGGTGGTACTACAAGTGACATGCCTAGCGCATGCGAATGGATGTTGAACGCAAGAGACTAGATCATGCCACCGTTAACAATATTAGTAGAGAGGTGGCATAGTGATTCATATACATTCCAACTACTTGACAAGAAAAGGTGTCGGTGACTATGGAGGAAATTTATCATATTCTTAGAGTTCGATGAGGAGGAGGTTGATAGAGTGGGAGCACATTCAGGTGCATATTCGAGCTCACATACAAACTTTTTTTGGAGGAGAGGGTATTTATAGAGTGTTGGCATATAATTTTACACGTATGAAAAATATGTCAATAGTGTGAAGGGGAAAAAGTCCCTCCTCAATGATGGGTGAGGTTGCCCTTATTGAAAACCAAAATTTTATTTACAACTATACATTCAAAATAGTGTTTTTGGGGGTTTTATGGAAGAAAAGAAGTAGATAGAAAAAGAGGAAAGAAAAGGAGTTAAATAGAATGTAGGAAAGAATGAATGAAAGTGAGAAACAGTGCATGCAAGATTAAGCAAATACAAATCATAAACTCATATACACCTTAGAAATAAACATAGTGAATGACAATTGAAAAGAAGACATCATATCTATAGAGAGTAAGAGTTTTCACATTCATTAGACATAAGAATAACAAATTCTTAAGAAAGGAAACACATATAAGATACAAAGCTCTCTATAAATGTTCCTTTATTCCTCTTCAAACAAGAACACAAAGTTTCTTACTATCTCTCTACAAATAATATTTCTCCTTGCTCCAAAATTCCCCTTATAAATGAGCTCTAACTTGCTTTTATAACCCAAAAGTTGGTTAAAAGTAGTTAGGGTTTACATGACATCACTTTAGGGCACAATTAGGTCACATTATAATTTATAAATTTATTTTAATAAAGTAAAGTCACTTTATTAAAATAACACAACTTTATCACATAAGTGACCTAATTATAATTATTTATTACAACAATAAAGTGGGTACATGTGGACCCCACTTGGACAATGACATGACAAAATAAGATATTGACACATGGATTCACTATGACACTTAGGATTAGTGCCTTACCCATAAAAATGAATAAAACTCCATATCCAACCCCTCATTAAATTACTATTTGAACATAAAAACCTAGAAGCAAAAACATCTTCTTCCATGGGTTCTCTCTACACCGGGGAAGGTCATTTACATGATTAACTCATGTTACAAACAATTTTAATTGTTTCATCTATTGGAAGATATATTAATCATAACATTATCATATATTCACCTTCTTCACCTATCATGATGTTAGGCACTGGAAAATGTCTAAGTATTGAAGTATGCATTGATACGCGAGCACGTAGATAGGCTACATAAGAAACACATGGAAGATGAGCGCGTTGGAGGAAAGGATTTGCGCGCAGAGCAAAAAGGAGATACGCACAAGAATCACTACAGGGAAGGTAGAAAACTTAGTGAATTTTGGTATGTAGTGCTAAGAATAGACATGGAGTGATGAGCATGCATTATATGAATACAAGAAGACTTGGAGGATACGCAAGAGCTATTTTGAGAACAAGAAGAAGATCAAGAGTCATGCAAAGTTTGAGCTAATAATAGGATTAGAACTAGAGTTAATTATAGGTAATATATTGTTAGGTGAATCTTGCATGCTTCTTGATTACCTTTGTAAGCGGTGCATGGCTATTTTGAGCATGCATCCTATTTTGAGAATGCATGAGAAATGAAGGTCAAATTCCCACCCCTTATATATATGTATTGATTTACATGGTTTTAAGAGATGTGTGTGTGTGTGTGTGTGTGTGTGTGTGTGTTTTGGTGAGGGTCATGACTACTAGTGTTTGGATTATGAAAAAATTATGTCGTTGGTATGATGCGCGCATCAATTTGTAATGATACTTTTGATGTATTCAACTACTATGTTTTATGATGACTCAATATAATGGAACGTTATGGTTGGAAATTGATTGTTGATGTTACTTCTCAAGATTATTACATTGTAAATCTGGTATTAATTTTTATATGATCTGTAAGTCCTTTATTATGTGTGTTTCCAACTTGAGTTCATGGATCTGATTGTTAGAATGGATTATGCACTTTGGGATCTGTTTATTATGAACATGCATGCTAACATCATGGTAAGACAGTAACAAAGAGGGACCTGGTATCTTTGTGTGCTTTGGGTGGGCGCTCAGATCTATCTGAGTGATGTGCCAGTGCGTATAGGGTTTGTGTGGGAAAATAAGACTAAATTTTGGTTTTGTTGTCATGACCTCTTTTCAAATAGTTTATCATGATGTTGCATAATGATGGTGTATCGGTTGACTCTTACGTCCATTGAAGATTGGGTGATTAATGGATAAGATTAGTTTACACAGAGATATAGTACTGGACCTGATTTCAATGCACATAAGTGGGTTGAAGAACATCTTTATCATGAGCTCTATGAGTTGTTCTTTTGTTGTTTTCCAATAGAGTTGTATAAGTGGTTGTCAGCATATGCATCAAATAAAATATAGTATTATAGGTCGAGGACTTGGGCGTAGGAAGAGTATCAGGCTTTGTTTGATGTTGATGAACCTTGGATGCATGTTGTGGATCATTGGTGTCCTGGTGTTGTACGTAGTTATACTTTGGAGTATGTGGTTTCTATGTATACTTGTCCGGAAGTTGCTTTGAGTTTGAATTCTTGCACGAACCTAGAGGATCTTACCTTCGTATCATTCCTTTGTCTATTAAGATCTTGATGGTGGTGTTGAGCTTAGAGCACCTTCCTATGGCTAGCTAAACACCCCACCGCGTGTAGGGGCGTAGGTAGGTGTGGTGAAAGATGTTGGACCTTACGGCGAAAAGGCGAGAAAGGAAAGGTGGCTTGAGTATAATGAGGCGTGGGAGAGGGAATTGGTGAAGAAGCACAATATTGAGGAGTCTGTGGAGTTGCGAGAGGATGATGTCTCATAAAGGATTTGAAGCTCATGTGGAAGATGTAGAGTTGGAGCATCAGGCTCTCCCCGCTTAGGAAAGTGCAGTAGAGAATCCCCTTTGGCTTTTGATGAGAGCACGTCTAATGAAGAAAGATTAAGGACCACGGGCACGCATCTGATCCCACTTAGTGACCTAGCCCTTGCGCTTGGTGTTCGAGTTCTAGAAGTAACTATTGATATGCGAGATGCGTGTAGGTAATCTAGTGGCTTCGTGAGTTATCATTTTCTATTGAATACGAGTTTCATCGACAACATCTATGACATCACAAACGACAACATATTTGTTGTTTAGAGGACCGATTGGAGGGGTGTTTTCGAGCATTATAAGGATAGAGTGTGGGCATGCAAAACATTAGGAACACTTCGGAAGCACTACAACTTCTCAAACTATTAGAGTTCAATTTAGTACTACTATTGGAATGTAAGGAAGTTCATCCATTGGCCGGGCTCCTGCTGTAGGAGGTGGTTCAAGAGGATCAGGAGGCTTGGGATCAAGTGGATCGGTGGTTTTTGTAGTGGAGGAAATACTAGTGGCGGTCCCGGTTCTAGATCTAGATGACAAGGCCCACATCCCCAACAATCCCCACATCAACCTCAATAGGTGTTTTATGAGATGTCTCTTCACTTTCCATAATATAAAGGTATTGAAGATGTTGCAGAACATGTACACAAGTGTGAACTGTTATGGCACGCTAAAGGAATCACTGCTCTAGATAAGAAGTCAAGTCAGGTTTACTTCTACTCTTCGAGGCGCACAAATAGCTGGTGTATAAAGTATGATCTCGCACTAGACTGAGTCGATTATGATGTTTTACGTTCGACGTTTTTGGTTGAGTTCCATATCCTTGAGTTTGAACAAAAGAGTATCAACACACTTAAGGACATTAAGCATGGCTTATCGAAAGCATTTGGGAGTATGACGCGTATTTTAAAAAAATTTCGTTAAAGTTATCTTATGACATACATCCTAGCCAATAAGCACAATGGTTTATTAGTGGGCTATTGAAACCTTCCCGAGAAGAGCATTATCTCATAAGAATTTTGTAGACCCACTGTGCAACACCTTGGAGGCAAAATCTACACACCGAGGCAATTGGAGTATGGACACCAATGTGAGCCTATTTTTACAACATAGATTGTAGTTACGGTGAAACAATTAGAAAATATCTCTGCTAATTCAGGTGATGAGATGCGCGGGGGATTTGGTGTAGAAATTACGAGGTTGAAGAACACACTAAGGATAGCGCCCTCACAAGTCAGTGTGCGCCATGTTGCTGGACTATAATATTTGTCATTTGGACCATGATGTGAGTAGATATCCTCTTTTGCAATGTGCAATCCATAAGAATGTATCCATGTATTGTAATATTTGTAAAAATTATACTCATGATATGGTTAATTGTAGATTGATTGATCACATACATGAAGCCATCGAAAATGGTGTGCGCTAAGCTAGTGTAGCAAGTGGATCTAAGGAACAAAGAGAACAACATAATGAAGGGTGTAGTAATGGGGATAATAGGAATAGAGGATTCCGTGGTGGATACAGAGGCCGAGGTCGCAGCGGTGGCAGAGGAGAATTTCCTAGAGGAACTTGATTTACTTGTGGATCTCCTTACCATTATAACCGTGAATGCCCTCAAAATGTGGTTTTCTATTGGTGTGGAAAACAACATAAGTTTGAAGAATTCTTGTATTTATATGATCATACAAGAAAACAACACAAGCAAGATAAGGGAGTAACTATGATTAAGATATAACGCGTAGATGGAGATAAATGGATGTTGAAGGTTGGGTTGAATTCTAAATTACAACTTGTGTTAGTTACCACATGCACTGAGGTTGTGCATGTCCATGAGACTCTGAAGTACAAGCCACCTATAATGAAGCAAGAAGTGATTAATGCCAAGTACCCTGATGTTGAACATCAGAAAGAGGTTTACCTAGAGACTATGGATGTGATCAAGAATTTACAAGGAGAGATTCAGAGTTTAAAGGAGCAAGTGTGCGGAGGGTGGTTGAGAGAGAAGTACCACACATAGGATATGAGCATAAGAGGCAGATCCTTCACGTAAATATGCCTCCCCATAATCATGAGTATGAAAAGGAGATTACATTGAATGTGGTCATTGATGGATGGCTTTTGAGCAACATTCTTATAGATACAGGTGCAAAAGTTAATGTAATCACGTTGGATGCTTAGAATTAGATGGGCAGACCACCATTGCAACCTTCTTCAAATGTGTTGTATATGGTGAACATAACTAGGGATAATCCTATTGGGGTGTTAAAAGATGCTTTTGTTCTTGTTCGGATCCAAGTTTATTGGGGACTTTGAAGTATTGGAACTCGTAGAGGTAGATAGTTTCCCAACATTACTTGGGTGCCCCTGGTGTTATGCAAATAATGCAGATTTGTGCTTCAATAAGGGGTACATTAGCTTTGAGAACAAAGAAGAGCACACCATTATACCTTTGATAGATGTAAATGTTACTTTGCACATGTTGAGCCTTTAAGTGATGAGGACTTGAACATGATATATGTGTGTACAATCAGAGACCTTGAGGTGATTGATCCATCTAAGGAAGGAGTGATACAATGGGATGATGCTCATTCAGTTAGTGATACTACAAGTATTTCTTGTGACAACTAGGCACATGGAATGTATGAAGTAGTTGGACATGAGGTTAAGAATATAATTACTCACATGATCAGGCCATGCATGGTTAGGCACTTGAGTCATAACCAGGTACCTCGGTACACTGGTGAAGGGAACCCTGATGTATTTTTGTGCTCTAAGGAATCTCAGTGGAAGGATATTAGTTATAGAAGGAATATGTTTTTTATACCCTACGCGGGACAACAACATGTTTGTGGGCTACACACAGAGATAACCTATTAGAATGGTGAGAAGTGAGAATCACCCTTTCTATTAGGTTTCTAAGGATTAATGTACCTTCATAGATATGTGAATACCATGGGAAGGATTCTACTTCACACCACATTCAGAAGTGTGAGAGACTCTAGACGAGAGGCAAGAGGCCTTACCACCATCACTTTGGGTACATAAGTTCTATGCACCCCCTCAGCAGACTACACGCACGTGTGGTATGTCCATGTAGAGTTGACATAGGAGATAGTTAATTGGCAAGAGATGACCTCATATATGATTCATACTTTTATTACTTTTCTACTAAACCTCCAAATCATGAGGCACCGCTGCAGATTATGAAGCGACTTACTTTGGGAGATAATGCGAAGGCTGAGGAACTACTTTTAGACATGTTTAGAGAGTTGGATTTGGAGGTGCACCTTAACCTTGAAGAGACTCAAGAAGAAGAGATGGTCCATGTTTAGGAAGAAAAAGAAAAGGGTAATTTGGTATGCATGATAGATGGTGAAGAGGATGAGGAAAACAACCTGGATGTTAACCATACTGAAGGTACGTGTGAGGTAATGGACACAACAAATGAGAAGGCATGTGCATATCACAAGCCTATAAAAATAAAGAAGGTTAACATTGGGACAGATGCAGAGCCAAAAGAGGCCATTATTGGTGATTACTAGTCGAGAACAGAGGTAGCTAAGATTATTGAGCTTATGAACAAATTTTAGGACTTATTTCCTACATGATATCATGAATTGAAAGGAGTACACCCTTCTTTAGGTGATATGTGAATCAAACTTAAAAAGGTGCACACCCGATTAGGAAGAGGCCTTATAGGATGAATCATTATCTATGCATCAAGGTCAAGGAAGAGATTGATAAAATGTTGAAATCATGAATCATTGAGCCCATTGAGGAGTCATATTGGGTTAGCCCCATGGTGATAAGAATAAATAAAGATAGTAGGATAAGGATCTGTGTGGATTACAGAGAGTTGAATGTTTCCTATGTTATTGATCCTTTTCCTACCCCATTTATTGAGGAGATCCTGGAAGGCGTAGCAGGTGTGAGATCTACTCTTTTACTGATGTATTTTTGGGATATCATCAAGTGTGCATAGCAAAGGAAGATCGGGAGAAGAAAAATTTCACCACTTAGTGGGGAAGTTTTGCATACATAGTTATACTCTTTAGACTAAAGAATGCACATGCAGTCTTTTCATGCATTATTGTACAAGCATTTCAAGACTTCATTCATAAATTTTTATAGGTGTATCTTGATGATTAGATAATGTATGGTCTAGTTAAGGATCATTGTGACAATTTGAGACTTATGTTTGAAATAGGTAGTTAAACATCTCTTTGAATATAAAGAAATGTATCTTTGCGACACCTTTTGGCACTTTGTTTGGGCATATTATTTATAAGGAAGGCTTGTTGGTAGATCCAGCCAAGGTTGTTGTGATCTTGGGATTGGAAGAACCTAACAATCAAAGTGAAGTGCATGGATTTCTTGGTCATACAAGGTATTACAGAAATTCATTAAGGGTTATGCGAAGATTTTCGTTCTCTTAAAAGAGTTGAAAAGTAAAGGAAATTTCCATTGGAATGAGGCACAACAGCTAGTGTTTGAGACATTAAAGGAAAGACTTACTTTTGTACCCATTCTGCGCTTTCCTTCTTGGGACAAACCATTTCATGTTCATGTTGATGCTTCTAGAATGACGATTGGCACCATGTTAGCACAACTAGGTGAAGGAATTATAGACCACCCTATTTTTTTGCAAGAAGGAAGTTGATACTCGGCTGAACATAATTATATAACTACTGAGCACAAAGCGTTGCCCATGATTTACATGCTTTGCATAATTTTATACAATACTTATTGGCCATACACGTTTATCTTCTTCACAAATCATATGGCACTTAAGTATTTGGTCAACAAGCATGTTTTACAAGGGTGCATTTGTAGGTGGATACTACTATTTCAAGAGTTTCAGTTTATAGTTGTTGTCAAACCAAGAAAAAGTAACTCAGGGCCGAGATCATTTTTCGAGGATCAATTCTGGTGAGGACGTGTAGAGTATTGAAGACACAATGTTGGATGCACAACTCTTTAGATTGAATCACGCGCCCACCGAGTTAGAAGATATTGCAATATTTTCGTGGTTGGCTAGGCTCTGAGGGAATGAAGATGTTAGAGAAGAAGCAACTTACAATACATGCAACACCTTACCAATTGATAAGTGGAGACTTGTACAAACTTATTCGTGATGAAGTTTTGTGTTGGTGTGTTCTAGAGCATGAGCGTGAAGCAATTATGGAAAAATCTCATGGTGGGATTGTAAGAGGTCATTATGCAGGAGATGCCACTGTGTATAAGATTCTAATGGTTGGATTATGGTGGGAAACTTTGTATAAGGATGTCAAGGAGTATGTCAAGGCATGTGATCATTTTCAGCACCTTGGGAAGCTTGGAACTAGAGATGAGATGCCTTTGAGGCCTATTGCAAGTGCTTTGAAACTTTTGAGAAATGGGAAATTGACTTTGTGGTCCTATTTCCCCACCCACACATAGGATTGACATGTGCTACATCATCACTTGTACAAATTATCTTACAAGGTGGGTAGAAGTAACACATACAAAGGATTGCACAATAAATACACCAACAAGATTTCTATGAGAAAATATTATCAACAAATATGGATGTCCATTGAGCTTGACAAGTGATAAGGGCACACACTTTTTGAATGAGACTATCTGAATATTATTGGCTGATTTTATGGTGGCACACTATAAGACAACACCCTATCACCACATGTCAATGGTACTGCTGAGGCTTTTAACAAGATTATGGGACATACATTGACAAAGTTTTGCGATGTTGGAAGGAAGTAATGGGATGATAAATTATTTGATATGCTTTGGGCATACATGAAAACTTACAAATGCTTAAATAAGGCCACACCCTTTCAGTTGGTGTTTGGCACAGAGGCTGTATTGCATGTAGAATTCATGATGTCATCCCTACATATTGTGTGTGTAGGAGAATTGGATGATGAACAAATTGTTGAGGAGCACATATAAAAATTGATGTAGTTGGACGAGTGACACACTATTTCTTGATGGATTCACAAGATGGAAAAAACAAGATCAAAAACATGGCATAATAGACATGTTCGTAACAAGAATTTTGAGGTTTGCAAGATTGTTCTTCCGTATGCTTCAAAGTTTGTGCACCACCACAGAAGAAGCTGAAAGTTCATTGGTTGGGACTCTTTGTTATAAAAAGATATTAGAATCGGATGTTTTCCAATTACAAGAAGTGGATGGCACTTTATTGCCCGCCATTTCTTGATAGGTTGAATGGTGATGGAATTTGATGAGAAGAATGGTGTTTGGTGCCATAATAGTGCTTCTTGGAATGCTTCTGTGAGTGTTATACCTCCGGATCCGTCACGGTGCTTTGGTTGTGAATGTCTGGTTGCATGAAAATACTTTGGTTCTACTTACATGCAACTCTCTTCTCGTTCCCTTGATCTTAGAATCTGCCAACCCAAAAACAAGGTTGTTATGGTGAATAAATGGTAGCAAGCGACGACGGTTCCTTATTGACTAGTGTCAATTAAGGTGGGATTCCCTAGGTTTACTAAAAATGATAGATCTCGCATCTTTTGGATCAGGTTTGTTCCTTTCCCGTAGATCCGAATGGATGTTACATTTTTATGAGAGGGAAGGTGGTTAGAGGGATAATAGGCATTGATTCTTAGGGTTGAACTAAGTCTTAGCTCATTAAGGTAAGTGGGACCAAGTCTTAGTTAGTTATGGAAACATGTCAAGAATAGGTCTAGGGTGAGGTGGTTAGGTGAGGTGGAAATTAGCTTAATTAAAATAATTAAGTAATAAATATTGTGAGGATGGGTATTAATTTAATTAAGTTAATTAAATTAATATTAATGTGGGGTGGAAGGGGCCATGGTTAGGTGAATATGTTTGAGTTGGTTATTTGATGGGGACCAAGGAGTGTGACCCAATTTTGATGTCTACACACAAACCCTTGCTCAAACCCTATGTCTTCAAACGTGCTCTATCGTATTCTGCTCAACTTGTCTTGCCTCTAAAAACTTGATCTCATTCTACCAAACCTTCCTCAACTTGAAACATATATGATCAATCTTCAAATATTACCTTCATACCTACAAAACATTTTCTTCTAGGTCACACTTTTCACCCATGCAAGACTAGCTCACAAAATGAGCTCAAACTTCACTTTTATAGCCTTCTCTTCCTTCTAAACCAAAATAGGTCGGTCCTAAACATTTAATTCAACCCATAAAACTTTAAAAATTTTCATTATAATGGTCGAAATGACCCATATAGGTCGATCATGCTCAAAACCGCTCATCATGCACCAAAAAGCCTCAAAACCCCATCAATAGAATGAGAAAAATCCACTTATACCAAATCCATGCTTAGTCAAGCTTTCAAATTCACCACACTACTTTACTAGTCAAATTATTTCATTTAATGGGCCCATTGGCTCATTACCTTCTCAAAACAGTTGTTTCCAACAACCTAATTTTACCTTTGGACCTCAAAAACACCCAAGATGATCTCAACTATTTCATATGACCACTCAATGGAAATCTCAGAACATGTAGAACACTTCTATACATGTTAGAGATCACGAAACAATCATATGTTCAAACCATAATAATGTTACCTTTCACCAAAACAAGTTGCCCAAAAACTAGTTTACACCCTTTATGATACTTTCAAGACCTCTAAATGCATTCACTAGATGCCAAATACATCCCTCTTCACTATACATGTGATGAAAAACATGAAATCATACATTTCATGCTTCAATAACCTCATTTTTTTAAGAAACGTGTAAACACTTACTAATATTTACTATACCGCCAAGTATGTTGTTTTATATATTGATCTTGCGTAAGAAAAGTATTCACCGGTGATCCATTCCTCAGTCCATCCGCTTGTCTTGTTGGTTTCTATTTCTTTTATCTTTCACACTTGTCATCCATACAACTAGTTTTGGTCGAGATCATAGGGATCCTTGTCGGTCAATTTCCACTCATTTTTCTTAATTGTCTCTAGACACTGGTGCTCGGGATCGACACTAGCACCCGTGCGCTCCTATCCATCTTTGGGCGTGTGTGTCCTCTTTATCTTTGATATTATTTTTGACACTTGAGGTCGGTATTTTTGGTTTTCCCAGTCATATCTCAAAGTACTAATCAAGCATTTCGAGTCATTAGTGTAGAAATTTAAGCAAGAGATCCCTATATAAATACACCATACATACCATAATAAGGGCGAGCAATTTCTATCAAGGGTTATCTATCTACATATCAAAGGGATTACATCTTGGGCTCATTATTCTACATACACACTACATATGATGGGACACTAGCACCTAGGCGCTCCTATCCATCTTTGGGCGTGTGTGTCCTCTTTATCTTTGATATTATTTTTGACACTTGAGGTCGGTATTTTTGGTTTTCCTAGTCACATCTCAAAGTACTAATCAGCATTTCGAGTCATTAGTATAGAAATTTAAGCAAGAGATCCCTATATAAACACACCATACATACCATAATAAGGGTGAGAAATTTCTATCAAGGGCTATCTATCTACATATCAAAGGGATTACATCTTGGGCTCATTATTCTACATACACACTACATATGAAGGGGATTTCATTCTATTCCATCCACACATTTGCATTTTATTTGGCTACTACCTGCTTTATCTTGGCATCGTTGGCGCGAGGGTGACCTAGGATCACTATTGCACAACAAAACACATAAAAATACATTGGGTCTGAGATGTAGTGCAACACTCAGTCGTAAGTTCACTAGTTGATAGCTAAGGATAGTTTGACCCCTCATTTTGCATCTTTCATTTTTAGGATTTGATGTCTTTTTAGGGTTTTGTAGGAGGATATTTTTGTGCAGTTTTATAGGTACCTCGGCGATCCAAGTGTGACATATAGATGACCAAAGGTGAATAAGTGTGAAACCCTAGAGATAATATCAAAACTAGGTTATGATATTTTTTGTAAACTCCAGCACCCTAACAGAGGTCTTGGGCACTCGCAGCGCCCCTTTTCTTTCCTGTGTGCCCATGTCCAAGTATTTCCACCTCTTTTGCATTTGTTTGAGGTTCGTTGTGATGGTTTGTATTTCTGTTTCATCACATTCTTCAGCCCAGGCACACTTTGGGACAAGAGAAATCAAGGTAAGTGTCTTATCTCTCTCATTTCTTTTCATAATTAAAATCAAATAAATTTCGTAGCATTTATATTTCATTGTATGTCATTTATATAGTCATTACTTTCAGATTTTAATAAAATTATTCATATTTTATTAAATCAAAAAGCAATCCCGTCCCGAAAAGTAACAAACCTTATTTCTCATAAATTGACCTAGAAACCATGCCAAATCAACTCATCATGAGATAAAACTTATACCATTGGAAATATATATAAATTAAATTTCTAGAACATATTAGAACTCCTTCCAAATCCAAGTAGAAGGCCTTTAACTAAGTTAATCTCTCTAAAACCGCCCCAAAGTGGCCTTTGACTAGTCAACACAAATGAAGCATACTTGACCATTTAACTACATCACCATGACCTATAACCATCATGGAAAACAATATTAACTCACATACTCACCATAATGATCATTTAATTTGTAACTCCTTTGAATAACCTTGTCCCAAATAGAACTTCTTCATAAACAAGCCTTTATATGTTGGGCCTACATATCACCACATGCTCTAATATACCTTTCTAGAAATATGGAGGAGTCTTCTACAACATTCAATTATCACTTTTATACTAGCAATAAAAACAGTGTGCTATATACACACTTTTCTCTAAGTTGTTCCTAACTAGAGTTTAACTAGGGTTTCAAATCACTTTAGCTTCTTAATGATCGCTCATAAAAATGTGACAATCAACCCACCTCATTATTTTTGTGAAAAGATTCATAATTTACCTAAGAAGCTATGATAAATACCTTAGGTCCCCATGCAAAGCATACAATCCAAATTGAGCATCAAAAGTTCTACTTTTTCTAGAAAAGCACACTAAAAATTACCATGTTTCACAAAAACTTGCATAACTTGTAATTCCTTCTTCGAGAATGACCCAAAACTTGTCATGAAGCATTATGAAAACATCCTCTACCTGTATATATTATTTTTCTAGCACAAATATGCTTGTAACTCTCTAGAAAAATTTATTTACCTATGCCAAATTGCATGTTTCTCACAATTTTCTTCCCAAGGAGCCCAAATGATGCAAGAACATCTCATGGAGTCATTCAAGTGTCATTATTTCTTCAATGTGGTCAATTAGGTGTGTGAGTCTTGTTGAAATAGAGGTAAGAGTAAAGAGTTTGAAAATTTAAATGAGGGTATTTCCCTCCAAAATGTAATTCACAGTGTAAAATGCATATCTAGGAGTATTA
The DNA here is from genome assembly GCA_018340775.1 of Taxus wallichiana var. yunnanensis. Taxonomy (NCBI): domain Eukaryota; kingdom Viridiplantae; phylum Streptophyta; class Pinopsida; order Cupressales; family Taxaceae; genus Taxus; species Taxus wallichiana. The sequence goes on from CM031239.1 coordinate 53,214,395, forward strand.
AAGAAGTTGTGAATGTTGTAAGAGTCTAGTTAAGTCCTGTTGTTGCAGACTCACAAAGCACTCCCCGGATGCGAGATCAGGCTTCTAGGTTGATGTTCAGGCATCCAGTGTGATTGCACAACATGGAATCCTTTCTCCAAGTGTGGGACTTGTAAAGATGAGAAAGGATTCTCCAGAGAAGGCTGGTTCCTATTCCTCTGTTCAGATGCACACAAAAATGTAGAGGGTTTACTAAAACCTAATCTAACTTGCCAAGGAGACAGGGTAAGAAAATGCATAGAATAAAACCTAAACTACAAAGGTGATGCACCGAGGAATGTTAGACACTTGTTTTGCAAATTTAACACAGACCACATAGATGCAATACAAACACCATGCACAGGTAACCAAACTGCAATAAGAGATCAAAATGACAACAATGAATACATGAGAGGGTTGAGAGTCAATCAAAATCGTATATATTATTGCTCAAGAGCGATCTGATACAAGATATTGCATGGCAAGAGGCACGAAGACTGGCATTACAACCCATATGGGAGGTTTGAAAGTTCCACAATTTCTCTTGCAAGCGAGGGAAGAAGGGAGGATGCAAAACAAGAATGTCCAACCCTTTTTAAGGAGCTCCTCCTTACAATATATACTAAGAATGAGAGAGGAAAGAGAGAGGAAAGTCGAATCTACCACAACCACTTCTGGATACATTCAAAATCATCTCATTATGGCGAAGCGGTGGATCCTGGCAAAATAATGGTTTGTCCTAACAGAGCGGCGAGCATGTCTGCCGCATTAAAGTTGGTAGTTAAAGCATTACTTCGCTCTATCATCACGCGTCGAGATGTTTTCTTAATTTTATCCCTCCAAACTACACCAAAATGCGAGATTGATCCCAAAATCATGTAGAGAATTTCAACAGACTTTCCGTTGATATAAAGAACGTGCCAATATGAGCTCTGGATCAAAAGATATGATGATCTAAAGATTTAGGGCACAAAACAGTGCAAACAGTTTTAAAATCTTTTCCTGCGCTCTCGCCATCCGGACGACACGTGTGCAAGCTCGATTACGAGCAATTTCCTCTCTCCACCTTTTCGTGGCTTTCCTTTGAAATTTCCTTGTGGGCCCCTTAAACTTGGACACGTGGCATTATTTCGTTGGTTCGGATCGTTGCTCGAAAACTCACCCCTTTGACTTTTTGGACTTTTCCCTTGGCGACACGTGTCATGCTATGATTCGTCCATGGGCTTGCCGGATTTTCGCATCCACCATGTCTTTTTGTCCCGGATGTCCCAAACCGTCTGGGACAAATTCTTCCGATTCGCCCGAAATGGGCTTCCTCGTCCCTTTTCTGCCGGTGACACGTGGCGTGATCTCGATTGGCTTTCGGCTTCGGCCATTCCGCGTCCGCGCGTCCCTTTGTCCCACTTGTCTTTGTGTTGAAGTTTCCGTTTTGGCCGAACTAGCCGGTTCGCGTCCATTCGTCCCGGATGGCACAAGCTTTCTCATGACAAATTCTTCCTGGTTCGCCCGATCCGGCCGGTTCGTGTCCCTTTGTCCCACTTGTCCCCGAGTAGTTGGTTGATTTTCTTCTCCTTCGGCCAGGTTGGCTTCTCGCGCCTTACGCGTCCTTCTCGTCGTCCGACTGCATTGGTGCTGCATTCTCTGTTTGAGGCGAACCGGTTGGTTTGCGTCTTCTCGCACTCACGGCCCCATGTCCCAGTGTGAAAGTTTCTGTTTCGCCGAATCGCCTGGCTTCGGCTCTATTCGTCCCCGAGATGGCCCTTTGTTGTTTGGGCCGCTTGTAGGCTTTTCGGCCGAACCGTGCCTTGGTGTCCCGAATGTCCCAACTGTTCCTAGGACAAGGACTTAGCCGATTTTCACAATTTTTTCCTGAATCAATCTACTTGCTTGGAACTGAAAACTCTGATGCATGTTATCAAATTAACTCTGGGGGGAATTTTAGATAACAATTGGCGACTTTTCGGGGTCACCTGCCTGCTAGGTAGAAGATCAGTGGCCTTTTTGCGATCCATTGGGCATGGAGTCATAAGCAATGACCTGAAATGAGCCTGATACTGCAACTCCCTCTACGAGAGCACGCTGAACAGTAAAACTCAATCCAGGAGTGACAAAACCTGCACCAAAGCACTTAGGGAAACTGAAACCTAACTACAACAAGACAATGTGCATACGCACTTAGAGGAATTGAAATCTAGGCTAATATTTACAAGGGTGAACCTCTCATTTTCAGTGGCAATGTTTGAGATAGATTCCATTTACTGGAATCTGCAGTTCTTCACCGTCCAATGAGGCCAATTGGAAAGCATTGCTGCTCTTGCACTTCGTGACCATGTATGGGCCACTCCAAATGGCATCAAATTTTGAATGCCTTCTGGTTTTGCTCTGTCCACATCCCATTTCAACACTAGGTCTCCAACTTGAAAAGATCTATCTTTAGCTTTCCTATCAAAGGTCTTCTTGATCAAAGCTTGATCTTTTTCCATTGCTTGGGATGCCCGATTTTGATCTCTTGCAGCTCCATCAACTCTGCATACCTCACTTCCATGGGCTCGAATTCCAACAACTCCAACTGCTTCATGAGTTCCAATGTTGGCAACTCAAGTGACAATGGCAAGATTACATGGGCAAGATTGCCTCTCTTCCATGTACAAGCCTGAATGGAGAGTTACCTGTGGATCTTTTGGGAGTGATCCTATCGCCCATAAGGCTGATTTCAGCTTGGTATGCCAAGACCTCTCGATTCTCATCAAGAGTTCTCCTAATGATCCTCAACAAGTTTTTGTTTGTAGACTCGGCCCGCCATTACCTTGAGGGTAATAGTTCGATGAAGTGCTTAGGTAAATACTGTTCTTGATGCCCACTCTGGTCACCTTAGATCCAATGAATGCCAATGCGTTATCGAGATTATTGTAGTAGGTACACCAAATCTGGTTGTTATCCCCTCATAAAAGTCTAAAATGCTAGACTCATTTGCCTCTTTGAGTGCTACTGCCTCTGTCCATTTGGTGAAGTAGTCTATGGCTGTCAAAATCCATTTATGCCCTTGGCTTGAATTGGGATTAATGACTCCAATGAAGTCCAAACCCCATTGCATGAATGGCTGGTCAACTGAGATTGGATGCAATGGAAGGGCAGCAAGTCTTTCTTTTCCTGTGAAGAATGCACAATTCTTACACCTCTTGATCCATGCATAGCAATCACTGAAGATTTTAGTCCAATAATAACTAGCCTTCATGATTTTTAGAGTTGTCACTCTTGGTGCAAAATGGCCACCAGCTGGTCCACCATGAAACTCTTCCAACACCCTTTGAATCTGACCTATGCTAATGCATCTCAGCAGCACTCCATTCACGTCTTTCTTGAACAAAACTCCATCAACAATGGCATACGGAACAGCTGCAACTCAAGTGTCTCCTTTGGGTCTTGTTCATCTTTGGAGGGCATAGGCACCTCAGCTGGAAGTGTATGATATCTTGGGTCCAGCAAGGAGTGGGGAAGCATTGTCTTCTTCTTGATCGTCACTTGGCTCATGGTTGTCTTGACTTTAAAACAACCTCTTCCTTGTTGCATACTTCCTTTTGCTTCCCCAAACCAGCTGCTCACACAAATTCCTTTCCTCTTACCACTTGGTGATCTTGATATTAATGTCATATTCCATGACACGGGTGATCCAACCTGCCCTCTTCTCATTTAAATCCTTATTGAGGAGGAAGTCCTTAACTCCAAAGATGTGAGACCAAAGAATCGGACCTCGCTTTGTTTGAGACTAAATGCTTGAATTTCTTCAAGCTTCGATTACGCAAGTACATGCTTTTCAATAAAAGAGTACTTCACCTTGCAGCTCATCTAGGCTCAAGCTGAAAAAGGCAATCGGCCGCTCATCATTATCTTTGTTCTCATTGTACTGAATGGCGTAAATAGTGTCATCGCCTCCAAATGCATAGAGGATGAAATCCTTGAGAAGTCCAGGTTGATGAGAGTTGGCACTTGAGAGATAGCTTCTTTGATTGCTTCAAAATCTCCTTGCCTTCGCTTGTCCACTTAAAAGCCACTCTTCTTTAACATTTTGGTGATGGGCTTGACAAGGGCTGCAAAATCTGGGATAAACCTCATGGACAAAATTGATCCTTCCCAAGAAACTTTGAAGAGCCTTCTTGTGACTTGGCAATGGTAGTGCTCTTATGGCTTCAACCCTCTCTGGGATCAATTGCCAGTCCCTCTTTCGAGACAATATGGCCGAGGAGCTTTCCTTCATGTGCGAGAAAGATGCACTTCTTGGGGTTTAAAGACACTCCGAACTTTCTACACCTCTGAAACACTTGCCTGAGGTGAAAGAGATGGTCTGCTACATTCTTTGAGAAGACAGTGATATCATCTAGGTATATCAGCACTATCTTGTTGATCAAGCCTTTGAATGCCATGTCCATTTCCCTTTGAAAGGTAAACTGGCGTTGGACAACCCGAATGGCATCTTCTTGTAAGCATATGTGCCCCATTTAGTTGTGAAGGATGTCTTGAATTAGTCTTCTTCTTTCACCATCACCTGATTATACCCTGAGTAGCCATCTAGGAGAGAGAATCTCTCTGAACCAGATACTACTTGAAATATTTGTTCCATTGAAGGAAGTGGGTAATGATCTTTGAGAGATGCCCTATTGAGGTCTCGAAGTCCACACACAACCCGATTTCTCCGCTCTTCTTCCCGATTGGAACCAAGTTAGCAACCCAGCTTGAGTGCTTGATCGGGAATATAATGCTTGCCTCTATTAGCTTATTTAGCTCTTTCTTCATTAGAGGCTCAATGTGAGGGTTAACAGGTCTCTGCTTCTGCCTGATGGGCTTAGCATCTAGATCCATTTCTATTGTATGTTGTGCCAAATTCGGATTGAATCCTCTCAAGTCTTCATAGCTCCAAGCAAAGACATCTGGGAATTCTTGGCAAAGCTGTATGAAATCTGATTTCTCCTGCTCAGTGGCCACTTTACCAATTTGAAGTGTTTTGCCTTCCCCAACTGGAATTGGCTCTGAATCTTCCCTCTTGACTTGCAGTATGTTAGCCTTTTCTTTACTTCCGGAATCGCTCATTAGGGTTGAAGATAGACTCCAACGTTACTAAACCCTTGGGAAGCTTATTTGTCATGGTGCACTACTTGATCCCCATACTACCGCTCTCTAGTCTGTCCCGATTCCTAGCCGAGAATTTAGCTTCTTTTTGTAGAAAATTGACAATTTGCTTGGTCATTCTCAAACACTTGCCAATTGACATTGTTATCCGGCAAGACAAGGCCTCACAATCACGTGGATGTTTGGCTGTACCTTTTCTTGTTGAATGCTTTCCATAATGTCAAAGGCTGCCCCTCTTCACGCGCAACCCGCCATTAGCTTGATTCTCTTTCCGGGAATGGATTCGATGCCAAAACCTTCAAAATCTTCCATGAGGTCCCACACCCTATTCTTGTAGCACTTGAGTAGATCATTCTTGGTAAAGATGTTGTCCCTTGACTCGATTTACAATCAATTCACTGTCCCCAAAGACTTGCAGATTCTTTATTTTTCTTTTGATTGCCCAATGCATCCTCGCACCAAGGCTTCATATTCAGCAGTGTTGTTGGAGCATGCAAATTGAAATCTAAAAGCTGAAAAGTACTTTATTCCTCAAGTGAAACAAGCATGGCTCCACCTCCCGCACCTTGTCTACTCCTTGATCCAAAAAAAACCGCCACACCTCATTGTCATCGTTATGGCTTGGCTTGGTGATGCTAGGGACAAAGTTGATTTTCTTCGTGTATACAATAGACTCCCACTTTCGATTCTTCTACTTCGATAGGGATCAAAAGCATGTATCTTGTTTGCCCATTCATCAAGAGTTAGGTCCGGATACTTCCAACCTTGGTGTCACCTCATCGGATTTGGGTGATCTTCTTGATCAAATGCTGAGCAATTGGCATTAATCTGACTTGGAGTGTAAGGCTCTATATGGAAGTTTGCAATAGGTTCAGACCTAATTGTAGCCTTAGTTCCATACCTTGTTCTAAACAGCATGTGAGACCAATCAACAGACAAATAGCCTCCAATTTTGGCTATGAAGTCCCTTGACAAGCAAAGGGCAAAGAGTGGTGGAAGGTCTATGACTGATACGTCTTGTAAAACCACAACATTTGGACATGCATGCAAGGTGAGACTCAAATTTCTAATCACTCCAACTGTTGCTATTGCTGTCCCATCTAGCTACACTACCCCTTTGGATGTTGTTTCATACTGGAGCCCTAGTTGATCAGCTATTTGCTTGGGCATCACTGAGCTACTTGCCCCGGAATCAATCATGCAATTGTGTACTAGTTTATCCCCAATGATCAATGAAACATAGAAATGAGGGGTTTCAACATTTTACCTTGTTGTCCTCCATGACTTCCTTCAGCCGGGTAGTAGCATTTGTAAGCACTTTGCTTGCGCATATGAACTCGCTAATTTGAAGTTGGCCAATCCTTCATGGTAGCTTGCAGCAGATCTCTTTGGCCTGGGATAGATAGGGATTCCCACATTGATATGTTGACATTTGTCTTCTTCATCTGTTCAATGATACTGAACGGGGATGAAGTATCCTTTTGTTGTCCCTTGGTTTGCACACTTACTCCTTGCACGTGGGCAACAACAGCTGGCATTTGAGTTGGCCTAGGGGCTATTCTTGGCTGCCCTTGTGCATTTGAAACTGGACTTTGCTTGCCAATTATTTGTGGAACCGTGGAAGGTTGTGGATTAGTCCGGGCTAATGGCTGTTCTTCACCCGATTCCTCCTCTTTGACCTTGTGTTGGCTGCAACACCTTGAGAAACTACTCCGATTCATGCCACGTAAATCCTCTGCTGCGCCGCTTTACCAATGTGGTGTCATTTGGGGCTGATTGTTGGAATGTTTCTTGTTATTGGTCGCTTCCTTGACCGCCCTCACCCTCCACACCAAAGAGTTGTCACCATTAGTGCTTGATTGAGAGCACCATTGAAACACATGGATTGGTTATGAGGCTCGTTGCATGGGAAGCACCAATCGTATTCCCGAGCAATGTTGTTCTCGTTGGCACTAATGCCTTAGAGGTAGATATGGCATTTGGGTTATAGGGCTGGAATGGTCTATTGGCGGGAGGCCTTGCTTGGCTTTGGTTTTGATTTGCACTTGATTAGGTGGTCTTTGCGGTTGGTATGGCTGCCTATTAGGGTGAGCTTGGGGTTGATAGGAAGGTCTCAAACCTTGGGCTTGTTGCCTTTTAATAGTAACCACTCATTTCCCAAATTTTACATCAAGTTTCATGACCTCTTGAGTTCATTTGAAGTACTAGGAGATGAAGTGGAAGCTTCATTTGAACTCGGTTTCTAGGGGTGGGAATAGGAGCCAAAGTGGGTGCTTGACTAGTGCTTGGATTTTCTAAGTTTGGATACAAGGGCATGGGAGGCCTAGGAGCCAGCTTTACCATCTTAAATAAGACAGCTTTTCAGCTCTAATGGCAATGCTATAAGCCATAGGGATTGTTGTGCCTCCCATGGATTGAATCAACATAGAAATATCGGGATTCAAAGCTTTAAGGTAGTATAGAAAAGCACCTTCCGCCGTTGGGCTTTGCTACTCGGAATCCTATCCCAAGACCTTTGAAATCAAGTTGAAATCGGCCACCGCTCATTGGGAGCTCTCTTGATAGTCGTAAATCACCGCTCTAAAAGAGACAAGTTGTCTCCCTTCTCTCCAAATTTCTCATGAAGTGCAATGCACACCTGATTCCAAATTGTGATAGAACCACTCCAAGGCTCCTAAACCATCAGTAATACTTTACCCTCAAGGAAGATGCCAATGAACGTGACAACCACTTACATTTCATTGATTTCATGGATTGCACAAAGGTCGCAATATCTTTGACATGATCACCCTGGAGTAGTCCGATTCTCTCCGGTGAAGTAGGGAATGTTCTTCAAGGCCGCAATAGAACCGGATGTCAGCATTGAGAGCAAGTGGGCTCATACCGTGTGAAGTTGACGTAGGGATTGTTCTGAGCCATTCTAATCGGTCTTAAAACCCTCAGTATACCGAATGAAAGGCCTATCGTGTGGAGGGGTTGAGAGAGTTCTGTTTGGTGGAGATGGAGACCTTTGAATCCTTCTTCCTCTTTGCCTTCTTCTTCGAGATAATCGTAGGTATTCAAACAACGCTTCTTCTTCTCCAACTCTTGACCTTGTGGTGATTCTTCTCATGAGTTTTCAAAGCTTGCACTCAAAAACCAGCTTGATTCTTCCCCGAGTCGATAGATATGCAAATAGTAGCTCTTATAAGCAAGAAAACTGTAGCAGACGCATATCAACTTTCTGCAATAAAAATGAGACCTCTTTGTCCCACCGGGTGTGCCAAAACTGTTGTTGCAGACTCACAAAGACCCCCGGATGCGATCAGCTTCTAGGTTGATGTTCGTGCATCCAAAGGTGATTGCACAACATGGAATCCTTTCTCCAAGTGTGGGACTTGTAAAGATGAGAAAGGATTCTCCAGAGAAGGTCGGTTCCTATTCCTCCGTTCGATGCACACAAAAATGCAGAGGGTTTACTAAAACCTAATCTAACTCAAGCCAGAGAGACATGGTAAGAAAATGCATAGAATAAAACCTAAACTACAAAGGTGATGCACCAAGGAATGTTAGACACTTGTTTTGCAAATCTAACACAGACCACATAGATGCAATACAAACACTATGCACAGGTAACCAAACTGCAATAAGAGATCAAAATGACAACAATAAATACATGAAAGGGTTGAGAGTCAATCACAATCGTATATATTATTGCTCAAGAGCTGATACAGTACATTGCAGTGGCCAAGAGGCACGAAGACTAGCATTACAACCCATATGGGAGGTTTGAAAGTTCCACAATTTCTCTTGCAAGCGAGGGAAGAAGGAAGGATGCAAAACAAGAATGTCTGACCCTTTTTTAAGGAGCTCCTCCTTACAATATATACTAAGAATGAGAGAGGAAAGAGAGAGGAAAGTCGAATCTACCACAACCACTTCTGGATACATTCAAAATCATCTCATTATGGTAGAAACGGTGGATCTTGGCAAAACGGCGGGCTGTCTAACAGGAGCGGTGAGTTGTCTGCTGCATTAAAGTTGGTAGTTGAAGCATTACTTCGCTCTATCATCACGCGTCGAGACGTTTTCTTAATTTTCTCCATCTAGACTGCACCAAAATGTGAGATTGATCCTAATCATGTAGATAATTTCAACAACTTTCCGTTGATATAAAGAACGTGCAAATCCGAGCTCTGATCAAAAGATATGATGATCTCAAGATTTAGGGCACAAAATAAGCAAACAATGTGTTTTAAAATCTTTTCCCGTGCTCTTCGCCATCCGGACGACACGTGGCGAGCTCGATTCACCGAGCAATTTCCTCTCTCCACCTTTTCGTGGCTTTCCTTTGAAATTTCCTTGTGGGCCCCTTAAACTTGGACACGTGGCACTATTTTGTTGGTTCGGATCGGTGCTCAAAACTTGCCCCTTTGACTTTTGGACTTTTCCTCTTGCGACACGTGTCATGCTATGATTTGTCGATAGGCCTCGCCGATTTTTTCATCCACCACGTCTTTTTGTCCTAGATGTCCCAAACCGTTTGGGACAAATTCTTCCATTCGCCCGAAATGGGCTTCCTCGTCCTTTTCTACCGGTGACACGTGGCGTGATCTCGATTGGCTTTTGGCTCCTTCGGCTATCCGCGTCTTGCGCGTCCCTTTGTCCCACTTTTCTTTGTGCTGAAGTTTCCCATTTCGGCCGAACCGGCCGGTTCAAGTCCATTCGTCCCAGATGGCACGCACTGCTTTGCGGGACAAATTCTTTCGGTTCGCCGCCCGATTCGGCCGGTTCGCGTCCCTTTGTCCCACTTGTCCCTGAGTAGTTGGTCGATTTTCTTCTCCCTTCGGCCGTGTCGGCTTCTCGCACCTTACGCATCCTTCTGGTCCGACTATCCCGGTGCTGCAATTAAATGTGTCAGGGCGAACCGGCCGGTTCGTGTCTTCCGCGCACTCACGGCCCGTATGTCCCAAAGGTGAAAGTTTCTGTTTCGGTGAACCAAATGGGTTAGGTCTATTCGTCCCAGATGGCCCTTTTCTATTTGGGCCGCCTTTGTAGGATTTTCGGCCAACCGCGCCTTGGTGTCCCGAATGTCCCAACTGCTCTGTGACAAGGACTTAGCCGATTTTCACAATTTTTTCCCGAATCAATCTACTTGCTTGGAACTAAAAACTCGATGCATGTTATCAAATTAACTCGGGGGGAATTTCAGATAACAAGTCCTCGGGGTGTGTAGTTAGTCATGTGTGAGTGGTTAAGAGTGATAAGTGTGTGTGTGAGTGGTCATGACATGAAAGGAAGTCCAAGAGTCACTAAGTCCGATGTGATTTGAGTCATTATAACACATAGGAGGATAGTTACACTTAAGGTCGAGCTTACATGCATATGTGAAGGGTTCAAATAAAGGGAGTAGGAGTAAGTTAGAAATTATTGCTCGTAAGAGGAAGAAAAAATGAGATGGTGATATCAGAATTTTTATATCGAGAATGATCAATGTATGAATTGGAGTTAAATGTAATGCATCTACCTTGTCTTATATGAAGGTATATTTGAGTTCATAATCTATGGTAATGGATCCTTTTCTTAGTAATTAGATTAGTTCATTGCGTGATTGCTAATAAGCCATTGTATATCTTGTTCGAAATGTGTGTGACATGCTCATGCTCGATTGAATGAATGAACACAATATTCTATCTAAACATGTTAGTGAAGGTGATTGAAAATGACTTAGTTGAGGCCCGACTACTTTGGTTCCTTGTGTAAAATGGATGAAGAGACTTTGCATGCATGAAGGATGAAATGGTTGAGACTAAGTAAGGTAAGTAGAAATAAGATCTCCTTTTGAAAATGACAATATTACATGGATTCAAACTTGATGTGCTAAGAATGCTCTATTTCAAGATTATGTTCATGTGGAAAAGACTTATTGTGATGTTGGAGGCTTGAGAGGACATGGAAGTGTTGTTTTGTAGTTTATAACTACAAGGAAGAATTGTAAAATCCATTTTCAAGGATCGAAGACATTCCTTGCTCGAAATACTGTTTGCATACCTAAACCTCGTGTGCACATCTAGATTTGAGGGAAGAAGGAGGTGTATTTGAGATTTTGGGAAGGTGTGGAGTTCCAGTGTCAATATTTTCATGTAAATTAGGTGTAAAAATACCTCTAAAAATAACCTTAAGCCTTGAATATTTATTGGGAAGAAGTTATTCAAAGAACACCCTTCTCGGGTTCACGAAGGGTTTATAAGTGACTGAGCTAGGGTAGGAAATTTAAAATAGCAAACCAAATCCTTTTCTCCTGAAACTTGATACTAATGATCGTAAGGAGGTGTACTAAGATATTATGAAGTATATTTAGAAAACTAATGGTGCAACTTCTCTATTTTTGTGACAGTCTAGGAGGGGGAGTGCAAACTTAGTCTTGAGGCTAATTGTAAGGGTCATTTTACAAAGCAAGTACCCTTTATATTGAGATTCAATCCTTAAAACTTAATATATACCTATTTTTACATAATGGGTGACCAAAAACATTAAAATTGAGGTTGATTTCTGAGGGAAAAGGAAGATATTTTCCACAGAGTGTTGTCCTGCACTATTAGGAAGCTTGAGAGCAAAATTACAAAAGGTGACATATAAAGAGTTACACAAAGAGTTAAGCTTTGAGATTTTGCAAGAATATTAGAAGGATTGAGAGAAAAATTTGGAAGGTGATATATCTTTTTGGGAAGTGTTAGAAGCTTAGTTTCATAGATGGAGTAAGCTACATGAGTCTTGAGAAACATGGTGACCAATTTTGACTAAGGAGTTAGGGATGAATGCTTTGATTGTTTTAAATGCTTTAGTGATGCTTCTAACATTATTTTTGAGTGTGAAAACTTGGGAAGTGGAGTTTAAAGTCTTTAAGGGATGTTAGAGGTGATTAGGTGTATGAGTGAACTAAGACAACCTTGTCTTGAGAGATTAGTAGGCAATTTTAAACAAGGAGATAGATGTGGGCGTTTTGTTTATCTTGAATGTATTTCATGATGATTTAACATTTTTTTTAAGTGTGTGGGGTAGGGAGAGAATTATATAAGAAAATAATAGGATAATGACCTAAGTCTTACCATTGAGGCAAGAACTAATTAAGCTAGAACTTGAGCAATAAGTGGAAAGGTAAGTAATCGAAACTCAAAGGTATATTAAGGAGTTTGATGGCTGAATAGGCATACAATGAAAATGATGAGCATGGTAGATATATGTTGGTAGTGATTTAATAAATTATAATATATTATTTTATTATAATAACATAGTTTTAATCCTTTTTGGGCTTGTTTAAGATCCTCTATGTAAAGCCAGTGAAGTGAAATTGTTTAGACCTTCTTGTGAAACTATATATAGGATTGCTATTTTATTTTGATCTACATCACCAAATATGAATCATACCTATAGGTGTTGACATTAAACTCACCATACACCTCATGTTCAATGCCACCATGGTCCACCATGACCGATTTGGTCCAAAACTCACATCTCTACCTCATTTTGTTTGTTCCAAGGTTAGAAACAAGCCTTGAATGACTCCGACTCAAGCATGACAACTCATGAACTGACCATACTGCCCTTATGCATACCCAAGGACACCTGTAACACACATCATAGACCATGTATGAAATCATTACACACTCCAACTCACTTGGGAGGACTCAAACCATGACTCAACACCCTAGACCATGCACCAGACCACATAGAACTCACCAAACCACTCAATCTTCATACTTGACACTTGAATAACACATCATGGAGACTCACATGACCACATGACACCATTTTCCATCAATGGAGTTGACATCAATGACAACATTAACACATAATGTCTAATAGTAGTGAGTGCATTACATAAACTAAATGGAAGTACTAACTACTCATACAAACCTTGTTTTGTTTTCAAGGCAATCTTCCATACATCCTACTCCTTCATCATTAATTGGTGATAACCAAAATTGAGATCCAACTTTGTAAATAAATTTTCATTTTGAATTTCATCGAGAGATTGTCTATGTGTGGGAGTATATTTTTCTTAATGGTAATCTGTTCAAGGCACGATAGTCGATGCACATTCTTTAAGAACCATCCTTCTTTAGCACCATCACAACGTGAAAATCGCACGGCAAGGTGTTTGGGCACATCACCCTTTGAAAAATAGCTCATGGATTTTATTATTTAATTTTCTACTCTCCAATAAGGATTTCTTATCTAACCTGATATTTGGTAGAGGGGACTCTGGAAATAGCTGAATCTCATGCTCTACTTCTCATTTTGGTGGTAACCCATTAGGAGTTTGGAACACTTCCTGAAAATACTAAATTATGTTATCCAAATCCTTCATCCCTTGGTTAGAAACATCTAAAATTTCTACCCCATCTTGCTTATCTTTCAATAAAAGTAAACAAAACTAGTTATGATTTTCCTAAATTAGTCTTTTTGCTTGGTTAACACTTATCATGCTGGCAGGTTTTAGTTTATGTAAGTGTGCCTGGATGTTGTAATCGACTTCATACTTGATCTATCTATATCATTTCTCCCTTCTAATGAATATAGCATCCCTGGTATATAAGTAAGGACTCAAAACAACATCAAAAGCATCAAGTGGAATTACATCAACTTCTAAAACATCTATATATTGAGAGTTGATCCCAAACTTGAGCTTACATCTTTGTGTTATCTGAAATTTTACACCCTTATTCACCCATCCAAAAGGATAAGGGTGTGGATGCTCATAAGTTTAAATACCAAGATTCTTTACAACCACATTAGAAATCAAATTATATTGAGAACCAATATCAACCAAAGCATTTACCTTAGTCTTTGTAATCTAAATTTTGATTTGGATGTTTGACGATTTTTCTCTCCCGTTTAAAGTTAATGAAATGGTATCTAAGAAAATAAGAAAATCCTAAATATGTGAGGGTTTAAGGATACCTATGAGATGTGTGACAATGATGAAGATGAGATACGGCACAAAGATCCTTCTCGTGCAAAGAGTTTGATAACATGCACAATAAGAAGAACAAGTAGGAAAGAAAAATATTAGTATATTATATGGTGGGTTTCCTGACAAAGTTAGTCCTGAGAAGTGATAAAATTACTAGGGAAGATGTCAACCCACTTTGATTGAAAGATTAATAGAAGATAAAATATGGATAATATGCAAAATATAGCAGAATGGAACAGAGACCAAAGATATAGTCAAAAACATATTAACAAAGAGATCAAATAATACAATTTGAGATAAAAGAAATCAAACCCGACATGGTTGACAATGACTGAGACAGAGATAAGGGTAGTCAATGGTGACTATAATAGAGAATACCAACATATGTGAAAAAATTAGATTTGGAATTGATTCTAGATGTTGAGGATGTCCTAGATTTGATGCAGAGGTGCAAGAAATAGAAAAGATGTAGATTAGGTCAACGGTGATTGGGGAAAAATTTGGGATAGTCAATGGTAATTAGGGTAGGAAAGTGAGATCTAGAATTTCACAAAAATATTTGTAGATTATATGGTGGGTTGAGTAATAAAGTCAATCCCGATAAGTGATAAAATTCCTAGGGAGGATGCCAACCCACTTTGATTAAAAGATTGATAGAAGATAAAATATGGATAACAAGCAAGATATAACAAAATGGAATAGATACCGAGAGATATATTCAGTCATAGATAAAAAGGAGATCAGATAATGCAAATTAACATAAAAGAAATCAAACCTAAAATGGTTGATGATGACCCAAGATAGATAGGGGTAGTGACGCGATCGTAATAGAGAATATCAACAAATGTGAAAATACTAGATCCGGAACTAATTATGAGATGATGAGGATGTCCTGGATCTAATGGAGAGGTACATAAAATAGAAAGGATACAAATTGTAGGAAAATAGATGAAAAACTAATAGATGCGATTGGGTCAAAATGACCGGGGTAGATCTGGGACACTTGAGGGTGATCTGCAGAAAGAAAGTGAGATCTTGAGTGTCGATGGGAAAAATAAAAAGGCAGAGAGATCTTGATGTTGCAGATAATGGAGAACATATGGTAGATGGGGAGAATATAGGAAAATGATTGATGAAGATCAAGTTGATGGTGACCAGGATGAATCGACGGAGACCAGGGGTTAGATTTAGGGTTTAATAAAGCTTGATAGATGGAAAAAGGGCTACAAGAAAGAATCAAGAGTGGTTGATGATATGCCCAATCTCTAAAATAATGAGTAGAACTGTAAGGCTGATGGAAAGAATGATGAAATAATAGTAGGGCTCCAAGTAAATTCTAAACTTCGATCTCCAAAGATGGCATGCTAGGTCTCCAAGATGACTCCAAGATGTTGATTGTAGCTCACAAGAAGAGAAGGAAACAATAAAATATCGCAAGAAAGTATAATTCTCCAAAATTTCATCCTCTTGAGGAGAGGGGATAAGTGACATACTTATAGGTCGTTGGTGACCCGCTAGGCTCACCATCGACTACACAGAGACCATCAATTTGGGAGGTGGAGATGATGCACAACTTGATATAAGGATCCCTAAAAAGGTTTGATTCAGGTTTCGAGTTGTTTATGTGGGTTAGGGTTGTATAGGGATGATAAAAGGTGGTTGGATGAGTGAAAACATTAAATGAGGGTAGATGAGAGTCTCAGTATAAATTAGGGGTTTATAGATGTGATTAGGATAATAAATGTTTTTAGAGGTGATTAAATGTGATTAGGGGTGAATTAGGAGAGATAAAATAAAGAAGGGATTTAAGATAGGAAAGTAGGAATTAGAGGAATAAATGGGATTTATGAATTAAGTAGGAAATTTGAATAGGATATGGGGTGTGAATGCGTAAGATGAAGACGAAGGGGAGTGAACATGGGATGGGGGACAAGAAAACCAAAAATTGGTGTTTACATTTGCCCTTTTTTGTCAAGTGGTTTGCGTTAAGCAAGCCACGAGACAAAAACAAGAAGTGATAAAAGATGGTGGTGGTTGAGGTGCTCCCCCTCAAACTAGGGATCGATGACATGAAGAAGAATCAATTACTAGGTTGAAAGAGATAGATGGAGGAAAGAAAGGAAAAGATAGAAAGATGAAAGAAGATGCCCTGAGTGGAGGGTGATATGACCATTACAAGAAGGAAAGGATATAATAAAAATAAAAAATGGTAGGGATCATAACACAGCCTCAATGGAGGTGACATTAATGTTCCATAGACCCATGAGTCGGAAAAAATCACTACATGATGGGGGAATCCAATTGGAATTTACTTATATGGATGAGATAAAAATGGCAGAACCCTGAAATACATTAGTATGGAACATAAAACAGCCTCAACGAAGGTGATGTTAATGTCCTACAAACCCATGAGTTGGAAAATATCACTACAAGATGGAGGGAATACAATGGGGATCCACTCATATTGATGTAAAAACCATGGGACTAATGGTTCAAAGAAAGACAAAAAATATGCGTAAAGAATGTGAGGATGGTTAAGGTAATGGTCTGATAAGATGTTGGGGGAAAAAGAATATGTGATATCCTTCATACATGAGGAATTGAGAAAATATGTGTCCTAGTGGGACGAAGATAAAACGATGGCCATGAATGGGATTTTAAGATGAGATATGGTGCCCTAAGAGGGAACATGGAGAATACCACAGAGTAGGCATTGAGATGTGATTAAAGGATGCACTTTAACGCAAGATAAGTAGATAGGAAAAAATAGTGAAAATAAGGCATGTAAGCCAAAACATTGTGTGATATGGGTGACACACAAGTTTGAAGTGGAAGAAAAGATAATTTGGAGAAAAATATTGGGTGAGAGAAGACGAGGGGTGGGAAATAGGGTAGGATTGATCGTGTGATTGGATAGGTTGATGGTGATTTAGATTAGGTCAATGGAGAATGGGCAGTTGACATCAATAGGTTGGCGCGCCTCTTTAAGCGATGGAGATGGTCAACAAGGCTCATTTAAACTACTTGATTTTGACCATTGAGAGCTACGAGTGATATAAAAGCATGAGATTTGAGAAAAATAGATACCAACAGAGGTGCAAGGAAGTGCTAAAGGCCTCGAGAGTGATAAGTGTTGAAAACCTTGCTTACTTTTGATTTTATTTGATTCTTTGTCATTTTTTTCAATTTTGGATGGGCATCAAGGGTCAATCGATGAAAATTGGGTATGGTTGTCTTCGACCTAGCGTAAAGCGGAATAGACCTAGTTAGGGTCAACATCGACTTGGTAGATGGTATATGTTATTGATAATTTTAGATGAAAAATGAGAATTTTTTATGATTAGGTCTTGATGGGTTCCTATTTGTTGGATTTTGTAGGCCAAAGATACCTTAAAAGAAAGAGTCCAGACCATGTTGGGGATGATTAAGGATAATGTGACAAATTTTGAGTCTGATCACTTAAATACATTTGAATTGGGTGGGTTCTATCATTATCAGAGGGTGCGTTGAGATACAAAACTGATCATAGCATTGATAGACAGATGGGACCTAAGGAATAATACCTTGTAGTTTCAGACCGACAAGATGAGGATCACATCAAAGGATGTGTATCGCATTTTGATATTGTCGATTCAGAGGCACCAATAGTTCCTATTATAGTAGAGGTTCGATGGATGCATTAAGATGGATGTTTAGAGCAGAGGCCCCACAAATCACCTTTGTGTCCGGGGTATTTCACATTGAGACTCACTATCATCCATTGAATTTGACACCGAGGAACCGGATGATATGTTTGGTGATGATGACGATATCTTGTTATGCACTTTCGATTCGGTGGGGCAAGATTTACATGGGCCTTAGTGAAGAATGGTAGCAAATATCATGTGGAGCACATGGCAATGTTTGCATTCAAGACAACTCTCTTGGCACAAGTGTACCACGAGCTATGGATGTATATTATGGAGAGGAGTTCAAGTATGGACGTGGGAATCATATTACATTGTTGAGTGTATGAGCACATAGCTATGGTGAGGCCGATAAGGCTTCTATGGATTACAAGTGACCACATAAAGTTAACAGCTTAGATTCATGTGATGACAAGCCTACTAGACTCATGAAGATAGGGTGAGCGGGGAGAGGATTAGTATACAGAGAGATTGGGGGCCTCGATGTTGATGATGTCAAATGGAGGTCATGCATAGGGTTCCTGCATGGCCGGACATAGATATATAACCTACATGCGTGAGGAGAGTGGGGTGGGTATAGGGGTGGAGGCAAAAGATGGTGGAGGTGATATAGTTTCCACGGGTTATGAGGTAGTTTGGGTTGGTACAGATAGTTCCTTGGGGTCTTTGATAAGATATAGATAGAATGAGAAGAAGAGGGATTTACCTAGTTCTATAATGGCGAGATCCATTGGTAGAGAGGAGGCAGAGCCATAAGATATTGATGAGGATGATGTAGGGGTTGTCAAGGGTTATGTGGAGTGGGTGACTAAGCGGTGAGGAGCCAAGAGTGCTAGGGACACCTCACATGTAAGAGGAGAGGCAACAGCACTAACAACAGTGGAACAATGGAAATGCCTATAGGAGAAGAGAGGGGAGATGAAGGTGTGATAGCGGAGATAGGCTAGTTATAGGTGGAGTTAGATGTGGCTCATTAAGAGAAAGATACTATGTGTCGAGATATATGTGATGCGCCATGAGAGAGACTCGGCTATCTAGTAACGTAATTTATACCGAGGTAGAAGGAGGCCTTATGAACCAAATATGGAGATCCAAGAACTCCATTAGATGTGATGGGTGGTGTATCCCAGGGAGATACATAGGGGGTTAGACAGATGGATCCACCTATTTTTATGGCACTAGAGTAGAACCAGTGGATCTAGGAGATGAGGCACTCTACTACAAGTAGATAGTTAAAATGAGATTACTCGATGTTCGTGTTATGTGGCATACTTGGCAAGAGAAAGGAGATCAAGGTGACGAGTGGCCTCAAAGTGCATGAAAAGCATAGTGCACCCGAGGCACGATCATGGGATGGATGGTGATAAGGGTAGACAAGGTCCCGTCCTAGGAGATAGAGTTTCGATTTTGAGTTCACCAAATAGTGAGTGAACATTGTATGGATACAAATTTTGATATATTTATTTTGAGATAGAGTCTAGTTGAGGCCTATCACGGATGTACAGACACTTTGATGATATATATATATATATATATATATATATATATATTATATATATATATATATATTTTTTCGTGATTTACATGTGTTGTGATGAGTATATGTATACACAAAATCATGCACTTTGGGAAATAATCTAGTCATGATTACATACTACTATTTATATGATTCCCGAGTAATGAAAGTACTAATTAACCCACATATTTGGCCACTTTCTTTACTTTTTGTTGCCACTTTTGTCTTGTACCCTTACTTGCTCAATCTACCTTTTTATACCTCAAAATTTATCATCATGGACACCAGCGCCCAACCATGTTGCCAGCGTCAAGCGCCCTCGTCCCTCCTGGATGCCCCTGACCTCTTTGTACTTTGTTCACATATTTTGGGTTCTTTCTAGTTGTTTAAGCATCTTATATTTTTGGTAGTCAACCTTTTCGGGGTTAATTATAAAATTCAAGCAAAAGAATCATATAAATATAAAGTTATGTGATAATAATAAGGGACCAAGCACTAAGCATTAGCTATCACCACCTAAGGTTGGATCCATCAAGCATTTAAGAGCTCCATCGTGCATCCATCTAGTGCCATTTAAGGGACACAAGGGTTGGCTATTCTACATACAATTCATATGACCGAATTCATTCTATTCCATGCACACATCTATTATATTTCTTTACATCTAGCTATTTTACTTGCTATCAAGTGTGACACGCACAAGAACCACCTAAGGCACAACTCCAAACACACACATAGAACTACATTGGGAATGACATGTAGTGTAATGATTAGTCATAAGATCACCATTATGACAGCTTAGGACATTCAGACCTCTCATTCTGTATCTTTATTTTTTAGTATTTGATGTCTCTTTGAGGTTTTTGCGGGTCATTGTTTCAGAGCTTTCCAGTGACTTCGGTGATCATTATGCAACCTCACAACAGCCAAAATTCAATAATATAGAATACCTCATGACCACTTAGAGGAGCTTTTCTGGGAATTTCCGCATGACACCTATTTGCCTGTGAATAGGCCTAGGGCACCCACAGGCACCCCTATCCCTCTTCGTGCACCACAATCCAATGTATTCCTCTATTTGTACATTTTATCGAGATTTGTTATGATAGTCAATGCTTCATATTTTCCAATTTTCCATCTTTGTACACCTTCAAGATCTCTACAAATCAGCTAAGGCTTTCTACCCTCTCTTTGCACCTAGGGTTTCATATATTTTGGCTTAGTTTGCTTGGGTTAATTTATGTACTTAATTGATCATTTATTTACTACTACAATAACAATCATATTAGGCATATAATTCACATTTTTCTTAATCATTTTGGTGAACCTAAACATTCAAACCCTTCTTTCGAGTATGGCCTTGCCTTATCGAGTTATGGATCAATCACCTTATCCTACTTTTTCTCCCACCGTGGTTTCGGTATAATTACTACTCCTACCGATTTCATGCAAGTTTGTACTCAACATCCTCCGTACTTTTTTACATCTATGACTCGATCCTTCTATCAATGTTGTAACTACTCACCGCACTCTCCCTCCCACTGCTCAACCCATTTCTATCCCGCCACCTATTACTTCTACGTTTCTTCCTCCTCTTCCTAAGGGATATGATATAATTGAATAACTTAAGAACACATCGCCAAAATATCTCTCTTATGTAATGCACCCGATTTTCGACATACTCTAAAGTCTCCCTCATTCTATTCACATTGAAAGTGATAACTCTTCAGTGGCATTCACACACCTTATCTAGTCTCTCAAAAATTTGCCACGTGCTATATCATTTACTAATGAGGACATATCGCCATTTTCTCTTAACAATCCATGTGCACCTTTGTTTATCACTTATATTATTGGCACTACTTGTATTAAGTGCGTACTCATTAACAATGGCTCAAAATTAATTTATGTGCTCATTCTCTTCTAAAACAACTTGGTATTAAGGACAATCTAATTTCTAAGAATTATACTCTTATTCATGGCTACGACTCAACCACCTGCTCATGTTTAGGAACTATCACATTACATGTTAAATTTGGGCCTAAGACTATCCCTACAGAATTCTTCATTATCGATACTTCATTTTAATTCAATCTTTTACTAGGAAGATCTTGGATTCATGTAATGCAAGTAGTTCCATCCACTATTCATCAATGTGTCAAATTTCTACATGATGGGTATGAACATACCATTGTTGTGGATCCTGAACCATTCAAATTATGTCATATAGACCCTATTACTACCATGCTTATTCCTCCATCACAGCCTATTCTATATAATAGTATTGATACATATGACATTGGTCAATCTAGCACTTCACAATCTTCTTCCGCCGCTTCAAGCACTCCGGTTATTTCTACTCATACTACTTCCATCATTTCACCCTCAAGGTTTTCTCTCCTATAAGAACTACTACTTGAATCATTGAGGCTTCTCTCACTCCTACATCTAGTGCCCCGCCTACCAAAATACTTTCCATAACTATGCAACATGAAAATGCCAACATAGATGATTCTAATGACAAAGCTAACATTTTTGAACTTACTGATGATAAATTGTGCAATCTTAATTTCACTCTTATTAATATCAATGAATCTTATTTCAATGATAGTTTCGTTGCTTATTGGTTCTGGTGAATACAAATTCAAAACCCCTCCTACTAATGTTATGGTACTTTATCGAGGGTCTATCCATAAGTCAGTATGCCATTTCACCTTCTCATGGACCATCCGTGTTTGTACCACTTCCTTTCACTTGCACACTTTTCATTAACAACTCTTATTGGCATCATATTCTATTGGATCATACTTTCTCTGATACTATTTACACATACGACGACTTGACTAGGCTTGGCACTTAATGATATCCTCCCGCAACCTCACTCACCTAATCTCTATCATGGATATTTTCACATTACGACCACCTATGGTCTTCATGTTTTCTATTTAACAATCATCATTGCAAGTACCTGCAAGTTTCTCCACTAAAAATTGTGTAATCTTGACTTGATTATATTGGGGGTACTTTAGACTCTAGTCACACTTTTATAGAATTTCCTATGTCTTTCAATAGTGTTTCATTTAAATGACTCATCTCTCGGTTATTCACGAAATCTCACTCATTGGTATGCACATGGATTTCCACCACCACCATTCACCGATGAACATGGAAGAAATGGATAACACCATGAACAAGGTTTGACCTACCCTGACTACTTTAGGTTGTGCCTTCAACCAGGTGAGAGGACCCATTTTGTAACCCATGTTAGTGGATGACATTTATAGATTCATATTATTTTTCTTTCCTTTCACAAAATTGATAGGAGATCTTCAGAAGGTATGGTCAATATAGCGTAGTCTAACTCTCACGAGTTATCACTTTAGAGGATGAAGAAACCTTCTAGACAAGATCCGGGTTACTAAAGGAAGTGGTAAAAATTGATTTCTCTGCATATTTGAGGTAAGGGATGGGTAAATCAATGAATTCCCTCAACATTTATGAATAGGTAGTGCAAGTAGGGGTAGTTCATGTATGGTTCATTTCTAGATGTGTATTTTATGGTTGGGAAGTTAAGCAGGATAAAGTTGATTATACCAAATATCTGAGAACTTTAAACAAATGTTAACATATCCACAAGGCAAGAAGACAAATAACTTCAAATAGTAAAGACAAACCTTCAACTAGAAAATTGTGCATCTATGAAAGCTCAAAGACACATGGCTTCACACATTCTTCAAGGTTTTAACACAAGAACTCATGTTAAAGACTCAATTAAACTTTAGAAGACCCTACTATATCACACTCATGATACACTCATGAACTGACAAACAATCTGTATCACTGAAATGCAAGTAAAGTGAATTTAAATCACTTATTGCATTATGAAATGAAATCTCTCTTCATAATGTAATTGCAAATGCCACAATACTTGTCATGAGGATGAGATTTTGTGTGATTTCAAAGGATTTCTAATGTAATACTACAACAGGCACATATATAACTATTTGAAACTATCTCAAGATGAAAGTGGACATAACACAGTTCATTGATCTACACAAATTACTCAAGGTTTCTCAAATTTGATCAACAAGGGAAAGTTTGTTTACAATCTCAAAGTTCTGTCAATGGCTATACATCTGCAACCAACTTGACATGATCAATCTTGAAAGGCACACAAGAAGTAACTAGTTTCTCAAAAAAATTCTCCAGAAAAATGGCTTCTCTCAATCTTCTCTCCTTTTTTCTCTCTGACTAAATTTTAAAAATTAACCCCCCTTTTTCAAGAGTATTCTCATTGCATTTATACAATTTCACTCACTCACTCATCCTATTTTTCCCCCAAAAACATGAATCTTTAAAGAAGAATATTCATTTCTGTTTTTTCCAGGTGGAAAAGTTATGAGCCATTCACATTTCCTACTTTCATCAGATATGATTGGGGCACCATGTCATAACTTTTGACAGTCCTTTTTAATCATTCTTTTATTTGGTGAATAAATGGCCATTTTTTCATGGTTTTAGAGTGCCTCCAGATGGTTTGATTTTACAGGTAATCACATCTGCCTTTTTGAGAATCCTTCTCAGGAGAAAACATATTTATTTTTTCTGGTCTCGTCTGGACTGATCATTTCTACACAAAATGGTTTTGGTCATATCAAGCCAATCATCATCTTTCTCCATAATTCCAATTTATCTCACACGTATTTCTCTTGTGTAGATATCTCATTTAAATCTTAGAGGCTACTTCACCATGATTACACCTAGCTTCGACCGGGTATGCCTCGAATTTCCTATAAAAGCACACCATTCCACTTCCCTAATTCATATTTTCTTTTCTGAATATAGGCATTTTTGGCTTCCCCTTTGTTTATCTATGCTACGAGTCTAAGTCGGCCAAGTATAAAGAGGAGCCAATGAAACCTCCATGTGTCTCTTCGGTAACTACAAAGGTGAAGTCCAGAGGTAGGTCCCCAAACAAGCGCGGGCCCTCCACGTGTCCTAGGCCCAAGAAAATTTCCTTGACCATTGAAAATTATCAGTATAAAGAGGAGCCAATGGAAGCCTCCATGTGTCTCTTCGATGCAACTCCATGTGTCCAGGTAAAAAGTCCGCAGGCATTGAAAAGTATCAGTATAAAGAGGAGCTAGTGGAAACCTCCACATGTCTCTTCGGGTAACTCAAAATCCAGAGGTGGGACATCCCCAAATGAGCGCAGGCCTCCACATGTCCGAGGTCCAACAAAGTTTCATGGGAAGATCTAAATTTTGAGCATGGGAAGAAAACAGAAACCTCCACGTGTCTCTTTGGTATAACTCCAAAGGTCAAAACCTAGAGGCTATCCTCAAATGAGCACAGCCCTCCACGTGTCCTTTTTGGGTCTTAGGCATTTACCTTATACTTTCACACCCTTTTCCATAATGCATCAAAATATCAAATAGACCCACCACACCGCATCCAATTAGAAAAGACCACGTATCCACGGATGTTGGGACAAGATTTACAAAGGAGACACAATCATGGAAGATGCCCAACAACAAAAATTTTCCCCACGGAGAGAAGACTGTAAATAATACCAAGACTCAATGTGATCCATGACCCAAGGAAAGGACTTGACAATGAAACCCTGGTGAAGGAAAATAATTACGCATCCACACAGGAAGACAAAAAGTGCATCAAACCAGGTGGGCTGAAAATTTTAAAAAAAAGGGTGAGATTACAATTGAGCACCAACACTTGGCTCTCGACTTCGGGGATGGGCACTCCCTACGAGTGCCGTAAGAACAAAACATAATGCAACAATAGTAGACCATGTGCCAAAAATCCATTGGGCCACGAGTCAAGAACCGACCTCCAAAGCAAATAAAAATAAGCCAACCCTCCAGGAAAAAACCGAGAAACCAACAAAAACCGGTCACCAAGGACCAAGACAAACTGAAATAGAAAAAATGTAGAAAATAGAACAAAACCAAAAATTGTACACTATACAATGATGCATACCTTAGTTCCAAGAAATCAATCAAGGAAATGTTTCAAGTTCCTACCATTAACAAGAAACTCAAGCATTTCTCCATCTAAATATTTTAGGAAAAAGGTATGCTCACCAATTCTAATGTCAATAGAATAAGGGCCCATCCATAATGCATCGAACTTTCCATGTTTTCCCTTATCCTCATGTCTACTATCCACATTAGCACAAGATCTCCCACACTGAAAACTCTTGGGGTTACCTTTTTATCAAACAGTTTCTTCAATTTTCCCTAAACTTCACATGTCTTTGATGGGATTCTCTCCTCTCTTCATCTAATTCAACAATTTGATTTATACAAGCATCATAGGGACTAATCTCTTGATCCTCCAATTGTTGGATAAATTGATAAGAAGATAATTGCATATGCGGGGGAGGAGAGCCTGAGTTCCATATACCAATTCAAATGGGCTCTTTCTAGTAGCTCTTTTAATAGTAATTTTGTCATCCCAAACAACAAACTTCAACTGCTCACCCCACTTTCATTTATTTAATTCCAAGGTCCTCTTGATTATCTTCAACAAATTTTTGTTACTTGATTCTACTTGTCCATTACCTTGGGATTGTAGTTGGAAGCATATGCTAAATTTATCCCATACTCCTGACACATGGCTACCAAAGGTTTATCTCAAAACTCATAGCATTGTCAACAACTATTTTAGCAGTACTCCAAACCTACAAATTATATGATTTAAAATGAAGTCCATGACAATTTGGTGGGTTGCTTTCTTAGTGGGGATTGCCTCTACCCATTTGGTGAAGTAGTCAGTGGCTACCAATATCCATTTATGGCCAGCACTTGAAGAATCTGAAATCTCCCCAATGAAGTCCATCCCCCACTACTTAAAAGGGGCTTCAATTGATACAGGCTACAATGGGAGGGATCCTGAAGCTTTCAATCTTCTTGAGAAATGTTGGAAACTCTCACATTTTCTTACCAATAAATTTGTATCCTTAAAAAGTGTTGGCCACCAGTAACCAGCCCTTAAGATCTTATGGGTTGTTACTCTTCTAGTAAAATGCCCCCCACAAACTCCTCCATGGAAATCAAAAAATTAATTTCGGGCTTCATCCTCAGTGATACACCTTAAGAGAACTCCCTCAAGGTTTTTCCAAGCCAACCCATAATCAGTGATGATATATTTTTGGGAAGCCAATCTAAGTGCTCTCTTTTGATTTTTTCTTAAATACTCGGGACATTGCAGATGTCTGAGATAAAAAATAATATCCCTATACTAATCAAAATTTATAAATTTCTCAAGAATATTCAACCTTTCTTCATCAACCTCATTTATCTCAACTGTCTGTAGATTGATTTCTATCATTAGCTTTTCCAGGCCCAAACCTCTGACCAATTTTGTAGTTTGGATGTCCATATCATATTCCTGTAACTTATTTTCCCATCGACATCTTTTACTGGAAATTTCCATCTCTGAAAGGATATCCTTGACCATAGTATGAGGGACATAAGCTATGACTTTAGAACTTAAAATATATGGCCTAAATATCTTTGTGGCTCTGACCAAAGCAAAGGCTTGTTTCTCCATGATAGTATACTTCAACTCTACCCCTTGTAATGCTTTACTAAAGAAAGCAATTGGCCTTTCAGCTCCTTCATCATCCTTCTATAACAACACAGATGCAATGGTATTCTCAGAGGCAAAGGAAAACATTTGGAAGGCCTTTTTGTAATCAAGAGATACTAAAACAGGGGACATTTTTCAACGCTTCCTTGATCCCAATAAAGGCTTGAATAGTTGCTTCCTCCCATTTGATACTCTAATCCTTCTTCAACATACTAGTGATTGGGATAGTCAATTCAAAAAAGTTAGAAATAAATCTCCTAATAAAATTTATCTTCCAAAAAGGATTGAATTCCCTTTTTGGTTCTTGGAATAGGAACTTTGCTAATGGCTTCCACTCTCTCAAGATCAATCATGACCCCTTCTTTTGATACAATATGTCCGAGAAACTTAGCCTTTTGAACCCCAAAATGACATTTCTTAGGGTTCAGTGAGATACCATATTCCCTGCACCTTAACAACATCTTTTCTAAATGTGTAGGTGATCACTTCTCTTCCTTGAAAAAATTGTCACATCATCCTAATACACAACAATGAAGTCATTTATATATCTTGAGAATGCTACATCCATTTCTCTTTGAAACGTGGCTCCAGCATTCATCAGCCAAACAAAATTCTTACGTACACATAGGTACCCCATGGAGTAGTGAAAGCAATTTTGATTCTCTCTGATTGCTTCACAACCACTTGGTTATACCTAGAAAAACCATCCAAAGTAGATAACAATTTTGAACCTGTAACCAATTGTAACATGTTATCCATATTTGGCAAGGGATAGTTGTCCTTAATTGATGCCTTATTTAAATTTCTAAATTCCACACACAATCTTATGTCTCTATTCTTCTTTCAACAGTACCAAGTTTTCCACCCATGAAGAGTACCTCGTAGGTTGTATGATTCCTCCATCCCTTAAATTTTTCAACTCTTCTTGCATTTTTAGGGAAAGGAGTGGATTAATTGGTCTTTTCTTTTCCTAAATGGCTTGGCATTAGCCTCCAGGGGTATCTCATGTTGAAAAAGGTCTTCCCTATATGCTTTCAATTTTGAATATGACCATGCCAAGTAGTCCTGGTACTTTTTTAACAACTAGACATATGCTTGCTTTTCCTCTCTATCCAAGTTTCTACCTAACCATATTTTTCGAGGTTTATCCTTTGTGCCTAGGTTATGTTCTTCAACATCTCTCGAGGCTGACATGTGTTTGTTAACAATGCGGTCAACATTATCAAAATTTGATTCCAATGCAACCAAACCTCTAGGAATAGTATTGGTTTTCAATTGATAATGTCTTTACCAACAGGTCTCTTTTCCATCATTTGCACAAACCATTGGTTCCCAGTCCATACTTTGATTGGTAAATTCTCCTTTATTTTACAAAAACCTTTAGACCTGGGCATCATCTTCAAAAACTTGCCAATGCTTGATATTATCAGGGACAGATGGCCTAGTCAATATTTCAATATCATATTCACAATAGGGGATATTATACAATTCTCAAACCTTGATCCCAACACTGCCAACTTTTCTGCTATAGTATTGTATTTCCTATCATGGTGTATTATATTGAAAGAATCAAACATTTCAATTAAGTCCCAAACTACATGCTTATATTGCTTCATTCTTTGATTTTTTGTTGCATACAAATTTCTAACTTGTTTGACTATCAAATTTGAATCCCCTTTAACAATAATGTCTCTGACACCATACTTCCAAGCAATCCTTAAACCCAAAAGTAGTGCTTCATACTCTGCAATGTTATTTGTGCACTCAAAATTAAGTTTAAAAGAAAAGTTAAACTCCTCATGGCTTGGAGATATCAAGACAACACCAACGACCATTACCAGATCTAGAACAAGCCCCATCAAACATCAGAGTCTAGGGAAAACCAACCTACTCAGGATATTTGCACTCATCAATTTTATGCTCCTTAAAATCAGCATAACCCACAAAGTTATCAACATCAACGTCTGTGTACAATACTTCATAAGAAGCATTGTTAGGATCCTCAATGAGGTGTAACATTTTCTTCTCACCATACAACTTCACAAGATTTCCCTCAATTGGTATGGTTGCAAATGACATGTCCATTTGTATGCTTCCACCTACACTAGCTGCCCATTTTCTAGATAATAACATTCCCCACTTAGCAGGATAATCCACAATAACTACATTCATGGTTAGGCATTTTCTTGGATAAGTTGCTAGTTGCACTACCATTCCTTTGACATATCCAATTACTAGCACTTCTCTTGAATCCATAGCAGTACACTTCCCAAAATTTGTTGTTACTTTGATATTTAACTCGTTCATCACCTCAAGAGGCATTACATTACATGAGGCTCCTGAATCAAACATACAGTTATGCACCAGCCTATCCTTAATAATTAAAGTGGTATAAAATGGATCCACATCAAGTTGAGATTCAACCAAAGATGTGCCCAAATATATCTTAGGTGATTCACCTAGTTCCTCTAATGCTTGTGGTACTTCTAATTCTGCAATAATAGGAGGAATCTCTACATTGTTTACACTTTTTCCCTAAGTAATATTTTCTTCCTTAAATCCCAAATATTCAAATGCCCTTTTCCTATGCTCAGGGATCCTGAGTAATTCAACAATGGGAACAGTAACCTTGATCTAACTCAAGATTTGGGCTATGTCACAAGGAATATATTTGGGTAGGATAGTATTAGGAGGAAGATTCACAATTTCATCTGATAGTATAGGAGTTTTCAGAGTCTGGGCATGGGCAGGAGCACAGGTTTTATTTGGGGTAATTAGGCCTTTTCCAGATGTATCTTTCTTAGGGGTTTCCTTCGGGATATTGGTAAGAACTAGAATTTTTGGCTTGGTTTGTGGCCCTCCCCTTTGACAACCTTACTTCTAGTGTTATATTCTTTCTCCTGAGCAACTACTACATTCATCAATAGTTTCTGTCCTCTTCGAAAGGGATCCCTCCATCATACTTTTTAATCATCAAGGCCCTTAAGTATTCAAAATCATGATTAGGTAAATCAAATTCTTGCACCATATCAATTTCAAAAGTATTAATAAGAGGAAGAGGTAATACCTGGTGAACACAATCCCATAAATTTTCAACAGTTCTGGCACTTATCAATTCAGTTGATGTTGCCCCTTGCTATGAGTTCCCAGGGCACTCCATCATACACACATCATCATATGCCTCATCATCATTTGTCTCCTCAACTTCCTTATCTACATCACATGGGAATGTGGTAAGAAACACCTATCACACCACTCAATAACATTGGCCTCTTCTATGGTAGTAATCCTAGCAGTCAAAGGATCAGGAACCAATCTATTTTCCTTGGGTTGAGGCTGTTTATTTCTTGATCCCATGGGCCCTTTCCTCTTTCATCTAATCTGTGATCACCTCTAGGATGATTTCCAAATCTCTCCTGACCGTGTGGCTTGTGCTGAACCCTGGGAACTCTGTCCTATCCCTTTTTCTACTCTAGCCAGTTTGTAGGATATCTCTTTAACCACTCCGAAAAAGTCTTCACAACCTCTTCCAGATCCACAACTTTGTTTGACTGAGGCCTCTCAGGATTGATCAACTTGACACCCTCTCTCCTAGGAGGCTTTCCAACTGCTTTGATGTTATTTTCTATTTGTAAGGCCATGGTGAAATCCTGCCTCAATGTTCCTGGTTCTTATCTCTTAAGTAATAAGCAACCTTTTTATCAAAGGCGTCAGAATATTTTATCAAATAGGACTCACCACTTGGCCTTAGGATTATAGGTAACCTATTCAAGGTTTTGTTGAACCTAGTATTAAAATCCTAGACAGATTCATTTGGGTTCTTCTTTATATTTTCAAACTCAGATAGAAGGAACCTGGGATCAGTCTTATCCCCATATTGCAGTCTGAAGGCATTTTTCATCTCGGTCCATGAGTCTATTGAATTATCTGGTAAAGACTTGTACCAATCACATGCATCCTCTTCAAGAGTATGAATGAACAACTTTATATACACATCTTCAAACTCAATTTCAAAATCTTCCATCATATTGACAAATAGTCTTAAATGTTGGTCACCAGTGATGGCGTTATTCCCTTGAAATTTTGGCAACCTATTTCTGACATCTTGTGGCACCATATTAGGATATCCAACCATACCTCTGAAATTTATTGGTCCAAAAGTACTGACAACAAAAGGAGGTCTAGGTGGAGGTGAGCCATATTACCTTGAGGAGGTGATCTTGTAGGAGAATCAAAATGATAAGGGATGAGGGGTATTTGGAGCACATGAGTATAACTCTCAAAGTAAATATCCTCTAATGACTCAGTTTCTTGGAAAACTCTATCAACCTTGGAAGAAGCAAAAAAAGTTGAGGGACACACTTTTTAAGACACAAATGATGGCCCCTCTCTAGTAGGGGAATTTAAATTCACACGAGGACTACTTGGTTCAGAATCACTTGAAGATGTGGTAATCTTCAACCACAGATTGATCACCTTTCAAAACTGATATCTCCTTTTTTGATTCTTGATTTCCAACCACTTTCCAAACTTTTTTCCTTCTGAATTTTCTTTTCCCAATTCTAGAAATAACTTTCTAGTAGGATCCCTAGTGAAGAAAGACCTTCTTCCCTCCAGATTTTGCAAATATTAATGAAAAATTTCACTTGACATAGGTTAAGACACTTGGTAATCATCAAAATTTTAAACCAATTCGAGTCGCCACCAAGGATTCTCACCTTAGATGTGTAAATGCACTATAAGTAGTTTGTCAAATGTCTATCAATACTTAATTTCTACAAAGCTTAGCAGATCTCGACCTTCCTTTACCCACATTTATCACTATTGATGCAAATTTAGTACAATAACGCTAGAAACTGGAAATACTACACAATGAACTTGTGATCTTGCACAAATTTTACAAATCTCAACAAAGGATGACATTTAAACAACGTACTTGTACTTAAATCATGTAAGAAGCATTACCAAGGTCGGCATGTGTATGCATTTGTAAAAATAGTCCCTGGCAATGGTGCCAGATCGGTGTTGGTACCCAAATTGATTCTCCCTTTATGACTGAGCAACACCATAGTTCGAACAAGATGCTTGGAGGAAGATAAATTAGAGTGTGAGTCATTTTGTAGCCGGGAGGGATTTAGCTAGACTCTTCATTCACTTAGGCATGGAAGAAATGGATAACACTGTGAATAGGGTTTGACCTACCCTGACTACTTTAGGTTGTGCCTTCAACTAGGGTGAGAGGACCCATTTTGTAACCCATATTGGTGGATGACATCTACAAATTCATATTATTTTTCTTTCCTTTCACAAAATTGATAGGAGATCTTTAGAAGGTATGGTCAATACAACGTAGTCTAACTCTCACGAGTTGTCACTTTAGAGGATGAAGAAACCTTCTAGACAAGATCTAGGTTACTAAAGGCAAGTGGTAAAAACTGATTGCTCCTACATATTGAGGTAAGGGATGGGTAAATCAATGAATTCCCTCAGCATTTATGAACAGGCAAGTGCAAGGGGGGTTCATGTATGGTTCATTTCTAGATGTGTATTTTATGGTTGGGAAGTTAAGTAGGATAAAGTTGATTATACCAAATATCTGAGAACTTTAAACAAATGTTAATAGATCCACAAGGCAAGAAGATGAATAGCTTCAAATAGTAAAGATGAACCTTCAACTAGAAAATTGTGCATCTATGAAAGCTCAAAGACACACAACTTCACACATTCTTCAAGGTTTTAACACAAGAACTCATGTTAAAGACTCAATTAAACTTTAGAAGACCCCTATTATATCACGCTCATGATACACTCATGAACTGACAAACAATCTGTATCACTAAAATGAAAGTAAAGTGAATTTAAATCACTTATTGCATTATGAAATGAAATCTCTCTTCATAATGTAATTGAAAATTCCACAATACTTTTCATGAGGATGATATTTTGTGTGATTTCAAAGGATTTCTAATGTAATACTACAACAGGCACATATATAACTATTTGAAACTATCTCAAGATGAAAGTGGACATAACACAGTTCATTGATCTACACAAATTACTCAAGGTTTCTCAAATTTTATCAACAAGGGAAAGTTTGTTTACAATCTCAAAGTTATGTCAATGGCTATACATCTGCAACCAACTTGACATGATCAATCTTGAAAGGCACACAAGAAGTAACGGTTTCTCAAAAGTTTCTCCAAAAAAAATGGCTTCTCTCAGCTCTTCTCTCCTTTTTTCTCTCTGACTAAATTTCAGAAAAATTAACCCCCCCCTTTTTGCAAGAGTATTCTCATTGCATTTATACAATTTCACTTGCTCACTCATCCTATTTTCCCCCAAAAAACACGAATCTTTAAAGAAGAATATTCATTTATGTTTTTTCCAAGTGGAAAAGTTGTGAGCCATTCACATTTCCTACTTTCATCAGATATGATTGGGGCACCATGTCATAACTTTTGATAGTCTTTTTAATCATTATTTTATTTAGTGAATAAATGGCCATTTTTCATGGTTTTAGAGCACCTCCAGATGGTTTGATTTTATAGGTAATCACATCTTCGCCTTTTGAGAATCCTTCTTGGAGAAAACATATTTATTTTTGTGCCTGTCTGGACTGATCATTTCGCATGGTTTTGGTCATATCAAGCCAATCATCATCTTTCTCCATAATGCCAATTTATCTCACACGTATTTCTCCCATGTAGATATCTCATTTAAATCTTAGAGGCTACTTCACCATGATTACACCCAGCTTGACTGGTATGCCTCGAATTTCCTATAAAAGTGCACCATTTCACTTCCCCAATTCATATTTTCTTTTCTGAATATAGGCATTTTTTGGGCTTCCCCTTTGTTTATCTGCGCTGCGAGTCCGAGTCAGCCAAGTATAAAGAGGAGCCAGTGGAAACCTCCATGTGTCTCTTTGGCGCAACTGCAAAGGTGAAGTCCAGAGGCAGGTCCCTAAACAAGCGCAGCCCCTCCACGTGTCCTGGGCCAAAGAAAGTTACCTCAGCCGTTGAAAAGTCTCAGTATAAAGAGAATCCAGTGAAAGCCTCCACTTGTCTCTTAGATGTAACTCTAAAGGTAAGATCCAGAGGTGCATCCCCAAATTAGCACGGGCCCTCCATGTGCCCTAGGTCCAAAAAAAAAAAGAGTACATCGATCCATTAAAAATTTCCGAGCATGGGAAGATCTAGTGCAAACCTCCACATGTCTCTTTGGTGCAACTCCAAAGGTCAAAACCAGAGGTGGATCCTCAAATGAGCACAGGACCCTCCACATGTCCTTTTTGGGTCTTAGGCATTTACCTTATAATTTCACGCCCTTCTCCATAATGCATCAAAATATAAAATAGACCCACCACACCACATCCAATTAGAAAAGACCACATATCCACGGATGTTGGGATAGGATTTACAAAGGAGACACAATCGTGGAAGATGCCCAACAAGAAAAAAATTTCCCACATGGAGAGAAGACTGTAAATAATACCAAGACTCAATGTGATCCATGACCCAAGGAAAGGACTTGAAAATGACACCCTGGTAAAGGAAAAGAATTACGCATCCACACAAGAAGATAGAAAGTGCATCAAACTAGGCGGGCCAAAAATTTAAACGAAAAAGGGGCGAGATTAAAATTGAGCACCAACCCCCCTCCTAACATCAACATGCATCTTATATTCTCACCATTTCACATACACTCCCTTGCATGCACCTTACACATTTTGATACATCGCCATCATTTCCCGATGACACACTCTTGGGCTTAGATTAACACTTGAGTGTTGAGGACATACTTTACACATGAACCTCACATAATACACATAACACTACACACTACACACTTGACATACGACAACACAAACTATTTGCACATATTCAACACCACCTAGAACACGCTTGACATATCTACAACATACTACATACTTAACATTTTTGCGACATGCATCCTCTACATCATAAAACACATCTCCCTTGTGCATAATCAATACAATAGATTACACATTTGAAAATATGCATCACACACATAACATGTTTGCACTCAATTACTTTGATCTTTTTAACATGCACATTGCACACTGACACTTCACGCATTCATCTCCTTCTATGCCACATCTAATCTCCACATTCATAACATATATTTTTCGCATTTATTTCTACGTGTTGCACTCACTACCCTATGATGTACTCTAGTTCTATTGTCCATACTCGATTGTTGAGGGTCTATATCTTAAATGGACATCACCAAACTCATGCGTTTACTCACACACACTCACTCACTCACACACTTACACCCTACACATTACACTTTAATGATCACATGTTTTTAGTACATACATTTGACCCATTTCCCGATGACATAATCTCATTTAAAATTAATCCTTGACTCGTTGAGGGGGCATATACAAATGAACCTCATTACATTCATACAAATCTGATAGGGGGCATGCTACTCCTAACATTCACATTGCATTCCATTCCATCTCATCCACAACATATTACATATCTTGGTTGCAATTACTCTTTCTTACTTATGCTTTTACATGTACACTTTACTACACATGCTACATAGATATCTTGTATGTCATTATATTTATCATACACACATGTACATTTACTTGCCTTTCTAGCTATGATCATCGATGGTGTATATCTACACATGCCACATAGATGCTTGGCACAATACCCATTTCCAGTCCACAATAGATCCTAGGGGCATCCACTTTCGTACACTATAGGTGCTATTGTTTCATTTGTTTTTTCAGAACTTTTCTATATCAAATTATACACATTTTGACATACTTTATATCTTCCTAACATGCTACGGGTGCTTTATGTGTAGCATTGGTTATGCGGGATATTTTCTTCCATGGTTGTCTCTTATATTACTTGTCATTACTTCCTCTTTATATGCCATTGTTTACAAGATTTTCCCTTTGTCTTGTGTGCACACTATCTACTTTTGGCTTCATCGGCCTTGATTGTCTTGTGACATCATGAGTTGTGTCCAACATTTATAACCCGATT
Source organism: Taxus wallichiana var. yunnanensis (assembly GCA_018340775.1). Classification (NCBI taxonomy): domain Eukaryota; kingdom Viridiplantae; phylum Streptophyta; class Pinopsida; order Cupressales; family Taxaceae; genus Taxus; species Taxus wallichiana. The sequence continues at coordinate 53,250,338 of CM031239.1, forward strand.
TTCCAGCCTACATTGTCTTCTTGCGTGTTTACATTATCTTCTTCAAGCGTCTTCACTTACACATTGTCGCACTTATTTTCTACATGCATTTTTTTCTTTACTCATACTAACACTTGTCCCCCATCCACTTTTTTTCATGTGCCTTGGTTTCTACTAAGAACATTACATTCTCCATGTAGGGTAGAGTTTCAACATAATGGTCAGTCCTTGTTGTATGCATATATAAAGTTTGTTAAAGCTATGAACATGGGGTAAGAATCTCTAAAGAAACCCCAAAAGATTTGGAACAAACAACTCAAATGACCATCAGATTAGAGATAAAAAGAGCTACCTATTTGCATGCATATATAAAGCTTAAAACAAACAATCAACCTCTAAACATGACTATATTAGTTCTCTACTCCATGAAAGCTATCTATAAGTGAACCTATTAAAGCTCTAGCAATTAGTTATGTGTTTATTGATGTCTCAAAAGCTTAAGAATGGAAGCTCACCATTAATGGATTCTCCCATTTACCTAAAGCTTTGAAAGGATTAGCAAATAACAAGTAAATAGCTCAAATAAACTATGAAATGACTCTAAAAGACTTAAGCATGACCTAAATCAGAAATGAGATGAGAGAGAGAGTTCTTATGAAAAGTGTGGGAGGGGTATCCCTCTATTTATAATTTTGGTTTGGAGAAAAATCTATTTTGGATGCATGTGGGACTAAAAGGAGTCAAAAAGGTGATTTTTATAAAAGCACATTGGGAGGTGTGAACTGGATTTAGAAGGCTAAGTGGCTATTTGGAAAGGTGAGATATTTGTTTAGAAAGTCAAATTCTCCTTAGAAAGTCAATAAGAGGGTTAATTAACCTAAAAAGGTTAATTAAAGGGAAAACAAGCTTATAAAAGTTGGTTAGAGAGGGATTAGCAGATTTAGGGGGTTTAGAAGAGGTTAGAAAGGGTGATTTACGGCGTAGTGTAGTAAATGAACATGAGACTAGGATAGTTAGTATGATCTTAGTAATAAGATCATGTAGACCAAATTATAGGTGTTTACAGTGTACTCACATATCCACTATAGACATGACAAGGGTGTTAGATGTAGCTTATACAGGGGAAGTAGGCTCTCCTGTGGTTGTCCTAGATCTATGCTCCAACTTTGAGAAATATTGCGCAAACCGATCAATGTGGGAAGTTTGATTTTAATGGAAAGTTAGTTGATGTGGGAATATTTCATAGGATGTTTGCTTTTGGATTTTTCTTTTGATGTTTTGAAGTTTGATCAAGTGCAAGGGAAGCCTTTATTGTCATGATATAATATGGTATCCATCCTTTGAGGGAGTGGTCTACAATTGGATTTTGCTTTTTTTTTTTTAATTTTTAATTTATTTTTTAGATGATAGGATAAGATATGCGACAACTATACTTCAAGGGATCCGTTTATACTTTCAACATTATTTACTTTACATGAACAACTGTTCTTCAAGAGAGCAATCTATTTTTAGATAAGATAGCTTTGATAGAGCATCCATGATTTTTTACTTTTAGGATAGAGCTAAGGATATCCAAGTATACCACTTGGGAGGGGAAGGAATGTGTATAAGATACACGTGTGGGCCCTTATCATGGTTCCAGAGAGGTCGATAAGAAGGAAATGGGTGTAATGATCACAAGGTTCCCACTTAGAAGGAGGAACTTGTCCATGAGAAATATCCTATGAGTAGAGCCGTGATGCGCATATTCTAGGTCATAGATAGGATAGTGACTGAAGACCACATGATTCTAAACATTACGATGAAAGATAGAAAGGGTTAATGATGGAAGAAAAATTGTTAATGTGAGTAAGACCACATTACTAAGTGTGTTAATAATAGAAAGGTCGCAAATGTAAGGTATTGAGAGGTTCCATTTTTTATTTACCATCGAGAGAGGATAAACGGTGAGGCTCGGGACCCATACTTGTGCATGATAATATATGGTCTAGTCTAGTTTGGAGAAAACTTTCCATGTTGGCTCCTTTCTATAGTAGTGACGTTATGATTTTATTTTAGGACAAGGTCACCGATATTAAAGTCATGTTCTTTAAGATATTTTTATAGGTGTATATTATTCATTCTTGATAGACGTGATGAAATTGGAGGGATATTAAGTAACATTCTTCTAGCGGTTCAAGTTATGCTAGATGCTCTTGGTGATAATCCTCATCAGAGACAAAGTCACAAAGAGAAACATGCAAGGATGGGATTTGAACTTCGAGAGGAAGAACAACTTCGAACCATAAACTAGAGAGAAAGGAGTAGCACCCGTAGAGATGCAAATGCTAGTATGATAATCCCAAAGATCAAAGGGGATATGAAGATGCTAATCATGACCTACCTTATTGAAAATTTTTGTAAGCATGTTGCGAAGAGTCTTATTAGTAGATTCAGCTTGGCCGTTAGCTTCTAAAAGTATGGAGAAGAAAATCTAAGCTTGATGTTGAAAGTGTCGTAAAGATTCTTAAAATATTTGTTTTTGAAGGAATTTCCATTGTCTGTGATGATTTTATGAGGAACGATGAAGTGACAGATGATGTGTTGATAGATGAAATCGATGATTTTATTAGCTTTGGTAAATGTGAGTGGAATGGCTTCCACCCATTTGGTGAAATATTCAAATGAGTGGTGAGAATAGAATTATGACATTGAGAAGAAAGTGGATTGATGAGACCAATGAGATCAAGCCCCCACTATGAGAAAGACCATAGATCTTGAGTAAGTTGTAAGGCCCGGATAGGGATAAAGAAGAGGTTGGAATGTCTGTTGGCACTAGATGAACTTTTTAACATACTCACAACAGTCTTAGTTTAGGGTGGGCCAATAGTAACCCATCCAAAGAATATGTATGGCAACGACCAAAGAATTAAAGTTTCCACCACATATTCTATCATGGACTTCTTGAATAAATTATACAAATTCATGGGATTTAATGCATCATAGTAAAATACCATCAAACCCACATTTGTAGAGGATGTCACCAAGGATGACATAGTAGTTATCGCATTGAATAAATGACCTCATACCATTTTTAGACAGGTCGGAGGGAATTTTGGATTGAGAAAGATAGTCGAAGATCTAGGTATACCAAATATCGATTGATTGGTGTCGATGAGATTGATAAGAGGAAGATCATGCCTATTGGATGGTTGATCGATCGATGGTGTACAACAACAAAGAATTTGGATTATTCCCTTATCCAAGAGATGAGAGATGCGAGGGATGCCACGTTGATCAGTAGAGATTGGATGAGTGAGGGATGGTTTGGATAGTGTATTAGTCGAAGGCCTCAAAGAAAAAGTTGACAATGTCCTTGTATTTCTGAAGGACTTCATTTTTACATTGATAAATTCCCTTGATTTGATTAATGATGAGTTGGGAAACACTATAAATATCATGTACTACCCACTTTCATTCGACACCTTTTGATACCTATTTTGATATTGTTGATTATGTTATGGACATTATTATGCTTTGATTTAGTATGATGTTAGATGTGGGACCATGGATTATTGTTGATCTTGATTTGGTTATGATGCACGATGATTATTAGAGACACTCATATGTGGATGATGATATACTATTTGACATGGATATATTGTGAATGTTGTTCGGGCATGTGATTTTTGGATATTGTTAATTGCCTTGATGTTGTTGTGATTCATATGTATAGATGATTATGTGAGTTTATTTATATCATGTTGGATGTTCTGATATGGGCATGAGGTCAAGGAGGTATTTTTTTGTACGTTAAAATATCACAACAAACATCGGGGATTGAGACCAACCACAATGGAATTCTAGGTGAATTCAACAAGGTCACCATGGCAACATGTTTTGTGTGTGTGTGTGTGTTGTATTTTGTTAGGGATTCCCATGGGGGATTACCTTTATATGTGACCATGGGTTTTGTATATTTTATTATGTGTTTCCTTTTTATTATTGTTGTATGTATTTTATTAGTGATGTGTCCCTTTATTTTAATTAATTAAGTTGTGGAGAATTAATGTGAGAAAACATATGGTCAAAAGTTAAATAAACCAAATTTGGATATAAGAAAGTAATAATGGAAGTCATTGGCTCTTTGTATTAAATATGTAAGGGATGTGTAAGTTTGTGTAAGAGTTGTGTAAGTCATATTTTGGAGTACAAAATACTCCACCTCCTTGGAAATTCGAATTTGTCCTTGGGGCTATTTTTAGAGGCTTGTGGGACAAGTAAAACTTGTCCCATGCCTCTTAAAGCTATTTACCAACCATAACTATGGTTGGAGGGTTGATTTTAGCCCTTTTTAATGCATTTGTATTAATCATGTTGCATATTTTAATTGCACTTTCTTCATGTTTTAAAATCGCAGTCCTTTGGGGTGTGGGCTTTTTAGAGTGTGCAAGAAATTTGTCATATTTTCACCCACCTCTTTATTGTGATTTAGAGAATGAAATTTTTTTTTGTGTTTGGAGTTGAGGATCTGTGATGTGGCATCCTACATGGATCCACAAAGATCCTCTTCTCTTCCTCTTCTATTAAATTCAAACTCTTTGCTTGTTTTTGGGTTGTTGAATCATTTTGCATACTTCTTTGGGGGTGAATTTTTTCTGTTTGGAGCTCTTGTGGATTTTGGAGGAGATTGGAGATAATTTCATACTTGGCATTACTATTTTGGGATCAGTGTTTTGGCATTGAAGCTTGTTGTTTGGAAACAAAAGCTACCATGGAGAGGTAGGAGTTGAGTTCTTCTCTTATATTGTTATTTCTTTTTGTATTTGTGTGAATGGTGTATGTTTTGTTATTTGTTTGTTATTTGGGTAGACTGCCATAGGAATGGTGTAGGAGAAGGCTATGGGGAATCCATGTGGGGGGCATAAGGGAATGGCAAAGGGCATCATATTTTTGGATGGAGTTTGGGTTTGGGATCCACCATGGAAAAGAAATAGCTTACATTTCTTACTTTGTGGGGGGCATAAGGAAAATATGTGGGGGCATAAGGAGGGATTGTGGGGGGCATAAGGATATGTGTGATGAATTATTTTGGCGGTTTGTTACAGGTGGATCCCCAATTCCCATTGGGAGGCATAAGTAGCTTCCCCCATAGTCCTTGCTCCTTTGGCTTGCATGATAAAGCCTGAGTTTTGTTTGAATGGTTTTCAAATGCAGTTGTAAAATGTTATCTTGTGTTGAACTGTGTTTTGATTTCATTATGCATGTTGAAAGAATGTTGTGTGTTGTGGAAGCTTGTTGTTGCCATGGGTTGCTATCCATTTATTATTGCATTGTGGTTGGGGCTTGGGGCCAATGATGAAGGATGGCTTCTCCTTTCATTAGATGTCTTGGTTGGGTGGAGAGCGTTGCCTTTCCCCCACTTTTGTTGTGATCAAATTGGAAGAAAAAGGAAACTTGCATGTTGTTGTTCGGAGCGAAGAAGATAGTTCCCACTTTGATGTGGATGAAATTCTAATATATTTGTGAAGAAAAGAAGTTTGTAATTGGTTATGAAAGTTGTATATTCGAACTATGAAGGATGTTTATACTCTGTTCGTTTATTGGAAAGAAAGAAATAGAAATATGTTGTTTGCATTCAAACATTGAAATATGTAAAGTTGTATAATTGAATTAATAAAGAATTGCAAGACCTTCCCTCATTTGCATTGTTGATTTAAATTGGAATATCAGTTTGTGAATGAAATCCTTGTTTGGAAAAAAAAAAGAAACACGTGAGAGGTAATTGTATTATTCTGCCTTGTTTAAAATATATGATTTTGGGAAAAATAGAAACTAGATTCTTGTTTTAATGATTGATTGAAGAAGGAAAAACATTTAAGGCTAGCATGGAATGAATTCAATGTTTTATTGCATGGCAAAAAGATAGTTAAATCTCTGTTTGAAAGGAAGAAATGTATGTGGGAATAATACAAGATTTGTATCTCTTGGGAAATGTATAAAATTGAATTTAGTATTGCATTTTGACTTAGAATGGTTTTTTTAAATCAACTGAATGTATTAGGTTGGAAAGGAAATGAACTCCCATACTTAGAAGAAGAAATGGCAAATAGATCCCTCAAGAATTGATCTCTGTTGTAAATTTACAACTGGCAAATAATTTAATTAAAATGCACAGTTTGAACCTGCACTAAATAACCAACATTGAAACATTGAAATCTAGCATGTTATGATATCATGCTTTCATTTTGACAAAGAACACTTAAGAAATAATTTAAAACATTGCAAAATTTAAGCCCAAACCTTTTCACAGTCATTTTCTGTCAATTGTTGGAAAAATGCAAATTGGAAATCAAACAAGTAAAATTCACCTTCCTAAATCATCCTAAATCCTTCTAGAATAATCCTCCATGTCTGTTGGGCATGTTGAGTGAAGGAGAAGATCAAATTGAACCAAATCTATAAGTTAAAAATTACCAGTTGGCTTTTTAAAATCCTGCAGAACGTTTTCTTAAAAATGACCCTCAAACTTTATCAAAATGTAAAATTTATGATTCTTGTACAAAGAGGGTGTTGAGAGATTTCTAGAAAGTCCTCATTTTCCCAAAACTAAGCTTTCTATCAAAATTTATGACCCTTTGAAGTTTTTCGTCCTTGACAGAAAATTTGGGAAAAATTACCCTAAATGGGCCGCATGGTCCTGAAAATTTCCCTTAGAAACTTAGAAAAAAATTTGAAAAAAAAATTTGGGCAATTTTTTTGAAATTTACCCCACCACCCCGCTAGCTCGCACCAATCACAAGCCGCCACATGGCACCATGGGGGTGACAGTGGAGGGGTGGAACCCTCGCAAACCTTTTTGTTTTTGAACCTTCTATCTTTTGGGAAATTTTGTTATAATCCTTTATGGCCCCACACTCCTACCCCTACCTTGGGAAATTCGCTTCCACAAACGTATGCACCCACTCGTCAAAATTCTCCCTTTCTCCTCCCTTTGGTGAAAATTCCTAAACGTTGTCGCCGCTCCACCCTTCCCTCTCCCTTTCTCCCCGTCGTGGTTGTTGGGCGCCACATGGCCCTAGCCGACTGCGGCAGTGCGCGGCACAATTTGGGTCTTTTAACCATGCAAGAGGAAAAAGTGGCAAAGCCTCCCGCAACCCGCCGACCCGTCCCCTTTGGAAAATTTTCATCCCTGGGCCCGCTCCTTTGGGAAAATTTGACCCCTAAGGTCCGCCGGTCCATAACTAGAGTTTTACAAGGAGTTAGGAGGACTTCTTTATATCATTGGAAAGGTGAGAAAATTTCTATCCAATGGGAATGATTTAGGGAAATTTTTAATGTGTTAAGTGTGAGAAAAATCAAGTTGAAAATCTGATCCTGTTAGAGAGTGGGTATGGTGATAATTTACCCCCTGAACCTAACTGAAACTTCTAACCCTAAAATTTGGACCTTGTGACCTCTGATAATTGTTAATAAATGAAAAGTATGTTCTAGTAGATTAAACTTGTTCCGGAACTTGTTAGTGACAATTGTTGTCTTGTAACCTAGTTATAGACACTTCTAAACAAAAAAATTATTCCATAATTTTCCTAACTAATCCTAGGTTGTTTCTTGGGTCTCAAGTGGGTTGTTTTGGCAGCATCACATATAAAGGATTTGGATGCCAAGCATGATGGCAGTTTGGAGGCCCAAGATGAGAGCTTCATACTTGGCCATGTTGTTGGTACACTTAAAGTTGAGCTTATAAGTGATGGGGATAGGAGTTTCCCAAGGAGGAATAATGATGATGTCAAGACTCCCCTTGCCGACACTTGGATATGTCAAATAAAAGTCTAATTTTGAGGGAGAGTACTCATGATCAATGGTATTTATGGACTCATCGAAGAATTATTCATGAGGGATATGATTTTTATGAAGAGGGGTTTCAACGAGTTTATCACTATAGCCTATCCCTTGATTGATTTTTGTGAGATGAACTCTAGGTTGAACTCAGTCATGAGCATGAGCCATCAAGTGATGCAATCATTATGATAAGGCTTGAATGCATGGTTTTAAGAGGATTAAAGCTAGTGATGATGTAGGTTTTGTGATTGAGAAGATAGTGGTGAAGTTTGGAAGTGGCAAAATAGAGAGCGTAACATAACTTTTCAAATTGGGTGTAGTAGGTTTCATATTCGTGGAGAGTTTAGAATATATAATGGACAACCCGCTCCTTACCTTACTTATCATAGTGTGCAAACATGGCTCTCGAGAGCATGGTCAATGGTAGAAATGTAAAGGTAGAGAATGGCTCACCCTCGTATGGAGGTGTGAGCATAGGTGTTGATAGAAGATAATGCTTGCATTTGTCAAAGTAATTTTGGAAATTTTCATCCCACTTGAAGTGAGTGTCTTTTTAGAGCAGGTGATGAAAAGGTTGGTAACAGTTGGAAAGTTGTAAGATGAAATGATGAACTGATTGGATTCAGCCTTAGAGACTGTGAATTTTCTTAAGATTGGAAGGAGGAGGCATCTCAAGTATTACCTTGATCTTGGTGGGGTCAACTTCACCACCCCTAATAGAAATGATGAAGCTAAGGAGTTTTCTAGTTAGAACTCCAAACACACATTTAACAGATTTATACAAAGGAATAATTTGATAAGATACATGACAAGGATTTTAAGGACTCGAAAGATGATCCTGTCGATGTTTAGATTTACCCAAAAGGTATTCGACATAATCCTCTATTGTTTTATGGATGAGATAATGGAAGATGCAGGTCATAACATGTTGATAGGTGGCCCCTACATTTTTCATACCAAAGGGCATTACGCAATAACACAAGGTTCCCCAATGGGTGATTTAAGATGTCTTATGTCAATATTTTGGTGTGATGAGGATTTGATTATAACTTGAAAACCAATCATAAAAGTAAGCATTTTGTGTCTAGTTGTTAGGTTGACAAGATGATCAATGTTAGAAAGGGGTAAGTCATTTTTAGGGCAAGTGATATTTAAGCCTAAAAAATCAATACATATGCAAAGATTTCAAGAGTCTTTGGCATTGGATACGATGTTAGAAACCCATTGAGGATAATATATAGGTTGGATGTAATTAGCTGAGAGAAGATGTTGTAATTCTTATTTGATAAGAAGGGCAATGTAAGGATGTATGCAACATAGATTTTGCTTAACCGACTTGGTGTTAGGGATGATGATGATATTGTGGACGATGATATTAGGATCAAGACCTAACATGTCAATGTATGACCATGCGAAATCCTAGCTAAGATTGGAAAGGAAGGTGGTGAAGGCTTCTAGCTCTATTAGATTAAGAGATTGGTCGAATTTGAGGATGCGAGGATCTTGTGGAGTCCCTATGTTGATGTCGATGGTGGATTTATTGAGAAGGGTGGATGTGTCGAGAGGTAAGGCCTTATGAAGATGAGAATATTCTACCCCCATATAGGAAAGAATGGAGTCATCATCATTGCATTAAAGAATGTTGATGGTAGGGGAATCCTCCTCTACCATGTTGGGGAATTTGAGAGGAAGGGACCGAGTTTCACCTTCACCTAATAGGTGGCTGGTCTCAAATTGATGGTGGAGATTATAAAAAAAAATAGAATAAAGGGACACAGTGTCATCCATGTCCATGAGGTTTTTGGATGGAGAAGGAGTGGATAAATCGATGTGCATGGGAGATGTAAATTAAGTATTATCGAAGGAGTTGGCGGGTTATTCTTTGAATCTCAATCTAAATTTCTCATGGGGTTTGTGGGATTGGTCAAGGATAAGATCATGCATGCCTTGTTCATAATGTCCGATACTAAATCCATTTCACGCACAATGACGGAGGTAGGTGTAGGTGAAGGATTTATTGTAGAGGAAGTCGAAGCCATTAGTGTATAACTTAGTATGGGGTTGATTTTTGGTGTGGGAAGAAGGTTAATCGATGCCACCATAGATAAGATTGGTTTTTATGTAAGTGGACCAAAGGAAATGATATCCTTGATGTTAGGTTGATACATAGGATCTTTGTTGGGTCTACCAAGTCAATTGGGTTTGGGAAGAGAATTGAGAGCGAGGAGTTGATACTCCCCGAGTGAGAGACGTTGCATCACAGTATCGAGAGATTCATCATTGGGTAGCTTGGATTCAGTACGATGAACTAGAATATACTTTAGAAGATGAATCTTATTTAGGAATGAGCATGTCATTTGGCTGGTAGGTCATGTGGCATGCTTTGAATGGAGGAAGATCAATGAGGAGTGTGTGGATTTTCCTCTCGTGCTTGTATTTAAGCCAACGATGAAGATTATATGGGATGCAACACATAGTGCAGATCCATGGGCATCCAAGCAAGATGTTATATTGGAACTCCCCCTCAATAATATAGAAGAGCTCATGGAGGAGTTTTTCACCAACACAAATGGGGAGGATGACTGCTCACAATGTAAGGTAAACAATGTCATTTAAGGCCCTAAGAACCGTGGGTGATTAAAACACAATGGTGTTGGGAAGTTTAAGTTGGTTAAATGTGTGGGTCGATATGATGTTGATGATAACACCATTATCGATCATCGATTATCGATGAAGGTGTCGTTTATGCGGAAAATGAAGAAAAGGGGAAGGTTATGATCTTCGTAGAATGTCGTGTATTTCAAAATCGTCAAAAGAGATTTTAGAAGAAGTCAGTAAGAGCTCCAACGAGGGCCATGAAAGGTTGAGGATCATCGGTTGTGATTGGTATATGTTAAAAATCCTAAATGAGGGATTTTCGATGATTAGGGAGCTTTGGATAAGTTCATAGAGAGACATTTTGATAGGGGCTTGATGTAATTGCTTCACAATTATCTATTTTATAACAACAAGATTTTGGGTATACAAAGTGGATAGGATGGACAACTTAGCCTTGGAAGAAGAAGGAGATGGGATATGCTTGTTAGGAGTGACGATGATAAATTTGGTTTTGGTTCAGTAGATGGTTGAGAATTTTGAGAGCAATAGTGAGTAGCAATACAAATGAAATTTATAAAAAGAGGGGGACCTTTAGAAGAGGTAGAGTTTGGTGGCGGAATTGCAATGAAGAGTGTGGATGGAGGAGAAACTTTAGAGGCCTCGGAAGTTGTATATTTGATGTGAGGATAGTGGATGGAAGAGGGTGTTCTTATTTGATAATAAGATCATATTCTTCTACGAGATTATTGAAGAGGGCTTGGATAACTTTACAATTCTTTGTTTCATGCACAAGGGCATGATGGTAAGCACAAATGACGTTATAATCAAACCATGTGGGCTTCCATCCACATCAATCAAAGGATTTGAAATGGGAAGGGTGATTGCAGATGCATGGATAAGACAATGAAATATTCCAAAGATAAGATCCAATGGGGTTTTAAAAGAGGGAGTTTCATGGAATGTGGATGGATTTGGTTTAGGAGATGAGGATGAAGGAAAAAAAGAGTGCATTATTCTTATGAGGCTTGATAGGTGACTTGGATTCAAATTTAGATTTGAAAGGAGGAGTGGGTGATTTTGATTCGGATGTGGTAGTGATGGGATATTTGGATGAAGGGAATGGTCTGAAAATAGATGGTCGAGGTCCTAAGATAGATGATTAGATGCTGGATTGCTTTGATTGATGGGGATTTTAAGGAGGGAGCTCTAATTTCTTGTGTAGATGAGTAAGAGATGTTTGGGTAGAGCTGCCAAGGTTTTTAGATTTTTGTTGTGATTTTTTTCCCTTTTTGGGGATCATAATGATTTCAACATCAAAGTATTTGGATGTGGGATTAGATGGTTTGGATATAGGTTGTGTTGTAAATGTAGTAGTTAAAGATGGGGATGGTTTTTGGATAGTAGGATTGATAAGATTAGAAGAGGTTTTGGATTGCATAAGATTTAGATATGTTAATATGGAAGTGGTTATACTGATTGGATATGGGGATGGGATTGAGACATTGTTTGTGATTGAGTCAAGGGGAGATGTCTACTTGCTAGAAGTTAGAGATGATGTAGACATGGTTATGGATTGAGATGTAGATGTGGGTATAGGCATAGTTGTATATGTGGGCATGGATGTAGATATAGATGTTGAGATGGATGTGGGGATTAATGTGGATATATATGTAGATAGGGGTGTAGATGTAGATGTGATTATGGATATAGGAGTATATGTTGAAGTAGACATGCTTATAATAGATGTAGGTATAATATATGTGGGTGTAATAGATGTGGGTATAGTATATATGGGTATAGTGGATGTGGGTGGCAGTGTTAAAGCCTAGCTTAAAGTATTAATTGCATGAGCATCATGCGCTTGAGATGTAAGAGGGTTAACTTGGTTGTTGGGTGGATGATTAGGGAAGGACTACTTGAATAAATCCAATTGCTGGTTAGGAGGAACATTGATTATCTAATTGAAAGGTCCCCATGATCGATAAGCCATTGTATTAGGTCCTTAAAGGTATGAAACTTTTTGATATCATGACCACAAACTTGATGATGTTTACAATAATGGTCCTCATGATACCATGTGGGTTTGGGACATGAATCATCAACAAGGTAGATAGGAGGAAATTGTATAAGGCACGCAACCATGGGTTTGTCGAAGATGGGACTATAATATTCTCTAAGGGGATTATAGTTAGGGGTCACTCAAGGATCCCTTTGCGATGACTTAGCATGAGACATGGATGTGGAAGAGGTTTTGATGAAAATGGAATTGGATGCATTCTTAGATTTGTTTTTATGGGTGGATGAATTAGGTAGTAGGTTTGTTGGAGTGAAGCTTAATATGGCCTTGCTCAATGGCGCATAGTTCTAGTTTGTGGGTCATGGTAAAGGATTCATTAAAGCTTTGTAAAGATTGAATTTGGAGGGTGTATGAGATATTTTTAGCACATGATCTAGAGAATAATTTGATGAGTTCGGTTTGGGGTAGCGAGAAGAATACTTAATTGATAATACCACACCACCTAGCGACAAAATCAATGATTGATTCATCGTCAAATTGTTTAATGGCATAAATATTGGTGATGGTGATCTTGTGCACAATATTGATGGTGAAGTGATCTATTGCACAAGTTTAGTGAATGAGAAGAGGGAATGTTGATGAATTTCATTGTGTCACTTCTTAAATGGGGCCGATAAATGACATAAAGCAAAGGTGTGAAGCATGAAATATTGATCATGGGAAATGAGATAACATGAGTGCCTAAAAGCATGAAGGTGTCGTTGGGGATCCTCCTTGTTATTGAACTTAGAGAACTTATGAAGCTCCCAATGCGGAGGATATGGTTTTACAGGTATGGATGGGTTAATAGGCTTGTTGAAGATTTTTTCATAGGTGAATGTGCTCTTAGGACCTAAAGTAGTGGCTTCTAGGTTGGTCATTCTATTTAGCAAGGCTTGCATGGGGTCATTGGATGTATGAGGATGAGGGGATGATTGATGTGGTTGTGGGTTGTAAGAGGTAGATGGGTTGGGTTGTGGGTGAGATTGGTATTGTTGAAAATAAGTATGAGTTATCGGGTGTGGTTGGTAAGGAGGAAAATAGTTGAATGCTTGTGATTGGATAGGTTGAGAAATAAGAGGTTGGGAATCAATATTTTTGGAGTGATAGGATTGAAAATATTGGTGTTGAGAGATGGGGGATTAGATTGGGATTACATTGGGTGAATGGGGATATGAGTATGATGTGGTTGAGATGTCTGAGTGGGTTGATTAGGAAACATGTGTTGAAAGACGCTTCAGAGTGGGGGTTGATTTGTTTGGGTCAACTCGAAGGGTGAGGTTGCAAGGAAACAACATTGGCATGGAATTAAGATGTGAGGAGAGGTACCAAGTTTTGAATATATTTCTTAGGTGGTGTAGGAAGAACATGGGATTATTGGAGAGTTTGGGTATGGGCGTTGATGATAACGGTAGACGAGGAAGTGATAAGGATAGAAGATATAGGGATGGTATTGATAGGAGGTAGATTAGGTGTGACGAGGACCACCAATTGTGTAGATTTATGGTTTTATGGAACCATGGTAGAAGAGTCATGATAGAAATGATCATGTTGAGATATTGCCAACTTGTTCATAGCCCTAGGAAAAAAAGACAATAAGTTCGGAATTAGGAACTTCGGTGGACTCGAATGTGGAGGATAAGCATAAATTTGTTGAAGGGGAGGTACATCAATGGGGATATTGGTGGATTTATGAGTAATATAATCATGAAGAGCAACATGATTGACATCAATGAGTTCTTGAAACTCCAATCATTCAAGAGGGATAGTGGGAGGTTCAAATACTCCCAAGGAAGTTATAGAAGGAGGTGTAGTTGGTCTAGAGGGGATGAAATGGTGATAAAAAAAAGGATTGGTTTCAACATGAGGATTGGTTTGGATCATATGAGTCTCATGAAGAGGAACCATAGAAATAATGGGTTAGGAGACTTATGATGAGGTGATCAAGGGCGTAGAGGAAATAATGGAAAGTATGGATGTTTGTTGGGAAAGAATTTTTGAGAGGGGGATGTTGTTGGAAGAGATTAATTGTTCCATTTTCTTAGCTTGAGAATGATTAAGAATGGGAATGAAAAAACAAACAAGAACTAATGCGGATTATTAATGTAAGAAGTAAATCAAGCAACAAATTTTTGGTTATATTGTTTATTTAGAGAGGTGTGAAGAGGAAAAAAAAGGCTCAAATGGAAATTAAATAAGTGGTCATTATAAGGATGGTTTCAAGTTGTTTAAGGCTGGAGTCCTCAATAAATCCAAAGGTACATGAGGCATATATCTCGTGATGACTACCGGTATGTGGCCGTGTATTGGTGCCTACCCCCGCACTTCACACACTGCAGTGATAAGGGTGTCGAGTGCTTAGTCGCCATACTGATAGTCAAAAAAAGCATTACACACGACCACCAACACCATGGCGGCTTCCTTATTGGGTGATAAAATCCCAATAGATCCACTTGGTAGGAAATGTTTAGATGTGTTGATTTATTTGTGTGGTTTGGTTGTGTGTGAAGAAGTGTGAATGCAAAATATTACCACCTACTTAAACTATGTGATCAAGCAAGCATGAAGAGGTGTTCTTTTTAGATCTAAAGCTAAATGTGATATGAATGAGAACAAATAAACAAAGGAGGGAGAAATGATGAAAAAGGAGAAAAATAAGGATAAAAAGGAGAATACTTAGATAAACTCTTTTTTCCTTTTTCCAAATAAAATGCAAGTGTTGTTGAGAAAGCAAGTAAAACCCCCAAGCACTTAAGTAAAGAAGCTCTACCTGTAAAGTTAGTGGAAAGAGAGAAAATAGAATGTAGAAATAGAAAATGAAAAAAACAAGGAACTTACCAAAGAAGGTAGGTAGGTCCCATCGGGTGCTAAAACGTTTGATGAGTTTTCTACTCTTGTTTCAAGTTAATGAAATGGTATGCAAGAAAACAAGAAACTAAAAATATGGGAGGGTTTAAGGCTACCTCTTAGATGTGTGATGATGATGAATATGAGATACGGGTGCAAAGATCCTTTTGTAGCGTGTTTGATAACATGCATAATAAGAAGAACAACTAGGTAATAAAAATATTAGTAGATTATATGGTGTGTTTCCTAAAAATTCAGTCTTGAAAAGTGATAAATTTCATAGGGAGGATGTTAAACCACTTTGATTAAAATATTAATAGAAGATAAAAGATAGATAGCATGTATAATATAATAGAATGGAACAGAGACCGAGATATATTTAGAAATAGATAGTAAGAAGATCAAATAATGTAGGTTGAGATAAAAGAAATAAAACATAACATGGTCAAAAACGATCCGAGATAGATAGGGGTATTTGATGGACTATAATAGAGAAGATCAAAAATGTGAAAAAATAGATCTCAGAATCGATTATGAGATACTAAGGATGTTCTAGATCTGATGCGGAGGTACAGGAAATGGAAAGGATACAAATTACGGAAAATAGATGAAAAATTAATATATGCGATTGGGTTGATGACGATCAAAGCAGATTTGGGATAGTGGATAGTGGATCAAAGCAGAAAGTGAGATTTGAAATTTCATATGGGTAAAAAAGAAAGGCAGAGAGATCTAGATGTTGTAAAGACTAGAGAAAGATGGTGGATGAGGGAGAATATAGGAAAAGGACTTATATAGATCAAAGTGATGGCAACTAGAGCTAAATCGACGGTGATTGGGTTTAGATTTAGGGTTTAATGAAGCTTGATAGATAACAAAATGACTATAAGAAAGAATCAAGAGTGGTTAATGATATGACAAGTCTCCAAAATGATGAGAATACCTACAAGGCTAATGAAAAGAATGATGAAACAATGGTAGGGCTCCAAGTTAACTCTAAACTTAAAATCTCTAAGGATAACATGTAAGGGATGTAAGATGACCCCAAGATGTTGATTTCATCTCACAAGAAGATAAGGGAACAAGAAAAGCTCACAAGAAGGCAAAATTATCCAAAATTTCATCCTCTTGAGGAGGGGGGTAGTGACATACTTATAGGTCATCGACGACTGTTATGGTCATCGTCGAATGTGGATGACCATCAATTATGGTAGTGGAAATGATGGAAAACTCAAGACAAGGAACCTTAAAGAGTTTATATTAGCATTTTGAGTTGTTTAGGCAGGTTAGGGTTGCATAGGGATGATAAAAGGTGGTTGGATGGGTGAAATCATTGAATGATGGTAGATGGGATTCTAGGGAGGATAAATGAGGGGTTTATGGATGTGATTAGGATAATAGATATATTTAGGGGTGATTAAAAGTCATTAGGGGTGAATTAGGAGAGATACAATAATTATGGAATTTAAGATAGGAAAGTAGGAATTAGAGGAATAAATGGGATTTAGGAGGGAATTAGGAAATTTGAATAGGATAGGGGGTTTGAATGTGTAAGATGACGACGGATGGGAGTGAACTTGGGATAGGGGACAAATGAAAAAAAAATTGGTGTCTACATTAGAATAAATTCTCATTTCTTCCTCTTGTTCTTAGTTGTCCATATTGGTGGCTGTGCATCCCAGCTGCTTGTCTACATCAGAATAATCCTTTATCTCTACCTCCTCATTTATATTTACAACTATCTTGGACTTATTGGAGTCCTTGGTTTGGTTATTTGGATGCAATTCTAGATGTAACTTCCAACATGTAGCATCAGTATGACCATTGATATCACAATTCTTACAAAAATTCTTAAGATCTTTACAAGTATTCAAAGTGGTAGTGATCTTTTTACCTTTCCATTTACCCTTGTTACTTGTTTGTCCTTGCTCTTTCTTTGGCTGATTTTTTGACTATTTTTCCTTGAATCCCCTTCTCTTTATTTTTCTCATCATCTTTGCAGCATTTTTGCACACATGCTTTATTGAGATCCTTAGGTTTCCCAGAGATGACCTTTCTTTGTAGGTGAGTATGAAGTCCTCCCAAATACTTGGTAAGAATATCCTCATCCTCCAAGTCCATATTAAGCAACATGGCTTACCTCTAAAATTCTCGTAGTGTAATCCTACACACTTTGACCACTGGTTTGTCTAAAATATTGCCATTTAATCATCTGGTTAGTCTTATGGCCAATAGGATAAAAATTTTCCCTAAGAAATTCTTTAAAACCCTCCCAAGAACTTATAATAGGATGCTTCTTCTTTTTATGAGTGGCTAGATGGGTTTTCCACTAAACCAGAGCATTTCCTTCCATCTTGAGACATGCAAAAATGATCCTTTCTCATTTCGGTGATATCATGCACACTAAAATATACCTCTAATGGTTTTAACCATTTATCTTGTAATTCTACATCTACTTTTCCTTCAAAGCTTTTAATATCAACTTTAAAAAGAAGCATGATCAAATTTTACCTTCCCCTTTTCAACTAGAGCTTCCTCTTCCCACTCTTCCATATCTTCCTCATCATGGCTCTTTCCTATGCCAAATTTATCGACAAATCTCGAACCACTAAGTTTATGGAGTATTTCTTAATCGTTTTGTCCTTTGTTGATCTGAGAGTTCCCTTTGGTGTTGAAAAACCCTTTCCGTAGTGCTTTCTAACATCACAAATATTTAGACCAAGTCCTCTTCTTCTATTTTTTCTCTAATCCTTTGATTCGACCTTTTTGTAGCTATCTCCGATCCCGAGATGTTAAACCTTCACCTTTAGACCTTGTCACTGTCATACAATTACACAAGAATGAATACCATAGTCATTTGGATATTATTATCAGCTATGATACCAAAATGATCTATAAAATTCTACTTTGGAAATGTACAAAATCACACAAATGATGTCCTACTTTCAATTTATTCAAAAATGACAGTTTTGAAAGTTAGTGAATGAAATCTAGTGCTTGAGAACTACTGATAGAACAAAACAATGAATAGTTAAACACACAACACCAAAATTTTATCCTAGAAACCGCCAAGATTGAGGGAAAAACTAGATAGGAAGGGAAAATTCTCTTTCTTCCCAGTATTATATTGGCCAATTAAGAAAATATAGATTACAAGAAGCTAAAGGAATACAACAATGTTACTTCCACTATTTCTAGTTGTTTGCTCTACTCACACACCTTACTTCTACAAAATAATTCCAGCACCAATGGTTTCTTTCTCACTTCTCTCATCCAATATTGATGAGTTCCACATGCTCTTATTGTATTTATAGCTTTCTCCCTACGTCTTCCCGTGTACTAGAGAATAGGAAGAGACATAGCCCAGATGTTTAAAATTTGCGATAGTTCATGGGTTCATTTTTTTACATCGTAACAAGACTGTTGGTGGAAACAAAAGGGCGGTTACATAACCTCCATGGTGGATAGTCAACTAAAGGTGTCCAAAAAGGAGCGTTTATGCAACTGTCCGCTCTAGAGAAAGCGATGACTCTTTCACTTAACCGTTTTCCTATTTCTTCTCATTTTTCCTTTTGATCATGGTTATTCTAATGAAGTTGTGTTTTTCTAGATCCATATGGATCATCTTTGAAAAAATCCTTGCTACTTTCATGATTACACTCCCTCCCATCCGACCCATCGATGTTTCCACTTCTAAACCTTCTTGGTATAGAGAAAATGACTACTGTAAATATCACCAAGTCCAAGGACATGATATTGAAAGGTGTCGATCATTTAGAAATGTCCTTCAAGATCTCATTGACTAAGGTGAGTTACAACTTGATAATCCAAATACACCTCCTAATAAAAATTTGGATGTATTTAAACAACCTTTTCCAAATCACCCCCAACTAGAAACCAACGTCATAGGGTCTCATCACATCATCAATATCGTCAGTGAGCTCTCACTCACACCCAACACATCATTGGTCTCTACGATGACACCCCAACTGAACAATCAAACTCTCCAGATTTCATCACTACATAGATCTCAAGATCATTCAGTCTCAACCTTCAAAATCCATCACATCCACTTCCATAGAGATATTTGATACTACCCTTTGACATCACAAGAAAAGAAACCTATTGTTGAGATTTTGAATAGTTCCTTCAACGATTATGTCATCATGCACCAAATCAAAAACCCTTACAATACCATGTCAAAATAAAATCACAAGATTGTCTAATAGATTATAAATCTCACATGACCATCGCTAGACCAAGACAATCCGCTTGCCCTCCATCTTGGGTCTGCATCCATCCTCTAAGCTTAAAATCACTGTCATAGAAATCCAAACTAGTCTCTAAAACAACATCTAGACATACTACCTCAGACATGCGTCGTGTGTCTTATACCCATGAACTATCTAATGAAACTCATAATCTTACACCCTCGACATCATCTCAACAAGCTCTAATAGGGTATTATGCTAAAACCCTTGAACATCTCATTCGATCATCAACTATCATATTCTTTACCGTTAAACTATCTCGACCCTCGAGATAGAAACCTTCATAGTACAATTACTAGATGTTTTGTGCTTATCATTAAATATCAGGGGCATTATATTGAATGTTTAAAATCCCTTAATGCTATTATCCAAAGCCTTTCGATAAAGGACTTCTCACCATCAATAAAGATAATACCAGTCCACCCATCAAATCAACAAAATCAAAACATCAGATCACACATGTTCTTAAGGTTCCTAAATCAAATAATCCAAATAAATCATCTAAAATCCTCTTTGAAAAAATTATGCCCTCTTCTAGTAAACCACCGCATTTTCATATTGACGTTGTCTATATAATCACCAAAGCCCGTGCATCTGATTTGAAGGCCCAAAATAAAGACAAGACCAAAGTATTTATCTTTGTGGCTCCTCCTAATTCAACTAGTGCGTAACCATCTAAGGCTAAAGTTTCCATACTTGTAGCCCCTCATAATTAGTCGACAACATGTATTTAGAATATCCTTCTCAAACAATTACATTAGGCTCTAGTTAAAATGTCCCTCTACGAGCTCATTTAGAACTCTCCCTAATATTGCTAATCCATAATTGAAGCCATTCAATCAATCTCAATACCTTATAATAAGCCCCCTCCTTTTTCTAACCTTATTAGTGCCCTAAAGATGTCGATTGCCATTACATTTGATGACTATGAGATTTTGTCACTCCAACCTAAAGACCATGATCTTCCTCTTTTCTTCACCACCAAATTAATGACACTCTTATTAAAAGAGTTATGATTGATAATGATGCTAGCATAAACATCATATCATCTCATGCATTTAAACAAATCCAACTAACTCGACACCATTATCACCCAATCACCCATCATCTTACATGTGTTGGAAAATATTATCACTCCTATCTTGGACATAGTTATCGTGCCTATCAAAATAGGTCCAAAAATCCTCCATGAACTTTTCTATCTTGTAGAATGAGAGTTCTAATATAACATGCTTTTGGATCACCTCTGGATATGTGTCATATGTTGTGTCCCATCCACTCTACATTGATGTCTAAAATACGAACACAAAGGTAAGACCATCATGGTCTCCACTGATCCAAATCCATTTAAATCTTTCCACATGACATACAAACCTAATGACATCTTGCTTCCTTTACAAGATCCTACATCTATAAATGAAGCTTCCACAAGTTCTTTGATCCCAACATCCAAACTACTAATGATGAATCTCTTGATCATGTCATGCCATACCTTTCACTAGGGGATTATTGCCTCCTAGCCCTTATCATGCTTCATGCACCTAAAATGTATGGGAATCTGACAAACAACCACTTTACGAACCTAATTCAGGAAACATCATTTCCTTTGGCCCTCCATTCCTGTGAGCATAATAGTGTACAAAGGCATCGACAACCCCTTGTCCCATATCAATAGTCAACCACATGTAAAACCTTTCTCCTCATATTTTATTTTCCTAGATAAGCCCCAATTCGCCCAAACTTATCTTCATCATTGTGTTTGGAAAGGATTTGGCCTTGGTTATTATGGAAAAGCTCTCCACGACTTCTCCTTTGAGGAGTTCCAAAGCCTTATGAGAAACATGGTCTCAGAATAAAACCATCCTCCTCTAACTCATCCTCATCAAATTCAACATCCAAATTAGCCATGTCATTGCCCACATCAGACTCCTCTTAAGACTACGATGATACCATGTCTATCCCTCCTAAAAAAATTATTCAATACCATTTCACTTGGACCATTAACTTTCCAAGTTAACAACAAAATTGAATCCATCCCCTTAATCTTACCTCACATGATAGAAGCATACTCTCCTACCATTGACAATCTCCACTTTGTCATGATGACGATGCCATTTTGACTTATAGGTGTTGAGGATCATTATCTTTAAAAGATCCTTCCATCCAAAGATAGCTACCATCCTTAATGAATCCACTATCGATGTTAACATTGACACTTAACAAGAGCCACACATTTTCAAGATCGACCAAGCCTTAAGACTATCGTGAAATTCAAAAATTCACCACTTTCCTATCCAAACATAGTCGAGACTTTGTTTGGTCCTACAATGACAAGCCAAGCATAGGCCCTAATGTCATTACCTATAATATCGTCATCATCTCGGATGTTAAGCTTGTGAAGTAAAAAATTCATAGGATGCATTCTTGCATTGTACTTCTAGTTGAATAATAAATTCAATGTCTTCTTTCAACCAACTTCATACTACCCATTGATTATATACAATGGGTTTCTAACATTGTACCCATCACAAAAGCCACTAGAAAATTATGCATCTACACATATTTTTGAGGCTTGAACCTCACTTACCCCAAAGATGATTTTCCTCTGCATAACATTGACCAAATCATTGATTCAATAACAAGACATGAAATTCTATATCTTATGGATGGTTTTTATAGTTACAATTAAATCCTTATCGCACCCGAGGATAACACAAGACACCATTTATCACACCACCCGGGAATATTCTCCTATAGAGTAATGCTCTTTGGATTCAAAAATTTAAGAGCAACACAACAACGCACTATGACCTATATCTTTCATGACCTCATCCACAAAACCTTAAAAGATTACGTTGATGATCTCTTGGGTGAATCCAAACACCAAAGAGACCACTTGGTTGTTCTCGACGTGATCTTCATGTATCTTTTATAGTTCTTCCTTTGCCTTAATCCCATAAAATGCATTTTGGAGTTCTCACTGGGAAAATCCTTGGATTCATAGTGTCTATTTTAAGAATTCAAATTGACCCCACTAAAGTCAAATCCATTCTCGAAATGCATCTACTATCTAATCTTAAGAAACTTCATAACATTCAAGGAAAAATTCAATCTATCTGACG
Source organism: Taxus wallichiana var. yunnanensis (assembly GCA_018340775.1). Taxonomy (NCBI): domain Eukaryota; kingdom Viridiplantae; phylum Streptophyta; class Pinopsida; order Cupressales; family Taxaceae; genus Taxus; species Taxus wallichiana. The sequence continues at coordinate 53,273,032 of CM031239.1, forward strand.
TTTGAGTCATAATTATTAAACCCTTGTCAACCCTTCCATCATATTTTATGAAAATATATCCACTTCAAGTTGGATGATAATCATCAACAGGCCTTCGACGCCCTTAAATAATAACTCCTATCACCACTCATGCTCACACCTCCATGTAAAGGGGAGCCTTTCTATTTATATATATTAACATCTCCGAACATGCCTTGGGATCCATGTTTACGCATCAATACAAACAAGGTACGAATAGGCCATTTATTAGATAAGCCGCACCCTTCATGAATATGAAACTTGTTATTTAGAATTCAAAAAGTTATGTTGTGCCCTATACTTAACAACTTCTAAAATTCATTATTATTTACTTAATCATAAGACATATGTAGTCATGAATTTCAATCCATTGAAATATATACACTCCAAACCATATCACAACAATTACATCACTAGATGGCTCATGCTCATGAGTAAGTTTGACCTGGAGTTCATCTCTCAAAAATCCATCAAGGGGGAAAGTCATTGTTGATCAACTCATAGGATCTCCTCTTCCATCTAATAAATTACCCTGTGAACACTTCCCTGACGAATCAATTAACACTCTAGATCAAGACAAAACCCTTCTCAAAATGACCTTATTATTCGACGAGTGTACAAATGCACGCAAGGAGGTGTCGAAACAATCATAATACCACCTTAGGACACTCCTATCTTGTTTTCCTTCAAAATTAATTTCAAAGTTAATAACAACATGGCAGAATATAAAGATCTTATCATGGGGCTTCGGACTACCACCTTTCTCGACAGGTGAAATTTCTTGACATCTATGGTGACTCAAAACTTTTCATCAACTAAATCAAAGGGATCTATCAATTCAAAAATGAGGTCCTTTAGAAATACAAAACCATCATCGAAGATATCCTACAACTCTTTGACCATTATGAAATCCAAAACACCCCTTAATCATCTAATAAATTGGTAGATACAATGGCCTCCCGCACTTTAATTATTCCTCTATCACCCAACAATTCAAAATTATTTTTCATTGTACACAAACTCAATCAACCATCCTACACCAACACTGATCTTCCAACCATCAATCATATAGAAGACATTTCATTTGACACATGGTACACACAAACATACGATTATCTATCCAATAACAAACTACCACCGGATCTATCCAAAATGGAAATAAATCCTTTCAAAAATATGCATCTCGCTACGTCATCCTAGGGGGTATCCTTTACAAAAGAGTATTTAACGACCTCCTCCGATGTCTTAAAACTCTAGAGGATCATCTAGTTATCCAAGAAGTACAAGATGACATATGTGGTGGGCACTTCAATGGCTTAGTTGTCTCCAAATGCATCTTACACATGGGATACTATTGGCTTACAATTAATCAATATTGTTGTGACTACGTTAAGAAATGCGTCAAATGTCAATAACATGTTAACCTCACACATGTTCCTAGTCATGCTCTTCATCAACTCACGATATTTGGCCTTTCTCACAATGGGTACTTGACCTCATCGGCCTTATCAACCCTCGCTCATCATAATGACGTAACTCCATTATTACAGTAACTAAATATTTTACTAAATGGGTGGAAGAAATCCCCCTCATCTCTACTAAAGCAGATAAAATCGTCAAATTTATCCATCATCACATTATTTGTCACTTTGGTATACCACATAAATTCATCACAGATAATGGGAAATCATTAAAAAACAAGAAATTTCAAAAACTTTGTGACACATATAACATCAAACTCAACTTTTCATCTCCTTACTATCCAAAATCAAATGGTCAAGTAGAAGAATCCAACAAAACACTCAACAAAATCCTCATGAAAAATATTGACCAAACTGACAAAAATTGGCAACTCCAAATCCCATTCGCATTATGGGCATATTAAACCATATTTCACACTCCTACAAAAAGCTACGCCCTTCTCTTTATTCTACAACACTAATTTGTTCTTCCACCTAAAGTTCAAATTCAATCATTGCGTGTTTCTCTCAGAGATTTCATCTCTGATGAGGATTATTATCAAGAACACTTATCATAACTGGAATTCTTAGATGAGTGTCATCTAACCACACTCAAACACATCAACATATATTAAGAATGAATCAAACAAGCCTACAAAAACATCTCAAACAACATGACTTCAATATTGGTGATCTTGTTCTTAAAGAAAACCAACATGTCACTAACATGGAAAAGAGAAAATATGGAAAGTTTTCTCCAAACTAGCTTAGACCATATATTATCACTCATAAATATGGGTATGAGGCTTATCATTTAGCCTCCCTTGATGGTAAACCTAAAAAAGAGCCTTATAATGCATCGTACTTGCAATTCTTCTACTAACTTATCAACTCATAATATCTTAGTCAAACTACGACCTCCATCCATTAACCCACACATCTTATCACTCTCATAATGATTTGGAATCATGTGGTCTTTTCCGTTAGCATACCTATCATGACCTTGAATATAGGAACCAAATCTTTGTGCATAGCATATTCCTCATGGACAAGTTCCCCTCTCATGGCTAGGGAACCTTAATCATTACTCACACCATCCACCTATCTTATCTTATTGAACGACATGACAAGGACATAAGTGTAGCTTACAGTTTATCTTATCCCCTTCTACATGGTTACCCTAAGGTTACCCTTAGCTCAAAATCAAAATATCTATGGGATGGATACAATAAAAATATAGATTGTTAGTTGAAAGATGAATCTCAAAAATTAAACATGTCAAATAAAGTTGTAAACCACTCCTCGAAGGATGGCTACTTGATTCAAGTGAATAATAAGGACTTCCTATATTGATCAGTCCTCATATCAAAAAGGGAAGTCCTTATTTACCATCATAAGCTTATAGAAAAAATTGTACGTAAAATATCCAATTGGTAGTAACCATACAAGGGATGAGACACAAAATGCTCTATAGGAACAAGGTTAACTTATGTCATGTGTAGTATTATTTTCCACACAAACCCTATATGCACTGGCACATAACTCGGACATATCCGAGTGCTCACCCGAAGCACGCAAAGGTACCATGTCCCTCTTTTTACAAAGCTTACCACAAATTTTAGTATGCATGTTCATAATAAACTGATCCCAAAGTGCATAATCCATTCTCAGTAACACCTTGAACAAACTGTTATATTGCTCTTTGCATTACAAGTGTTGGCATGTGATTTTCTTAAATTAGGTGTGTTTCCTTGATGGTTGAAAATCATGCTTGTTATGGATAAATCATCTCTGCTCTTGGATTCATTGGAATGAAATTATATGGCTTTCAGGAATCCATTTTCACTTCTTGTTGATAAGCTACAATCGGATTTTTTTAGAGTTGCAAACTTATCTCTTTTGACTGACTCATTCTTGGATCAATTTCAGTGATCCAAGGAATGTTTTAAATCTTCTTAACAGACTGAATGGTAAACTAACATTCATTGGTTAAAATACATCATGGACTAAACTTGTATTTGTTGCAAATTCTTTATTATCTTGAAAGACCGTGCCTGCATTTTGTCATGTGTGGTGCTCGGCTCTTCTTGATTGACCTTTGCAGGGTGCTTAATGGTGTTAAGGGAAATAGAAACCTACTTCAAGATTCTAGAGAAAGAGAGAGTATAATGTGTCCTATATCTAATAAGGTCTATCCTAATGGGATTCGAGACTCAGGTAAATTTTCCTAACTCTTTCTACGCCACTCTACGTGGGATGACATCCTAACCTAAGTTGTTAATACTAAGTTAGTATGTAGGGAAATAACCTAAGGGATGCTAAGTTATTTCTAACCTATTGCCTAATACTATTTGGTTAAGCTATGTCCTAACCTAAGGTGGAAATCTATTTGATTGAAGGTTATATCCTAAGGTTATACTTTTAAATTAACCTAAGATCTAACCTAAGCAAATTGAATCTATCCTAAACTAATGGGTTTGAAAGGGAACCTAAGGGTCGATTGGTAAGTGGGAGCTAAGCGGTGGTTCCTAAGCTTTTAATGAGATGTGATTTTGATTTGATTTGGTATTAAGGCATGGAAGTACTTGCCAGTTTGGTAGGGGCTAGTTAAATTTTAGTGGAACCTACGTGGAGGCATCACTAAGTTTGGAAATGCATGTGGAAGTTCAATTTGGTCTCGCCAACTTTAGATGGCAGTGGTAAGGAGAGATAAGTAGGAATATACAATTTAATGTCATTAATTCACCTTGGTTTTGGTGAGAAAACCATCTTGGAAGGCATGCTAGTGGATTTGTTTGGGGTTGTTTTATTTTTCATGCTTCACAATTTTTGCTCTGCATGGAGCTATCTGGTTCTTCGAACCAGTAGTTTGATCTACACTTTGTGGCTATTTTTTATTTCTCTGGTCTATTTTCGATTCAAGGAAAGTATATGAGGCATTGTGGAAAAAGGTTATGGTTGGTTGATCTTTCTTGGAGAAGAAGAGGTGTTGGAAACTCAGCTAGAAGTCTTCTTCAAATCGGCAGAAGCACTATCAGGCATGATAGGCTCTACCCATTAAGATTTCTTGCTTTCTTCTAAATGATTCATTAAAACAACTCTTCTCACTAGAGATATATTTTTGCATGATATGTCTGGTTATTTACTTGCATGCTTTCTTGAAATCTATGTGGTTTTTGGAATGTGAATCCATTGCTGTTAATGGTAGTTTTTGGGAACTTTCTCTATACTAGTTGTTAGAGGTAGTCATGTGAATTTGTATTGAAGCTCTGTAACTTGTACTTGAAGCTCTGAAATTTGTATTGAAGCTCTGTAGCTTGTATTCAAAGCTTTGTTTCTAGCATTCGAGACTGATGTTGAATGAACTGGCTTGTTGCTTGTATGGTTTGAAATCTCTGTTTAGTCTTGTGTTTCTTGAGCTTGAAGTGGAGCTCCGTAGTTGTTCTAAGCTTGTAATTAAAGCTTTGGGATTTGTTATGAGTTTTTATTGGGACTTTATGTTTGTTTTGGACTGTGTTGGAACTAAGATTAGTCCTGAACCTTTGGTTGAATCTTTGTATTCAACAACTATTTTCGTATATAGTTCTTACGAATACTGAACTTACTGTTGAGTGGTAGAGTTTTGTTTTGTACTTACATTCTGAACTGGAATTTTATTCTCATTAAAGGAATTGAGAACACTTGGACTCATTTTTTAGCATTGGTGTTTTGGTTTTGAACTTGTATGTAGGGCTTCATATTTCTTATAGGCTCGTATTTGATCTTGTGTTTGTCTAAGCTAGGTATTAGAGCCTTATAAAGTCTGAACTTATGTTTGAAGCTCATATTCGACACTGTACAGTATTCCATTATTGTGTGTTCTAGATTTATGATGGAATCGACGTGTTTACCTGTATTGTGAGTTGGGTTTGGTTGGTTTTTGGTTTTGATAAGATTTATTCTCTTTTTGACTGTCTGCTCGATAGGGGCTTGAGAGTTTAGTTCGGTTTGAAGCCGATCTGGTAATCTCCTTGTAATCTCCTTCGTGCCACTCCTTGAGTGTGATTGGTTTTGTGCTTCTATCCTTTGGACTATTCAGCCTTCTTTGAATTCCACAGGGTGAGAGAAATTGAATTTTAATCTATCCTTCTCTGTTTTGAGTGAACCCATGTCTTGTGGAAAGCTTGACTATTTTTGTTCTTAATATTATAAGAAACGGAAATTATGTCTTGTAATGGGTTTAGTTGGTCTTTTGATCGTTTGGAACAGTCGAGTAAAGTTTTGAAGTTACGGGAATGATGTATTACTCTCTTCGGACCTTCTTAATTGGTTTCTTGGGTTTTTGGAAGTTGAATTTAAAACCTAGAATATTGAATCTTGTTAAAGTATGTATATATATATATATATATATATATATATATATATATATCTCTGTTTGGATAATTTTGTATATTTGTTCTTGTTTGGGACATGAACTACGTACTTCATGTATCGAGCTGTTAAAGCTGTGTAATAAGAATTCAATTCTTGAGTTCGCAATTCCTTTTACACTTTTATATCTTCTTTGTTTGTGGATTCTTATTCCTTGAGGGGATCATAGAACGAATCTCCGGGTTTTAGGAAGAGAAATGAATATGAACCATGGGGACAGATATACAGTTGGGGACTGTACTGTGTATTTCTTTCTGAGATTTGAATTTGTACTTGAGCTTGGAGAATGGGAATAGGAAACCAGTTGTAAGATTTGTGATGAAAGTATGTAGTGTGAATTCTTTTTATTGTATGTTCGGTTTTGTGTTCTCTTTTGGGGAACTAGATAAGAACTTCTAAGTATAAATTAGATGAGGGATTTCATTTCATAGTATAAATCAAATGAAATATGGAATGGGTCTTTTCTGCTTGGGATCTTTTTTTTTATGTTGACTTATACATGTTCATAGACTGAACTTCTCTTTATTTGACTCTCTTCTGAGATGGAAATTTCTTGTGGATTGGTTAAGAGATTTAGTTGCTAAAGTATAGCTTGGATTTGTGGGCCACTGGTTTCAGATCTTTACATTATATCCACTAGCAGATAGAAGTTAGTAAGGCTTCTGTTAGACTGTTTTGTTTCCTAATCTTCTTGGATCAAATTGGGATTCTTGTTTAGCTGTTGTCTCTTTATTTATGGACTCCTCTTTGGTTATATTTGGACTGAGGCAGTGTTGTGTGTACTAAACCTGATTCCTCCTTCAGATGAATTATGTCTGAGGAATAGGTATGTATTGATTCTCTTCTTTTGTTTATATGGAAAGATGAAGCATACTAATTTGAGCTATGTTGTAATTAACTTCTTTTCTTTGCTGGGAAAAGATAAATGTGTATTTCTATTCTTATGGAATTATGAAATAATTGAATGACAAGACTTGTTTACTATTTTAAAGTAATTGATAGGATCAATTAAATCTTGTGATATAAGTCTAATGTTGCAGATTATATGATGCTCTTTTCTTAAAAGTGAATTCAGATTCTCATAATTATACTTCTTTCTAGATGTTATTACTCATGATTGCTTGTATGTTGTATATTAATTGTTTCATTAAAGCAAAATTGCTTAATGAAACAATTAGTGGAATGCACTTTACTTAATGCTTAGTGTTTATCATGCTCGAGTTCATTGAACTAACCCATCTTTAGCAATTTTGCTGAGATGGACATCGTAAGTGATAAAAGAAGACAAGAACTTTCATGTTATATTGGGCTTATTTAATTATGGAGCTAATGTAAAGAGTTTCAATTCATTCTTGAGTTGTATGAAAAATAAAAGTTGTATTCTTTTTGGAATAGAGGTTGTTTGTTATTCAAAGAGGCACAAATGCATGCATATTCTTGTAAATGTATAATTTTATAATGACGAACTGAAAGTTGGAGATTTACTTGTATTTGTTGTGTAAATTATCTTGTATTTTATGAAGGAGATGGAAATTCTATCTTGATGATATTCTTCATATTTGTTATATGCTTAATTCGGATAAACTTGATCAGTTGGATAAAGGGAATTAGTTCAATTTCCCTTATTAAGATGCAACTTGTTAAGTTGCATAAGATAACGATCTTTATCTAAACAATTCTAACATAGTAATGGAATGTATAATGAATATGTAGTAAAACTATAGAAATTGTGAAAGATAAGAAGGGTATGACAAACCCTAACACTTAATCAGGTAGAGGAAGACTCTTCCTCGCTCAAAGGAATGTAATCCAAGGAATGGTGATATGATCATTAATCATTAGACTTCATTTCCTATAAAGTCTACTATAGTTGAACCTAATTGGTGGCTACACCTTCTTTGAATGGTTAAGTTACATTATAATGGATCTTATGATGATGTTGTCCTATTTTGGATATTTGTTTGTTAAGCCAAGTAAGAACGAATATAAAAAGCAATCATAAGTTAAGGGAATTCTTTAATGACTAAATGAATCAAGTATAGAAAAGAACTTATGGAGTGTTGGATTAGGGTTTAGTAGGGTTGTTGTAATTTGTGTAATAATCTAAATTAATAATGTATTTATAACCTCCTTGGGGTATGTACATTGTGATGAGGCAGTTTCTGTAGGATGTTGACACATGCCAACTACAGGACTATACCTTCGAGGAGACATGGGTTTTCTCGAGGATACAACGTTGCAGTTGACATGTGGCAACACCCTTTTGCATTGATCATCTAGATCTACACACAAATAAGGACTTGAACTTAGTTTCTCTCTAGGTCAAGTTAGTAGCATGTTTAGGATAGGTAGTAGCTTTAAATGCCTCAGGGTATCTTGGCACATCTAGTTGACCTAGGTCAACCGACTATGTCCATATACCCTAAGACATTGTGAGCATCTTATGTTTCTAACTCGGGCTAGGGTTAAACCTTGAGCAAGTGGATTGACGGTGAGTCGGTAAAGACCAATCTAGATAACAGAAGAGTGAGGTGAAGGATATATTCTGGAATGACGAGTATGTCTTCTAGGAATAGTAACATGAACAGTATGTTGAAAATATTTGGCCAAAGTATCGCAAGTTGTTGGTTGTGTTGTCCTATGTCACCTAGTTTAAAGCAACATGATGTTAGATGAATATTGGTAACAAATATTCAGATAGGTTCTTTAAACAGATCACTCGAGTACACTGGAATAGGGTAGGGGAACCAAGTATACATAGTATACATAAATTATTCCATACTTTAAGTTAACATGAGAGATCGGTTGGTAACCAAGTCATGGAATGAGAGATCGGTAGCATACCGAGTCATTACAGCTGCATATGGTTATCTATTATGATATTGATTGGCAAGGAATGTGTGTTCTAAATGTTGTTTTATTTAGAACAGAGAACATTATGTTTAAAAAAATTTCTCTTGTTTCTAAAGTCTTAAAATGGGAATGTTACACATTTTAACAATCAGATCCATGAACTCAAGTTGGAAACACACATAATAAAGAACATACAAATCATATAAAGATTAATACCAGATGTACCATGTAATAACCTTAAGAAGTAACATCAACAATCAATATCCAACCATAACATTCCATTATATTAAGTCATCACAAAACATAGTAGTTGAATACATCAAAAGTATCATTACAAAGTCATGTGCACATCATACAAACACCATAACTTTGTCATAATCCAAGCACTAGTAGTCATGATCCTCACTCACTCACTCACACACACACACACACACATCTCAAAACCATGTAAATCAATACATATATATAGGGTGTGGGGACTTTCCCTTCACCGCCCATGCATTCTAAAAATAGGTTGCATGCTCAAAATAGCCATGCGCCACTTACAAAGGTAATCAAGAAGCATGCAAGCTTCACCTAACAATAGATTACCTATAATTAACTCTAGTTCTAATCCTATTATTAACTCTAACTCTACATGGATCTTGATCTTCTTCTTGTTCTCAAAATAGCTCTTCCATATCCTCCAATTCTTCTTGTCTTCATCTAATGTGTGTTCATCACTCCATGTCTATTTTTAGCCCCATATACCAAAATTCACTAAGTATTATGCCTTTATGTTGTGATCCTCAAGCGCATCTCCTTCCATGTTCTATGCACAAACCCTCGCGCTCATCTCCCACATGTTTCTTTTGTAGCCTATCCGTGCACTCGCATATCATTACATACTTCAATACATAGACATTTTCTTGTTCCCAACATTACCTCACAATAGGTACTTTGTCGTCCTCGAAAACACTTTTCTTGATCATGCAAATAATGATAAATAATTCTCCAATAACCAATGAATGAAAGAATATTTATACGGCTTACGCTAAATAATGAAAGAATCCAAGTTCTACTGTGTAAAAGGAGGGAGAATTCCTTATTCACTAATGATTCCAATACTTTCGACCCCTATAATTCACTTTGCTTACTTGAGTAAATGCATCACCTATAATGGCAAGAACCTTTTCAAAAGTCAGATCCTCACCCTTTGCCTTTACATTTCAACCAAAGTCTCCAACTATTTTCCTGCATCAATTAGCACATCCATCCTACGCATAACTTATGGGTAAAGTTCCTTTAACTTATTTTTAATTGAGGCCCTCAACGAATCAATTGCCTCCACCTTCGCCAATATTAATTCTCATTTTTCCTTGTTTCCTTTGTTCTTGGCCTAGAACTCTTTTAGATCTGCCTCATCTTTTGCAACAAACAATCCCACTACATGATCCTTATATTGATAGACAAATTTTTCCATGTGATTTTATGCCTTTATTGATCCAATTAATTATTTGTACTATGTAATGGCGGTTTTAATATTTTCTTTTTCTTGTTGCTTCTATCTTGTCAATACATATTCTACATATTCCAATGTAAGAGGTGGTTTTTGAGTTGTGATTATGCGTGTTAAATCTTCCGGAAAATGGAAAACGATTTCATACTTGGTTTATTAGGAGGGTCGAGATCTGGGGTGCACTAGTAAGGTCACATCAACTATGCATTCTACCTTTTTATAAGTCACACACATCCACCCTTTTTCCTCCCTTATCTCCTATTTTAACTACGCAATAATATTTTCCTTATCCTTTATCTCTTTATCCCTTTCTCTTATCTCTTTATTCTTCTCATCCAACTCCCTCTGCATAAACCATATATTGTTGTTCTTGTAAAAATCCAGGCACCCACACCGATAGCTTATTAAGCATGTTACACACTTGCTCATCTGATAATTGTTGGGAATTGACTATCGGATACATCTCTCTAGAGGTTTCCTTCTCATGGGTATCTAGTAATGAATGGGCACTCACCTCAAATTTTAGATCCTCGATATGTGACTCAAGCACCCAAGATAACATATTCCTTGTGCGTGGTAGCGCATCCCCCTTATTGAATAATGACCAAAAAATAGTTGATCTAAAGGTATTGTGCTCTGATACCTAGCGCGCAAAACCTTGTTGGGATCTTCAATGTATTGCATTATAGGTCCTTGTGGGATGTACCTTGGTCTCCTACTCTTTCCTCGAACACCCTTAGGGAAACCTACAACAAGGTTCAATTCTCCACCCACAATCCCTTCATGTTCTTCACTCTTTCCTTCCTCTATATTGTGTGCCACCTCATACTCCACTAGATATTTTATAATCTTCGCGATCTCCTTTTCCAATTTCTACTCTAGCTCGGGGTCAAGAGTGCATCGACCACCTCATGCTCTATTGTTGGCTCTAGTTTTTCACATGTGGCTCAAGTGTCATATGCCCCAACTTCTTCTTCTCTATCTATCTCCATAACATGTGTGTCCTCAAAATGCATGCTCTGGTCCTCTGCATCCGAATCATCCACTATGTACACATGTGGACTCACCTTTGCCTCCAATTCTTCCTCACTCTCAGCCTCTTCTTCCTTTAGGCTTTTCATCTCCTCAGAGTTTGAGCTAGGTACTATCCTCTATTTATTCTTTAACGGAGATATTTCCCTTACAGGTTACCTTCTAACATATGTGCTTGTCCCTTCCTCCTTACGTTTTGATGTCTACCCTATGGGCGCGCTTGAAATGGGGGTCTTATCTTTACTTCCCCCTTCACTTCCATTGACATAAGGAGTCTCTTCATGCCCTCGTTTCTTTGGTTCAACCTTCTTCCATGTGGAAGGTTCTTTAAAAATACTTACATCATCCTCTATGAATGCTCCATTAACAAACCTGGGGACTTAGAGAAAATATATACCCTTATTGTTGTTATCGAGGCCACTGGTAATGTAACCAGTTTATACAAATGGATGTTATTTGATACATACCTCTCCTCATAAGCGTGCTTCTTGGGGTAAACAAGTGTTTGAAGCATCTCATGGTTCTCCTTATCCACTTTTCTTAGATCAAGTCTTAACTTGTGCCTCCTTAAACCTATTCACATCACCTTGCGAGTATTACATTGTAAAATAAAATGGGAGTTTGTCAGTGGAATTTTAGTACCATCAATTAATGTAAATCTCCCAATACAAAATTTTTGATAGACTACAAACTCAAAAATCCCATCTACAAGCCGACAACTAAGCTAGAATTCTCCATTCTACACCGAATGCATCACACATCCGTTTATACCATTTATCCACATGCACCTTATATGTTGGTGTCACCAAATCACATGTATACTTAGAAAACCATTTTGCAGGGGAGGGATCTTCTTCAGGATACTCCCATATCTTGTCCTTCGGCCCATCAGGCACCCCAATCTCATAGAACACTATTACCAATAAAACATTTCCAAAGATAATTTTATCTCTTACACACATCTTTAATGATCTCCTTTGCTATAAAGGAAGCAATGTTATCTATCATTCCCTCCACTATCTTCTTGTATACATGCCGCATGACCACTTATTCACTTGTGTCCATCTTTCTTGTCCATTCAACTTTGTGAGTAAGCGCATGACCATCCTCATGATAGGGTCATTAATTTTAATAATATCCATCACGTACCCTCCCTTTTTATATGAAAAATCCACTATAGCCTTCTTCACCTCAGTGTCATTGGCTAAGTTGTCATCAAATGCATTCCATATACCAATCAAACTAGCATATTTCTTGATTAATTGCATAGTGATGAATGTCTTTCTTCTCGTGAAGTAGAAAAAGTCCTCATGGACGTGCAACATCAACCAGTGATATAATCTCTCTAGCTTCCCAAAGAATGGGAGCTCATATAGCTTCAATAACCTTGCCTTCTCCAACAACCTCTTCTCATTGTCATCATACACAAGCTTATCATCTGAGGTTATTTCCTCCCTTGGTTGAACAAGTTTTGTCACCATGTTGCATGCCGTCAAATCTATCGATGGTTGTAGTCACTTATGCCCATGTTCCTAACATGAGATACCCACTCATTTCCCATCAATACTCCATCTGGGTACTAAAAATCGAGTAACATTATTCCTAAACGCGTCTATGGTAGGTGTCACATTTTCCTTTCCCTTGCCCTTATTCCTTAGTGACACCATCATTGCTTTCCTTGGTGCCATTTTATTCATGCAAACTCAACCTCTCACCTTGTGCCTTGCTCTACCTTAGTATTCTAAGTATCTTTCCACTAACCCTTAGTGCAACACTAATATACTTTAGTTCAAACCCTATTTTTCATGTCCTAATTATCAAAAACCTAGACAAAGGAGTATTTTTTTCTTACAAATCCACACCATGTTGTCAATCTATAGGATTCCCTCTAATGGAACTCTCTCCTCACATGGTCGTATCCTCCTTCACACTCTGGTTCAAGATTCTTCAACTTGCACTCAATTTTTCACCAAATTGCTCAAGTTTTCCCTAGGTCGCACACAAGCACTCACAAATTTGACACAAGGTAAGGTAAAATGAGATTACCCGACACTTTATTTATAGGTTTTCAAATTTTACCCGCATTCATTTCTTGCCAACTACCACTATACGACTACATTTAATTCAACTTTTCTACTTTTTGTTTTACCACTTTTACGCACTTTTACCCATGCTTCCATCGTGCTTTCATTTCGTGTTCGAGTTATAACCTTCATGTGTGCAAACTACTTCCAATACCACATACCTCCTTACGCACACTCTATGCGCCAAAGTACATAAACTTTTGCTCCTTATTCCAAGTAGTTACCCATGTTGCTTTGCCTTTGCGTTACCTGCGTGCTCACTTTGGTCATACATGGATTTTCCTCTGGGAATTGTCCTTATTATCATCATCCTTATTATGACACCTTATCATAGTTTTCTAGCAATCGATATTATTGTTGAAACGCACACTCCATAGTTCTTAGGCCATTTTTAATCATCAACAAATTTTTCCTTCGTGTGCTCTTGCTTGTAATCCACCCCACACTAAGAGTTTTTGTGGTCCTTTGTGCATGGATTCACTTAGATAATAATCAGTTATTGGAGCAAGAGAGTGCTTATTACAAGAGAACACTAAACTAAATCAACAAAGCATAACAACGATGAAAATAAACACATAGAAAGAAAATGCATTAAAGGGAAACTTAATCTAGCGACAATACTTCCTTATTACAAACACCAGAAGACTTATTTATAACAGTCTTGAACCTACAAGAGAGGTAAGCCAATATACTATCATTCTAAAACTTTCACTTCATCAGTTAAGGGATATTTAGTATATGATAAAGAAATGTATGCACTAGTTAAAGCAATAAAGAAATGTAAAACTATTTGTTAGGTAAATAAACTATTGTGCACATTGACCATAAAGCTATTTAAAATTTGCAAGCACAATCTAAATTACAGCGGTAAGGCACTATAAGTGATGGGGTTCCTTCAAGATTTCCATCTGGAGATCAAATACAAGAAAGGTAGAAAAAAATGGTGGCGAGGTACATGTTGTCTAGGTCATCCAAATAGGAGAAAATCTATATCTTGGCCACTATCTCTCATTTTGAGCCCTTCCCAGAAGGAAGCGTATGGAGAGGCATATGATTGAGACAAAGATTTTGGGGTGACATATCAACGGTTGTAGTCAAAAGGGGCTAAAAGGAAAGGTATTGATGATTGTTATCTCAAAGATGGACTACTCTACTAATGGGGGAAGATTTATATGCCAAAAGAAGAAAGGATTTTATTGACGAGGAAGAACATACCTCAAAAGTATCGGGAATTTTGGTGTTCACAAGACCAAGGGCTACTTGCAAAGGTATGTATACTAGCCCAATATGAAAGATGAAGTATCTAAATTAATAAGAGGGTGTAAACTTTGTTGTGCAAGTAAGCCTAGAATTAGGAAGGAAGGTTTGTATATGCCCTTGTCATTCCCTACTCGACCTTGGGAGGATATATCTATGGATTTTGTAGGAGGAATACCTATGTCTAAACATGGCCATGATTATCTATATGTTGTTGTAGATATATTTATAAAAATGTGTGTCCTTGTGGAATGTAAAAAGACAATAAAAGGATATGAGGTAACTAAACTTTTATTTGCTAATGTATGGGTGTATTTTAGTTTGCCAAAGTCCATTGTTTCTGATAGCGATTTTAGGTTCTTGGGGAAGTTTTGGACTAATTAATGGGACAATATGGACACCAAGTTACAAAGAAGCATGACCTTCCATCCCCAAATGAATGGGCGACAGAGGTGGTAAACAAGACTTTTATACAACCGATTAGTAGATATAATAGAAAATATCCTTAGAATTGGGATGAGTCCTTAGCTTACATTCAACATTCCTACAATAGGGTGGTACATTCATCCACTATGCAGTCACCTTTTGAAACATGCTTAGGGTATTTACCTACCAATCCACTAGACATTGTGGTTAGACAACGGAATAAGGAGAGGTACATGATTTAGAAGTGGCTAGAGTAGCGGAGTTCGTTGAGAGGATCTGTAAATCCATTTTAAGGTGAAAGAAAAATTGGAAAAGTCTTAAGCCAAGTAAAAATATAGGCACAATCAACATTGTGGAGAGAAAAACTTCATTTTAGAGACAAGGTTTGGTTGTAATTGAGTAGGAAAAGACTACAAGGTCAAGTGAGGAAGCTCAAGCCACTATGGTATGGACCCTTCACCATACTAGAGCAAGTTGGAGAAAATACTTTCAAACTTAACTTACCATACTTCATGTGGATGTACTCAGTAGTAAATTGTGATAACTTACACCTATATGAGCCATCTATGCTTGATGAAGAAGAAGAATGTCAGTTTCTACCTTCCATAGAGGATTGTGTCTTGGATTTATGAGGTGAGTTAAAGGATGATGTAGCGCTACTGATAAAGGTTAGGGAAACAACAAGAGGTCCATAGGAGTCTTGGCAAGTTAGACTCATAGGGAGGACACAAGGGTGAGCACGATGGTACTCAAAGGAGAAAGTGAGGGAATTATTTCCTCATCTACTCCCCCACTAAGATTTTGTGGGACCAAAATCCTCCTAAGAAAGGGAGGTGTGATCCATAGGGATCTAGAAAAACATCACTTCATCATAACAACCAGGATTAGAAGGAAAAATGAGAAGATGCAAGAGAAAATGGTTAAGTGATAGAACCACTAGTTTATGTAGAGTGGCGGTTACATAACCACCCCTCTGTGTCCACCGGTGGTCTTTTCACGATGTAAAACTAAAAAACCCATGAACAATCACAGATTTTGAACGTTTGGGTTGTGTCTCTTCCTTAAATGTCTCTTCCTATTCTCCAGTACATGGGAGGACGTAGGGAGAAAGCTATAAATACAAGAAGATCATGTGGAATTCATCAATATTAGATGGGGAGTTATTAAGAAACAATTGGTGTTGGAATTGTTTTGTAGAAGCAAGGTGTATGAGTAGAGCAAGTAAGTAAAGAGGGTGGAAGTAACATTGTTGTCTTCCTTCAACTTCTTGTAATATTTATATTCTTAATTGGAAAAATATAATATTGGGAAGAAAGAGAAATTACCCTTCCTGACTAGTTTTTCCCTCAATCTGGGGGGTTTATAGGATAAAATTTTTGGTGTTATGTGTTTAACTATTCATTTTGTTGTTGTTACTGAAGTAGTTTTAAAGCACTAGCTTTCATTCACTAACTTTCAAAACTGTCATTTTCGAATAAATTGAAAGTAGGATAGAAAGTATGTGATTTTGTATGTTTCTAAAGTAGAAGTTTATAGATCAAAAGATGGAATTGTATGATTCTCCTAGGGGTGTATATTTTTACCGAGGTTATGATTTGTCGGATTCTAGACAACTTTTAGTTGCGAGTTTTCAAAACAACTACATTTATGGAGCCTTTTAGATTTTTATGTTGGTAGAAGCCTTGAAGGAGGGGTCAAGTTTGGGTTTCTTAGATCATAATTTCACCTTACCATCCTTGAGGGCTCAGAGTTCCAATTTTTGGGCCATGGTGAAGGCTTCATCAAAGGTTTGGAATGATTAGATTTGTAATGTGGATGATATATGTTTGGCGCATGATCAAGTGAATAACTTGATTAGATCAGTTCATGGAAGGGAGAAAGAGAGTTGGTTAAAAGTACCTCACCATGAAAAAATTGGTGATAGAATCCTCTTCAAATTGTTTGATAGAATAAAAATCGGTGATAGATATCTTATAAACTATGTTAATAGAGAAATGTTCTAGAAATAATTGTGCTAGTTGTGTGAATGAGAATAGGGAATGTTGGGGAATACTATTGTACCAGTTGAGGGTAGGGCCAACCAACGACATGGGAAAGGTCCTCAACATTAAATATTGATCATATGTGATGAGTTATTAGGCATGACGAAAATCACGATGTGTTGTTGCGGATCTGCGTAGTGTAAAATTTGATAAATTTAGGTAGTTCCTAATGAGGAGGATAGGATTTGAATGGTGTGGATGGATTGACAGGGTTCACTTTGCAGATTTATTCATAAGAAAGAGTGATCTTAGGTCCCATGGTAGTGGCTTCAAGGCTTGCAATTCTACTTATTAATGCCTACATGGGATCATTTTAGACAAATTATTGGATATTTGAAGAGGATGGGTTAGATTGATGGTGGATATGGGGGTTAGATTGTTGATACACATGGTAGGGTAGGGTATGATGTTGGAAAGGAGGAAGACCCCCTAGGATGTTATGAGGTTGTTGGGAGACTAAAGGTTGTGATGAGGATTGAATATATTGATAAGGTATATGGATAGATGTGTTGATGAGAGGTTGTGTTGGTTGTGGTATGTATTAAGAGGATGCATAAATGTATTGTGGGATGGTGGTAGTGGATTCCTATTGTGAGAAGGGGAGAGTACTAACAATGACACTCGTGTTGATAGGTGATGTAGATGCAGGGATGGATAGGACTAGATTTTGAATTGAAGACATAGGTTGTTGTGATGAAACAGGTTAAGACATGATCAATAGATTTGTAGAGAGAGGGACACCAACTGAGCTTGCAGAAGGAGGAGAAGTAGTGGAGACTATGTGGCTAGATGTGGATGGGGAGGTAGTAGTATGATTTTGTATACCCTATGGGCTAGATGAAGGATTTGATGATGTAGGTGCTTGTTGGTTGGCTATGTTCTATGATGATACGATATTAAGGTCAAAACTAGAAACAAGAGTGGACGAAGCGAGTGTTGGTACTCATGTATCACTAGTAGAGGGGTAAGGAGTGATTTTCTCTATGATGAGTTGATAATCGGGGTTGCAAAGTCTAGAGTAGTTACTGAAGTGGTAAATTTAGAAGTTAGACCATACTATGGATAGAAGGGGTTGTAATGCGATACACATGCCCTTAGTAGAAAGGTAGCTACATAGGGAAATCAGATTAGCTTCTAAGAGTTATGTAAATCTTTGGGTCACCACTCTGGAAGAATTGTAGAGGGTCAAGACAAGAAAATTTTGATGTTGTAGATTAAGTACTAGGAGAATGCATATGTTCATGACCTGCTTCTAAAGATTGTTGTAATGGATTTTATTTATTTGGGATATTTTGAATATGGGATTTGGTTTATTCCAAATATTTTTGAAGTGGGTATGTCATGTCGGAACTATTTTGAAGGTGATATTTTGTCTAGTTAGGACCATGAACCGAACATACAAGAAATAAATAAATGAAATGTGGTTGTTTTTAGAAAATAAAAGACCACACAATCAGAAGAAAGTTTTGATTATCTTAATTAACTTAAGAAAAGTGTGAAATGAAAAATGGATGAAAGGGACCTAGGAAAAGGTTAGCTAAGGTTGGTTTCAAGTAAGTTTAAAGTTGAATTCCTTAATATACCTAAAGGTATGAGAGGCCCAAATATGTGTTGGTGTCGGTCAAGGCATGGTATTGGGGCCTACCCCCTCACTTCATGGTTCCACAACCATAAGGGTGTCAGTGCTTGACCGATATACCACCCACAATATTGTTTAGACTTGGATAGAACACTTGCCGAATTCCCTCTTGGTGATGAAATCCAAGTAGGTAGACCTGGGAGGAATTGTTTAGATGCAAGTTTGATTTAAGATGTGGTTTGGTTGTGTGTGAGGGAAGATTGTGAATGTAATCGTTTAACCCCTAATTAATCTAGATGAACAAGAAGATATGAAAGTTCATTTTAAGATCCGAAGGTAAATATAGATTTTGATGAAGGAAATAAAACAAAATACAACACTTTAAATAAAATGAAGGAAAAGGAACACACACAGTATTCATTATTTCCTTTTGCTTTTTAGTTATATTTACTCATTTTGAAGAAGCAAAAGAAAAACACTCCAAGTTGTAAGGTTAGATGATTTGACAAGAAATAGAAATATATGAAATCTAGTAAAAAAGGGACTTAGTGTCCCATCGAGTGTCTTTGGTATGTTTGTGGTGAATCTTGGTTGTCAATTATATGATAATAACTAGAAAATCGAAAGACAACATGGTTTAATGATACTGTGCCAAAAATGCAATGTCAGGATGAATATATCCCAAAGACGTGAGGGAATCCTCCTTCCAACAAAGATAGCTAAACAAAATAGATATTAGATAAAGATATGACGAGTTTCTCGGAAAAGGACGATCCCAGGAACCAATGGGCTTCCTTGAAGGTTGTTAACCCATATTACAATCAAGTGGTAATGATAGTAAGATAATTGATAATTAAAGGGCTATTATAACTCCGAAGTGGGATAGAGATCACCTTCCGCATGGTAGGTGGCCCAAGAAAGGGCCACAATGAGCTCAAAGTCCAAGAAGTAGTTAAACCAGAACTTTTCAGCAACATCTTGTTCTTCTTATATGGTTTCTAGTTGGTCTTCTCTGTCTTGGATTTTAGGCATCAAAGTGATGATATAAAGGCTAAGTTCATGCGTAATGTCAAACTATTCCCAAAAAAAGGGTTGTTCGTTGATCGGAAGATCGTAAATGTTGGTAATGAGATGTGATTCACCTGACACTATCATCCACAAAGAGACACATATTGAAAAAATAGATTAAGTAGAAGATAGACTGATAAAATGATAGAGAGTATGCAAATGTGACTAAATTAATAACATGAAAAATATAATTGGTGATTTAGATAAATCATTGGTGTTATTGTAGAAAAGATTAATTCTTTGACAAAATGTAAATTAGTGCAAAATGACTGATTTAATGATTTTCTTAGACTTGTAAGTGATGTTTAAAGAGATTCGAATGTGATTATATGGAAGTACTTACCTTTGCTATGGAAAATAGACTAACAAAGCTAAAGAATCCTTACAATATTTTTAGTTCTCCAGGGTTTAAGCGGGTTGTTGGAGATATTAAAATGTTGATGTTGATGTCATCTAGGTCAAGAGTGGAACAAATATTTTCTACAAAACGTCGAGGATTCCCTTTAAAGGAGGTTTAGTGTTGATTTTATAATCACTGATGATTCTATTAGAATCGTTGGTGGCGGGAAAGTGGGAAAAACCTACTTATAAGTGGTTTTAACCACTTTCAAATAAGGTTTTGGGCTAATGGATGAATGGAGATGGTTAAGGAGGTTTTGGGGGAGTTAAGAGGTTGGGTGATTAGGATAAAAATGGGTTTAGATGGGTTATGGGTGGTTAGGGAGGTTTTAGGATAGGTAAATGGGTTTTACGGGGGTAGAATGTGCTTTTACGGGGGTGGAGTCATGTTTTAGGATATTGAAATAGGCTTTAGGATTTTCGAATGAGGGTGTGAGGGCTGTAGCCATGAAACAAGTGTCTACACATAAATCCCTAGTTTAATGACAAGACACTTAAATCCTAATTTTGGTGATAGGATGCCTAAATCCTTAGTACCATTCCAACCATCTCCAAAGCAATAAACATACAAGAAAAATTCTATCTCTTCTCTCACAACACACAAGTGTATTCTATCCTTGATTCATTTATTTTTCAGTAAGAATTTTGATTTTCACATTTTCTAAGTTAAAGTTCAATTTCATTTATCATGAGCATTGACTACACTTATCTTATTTTACAAGTCTGACCTTACTCCAATGAAATGCAAAACACAAATGGAACAAGGAATAATCTCAAGCACAAGATGCTCCAACAAAGTCAATATACAAGGAAAAACATAGGCATCATTTCTAATTTATACATGAGGTCACTCCTAGGATCCTTATTCTCTTCTAGACTCTATGATACATATGTTATATGATCATTGTGTGATATGAGTGTCTCAAGAATATTCAGCTAACTCTAAGTTTGCATAAATCACACATGGTTGCCATAATCTAATTCGCAAAGCTACATTTCATACACCTAAGATCATTGTCATGTGTTAGAGTTCCTAATTATGGTATTTATTTCTAAACACGTTATGATATACATATTGAACACATACATAAATTGGGGAACTACAAGGGTTTGATGCCTCTTCAAGTATTTCTATATAGGCATGGTGGGTGTCACTCAACTCAAAAGTGATAACCCCTTTTTACATCCCCAAGAAAAGAAAAAGAAGAAGAAGCCCTAATTATCTAATAATGAAAATCACATGATTTCAACCATAGAAAATGAGGCTACATACATAAAGAAACACAGTCCCAAAGGCAAGATCCAAATTAGATCCATAGAGGAAAAATATGTTCATGTAGGATAAATTCACCTAGGTGACTTTGACTTAGACATGTGAATTCATCCTACACTTAGAATCACACTCCCATATTTTTAACATAGCTCAATGACATCCTCCAAACCCTTCTTACACATTATCATATCATTTTCATCGCATCTCATTCCATAATTGGTGTAATCCTCTCTAACCCCGCTTGCACTTTCCTTAGCTCATTTGTGTTATTGTGATTTGCTTTTATTTTTGGACCTGATTTAGGATATGTGTGATTGTTGTTATGTACTATAATATAATCTTATTTCATCTTTATGAAATTGATTAATTGTTTAATTAGTAAAGAATATATTATTCACATTAAAACAACCACCATTTGTTGGTTGTACATTCTGCATTTGTATATTTTGTATTCAACTTAATACACTATGTTTATTGGTGTTAACTCTTATTCTGAATAAAATGTGTGGATGGTGTATTTATATTGTGGAGTTTCTTGGGTCCTCGTCATTTCGAATTTGTCTAGAGTATATTTCTAACATGACATTATATTAAATTCTCGCATTCCCGACATAATCATACAAGAAATCCATGTCGGGGAGCAAAGTGTGACAAATTTGTGAATCCTGTGAAAATTTAAATTTTTTGCTTTGGTGAAGGAAACTGCGGGGAAGAACACTACGAATGAGGTGCCTTACCCAAGGGAGCTCATCTCTCAGTGCGAACATGATTCCACTTGTCCTGGCGGTGGAGTGGAGTGGGTCGGGATAGGCGTGAAGGATTTGGTGAAGGAAGAGGTGTCTTCTCTGGTGAAGAAATTTGGCCTTGGTGTGGTCGTAAAGTCCCTGACCTTGTTGTTAGGGAGCTCGGCGGTTAAAAATTTGTTTGAGGAAGTTGATCCTAGTAAAAGGAATGTGCGGTCTTCTCGGGTGTCGGGGAAGGAGGTCCCTTCTAATCCAATGGAGTGCAAGGTCGGGAGGCCCCTTCTAATCTACACTAACTTAATGCATGTTGATCTTCCATTAGGGGCAAGTCAGGATTTTGTGGATGTCTCGAGTCAAATGGGCAATTTTTGTAAATTTGTGGGGGCTAAATTTTCTAGGAGGAAGATTTTGAATTGGGTCTTCTGGTTTTGGGGTAAGGAGCGTAAACCCAGGGTTTTCTTTCTTCCAAATGGTTTCTTCCAAGTTTTGTTCCATTCAGAGGCCTCTTTGGAGAAATTTTATAAGGGGGGACCCTGGTTCCTCAACTCCTCTAGTTTATATATGAGACCTTGGTCCCCCAACTTCAATCCGCACTCGGAAGAAATTAATTGGGTCGTGCTCTAGTTAAGCTTTCCTAATCTGCCCTCGAGTTCAAGAATCAGGTTTCTCTAAAATCTTTAGCAAATTCCCTTGGAGGGTGGGTGCGATTTTCAATCGAGTCTCTCTTAGCTTGGAGAAATTCTTCATCTCGAATTTGTGTCAAGTTGGCTTTGTCCTCCCCTTTTCCTAGCTCAGATTTTTGTCCTCTGATAAGGGTTCCAGGCCACAGTTGATTGTATATGAAGGATTGAATGTTAAGTGATTTTCTTGTGGAATTTTGGGTCACTTGAGGAACGCTTGCCTAAAGATTAGTAAATTCCCTTCATTTAATCAACTTCTTGTTGATGTCATATCAAACTAGGGGTGTGTCTAAGCTATATGCAACAAGAGTAATCCTATTGATCTAATAGTTGGTGTAGTTTTTTTGTATTTTCTAGGCGATCTTTTCAATTTCTTAGGTACTTCTTGGTAAAACCTTATTTAAATCATTAGAAATATCATAGTGCTCTCATTATTATATATTGTAATATTATTAATATGAGTTATATTATAACTCATTATTAATAATATAGGTTTGTTATATTGTTTCAACAATATATTTTTGTTATACCCGTAATGATATTAACAGGTTGTTTGGTTGTGTGACTTCCTGGTTTGTAGGAGGTCATTTTTCTATTTCCATGGCTATTTATTAGCCTTAGTATTGATTGTAATGTATGCCGAATACAATATCATAATATTATTTCCTGTGTGACAATATTGTTGTTCCAATATTTGGTATCGAGTGAATGGGTTCCTGAGATTGCTTCGGGTAGAAAAATTTCTATTCATGCACAATTATCAAATGGCTCCATGTCTATGATGTCTCCTTCAAGCATTCATTTGTGAACTTTGGCCAAAATTTTGTGCCAAGGAAAGTTAACAGAGGCGATGTCATTGTTTTCCATCATGAATCAAAGATCTAGGCACTCGTGATTTCCAACATATTGTATTACTCTTGACAGTTGAGTATAAATATTTGCATGTATCCTCTGATGTCGTTTTTATAGTCTGAGAAAAATAATTCTGCATCAAATCACGTACCTCCAGAATGGGTGTAGACTTTGATGTTCAATTTGTCGGGTATCTACATGGAAATTACTTTGCATTGAAAAAATTGATCAATGCATTTTGTGGAATAGATATCCATGATGACTGCGTTTATTTGGCTCTGTCAGTACCAATCTCACGCCCTCATCTAATGCCACATATGCCTGAGTTGTATTGCATGCATTCCCTCTTTTCACGTGTAGAGATTGGTAGTTACATGCATTCACATTTGGTTCATTGCATGCACAGCCTTGAGAAAATCTGCATCTATGCTAGCTTGGAATTTTTGCAGAACTCATTACGGATCAACATCATTCTGATCTGAAACATCATTGAACAGTTGATACAGAGGTTCTAATTTCAATATTCTCAGCATTGAAATGTGTGGTCAGTATTAGCAGAGGCTTGAATAAAGAAATGGGTATTTTGGTTTGGCGATCATTCTAAAATCTGCTTGTTTATATCAGTAAGTTGGTTATCTGCCAAGTTCTAATATATTTTCTTTATTAAAGTCAAGTATCTCTGCCAGTATAAAGAAGTTTATTATTATTTGGTTCAAGTTTCCTGATTTAGTGGAGTTTCAAAATGGAAAAGATAAATTTAATTGAAATATTTGATGGTAAATACTTCCACACGTGGCAAGTACGAACCCAACTACAGTTGATCGACAAAGACTTATGGGACATTGTCGATGGAAAATTTAAAAAACCAAATGATGTAGACGAAGCAACGAAATGGGAAAGTAAGGATCAGAAAGCAATAGCAATTATCGCCTTGGTCTTTCTTATGCATATTTACATCATATTGATCTAACCAAGTCATCTAATAACATTTGGGTGACATTGAACAAGTTATTTGGATCTCAAGCAGGTAGTGCAGCAATGGCGCTGAAGCAAAAACTTTTGGGCTAAAGATGGGAGAAAATGACAATATGGTTCAACATATCAGTAAGTTTTGATCCATTTTAAATCAATTAGTAGGAATAAAAGCAGAGGTAGATGGAGAAGATGCTAAAGAAATCTTACTAAATAGTTTGCCAAAAGAATATTCAAGTATTGTTTTTACTCTTAGTAAGATCAATCCTAGTTTGGAAAATTTAATTTCCTCTTTGCTTGATGAAGAAGAAAAAATCAAAAGGTCTGTACCAGAAGAAGAAACTGTCATGGTTGCAAACAATAAATCATCATTCCAAAAAGGTAAAAAAGTTTGTATCGTCAAAGAAACATCTTTTGTGTCATTATTGTAAACAACTAGGACATGGTTTTGTGAATTGTAAGAAAAGAGCTCAAGATATCTTAGATGATAAGTTGGAACAAAAGGCTTTAGCTACTGAAGAAGATTGGGATGATTATTCTAATCCTGCAAGTGACAATGAACCTATTAATTATTCAAGTGATGAAGATTATCTGTTTTGAGCATCTATCCTCTTATTGGAGGATGGAGGCATGGAGGCAGGAGGACAATCAGCGTCCTCGAGTTCGTCACTACCTCAGAGGTCACAAACTAATTTAGTGACATCTTTGTCTCTTGTGTGATGAATAAGAACAGATGAGCATCCTTGTTCCTGTGTGCAGTGTAGTCCTTCTGTGTTCCCCGTGATAATGAATTGTACCATTGATACTATTACATGAAGTGTTCTTGATCGATGTGAATTGGTTGAATGGTCTCAATTCATGTATTCATCTAATAGGTTGAATGGTCCCTAGATGATGTAGTTCCCACAGTCGGTGTTGAGGATCAAGACCATGTGCAGGCTACGGAGCGGCATGCTACTTGGTTGAAGATGGTGTTTTCCCCATGTTCGCACTAAGGGGGGGAATGTTAGAAATATCATAGTGCTCTCATTATTATATATTGTAATATTATTAATATGAGTTATATTATAACTCATTATTAATAATATAGGTTTGTTATATTGTTTCAACAATATATTTTTGTTATACCCGTAATGATATTAACGGGTTGTTTGGTTGTGTGACTTCCTGGTTTGTAGGAGGTCGGTTTTCTATTTCCATGGCTATTTATTAGCCTTAGTATTGATTGTAATGTATGCCGAATACAATATCATAATATTATTTCCTGTGTGACAATATTGTTGTTCCAATAAAATCATACCATGAAAACTTTGTGAAAGTAAACACACTTTGAAAGCTTTCTTTGAAAGGAAACACACTTTACTGAGAATGGAAATAAACACACTTGTTTTTGAAAATAAACACACTTGCTTCTAAAAGTAAACACACTTGCTATTGGAAATAAAAACACACAACTTAGAATGCTTAAAAATGATTGCAAGAGAAAATAAGAATCTATCTAAACACCTGCAGGAACAAGTACACAACAGAGTTTAACTAGAAGAATTAAAGCAATACAAAATTAACAGATCTAAACTATTTGCTTAAGAAATATAAATACCAAATAAATGAATATCTTGGTCCTTAGGGGAGTGGGCCCTTGCTCCTTGAATCAAGATTTTAACAACTCATAATTCTCTCAAACAGAATGGCTATTTTATTGATAAAACATTCGGTATTACAAAACGTATTGGATCTGTATACTTAGTCTATATCTCTCTTCTCTATTTTATCTCTCCTTATTTTCCTATTTATTATAGGTTTTCTTATATATGCATTTATAATCATAGTTGTCTCTACGATTCTAATGAAATCAAATCGTGCCTAGAATAGATGTTGAGTCAGATTCGGGCTGATCGGGGCATTTGTAAGAGAGCTATCCCTAGATCTGCATTTAGAGATCTTCTCATCCTTTCCTAATTGAAAGGGTTGTTGATGTAGAATCTCCAGATGTGGTTAAAATAGATAAACTTCCATTGGTTTTGGAACTTTAGAGAAGTTTCAGAACCATAGGAAATCATTTAAGGATCAAAACCGTGAGAGTTTCGGAGCTATACCCGGAGTTCCAAAACTAATTTCAAAATTCTAGAAGTAAATCTTGGAGTTCTGAAACTAAGTCCAAAAGTCCCGAGAACTAGATGATGATTGTGTAATGGAGTTTTGAAACTAGCTTGGAAGTCCCGGAACTAAGCCGTGTTGGAGCAGTCTGCTACGAAAACATACTTGCACACTACATACTTCATTTTTGGTGATTAGACTGCTTTATTACGAAATCGAAGTTCAAACACACATTTTATCGAAATTTTAGAGTTGTTAACATTAGAATCACAATCAATCAAAAGATAGACGATTACATCCTAACTCATATCGAGATCAAATAAAAGGCACAAAATGTAATCAAACTTAATAAAAAGGAGAGTAAGATGAGATCATATATTATCCATTAATCGGGCATATTTTGGGCTCATCATTTCCCCCAAACTTACTTGTTTGTAAGTCCCTTTACAAACTTCATTCTTCAAAAGTGGGGTTATATGTTATGCATTCCATTTGATTGCTCAGATCAAATGGCTGAAACTAGATTTTCTAATGCTTAAACTTAGATGTATTG
This sequence comes from Taxus wallichiana var. yunnanensis, assembly GCA_018340775.1. Lineage (NCBI taxonomy): Eukaryota > Viridiplantae > Streptophyta > Pinopsida > Cupressales > Taxaceae > Taxus > Taxus wallichiana. Next base: position 53,300,328 of record CM031239.1, read on the forward strand.
TACCCAGCTCCTGCTTCTATTTTCCTCTCCCACTCTTCAAATTTAGTAGGATCTTGAGGTTCTTTGTTTTTCCAAGGAGACACGGGGTGAGAATTAGAGGGATCCTTGTTCACATTCCCATCCATATTTTCCCGTAGGTATCATTGATCTAAGGAATTATTTTTCATAACACTTTTGCCCTTTCTAAACTCCAAATCAGATTTGTAGGGATATTACTTCCCTTCTTCTTAAGGAAGCAAGATGGAGTTCTCACCTCTTTGATCATCCTTCATAAAATCTTTAAATTTATCCTCATCATAGGAGGTAAAGGCATCAATACTCTTTTGTAGAATGGAAAAATAATGTGTCTTGAATTACTCATCAAAGGCATGAGTTCTAAAATATATAAGGAAGGCAGAAGGTTTACCATAGTGAGCTCTCATACAGATACAGTTGAGCTAGCTTTCAATAAAAACTCAGATTCCCTTTCCTTCCATGCAATTTGGTTTTGCAAGAATAGAGACAAATGCATTGAGTTGGCTCTCCCCCACATACAAGTTGATCATAAATCCTATGTTTTTCTCTAGCATAAAATTACAAAGATAAAATTCACATAGAAGATTTTTCTCGCTTAGAATTTGGATAGAGAGTAAGTCTGTCATGAATTCATATTCATCCTTTAGTTCATGTAGAATTCCACATGCAATCCTTGACAGACAATGTCGGTGAATGAACCACTCTTCTAAAAATACACTATATGCAGGAGAGGGCCTCCTACAAGCAAGCAATTTTTCACTCATAATACAGACCATATGAATTTTTGCAAGACATTTATATTTGTTTCCTTCTTCCTTATAAAATTTTTCTTCCCTTTATTTTCACCTTCTTCTCTTCTTCCATCTTGGTCTTCAAATCTTCATTTGATGTTTTAGCTTCTCTGAGCTCCCTGCAGTTTCATTCCATAGTTGTTTGAGTGGAAAATAGGTTAACTCAGTCTGTGCAAAGACTATGGACACAACATTCTATTTTCTAGAAGTTTGACATTCTTCCTCTTTTTCTATCAGTTGTTTCTTAATTACTGATAACTCCTATGTCTTGGGCTGTAGGTGAGTTGTTAACTCTCCAATGAGCATTTCCTTTGTTCTAATTTGATTTTGAGGAAATCCAATTCCTCATCCTTTTCTCTGATAATGAGCTCTGCTCTAGACAAGAACAAAGCCTATTTAACTTGATGTCTTTCTTCTTCCTCTGAAATTATTTGAGGAGTTGAGAATTCTTCCTCTATCAAAGGAAATTTTCCTTTTCTTCTCCAGGATGCCAACTCTTCTTCTTCCTGTGGCAATGTTGATGGTTCAACCAATTCTTGAAACTCCTGCTCTTCAAGTCTCTCATCTCCTCTGTCCATCTCAGCTTGGCTTGGTTCAAGAGGAGTCATGGCCATGCTACCCAAAATATCGCAACTTCCTTTTCCATATTTTCCTGTTCACTCCTTCCCTCTGGGGTTTCCCTTGTCCTTTTATGAATTTTCCTTCTCTGGGGAATTTCAACATGCCCAGCGGTGGATTTCTTTCTAGAGCTCCTTCTTACTCTTGTTTCTTGCTCTTGTACAGGTGAGCTATCACTGTCAGAGACAAATATTGGCTCCCCTAAAGCTACTGCAGAAGAAGGAATTTCCTTCAAAGGCACAGAAGGCTCGATGTTTTGATTCTTCTTACAGACCTTCTTCTTTTTGGTATACTCTCTCTTTCCACTTCCTTCTGTTCTTCTGTAGGGGCATCAATTTCCAAATTAGTTGAAGGAGAAAATGGAGCTAGTATTGTTCTTCTGATAATATTAGGGTTTTTCTTGAACTTGCCAAGAAACTTTTCCCAAATTTCTTCTCCATTTTTCTTTGACAAAAAATGGTGTTGGCATACTAAATGAATTAGCCCATGATGCCTTATTGTCCCAACACCCCAGGAATACCTCTAGGCCATGGTCTGGATAGAATAAAAAAGAAACCCTGGAAGGTTTATTATGTACTCAGGTTTTGTGGATCCATACTTTAGATATATTAGCATTTTTAGGACTTCTTTTCCTACGGATCCAAATTGACCATCACAGGTTAAATATTTCATTATCTAAAATGCTACCCTATCAAAGGGTTTGGGAAAACTGGCTCTTCTGACCCCTTTTATGATCTTCTTTGTATTGTAGATGTACTTGGGGTTCAGTTTCTCCTCCTTGTAGTAGGATTTCAACTAGTTCTTTCAATGTCCCTTTGGTAGGATGTGGGACATGCACAATTGGCACTCCAGACACATTACTTATTGTATTTACAGAAAAAGGAATAAATATATTTCTCACCTTTTTCCTAGATTGCTCTAGGTTTATGATGAATTCTCTTACTAATTCGTCATTATACTTTGAAAACTTCTTTAGGAACTCTAGCCATCCTGCATGCTCAAAGATAGATGTCACTTCTTCATCTATCATCCTCTAGTTCTAATTTCTTTTTAATCCCCATATCATCTTGAGTTATGTTTCCTTGATTACGTGCAAATCGATTCATGAGCCTTTTTGCTTAGCTACGTAATCCGACTTTGGTTGCGGAACCTCTATTCTTAGTTGTGGAACCTCTATTCTTAGCTATGGAATCCTCTGTTCTTTGTTGCAGAATACAAGCTTAATTTGTTGCTTCTCAAAATTGCTCTGCAACTTATTTCACTTGATTTTGCACTTAATGATTACCAATAATAATCATGCCGCCACTTATCCCATCCTTATCATCTTCATGATTACTCACTTGTTATCATAATGTATAAATAGATGAATCATCATACCAACTTTTAAATCAAGTCAAATCACACATGTAAACATTTAATTTAACCCTAAATAAGTTAAAAGATATAATTACCATCCTTGATGATGTAATCCTTTTGCTATGATGACTCGTCATTCCTACAAGTGGAACAAAACATGGTTAGATAAGACAATAGAATTCAAAAGAATTCCCTTTTATTTGAATTAGCTAAAAGAAGAGGTCAACCGCCATTTACTGGTTTTCAATTGACCTTTGAGAGAAATATATATATTTTTATTTTGATTATTTTTTTATTTTTTATATTTTATATTTTATTTTTATTTTTTTATTTTTTGGGGAAGAAAACACCATTTATTGGTTTTCATTTTCTTCCCTTTATTCTGGATATATCATCTAGTTATTTGATCATTTTGGAAGAACTGGGTTCTTCCATATGATCAATTTTTTTGTCTGCTTCAATCTTCCTCAAGAATTCATCCTTAGTGGGAGGTTTCCTATAGAGTTTCAGCCTATGTCCATTGACCAAGAGTGTTCTTCTGGTGCCATCAATGGGAAGTAATGGCTTCGAATAGAACCATTTTCAAATATTTTCTCAATCGATAAGGTCCTAACCATCTGGTTCTCAATTTTCCCTTGAATTTTTGGTACTTAGAATCAAACAAAGAATGCCTAGTCTCCTACTTTGAATTGCCTTCTCTTGATATGTGTGTCATGCAATTGCTTCCTCCGATCTTGGATTATTTTTGTTTATTGAAGTGCTTCCATCCTCAATTCATCCAACTCATTAAGTTGAAGGATTCTTTCTTTTTGAGTTGCACCCAACTCAATTCTCACCTTAACTGTTGTCCTTAATGTCTGAAGTTCAAACTCAATGGGCAATAAGGGCTTTTTCCCATAGACTAACTCATATGGTGAAAACCCTGTTGTAGTTTTCCAAGTTGTATTATAAGCCCAAACAACTTCAGGTAGTCTCTTTACCTAATCTTTTCTCCCAACTTCAATTGTTTTAGTAAGGATGTTCTCGATTCTCTATTTTTACTTCAGCTTGTCCATTTGACTGTGGGTGATAAGGAGATGACTTCCTATGATTGATTCGGTAATATATTGTGAAATCTTGGATCATATTAAACATAAATTGTGGTCCTTGATCTAAAACTATGCTCCTCGGTGCTCCAAACTTTACCATAATTTTGTTCCAAAGGAAATCAGCAATTGCTTCTTCGATGGAATTTTCAATGCCTACACTTCTTCCCAATTTTGTCACATAGTCGGTACACATACGAATATATTCCTTTATTTGTGAAGGAGGATTAAAGGGACCAAAAAAATCCAATCCCCATCTCTCAAATGGTTCAATTACAACTTGAGGTTGAAGAGGCATTTCATTGGTGAAAGTTGGTTGTCCCATCCTTTGACAAGGATCACATCGCTTGATATATCTCTTCACATCCTTGTACAGAGATGGCCAATAATAACCAGTGCCAAGTATCTTATGAGTTGTTCTTTTCACTAAATAGTGTCCTCCACTTGGTTCATCATGACATGCTCTGAGGATGTCAAATATTTCATCTTCTCTTACACACATGCAAAACAAAATCAGGCCCACATTTAAATAACATTTCATTTAACCATTTGAATTGTGCACTAGTTTTGATTAACTTCTTTATTTGTTTCTTAGTGAAAGAAGGAGGAAAATTCCCTGTTGCAAGATAATTTTCCATATTAGCAAACCATGGTGTACTTGCTGAGATAACAAATAGTTGTTCATCTAGAAAGTTATCCTTGACTGGATCTTGCTCCCCTATAGTGGTTAGTCTTGACAAAAAATTAGCTACCACATTAGATTTACCTGGATTGTCTACAACGTTAATATCAAATTCTTACAAAATTAATAACCATCTAATTATTCTTCCTCCAACCACTGGTTTGTTCATCAAATATTTAATTGTTGAATGATATGTGTGTACAAATATATTGTAACTTGTAATGTAATGTTTGAATTTATTGATTGCATAAATTACAACAAGAAATTCTTTTTCAGTGGTGGTGTAATTCTTTTTAGTGGGAGTAAGATTCTTACTAAGATAATAAATAGCATACATTTTTCCTTCTTCATATTTATGTCCCAAAACTGCACCAATGGAATTATTTGAAGCATCTGTTTGGATATGAAATGGATTTTCCCAATTAGGTCCTCTCAATATAAGAGTAGTGATTAAATTTTCTTTACTTTCTTCAAAAGCACGCTGACACTTTTCATCCCAAATAAATTCATAGTCCTTGGTTAGAAAATTAAACATGGGGGCAGAAATTTTACTGAAATCTTTTATAAAGTGCCTATAGTACCTAGCATGTCCTAGAAATGACTTGATATCTATGGGGGTTTGAGGAATAGGTAAATATGAAATTATCCTAATTTTGTTTTGATCAATCTGAATTCCTTTTTTTAAAATATGGCGTCCTAATACAATCCCCTCATCAACCATCATTAAACACTTTTCATCACTAAGAGATAGATTATGTTGTTCACATCTTGTTAACACTCTGTCCAAATTTCTTAAAGCATCATCAAATGTATCTCCATTCACAGTGAAGTCATCCATATATACCTCAACATAGACATTTGTTAGATCAACAAAGATTATAAGTACAGCTTCTCTAGAAATTACAGGATCATTGCATAAGCCAAATGGTAGGACCCTGTAGGCAAAGGTACCCCATGGACATGTAAATTTTGTTTTGTCCTAATATTCAGGAGTAACCCTGATTTGATTGTATCCACTAAAGCCATCGAAGAAGAAAAAGTATTGTTTACCTAAAAGGTTGTCTAGGACTTGATCTATGAATGGTAAGGGAAAATAATCTCTCAGTGTGGCTTTGTTCAGTTCCCTATAGTCAACACATATTCTCCATTTCCCATTATTTTTAGGAACAATTACAAGAGGAGATACCCATTGACTATCTAAGATAGGGTAGATAAAACCTACTTGTAATAGTTTTTCAATTTCTTGTTTGACTATATCCCTTAAGGCTAGGTTAATCCTTCTCTGAGGCTACCTAACTAGTTTAACATTTTCAATATAGATGTGATGAGTGTAGATACTTGGATGAATCCCCTTCATGTCTTTGTAATCCCAAGCAAAAGCTTTAGTATGATTTTTAAAACATCAAACAGTTTAGCTTCTTCATCATCCTTCAACCAATTGTTAATGTTCAAAGTTTTACCCGGTTGAATCTCAACATGCTTGGTTCCAATGTGTGATGAACTGATTTGTTGAAAGGGTTCCATTAGAGTATTTAATGGACATGCATGTGGTAATAACATATGGTATGTAGCAACATCTCCAAAAGTTCCTTGAGACAGAATACTGGAAAAAGGACAGTAATGAGAATTATGATACTTATCTCTTTGCAGGCAAAACTCTTCATCACTACTACTTTCCAGAAATTCTTCACCACTCCCTAATGTATTTAAAATTGAAGCTACTAATTCTTCCTCTCCCCATGAGAAATCTCATTCCTTCGGAGTGAAATTATTTCCAATCACAGAGAAATGTTGTTGTCGTGGTTCCTGAACTTCATGTAGTGGTTCGGAACTAAATGTCTTGTTTTGGAACTGATTCGTAGGTTTTGGAACTATAGTCGCAGTTCCTAACTATATATGATTGCTTCGAAGACAACGGTGATCATCCGGTGGTGGATTAATCATCTCTTCTACTTCTCTTACATGATCTGCCGATGTTATCATAACCAAAGAAGATAAATTTTGCTTATTAGTATCGGGAGAATCACCCACAATTGTTCATGATTGTCGGTAAAAGGTCGTGCGTAAGGATATAAGGAAATTTGCTTAGAGTTCTTACCATTTGAGATTTTCATATCACACGACTGTAATCAATTAAGCGATGCTTGTAGCTAACCATGGTCTACCCAAAATAATGGGATAACCTAATGCTACACCTTTTGGCTGATATAAGGAAGTCAACTAGATATTCCCATGACTCCACCATAAGCGCCACGTCTTGAATAACCCCTTCGGTTTTGCAAGATTGATCTCGCCATCGTAATATGGTATTAGTAGGTTGTATACCTATTAATGGTAATGTTTTCAGAGTATCCACTATCATTACATTGATGGATGCTCCCAAATCTACCAAAACATTATGTATATCCTTATTCCCTATAGAGACAGAAATAACAGGACTTCCAGGATCTCCATATTTGGGAAGTAAAATTTTTCTGCTAATAAATCATAAGTTTCCCATCTACTTTGATAGTCTTGGGGTATTGTTTCTTCCTTCCAAGCTTTTTCAAACATAATATTTTGATTAATTTGTTCAATTTGGGAATGTCCTTAATTGCTTGTAACAGTGGTATCTCAATATTCAATTTCCTTAGTTCTTGTACCAATTCAAACTCCTTGGTTTCTATAGCTTCTTTAAATCTCTCTAGAAATGGAGTCTCAGTAGTGTCGCTATCTAGCTCTTTTTCCTTTCTTTCTATATCCTCTTTTGGAACAACAGTACTAGGGATTTCATTTTCTTGTCATTTCGATGATTATAAATTGGTGCTAAAGATTTTCCAGATCTAGTTTGAATATCCTTCTGATCCATAGCATGTAAATCAACCGATTTTTAAGGTTTTGTTCCATAAATAGGATTTGTTTGTTTGTTTCTTGGGTTTGCTCTCTTGTCATCTTGGTATTTTCATTTTGACTACATTCTCGGTTTTGAATTACGTGCGGGGGATCCCATTATGGCATGTTGATTCTGATTTAGATATGTTCTTCCTTGAGCATAATTACTAGGGTTCCATCTAGGTTGTGACCAAGCATAAGGATTTCCTTGACCATCCCATGGTTGTTGATGTCCCTGAGCATACCAAGCTTGATTTTCCTAATCTTGAGGGTTCCATGTTGGTTGAGGTACCTAAGGTGGTTGTCCCCAATTTTTGGTCTTGTCTGAGTAGCCCATGGCATCGTCCGAGAGATTAGGAATCGATCTTGGCATAAAGCGCTTACTGGTTAGTTTATCTCTGAACAAAATTCAATTCTTCATTATGGATGATGTCTGGTTTGTTTAAGCTGATTCTTTATGATGGAAGTAGAGAACAAGCATCGAGTATCATGTTCTTTAGATTCATAGATAAGACACATTTCTGTTTTATCCAAAGGATATTCTCTACTATGGATGGATTATAAGCTAAAGGAAATGCCAAAACTAGACTAAAGGATTTAAGCAAATAGTTTAGATCACATTAATTATGTATTGCTTTAATTATTCTAGTTAAACTCTATTGTGTACTTGTTCCTACGGTGTATTTCTTTTTAATGTGCATGCCCCTACTAGTATCATTAGCAAGAAAAATCTTTGGGTAGATCTGCTGCAATCTGCCTCTGCCCTGGGGGTTAGTTTTCATTATGGGAGGGGATTTTAATGTCATCTCTGGTAGTAAGGACAAGAAAGGGGGGATTATTTGAAATCTTCAGTCTCAATTAGACTTTTGTTCCTTTATTAGGGATGGTGCCCTTTTAGATCTTGAGCCTAAGCAGGGTTGGTTTACCTAGAGCAATAGAAGAAATGGTTTTAGCAACATCACTGAAAGGCTTGATAGATTTCTGGTTTTCCCTATTTGGTCTCTTAAAGATATAGTTCTGGAAAGCTTTGTTCTGCCTTGGTCTGGGTCAAATCACTTTCTGATGTCCCTTGTGATCAATTTTGATGAAGCCCCTCGTAGATCACCATTCAAATTCGAGCTAATGTGGCTCAGGGATGCTTCCCTCAAAGGGTGGATTGATCTTTGGTGGAATTATTACAAATTTGAGGGCTCCAAGATGTTTAGTCTGGCCCAAAAGCTAAAAATATTAAAAAGGATTTGCAAGATTGGAATGTCAAGAGCTTCAAAAATATCTTTCAAGAAAAAGCTAGGGTTGAATCTAATCTAAAGGCTCTTAATTTGAAAGTGTTCAAAGATGGGATGAATCAGGAGGATTTTGCTTTAGAAAATCTCTCCTGGGTGAGTTGGGTGAGTTGCTCCTTAGAGAGGAAATTTATTGGAAACAAAAATCTAGGGAGCTTTGGCTAAAGGATGGTGATAGAAACACAAAAATTTCCATGCTTCCGTAAAATTGAAAAGGAATTTGAGCTTCATTTCGGAAATTAAGAACAGTGAGGGGGTGCTTCTGGTGGATCAGAAAGATATTGTCAATGAGGGTATCAATTTCTTCTCCTCCCTACTGGCAAGGGATTTGGCCTCCTTTGATGAAGCTCAATCTTCCCTCCTAGATTGCATCCCTTCTCTTATCTTTGAGAATCAAAATGTTGCTCTTGAAAGCCTTTCTCCTTCTCTAAGGTTGAGAAAGTTGTCTTCTCCATGGAGAAGAATAAATCTCTTGGCCCGAATGGCTTCCTTGCTGATTTTTATCAGAAGTTTTGGAAGGTTGTGGGTTATGATGTTTGGGTGGAAGTGGAGGCTTCAAGGAGGTCCCGTTCGGTGCTCAGAATGTTGAATAGTACCTTCATTTTCCTCTTTCCCAAATTGAATCAACCCTCCTCTTTTGCAGATTTCAGGCCTGTTTCCCTCTGTAATACATCTTACAAAATAATTTCCAAGGCCATTTCCCTTCACTTGAAATCAGTTCTAGATCCTCTGATATCCCAAGAGCAAACCAGATTTATGTCGGGTAGATCCATCCTTGATGGTGTTATTATGTCGCATGAGTTGACTCACTCCCTTTCTTCATCGAATTCTCCTGGTATGCTCCTGAAATTAGATATCAGCAAAGCATATGATAAGGTTAATTGGAGGTTTCTCATCAGGATTCTTCAAAATTTTGGCTTCTCCAAGAGATTATGTGATTGGATTTTCAGTTGTGTTTCAGGCCCTTCCTTCTCTGTTTTAATAAATGGGAGTGTTGAGGGTTTCTTTGTTAGCAATTGGGGAATTAGGCAAGGGGACCCCTTGTCCTCCTTTCTTTATATCTTGGTTGCGGAAGCTCTTGGTAGGTCTATCAGAAAAAGATGGTGGAAGGTAAGCTTAAAGGTTTGAAGATTGTGGAGGGAATCCCTTCTCTCTCCCACCAAAAATTCATGGATGACACCTTCTTGTTTGGTAGGGCCAGCATTCGGAAGCTAAGGAGTTAAAGAATCTTTGGATGGATACTCAAAAGCGGATGGGAAAGAAGTTAATCTGATTAAATATTACATCTTCTTCTTCAATGTCTCCCCTCAGCTTGAAGCTCGAATTCTAAATATTTTCAATTTCAAAAGGGACACTTGCCCATCAAATATCTTGGTATCCCCTTGTTTAAAGGTTCAGGTAAGGTTTCTTTGTGGAAGGATCTGCTCTTCTCTTTGGAAGCCAAATTTATTTCTTGGAAGGGTAAATGGCTCTCCCTTGCTTTGGTAGACTATTGCTTATCAAATCAATTCTTTGTGCTTCTCCTTTGTATATGCTCTCTGTTCTCAAAATTCCAAAGGGAGTGTTGGAAAAATTGAAGGGCATCTTAAGAAAGTTTTTGTGGCAAGGTCTCTCCGGAGAAAAGAAAATTCTCTGATCAGATGGGATGCTTTAACTAAACCCAAAGTATTGGGTGGTGTAGGGATTCTTAATTTGGGTTTGCAAAACTTGGCACTTGGGGCTAAGTTGGTTTGGAATCTGATTTCCAATCCCAATAGTCTTCTCAGTCAGGTATTCGAGAAGAAGTATCTGGGGGCCCCACTTCCAGAATCCATTCTCTGGGTTGAGAACCCACCTAGGGGTTCCCATATCTAAAATTTATGCTTGATTGTAGATATTTGTTTTTATTTAATGCTGATTGGAGATTGGGGAATGGGGAGAAATCTCTTTTTTGGGATGACCCTTGGAATGGTTTTCTACCCTTGGGGACATTCCTGAATTTGATGGCATTAAAAGGAGGTGTTGGAGGATTGGGGGCCATTCATCTCAAATTATGGGCTGGTGGCTGATACCCTTCCCTCCATGTTACAATGGAAAAGTGTGGATCATCTAAGTCTCTCGAATGATTTAAAGGCTAATTTTTTGTTGTTTTGCAGGAAAGACAAGTCTTGATTTCAAACAAACAAGATGAAATTGTCTGGACCACTGCTCCTTGGGGTCTTACTCCCCTCACCTGGGGTACCTTCTGTTACATGAGGATGTTGCTATTGAGAACCCCATTTGGAAGGATTTTGGGAACCCCAATGCCCCCTAAGGTGGGTCTATTTGCATGGATGGATTTCAAGGGTAAGATTCTTACTCAAGAGAGAAGGAAAAAATGGATTTCAGGGCCCTACCAAGTGTATTTTGTGTAAAAGGAATGAGGAAGATAGGGATCACTTGTTATTACACTGCCCCTTTGTTGTGGAGTGCTAGAATTGGTTGTGTGCTAGGCTCAACCTACCTTGGGTTCAACCTAATTCCCTTCTCGGAAGCTATTTTAGCTTGTCTTAAAACCCACTCAGGTGCTCTTTCTTCCATTTGGTTGTGTAGTCTTGTGCTTTTGCTATGGCACATTTGGTGGGAAAGGAATAAAAGGATGTTTAGGGAGGAAATTTGTTCAGTGGAATCGGTCCTTTTTAGGCTAGAGGGTGTTATTTCCAAAGTTGTGTCCTCGAGCTGGTCTAGATCCTGCCCATTCACTTCACAAGACAGGGTGTTAGAAAGGAGTTGGCCTTTGATTATCAAAACAAGGGATAGTTCCCGAGAAATATTATTTTCCCTCCTGCCAGATAGGAAGCTTATAAAATGGTCCCCCTCCCCAGTGGCTTTTTAAGCTTAATTTTGATGGGGCTTTCTTAGAGGGAATCTGGGGGCTTCTTGTCTTTGGATATCTAGTTCGAATTTTTTTGGGGAGGTGGTGGGAGCTGCTTCCTTTAAATTAAAAGTGGGCACATGCAATGTTGTCGAGTTGCAAGCACTCAGTAAGGGATTGCTCTTAGCCGCTTCACTTAAAATTGATAACCTGGAAATTGAAGGGGATTCCTTGGTAATCATAAATGCCATTATAAAAAAGAGCCTTGTCGTGGAAGCTAGATTTGGAGGTGCAAAAAGTGTTATGGCATCTATCCAAATTCAATAATTGGAGCATTAGACATGTGTATAGGGAGGGTAATCAGTGTGTCGATTGGCTGGAAAATAAAGGTATTGATCAAGATCTTTGGGAGAAAGTGGATAGTAATTGCTCGGCGTGGGAGGGTCTGCAAATGATTGTCTCGAAGGATTCACCCATCATGGAAATGATGACAATCCTCCCCCATGTGAGGATTTTGGTTGCTATTTAAGTTGATTGGGAGGATCACCTTCACTCACTTCCCATTCGCAACAAGTATGGATTTTCCTCGGGCTCTGTGTTGGCTCTATCATGTGATATGCGGGAGATGGCCTTACGTAAAAAAGTTTTTATTTGCGAGTTGAAGAAAATATTTTGTATCTCTTGCCTTGACCGATTTGGAGAATCATTAAACATATTCTGGGGTTGGATTTCTTAAATGCAGAAGGATGACTGAGAATTAACAGTGGCATTGCTTCCATTTTTGTTGAGAATTCGTTGGTTCTGCGTCCCCTTAAAAGCGAGAGGTGATTAAGATTGCGGCTCAATGGTTTTGCCTCACCTTATGTTGGAATCTAGTCTCGAAGGTTGCCAATTTCAACTTGGTGTCTTAGCCTGTGAAGGATGGAACTCCAGGTTCTTTGGTCGGTAGTGTCTCAGCATTTTCTGATCTGGAGAATCACTTCAATGTCCTGTTGGAATTTATAGAATCCCTAGTGGTCTTTGCAAGGGACAAAAAGTCAGGTCAAGCTCGTATCAAATTACCAAATGTTAAAGCGCTTGGCTTACCTCTGGAGCCAGTTTTGAGCTGGTGGTCGGAGTTGCATTCCACTGCGGGGGATGATTTTGAATATATGTGGTGCGGCTAGCTCAAAGGAAACTTTGTATATGGCGATTTGGATGAAGAGCTCGGGTTGGATCGAGACTAGCTTTGTTATGGGGCTTAATGTTTCAATAGATGGTGTCTTTTAAGCTTAATCAAGGACTAGATATAGTATATAGCATAAATTGTGGTTTTTGTTAGTAAGCCACTTATCTAGTTGTGGATGTTTTTGGTTTCACTTGAGGTATAACCTCCTTTTTTGTATATAGGGAACGGGTCCCTTCAACTGCCTTATCTATCAAAAATAAATTATAAAAAAATCTCACATTCCTTTGCCATCCATACCACAATACTAGGATTTTTAATCCTCCTTGCCTAAGTTCTTGGTATTTAATTTTCACTTTTTAATGGCTTAATCCTTTAAATGTGGTACTCATCTAGTTAGTTACAACATTGTTTAAAGAAGGAAACAATGATCGCTCTAAATTCGGTGAGGAAAATCATTCCCGAGGTTATGATGAGGTGATGATTCTGAATTTTCTCCCGATGTTTTCATTAATGTTGTTTTTGTTGAGCTTTGTTATTATGTGTATGAGGTATTATGTCATTGTATCCCCTCCAAAATTTTCTTTAGGAATATATCAAAATATATTAGGAGCCTAATGGGATTTATGTCTCGGTATTAGGAACCTTATCGAATGTTTTTATTTTCCCTTAAGGAGTCTTAGCAAGTTCAAGCTCTTCTCGTTAAGTCAAATTGTTGATTCTTGTATAATACTCTCTTAATGTTTTCACCATGGATTTAGAACTTCAAATTCTTAGAGAACGTTTCTCACAAATTCCACAATTTAAGCAAACTCAATGGCCTCTCATTCCTATATGTAATTTCATTTTAGAGATAGTTAAACCCATAGGTAGGTAATTTTCCATGAAGTAAACTACTTTTGTTTGACTCAATCAAACAAGTGAGTATGAAGTGAGGTTGACATTAAAAAATCTCTGAATGATTCATTTTATATCTAGGTTGGTTCGAGTGATTTTCTCAAAATGTCCCCTATAATAATATTCCTAACATATGCTTCAAATACTAAGCCCCTAACCAAAAATATAGGATTATCCCCTTATGGCTTGACTTAAGTCATCCAGGGACCTTTACCAACCAACGGGTAAAATGTGTCGACCAAGAAAGATGGTTGGACCACCATGGTGAACAAAAAGGAACCTATAGAAAAAAATCATTTGTGGATAGCACAATTACCAATTCTAAACCTCATCCAAATGAACATAAGACTGAAAGATCTCCATCCTACTTATGTTTGTTCCCCTTATCTAAAACCAACTTGAACCCTTATAGAGCTAAGAAAATTCTATGTAAATAACTATTTTAAGGATAAGAACTCGTAATGACTTATACATCCTCTCATCACTCTCCCGAGTTCACCTCGAGGTGGTAATGATTCATTTAAGGAGCTAACATGCATAAATACATATGTACTTCCATAAATGATTATCTTAAGCCAAACCAACATCCTCTCTTATCTACTAGTTTTGTTGCTTTAGATTTTGGCACAAATTTTCAGGATGGACAAAGGGAATATAATATGGATGAGCTTCCTACATGAATTTTACTTGTGGAGTGTAAGAGGTCTCATATATCCCTACAAAAATACTCGGTGTGCTCTTGTTAGCATATTGGAATTTTGATTTTATTTATTTATAGAAATTTAAAATTGAAGGTTTTGCCTTTCATACTTTTTGAAATGTATTGTGTTATACTTTACACATTATCATACCTTGCATGATGAAAACCATAGTGGTGTCATTATTTCAACACCTCGAGGTTTGTATCTTTGATTATTTCTTGGAAAGAATATTTATCACATTGAGTTATCCATGTCATCCTTAATATCAATGTGTCACACCACATAAATTCTATTTGTGTTTTCAAGAGATAAGTCATTAACTAGTGAATGATTATGAAATCTGGGTAAAAATTTTTGCATAGGCGAGTATGCAACTACACATACACATGTGTACCTTGAAGAGGGTATACATACTTACAATTGTTACATGCACAACCATACCACGGTGCTTTCTACCAAGCATTCGTAAATCACATAACACTTATGATTTATTCTTGCTTTGCTTTTTGATTACATATACTTACTTGTTGTGAATGATAGTTTGGTGCTTGAGTTACTGTTTGGTTATTGTATCGAACGCATAGATATTTTGCATCTTTCCTTATTGAACGTGACTGAGGAAATTGGACACATGCATGGTTTTTACGCCTATTATTGATAATATTGTTTTACCTGTCTTAATAATGTCCGTAAGATGAAAAAGGTCTATTCGTGATTATTGTGATTCACGTTGCCTTCTTGTGTTAGATGATGATCGGTTATTTTATATATGATGATTTTGTGACCTATTTCATTGTCTGACAACCACTAAGTACCTTATTAGCTATGGGTAATAACTTTAGGACAATGGAAATGCTATCTCGGGTTGGCATTATGGTGAATGAAATACTTGGTTGTTTAAATTCCAAGGTCTTTTTAGCAATGTTATATATATATATGGCCTTAGGTCATCTAGAAGAGTAAAAGGGTTATAATCCTTTGGCTTACCTAAGTATAAAATACCATGTATGTGGGGAACATTTTAAATGTTTCTTTAGGACTTAGGTTACTTTCTATTACTTGGTTTGACCTATCGTTGAAGTTGGTATATAAATCACGAATGGTAGTAAATCCTAAAATAATATTATGCTTTTATGGGCAATATGGTCCCTAACCTCGCTTAAGGCTCAAATCACCACTATAGCAAGGAGATAAACCACCCATGTAAGTGTTTAAAGTTGAATTTTATACTTATTATTATGTGATCATTATATTTGATCCATGCGGGAGGCAAAGGAATTGATTGTTTAAATTGAACCTCTTGTCTATTTTTGCACCCCTTGCAAAAATAGAGCAAATTACACAAGTATGGACTTTGCGGATGTTAAAAAATGGAATTGGTAAAGCCGTGAAGAAGTTAAGCATGTCATGAAAGTATAGGAGGAGCCGTGGAGATCACGAAGATATCCGCGGCGTTATGGAAATCCGTACTACACTTGTTATGTCACGAGTGAAGCAAATGGTTTCAAAATCTGCGAACAAGGAGGAGTACATGCTTTGATGCCATGAACCGAAAGGAACAATTCATACCACGAGGGATTATACAGAGCCACGACATGAGAGAGAGCTCACGTGGAAGTCTAAAGCCACATGAAACTAAAATTTGGAAAGCTGCGGATAACCACAATTTCCACACAAGGAAAAAATCATCATAATTCTCAAATTCTTGGCCTAATCCTTAAAAATTTCATATCAATGGGAAGGTGTTGGCCTCATCTAAGCATAGGAGTCTAAATTTCAAATTTAAAAGGTAGTTGGTGGATGTAGCCTTGAGAAAACATCTTCAACACGCACAGGTGCAATGTCAGTTGGCTCAACCACTAGCATTTAATGCATTATGGGTGCTCACTCCTTCTCTGCAGGCATGGCATGTGGAATTAGATTTATAGAGGCATTCAGTCCCTTTTTCAGAGCATGCAGAGAAATTAAATGAAGTTGGTCGGCTAGTGGAAAGAGAATTTTCCCTCTCTTTCTTCTCTCCTCCTTTCATTTTTCTATATATTGTAAAATGATGCCCAGTTTTAATGTTGGATACTTTGGGAATATGAGGGCATCATTCTATGTTGCACAAGTGTTCTAAGAGTCACATGCCTTGGGCTATGTATCTGTAAATTTTTACATCTTCCTCATGTATCGTGATGATCTGTGCATGATCTTTCAACAATGAAAAAACTTTGGTTTTTTTGCCTTGCTTCATCCTTAGCTATTGTTTTATTACACTCTCTTGCCTCTCATTCATTTGCAGGTGTGTTGTATGCATTGTTTCGAGATCTGTGTCTATTGTGCATCGTGAAGGTGGAACTTGGGACATGATTTTGATATGTGGCTTTCGTTTTGGCCCTCCTCATCGTTGTGCTCTTCCATTTTCTCTCTTTCTTGAGTATTCATCCCCTTTCTTTTGGTGTTATCACCTTCTCTAGTTTAGGTTTATGTTTTATGCATCTCCTTCTCACCCTGGTCCCTTGGAAAGTTAGAATAGAGCTAGATAGTTGCATTTCAATTCCTAGGAGTAGTTTAGCATTAGGAGTAAGTAGAGGAATTCAACCTTCTCCGGAGGTTTGTCTCAGTTTAAGTCCCACAACTTGGAGATAGTCCCATGTTGTCTCAAATCTTGAATTGTCTATGATTCGGGCATGGGTGCACATTTGAGCTCCAACAGAACCCATGCAAAACTTGACTAATGATTATTATTATTCATGTAAGATTTAGAGGTCAAAATTGGTGGAATCAAAGCTACATCATCGGTGGAGGGAGATAAGGATAAAATTAAAACACCGCCTATGTGGCTCTAGTAGACTTAAATACATTCAATGCACTTTGTTAGTTCTTGGGAAGAGTGAGCTTCTCCCGAAGCTAACCTACATGTAAACACAGGATTCATTTTGTTGTGTGTTTTCAACTTGAATTCCTCCCTCAAGCTCAACATGTTTATTTTTTGGGGGCAACATTGAGTTGAGATTATCACTAAAAAGGATATTTTGGGACCTAAATGGCTAACCCGAATTATATATATATATATATTTGTTTCTTGAAGGATGGCTATGTTGGTTGTCAAACTTGCACCCGTGTCTCGGATCTGAAGCAATCAAGTTATTTGAGACAATAATGGAACCATCTCCAAGTTGTGGGACCTTGCACACTTGAGACAAATCTCCTGGAGAAGGCCACCATCTACCTATTTCTAATGCTACTACTAATTCTAATCTTGGAAGAGAAACACTAAGCTAAAAATGCCAAGGGAGTAGGGATAAAAGGATAACAGAAAGGAAAACTAAACTACATGAGGAAATAACACCAGGAAAAGTGGGATGAACACTATTTGTTCTAAGTGAAAACGAGGGAGAAAGCATGAGGGAAGGCTAGGCATGTGTAGCACATACCAAACATTCACACCATCGATTTCATGAAACACAACTAGAATAAGGATTTGTGAGGAACTTAAAGTGACATAACAAACACGTAATGCAAACAACAAGAAAAAAAGAAGAAATAAAACACATTAAGGCCGAAGATAGCCATAAAACGATGCTTCTATTACTTTCAGGTATGCACAATCGGTTACAATGGCATCTGAAGGTCGATATTCACATGCACAAACCATATCTAGAGGTCTATGACTCAAAATGCAAAGATATAGGATCCTCAACAAACACTAAAGGATGAAAAATGTCCAACCCTTTACAATGAGCCAAGCTCTTACATTTATAGATGAATTGATGGACGAGAGGATAAGGAGAGAAATTTGATTTGAAAACTCAAGCACCAGCCATTAATGCCTACAAATCCACCTACAATCTGTCAAGTGTGGTTCTCCATGTCTATTTCGTGTGTTGGAGAAGGAAGGAAAGTACATCAGATCAAATATGGGTGGTTGAAGCAATCGATCACATATTAATGGTGTGAAAGATGTTTTCCAGCTTCTTACCTACCAAATCCCACTAAATTTTGAATTTGAATTTCTTAACATGTAGCCCATGTTTTCAACTTTCTAAAAATTATGGGCGAGCAAGGATCGAGCACTTGGAATAAAAGTTATGACTTTGTCAAGATCTAGAATGTAAACTAGAAATGTAAGACACGTGGCACACGCAGATTAGCTAAAAAAATGGCTAACTAGTTATTTTTTTTGTCATTTCTGCCTAATTCACACACTGGTTTTTTGTAGGGATTCGACACCCTGGTGGCATGCTTTGATAGGTTACATGTGATACAGTCAAGCTCTGACAGATTTCCAAGTAGTACAGAAAACACATAAGAAGGTGTAAAGGCATGTGTGCGAAAGGATTAGGCACGAGAAAGAAAATAGAGGGAAGGCATGCATAAAGTTGATGCACGAAGGAGGAAATGGGATAAATACCCAAGGAAGAAACGTATGGGAGAGGTGTGATCATTACAAAATAATGTGTGACAACAAGGAGAAAGGGCACGTGAATATTAGGGACTTCACTAATTTGGAAAGCAATTCTAAGGTGCACACACAAGATGAATAACTCGAGGAAGAAGGTGAATGCATAAAAGTTGAATGCACAAGGAATAGTGGGACAAAGAGGAAAATTAAAATGGAAGGAAGGCATAGAAGCGGAGCACACAAGGCATGAGAGGAAATGCAGCCAAGGAAATGTGCCAAGTAGATAGTTGGAGTACATGTAACTGCAGCAGACCCTCAAAGCCGTAATGTGAATGTAAGTTGTCCAAACAACTAGGGGAGTTATTTGGATAATAGGTTCTTTTAAAAAAAAACCTGGAATGTGCATTGTGCAATCTTGCATGAGAAGTTTTTATAGTTGTAAGAATTTGGAAAAAGGAAAGACAAGTTTCAGTCTTACATCCATATACATGCTTTGTTCTATTTCCTCTCCAATGGCTTATTCTATTTATTATTTGCATAAGTAAACTTCTGCAGTAAAAATATTGTTGACCTAGGTTTTTGAGTTTGGTAATGATACTAGGTTTGCTTTTTTTTTTCCAAAGCTTTTATCTGTGATGCACATATATGTGTGTTCTTGGGTTACTGTATTGTTTGAAAGTTTATGTTCTGCTATTTTTGGATGAATAAATACAACCCTCTTCCGGGTTTGTGTGGTTTATATTAATGTGAATACCCATTTATATTTGGGTGTCTATGAAAATCATTCTACAGAAATTTTGGTTCGATTACGGATTAAATCAACTGTATCAAAAATTTATTGATTCATTAATACCATAGAATGGTATGTATATAGATTTGGAAGAATAGAATGGTAGTTCCTAGATTTTCCGCTTTGCTTAGGCTATATTTGTACCTTGAGATTATTACTCCAAAAATTTATAAGGGTTGTATGTGTTATGATTATTTCATTCTAGCCAATTAGTTTGGGAATGTATCGACTTACCAGTACCTTCTTGTCGAGTCACTGAGTTTCTTTGAGTTGGAATCTAAATACCCTAAATACGTATTTACTATTAACATAAATGTTGATAGATCCGTTGTCCTTTCAGCTACGGAGAATGATCTTTATTCATACATTTAGACCTATGATATATCATTTCCTTGAGGTGTTGATTTATATTGACCTTCGTAGTTATGGGCTTCAACTTATTTAAGGAGGTTGCGGGTATTTAAAAGGTCTTCGATAAGACTAAGGTAAATGATATTACCTTAATATTGTTGAATTGTGTGAGTTTTGGGTTTTAAAGGAGTTTGTTCTTCTTTGGTTATTAGGAAGCCTTAACCAGTAGTGTATCGTTCTCTATATTAACATCATAATAGAAAGTTCTATGTGCTTTCATGCATGATTGTATTGTATTCTTCCTTCGATTGGTAAACGTTTGGTGATTATGTTCGAGCTGGGTGTTCATTTTGAATTAGTTTTTATGGTGGATATTGTGGCTTTCGATAGGAATAAGGTAACCGATATTTACCTTAATACCGTCAAATACCCACTTTTTCTCATTATTGTATGGTTATATGTTTTGGTCGATTTTTATTGGATGAACAATGTTGTTAGATAAATGATTTACGAGGCTAATAAGCACTCGAATACAGTGAATATATTTCATATCCTGCCTTTGACCACATCATTATAATGATTTGGGGAGAAAATAAATATTTACTTTGATGAATGGTTATTGTTTAATTTTAGGGAAAATAAGGATTCCCTTAATAAAGATAACAACCAAACTTAAGGAAAAGTATCAGTTTATCTAAATAAATATACACCTACTATGTAAGGTATATAGTGAACAATTAATGTTAAAATTATTATCGACCTATTCTAATAAAGAGAATCTTGTTTGAAAATATGGATGATATTGTTCGATTCTATTATTAATTTTGTCACCTTTGAATTTGTCATTAAGGCAATAGAATAGAATGCAAGTGAATGCAGCTTCTTTTTGGATGCAAAGTAAATTATCTTAAGTAGATGCTAATTTGATTTGGTGTACTATTATGTTGTTAATATGATTTTAATATTGTAGTATTCCATTTATTCAAATATTAAATGACATAAACTGTTAAGTGGGAAAGAGGACCTTTCATGCCAATTCAATCGAACTAACCTCTTATAACATTTTACAGATGGTGGAATTTAAGTCTTCTTGGCGGATGTTATTGAAAGATATTGTCTATTTTGAATTGTTTGATTAAATACTATAATGTATTTATTATTGTGAGTGTAAGCGAGTGAAATCTCGTTGTCCTGTCTGATTAATAAAAGGTTATTTATCCATTGATTCAGAGTATCTCAAAGTGAAATTATATCAATTGTAAATAATATTTACGGTTGTATAAATATTGATCAGTTTGATTGGAATATGTTGCACTATTTAATGAATGTATTATTATGTGACCTATGTTGATTAAGGTTGTTTAATGTAAGTATTAGATTATAACATATTTATTGGTTAGTGAATAAATATGTTATAATTAATTTTACTGTATGATTACAACATGGATTGTTGTTTATTCATTTTGATAGTTGTTCAATTAAGTGACATCCTTGGAATGGTCCTATACTAAAGTAAATAGACAAAAATTAGGACTGCGGGATTTAACGCAATAAGCTAATTAAAAATTACAACTATGATGTAAAAATAATGTAAGAGTATAACTTTAATCTACATTTTCAACTTACATGAATATAAAAACATGTTTAACTATACCTTAAAGTTATATGAACACTTATTAATCACATGTGTAATGATTATTCATAAAGAAAGGAAACCTATTATCGCATCAATGTGAAAGGGATCATCATGACAAATGATATCTCGCTGCGTAACTTGATCATTAATAATAACGTGTAATAAATTAAGTGCACTTAAGGAAATAACTATTAATGATGTACTTAGTACTGATAGATAACATAAGATCTATCTATAGACCTAGATCTCTAGGATTCCATAATTAGTTATATGATACGAACATGATGATGTCTTTAATAGCAACGACATGAAATCACATGGATTAAGTATCATTCGTCGTATGCACAAAGCATGACGGTATGGAATGAGGTACGCATGTACTTTTAGATCACTGGGATAGGGTACAGATGTATTTATCTATCTTAATAAACTAAATCAACCTAGTAAATAGGAATGGACATTAATGAATGCTTAAGTTATTAACTATGAACTTAATAACTTAAGAAATGGAAAAGAATCCAGATAACTGAATTAGGTGAAGACAAGTTCCTAATGATGAATGTTTCATCATAGAACTGAGCATGGAAAACATGTCTCTGAATCTTTAGCGAAACTAGTGTAAGATACTTATTACACTGTCCCAATTCACCAAGTTCTAATGTGTAGGATACCAGATGGGATTTAAATGACTGAGTTCTAGGTATACACTTAGAAAACATCACTTGATTATCAATGCCTATAAAATGAAACCAATAGTATACCTTGTATACACACTCGTAAAGAGTAATCTATGAGGGATCAATTACTAATTGAATCATGCAACTGCACATGGTTTTTGACTATTATCAAATGGATTGAATTTAAGATTTATGTTGGATTTAAATGTTGGGTATTTAAATCAGTGAAGCATGAAGTTAATGTAAAAAAAATCCTAGTTGAGAAGCGTAATGAAGTGGTTGTTACACAATGGATCCTCTTTTGGAATTATTAATCCATATGATTTTAATGATGGCCTAAAAATAATGACGTTATGGAGGTGCTTAGATGATAAATTTTTGCTATATTTTTGGCTTCGCATGGAAAGTTCAATAAGATTGAGCATCTTGAGGATAAAGAAGACACCCTTATTATGCATTTGTGTGTTGGTAAATTTTCAACATGGTTTTTTTCACAAACCTTTTAGGATTGACAAACACTCTTTACCAATGACACGTGTTTACTCCCGACCTTGGTTTACTTGGTCTAACTTTTAGGCCAAAGTTGTGGTGGTTCTCAAAAGGCTTGATTGTGTTATCTTTGTCTAATTGACATGTTTTACACTTTCATATTTATAATGGATCTTTAGCAACCTTCTATCAAGATATGGTTCTTTTTGAGTATATCCCCATCATGTTTTATCTCACTTAGGGAGGTGTATTGAGTAGACAAAGTATGAAACTAAGAAGAAGGTGCACAGAACATTCGTGCACGGTAGCGAGATAGATTGGAAGGTGCGGAAGGATAGGGAAGGAAGCATGCACGGAAGACAGAATGAATTTGGACTTAGCCATTTTCATGGTTATGGGCTATTTTTGGAGATAGCGTGCGGAGCACACAACCAGATGGAAACTTGCGCGATGACACAAATGTTATTTTTGGAAGAACATCTACTAAGCGCTTTGCATGAGTTTGAGTTAATAATAGGATTATCACTACCAATTAACTAGAAGAGATCTATTATTAGTGCACTTGCATGTGTGTCTATTATTGTAAAGGCACGTGGTTATTTTTAGCATGCGACCTATTTTGGGAATTATGTAAGCGGTGAAGGGAAAGTCCCCACCCTTATAAATATGTAGTAATCTGCATAGGTTAAGAGAGGACTATGTATGAGCTATTATGAAGTTATGTTGTCAGATCTGATGTGCACATGAACTTATGGTACTACTTATTGTAAGAAGCTTTTGTGTTCATTGTGTTTTAATATAATGGAGTCTATTGGATGAATAATGGTGTCAAACGTGACTATAACTAGTTATTGCATGGATAATTTCATTATGTTTATCATTTGATCCATGATTCTTTAAGATCTAGATCTAGAATATGCTTTGTGGAAAGTGTATATTGTTTATGGATCTGAATGCATTAACCCTTCATCATGTTTACATCCTACACAAGCAACTCTAAGGAGGGCCTGGTACCTTTGCATGCTTCAGTGAGCACTCAGTCTAGGCTGAGTGATGTACTTAGTGCGCTTTGTGTTATTATTGGTAAATTCTAGATTGCATCGTTGGTTCCGTTGCTAGACCTCTTTTCCGAGTTATTTTTAGGATGGTTCATGATGAAGACGTATCAATTGACCTATAAAGTATTGAGGAGTGGATAGAAGATCTAGAAAAGAGTACGTATAGAGGTTCAACACTAGATTTGAGTTTGACGCATGTGCGTGGGTGGAACAGAATCTGTATGACAGTTTGTATGAGATCTTCTTCACTATTTTTCCAATAGAACTGTACGAGTGGCTAGTTACTTATACATCTAAAAGGAATTGGAGGTATTGTACACTTGTCTAGACGCAGGAAGCATTTCAGGCCCTTTATGATGCTGATCTAATTTGGACATGCATTGTGGATACTGGGTTTCGTAGTGTTCTGAACAACTATATTCTGGGGTACTCAATTTCCACTTGTTCTTACCTAGAGGTAGCGGAATTCCATTTTTATGGTATCCCAGGGGAACTTACTTGTAAGGCATTCCACTAGCGATTAAGATCTTGATGGTAACCCTAAACTTGGAAAGCAAACCAATGGCTAACTAAATTCCACCACTCACGGGGGCAGGAGCAGGTTTGGTGAAAGATGGCGGACCTAGCGGCAGAGAGGAAGAGAGAAGAAATGTGACTTAGTTACAATGAATCATGTGAGAGGGAGATAGAAAAGTAGCGTGAACCTTGCGAGTGAATGGTGTTGAGGAGAGAGATGGCTCGTGAAGGATTTGGTACTCACGTAGAAGGCATGGAGCCAAAGCATCAGGAACTTCCCCATTTGGGAAACCATGAAAGGAAACCCTCTTTGGTCTCACACAAGAGCGTGGCGAGAGAAAACTTGGGATGCAGGAATGCATCCAAATCTACATGGCAACCTATCCCTTGTGTTTAGTTTTCCAGATTTTAGTACATCTAATAGTCAACAAGCTAAATTGGGTAGTAGGGAAGAAGGAGTAAGTCACATAGCAAGTACATTGATGGCGGGAAAACATCTTCATTGTTGTTTAGAGGTACCTTTTTAGGTACATCCTCTCGCCTGAGAATGTGAGCACACGAATGTTAGTGCATAGAATTTGGGGCTCACTTCTGGGGGTAGTACTACCATGCAGACTGTAGGAGTTCAGTATAATACTACTTTTGGGACACATGGAAGTACATCTTCTAGTCCCCTTCTAGCTACAGGTGGAGGATCAGGGGGTGTATGTGGATCTAGTTCTGGGGATCTAATGCTTCTAGAGGCCGAGGTAACACAAGGGGTTTTGGGTCATGTGGGCAAGGTCTGCACCAACCCTAGAATAATTACATGGAGATGTCTCTTTGTCTTCCAGAGTATAGAGGCTAGAAGATGTTGTTGAACATGTGCACATGTGTGAGATATTGTGGCACACAAAAGGGATCATGAATTTTGAGTGAAAGGAAAGTAAATTTGTAAGTACATGGCATGAACATGCACACAGGTTAGGTACATGAAGTTTGACCACGATCAAAATTTCTTAGATTATGTAGTGTTTAAAGATGCATTCCTTAAAGAGTTCTATATACCCGAATTTGAGTAGAAGAGTATAAGTGCGCTAAAGGATATTAAATAAGGTACTACTTTGAAATTGTATGGAAGTATGATGTCCATTTCAAAACACTTTTATCAAAGCTTTCTTATGATATTCCCGAAGCCATGCGCATGGTTCATTGAGGTCCGATCACACCTTTTAGAAGAGCTTTATCACATAAGACATACACTAACTGCATGCAAAGCACTTAAATTAGCTTTGTGTGTTAAGGTAGTCGGGAGTTTAGACACTAGAGTTAGTCCATTCTTGGAGGCATAGATTGTAGCTATGGCGAAGCAGTTTGAGAAACTATCGGAAAATTCAACACATGAGATGTGCACGAGGATTTGGTGTACAGATTGTGAAGTGGAAGGTCACACAAAGGATAGTTGTCCCCGCGAGTCAAGATCGTTCATTGCTAATATATTGTGTACTATGTCATTTAAACCATGATGTTAGCCACTGCCCATTATTACAATGCATGATAAGGAAGAACGTAACCTGCTATTGTAAGATTTTTTAGTCCACGACTCATGATACAAAGGACTATAGATTGACTAGTCAAATCCATGATGTTATAGATATTAGTATGTAGTGCCCACTTCCCTTTGACACCTTTTGATACTTATGTTGACACTATTGATCACATTATGGACATTATTATGTTTTGATTTAGTATGTTGTTAGACATTGATCATGGATTATTGTTGATCTTGATTTGATTGTGATGCATGATGATTATTAGAGACACCTTATATGTGGATGATGATATATTATTTGACATGGATGTTTTATGGATGTTGTTCAGACATGTGATTTGGATATTATGAGTTGATCTAGAAAATGGATATTATATTGATGATGATATAGTTGTTGATTAAAAATGCAAATGATGTAGTTGTTACTTCGATGTTGTTGTGATTCACTTACTTAGATGATTTTGTGATTTTATTTATATCATATTGGATGTTCTGATATGGCCATGAGGCCAAAGGAGGTATTTTTATTTTACAGGTTAAAAATATCACAACAAAACATCGGGGATCTGGAGACCAACCACAATGGAATTCTAGGTGAATTCGACAAGGTCACCATGACAACTTGTTTTGTGTGTGTATGTTGTATTTTGTTAGGGATTCCCACGGGGAATTCCTTTATATGTGACCATGGGTTTGTGTATTTTATTAATGTGTTTCTTTTATTATTGTTGCATGTATTTTATTAGTAATGTGTTCCCTTATTTTAATTAATTAAATGTGGTAGATTAATGTGAGGAATCATATGTTAAAATTTAAATTAAATTAGGATATGGGAAAGTAATTATAAGAGTTGTTGGTTATTTGTATTAAATTTGTAAGGAATGTGTAAGTTGTGTAAGAGCTTGTGTAAGTCAGTTTTGGAGTATGAAATACTCCACCTCCATGACAAATTCGAATTTGTCCTTGGGGGCTATTTTTGGAGGCTTGTGGGACAAGTAAAACTTGTCCCATGCCTCTAAATTTAATTTACCAACCATACTTATGGTTGGAGAAGTGATTTGTGACTTTTATAATGCATTTTATTAAGTCATGTTGCATGTTTTTAATTACACTTTCTTACATTTTATTTAATTTTGTTGTCCCTTGAGGTGTGGGCTTTTGGAGTGTGCAAGTAACTTGTCATTTTTCACCCACCTCTTTATTGTGCTTGGGAGATTGGATTTTGTCTTTTTGTTTGAATTGGAGGATGTGTGATGTGGCATCCTACATGGATCCACATCATCCTCTTCTCTCCCTCTTCTATATAATTCAAACTCCTTACTTGTTTTGTGGTTGTTGAACCTTTTTGCATTCTTCCTTGGGGCACATTTTTTTCTGTTTGGAGCTCTTGTGGATTGTGGAGGAATTTGGAGATAACTTCATACTTGGCATTGTTATTTTGAACTGTGTTCTTGGCATTTGAAGCTTGCTGTTGGAAACAAAAGTAACCATGGAGAGGTAGGAATTTAACTCTCCTTTTTATGTTATCTTTTTCTTGTTGTGTTGTGTGAATGGTGCATGTTGTGATTTATTTGTTGGCTGGTTGGGTAGACTGCCATAGGGATGGTGTAGGAGAATGATATGGAGAATCCATGTGGGGGGGCATAAGTAATGCCATTGGTATCGAGTTTTGTGGAGGGATTTTGGGTTTGGGATCCACCATGGAAAAGAAATAGCTTGCATTTCTTACTTTGTGGGGGGCATAAGGAAATTTGTGGGGGCTAAGAAGGGATTTGTGGGGGCATAAGGATATGTGTGTGATGAATTATTTTGGCATTTTGTTACTTGGTGGATGCCCAATTCCCAATTGGGAGGCATAAGTAGCTTCCCCCATAGACCTTGCTCCTTTGGCTTGCATGATCAAACCTGAGTTTTGATTGAAATGTTTTCAATTGCAGTTGTGAACTGTTGTTTTGTGTTGAACTATGTTTTATATTGAAATGTGCATGTTTGAAAGAATGTTGTGTGTTGTGGAAGCCAGTTGTTTCCATGGGTTGAATTGCATCTATTATTGTATTTTGGTTGGGGCTCAGGGGCCAATGATGAAGGAAGGCTTCTCCTTTCATTGGATGTCTTGGTTGGGTGGAGAGTGTTGCCTTTCCCCTCTTTTGTTGTGATCAACTTGGAGAAAGAGAAAATGTGCATGTTGTTGTCCTAGAGCAAAGGAAAATGCAGTTTGATAGTCCCTTGTGAAAACATATTTATTTGTAATCCTTTCCCACTTGTTGTGGATGAAATTGTAATATGTATTTTGTGAAGAAAGATGTATGTAATTTGATTATGAAGTTAGATATTTGAATTGTGAAAGACATGTATATTTTGTTATGGTTTTTGGAAAGAAAGAATTAGAAATGTGTTATTTGCACCCAAAACATGGAAAGATGTAAAGAATTATAATTGAAGTCAATAAAGAGTTGAAAGACCTTTTTGTTTCATATGCATTGTTGGATTGAATTCAATGTTTCATTGTATGACAAAAGAGATAGTTAGATCTCTGTTTGGAAAGAGGAAATGTACATGGAAACAATGTTGTATTTCTTGTATTTTGGGAATGTGTATAAATGAAATTTAGTATTTGCTTTGGATTCAGAATGGTTTGTTTAAAAAAACTGATTGTATTAGATTAAAATGGAAATGAAGTGCCTTACTTGCATGATGAAAAGTTAGATGGACCTCTCTAGATTTGATCTCTTGTAAATATTCAAAATTGGCAATTTAAGTTAATAAAAATGTACAGTTCAGACCTACACTTAATAATCAACTTGGATTTGATATAATTTAGAATTATAAGACATTAAGGAACTCAAATTGACAAAGAACACTTAAGAAGACAAGTTAAATTAATGCAAAATCGAATCCAATCCCTCTAACAGTCATTTTTCTGTCAATTGTTGGAAAAATGCAACTTGAAATCAATTAAGCAAATTAACTTCCCTAAACCACTTTAAATCCTTCCTAGATCAATTCTCCATGTCTGTTTGGCATGTTGAGTGAAGGAGGAGATCCAATTTAATCAAATTCAAAAGTTGGAAATTACCAGTTGGCTTTTTAATAGCCTGCAGATCCTTTTTGCAAAATTTACCCCTTAAAATTTACCAAAAAGTAAAATTTATGTTTCTTGTGCAAAGAGGGCATTAAGATATTTCCAGAAAGTCCTTGTTTGCCAAAAACTGAGCTTTCTAGCAAAAGTTATGACACTTTTAAGTTTTTCTACCCTGGCGGGAAAATTTGGGAAAAATTTCCCTGGTGGGCCCACGGCCTGAAAAATTCCCATTAATAAAATCCTTAGATAATTTTTTTGAAAAATTTTGGTTCGAGAAAATTTTCATCTTTTCCTCCGCCACCCATAGCCAATCGGAGGGTACCACATGTCCTCGAGGGCAGCAATGCGGGCGCAACATTATTTTATCCTTAGGACCTTTTTAAAATTTTGGAAAATTTTACCTTTTTGCCTCCACTCGCCCACGACCTATCACAGTGCCACGTGACAAGATGGCATGGCGTGTTGGTGGAGGGGAGGGGGTGGAACCAACATGACCTTTTTGCCTTTGATATTTGTTTGGGAAATTTTCCCTTAAACCTTTCGCGGCCCCGCACTCCTACCCTGCCTCAAGAAAGATCCTTCCGCGGACACGTGGACCCGCACATCAATTTTCTTGTTTTTTCTCCTCTTTAGCGAAATTCACTGAATATCCCCACCACTCTGCCTGTCACTCTTCTCCCCACGGTGAATGATGGAGTGCCATGTGTCCCTAGTGGACCTATGGACACATGGAAGCCAAATTGGCTTTTCTCCCCCCTTTGGCGAAGTGTCCAATTAACCCCCGCCACTTCGCCCTTCCCTTGTTTTCCTGGCGATGACTCTGAGGCCGTCATGTGTCCCTGGAGGACCCGTGAAGGTGTAGGCATAAATGGGAATTTTCTCCCACACAAAGAAAAATTCCAAACGCCTCCCTACGACCTGTTGACCTGAAATTTTCTTTTCACCCCTACTTGACACGTGTCCCCTTGGGGAAAATTTGACCTCCAAAGTCCGCTTGCTCATATCTTGAGTTTCTGAAGGATTTAGGAGGACTTCTTTATATCACCAGAAAGGTGAGAAAATTTCCTATCAAATGGGAATGATTTAGGGAATTTTTGAAGTGTTAAGTATGAGAAAAATCAAGTTAAAACTTTGATCCTGTTAGAGAGTGGGTATGGGGTAAATTACTCCCTGAACCTAACTGAGACTTCTAACCCTAAAACTTGAACCATGTGAACTTGATATTTGTTAATGAAGGAAAAATATGATCTAGTAATTTTAGAATTGTTCCGAAACCTAATAGGGTCAATTGTTGTCTTACAACTTGGTTGTGGACACTTCTAATTAAAAAAATTATTCCATAATTTTCTAACTAATCTTAGGTTGTTTCTTGGGTCTTAAGTGGGTTTTTTTAATAGGAATCACATGGTGTACGATAGACAGGAGTGTTAGATAAATCTAAAGGAAAGAATGAGCAAAGGATCGAGATCACAATCAAGTGTGTTATGATCAAAACGAGGGGCACTATGATGGAGGACGTGGCATAGGTTGAGGATACCATGGAAAATTCGAGGATGAGGTCGTGGTGGTGGATGAGGCAAATTCCCTCACGGAACATGCTTTACATGCGGATCTCCTGACCACTATAGGCATGAATTTCCTCATAATATTACATGTTCTTTCTGTGGAAAGAATCATAGCTATGAGGAATGCCCGGACTTATATGAGCATCTTAGTAAGTAGCATAAACAAGAAAACAAAGGTGCATGGATGGTTAGGATACATCACGCTATGGAAAATTGGTGGATGCCCAAGTTGGAACCAGAATTTGAGGTATTGCCTATAAAGATCACTACTAGTGTTGAAGCTACGCGCACACTGAGATGCGTTACAATAAAACCTACCATCACTAAAGAGGAGGTTTTACATGCCCAATACCCAGATCCTGCCCATCAGAAGGAGGTTTATCAAGAGACCATGGAGGTCCTTACAAATCTTCAGGGTGAAATACAATGTTTAAAAGAGCAATCATGGAAGATGGAACTAAATAAGGAGGTAGAGACGGTCTAGTCAGATTATTGATGACTTGAAGGAGGTATGCAGAATGTTGTGCTAGGAGAATATTATTTCATTATTAGGGATTTGGCTAAAGGGAAACACTCTGCGCACTAATACTGAGAATGGGTGATAGATCCTGCATGCAAATCTTCCCCCATAACTTAGACTACGATAAGGAAATCACTCTAAATGATGTTGTGGATGGATGGATTTTAAGTAATATATTGATTGATACAGCGTGAAAGTCAATGTGCTTACTTTAGATGCATGGGTATAGATGGGGAGACCTACATTACAGCCATCTTTTAATGTATTATTTATGGCTAATCGAACTAAGGCCACTCCTATCAGATTTTTAAAAGATGCATCCATTACTATACATGGGGCCAAGTTCACTAGGGATTTTGATGTTTTGGCACTTAAAAAAGTATAAAGTTTCCCATATCTCGCTTAGATGCCCTTGGTGTTATGCAAATAATGTTGATCTTTGGTTCAACAAGGGATATATCAATTTTGAAAACAAGGAGGAAAGAGTTATTATCCCTTTAACAGATGGAAATTTATGCCCTATGTTGAGCCTTTGAGTGAGGAAGATCTGAATAGGATTTTTTTACGTGTCATCCGAACCCATAAGTGCTCGATCCATCTAATGAAGGCATCCTTGAATGGGAAGATGCACGATCCTATTAGCAATACTACAAGTATTGCTTGTGATAATTGGGCTCATGGTACTTATGAGTTGGTAGGGCACGAAATAAGGAACACATTTGCATGGAACAATAAACCTCATTACGTCGGAGGATAAGTAATAGCTCGAACCATAGTACATTGGGGAAGGGGACCCTATGGTATTCTTGCGCCCTATGGAG
Organism: Taxus wallichiana var. yunnanensis; assembly: GCA_018340775.1. Lineage (NCBI taxonomy): Eukaryota > Viridiplantae > Streptophyta > Pinopsida > Cupressales > Taxaceae > Taxus > Taxus wallichiana. The sequence continues at coordinate 53,332,048 of CM031239.1, forward strand.
GAACAATGGATAAACTAGTTGGAGAGAAGAAGTATGCTAGCATATACCTTGCGTGGGACAACATCGCGCTAGTGGGTGGTTCACATGGATAATCTTGTAGGATGGAATGAAGTCAGGATTTCTCTTACAACTCAGTTTTCTAGGAGCAATGCACCAACTCGAATCTGCACATATCATGGTAATCAACTTGTTCAACACCACATCCAGCAGTGTGAGAGGCTCTGGATAGAGGGGTAGGAAGCTTTACCGCCTTCACTATGGGTGCACAAAATTTATTCCACTTTACAAGTTTACACACGTGCTTGGTATGTATATGCAGGGCTACATAGAGAAAATAGTGTTAGGAATTAGAGAACAAATATGTGAAAACAATTCCTCAAATCACAACAAAGAGGAAACTATATAATGTAAGCATACATGCGAAAATATAATAGCATAAATAAATAATGCACAAAAGAAGACAAGACAAGATTTAACGTGGTTCACCCAATGTGGGCTACATCCACCAAGAACTTGCTCAAATTTTATTATCAATAAGAGTAAAACAACTCTCACAGTCTTCTCTCAGTTATGAACTCACAACAAATTCCAAAGATGTTAAACCACATCTAAACCACAATTGACACCCAATTGCTTAACCTTGATCACCTCTTGATCACTAAGACTCAAGACCTCTTAAACACACAAGATATCTTCAAGATACCCTAACACCTCTATTTATAAGATTACAATCCTTTAAGAAGTCCAAAAGTTGACCCTAGAAGTTTGAAAGTCATGACCTTTCATCTTCCCACGGCTAGAAAAGAAACTGTCATGACCTTTCATCTTCCCATGGTTGAAAAGAAACAATCATGACCTTTCATCTTCCCAATTCAAACTCCACACTTCAATACTGATTTGAGAAGACCAAAAATAGGCTCCACACCCCAACAATCTCCCACTTGGAGATTGTTCCTACTGAGCAAAGTTCTCAACCCTTCATTATCAACCATGAAGGCCAATCAAAGTTGAACACAACTTCAACTTCTCCCTTGTGACCACCTTGGTCATCATATCTGTAGGATTTTGACTGGTATGAATCTTTTCCAACTTCAACTTATCTTCTTCCAAAGCTTCCCTGATGAAATGATATCTCAGTTGAATGTGCTTCGTCCTAGAGTGAAAAGTGGAGTTCTTCGCTAAATGAATAACGCTCTGACTATCACTATGTAGTCTCCCAACTTCCTGCTTATGACCCAACTCATCAAGCAACCGTTGTAGCCAAATCCTCCTTCCTTGCCTCTCGTGGAGGTAACATACTCGATCTCTATGGTTGATAAAGCCGCAACCTTTGTAACCATGAAATCCAACTCACTATTGTATCACCAACCGTAAATACATAACCTGTCATGCTCCTCCTACTGTCCAAATATCCTGCCATGTCTGAATCTACATAGCCACACAATGTAGTGTCTGATCCACCAAAACACAATGTTACTCCCATGGTCCCTCTCAAATACCGAAGGATCCACTTCACTTCCTATCATTTCTCTCTACCTGGATCACACATAAATCTGCTCACTGCTCCCCACTGCATGGGCAATGTCAAGCCTAGTGCATACCATAGCATACATCAAGCTACCAACCGCTAATGAGTACGGTACCCTGGACATATGGATTTTATCCTCCTCAATCTTAGGACTCTACTCCTTTGATAATTTAAAGTGACCTACCAAAGGAGTACTAACCGGTTTAGCATCCTGCATACTAAACCTCTCCAAGACCTTCTTTATGTACTCTTCTTGAGATAATACCAGCGTCCTCTCTTTCTTGTTCTAAGTTATTCTCATACCAAGGATTTAATTTGTTTCCCCCAAATCCTTCATAGTAAAGGATTCACCTAGATACTTCTTGAGTACCTTTATTTCTTACATGTTCTTCCTTGCAACAAGCATATCATCCACATACATGCACGCAATAATATAAGTACCATCAAGAAACTTCTTGATGTACATGTAATGGTCCGAGTGACACCTAGAGTAACCTTGCTCTTGCATAAAACTGTCAAAATTCTTGTACCACCGCCATGGATCTTATTTCGTGCCATATAAGCTCTTCTTTGATTTGCACACTAACCTCTCCTTCCCTTGACCTCATAATCCTATGGTTTCGCATATATAATTCCTCTTCCAACTCACCATGAAGGAATGTAGTCTTCACATCCAACTCGCTCTAAGTGCGGGTCTTCTATCGCTACTACACCAAGAACAGTTCTAATAGAAGTCATTTTAACAACAGGAGAAAAAAATTTCATCAAAGTCTCTAACTTTCTTCTGTAAATCCCTTAACCACCAATCGGTCCTTGTATCTTTTCATGCCTCCATCTTCCTCTTTAATTCTATACACCCACTTATTCTACAATGCTCTCTTGCCCTCATGTAGCTCCACCAGATCCCAAGTCTGGTTTTCCATAATAGATCTATGCTCTTCATTTATGGCCTACTCCCACTTCTTCCTGGCATCCACCTCGCACCGCTTCCTCAAAACACTTTGGCTCTCCACTTTCAGTGAGCAATAAATAATTCAAAGATGGAGTAAATCATTTAGGTTCCCTTATTACCATATAATACCTTCTCACTCAGGAGTTTGAGGTTCCCGATGAGTAGGTAACTAAACTAGTTGTGCGTAACATGTTGCACTCCGAATCGCCCCGACAACTTATTATCTGCAATGTCCTCTAACACTGTGTATTCTTTCTTTGATTCCTCTTTCTATTCCCAGTAATTGATCTTTATACATGAATTTTTCATTAAAGAAAATATCTCTAGACCGAAATATTTTCTTGTCCTTAAGACTCCAAACACGAAACCAAAGTCATCCTCACCATATCCAACAAAGGTGCATTTCTTAGACTTAGCCTCTAACTTGGTCCTATCATCTTTATCAATGTGAACAAATACCTCACATCCAAATACTCTAAGAAATGAGTAATCAATTTTCTTACTAGACCAAGCCTCCTCAGGTGTACCTCCATCCAAAGCCATAGAGGGTCCTCTATTAATTAGATAAACAACTGTGCTCACCACTTCCACCCAAAACATGAGTGGTAGCCCCACATGTAACCTCATGCACCTAGCATGCTCCATGATTGTCTTGTTCATTCTCTCTAACACTCCATTTTCCTGTGGAGTATTTGGAACCATTATTTTCCTGTGAATACCATTTACTAAACAGTAATCAAGAAATTCATTGTTGCAATACTCCCCTCCATTATTCGACCTAAGACATTTCAACTTGAGACCTATTTCATTCTCAACCAAGGCTTTCCATCTTTTGAAGGTTTCAAACACATCAGATTTCTTTCTAATGCAATATACCCAAAATTTTCTAGTTGCATCATTAATGAAAGTGACATAATAACATAAACCACCAATAGAGTTTACCTTAGTTAGCCCCCATACATCTATATGCACTAAATCTAACTTACCATCCTTCCTGGTAAGTCCAACCTTGAGGAATCTCACCCACTTCTGTTTTCCATAAACACAGTCCTCACAGAAGTCTAAATCTAACTCCTTTAATCTGGGAAACTCTGTCCTTTATAATCTACATGCCCTTTTGACTCATATGACTGAGTCTCTAGTGCCAAAAAGTTGCATCTCCATCTACAACAACTAAATTACAATAATCAGCACCACTGGTTAAATACAAAGTACCAGTTTTCTTACCTCTTGCAACCACAAGAGCTCCCTTGGTAACCTTCCAAGAATCCGTTGTAAAACTGACCGTATAGCCATCACTGCCTAGTTGACCCGCTGATATCAAGTTCCACCTCAACTTAGGCACATGCTTGACATCCTTAAGTAGCCATGTGTTCCCATTCTACATTTTCACCCGAACACAACCTTTCCCTACTATTTTGCATGGTTCATCATCACCAAGATATACATGTCCAAAATCTCCTTGAACAAAATCAGTAAAGTAATGTCTATGTGGGGTGGCATGGAAAGAAGCCCATGAATCTAACACCCAAGACTCGACAATATTATCTAAAGAAAGAATTAAGGCATCCTGACAAACATCACCTGACCACATTTACCTCTTTAGTTTCCTCCTTCTTGTTCTTCTTATCCTCGAAGAGCCCAACAATCTTTCTTAGCATGACCAACCTTCCCATAGTTTCAACAATCTAACTTACTCTTGGACTTTGACCTTCCACGATCATTTAACTTCCCATGGTTACCTTTCCTTTGTTATTTTTTTCTCCTCTGCTCTCCACCATCAAAGTGTTTCCGTAAGTAGAAGAATCGAGTGTTATTCCTTCACATTTCCTCGCTTAGGATCACCCCTATTACATCCTCAAACTTCAGCTTTGAATTATTAGAGACTCGAATTACTTACAACCATAACCAGGTTGTCCCAACTATCTAAGTAAGGAGCACAAAATAAACAAAGCCCTCACCTCATCATCAAAGTCAATTTTTACCGAATTTAACATACTCACATCCGTATTAATTTCATTCAAATGAATGGAAATAGAACCATTCTCATACATCTTCATATTAAATAACTTTTTCATCAAAATTATTTTATTAGAGGCAAAGGGTTTTTCATATAACTTCCCCAACACACTCATGAGACCTTCCGTGGTCTTTTCCTACGATATGTTGAAATCAACTGAAGATGCAATGCATAACCAAATTGCCCAGTGCCTTTCTATCCATAAAATCCCAATCCTCATCTGACATGGTCATAGGTTTCTTTGCTTTCCATCCAAAGGAACATGGAGGTCCTTTTGATATAAGTAATCCTCCATTTACATCTTCCACAAACCAAAGTTCTGCCCATTAAAATTCTCAACCCTTGATCTGCCCTCATCCACCATAGCTCCCACTCAAGCTAAACTTTCCCTGTGATTTACCACTTCAGAAAAAACCACCAAAGCTCTAATACTAGTTGTTAGGAATTAGAGAACAAATATGCGGAAACAATTCCTCAAATCATAGCAGTAGGAAACTATATAGCAGAAGTATACATGCAGAAATATAATAGCATAAATAAATAATGCACAAAAGAAGACAAGACAAGATTTAACGTGGTTCACCCAATGTGGGCTACGTCCACCAAGAACTTGCTCAAATTTTATTATCAACAAGAGTAAAACAACTCTAATGTCTTCTCTCGATTATGAACTCACAATGTAATTTCAAAGATGTTAAACCACATCTAAACCACAATTGAACCTAATTGTTTAACCTTGATCACTCTTAATCACCTCTTGATCACTAAGACTCAAGACCTCTTGAACACACAAGATATCTTCAAGATACCCTAACACCTCTATTTATAATATTACAATCCTTTAAGAAGTCCAAAATCGACCCTAGAAATTTGAAATTCATGACCTTTCATCTTCCCACAAACTGAAAAGAAAATGTCATGACATTTCATCTTCCCATGGCTAAAAAGAAACGTTCATGACCTTTCATCTTCCCAATTTGAACTCCACACTTTAATATTGATTTGAGAAGACCAAAAACAGCTCCACACCCCAACAACTAGAAATTGGCGGATTTTATTATAGGTATGGTCCAGAATTTTGACTACTTCTCTACTAAACCTCCAGTAGAAGAGGCATTAAGGGTTATAAAGTGGTTAACTATGGGAGATAATGCAAAGGTGGAAGAACTCATTCAGGATTTATTTGATGGCAACAACTCAAGAGTGCATTTTTCTAAAGAAACAGAGATAGATGCCACACTACTTAAGCGCACTTTCTTTGAGAAAGAAAAAGGGAAGATGGTCTACATAGTGGATGATGAAGAAGTAGAAGATCTGGATATAGATCATTCAACAGATGCGCATAAGGTCTTGGATAGTGGAGATAATAACACACACAAATATCATGAACCTATGAGGACTAAGAAAGTGAATATTGGTACGGATGTTGAGCCTAAAGAGGCAATAATTAGAGATTATTGGTCTGAATTTGAAGCAACAAAAATAGTGGAGTTGCTCCATTATTTTCAATATTTATTTCTTAGGGGCTACCATGAATCGAAATGAGTGTATGCATCATTAGGATAAATGAATATAAATCTTAAGGAAGGTGTGCACCCGGGAAGAGACCCTACAGGATGAACCCCAACTTGCGTGAAAAGGTCAAGGAAGAAATTGACAAAATGTTGAAGTCTGGAATCATCAAGCCCTTGGACGAGTCAAAAAGGGTTAGCCCAATGGTGATCGGATAAAGAAAGATGATCGAGATTAGGATCTGTGGGACTATAGGGAGTTAAATGTTGCATGTGTGGTGATCCTTTCCCTACGCCATTCACAGAGGAAATATTAGAAGGCATTACAGGGGCACGAGATCTATTCCTTTGAGATGGATTCTTTGGGTATCATCAAGTTAGTATTGCACAGAGGATCGGGAAAATGCTACTTTCACCACCGAATGGGGGATTTTTGCATATAATGTGATGTCGTTCGGACTAAAAAAACATGCTGTTGTATTTTTATGAGTTGTTCAAGCATTCCGTGATTTTTTTCATCTTTTCGTCCCAAGTTTACTTGGACGATTGATGGTGTATGGGCTTGTTAAGGATCATTGTGAAAATTCAGCTTAATGTTTGAAAGATGTAGATAGTTAATCATATCTTTTGAACATCAAAAGTGTGTGTTTGCTACACCTTTTGGCACTCTTTTACGGCATATTATCTGTAAGGAAGGTTTTTGGTAGATCCAACTAAAATTGCAGTTATTATCGGCCTAAAAGAACCTACCAGTCAGAGTGAGGTGCGCAGATTTTTGGGTCACACTGGGTATTATAGAAAATTTATCAAAGGATATGCTAAGGTTGTTGCACCCTTAGAGGAGTTACTAAAAGGAAAAGGGGCATTCTATTGGGGGGAACCGCAAAGATATCTTGCATTTGAGACATTGAAGGAGAAACTTACTACAACGCCTATTCTATGCTTTCCCTCGTGGGACCAACCGTTTCATGTACATGTGGACGCTTCTGGCATGACCATTGGCACAATGTTGGCTCAACTTGGAGAAGGTATTATAGATCATCCTATATGTTTTTCTAGTAGAAATTTGACTCATGTAGAGCATAATTATACAACTATAAAGTACGAAGATTTGTTAATGATATATGTACTACATAAATTCAAATAGTACCTGCTAGCAACACCATTTGTATTCTATACCGATCACATGGCATTGAAATACTTGGTAAATAAGCCAGTCTTACAAGGGCGCATATGTCGATGGGTGCTCTTATTCCAAGAATTTTATTTTATAGTTGTGGTAAAACCAGGAAAAGTAATTCTAGCCCAGACCATTTATCAAGGATATAGTCATGGGAAGATGTGCAAACAATTGAAGATACAATGCCAGATGTGTAGTTATACATGCTACATTGCGTGCCTTAAGACTTGGAGGATATTTTTGTTTTTCTACGCATAAGTGTGGCACCAGAAGGACTCAAATCCTTAGAGAAGAAACAACTAGAAATTCATGCAACACCTTTTATGTTGATCAATGGTGACCTATACAAGTTAGGCTGAGATGAAGTACAATGCCGATGTGTATTAGAGCATAAGCACACAAATATCATGGAAGAGGTTCATGGTGGTATTATAGGTGGGCACTATACAGGTGATGCCACTGTGCACGCAAAATTCTACTCATTGGATTATGGTTGGATACCTTGTATAATGATTGTAAGGCATATTGTAAGGCCTGTGATCACTTTGTCACTACCTTGGAAAACTAGGGCAAAGAGATGAAATGCCTTTACAACCTATTCCTAGTGCAGAACCATTTGAAAAATGGGCTATATATTTTGTGGGTCCTATTTCACTAGCCACATAGAACTGGATCGCGCTACATCATCACTTACACAAATTATCTTACAATGTCGGCAGAAGCAACACCTACCAAGGATTGTCAGTACAAAGAACTATAAGCAGCCGAGTTCTTATGGGAGAATGTTCTTGTTGATGCAAACACGTGGCGTTTCCTGATTCACCGGCTTTTCCGGTCTTGGCGTCCCTCGCGTATTTTTGGCCGGATGTCCCAAACCTGTGCAGGGACAAATTTCTCCGATCCGCCCAATTCGGGCTTCCCTGTCCCTCTTTGAGGCAAAGACACATGGCACATTTCCATTCGCTCTCAGCTCTTTCAGCTCTTCGCATCCTACGCGCACTCTTGTCCCAACTGTCCCTGATCGCCTGGGACAAATACTTCCAAACCACCCAAATGGACTGACTTGCGCCCAAATCAGCCCGATCCGCGTCTTCCGCGTACTTTTGGCCCGGATGTCCCAGGCGAGCGAAGCGAGACTTAAGCAATTTTTTTCCATTTTTCGGCGATTCACTTTTCGCGCCCCACGCGTCCTGGTGTCCCAACTGTCCCAGATGCCCCGCAAACCACCTAGAGGCTTTTCGGCCGGTTCGCGCCTCGACGTCCCAACTGTCCCAAGTGCTACCTGGGCTAGGACTTAGCCAATTTTCTTCAATTTTTCTACCCCAAGCCTAGTTTTCTGCATTTCTTCTATTTTCTCGACCTGTTGGGATTCCTTCTTGGATGGGAGAGTTAGAAGGTGTTATCCCGTAAAATTGACAAGGGCAATTTTACCGATAACCATACGGAAAATTTTGTTTCGATCCCTTGTTAGGGATCCCCCGCGTTCAAACGTCGTAAAGTCCCTTCCCGGAAATCTAGTTTTTGAACTTAGTCTTTTTGAGCCTTTTTTTTGGTTCGGCACATGGATTTGCCTTGTAACACATAGTTTTGATGTGCCCCTTAAAAGCCTTTGCGCATGATTTTCCATGTTAACACGTCTTTCGGTGCGCCAAAGGGCGCATATAATCTATGTGTTACACCAAGTTTTGGTGCGCCAAAGGGCGCACATAACTTCATGTCGACAATGCATACGGTGCGCCAAAGGCGCACTCATTCTTCTGTTGTCGAATACTTCCGTGCGCCAAAGGGCGCACACTTTCCCCTGTCGACAGCAGTTTTCATGCGCCATTTCAAAAGTGGTTGGCGCATTGATGACAAGTTTTTCTATAAATATCAGTGCGCGCCCAATGTCATTTTCATTCCTTTTTGTCAAAACACGTGATTGCTCTGGATTTGTCAGCTCTGCTCTGTCGTTGTCATCGCCCTGTGGACCCGCTCTTCAATTTTTAATATATATTCAGGTAAGAGGTTCTCCCTCTTTTCCATTTTGTGCTTTTGTGTTCTTGGTCTGGGCGTTTCTTGGTCTATGTTTTGGTTTGCTGGCCTGTTTTAAGTGAGATATGTTTGAGCTGGTTTCCCCTGCGCTGTCCTGTTCCTTTTTCTTTCCTCCTTCCTTCCTCCCTCTTTCCAGATCTACTGAAAGGGAGCTGTTTTGAAAGGGCTTGGTCTGCTAGACTTTTTATATGAAACCCTTTGTCCATGCTATCTTCGAAGTGGAAGAAAGAATGAAAAATATTTGAGTAGTTAGTGTAGTTCTGTGGCGCACTGGCGCGTTTTGTTGCAACAAAAACAGTTGCGCCCCTCGGCGCACTTACCCGCCATGTTACATGACCAAAACCCGCACCAATGGCGCACCCTCTTGTCATGCTGCACCTAGAACTCATGCGCCCTCAATGGCGCACCCTTTTGCATGCTACAAATCTAAATCCCGCACCTCTTTAAAAGCCTTCGACGCACCCTTTATCCATGCATATAATGTTTCCATGCGCCAAAGGGCGCACCCGGCTTTCATGCAACACAAAGCCTTATTCGCGCGAGTATAGTGTTAGAAAGGCGCGGGCGCACCCTCCATTACAGAACATAATGCTTGTGAAAAACCTTCATGCGCCATGCCAAAGCCTTTGGCGCACCATTTGTTAATGTTACACAATCTTCCCATGCGCCAAAAGGCGCACCAACCCCAATGTAACACGCATTTCCTGTGCGCCCTGCTATAAAATGCAACCTGCTTCATCCATGTGCCATGCGCCTTTGGCGCGCCAATATAACCTCTAGCAACATTCCTTTTTTTGCGCCTTATCTATTTGGCCTGCCAGTTGCATTTTCCCGCGCCCGAGCCTTAAAATCTCTAACTCTTTCTTTTGCTAGCTTTCCAATGGAAGATCAAATGACTAATTCAACCTTTTTGGATTGGGTCTCACTTCTTCTTCGTGCAGATCAGCAACTGAGTTCGAAAGAACACATGTCTACGTCAAGCAAGAAGCCCACCAAACCAAGAGGAAAAGCTAAGCTGACAGAAGAAGAGATGAAATACAAATATCGAGGGTCGATGCCCGAATCACAGTGAGTGCGATGGATGTCGAGACTCGAATTGGGTCACATTGACATGGATGAGTTCTGGGTTAGGACTCAAAAAGTTACAAGAAGTCCATGGATGGACAAGTTAATAGGCAGTGCCACTCTCGCACTTCGAAGGAATCCCGTCGTTGTAAACAACGAATTCATGATGGTGATTGCGCAATGTTACAACAAGGACACAAGATGTGTCGAGAATAGTAAGGGCGAGGCAGTCATAAACCTCACTGCCCGTCACTTTGAGTTGATACTTGGCATCCCTCATCACCGGAACTACGTGGCTGTTAGCCAACGAGAATGCATCAAGGCCTGGGAAGACAACGAAGACCAGTGCATGCAGTTGATGAATGAGGTCTACCTAAAGAATAAGAAGGTGGTGACCCGGTGGCCTCAGACTATCCACCGAAGTGATTTCTCAGAGGAACTCAGTGATACTATCACTTTCCTGAGCAGAGTCTTCGGGCTTTCAGATGCCCACTATTTCCATAAGTGGATGCTGCGGTACCTGGAGACAATGAATAAGAATTTGCCCGATCAGCGCTTTTGCTGGGGTGAAATAATCAGCAGCACCATCTCTGAGCAGCTACAACAGTTCGCCACAACAGGAGTGTTCCATATGAACTCCTATGTAGTCTATGCTGCAGCGTCAGCAAGGGATTATCCGGGGCTGAACCGAAGTGGAGTATGGCCTCAGGCCAAGATATTTGATTACTATCCGTAGCCGAGGTCGAGAATAGCATCCAACATTTTGTAAAAGTTAACGATGCATTCTTCTATCATGTCATCTGCCTACTGAGGCCAAACATGACTCATAGCCGGACGACCAAGAACATAGTGGCAGTCACAGAGAAATGGGGGGCCCTGTTCACCCAATTTCCCACGTTCACCTATCTAAGGGCTGCCAACTTTTTGGGAGAGCCAACCAGGCTACCAAGGTATGCTGGGCCTAAGCTGATTCTACTAGAACTGTCAAGACAGCTGGTCACATACCATGAGAAGTGCCTCAAAAGAAAGAAGGGTGGAACTCCTTTCCCCCTCAAAGTGGGCCGATACACATGCTCCACCCACCATAAGGTGAAGGAAATGTTCGCAGAGCTGGAGCTACTCAACTTGAAGCATGACTTCCCAGCCAGGCCTACCTTCGACCCAAGAAGTTGCCTGCCAAAAGCGAAGCTCGATCCGATCCATGTCCCTCAAATTGAGGATATTTACATTGACGTTCTCCATGAGGTGGAACTCAGAAGAAAGGATCATTTGCGCTTAGCATTGGAGGAAATCATCCAATACGGAGTGGCCATTGTCCCCGAAGGCTTCCAGACTACGGAAGATGAAGTAGATAAGGTGTATAATGACACAGATGGGGACAATTGGCCCTTCCCAGCCATTGACAGGAACAAGGCTCCTCAAACAATTGAGGAGAGGGTCAAGGAGACTATGCGGAGAACAGAGCATTGGTGCCGCATGAACGGACTAATCTACCTCGGGGTAGATTTCACAACTTCCCCTTTGGGCAACGCACCTCCAAGGTCAAAGAAGCAGCTGAAAGGCAAAGGTGCAGAAGGTGAACCTAGCACCATTCAGGAGGAAGCCCCTGAAAGTCCTCTTCCCTCAGAGCCAGAACAAGTCATAACTCTTGATGAGGAATTGACAGAGGATAGTCCTATACGCCCATCCACCCAGGATGTCGGCGTCGCTACAACTTCAGAGGTCCCTTCTATCCCTTCTTCTTCTCTTCCTTCCCCTCCTCGAGTGACTCAAACGACCATCCCTTTGGTCGTGTCCTCTGCCCCTTCTTCTACCCTTTCCCCTGCTTCTTCATCTATCTTCTCCTCCCTCGCTGATTTGTCTTCCTCTATTTCTTCCCTCATCTCCGAGCTCCCTTCCCTTCCTATGTCTTCTGCAGTTGCGGTTCCCCTTCCTCCCGTGGACATTTCTTCGGCTATTCTTTCCATGCCGCCGCCGCGTGTCTCCACGTTTTTCCCCTCTTCTACCATTGCTGCCTCCCCCTCTGTCTCTGGTCCTTCTTCTATAGGACCAGCTTGGATCTCTCAGCAGCTGAGCCAACAAAAGAGGAAAGTCCCCATCGCTCCGATGGACTTTTCGGTCATTCCGGCTAAAGGAGCAAAGAAGCACAAGCCGGTTACACGCTTCTCAAAGAGCGCTGCAGGTGAGAGAGTCATGGAAATAGCGTACCCCAACCCCCTCAAAGAGAAAGAAGATCTGTCTCCGACAGATTTCACCGTGACCCAAGTCACAATGGGGACATCCTCAGAAAGTCTCCAGGGGGAAGCTCTTTCCGCAGTTGATGCACTCTGCAAAAAGCTTCAGGAAACGAAAGAGGAGAAAAGGCTACTGAAGGAGCAGAACAAGTACCTGCTTCAAGCCTTACAGAAGATGGGGAGTGCACCTCCCACAACTGCCGCCGAGACTCCTGAGCTGCTCAGTCAGGAGAAGATCAATGAGTATTCAAAGATCGGCGAGCAGGGTATGGCTGTTTCTGCTTGGAGGAGCCAGATCCTCAAGGATAGTGAAAGAGTAATCGCCGAGTATATCAGTTTATACCTAAACATCGAGAAGGCGAATAAGGAACTCCAAGCATTAGCAGGTCCGATATCAGAAGAGTTAGAACATGCTAGACTCCAGCACGAGACCTTCCAACAAATGTTTGACTGTTCAGTCGAAGATCTGGTCAAGTTCGGAGTCTTCGGTCATCCAAGGGCCCTCAACAAAACTATGTCCACTCGGACTATCGGATAGATCAGCCGAATTTGTTTTAGAAAAGATAGACAAGGTAAAGGAAGAGGCCCTGGATGCAATGCATCAAATGGAGAAAATTATCCTCACCATGACTCCAGGGTTGCTCACTCCTTCCCTTACCTTGAGATCAGCTGATGACACTATCCGGATTTTCAAGGAGATAGCCTCTCGGGGACAGGGCCGAGGTCACGTTCGACACTGAATCTATCAACAACCTACTGGCCTCTAGAGACTTCATCGGGTTCCTCATCGAGGCGGAGAAATATTATTCCAAACTCCCGGAAAAGCTCATAGACGAGCGGGAGACTTGCGAAGCAATCAGTGAACGGCACAAGGATCCATCACAGGATTAATTTGGGCCAATGATCAGCAAGTTTTTGGAATACCGCACTTTTCGCTTCCACATATCATCACTGAGCAAGATCGAAACAGAGCAACCCCTTTTCACCGCAAGATGATGATGATGAGTAGCTTCTTCTTCTTCTTCTTCTCTCTATTCTCCGACTTTCTTTTCGAAATGTCTAAAATGTGTTGGCACAAATGATGACATCATCCATGTTGCATCATGGGATGATGTCATCCACCAAGTTGTCAAAGTCAACATGACTTTTAGATATTTTGTAAATATCTTTGTAAATAAGTGGTTGGCTCCATTTTGCCTTCTCTCTCCCTCATTTTCTATAAATATGAGAATACTTGTTGTATTCAAGGGGTGAACATTTTTTAGATAGAAATAGAAGTGAGGAGAGAAAGACTTTGAGCTTTCTTGTAACAGAAAAGAACAAATAATACAATTATTCAGACTTTGTGCTCAATAGCTGTGTTATACATTAGATCTTTCTTACGTTAGATCTGTATGTGTTTAATCTGTTGGATTCATATCTATTTTTCCGTCATTTGTTTATCAGTATTGCTTTGTTTATTTATGCAAGTAGGTTTGGCTCATGTTTACTACCAAACTAAAAACATAAATCTTCCGACCTTTCTCGCTTTAGAATTCATTTCTTTTCTCCCTTCGGATCTGTTATTTCTCTTCTCCCTCTTTCATTCCTTTCTTTTCGCAGCTGAACACTCTAGGCAGGGATGAGATCCCAACTCCCGAAGGCGTAATCGTGAGACTTGCATAGGTTCCTGCTAGTAGAAATAGCAATAAACCAGTTTCGCTTTGCTGTCTCAAAGAGGGGCTAAGCCCTGCAACACTGTTGGCTCGTCTATCCATAGATCTGTCCGCGCGACAGATTTTCGGACCAACAGTTTTTGGCGACTCCGCTGGGGATCGAATAGATCTGTCAGATCTATGGTGGTGGTATAATATAAAATCAGAAAAATATAAGAAAATCACTGCCTGTTTGCAAATCTGCACTTTTTGTTGAAAATCCAAAAAATTTGCAAAAGTGCCTAAAACTGAAAATTTTCTTCTGAGATCCGTAGATCGGGCATAGTTACAGATCTTTAGTTCGCTGAGTTTTTATCAAAATTAACATTTTTTCGTAGATCTGAATTTTTGACTATTTTCCAAAAAGTTCAAAACCCTCTGAAAAATTAAAAATCAGATCTGAAAATCAGCCTGCTATTCTTCCCTGCCATCTTATCCTCGCTGTTATTTGTCATTAACCGCAATCGGTTTTTCGAAGAGGATAGTATTTAAATATTCAGAAAAGTATTTGCTGCTGGTTTTTGTCAGAAAAACCAGAAAATCAGCAAGTACACCCAAAAATAAAGTTTAAATCTGCGCCATAATATCGCAGATCTGAAAGGTACGCTGGCAAGTGAAACTTTTACGCGCAGCAGGAGAGCCCGTGGGGAAGTTGATCCTACTTTCGATCTGCTTCAAAGGCACAATTTCAGCATAACACCGGCACGTTTTTCAGCGCTAAGCTCGGCTAGCCGGTCATCCAGGAGTGTCTCACCTCCACGAAGAAAAAGTCTTTTGCAAGGAACATCTACATCCCTTTGTAGTGCCTTGCTGCTCAGTGGAACCACCCTCCCAGCTCGTGTGCTTTTTCCAGCCTTTCAAATGGCGGTACCATGGGGAAATGCTATGGGTCCTCTCGCATTACCACATCCAGTTCACGCGCTCCCTCACGGAAACAGAAAGAATTTTCCCAAATTCGACGGGAGCGGAAATCAAAGCACGGATTCCCACATATCTGCTTTCATTATGTCATGCAGTATTTTGGACGTGACTCACGAAGATGTGTCGGTTCGCCTTTTTCTGGAAACTCTACAAGGGCCCGCACTCAATGGTTTCAGCATTTGCCAGCCGGATCTATCACCAGTTGGGCCACCTTGCGGGATGCTTTCGAAGACAGATACAAGCCTTCAGAGGATGCATTTGCATTGTTATCACGAATCACTCACCTGAAGAAGGAGGCAAATGAGACCATGCGCGATTTTATCACCCGGTTCAATGCATTAATCAACCGTGTCCCTACTGCCATGCTTCCAACACCGGAGAATCAAAAGTGTTTCTTCGTGAACGCCATGAGCTCAAAAGTCAGCTTCTTGCTCCTTCAAGAGCGAGTAGCTACTCTACCTCTCGCTCAGGCTGCTGCCATCCGGATAGAAGACAATTTGATAATATCTGGCGAGTTGAGAAAGGAATCATCAAAGTCCAAATCTTCAGATCCCTCGCCTGCTACTTCGTCTGATCCGGCATTCCAAAAGATGGCGAATGATCTGCTCGCATTGAAAAAGTAGTTGGCCCAGGCTCCTAGTTCCTCATACCGAGACGTTCCACGAAGGAGTTTTGTTCCCAACAATGTTTCACAAAGACCGCGTCTACCTGCAACTGCTCCACGGTTGGCGCTTGAAGCTCCTCCGGTCAATGCTTTGGCCAAAATTGAAGAGGAAGAGCAGTATTATGAAGAATCTTCGCCTCAAGACGAAGATGATCAAGATGTCGGTGAGCCGACTGGCGACTCCACTATTGGATACATGGAATTTGATGAGGATGAATCTGATGAAGAAGAGAGTACTCAGGGCTATGCAAGCGGACAATCCTATGCTGTTTTTACCCGCTCGCAAGGAAAGGAAGCGGAAGTTGCTGCCCATGTGCAGAAGGAGAAGGTCGTGTCAAACGTGCCTCCAACCATTGTTAGAAGAGGTAATCCTCTTCCTACTCAATTCCCTGTTAAGTCTTTTGCAAAGAAGTCTTTTCCGCCCATCTCTCCTCCGAATCAACCCCCTCATATTCCTATCAAGATCAGTAACCCTGTTCCACCATCGCGAAGTGAAGGACTCATTCCCTCACCAACGCAACCCTTGGCCGCGTTCGATATAATAGATCATGCAAAAAAGACCAAGATCCAAATGTCTGAAGCTGAGTATCTTCAGTCAAATCCCGAACAGCTTGTAAGATTAACTAAATATATTCAGAGTCAAGCTGTTACATCTAAACAGGTTTCCCCAAAAGGAATCCTTTCCACTCCTCCTGAATCCCACATAAATGTTGCTTCAACATCTGCATCAGGCAAGATAGAACCTTTCTATCTCTCTCTCCTAATCAACGGCCATAAGTTGAGCAACTGTATAATTGATTCCGGAGCTTCTGACAACGTTATGCCGGCGAAAGTCGCCCATGCTTTGGGCCTCACTCTTACCAAACCTTTCGGCAGATGTTATTCATTGGAAACCAAGCAAGTGCCATTGATTGGCCAAATCAAAGACGCGCAATTTGCGTTCGCAGCATTCCCTGAAAAGAGGGTAAAGATGACCGTTCTCGTCGCTGACATTCCAGCAGCCTATGGAATTTTGCTGGGAAGGAGTTTTTGCAGCGAAGTTGGTGGAGAAATTCACATGGACTGGTCTAAAGCTAGAATTCCAGTCAAAGGCGTAATGCAAACTTTAGAGCCGGAATCCCAAAAGAAGTACTTGGTCACTAGCTCTGAAGATCCCAAAGCTCAAATCCTTTTTGAATCATCAGGGTTGGGGAACTACTTCTTATCTACCGAGACAGGTACAAAGGGCGTTTTTGTTCAAGAAAAGGACCTTAATGAGATCTGGACCTTGCAATTTGATGGCAGTTGCGCGACTAGTGGATGTGGCGCTGGAGTTGTGCTGATATCTCCCGAAGAGGAGGTGATTCCTCTCTCTTTCAAATTGCAGTTTTTCAACACTAACAATACTGCTGAGTATGAGTCTCTCTTACTTGGTATGCAAGCCGCAAAGGAAAGAGGAATAAAAAATCTAAAAGTACAAGGTGATGCCGAGCTAGTTGTAAATCAGGTCAAAAGGATTTACCAAGTGAAAAATGAAAGGCTCAGGCACTACCGCAACGCAGTATGGGACAACATCGAAGAATTTGATGCTTTTTCAATAGGAGCAATTCCAAGAGCTCAAAATGACATGGCCGATTCATTGGCCGTTTCAGCATCTCTCATGCTCCCACACCCGGGTTTGAAAACGGACAAATACACCATTGAGGTGGTTTTCCGCCCGAGCGTACCAGACAACTCTCAGCATTGGCAAGTATTCAACGACGATAATCAACTCATTGCCTTTCTGGAAAAATCAGAAAATTTTGACGAGTTGTATTTCGAAGGATCCACCTCTACATGCCGTGAATCAATCAACAGTCAAAACCACGAAACAAAGGAGAACGACGGCATATGTCAGCTCAAAGGGAATAAAATTCCAAAGGGCCTGGTTTCTCTGGAGCGCCTGTTTGACAGGCACGACCGTTTTGTGAAAAAGAAGAAGCAAGACGTTCCTGACTCATCCCCAGAAACAGAACCAGTCAATATAGGTTCGAGGCACATCCGCATTTGTAAACATTGGCAAATGTTGCACGCCTGAAGAGAAGCGGAAATTTGTCAAGTTGCTGAAGAAATATATAGATGTGTTGGCATGGTCCTATGCCGATCTAAAGTCCTTCAAGCCAAAGGACGTTCAGCATGACATACCGCTGAGAGAAGATGTCAAAGCCTTTCGCCAGAAGCAGAGGCACTATAATCCCAAGATTTCGGGCACCATTCAGGCCGAAATTCAGAAGATGCTGGATGCAAGAATCATCTTCCCTATCCATCACAGCACTTGGGTAGCCAATATTGTGCCAGTGCGCAAGAAAAACGGCGAGATACGCATATGCGTAGACTTCCGAAACTTGAATCAAGCTTCGCTGAAAGACAACTACCCTCTTCCGATAATGGATCAAGTTCTGCAAGCAGTAACTGGATCAGAAATGTTGTCTATGCTTGATGGTTTTTCAGGCTACAATCAGATTGAAGTCTCGCCTGAAGATCAATTCAAAACAGCATTCACTACTCCCTGGGGTACATTTGCCTACAGCAGGATGCCTTTTGGCCTGACTAATGCTGGTGCTACTTTTCAACGGGCCATGGACTTCGCATTTAAAGGTATGATGGGAAAAGTCATTGTAGTTTATCTAGATGACTTAACCGTGTTCTCTAAACAACGAAGTGATCATTGTGATCACTTAGAGCAAGTATTGGCCAGGTGCCGAGAACATGGAATTTCCCTAAATCCCAAAAAGTCTGTTTTTGGGGTTACGGAAGGGAAATTGCTAGGCCATGTGGTTAGCAAAGAAGGAACGAAGATAGATATTGAAAGGGTTAAAGCTATTCAGAGCCTTACTCTGCCTACAAGCAAGACTGGTGTTCATTCTTTCTTCGGAAAGGTGAACTTTCTCAGGCGTTTTGTTCCTGATTTTGCTGAAAAGACCCGCCACATACTGAACATGATGAAAGGATCACCCACTTTCAGATGGAGTGAAGAAGGGAAAAGGTCATTTGAAGAAATAAAAACTTCTGTTGCCCATGCACCGGTCCTGGTATGTCCGGATTTCTCCAAGAACTTCATTATGTATAGTTACGCCTCCGAACATACTGTGTCTGCAATCCTAATGCAAAAGAACTCGGAGGATATTGAATCTCCAATCGCATTCATGAGTTCTCCTCTCAAGCCTCACGAACTGAAAATGACTCAGCTGGAAAAGCATGCCTTTGCCGTTGTCAAAGCAGTGAAGAATTTCAGGTATTACATTCTGAACTCGCATACGGTAGTGCTGGTCCCTGACACGGCGGTGAAATCAATTCTAACTCAGCAGGAGTTAGGAAGTTTGAGAGGGAATTGGATCGCAAAGTCCAGGAATATGACCTGGATATTAAACCAACCAAGCTGGTAAGGGGTAAAGGCCTGTGTCAGCTAATGGCTGAAAATGAAAATTTAGAAGGTCCTAAAGGAAAAGAGGATTGTGCAAACGAAGAGCAAAGCCCTCTAGAGGAGCCTGATTCTCTGCCTCTAGTTCTGTTTGTTGCAACTAGTGACGAGTGGTACTCCGACATTGCTTTCTTCCTTACCTACGGCGAATGCCCAATGCACCTAACTGCAAAGGAGAAGCGCACTATAAAGCTCAGGGCAGCTAAATATGTCATCTGGGATGACGGTTTATATAAGCGCGGGATAGACGGTGTCTTCCTGCGATGTGTTGACAAGCCCCAGCAAGTAAAACTGCTGGAAAGTTTTCACAATTCAGCCTGTGGAGGCCATTTTTCTTCTTCCGTGACAGCACACAAGATCATTCGAGCCAGGTACTATTGGCCGACGCTCTTTCAAGATGCGGCTACCTGGGTGGCAAAGTGTGAACCCTGTCAGCAATTCGTCGGCAAGCCCAAGTTGGCTGCCCTTCCCCTAAGGCCGGTCATCATCAATGAACCATTCAGGCAATGGGGAATTGATTTTATTGGCGCACTCAATCCTCAATCGAGTGCTGGACATAGCTATGTCCTTACAGCAACGGATTACTTCACCAAGTGGGTGGAAGCCATACCTGTCAAGCATGCCACTTCTGAGGTGGTTTGCAGTTTTATCAAAGAAAATATCATTGTCAGGTTCGGCGTTCCAAACAAAATCATTGCTAATAATGCTTCTAACTTCTCCTCGTGGGAAGTTATTAGTTTTTGCTATGAATATGGAATAACTTTAGCACATGCCTCGGATTATTACCCTCAGGGAAATGGTCAGGCGGAATCCAGTAATAAGAACTTGGTGACCATCATACGGAAATTAGTAGATGAGAATCAGCGGATGTGGCACAAGTCTTTGTACGACGCTTTGTGGGCGGATCGCATTACCCCCAAGAGATCTCTCGGCATGTCACCTTTTCAAGTGTTATATGGCACTGATGCCGAACTTCCCATTTCTGCTGAACTTCCTGCTCTACGCTTGGCACGAGTAATTGAAGATGAAACTTTCCAGAATTCTCTAGAAAAGAGAATTATGTATCTGGCGGAACTTGAAGAAAAGAGAGTAAGAGTGGTCGACAGGATCACTGAACATCAGAATCAAGTAAAGAGGCTTTTTGACAAGAAGGCCAAGCAGAGAAATTTTCAAGTGGGAGATCTTGTCCTCTTATGGGACAAGCGAAGAGAGCCAAAGGGCATGCACGGAAAATTTGATTCCCTATGGAGAGGGCCCTTCAAAATCAAGCAACTCAATGGAGAGAATAGTTTCTATCTCTCGTATCTGGATGGAGCTGAACTCCCGCTTCCCTATAGCGGGCAACATCTCAAGATCTTCAGGAAGTAGAGCTTGCTCTCTTCTTTGTACAGTTTATTTTCGTCGTGTGTTTGCTTTTGTCGTGTGTTTCTTTCATTCTCCCTCCGGTCCCCCTTGTTTTTGACTCTGTTACCCAATGGATAGGCACATGTGAACTGGGATTCTCTACCCCCGAGTTCGCTCAGGAGTAGTCCCCAGAAGGAGCCAGCTGTTATCCCGTAAAATTGACAAGGGCAATTTTACCGATAACCATACGGAAAATTTTGTTTCGATCCCTTGTTAGGGATCCCCCGCGTTCGAAACGTCGTAAAGTCCCTTCCCGGGAAATCTAGTTTTTGAACTTAGTCTTTTTGAGCCTTTTTTGGCTGGGCGCATGGATTTGCCTTGTAACACCAAGTTTTGGTGCGCCCCCTTAAAAGCCTTTGGCGCATGGTTTTCCATGTTAACACGTCTTTCGGTGCGCCAAAGGGCGCATATAATCTATGTGTTACACCAAGTTTTGGTGCGCCAAAGGGCGCACATAACTTCATGTCGACAATGCATACGGTGCGCCAAAGGCGCGCTCATTCTTCTGTTGTCGAATACTTCCGTGCGCCAAAGGGCGCACACTTTCCCCTGTCGACAGCAGTTTTCATGCGCCATTTCAAAAGTGGTTGGCGCATTGATGACAAGTTTTTCTATAAATATCAGTGCGCGCCCAATGTCATTTTCATTCCTTTTTGTCAAAACACGTGATTGCTCTGGATTTGTCAGCTCTGCTCTGTCGTTGTCATCGCCCTGTGGACCCGCTCTTCAATTTTTAATATATATTCAGGTAAGAGGTTCTCCCTCTTTTCCATTTTGTGCTTTTGTGTTCTTGGTCCGGCATTTCTTGGTCTATGTTTTGGTTTGCTGGCCTGTTTTAAGTGAGATATGTTTGAGCTGGTTTCCCTTGCGCTGTCCTGTTCCTTTTTCTTTCCTCCTTCCTTCCTCCCTCTTTCCAGATCTGCTGAAAGGGAGCTGTTTTGAAAGGGCTTGGTCTGCTAGACTTTTTATATGAAACCCTCTGTCCATGCTATCTTCGAAGTGGAAGAAAGAATGAAAAATATTTGAGTAGTTAGTGTAGTTCTGTGGCGCACTGGCGCGTTTTGTTGCAACAAAAACAGTTGCGCCCCTCGGCGCACTTACCCGCCATGTTACATGACCAAAACCCGCGCCAATGGCGCACCCTCTTGTCATGCTGCACCTAGAACTCATGCGCCCTCAATGGCGCGCCCTTTTTGCATGCTACAAGTCTAAATCCCGCGCCTCCTTAAAAGCCTTCGACGCACCCTTTATCCATGCTGCATAATGTTTCCATGCGCCAAAGGGCGCACCCAGCTTTCATGCAACACAAGCCTTATTCGCGCGAGTATAAAGTTAGAAAGGCGCGGGCGCACCCTCCATTGCAGTAACATAATGTTGTGTAAAACCTTCATGCGCCGCGCCAAAGCCTTTGGCGCACCATTTGTTAATGTTACACAATCTTCCCATGCGCCAAAAGGCGCACCGAACCCCAATGTAACACGCATTTCCTGTGCGCCCTGCTATAAAATGCAACCTGCTTCATCCATGCGCCATGCGCCTTTGGCGCCAGTATAACCTCTGCAACATTCCTTTTCTGTGCGCCTTATCTATTTGGCCTGCCAGTTGCATTTTTCTGCGCCCTGAGCCTTAAAATCTCTAACTCTTTCTTCTGCTAGCTTTCCAATGGAAGATCAAATGACTAATTCAACCTTTTTGGATTGGGTCTCACTTCTTCTTCGTGCAGATCAGCAACTGAGTTCGAAAGAACACATGTCTACGCTCAGCAAGCCCACCAAACCAAGAGGAAAAGCTAAGCTGACAGAAGAAGAGATGAAATACAAATATCAGAGGGTCAGGATGCCCGAATCACAGGCTGAGTGCAGTATGGATGTCAGAGACTCTGAATTGGGTCACATTGACATGGATGAGTTCTGGGTTAGGACTCAAAAAGTTACAAGAAGTCCATGGATGGACAAGTTAATAGGCAGTGCCCTGCACTTCGCCGGAGGAATCCCCGTCAGCGCTGTAAACAACGAATTCATGATGGTGATTGCGCAATGTTACAACAAGGACACAAGATGTGTCGAGAACAGTAAGGGCGAGGCAGTCATAAACCTCACTGCCCGTCACTTTGAGTTGATACTTGGCATCCCTCATCACCGGAACTACGTGGCTGTTAGCCAACGAGAATGCATCAAGGCCTGGGAAGACAACGAAGACCAGTGCATGCAGTTGATGAATGAGGTCTACCTAAAGAATAAGAAGGTGGTGACCCGGTGGCCTCAGACTATCCACCGAAGTGATTTCTCAGAGGAACTCAGTGATACTATCACTTTCCCGAGCGAGTCTTCGGCTTTCGATGCCCACTATTTCCATAAGTGGATCTTTGCGGTACACGGAGACAATGAATAAGAATTTGCCCGATCGGTGCTTTTCTTTGGGGTGAAATAATCAAGCAAGACCATCTCTCGAGCAGCTTACTGACAGCTTCGCCACAACAGGAGTGTTCCATATGAACTCCTATGTAGTCTATGCTGCAGCGTCAGCAAGGGATTATCCAGGGCTGAACCGAAGTGGAGTTTGGCCTCAGGCCAAGATATTTGATTACTATCCAGAGCTGAGGCTGGAGAATAGCATCCAACATTTTGTAAAAGTTAACGATGCATTCTTCTATCATGTCATCTGCCTACTGAGACCAAACATGACTCATAGCTGGACGACCAAGAACATAGTGGCAGTCCACAGAGAAATGGGGGGCCCTGTTCACCCAATTTCCCACGTTCACCTATCTAAGGGCTGCCAACTTTTTGGGAGAGCCAACCAGGCTACCAAGGTATGCTGGGCCTAAGTTGATTCTACTAGAACTGTCAAGGCAGCTGGTCACATACCATGAGAAGTGCCTCAAAAGAAAGAAGGGTGGAACTCCTTTCCCCCTCAAAGTGGGCCGATACACATGCTCCACCCACCATAAGGTGAAGGAAATGTTCGCAGAGCTGGAGCTACTCAACTTGAAGCATGACTTCCCAGCCAGGCCTACCTTCGACCCAAGAAGCTGCCTGCCAAAAGCGAAGCTCGATCCGATCCATGTCCCTCAAATTGAGGATATTTACATTGACGTTCTCCATGAGGTGGAACTCAGAAGAAAGGATCATTCACGCTTAGCATTGGAGGAAATCATCCAATACGGAGTGGCCATTGTCCCCGAAGGCTTCCAGACTACGGAAGATGAAGTAGATAAGGTGTATAATGACACAGATGGGGACAATTGGCCCTTCCCGACCATTGACAGAACAAGGCTCCTCAAACAATTGAGGAGAGGGTCAAGGAGACTATGCGGAGAACAGAGCATTGGTGCCGCATGAACGGACTAATCTACCTCGGGGTAGATTTCACAACTTCCCCTTTGGGCAACGCACCTCCAAGGTCAAAGAAGCAGCTGAAAGGCAAAGGTGCAGAAGGTGAACCTAGCACCATTCAGGAGGAAGCCCCTGAAAGTCCTCTTCCCTCAGAGCCAAAACAAGTCATAACTCTTGATGAGGAATTGACAGAGGATAGTCCTATACGCCCATCCACCCAGGATGTCGGCATCGCTACAACTTCAGAGGTCCCTTCTATCCCTTCTTCTTCTCTTCCTTCCCCTCCTCGAGTGACTCAAACGACCATCCATTTGGTCGTGTCCTCTGCCCCTTCTTCTACCCTTTCCCCTGCTTCTTCATCTATCTTCTCCTCCCTCGTTGATTTGTCTTCCTCTATTTCTTCCCTCATCTCCGAGCTCCCTTCCCTTCCTATGTCTTCTGCAGTTGCGGTTCCCCTTCCTCCCGTGGACATTTCTTCGGCTATTCTTTCCATGCCGCCGCCGCGTGTCTCCACGTTTTTCCCCTCTTCTACCGTTGCTGCCTCCCCCTCTGTCTCTGGTCCTTCTTCTATAGGACCAGCTTGGATCTCTCAGCAGCTGAGCCAACAAAAGAGGAAAGTCCCCATCACTCCGATGGACTTTTCGGTCATTCCGGCTAAAGGAGCAAAGAAGCACAAGCCGGTTACACGCTTCTCAAAGAGCGCTGCAGGTGAGAGAGTCATGGAAATAGCGTACCCCAACCCCCTCAAAGAGAAAGAAGATCTGTCTCCGACAGATTTCACCGTGACCCAAGTCACAATGGGGACATCCTCAGAAAGTCTCCAGGGGGAAGCTCTTTCCGCAGTTGATGCACTCTGCAAAAAGCTTCAGGAAACGAAAGAGGAGAAAAGGCTACTGAAGGAGCAGAACAAGTACCTGCTTCAAGCCTTACAGAAGATGGGGAGTGCACCTCCCACAACTGCCGCCGAGACTCCTGAGCTGCTCAGTCAGGAGAAGATCAATGAGTATTCAAAGATCGGCGAGCGGGTGGTATGGCAAGTTTCTACGCTTGGAGGAGCCAGATCCTCAAAGATAGTGAAAGAGTAATCGCCGAGTATATCAGTTTATATCTAAACATTGAGAAGGTGAATAAGGAACTCCAAGCATTAGCAGGTCCGATATCAGAAGAGTTAGAACATGCTAGACTCCAGCACAAAACCTTCCAACAAATGTTCGACTGTTCAGTCGAAGATCTGGTCAAGTTCGGAGTCTTCGGTCATCCAAGGGCCCTCAACAAAACTATGTCCACTCTGGACTATCAGATAGATCAGCTGGAATTTGTTTTAGAAAAGATAGACAAGGTAAAGGAAGAGGCCCTGGATGCAATGCATCAAATGGAGAAAATTGTCCTCGCCATGACTCCAGGGTTGCTCACTCCTTCCCTTACCTTGAGATCAGCTGATGACACTATCCGGATTTTCAAGGAGATAGCCTCTCAAGGGACAGGGCCAGAGGTCACGTTCGACACTGAATCTATCAACAACCTACTGGCCTGTAGAGACTTCATCGGGTTCCTTATCGAGGCGGAGAAAGATTATTCCAAACTCCCGGAAAAGCTCATAGACGAGCGGGAGACTTGCGAAGCAATCAGTGAACGGCACAAGGATCCATCACAAGATCAATTTGGGCCAATGATCAGCAAGTTTTTGGAATACCGCGCTCAGTTCCACATATCATCACCTGAGCAGCATCAGAAACAGGCAACCCCTTTTCGGCCGCAGGATGATGATGATGAGTAGCTTCTTCTTCTTCTTCTTCTTCTCTCTATTCTCCGACTTTCTTTTCGAAATGTCTAAAATGTGTTGGCACAAATGATGACATCATCCATGTTGCATCATGGGATGATGTCATCCACCAAGTTGTCAAAGTCAACATGACTTTTAGATATTTTGTAAATATCTTTGTAAATAAGTGGTTGGCTCCATTTTGCCTTCTCTCTCCCTCATTTTCTATAAATATGAGAATACTTGTTGTATTCGCGGGGGTGAACATTTTTTAGATAGAAATAGAAGTGAGGAGAGAAAGACTTTGAGCTTTCTTGTAACAGAAAAGAACAAATAATACAATTATTCAGACTTTGTGCTCAATAGCTGTGTTATACATTAGATCTTTCTTACGTTAGATCTGTATGTGTTTAATCTGTTGGATTCATATCTATTTTTCCGTCATTTGTTTATCAGTATTGCTTTGTTTATTTATGCAAGTAGGTTTGGCTCTGTTTACTACCAAACTAAAAACATAAATCTTCTGACCTTTCTGCTTTGGAATTCATTTCTTTTCTCCCTTCGGATCTGTTCTTTCTCTTCTCCCTCTTTCATTCCTTTCTTTTCGCAGCCTGGAACACTCTACTGGGATGAGATCCCAACCCCCGAAGGCAGAATCTATGAGACTTGCATAGGTTCCTGCTAGTAGAAATAGCAATAAACCAGTTTCGCTTTGCTGTCTCAAAGAGGGGCTAAGCCCTGCAACACTGTTGGCTCGTCTATCCATAGATCATCGTCGCGCGCATGCATTTTCGGACCAACGAAGGAAGCCGAGGACCCCAAAAACATGATTTTGGGCCTTGAATCAATCTATTTGCCGAGGACTTGAATATTGATGCATGTTATCAAAATTACCCCGGGAGGGTGAATTTTGGATAACTTGAGCTTTTGACGACTTCGGGGTCATCTGCCTGCTAGATGAATGATCAGTAGCCTGAAGCAATCCATTGGGCATGGAGTCATGAGTTATAACCTACAAACTGATCTGAACTTTGAAAACCTCCTCTCTGAGCCACTTGGAAACCTCATTGAAATGGAGTCGTTCTCACCAAAAAGCCATTGAAATGGACTATGCAAGAGCAAAACCAGCACCACAAAAACTATGTACAGAACTGAAAATCATACATGCTCCAAATGAAACATGCAGAGTGTGCACAAGCACTTCTTCTGCTGAAAGCAAACCTACCTACTCTACTCTAATTGGAAGCAAAGGCAAGCTAAACAAACCCTGCAATTGGTTGTGAGAAATAGCTTTCCTTTCTCAAAAGTGGCAACCATGCAATTGATTTGCGCGATCATGGCTGTTAGGATGAGTGGAAAATCAACAAGAAGTGGTCTTCCACCCAAATCATCAAGGTATCGGTGAAGGCAAATTCAATACCCCTTTTAGTTGCTCTCTGCTGCATTTGATTGAAGAGGTATGACAGGTGATCCTTGGTACTTTGTGGCTCACCCTCATGCTCGAAGCAAGCATGATTGGTTGTGACTTCTCCTTTAGCTCTAATGAAGCCAAATACGATTAGGCAAGGTCTGATCTATTTGATATGCCCATAGCTCTGATTTTCAACTCCAAAAATGGAGTTCTCTTATAGACCCTCTTGAATGGATGGTGTGGAAGAAATGGTGAAATTCCTCTGTCCTTTCTCTTCCTCCAATGAAGAACATGAAAGATTAAAATCTTCCAATCTTGGTTCCAAAGAGCTGCTATAGGATGCAAGCTGCTGCAAATGAATGTTCTCCTTCATGACAATAGACTCTTGTGTTTGGAATGTGGATGATGAAAGAGAGAATGGTGGAAACTCAACCGGCTCTTCTCCATCAAAACAGTCCTCCAAATCTGACAGATAAACTACCTCATGACTGTCCTGCTACAAATGCTCAACTTCCTCCATAGTGTCCTCTTGATCTGCAACTTGATCACCATGGTTTCTTTCACCCTCCAACATTGAGCTTGAGAGATCAAACTCCTCTTCAGTACTAGAACTTGAGAGAGGTGAAGTAGAAAGAAGAAGCGAAGGTTCTCCTGTAGCCTTTGCTGTGCTCAAAGCCCTTAGATCTCGCACTTTTCTCCTCCACAACTAGAATGTGCTCCTCTTATTTTGGATTTGGAGTAGCTTCTCCTTTCTCCAATGTTTGAAGACAATCTTGCTCTTGATTGAATTCTTCCTCCAAAGCATGAATTTTGTCAAGTCAAACTCTTGAATCTCTTTGCTCTCTAGAGGACAAGTTGGGACTGCAAGATCTTCTTCTTCTGCTGCAACAAAATCAGATCCACGACCACCATTTGTTCAACCTTAGCCTCTTTTGTAGGTTTAACCATCAAGGGATCTTTTTCATCCCAAATTTAAGAGCCCAACTCTTCGACTTTGAATTTCTTTATCTTTGTTTGGCTCTTCTTTCTCTGCTTTGTTTTTTCCTTGATGGCCGATTTTTGCAATTTCTTCTTCCCCACATGGAATTGGGAATGCAAGAGGAAGGATAGGTTGCAACTCAATTGATTTGGAAATTTTTGTGGTGGTGGAGGTAGAAAATCTTG
Source organism: Taxus wallichiana var. yunnanensis (assembly GCA_018340775.1). Classification (NCBI taxonomy): domain Eukaryota; kingdom Viridiplantae; phylum Streptophyta; class Pinopsida; order Cupressales; family Taxaceae; genus Taxus; species Taxus wallichiana. The sequence continues at coordinate 53,360,366 of CM031239.1, forward strand.
TTTCTTTGGAGGAGGGGGTATTTATTTTAGCTCTTGTGGAGGGGATGACTGTTCGGAAGGAAAAAGGAAAGAAGAATTGAGGTGTGGTGGAAGGCCCGAAAGGTGGAGACATGGGATCAACATTTGGGACAGCGAGAGGGGGAATTTAGAATTTGAAATTCCAAATGAGATGGTGTTGCTTGAGTAATGGGTAGAGAAAGACCAGATGATGGTGTAGAACTTACCCATTGAAAAGGTTGTTCAACAACAAGTGTATAGGCCTCTATTTCAGTTGTCCATTGTGCAAGTTGGGGGTGACATCTTTATCATGAAGTCCAGCTTCTCCTGAGGGCTGAAGTGTCTTGGAAAAGGGCCTCCCCATGGACAAGGAGTCTTTCAACCAATCCTGAAAGCTCTCATTTGAGCTGTTGCTCTGGACTGCACCATCTTTACCTCCATCTTTTGGATTTTCTCCAACGAGTGATCTGAAAACGTGATGTGTATTTTTATCACTTTATAAGTTTCCAAAGATCGTGATTTTCTTAACCAATTTTAAGTATTCTTGAATCCACAAATTGATTAAATTCTGATTATTTTGCATCCATAGAAGTGTGGAAAACTTGTATAGCAAATAAATAATCAGAAAAACTGAAAAGACTCAGATAACAAAAGAGATTGTTTACGGGGTTCGGAATTCCTACGTCCCCGGGTTCAGATTGAACCGATCCATTAATAATATTGAAATGCAAGTACAATAACTCTTAAAAACAATCAATAATGGATCAAAACCTGCAAATGAGCTGATCAATGTCCCCGAACTCTGAAAAATAGCAGAAATCGTCCCCAAGAACGATCCGTGGCTCCTACAGTGTTTTCACAATGTGATCTCCCTGCAACTATGTTAGAAAAACACCTACAAATGGAGATTTAAAAACATTCCATGAAAAAAAATCATATTTCTGAGATCAGATCTGAATTCTGAACATTTTTCATGTTTACACCAAGTCACAATTCGGACTAGAAGTGCATTGAAATTCGTGTTTTCCAACAGGTTGTCTTGAAGATCCCTGTTAAAATCTGCATTCAAAGCTTCCAAAAATAGGTTAAAAATCATCAAAAAGATCAAACCTTACATTTTGGAATCTTCTCAGAATTCTCTACATTTCATCTTTTTACTCACGAATGCTCAATCTGAGTGCACGGCCTTCAAAAATGGAGTTCTCTGCAATCTGGTCCTTAGGCTTCTTGCACAGACCTGTACCTCCTCCTATTCAAATAGAATATCACCCTATTTATATTGTTTGTGCGCCTCCTGGTCTGATGGCTGGGCGCTTATCTTTTTACTCGGCCCACCCGAGTTCCATTCCCCTCCTTAGCTGTTTGTTTATCCTTTTGGGATTATAATCCCACATTAGGCGCATGGAAACTAGGATATGGGTTCAAAATAGTAGGTGGGCGCGCATTTTGAGTGGCAAGGTAGCCACCTAAGCCTATGTAATAGGCGCTTGACTTGGGGGATGCGCATTGTTTGGTTTTAGTGCCCAATCCATAGGATCTATGCATGGATATCCTTAAATGGTGGACAGTTCAAACTAATGCGTGGGAAGTTTAGATATATGCGTGGCATTTGGAAATAAGGCGTAGAATATGAAAAGTGGTCTTATCAAGATCATATAATTTCTACCCAATTAATATAATGACATTCCAAATGAAATGTGGCAATAAAATACCACTTTTCGACCCTCGATAGGCAAATCGAGTGAATTCGACGAGTGGTGGCAAGCCACGTGGTGGCTTGTGGACCCACCACGTCGGCGATAATACCTTAGTCCACACGGCGGCCGGGCTCCCCTCCGTAATAAAAGTTGAGCCTCTTGTTCCCAAGCACCTTTATTTTTACGCTCGTTGAAGACCGGTGGTCGAAAACCAACAAACAACTCCCTTTTGCCTTTTCGCCACGTGTCGCAGTGCGATTGGTCCATTATTGACTAGTTGACTAGAGTTGACTTTCCGTTGACCGAACTTTGACCGGACATATCTAGAGCTCCCGATGTCCGTTTGTCGCGTTCTTACAGTCGTTGGAAAGCTCTCGAGATGATCTTCTGCACTAACACCATTTAGGGATGTTTAGGGAACGTTTTCAAAAATGATCCCCTGATCACACCTCCCCACTGAGAAAGGCTTTTTGTCCACAAAAAGTTGTGTATCAACCCACAAAAACATGCTATCTCTTCCTGCATTGCACAAACACATACAAGAACCCAAAATAACATTATAGGTTAAATAATTGCAAATAGTTGATTAGCTAGTCACATAACCGATCAGATAATAACACCCAATTAAGCTAGTGTTCAACTGAAACGCTGCAACCCTGTCAACTCTACGCACAACTGTGAACTACCATACCCCACTGTAATGCCATCACAAATAACTGACCAGATAATAACACCCATTCTATTACGGAAAGTTAGTGTTCAATCACACTTTGTGATACGGCCGATTACCAAAAATTACAATTCCATAACACATATCGAGTATCAAGAGACATCTAAATCGCCCACACATTTAGGCTAGTGCCCAATTGCCCATCTAAAGCTGTAACCCACCACCGCAAGTATTCACTATCAGAATATAATAGACTATCAACGCCCAAAAAAATCTATAGTCAACAACTGAATCAACATGAATATGCCAAAACACTGTATCGCCATCACAAATAATAAGTCAGATAATAACACCCATCTATAACAGAAGCTAGTGTTCAACTACACTTTGTGATTATGCTGATTACAACTGCAAGTTTCAAATTTAGACATGCTACTGATGCCTATCCCTGCATAGTGTTTTCAACAATGGAACTACCAACCAATCTGAGAAAACAAAACATGAGTATGATGAACCTATCACTCAAATCTTCTCTTCAGTTGTTTCCATTCATTTTCAAAGCTTAAATATCAACTTAGGAACAAATCCTTATCAATCAATAGGAATCCCTAAAATATAGCTCTGAAAAACAATTTGCTTGCCTACTATCAACAATTTACTGTAGTGCAAATATAAAGTTAAGGAGTGTTTTTCCCAACCAATCACTTGGGTTTTTCCGTTTTGGTTGTTTTACCTCCTCAGTACCACAATGAGTTTTAGTTAGGTTTAGCATGGTTGGTTTTACAATACTGTTCTTTTTAACAACTTTCCAATTTTGTTGTTTAGGAACAAACCAACAAACCTTAACATCATGACCATTCCTATTACAATGGGAACAAAATTTAACTTCCCTGTTTTTAGGAATCTTACCCATTTTACCATTCTTAGAACTCGTCTATGAGAATGATTCCCTGTTTAGGAGAGGTAACCTTCTTGCCATTTCTCGCCTTTCCTTGGTGAGATTGGTCTTTAAAGACTCCGCCTTATCATTCACAAAAGGCATTAACTTCTTAATCAAATTTTTCCTCTTCCAACAATATGCAATGAAATGATTAGTACCTTCACAAAATGTGCGAGGGAAAGCATATTTCTGCTACCAAAGCTATATTGTTCCAACTGAAAGAGTGTATTAGAAGTTTTAGGATTTGATTTTCCCTTAGTGCTATTTTTAGTGTAAGTGGAAGGAGGTGGAATCTGATTACCTCTTTTACCTGTTTTCTTACACCTTTCATTGTTCCTCCTGATGGCGGAATCCTGTAATTCTAGTGGTGTAGATCCTTGGCTGTTGGAAGCTTGTCTTCCTTCAGCTGCTTTGGAACTTTCTCCAATTTCCATTTTCCCACTAGAGTAACCCAAACCTGCAAACCGAGGCTGATCCTCTACCTGTATTGGGTTAGCATCACCTTGTCCATTTTTACCAAGGCCTATTCCATTAAATCCCATCTTAACCATTAGCTTAGACCCAATTCCCTTAGTGTGTTTTTCAAACTGACCCAAAGGAACATCTGAAACTAAATGAGAGGAAGAATTAAAATGTGAACAACTTACAGTGCATTCTTCTGTCATAGTACCTGCATCTGCTTTGGAAAGAATTTCGTTCTTGTGTTCACCTTGTTGCAGCTTTTCCAAGAGGGCATCCTTGGTCCTTATTTCTTCCTGTAACTCTTTAACAAAGCCCATCAACTTCTTGCTCTCTTCAAGCATCTTGTTGACATACTCCTCTTTCTTGGTTATAGAGGATTGTGGCTCAGATTTTAACCGCACGATTTCCTCTTCTAAGGAATAAAAATTAGCTCTCAAGAAAGAGTTTTCTTCTTGGAGTTGGCGGTTTATGGCTTCAAGCTCATCCAGTTGCTCTTGTTTGGATGACTTGCCCATGATTCCCTGTTCCTGCAAACACAACCTGTACTTCCAAAACTACACACTGCAAAAGAAGATTAACAAGCCCCAAAATGTCTGCACACTAAAAACTGAAATCAATACTGAAACTGAAGCCAAATTTTCAAACACAATTAGAAGCTAATCCGGCAATCTAACTGCTCTGATACCAAACTTGATCTGAAAACGTGATGTGTATTTTTATCACTTTATAAGTTTCCAAAGATCGTGATTTTCTTAACCAATTTTAAGTATTCTTGAATCCACAAATTGATTAAATTCTGATTATTTTGCATCCATAGAAGTGTGGAAAACTTGTATAGCAAATAAATAATTAGAAAAACTGAAAAGACTCAGATAACAAAAGAGATTGTTTACGGGGTTCGGAATTCCTACGTCCCCGGGTTCAGATTGAACCGATCCATTAATAATATTGAAATGCAAGTACAATAACTCTTACAAACAATCAATAATGAATCACAACCTGCAAATGAGCTGATCAATGTCCCCAGAACTCTGAAAAATAGCAGAAACTGTCCCAAGAATGATCCGTGGCTCCTACAGTGTTTTCACAATGTGATCTCCCTACAACTATGTTAGAAAAACACCTACAAATGGAGATTTAAAAACATTCCATGAAAACAAATCATATTTCTGAGATCAGATCTGAATTCTGAACACTTTTCATGTTTACACCAAGTCACAATTCGGACTAGAAGTGCATTGAAATTCGTGTTTTCCAACTGGCTGTCTTGAAGATCCCTGTTAAAATATGCATTCAAAGCTTCCAAAAACAGGTTAAAAATCATCAAAAAAGATCAAACCTTACATTGTTGGAATCATCTCAGAATTCTCTACATTTCATCTTTTTACTCCGAATGCCCAATCTGAGTGCACGGCCTTCAAAAATGGAGTTCTCTGCAATCTGGTCCTTAAGCTTCTTGCACAGACCTGTACCTCCTCCTATTCAAATAGAATATCACCCTATTTATATTGTTTGTGCGCCTCCTGGTCTGATGGCTGGGCGCTTATCTTTTTACTCGGCCCACCCGAGTTCCATTCCCCCTCCTTAGCTGTTTGTTTATCCTTTTGGGATTATAATCCCACATTAGGCGCATGGAAACTAGGATATGGGTTCAAAATAGAAGGTGGGCGCGCATTTTGAGTGGCAAGGTAGCCACCTAAGCCTATGTAATAGGCGCTTGACTTGGGGATGCGCATTGTTTGGTTTTAGCGCCCAATCCATAAGATCTATGCATGGATATCCTTAAATGGTGGACAGTTCAAACTAATGCGTGGGAAGTTTAGATATATGCGTGGCATTTGGAAATAAGGCGTAGAATATGAAAAGTGGTCTTATCAAGATCATATAATTTCGACCCAATTAATATAATGACATTCCAAATGAAATGTGGCAATAAAATACCACTTGTCGACCCTCGATAGGCAAATCAAGCGAATTCGATGAGTGGTGGCAAGCCACGTGGTGGCTTGTGGACCCACCACGTCGGCGATAATACCTTAGTCCACACGGCGGCCGGGCTCCCCTCCGTAATAAAAGTTGAGCCTCTTGTTCCCGAGCACCTTTATTTTTTTACGCTCGTCGAAGACCGGTGGTCGAAAACCAACAAACAACTCCCTTTTGCCTTTTCGCCACGTGTCGCAGTGCGATTGGTCCATTATTGACCAGTTGACTAGAGTTGACTTTCCGTTGACCGAACTTTGACCGACATATCTAGAGCTCCCGATGTCCGTTTGTCGCGTTCTTACAGTCGTTGGAAAGCTCTCGAGATGATATTCTGCACTGACACCATTTAGGGATGTTTAGGGAACATTTTCAAAAATGATCCCCGATCAAATAGACCAGCATCTTGCATCTGATTGTCTTCATTATAAACATACTCTTGCTCTTGGAAAGCTCCATAGCCAAACTGATTTTGGCATTGCTACTCATATGGGTATGCATGTTGATCTTGAATTTGCTCAAAATGCTGATTTGGAGGATTTAAAAAACATGTTGGAGGTGGGAAACATTGATCTTTGCTTTGTAAATGTGAGTTCCATGATGGAAATGAAGTCATGATTGCACAACTTCATGGAATGGAAAAGAATGAAAGAGATGGAAAGAAGCATGGATGAGAATGGATGAAAAACAGTGCAGTAACTTGAAATGGGTTCTGATCGGATGGAGTCACCGAGATGTGTTTGCAAGTGCCTCCAAAGGCTGAAATCTTCACAGGGGACACACCAACCTGCAAAGATGAAGTGGAAGACCTCTCGGTGTCCCACCCGCGTGCCCAAAACTGTTGATGCAAAATCACAGCACCTGGATGTTGATCGGTTTCTAAGTTGATCACTCTAGCATCCAGTGTGATTACACAACATTGAATCCTTTCTCCAAGTGTGGGACTTGCAAGAATGAGAAAGGAATCTCCGAGAAGGCTGGTTCCTCGCCTTACAAACTACCGCCACAAGCTATTCCGGTGCGAGGCAAGCTAATCTAAACCTAATCTAACCATGCCAAGGAGACAGAGAGAGAAAAGGGAAAAACAAAGAAAATCCTACACTAAAACAAAGTGATACACCGGAGAAGGAGAATGTTGAACATCTATCAAAACTGCCATGGAACAAAGAGAGGTGAGCAATGGGAAGGATGGACGAGATGCATCACGAGCCCAGGATAGATTTCACACTGAGAAAATGTCCCAAAACTCCATGAACACGGCTCCAAACCTATAATGAACATTCAAACTTGCACAAATACCTGCAATGAAGAGAGGCAAGAAGAAAACAAGTGAAAAACGAGCAAGGATGGATAGATGCATCACAAAACACATTTTTGTTGCTTTAGAATTTTACCTGCAGAACATCATTTCAATAGTAAAAGGCAAAACGCCATTACTGAGCAAGGGAGGAGGTTCAAACTCCATTTTCAACCACGGAGAAGAAAATAAGGGAGGGCGAGTCGAAAAGATGAACAACTTGTAATGTCCCCTTAGAAATGAGCCAAATCGCCTTTACTGATGCATGGGTCGAGCCCAGAGAGAGAAAACGTAGGAAAACATGCAAAAAATTTCAACCATTGACCAAAATGCATTCTTCATTAAAATCGGTGGTTGAAACATCACTTCGGCCATCTTTGAAGAAGAATCGACCCATTGCATTAAATCGGTTGTTGAAAGCGTCGATTAAGCCGTCTTGAAGAAGAATCAACCCATTTGCATTAAAATCGGTTATTGAAATGTCACTTCTAGCCATTACTACATGCGAGAGACATTTCTTGATTTTCTCTCTCCATATTGAACCAAAATTAGAGATTGACCATGGAATCTGCAGAGCATCTCATCAGCTTTCCATTGATATAAAGAACGTGCAAATCGAGCTCTGGATCACAAGTTATGGGGTCTAAAGTTTTAGGGCAAAAACGGCCCAAAAAACGGATATTTGAAATTTTCCCGCGCACTGCCACTTGGGTGACACGTGTCGGGTGCTGATTGGATGAGCAATTCTCTCTCCTCCACCTTTCCTGCGGGCTTTCCTTGAAGATTTTGACTTTTCTTACACTTCGGAAAATTTTCCATTTTTCCCCCGCGCCCCCGCCACTTGGGACACGTGGCGTGATCTGGTTGGAGGACAGTGCGCGGGGTCATCCTTGTCTTTTGATTTTTTTGCCAAAACTTTTGCTAAATTTTCTAAGTCCTCCCGAGCTCCGCACTTCCCACCTTAGGACACGTGGTGTTTCCCTGATTCGTTGGCGGCTTTTCCGGTTCTTGGCGTCCCTCACGTATTTTTGGCCGGATGTCCCAAACCGTTTGGGACAAATTTCTCGATCCGCCCAATTGGGCTTCCCTATCCCTCTTTGAGGTGAAGACACGTGGCACATTTCCATTCGCTCTCGGCTCTTCGGCGTCCTACGCGTACTCTTGTCCCAACTATCCCGGACTTCCTGGGACAAATACTTCCGAACCACCCGAAATGGACTGACTTGCGCCAAACCGGCTGATCCGCGTCTTCCGCGTACTTTTGGCCCGGATGTCCCAGACTGAGCGAAGCGAGACTTAGGCAAATTTTTCCCATTTTTCCGGCCGATTCGGCTTTTTGCGCCGTGCGTCCCGGTGTCCCAACTATCCCGGATGCCCCGCAGACCGCCTGGAGGCTTTTCGGCCGGTTCGCGCCCAGACGTCCCAACTGTCCCAAGTGCTACCTGGGCTAGGACTTAGCCAATTTTCTTCAATTTTTCTGCCCCAAGCCTAGTTTTCTACATTTCTTCCATTTTCTCGACCTGTTGGGATTCCTTCTTGGATGGGAGAGTTAGAAGGAAGCCGAGGGACCCCAAAAACATGATTTTGGGCCTTGAATCAATCTATTTGCCTGGGACTTGAATATTCTGATGCATGTTATCAAAATTACCCTGGGGGTGAATTTTGGATAACAGGATTCTTAAGGTATGGATGTCCGTTGAGTTTGACCAATGATAGAGGCACACATTTTTTGAATGAGACAATCAAAATTCTATTGGATGAGTTCATGATTGCACACCATAAAACTACACCATATCATCCTCAGACAAATGGGACTATTGAAGCTTTCAACAATATTTTGAGCTAGACATTGACAAAAAATTGTGATGTTGGAAGGAAAGATTGGGATGATAAAGTTTTTGTCATGCTTTGGGCGTATAGAACAACATACAAGTGGTTAAACAAGGCCACACCCTTTCAATTGGTGTTTGGCACAAAAGTAGTTCTTCCTATGGAATTCATGTTACCTTCTTTATGTATTGCACATGTAGGAGGTCTAGAAGATGAGAAATCATTAGAATAACAAATTGAAAATTTGATCAAGTTGGATGAGTGAGGAGCAATAGCATGATGGAGTCAGAAGCAAGAAAAGGCTAGACAGAAAGCATGGCATGATAGACACATTAGGGACAAAATGTTTGAAATTGGATAGATGGTGCTTCTTTATGAATCTAAGTTTCAGTGCATTGGTTGGGACCGTATGTTATCATTCACATACTTGAAACAAGTGATTTCCAGTTAGAGTTGCTTGATGGAATATGGTTACCCAGTTACTTTAACGAGGAGTAGGTTGAAGCCCTACTATAAATAAGTCTTCTTGGTGTTTGTAATAAGGTAGTGTTGCCATTTAGATTACATTTTCATTTATGTATTCTGTTAATGTATTTCCTTCTTTTTCGTTATGCTTTGTCATTTTACTCGGTGTTTTGTGTAATAAGTGTGTTTACACGCTGAAAGCTAATTACCATTTATAGAATTTTTATGCACAGAGGACTGCACATACCATTTTTGTGGGGTGGCTATTGAAAAATGGGTACACATAAAGGAACAAACCGTTACATGTGTTATTCAAGTTTGGAGAGTTTTGGAAAGAAGATTACTTCCAAACAAAGACCATAGATGGAGATAAACAAAGGAACAAGTATAACATGAGGTAAGAAGAGGCCATGGAGACTACCAAGGGAAGGCGTAGTGGTGAGGTACTCAGGTGCATGGAAGCGCGCTGAAGAGAAGTATGTGACAAGAGGGTAGGAAGGCACACTAGAAGGTTATAGCTTTGGCGCGAAGATGTACCACGTGGAAAGTATGGCGAGGTCAATTAATGAGAGGATTGTTGGTAGGTGAAGGAGTAATAAATGCACCAAATTTTTGAAAATCTATATAAGAACATGATGTGAGTTCATTTTTACTGTTGTGATCACAATAATTTGAATGAGCTAAGTGCGAATGAGCTGAGCGAAGAGTATTGAGGTGTGAAGAGTGTGAAACCAAACATGGAGAGTGGATTTGTGCACAAAAGAAGCTTACATCCCCATTGGTGAAGGGTTTGAGTGAAGCAGATGCATTGAGAAAGAGATAGGGCACGTGGTTTCAAACTAGGGCATGTAGATTCAATCTAGGGTTTTGAATTACTCACTACAGAGGACAGAAAGTTGATATTTTCATATGGCACCAAAGAAAGCACCTACCGTAGAGCCAAAGGAAAGAAGAAAGTAGAAACAAAAGTTGAAATTTCTCCCGAGAGTAATTCTCGAGATGCAGTATCTAGAAGGTGTGATAATTGGGCAAGAATTGGATTCCCATATCCGTAGCTGTAAGGTGAGTGATTATAACCACCGTACTTCTAATAACAAGAAAGAATTAGACACGTTATTGAGTACAAAGACTAATAAGCACATGGCGGAAGATATGCCAGTATATGATGACGCTGGGAGAAACTATTAAAATAGGTGGGAGTCTATCAGTTGTATGAGCTCCCATATTTTGGCAAGTATGAACCTCTATACCATTGGCTTATGAGAAAATTCCATGAGGACTTCTTCTATTTTTTCGGACGAAGGGTAAGGATTACAATAACCCTGATTTCGACATTGACATGATTAAAAGGCATAGGGGTAGACCTGGCTAGTGACCTAACTGATAAAGCAGCAATCATGGAGACACGAGAAGGAGTTGGGGTACACAAAGGGTTAGTGCATTATGGAAATTGACAAATTGAATAAGTACCCAGTGGTACAAGAAGTTACACATCTAGTGACCAAGTTGAATGATCAGGAGAGATGGTCGTAGGTGAATACAATGTGGCTCCATGTCGTGAGGAAGATGTCTCAGGGAATAGTCTATAACATAGCAGGCTACATTACAGAAACCATCATCGAGGAAGCATGCACAGGTGATAAAATCAGTTTTGGCACTATCTTTTTGTCTCTTGTATTTATGGAAATTAGAGTGCCCAATGGGCCAAAGAACAAGATTTGGGAATATCCCATGGAAAACAAGTCCCTAGCAAAAGATTTGACAAGTATTTATGTGAAGGGTCCATGAGTGGGTTATTTAAGAAAAGGGCGGAGATGTGGTATGATCGACTCCATGTGACATTTGAAGAGGAGTGGCACATCCCCAAGGAGCTACCTATGGTATTTGGCAAGGTAGTACAGGTTCGTGGTGTACCAAAGACTTACGCATCATGTAGTTTCTTTATGAGGATGCGACATCAAGCCCATGGTGAAAATTCCATATGCCTTCATAGCGCACTACGTCCAAGCATCAATCCACCATTTTAATTATATGTGCCACCTAAATTTTATTGTAGACAAGGTAGAAGACGTGACTACCACACTATATGAGGAAGACATGTCTATCTGGGAATGACTTTTATGTTGAGAGGCTCATTTCAAATGTTCTAAACATGAAGCTTGTAACCTTGGCAATTGGGGACATTGGAGCAGCACTCGTATACCTTAAGCTTAAGCCCAAGCTGGAGAATAACAAATATGTGAAGAATGAGTTTGCACTCCCAAGGCCACCTAAGGTAAAGCATACAAAGGGAGAACGTGCAAGTCCCAAAGCTCACGGAAGCTATAGAGGTAGATGATGAGGAAGAAGAGCCGGAAGATAGTGGTGGCCTAGAACATAGAGGCCAGAGATAGCCCACAGATAGAATGGAGACTGAGCGTGCAAGTACCCCACCTCAGGCAAAAGAAGAAGAAGAGGACTTGGAAGTAGTCTAAGGAGAGATTCATTTCAAGAGGGTGTTCAGAAGAACAAGGACACGAGACACGAGAAATCCTCAATCTATTAATAGGTCACCACGAATATCTCCTTAAAAAGAGACAACTGAGAGGAAAAATAGGAATTTAAAGTTGAATGAGGAGGCTGAGGAGTTTGTAGAGAGTGCGCCTGGATCCCCTATATAGCCAGAAGAAGTGGAAGAACCCAGGGATGGAGATATAAAAGATAAAGAGGCAAGAGAACCAAAACATGATACCACTCTGAACATAAAAGATCTAGCTCCAAACCTTGGTGCTCAGGTACCTAAGGGGCCAAGAACAAAGCACAAAAGTGGGGAATATAATGTTTCGCATATGGGCTATGATGAGGACACATGTAAAATTGTTTGCGTGATTCTAGAATACAATGGGCCTCAAGGAGTTGTATGGATGGGAGTTTATGGACCCAAACATGGCAACCACATGCACCAGGAAACAATTGTCCTAGTCGATGCAAACTCACATGGATGAGCCCAATTTTGATGTATGTGAAGAGTCCTGTGTATCAAGAAGAATGAAGAAGGCGCCGTAAAATAGGCACATAACTATAAATCCCACTCTCATGTCTGATGAGTAGGTAAGTAATGCCTTGGTAAAAGTATCTACAGAGGTGGTGTGGAGGAACATAGATAAGGCTGCCACTATTAGAGCACTACGAGAAGAAAACAAGGCCAAAGATGCCAAAATAGCATGTCTAAAAGGAGAGAAGGACCTAGAGCAAAAGAAGAATGGGGTCCTCATTAACATGGTAGAGGAGATCGGTGATCATGTCCTGAAAGGCAAGACCACACTTGGAGTCCAAGGTACCCAAAAGGTTCCCTTCAACTATGCATTATGTGTGTACCTTAGTTGATTTTGTGCTTGAGGATGGACCAATTCAAATGTCAATGCCAAAGGACCCTGAACAAGAAGTGGAGAGAGCAAGGGCCTCAGTAGTTAGAAAGATTTCATCTTATGAAGCCTTGTTCCAGACTTTACAGGAAGAGCTGAAGAAAGTAGACCAGGACATTGAATATTTGTGTAGCTCCAGAAGCAATAATCAGAATTAGGACAATGGTAGAAAATAATGAAGTCCTAAAGGAAATGAAGGATGAAACTTTGGGGTGCGCAGAGATATTAGCACTAGTCAAGCAAAAGTGTGAGGCACTTGCAGCAGCCCAAGACCCACATAAAGAAAGGTTGGATGAAATTGGGAAGCTTATAGCATAGAATATGGATCTTTTGGAAGGAAGGGTAATTGCAATGTCCAACATTGTTCTAGTATTACAGAATGAGAAGGAAGAGATTTCACAAGAGGAGTTAGATTCTATTACATCGGATATTCCAGAAAAGGCAGAAGTCGCGCTAAGTGATTGGCAAACTTTAGAGGTTGAAATCAAAGAAGAATATCCGGAGTTAATTCTTCCAGTTGAAATAGAGGACGTTGCAAGGTGAAATTTCATTCTTTGAACAATAATTCTTTAATTTCCTTTCATTCCCATTCTTTATTCTTTGAAGTATCAAAAGGAAACCATTACCGGGTGGAAATGCAATTTAGTGTGGGGTAATGTTGAGTAGACAAAGTATGACACTAAGAAGAAGGTGCGAGAGAAAATTTGCACGCGGTACCAAGAAAGATTTGAAGGTGTGGAAGGATAAGGAAGGAAATGCTCTTAAAAGACGAGAATGAATTTGGACTTAGCCATTTTCATGGTTATGGGCTATTTTGGAGATAGCGTGCGGGGCACACAACCAAATGGAAACTTGTGCGGTACGCAAATGCTATTTTTGGAAGAATGTCTACTAAGTGCTTTGCATGAGTTTGAGTTAATAATAGGATTACCACTTTGTCGCTTAACTAGAAGAGATCTATTATTAGTGCACTTACATGTGTGTCTATTATTATAAAGGCACATGGCTATTTTCAGCATGCAACCTATTTTGGGAATTATGTAAGCGGTGAAGGGAAAGTCCCCACCCTTATAAATATGTAGTAATTTGTGTAGGTTAAGAGAGGACTATGTATGAGCTATTGTGAAGTTATTTTGTCAAATCTGATGCGTGCATGAATTTATGGTACTACTTATTGTAAGAAGCTTCTATGTCCATTTTGCTTTTTAATATAATGGAATATATCGGATGAATAATGGATTCAAATGTGACTGTAACTAGTTATTGCATGGATAATTTCATTATGTTTATTTTTTTATCCATGATTCTTTGAGATCTATATCTATAATATGTTATGTGGAAAGTGTATATTGTTTATGGATATGAATGCATTAATCCTTCATCATGTTCGCATTTTATGCGCAGCGAGTATAAGGAGGGGCATGGTACCTTTGCGCACTTTGGGCGGCGCTCGATCTAGGTTGAGTGATGTACCATCACCCTTGGGTTATTCTTGGTAAGTTCTAAATTCCCACATAATCATTTCGATGTCAACACTTCAATTTTAATAGGGAGGGAACCATCCAAAGCATTACCAAGGAGTGAAACTTGGTGCCACATCTTCCTTATGCTTCTATTAGATTGAGTAAAGGAATGATTCCATTAGTTACACCACAACCTTCCTCTAGAACTTTGGAAAACAAGTGGTGCATGTTCAAAAGAAAGATGACTATGTTCTTATCAAATAATTCTAATGGGTTTCTACACTTTTAGACTATTATCCATTTGATCCTTAGTTATAATCTACGACGGTTGGACTCAAACATAGACTCAAACTCAATTAATCTCATGTTATTAGAGGATCTCAAATTTGGGATCGTATGCATTAGCTTAAGAGGGGATGGTGACTTGAAATATTTCTTAAAATCCCTCCATGCCAAAATAGCAAAAGAATATATTAAGGTTATTTAAATAGCTCATACCCGACTTACCAACTTATTGAATTGTTCCTTAACTTTTGTAGAAAACTAAAACATGGTTTTCCAAACTCTTCAAAAATGTCTTGATGTTATTTCTTTAAATATTTCACTTATGAATGGGCTTTAATGTGACCCCCACACTAGATGAGATTTTTAAGGCTCTACTGATGCATCATTGCACTATGTATTGATGGTTTCACCTATCAATTTTCAAGGCCATGTGGAGTTTTGATGGCCTTGATTTATTAAAAGTCTTTAAAGAAGTGTTAAACATCAAATCCTTAAGCAAAATTATTATTAAATGAAATATCAAACTCACACTTAATGTAGATGACCTATAAATCATTACTAATTGCCATCATATCACCCTTACGGATGTATTATATAAAATTATATCCTAGACTTTCTTACCGTTTACATTATCTATATTCTTATTGTAATTATCATGCTTGAGTAAACTAGTGTTATCAAAGGGAGATATGTTTTTATAACATTAGTGCCATTTGGGAAGGCATCACGATGGGCCTTTGCATCTCAATAATGAACTACCTTTCTTAAGATGGATTTTGGAAAAGCTTATGACAACATCAAATGGCACATCATTCACGCCATGCTTGAAGCTCTTGGCTTTGATGATTTTTTCCTTTGAGTGGTGCTTACTCTCTTCTTTGATGTCTCATTCTATCTAACTCATCAATGGTTAGGTATTTGATATATTTATCCTTTTTCTCAATCTAACAAGGTTGTCCACTTACTCTTGCTCTTAGTTTTGGAAATCGAATCCTTTGGGTCTTTGCTTGCTCACCAAGATGAACATGGGTTGTCCTCTAAGACCGGTCCTCACATGTCATTTGTTGGGCCCCTGGAATATTGGCCAAGTATGAAGGTGCGTGGGCGTGTGGGATCCTAGTTATAGAAGGGTGCGCAAGGAAAAAGTGCATAGGAGGAAGAGTTAATAAGGCACATGGTTCACGCGGCACGTGAAAGGAGGTTCGGGACTTAGCCAATTTATGTAACAAAGGAAGAACACGTGAAAAGCATGATCGGTTGTGTGTGGATAAGATGTCGGCTGCAACAGTGGCTCGGAAAGAGCATGCCAACGATGGAATCTTCTCGAAGATCATCATGAGATGGAGTGGAGAGTTCAGGCCTGAAGGAACATGCTCGCTTGGAGGACCACATTCGACACTTGGCGATGGATCTGAGGGCGTGGCAAGGTGAGTTGGTAGCACGGGAAGGTGATAAATACAAGTTCTTGTAGTGGGAAAAGATATACACGAATGAGACCGAGATAACATACAAATGGGGATTTAGAGATAGAGGAAGATATATACACAGATAGAGAGATAACATGGGTGAAGCTCTGTAGGATTGTTGCAAGTGGAAATTTGATGTAGAAAGGAATGTACTAGGCTTAGTATTGTAATTTCTTTTTCTTTTGGCATAGTTATACAAGCCTAGTGACGTGCATGACCGCAATCTTCCCTCTATGGCTCTTTGTAATGAAATAATGAATACTGATGAGGTTACACATTGCAAATAAACATGGATATCAATAGCTTTAATGTATATTTCATTCATAGGAGTTCTCTTTCCTTGCATGTTATGAATGAATGATTGTATCTTTCTTTACATTAGAATATATGTTATGGAGTCTGTTAAAACATCCATTCAAAGAAGCCACAAGGATCTAGAGGTTGTTACTGAGCCCTATGATTCTTGTATGTCTAAAATTCTTTCCTGAATACTCTTACACTGATCATAGATAAATGCTTCCCACTAAAACTCACATAAAAGAGAGACTCAACACCCGCGTGTGCCTCAGTTGAGTGCTCAGATTCTGCTGGGTGATAGGCTAACGTGCATGGGATTCCTTCCTTTTATAGTGGGAGTAAAATTGACTACATATTGGTTCCGTTATCGGACCTCTTTTCGAAGTTGTAGTGGGATATAGCATGCATCATGATCTATGTAAAGAGTAATGACGGATCGGTTAACATTGGAAGATATTGAATCATGGTTTAAGAGCACAGAGGATGAATTTGTTCAGAGATTCAGCATTGGACCTGAGTTTAATACACGTAGATGGGTAGAAGATAATCTCTACCATGATCTATATGAGACTTTTTTCTGCTGCTTCCTAGTAGAGTTATATGGATGGCTTTCAGCCTATGCATCTAGATCAAGTTGGCATTATGGATCATGGATATGGACCGAAGAAGACTACCAAAGGTTACAGGATGTAGATCTGACGTGGACCCGTGCTATAGATCACTGGTGGGGAGGAGTACTAGCTAGCTACACTCTGGAATACGCCATTTCCACGTATTCTTGCCCAGAGATTGTTGAGTTTGAGTTTCTACGAGAACCTAGAGGAACATTTCTACATGTTATTCCTCTAGCTATGAAGATATTGATGGTTACCATGAGTTTAGAGGCACTCCCAATGGTTGGCTAAGCCATTCTGAGTGTTGGGTAAGGAAGCTCGGGTGGAGGAATATGACAGATGATACAACGAAAGGAGAGGGAAGAAATATGGCTCAAGTATGGTGAAGCGTGTGAAAGGGAGATTACTAGATGACGTGAAGTTGTTAGTGTGATGGATCTATGGAGATAGACATTGCGGGAAGGAGTTGAGGTTCATGCGAAGACGTGGAACCTAAGCGGTCTGTCTACCCCATATTGGCAAGCGTATGAGGGAGACCCCTTCGACTTCTGGTGAGAGTTTGTCACATGGAGAAAGGAGAGTCATTGGCACATATCTGAACCCACCCGGTGACGAGCCCGGCGCTTGGTTTTCCCGATCCAGGAGGAAGTATTGACCCAATTGAAACCAGTGGAAGAGATAGATCTACACCTAGGAGGTATAATTTTTCAGTTCCTTCTTCTATGGCTGCACATATTCCAGTATTTGGAGGAGTTTTTAGACAAGGGGCAAGTGTACAAGCTTTTGGTCTCGCATCAGGGAGTGGCGCGGGACAAAGTAGCGGTAGTGGGGCACTATCACAGACCATTGGCACATAGTTCAGTGGGACCGTGGGGGTGCTTGGCATAGCTCCTACAGGCCCTATTAGACCCAGTGGTTTTGGTGGATCTAGTGGCTCTAGAGGTACAGGACCTGGTGGACCTAGTGGATCAAGCGGTGGAGGAAACACCGGAGGGAACCAAGGCTCTGGTTCAGGACAAGGACCCCAGCCACCACCTCAGGTATTCTTTGAAATGTCTTTGCATTTACCAGATTACATGGGCATTGAGGATGCTACAGAACATGTTCACAAGTGTGAACTGTTATGGCGCGCAAAAGGTATCACAACCCCAGAACAAAAGGCTAGTCAATTTGTAACCACATTGCAAGGGCGCACGCATAGCTAGTATAGAAAGTATGACCCTCATCAAATGGTGGTGGATTACACTACCTTAAAGAATGCATTTCTGGCAGAGTTCCACATTCCTATGTTCAAGCAAAAAAGCATTAGCGCTTTGAAGGAGATACTGACAAGGAATGGTAGAGAGTGTGCTTGGAGTATGATGCGCACTTTAAGACTCTCTTGTTTAAATTATCGTACATGATATACATCCTTCTCAAAGATGCATAGTGGTTTTTTGGAGGATTGATCACCCCTTTTAGAAGGGCCTTGTCTCATAAAACTTTTACAGATCTGCGTGAAGCATTGGAGGCTACCTTGCACGCGAAGTTGTTGGTAGTATTGATATTGGCGTTAGCCCATTCTTAGAGGCTCAAATTGTTGTTATGGCTAAGAAATGGAAAAGTTATCTCGTGAACTCATCCATGAGACTTGTAGTGATTTGTGGTGCACATATTGTGAGATAGAGGGCACACTAAGGACAATTTCCCCAGGAGGACGGCCAGTGATGCTACTTTGTGACATTAGACTATGAAATCTGTCATGGGGACCATGATGCAAGTAGATGTCCCTTGTTGTAGCGCGTGATCAGGAAGAATGTATCTTGTTATTGTAAGATTTACACCTCCACAACCCATGATACTAAAGACTGTAGGCTCATTGATCAGATACATGAGGCCATTGATCATGGGGTGCCCCAAACCAGCATTGTTAGTGGTTCTAAAAATGATGATCGCCGTTATGAGGAGCACACAGATGAAGGCACACGTGGAAGAGGTTTTTGAGGAGGATTTCGTGGATGAGGTAACCGCGGAGGAAGGAGTGAGTTCCCACGAGGAACATGTTTTAACGTGGATCTACATAACATTACAACTATGAGTGCCTAAACTTGTTATAGTGTTCATGGTGCGGTAAGAAGCATAAGTATGAGGAGTGCTCAGAATTATTTGAGCATATGAATCAGCAACACCGGAAGGACAAAGGTGATGCAATGGTGAGCATTAAGAAAGAAGACATACAGTGGATGCCTCGAGTAACACGGGATGAAGGTTTGGAGCCTGTCTTGTTAACAATAAGGGTAGAAGTCACACGCATAAGGGAGATATCAAGACAGAAGAACCTGGTTTCAAGGGAAGAGGTCATTTATGGAAAGTATCCAGGACCCCATGCGTCAAAGGAGATATATCAGGACACCATGGACGTTATTCGAAGCTTGCAAGGGGAGATCCAGTGTCTAAAGGAGCAATCTAGAAAGGAGAAAAAAGGAAGGAGATTCGAGGTGCAAAAGGATGACCTAGATGAGGTCAAAGAGGTGTGTAAAATGCTAAGGTAGGAGAACATCATTCCTTTGCTAGGATCTTGGTTGAGAGAGAAGGTACCATGCATCTAGAGAAGAGCGTGAGAGACAGGTCTTGCACGTGAACCTTCCCCCTCACAGCCTCGACTATGACAAGGAGATTACATTAAATGCAATTGTAGATGGATGGCTCCTCAGCAATATACTCATTGACACTGGCGCAGAGGTTAATGTTTTGACTTTGGATGCATGACATCAGATGGGGAGACCTGCATTACAACCATCTTCAAATGTGTTGTATATGGCAAACAAAACTAAGGCAATTCCCATCGGTGTCTTGAAGGATGCAGCTATTACTATTCAGGGAGCCAAGTTTACTAGGGACTTCGAAGTCTTGGTGCTCACCGAGGTGGACAATTTCCCAGCATTACTTGGGTGCCCTTGGTGTTACAAGAACAATGCAGACCTTTGGTTCAACAAAGGGTACATCAATTTCAAGAACAAAGAGGAGCGGGTCATTATACCCCTGGTTGATGGGAAGTCAGTGCCCTACATTGAACCGTTGGGAGAAGAAGTTCTGGACAAGATTTATGTGCGCTCAATCAGAGACCCTAAGATGGTACACCCTATTAATAGGGTTATCCAGTTTGAAGATGCTCAGTCAATGAGTGATACCACCAGTCTAGCATGTGACAATTGGGCACATGGGACTTACGAATTAATGGGACAGAAATTGAGAGGATTGGTGACCAAGGTAACAAAGGTGTGCATGGTTTGGTGCCTTGGAGGAAAAGAACTACCCAAGTACTCAGGAGGAGCCTTCCTTGAGATCTTTCTACAGGAGATAGAAGCTCAGTGGAAGAATGAGAAGGAACGGAGGGAGATGTTGAGTTACGTTTTCTCGGCACAGTAGCTCGTTGGTGGGCCACACATCAGGAGAGCCTTTTAGAGTGGTGCGAGGTAAGAATTACTCTCTCTGTTAGATTTTCTAGAAGTAATATACCCACCATCATCAAGGAGTACCATGGGAAGGAGCCCGCCTCTTTCCATATCTAGGAGTGTGAATGGGTCTAGAGAGAAGGCACGAAGCCTTACCACCATCCCTCTAGGTGCACAAGTTGTATTCTACACTTTGTAGGGTTGTGCGCATGCATGGTACATTCATTCGAGAGACACACCGCCAGACAAGGAATTGGCAAGATCTCGCGGCTAATCTTATTCAAGCCTTGAATATCGAGTACCAAACCATTGGTTGATAAGGCCTTACAAAGTATCAGTGCCTTACCATGGGGGATAGTGCGAGCGGAAGATAGGTTGTTGGAACTACTAAGTGAACCAGATTAGAGGCACGCTTGAAGAGATTGAAGAAACAAAGAGTTACAGGCTTGAACGCGCGTGTTTGGAAAAGGAGAAGGGAAAGTTAGTATATGTGATCGATGGAGAGGAATCAGAAATTTTAGATGTTAGCCATTACTGTAAAGATGCGCGAAGTAGTGGATAGTGTAGATGCTCACGCGTGCTTACCATGAGCCATTAAAGACAAAGAAAGTTAACATCGGTTTAAGAGAAGAACCTAAGGAATCTATTATTGGAGATTATTGGACAAAGAAGGAAGTATCAAAGATCATTGATCTATTGCACAAATTCGAGGATTTATTCCCACGTGTGTACCATGAGCTAAAATGTGTTCACCATTCCATGGGGGAGATGAGGATAAAAATGAAGGAAGGTGCGCACCCGGTTAGAAAAAGGCCCTACCGGATGAATCCCAACTTATTTGTGAAGGTTAAGGAGGAAATAGACAAGATGATAGCTTCTGGGATCATTGAGGTAGTGGAAGAATCAGAATGGATAAGTTCGATGGTATTCAACATCAAGAAGGATGGGTGGATTAGAATTTGTGTGGATTATAGGGAATTGAATGCAGTTAGTGTCATGGATCCATTTCTAACCCCCTTCACTGAAGAAATTTTGGAAGGAGTCGTTGGGAACAAAATCTATTCCTTTAGGGATGGATTTTCAGGATACCACCAAGTCTGTATTGCAAAGGAGGACTAGGAGAAGAAAACTTTCACCACCGAGTGGGAAGTTTTGCATATACGGTCATGCCCTTTAGGTTGAAGAATGTGCCTGTAGTCTTTTCGCGCATAGAGGTGCAAGCATTCCAGGACTTCATTCATAAGTTTCTCCAGTTTATTTGGATCATTGGAGAGTATATGGTCCAGTTAAGGACCACTTTGTGACAACTTGAGATTAATGTTTGAAAGGTGTAGGTAGTTGAGGATATCCCTTAACATTAAGAAGTGTGTGTTTGCTACACCCTTTGGGACTTTATTGGGGCATATCATATGTAAGGAGGGATTGCTGGTAGATCCCACTAAAGTTACAGTTATTGTGGGGTTAAGGAGCCTCTTGGCTAGAGCGCGATGCGTGGATTCCTTGGGCATACGGGTATTACAAAAATTCATTAAGGGGTATGCCAAGATCGTCGTGCCCTTAGAAGGGCTACTTAGACACAAACGTACCTTCCATTGGGGAAAGGCGCAGTAGAGCCCGCATTTGATACATTAAAAGATAGGCTTATTACCACACCTATTTTATGATTTCCCTCTTGGGACAAGCCCTTCCATGTCCATGTAGATGCCTCAGGAACCACCATTAGAGTAGTACTTGCACAAATAGGTGAGGGGAATATTCATCATCCTTTCTTTTTGCGGCGAAGTTAACACCAAAGCAGAGCATAATTATACCACAACCGAGTGTGAGGTATTGTTAATGATCTATGCACTTTTCAAATTTAGACAGTATCTGCTGGCAACACCCTTTGTATTCTACACCGACCATATGGCATTAAAGTATTTAGTGAACAAGCCCGTTCTTCAAGGCGCATATGTCGATGGGTGTTGTTGTTTCAAGATTTTGAATTCACTGTTGTAGTGAAGCCCGGAAAAAGCAATTGTGGACCTGATCATCTGTCAAGAATTGATTCTAGGAGGATGCGTAAAGTATTGAGGAAGCAATGACAAACACGTAAATGTTTAGATTACGGTATGCGCCCTCGTTCGAAGAGATTGTTGTATTTTTAAAAGAAGGTGTGGCACCAGATGGAATGAAGGCATTGGAAAAGAAGTAGTTGGCCATACGCACCACGCCCTACATGTTGATTAGTGGAGATTTATACAAATTGGGATGTGATGAAGTTTTGCGCAGATGTGTGTTAGAGCATGAGCACCTGGCCATCATGGAGGAAGCACACAGAGGAAGTGCGGGTGGGCATTATGTAGGTGATGCCACCATGCGTAAAATATTAATGGCAGGTTTATGGTGGGAAACCTTGTACAGATATTGTAGGGATTATTGTAAAGCATGTGACCACTATCAATGCATTGGAAACCAGGAAGGAGGGATGAAATGCCTTTGCATCCTATTCCTAGCGTGGAGCCTTTTGAAAAGTGGGTGATAGACTTTGTAGGACCTATTGCACCGGTAGTGCGTAGGACTGGGTCATGTTATGTCATCACTTGCATGGATTATCTCACAAGGTGGGCGGAAGGAGCCCCAACTAAAGATTGCATGGCAACAATAGTGGCAAGGTTCCTATAGGATAACATTATCACAAGGTATGGATGCCCTTTGAGTTTGACCGGTGATAGGCGTATGCATTTTCCGAATGAGACCGTGAGGATCCTGCTTATCCCGAGTTCATGATGGCTCATCATAAGACTACGCCCTATCACCCACAAGAAAATGGAACCCATGAAGCATTCAACAAAATACTGATTCATACCTTGACCAAAATCTATGATGTTGGAAGATAGGATTGGGATGATAAGGTATCGTAGTTTTATGGGCTTACAGGACTATGTATAAAAGACTAAATAAAGCCACACCTTTTCAATTGGTGTTTGGCATGGAAGTTGTTTTTCCAGTTGAATTTATGTTACCTTCTCTGAAATAGCGTGTATAGGAGGATTAGCCGATGAGCAAGCGTTGGAAGAAAGAATTGATGAACTAATGAAACTAGATGAGAGACGATCACTTGCCCATTGGAGCCAAATAGTGGAAAAGGTAAAGCAAAAGGCTTGGCATGATTGCCATATTAGAAACAAGAAGTTTGAGGTTGGGTAGATGGTGTTACTATATGATTCCAAGTTTTTGCGCCACCCTGGAAAGTTGAAAGTCCATTGGTTGGGTCCCTACAAAATCTTGTACATCCTTGATTTGGGCACGTGTCGATTCTGGCTTACTGGATGGGACGAAGTTTCTGGACACTTCAATGGTAGTCGGCTGAAGCCCTACCATAAATAAGTCTTCTTGGTGTTTGTAAATAAGGTAGTTTTGCCGCTTAGTTTAGAATTTTCCTTTATGTATTTTCCCTTTCTTGTGTTTCCATTTTACGTTGTTGTTTGCTTTGTGCCTTGGTACCGGTAACCCTATTGCTATTTTTGAGAATTTATGAGTGCACAGAGGACTGCACATCATTTAAGTGTGGGGTGGAGAAAAGTGAAGGAGAAAATTGAAGAAGCGCATGATTAAAAGTACCAAGGAAGTTTTGTTGAAGAGCCTTGTTGAGTAGCCTGGTTGAAATAGAGATGAAGAGAAAAGATAGAATGGTTAGTGCCAGGATAAATCTACTTATAGATCCCACGTACAAAGGAAAAGGAAGTGCAGTTAAAGCAACATGAGGTAGGCAAAAGCAAGAATCTAGATAGAAGAAGTTCCTTCGGCGCGTGTTGAGCATGCGTAAGAGTCTCCTTTCACGTTGGTTTGCGCGCCAGAAGGTTGGAGGCGTTTTCATGCAGGAAGTGCGCATGAGTTAAAGAGGGTTTTTGCACATGAAGGGCATGTGAGTGAAGGTGTTGAAGGTGGGCTTTATTTTAAAAAGCTACATTAAATGAACAAAGTATGGGGGTAGGTAGAGTAGTGTTTAATGACCAAAAAGGAAAAACTATAAATAGAGGGTTGGGGCACTCTCGTTTTACTTTGCAAAACGAACGATTGGAGATATAGCGAGTATTATAAACTAGGGTTTTTCAGATTTGATCAAGTGGAAGATCTGTGTGGTTAAAAACGTGAAGAGCATGTTTGAGATTGTGAACTAGAAGGAAGGAATTACACGGGCATGGAAAGAAGTAAAAAGATGGTCTTGTGAAGAATTTATCAAAGTTAGGGTTCAGCAAACTAGGGCACGGGTTTAGAAGAATTGTATCACGGATCTGAGATTGAAGGTTGGGAGAAGGAAAGTAGAGTAACAAGGAGAGGATTGGAGTGATAAAATTACCTCGACCATGGCACCCAAGAAAGGAAAGGGCAAATCTATGGCTAAACAACTAGAACCTGAGGTAGATACAAATGAAGAAAGGTATGCAGAGATGCAGTACCCAAACAGAGTGATGATGGGGAAGGAATGGGAATCCCATTTGAGAAGCATACCGGTCAGTGACTATAATCACCGCACTAACACTATAGAGAAAGAAATGGCATTAGAGTTGGTACGCCCAACCAACAAACGAACACCTGAAGGTTTTCCTATCTACAATGATGATGTAAAGGTCAAGTTGGCAAAGGTAGGGTTACTGCAACTCTATGAGTTGCCTTATTTTGGGAAGGTGGATCACTTGTACCAATGGTTGATGTCTTGGGTGCACGAGGACTACTTCCACTTTGTTGGGCACAAGATGTGCATGACTCCCCAGTTGATTTCACAGTTTACATGCCTCATATGCAAGCGAGATAGCCTGGAAGATGACCTTGGCGACGAGGAGGAAGATTTGAAAGACAAGGAACCTTTGGAACCTCATGTATTTAGTGTCTATGACTCAAAGGAAGAGAGTGGGGATGAAAATCAAGAGTTCATATTCACGCGACGAAAAGGCGCACAAGGTGATGAAGGCACTGAAGATACAAAGATGGATGAGAAGGATGCCATGGAGAAGCAGGGAGACATAAGTTTTACCAAGGAGTAGATAATCGAAGTGGCAAAGTGAGAAGTGAATAAAATGCTTGAGGCCCTTGTAGACCAGGAGTTAGAGCATAGCACATTCATAGTACTTAAGGAAGGGAAGGAGGAGAGTGTTGAAAAGGGACATGACAGCCTAGGAGGCCCCACTCTGATAGTTAGCTTCCCCAAAGGTGCGCACTTGGGTAGAAGAACTTTGGATGCAGAATAGAGGCAGATAATGGGCTATGTGGATGATTCAAGGAAGGTGTTATGCACAAGGTTCTAGAGCATGATACCCACTGAAAGACTTATAGCCATGGGATCGTTTGAGAAGGAGGGCGTACCCCAGGACCAAGAAGATGCTTTCTTGGGCATTTGAGTCCCACGTTGATGAGCCGACTTTGAAGTCTACCAAAAGGCACTTATCACATTGCCAGAGTCTAAGGGAGACAACCCCTTGGTAAATGCTCAAGAGCTCTCAGATGAGCAAGTATGCAATGCTCTAAACAAGGTCGCGGTTGAAACAGAGGCGAGGCTATTCACATGAAATGACAACATAAGGGCCCTAGAGGGAAAATTGGCCAAGAAGGAAGAGGAGTTGGCTAAGGTGGCCAAAAACTTGAAATAGGAGGAATTAATCAGTGCATAGCTGAAGTGTGAGCTCAAGGAGGAAAAGGCAAAGGTGTAGGAGGTCTACAAAAAGGTAGAATTGATAAAAAGTGCCATCATTTTAAAACACCTAGATCTAATGCCAATCCCCCAGAGGTATGCATTGACGCTAGAATTCCTAGAAGACTTAACACGTGTCCTCACCATGGAGAGATGACCCTTGGCATTAGAATCTGTGGAGGAAGTGGTCGTGCGCATGAAGGAGAAGGACCTATTAAAAGTGATAGCACTTGTTGTTGAGTACAACCAAGTACTCGCGAGAGATCAAGGTCATTGCCCGATCTGTAGAAGTTGCATACAATACATGCACGGATCGAGATAAGGTGGCAAGCTCCTTGGTTGCCACGCTTGAAGCAAAGCTGAAAGAGTTCCAGGAAAAGAACAAGGGGAACAAGGCGAGAGAGGGACAAGGTTCGCCAAGGTAGAAAAGAAATCAGAGGCAATTGAGGCTCGAGAAGCTCAATCAAGGCCCTACCAAGGAACTGTACCCCAGTTACCGGGAGAATGGACAAGCTCGTGGATCTAGGTAAGGAATTGGAACAGTTGTGGACACTTTGGGTGCCTGAGGAGCTAGCCTAAGCTTTGATAAAGTGAGCACCCTAGTGTTGCCGGAAGGTGAAGGGAAAGGTCAAAGTGTGGAACAACACGGAGGTAGATTTGTGACGAGAATTTCCCGGCCTTACAATCAATGTCCCCACCATTCTTCATTCTTTCCCTATTATTTCATTCCTTATTCATTTTGTAAAAAAATATGTCTACATCTTGGTTCCATTGAACCAACTTGCACCTTGGTCAAGTAGAATGTTTCTGAGGACGGAGAACAGGCGTAGTGTGGGGTGATGTTGGGCCCTTGGAATATTGGCCAAGTATGAAGGCACATGGGCGCGTGGGATCCCAGTTATAGAAGGGTGCACAAGGAAAAAGCATGTAGGAGGAAGAGTTAAGAAGGCACATGGTTCACGCGGCGTGCGAAAGGAGGTTTGGGACTTAGCCAATTTATGCAACAAAGGTAGAACACGTGAAAAGTGTGATCGGTTGCGTGCGGATAAGATGTCAGCCTGGCAACAGGTGGCCCAGGAAAGAGCATGCTAGCGATGGAATCTTCTAGAAGATCATCATGAGATGGAGTGGAGAGTTCATTCTGAAGGAACATGCTCGCTTGGAGGATCACATTCGACACTTGGTGATGGATATGAGGGTGTGGTAAGGCGAGTTAGTAGCGTGGGAAGGTGATAAATACAAGTTCCTGCGAAAGCGGAAAAGATATACATAGAATGAGACCAAGATAACATACAGATGGGGATATAGAGATATAGGAAGAGATATACAAAGAGAGAGAGAGAGAGATAACATGGGTGAAGCTCTGCAGGATTGTTGCAAGTGGAACTTTGATGTAGAAAGGAATGTACTAGGCTTAGTATTGTAATTTCTTTTTCTTTTGGCATAGTTATACAAGCCTAGTGATGTGCATGATGCGATCTGCCCTCTATGGATCTTTGTAATGAAACAATGAATACAATGAGGTTACACATTGCAAATAGACACGAGATATCGTAGCTTTAATGTATATTTCATTCATAGGAGATCTCTTTCCTTGCATGCTATGAATGAATAATTGTATCTTTCTTTCTGTTATAATATATGTTATGGAGTCTGTTAAAACATCCATTTTGAAGAAGCTACAAGGATCTAGAGGTCGTTCTGAGCCCTATGATTCTTGTATGTCTAAACTTCTTTCCTGAATACTATTACACTAATCATAGATAAATGTTTCCCACTAAAACTCACATAAAAGAGAGACTTAGCACCGTGCGTACCTCGGGTGAGTGCTAGGTGATAGGCCGGTGCGCATGAGATTCCTTCCTTTTATAGTGGGAATAAAATTGACTACATCATTAATGGTCACTTTATAAATGACTCCTTTCTTATGCTTGCCAAAAATGAATGCTTCTATAAGAAAAATCTAGTCAATTTTACATACTCCTTTTAAACCCCGGTTAACTCGGCAAGATATCACCCAACATGAACCGAGCACTCACCGAGGCACACGAAGGTGCTAAGCCCCTCTTTTATATGAGCCTTGCTAGAATAGTCATCATTATAACATAACAACATATAGACATAAACACATACATATTATGATAGAGATAATGAGACTAGATCTGAGCCTAAATGGTCCATATTATGATTTTGAATATTAAAAATAACATACATGAACCTTGAACACAATAAAGAACACAAACACTTAGATCCATTGAACACTGATATTTAGAACAACACCATTATATTAATTCACCAATATTACAATAGCCAAATACATCAAGAAATCCATAAATGGACCAGATACATCATTAGAGTTTCAATATTTTCCTATAATGGCTCCATTACGAAGTTACAATAGTGATCACACATATCTCTCCTAGCTCTCTCTACCTTATTTCTCACATATATTTCACACATTATGCACACCTCTCATTTTTAATCCCCATCTCTCTGTTGTCATGTAAATCAATACATATCAAGGTGTTCTTGGGAATCTTCTCTTTACCACCTACTCATCACTCAGAGTGAATCGCTGCCAAATGTCATCATGTCTTGCCATACTCAAGTATCCTCAACATGCAAGTGCCAGCTAAACCATAACTAACTCTGCTTTACAGCTCTTTATCCCATCATGATAATCATATCCTAGGATATGTTTTCTTTAACCTCCTTGTTCTAGCCTTATCCACAATCAGATCTGGCCACATCTCCATGTGTCCCTTATTACAACTCTGACCGTGGTCCAAAATATGGCTAAGTCTGAGCCTATTCTTCCTGGGCATGAACCTCTGCGCCTTCCCCAAAGTTACTTCCACATGAGGCTTTGCACCTTACTTGACACACAAAAAAAACCTTTCATGCCTTAGGTGCCTAGTATCCTTAGGGTCTCAACATTACCCCACACTATTTTGATTTCCGCCCATGACAATATTTTGCGCTCGCCAAACAAAAATCCAATAATCTAAAAATCAAATAAGGTAAAAATCCTGCATGATGCAACAGTCTAGATGACTAACTGGAGGAGTTCAGAAACTCTACATCTATCTCACCCTTTAACTTCTTCCATGCTTCCAACTCTACTAAATATTTCCCTAACGCCTCCTTACTATGTTGAGTAATTGTAATTGCTCTGGTGTAATATCTCCAACCTTCCCTTTGAGCTCTTGTATGACCACCATTAGCTCTACGCAAACACCCTCAAACTCATCCATACATTCTATGATGGAATCTCGAGTTTGCCAATCCATAATTCCAACTTTTTGCACTTGGTTTTTATTTTATCCTTTTGTGTTGTGGTGTTAATTATCAACTGACGCACACTCAATATTATTCTTCGGAACCTTCTCCTCTAATAAGGCCTTGAGGACAACCTCTTCATCTGCTACCCATGCATTAATAATGGGCTCATATTTTGGGCAAATTGTTGAAGCCCCTATCTGTCAATATATTTTCTTCCTTGAGTTGGGTGAGCAAATCCTCCAACTCAGTGATCCGAGCCTCCACAATGATCTTATTGGTTTCCTTTTCCTTAGCAAGATCCTCATCCATAGGCCTCACGCGACCTTTGATGTTGGCGAAAAACATCCCCACTAAGTCTTCTAAATACTCCATTTCATCACCATAATATGTTGTCTTGTCTCACCAATGTCAGACATTGTTCCAGGACCTTCTTGACCAAGGTGGTAGCTTGATCATATGTTTCCTTAGTCACCTTGGTGCAACTATCTCATTTTCTTTTTCCTTCTTAGTTATGACCAAAGTCCAAACAGTCACCCTCACATCCAAACTCTACCTTATAACCTCCGAGGACATCTTCTATAATGCGTTATATGCCTACTCATCAGTGAGGTGGATTGGATCCACCACCTTATATGTTTCCCCTTTCTTCTTCTTCAAGTGAATGGTCTCGATCGCATGATCATTGACCTTAAATTTGGGCTCCTCTGCATGATAATGTAGATTCCATCTTATCATCTTCTTCATCCTTGTTATGCCCCCATCTTGGTCTAAAATATCCCAAGCATGTAGCTTTTTTGGGGCAAGGGTGCTCTGGAACCTTGCGCACAACACCTTTGCGGGATTATCCACAAAGTCCATGTGGGGGGACATAGGTGTCCACTTCTTCCTCTTTTCCTTACGCTTTGAATGTTGCTTTCTTGGGGTACTTGTTCTTGCAGTGAACCCTTTATCCTCCTTGATCACAAAGGAGTCTCATTTAATTTTATCTCCTAAGCTCATGGGTGGAAAGGTGAGGTCCTCATGCGCTGGACTCTTCACAGGTTCCTCCATAGAATGTGATTTCTCCTTGGTGTGCGCATCATCCATTGCCTTGTTCTCTGCCTTAGCCCTTCTCTTCTCCTCCTCCTCGAGTTCTACCTCGAGTTCCTCCCTAAACATTGTGTGATCCTCCTCTAAGCTTTGTCTCCATCATAGAACTGGAGACATCATGTACTTTGTGTTTTTATTCTAATTCTTTCCCTTTTTGATTATTTATCTTCCTTGCAATTTAGTTGTGAAGCCTCGGTGCTACCTTGTTGCGATGTACCCGCGCCCTCACTACTACTCCTGCACGTATAATACTTCCTCTTCCTATAAGTGTCCAATTTCTCCTCACTTCCTTCTTCTTCTTCTTCTCTACCCGGACCACTCTCATAGGCGGGATTGGCACCTCTCATGGCTTTGGAAAGGTGGAGTCTATAACCTCCACCTTAACTCAAACTTGCGTCTTGGGATGCAACTACACAAACTCTCGGTGGATGAATTCATTAATGGTCACATTTATCTCCGGATCTAGATCTATGAAGTCTGGCTCCAAGACTTCAACATAATTTGGCCTTGTATCATACTTATAGGTTGCGTGAAGGGTGTGAACGTTAGCATCCACTTTGTCAACATCGAAGGTTAGCTTTTTCTCATCCTTCAACCGATTGATGGCACACTTCATATATTTAGCAGTGAATGAAAATGAAAGCTTGCACCACGGCCCCATTTCTCCTTTGGCCATCATAAATTTTCCAAGCTGAAGTGTTGTGTAACTACAAACTTCACTTAGTCCCCTAAAATTGTTGGCAATTCAAGTGGAATACACCACTCATTCTCGAAGGTTGCGCAGTCTCTTATAACTTGTTCATCTTATTCTTGTAAGTATTCATAATGGGGCCATCACAAGTGAACTATGAAAATTACACCATAGAGATGGGTGCGCCGGTGGGTAAACCCACATGTTCCCATCTGGTCCATCAAGGACATCGATTTCCCTAAATATGGTCAATAATAGAATGGACCCCCACGTTATCTTTGCTCCAACTTCATTTTACACCCGCGCCTCCTCAATGATACTATTCACAATGAATTACGCAAATTTGTAGTGTGCCCGCTTGGATACCTTGTATGTAATGTACATGAATCTCTTATTTATATCTATCCACTTCTCTAACATGCCTAATTTGCGGTGATGAGTAAGGATGCGACCCTTACCTTGGTCACCAAGGTCTCGAGATAACTTGGGCCCTTCCCCCCTCCTCATAGTTCAACTGCTTTTCTAATTCCTCAATTTTCACATTGGCACATAGGTTGAGTGCCATATCTTCACCAGTGTTCCGCATGCCTATCACACTCCTAATTAACTGGCATGTAATCCTCATTCTCCTCCCCGCAAAGTAGAAAAAATCCTCATACCCGCATGACATTAACCATTGGAAGAGAGGGATGGGTTTAGTAAAGAAGGGCAGCTCCCAAAGCTAAAAACTCCAATCTTCTGCAAGTCTGTTTGCACTCTGAGTCATCAACCCTAGGGTTTCGAGCTTGTCTAACCCTGGGAAGTCCTTGACCAAGTCCGTCTACATCTCCTTGTCATGTTCTTATGTCCTGTGGTTGAATTCACTAATCTTACACCTATAAATCTTCAAACTCCACTTCTTCATTTTAATCACACTCGGGAGTATTGCATTTTCGAGTATACCTCAATGGGTTCCTCCTTCTCCACCACCGTTTCTTGGTTCGTGCCTTCTTTTGTGTCATTACTTTGTGCCCTAGGTGTTTCAACTTCTCCTTGTTTACCCCGCTCATCGACTTCAATAACTTTACTTTTACGCAACCCCTTATTGCCTCATTGTCTACTTTACTTACCACTCTGCAAGGTCCCGTTATAGTTCACACAATGCCACTAGTTTGTAAAAAGTACTTCACTTCCATATCACACCCTCATCACACTTCAATAGCTTGGGAGCACAAAAATTTCAAAGGAAAGGTAGTTAAAATGACTACCCTCACTCCCTATTTATACTTTTTCCAAGACCTCAATGTCCTTTCGACCCACGCATCTTAACATTACTTTTTAATAAAGTACCTTTTTCCGCTTAAATGAACTTTCATGACTCCACCTCGTGCACTATAGTCATAACCTTCTAGCATGCTATCATTACTTCCTGCCACATACCTCCTCCATGCACCTTACTACACGAAGTACTTAACCTCTGTGCCATCTACTAAGTAATTTCTCATGCCATTACCTACCTCATGTTATCTGCGTGATCTTTAATTCTTTCTAGCATGGTCTTTAATCCACTCAACTCTTCACAAAACACCTCTATTACAACACAAATTGAAAACACCTTATATACCACATAGATCATTCTTCTACCTTTGCACCCATCATTCCAGAATGAGTCTTCCATCAATCCAACCTCCTTTAGAAATGTGCCAACCATTTTTGAATTTATATGCCAATCCACCCCACACTAAAGGTATGTGTGGTCCTCTACACATGGAATCACTTAAAATGTAATTATCTATTGGTGTGCAAACGTGCAACACAACACAGACAAAAGACAAAGCATAACAACAATGGAAGGAAACACATATAAATAAAATTACATTAAAGGGAAATCCAAGTTAAATGGCAAACACTTGCCTTATTACAAACACCAAGAAGACTTATTTATAGTAGGGCTTCAACCTACTCCCGTTAAAGAAATTGGGAAACCATGTGCCATCCAAAGCTTCTAACTAGAAAGTGCTTAAGTCAAGTATATAGGTCACAACATATGGTCCCAACCAATGCACTTGGAACTTCCCAAGGTGGTGTAAAAAAATGGAATCATACAGAAGTACCATATGTCCAACCTCCAACTTCTTATTTTTAATGTGTCAATCATGTCAGGCATTTTATCTTGCCTTCTTTGTTTTCTGGCTCCATCGGGCTATAGTGTGCCTCTCATCCAAGTGCATTAGTTTTTCAATGCACTCTTCAAGGGCTTCTTGTCAACCAATCCTCCTGTTCACATAATACGCAAGGATGGTAACATGAATTCAACTGGTAAAACAACCTTGGCGTCAAACACCAACTAAAAGCGTGAAGCTTTATTGAGCATCTTGTAGGTTGTTCTATAAGACCAAAGAACAACATAGACTTTATCATCCTAATCCTTCCTTCCAACATCACATATCTTTGTCAATGTGTGGTTCAATTTTTTTTAAGGATTTAGTAGTTCCATTAACTTTTGGGTGATAGGGTGTAGTTTTATGATGGGCTACCATAAATTTTGCCAATAATATCCTAACAATAGTCTCATTCAAGAAATGAGTACCCCTATCACTTGTTAAACTTAATGGACATCCATACCTATTTATGATATTCTCCCAAAGGAACCTTGTTGCAGTAGTTGCGAGGTGATCCTTTATAGATGTTATTTTCACCCGCATGTAAGATAGTCTGTAAGAGTAATGATGTAGCATGATCATGTCATGTGCGCGAGGGGGAAATAGGGCCCACGAAGTCAATTTCCCATTTTTCAAAGGGTTCCACACTTGCTATAGGCCTCAACGACATTTCATCTCTATGCCCAGGCTTCCCAAGGCACTGGCAATGATCACAACCCCTAGCATATTCTTGGAATCCTTATACAATGTCTCCCACCACAAACATGCCATCAAAATCTTACGCGCAATGGCTCAACCTGCATAATGTCCACCAATAATCCCTACATGAGCTTCTTCCATGATACTTATGTGCTCATGCTCTAGTACACACCGGTGTAAAATCTCATCTCGGCCAAGTTTGTATAGATCTCCACCAATCAACATATAAGGTGCGACATGAATGGCAAGTTGTTTCCTTTCTATACTCTTCATTTTGTCAAGTGCCACACCTATTCATAAAAAGACAACAATATCCTCCAAATCAATGGGCATGCATTGTAATCTGAATAATTATGCATCCAACATTGTGTCTTCAATGCTCTGCGCGTCTTCACCTAAATTAATTCTAGAAAGATGGTCAGTCTGAATTACACTTTCCTGGCTTGACTACCACCGAAAAGTTGAATTCCTGAAATAACAAGATCCACGGCATATGTGTCATTGCAAAACAAGTGTGTTTACCAAATACTTAAGTGTCATGTGATTTTTGTAAAAGATAAATGGAGTAGTCAACAAGTACTACCTAAACTTATGCAACGACATAAATCATAGACAATGCTTCGTGCTCCATTGTTGTGTAATTATGCTCAATTGGGGTTAACTTTCTACTTACAAAACATACATGGTGATCAAAAACCCTTTCCCCGGGTTGTGGTAACACTACTCCAATTTCCATACCTGAACGGCTTGTCCTAAGAGGGAAAGCAGAAAATGGGCACAATGGTAAGCTTCTCCTTCAACGTATCAAAAGCTCCTTGCTACGCCTCATCCTAGTGAAATATCCCTTTGTGCCTCAATAGTTATTCTAAGGGAACAACAATCCTAGCATAACCCTTGATGAATTTTCTATAGTAACCCGTGTGCCCCAAAAATTGTGTACATTGCACTTTGATTGGCAGGCTCCTCCAAACCCAAAATAACAACTTTGGCAGGGTCTACCAATAAGCCTTCCTTGCAAATAATATGACCTAGCAATGTGCCAAAAGGAGTAGCAAAGACACATTTCTTAATGTTTAGAGAGATACTTAACTACCTACATATTTCAAACATCAATCTCAAGTTGTCACAATGATCTTTCACTAATCCATACACTATCTAATCATCTAGGTAGACTTGTAGAAACTTATGAATAAAGTCTTGGAATGCTTGCACCACAATGCGCGAAAATACAATAGGTGCATTCTTAAGCCCAAATGGCATAACCTTGTATAAGAAAAGATTCCCCATTCAATGGTGAAAGTAGTCTTCTCTTGGTCTTCTTTTACAATCCTTACCTGGTGATACCTTGAGAATCCATCTGTAAAAGAGTAGATCTCATGCCTTGTTACACCTTCTAAGATTTCCTCAGTAAAGGCGTTGGAAAAGGATTTATCACACATGCAACATTCAAGTATATGTAGTCTACACAAATTTGTATCCTTCCATCTTTCTTGATACTAATCACCATTGGACTAACCCATTCGACTCTTCATAGCTTCAATAATCCCATATTCCAACATCTTGTCAATTTCTTCTTTTACCTTTACACACACCCTTACAAAACAAGATTGTTTACAATACTTAAGTTCCATATGATTTGTGTAAAAGATAAACATAGTAGCCAACAAGTACTACCTAAACTTATGCAGTGCATAAATCATAGAAAATGCTTCGTGCTCTGTTGTTGTGTAATTATGCTTAGGTCAGGGTTAATTTAATTTTCTACTTGTAAAACATAAAGGGTGATCAACAATCCCTTCCTAAAGTTGTGATAACATTGCTCTAATTATCATACCTGATGCATCCACATGCACATGAAAGGGCTTTTCCCAAGAGGGAAAGCATAAAATGGGTGTAATAGTAAGCTTCTCCTTCATGTATCAAAAGTCACTTGTTGCACCTCATCCCAGTGAAATCTCCTTTGTGCCTCAATAGTTCTTCTAAGGGCATGACAATCCTGGCATAACCTTTGATGAATTTTTGTAGTAACCCGTATGCCCCAAAAATCCATGCACTACACTTTTATTGGCAGGCTCCTCCAAACCCAAAATAGCAACAACTTTGGCAGGGTCTACAATAAGCCTTCTTTGCAAATAATATGACCTAACAATGTGTCAAAAGGAGTAACAAAGACACATTTCTTAATGTTTAGAGAGATAATTAACTATCTGCATCTTTTAAACATTAATCTAGGGTTATCACAATGGTCTTTCACTAATCCATACATTGTCCAATCATCCAAGTAGACTTGTAGAAACTTATGAATAAAGTCTTGGAATGCTTGCACCACAATGCGCAAAAATACAGTAGGTGCATTCTTAAGCCCAAATGACATAACCATATAAGAAAAACTTCCCCATTAAGTGGTGAAATTAGTCTTCTCCTAGTCTTCTTTTATAATCCTTACCTGGTGATACCTTGAGAATCCATCTGTAAAAGAGTAGATCTCACGCCTGCTACACCTTCCAAGATTTCCTCAATAAAAGGCGTTGGAAAATGATCTATCACACATGCAACATTCAAGTCTCTATAGTCTACACAGATTTGTATCCTTCCATATTTCTTGATACTAATCACCATTGGACTAACCCATTTAGACTCTTCAATAGCTTCAATGATCCCAGATTCTAACATCTTGTCAATTTCTTCTTTTACCTTTACGCGCAGATTAGGATTCATCCTATAAGGCCTCTTCCTAATCAGGCATGCACACTCCTTTAACTTAATTTGTATCTCTCCCAACAAGTGATGAACTCCCTTCAATTCATGGTATCCATGTAGGAACAAATCCTGGAAGTCACGCGGTAGCTCAATTATCTTGGAGACCTCATGCTCTGTCCAATAATCACCAATGATTGCTTCTTTCGGTTATGCTTACGTGGTAATGTTGACCTTCTTTATCTTCAACGGTTCATGGTAGGCATGCGCCTTCTCATCCGCATTATCCAAGATGTCGTGCATACCCTCTGTATGATCAACATCGAGGTTTTATATCTATTCATCTTTAATCAGGTACACCATTTTTCCTTTCTCCTTTTCTAGGCAAGTGCGCTCAAACTATACTTCATCCATTTCTTCTCCTCCCTCAAAGCACGCCTCCAAATCAAGCTCCCCTAGCAAATCTAGGATGAGGTCCTCAACTTTGGCACTATCTCCTAGAGTAAGGCACTTGACTACCTGCAAAGCCTCATTCATTGATGGTTTAGAAGATAGATACTCAAAAGTTTGAATAATACCTACTGTTAACTCTATCCAATTTCTCATCCGACGACTTAACTCGAGCGAACATACCAAGCGCGTGCACAACCCTGTGAAGTGGAATAGAACTTATGCACCCATATGGAGGGGGGTAAATCTTCTGGGCCTTCCATCCAAGCCTTCTCACATTCTTGAATGTGGTACAAGGTTGATTCCTTCCCATGATAGTTGTATATCTTTGAAGGTGCATTGGTTCGAGAAATCTAATAGAGAATGCGATTCTTACCTCGTGCCACTCTATAAGATTATCCCAATGAGTCATCCACCAATGCGTGGTTGTCCCATACAAGGTATACATAATCATATTCCTCCATTCTACTTCACAGGTCTACAGGACTTCCATAGCATGCAAAAAGACATCAGGGTGACCTTCTCCAATGTAACTTGGTAATTGTCTTCCTCCCAGATGCCTAACCAAACACGCTTTGACAACACAAGTCACAGTGCCCTTCAATTCTCTCCCAACCAACTCATAAGTTCCATGCACCCAATTATCACATGTAATGCTATTTGTATCACTCAAAGACTAAGCATCATCCCACTGAATGAATCCTTCTCTCAACGGCTCGATAACCTCTGCGTCTCTTATGGTGCACACATAAATTCTATTGATGTCTTATTCCCCCAAAGGATTGACATAAGGCACAGACCTTCCATCTATTAGTGGAATAATAACATGCTCCTTCTTATTCTCAAAGTTGATGTATCCCTTGTTGAAGCGCAAATCAACATTATTCGCATAACACCAGGGCATTCGAGTAATGTTGAGAAAGTATCTACCTTGGCAAGCGCTAAGACTTCAAAGTCCCAGTGAAATGTCCCCCTTGAATGGTTATGGAAGCATCCTTCAAGACTTTGATGGGCATAGCTTTAGTTCTATTCACCATGTATAACACATTTGAAGATGGCTGTAATGGTGGTCTCCCCATCTGATTCCACACATCCAAAGTAAGAACATTAACCTTTGCACCTATGTCAATTAGTATGTTACTCAAAATCCATCCATCAACTATTGCATTCAACGTGATCTCCTTGTCATAATCAAGACTATGAGGGGGAAAATTAACATGTAAGATCTACCTCTCACGCTCACATCCAGCACACGGTACCTTTCCTCTCAACCATTCTCCTAACAAGGGAATGATATTCTCTTAGCGTAGCATCTTACATACATATTTGACATCATCAACATCATTCGAGGGATCTCAACATTATTCGTGTGTTTCTGCGATTTTGCTCTTTCAAGCATTGGATCTCCCCTTGCAAGCTCCTAATCACCTCCATAGTCTCCTGGTAAACCTCCTTCTGATAAGTTAGATCATGGTACTTCCCATACAATACCTTTTCTTTTATAATGAGAGACCTCTACTTTAGTATTTCTCTGGTGCGTGCAACTTTAGCGCATGTAGTTACTAATACAAAGCTCAACCGAGGTTAGACACAACTATATGCATGAATAAAGGTTCAACACATTTCACACCCCACACCCTTGTCCTTCTTCTGGTTATGGCTCATGTGATTATACAAGTCAGGGTAATCCTCATACTTATGTTTATTTCCACACCATGAGCATTGCAGTAAATCCAGGCACTCACGCTTGTAGTGATCCATAGATCCACAATTGAAACAAGTTCCATGGGGGAATTCACTCCTTCCTCTATCGAAACCACCACGGCCTCTAAATATTCCTCTTCCTCCACCATCTCATGCCCTTCATGCTAATGCCCTCATTCTTATAATGTTTCGCAATGTTGGCCTTACGCACACCAATATAAATTACATCATGAATCTGGTCTATCAACTTGCACTCCTTAGTATCATGAGTGGTAGATATACAAATCTTGCAAAAACAAGACACATTCTTATGAAGCACGCGTTATAACAATGGGCGTCTACTTGGATCATGATCCCTGTGAAAGATTTCACAATCTACTAACATGGTGCGCAGCGAATTTCGAGGGCAACTATCCTTGGTGTGTCCTTCTACTTCAAAATCATACACCAAAGTCCGTTCGAGTCTCATGTGCTAAATTTGAAGACAATTTCTCAAGTTGTTTTGACATGGAATTAATTTGTGCCTCCAAAAAGGGACTTACCCCAGTATCAACACTCCCCACGGCCTCAACGTGTAAAGTAGCCTCCAAGGCCTCCCACAAATCTGTGAAAGTCTTCTACGAAAGTGCTCGTCGTAAAAGGTGTTATCAAGCCTCCAACAAACCACTGAGCATGTTAAGAAGGATGGATATCATAAGATAATTTTAACAAGAGAGTCTTAAAATGTGCATCATACTCCCACACACTTTCACCCATAACCTGTTAAATCTCCTTGAGTGCACTGATGCTCTTTTTCTCAAACAATGTAATATAATCCACCGCCATCTAATGTGGGTCATATTTTCAGTACCAACTATGCATGCACCCCTACAACATAGTTGTGAACTGGTTTGCCTTCCACTCTAGGGTAGTGATCCCCTTAGCGCGCCATAGTAATTCACACTTGTGTACATGCTCTGCAACATCCT
Source organism: Taxus wallichiana var. yunnanensis (assembly GCA_018340775.1). Taxonomy (NCBI): domain Eukaryota; kingdom Viridiplantae; phylum Streptophyta; class Pinopsida; order Cupressales; family Taxaceae; genus Taxus; species Taxus wallichiana. The sequence continues at coordinate 53,400,059 of CM031239.1, forward strand.
TAACACCTTTATAATTAGGAAAATGAAGAGACATCTCATAAAATACCTGTTAATGGGGTTGTGGTCCTTGTCCACCAGATCTAGAACTTTGATTTCCTCATGTGTTTCCTCCACCACCAGATCCACTAGTTCCACTAACTCCTAACCCTCTCAATCCACCATATCCTCTAGCCTAAAGTAGTGCTACTATGCATTCCCACCGTTGTACTAAACTGAGCTCCAACAGTCTACGAAGTTGAACTACTTCCAGACATGATACCCACGTTTTTGAGCCCACTCCTTGTCCAAATGACGCACCTGATAGGATACCACCAAACACAGAAATATTTGTGTGACCATAGATGGATGTAATATAAAATTATATCTACCTGATGTTGTTTTCTTACCAATGCCAACTAAACTAGCAATACTTGTCTCAAAAATTGGAAAACTAAGCGCAAGGGCTTGGTCATTAGGTGGGTTCAAATGTGTGCCTATGGTCTGTCTCCTTTCTCCATCAAATGAGCTCTCATCTGAAGCCAAGGGGGTTCTCCTTCCATGTTTGCTAAGATGGGGTAGCATAGACTACTCAAGTTCCATGTCCTCTATGTGAACCTCAAATCCTTCCCGCAATGTTTGCCTCCAAACATCCATCATTCCTGCAATCTCACATTGTCTCACCAATTCCCTCTCCCAAGCTTCATTATACTTGAGTTGCCTCTCCTCTCTCTCTGCCTTTGCCATTGGATCCACCATTTCTCACCACACCCACTTTCGTGCCTCGCACCTAGTGGGAGTTTAGCTAGCCATAGGAAATGCTTATAAACTCAGAGTGATGATCAGGATCTTAATGGCTAATGGTATAACATGCAAGAAAGATCCTCTTGGTTCTCACAAGAACTCAAAAATTAGTAATCTCTCGAGCAAGAATACGTAGAAATTACGTACTCTAACGTGTAGCTACTCAACACACCACTCCACCAACGATCAACAACACGAGTCCAAATCAGATTGGCATCATGAAGCCACTGATAATATTCTTGGGTCCACACACAAGGTTGATAGTACCAACTCCTCCTCGATGCATACACCGACAACCATTCATACAATTCTATTGGAAAATAGAAAAAGAATGTTTCATAGAGCTCATGATACAAATGCTCCTCTACCCATGTACGTGCATCAAAATCAGGTCCAATGTTGAATCTTTGTGCAAACTCATCCTCCGTGTTCTTAAGCTAAGTCTCCATGGTGGCTAAAGTCAAGCATTCTGCCATTACACGTCATTCGTATAATAGCTTCACAAGAGGTCCTGACGACGAAACCAAAATGTAGTCACTTTTACCTACTCCTTTTAAACCTCAAGCATGCCTTGGCATATCACCCAACCTAAGTTGGGTGCTCACCTAAGGTGCGTGAAGGGACCAAGCCCCTATTTTATGTGAGCCTTACAATAATATTCATCATTATAACATAACAACATATAGACATAAACACATACATCTTATGACAAAGATAATGAGACTAGATCTGAGCCTAAATGGTCCATATTATGATTCTAAATATTAAAAAGAACATACATGAACCAGATCTGAACTATGAACACAATAAAGAACACAAACACTTAGATCCATTGAACACTGATATTTAGAACAACACCATTATATTAATTCACCAATATTACAGTAGCCAAATACATCAATAAATCCATAAATGGACCAGATACATCATCAAAGTTTTAGTATTTTCCTATAATGGCTCCATTACGAAGTCACAACAGTGATCACACATATATCTCCAGTTATCTCTACCTTCTTTCTCACATATATTTCACACATTATGCACACCTCTCATTTTTCATCCCTCTCTCTATGTTTTCGTGCAAATCAATACATATCAAGGGGTTCTTGGGAATCTTCTCTTTACCACCTACTCATCACTCAAAGTGAACCACCTACCAAATGTCATCATGTCTTGCCATACTCAAGTATCCTCAACATGCAAGTGCCAACTAAACCATAACTAACTCTACTTTACAACTCTTTATCCCATCATGATAATCATATCCTAGGATATGCTTTCCTTGGGTTGCAAGTCTCCATGTTCTAGCCTTATCCACAATCATATATGGCTGCATCTCCACATGTCCCTTATTGTAACTCCGACTGTGGTCCAAAATATAGCTAATTCCTGAGCCTGTTCCTCACGGGCGTGAACCTCCATGTCATCCCCAAAGTTACTTCTACATGAGCATTTATGCCTTGCTTGCACACAATAAAAAATTTGTGCGTTAGGTGCTTAGTCTCCTTGGGTCTCAACATAAACTATTAAACGTATTGATATTTTATGCAAAGCTTCGAGATCCATTTGTAATGAACAAAAACTCCATGTTATATGCAAAACATATTTTCCATGTTGGATTGGCTTAAAGACTTTTCTTGGAAATGAATTCAGTGATGAGAAAAATTCAAATTCCCTAGTATTCCTTTTCCTTCAATAACACACCTTCTTAGTTGTGGAAATATGTAACAAATTTAATAAGAAGATGTCATTTTAGATATCTAAACTTCTCTCCCTTATAAGAAAATCTTAGGATTGTACCAAGATTATCTCTACTACTCACATGCATTACTCCTCGTGTTGCACTCCTTCCAAGGCTTGTTGGGGTTAGCATAAGGTTATACAGATAATATATCATATCTAAGCATACATGCAATAAAATTGGATATTCTACCAGAAGAAATATATAAAACAAGAGATATAAATCAACACCAAATTTAACGTGGTTCACCCAATGTGGGCTACATCCACCAAGAAACAAGCCAATCTATTATCCAAAGCTTTCAGAAGATATACAATTGAAGATTTACAATCTTCCACACCTCTCACGATGTACAATAATTTATTTCTCTCAAGCTTCTCCTTCTTCTCCAAGAATTCTCTCTCTCACAATTATTCACACAATAATCATCAATTCTTGCAATCCTCTACTTCTAAACCCTGGCTTTTATGCTTATATAGGCATATACAAACTTAGGGCAATCAGCCATGTAATTACCATCAATAGGTCTGCTTTAATGCTAAAATGAGATCTAATTCTGTGAGTTAAATAAAACACCCACGCACGAGTAACCGCAAGCGTCGTTAGCCCTAACCAATACCGGTTCCTCTTTTCTGGATGATGTCGGTCATAGGTAAATGATGTTGGTTATAGGTAAATGATGTCGGTCCCTCTATAACCGATGTCGGTTACTGTGCTTTCTTGCAAGTTTAATATAGCATGTTAATCTGAAGTAATTGAGCTCCACAACTCAAAAAGGCTTCATCTAACAAGTTTTCTAAGATTATTCATGATTTTCTTTGGACCAATGCCAAACAAGCCAAAGGATTCCACAAAGTTGTTTGGAATGCATGTTTCCTTCTTTAAAAAATGTGGTTTGGGCATCATTGACATTCAAACACATGCATTTCCTTATATGCCAAATGGGTAATTAAATCAATTTAAGGTAACGAGGCTTGGAAAATTCTTTTAAGACATTGCATTTTTGTTGGTGTGGTTCATGGAAACATTTATTGGAGAAACATTGGCCTCCATAATTTTCTTATTTCCTTTGTTCCAATAAAAATTGAAGGATCTTTTGTGGCTAAAAGATTTTGGAAACCGTATGAGACCATTAAGCTATTTTTAGATGTGTTTGCAATGGATTCAAAATAAGGGTTTCCTTGAATAATCATAATATCTAGTGGTCACCCATATTGATCGTAAATTGCACCCTCTTGTAGGCACACTTGACGTTAAATATCTTAAGATTTTTTAGAAGGAAATTACTACTATCAATGACCTTATTTAATCCATAGACTAGATTTTTGTGGCACGAGCTTAAAAAAATTTAATCATGTCAATATCAACCTATCATCTATTATAAAGATTTGTGAACTTTTGTTAGATGTCATGTTGCATATGCTTGTCCTTTATCCTCCTAGCTAGTGGAGAGACTCGTGGCGGAATGTTGACACCTTTTTAAAAAGTAATCTCTTGGTTTGCTTTACTAGATCATGATCCCCTTATTCCTTGCTCTGTGTAAATTAAATTCCTGTTGGAGTTTACATTCCTCTCATAGATTGCATCTCTCTCACCTCAATCGGGTTTGGAATTCTAAACTTGATCCTAACATTTCACATTTAATGGGGTGCTTTATCTATCAAGGTCTTCTTCTAGGTGACATACTTAAGCATGTTGGTATTTCAATTCCCAAATGTCCAACTTGTGTCATATCCGAGACGTTTAAACACTATTTTTAGACATTCCCTATTCTAGATGTATGTAAGTAAATAATGGTCTAATAGAATGCCCTCTTTATTTTACAAGTAATATAGACTAGGATAATGAAGAGACCATTCTAAAGCTATACACATGAGGGTTGTAGGTTGTAACAAACAAAAACCTAGTAGGAGATAGTCTGCACTATATGAAAGATATAGGTTCCAAATCCCAAATCTAGGATAGGGAGTGTTGTCTAACTAGGTCTCGATTATAGATTGATTATAACAAGATAGATATATTTATCCTAGGATTGTAAATATGGATCGTAAGGATCGATATGTTATAAATCCAAAAAGGTAAATTTTAAAGGTAATGACCAATATATAAGAATGCAAAAGATTAAGAATATTATACTCTATTATAATGTATGCATGACCAAGACAACAATAAATCAAATCTCAAATAAAATAAACAAAATGAGAGGTTAGAGATACTTACCTATTTGTAGACACCATTGATGGATTAACATCCCCCGAGGTTAAGACACCTTGTGAGAGAGTTGATGTTGTGATTCATGAATGGATAGAACAAGACCTAGAAAATTCATTTGTTGAAGACTCCAATGGTTGGGAAAATCTTAAGAAGTGTAACTCATATGCTTGAGAATCCTAAGTACCCAATGCTCTAAGAGAAGAATCCAAAGGATAAACATGACTAACTTCAAGACCTTAAGAGCATATTTGTGAGTAAAAGCATATCGAATGACTGATGATGATGTGATGAAAAGAGAACTCAAATGCCACATATATATAGGGATCATGATTACGCATTACAATCTTTTTAGTAGATGTCATTGACTATGGTTGATGTAGTCACTCGTCACAAATCAAAGCTAGACAATGTTGACCATGGTCGATGTCATCACGTCGAATGTAATGTGCCATCATAGGGTCATATAAGGAATTATTAGAGGATGAATGGATACTTTGGAGTTGTTGAAATGTGATATGATAAAGGTATAAGTGTGTTATAAGTAGATATGGAGATGACCATAAGAGGATAACAAGGTGATGTCTTAAGGAGACTATAAAAAGATGATTTTAATGACATAAAATGTATTAAAGGTGTCATAACATGTATTACACACCAAGGACCTCTCATAAGTGCCAATGCTAATGAACTAATATAACCATTTCCGATTACCCACTCTCGGCAATATCCTTAAGGACATTACTCTAGGGAAGCCAATGCGATGCGATAGTGCATGTGATGAGAAAAAGTCAATAAGAACGAAAATTCAAGTGTATATGCTAGATATCCTTAGACACGATTCATTCCCTTTTTCATCCTTTCTACCGTAAACCTTTCACTTGAAAAATGGATTTATTTGTAGACCACTCCCACTTCCCATCATATATATTTTTTTCTTTAAAACTTTTTAGAGCTATAAATTTATTTTAATTATAAAAAGCTAAAAATGTTGTTATTTCTCGGTGATTTCTTGTAAATGATAAAATCATTATTATTTCTTGTGTTTTCTTATAGATAAAAGCACATGCTAAGAAGGAAACCCTCAAGTTTCAACATTTTCAACTTTTAAGACACGAGGAACACGCCTTGCACCATGAATTGGGTTCCACAGAATCCTCCGCAAATGGGCCCTCCACCTCTCACCACTTGCATAGTCAATTTTTATCCCCTGTTCATGGCCACTTTTCCATCATATTGCCTCGGTTGGGACATTGGAGCCCACCGACACCTCGGGAAAGTTTTTCTAGTCCTTTATGTCGAGTCTCGTCATAAAGCATTATTGTTGTTATTGGTTCTCCAACACCAATTTGGGGAATCATGTTGTCCTTGAGTGTGAATGCGAACTCTCAAACTTAGGATATGTCGCTCCTCCCACATCCATCGATAAAGGAGACCACTAGTTTTGGGGATTTCCCTCCTAAGGATGACTCATCATTTCCCTAATGCCATTGTTGTTTGTGGTCAACTCTCTTGTATTTGATTTGATTTTATAAGTTTGGTCTTTTTGCTATCACTTGTGACATTTTGGTTTTTTAACGAGTTGTTTTCCTCTCTAAGATGGATATTGGACCATGATTTCTCTTGTATGGTCTTTTCCTTTTTAACTGTAACCATCTTATATTGATTTTCATTAGTTAATATAATGATTAATTTTTTTAAGAAAACAACACATTAAATATATTTGTAATCGATGAATAATTGGCAGTCGATCACCCTGTTGAATGTTTCTTACAAAATTCTTACTAAGGTGTTGGTTCTCCGCATTCTTGATATCTGCGCTAAGATTTTTCACTCGAGTAGACTAGTTTTTTTCAAAGGCCGATACATCCTGACAATCTTGTTGGTTTGGGAAGGCATGGAGTGGAGTCTCGAGTTTCGTCACAAGCCTCTTTTCCTTAAGATTTACTTCGAGAAAGCTTACGATCGCATTAAATGACCCTTCATTCTGGCTATCCTTAAAGCCCTATGTTTTGAAAAATTCTTCCAAATGACTATCAACATGCTCTTCTCTAATGCTTCTACTCAGCTCTCCATTAATGGTCACTAGTCTACTGCCATTGGCCTCTTATACTCTATCGACAACAAGTACCCTCTTGCACCGACACTGTTTGTACTCATTTTTTATTCCCTAGGGTATTTAATTACCCATCAAACTACTCGGGGATAAATTTGGGGGATTGTTCTTCTCGATAAGGAAACACAACTTATCAATAGACACTTTGTTTATGATTCCTTTCTTACTCTTGTCGAGTTAGAACAAAATGTTGCTACGGTCTTTCAATGTCTTCACAATTTTTGCTTGGCTTCAGGTTCCAATATTCAAATGGATACAACTTTGGGCTATTGGCAGAGTTATTTACCTCCTCCAGACTAGTTAACGGCTTACCCCTAGAAATGGATTGGTCGTGGCGAGTAATTCAGATTTATAGGCATTCCCTTTGCTTGTGATGGTGACTCTGCAATTTTTGGAATTATGTTCTTAATAGAGTGGAGAAGAAAGTTACCAAATGGTCTCTGGCTAGTAAATTCCGGTGTTTGCACCAAAATCCTTGTTGCTACTCATTTTTATTATTCTATTTGTTGGTGTCCTTCTCACACTTTGTTCAATTAGCTTACTAAGTTGCTTTGAGACTTTTTAAGGGTGTCAAAGTTATGGTTCAAATTGGCTTTCACAAAGTTTCTTGGGATGTTTTTGTCTTTATCATGATAAAGGTGGTATGGGAATCATTGATGTTTATCGGCCAAGTGTGACTCTATGTGACAAATGGGTTATCTGGTGTCTTTCGGGTAAACAGACATGGAAAATTCTTCTGCGACATTATATTGAATATGGAGCCCCTTACAACAAGAAGTGCTAGAGCAAAATTGGGTTACATTATCTTATTATCATGATTGTTCCTATCAAGATTACTAGTACCTTTTTGCCAAGAGTATTTGGAAATCCTTTGAGTAGGTTAAGCCTTTAATGAGGTGGATTGGCGATGGATTTCACACTGGCCTTTATTTTAATTCGCAGAACATCTGATGGTCTCCTATTATCACTAAAGGCACTCTTCTGCTTTGAAAACCCTGAGGCATTAAAGCCATTCATATTTATCACAAGGATATCCATACCATTCAATATCTTACGCATTGTAGAGATTGCATTCCTTGGTCTATGTTGTCAAAAAAATTTCGTAATGTAAGTGCACTAGCTACTAAAGAAGTTAGCAACTAAGAAATTTTGGAGGGTTTATGTTACCTCAGATATGATGATGCTTGATACATGTGTTGAATGATGAAGTTAGTGCTACAAAAACCTAAGAAAATGAAATGGATTGGATTAGATAGATAGGGCGGGGGTTTTGTGCACGACGGAAAAGTGATATGCGAGCATGGGAATCTACAAGTGACTCTTCCTCGCACCCGACCTCCCAAGGTCGTGCGAGACAATGGTGAGTATGGAATATGTGTGAGATGCGAGACAAACTAGTCGAGCAATCTAATGTCTTCAATACGCACTAAGCGGAACTTGCGAGTCTAAGGTAAAGAAGGCCCTCCTAACTTGAATGTGTGATAGATCGGTCGATGGATGATCGCTTAAAGGCTCCAATCAATATCGAGCTCGCGTGATTTGATCTATAGGTTGTGGAATACGTGGAAAGTGACCCGGATAATTTCGTCGTATGTATGTCTCGGACGGGGTCATGAAATGAATGATGGATATAGTTACTTATGGGTGATTTTCTGCCTAGCCTGAATTCTCTAGCTCTGTTAGTTCTTTGTGTCTAACAAGGATAATTGTTTGATGATGATAGGTGGAAGTGGAGTAGACCGTAATACTAGTGTGTGCGTAGGCCGTGTCATGTCTAATTCTCCTATGGATTCGTTGGGCTGCGGGATTTGTGGGTCACAACCGTAGAGACTTTTAGTTATTTTGGACATGTTATGGTCATGCGTAAAATCAAGTCCTAATCCCTAGTATCTATTAATCATATGCTTTCTCAGCTTTTATATTTAGCATCAATAACTATGTGATTTTCTCAGAATACCTTACGAGCATTCGTGCAACCTGGATTCTTAGGCTGGTATCTATATCTATAAGAGTGTCTCCTGCATCTAGCTATGGGACCAAAGGATCACAACCAAAGGTTTGTTTTCTTTCAAACCCTTCTACAATCATATGAATATTTCCTAGGGTAATCTTTAGTTCGGTTGATTCGACCAAAACGTGTGTGCTTGGTCGTCTTCTATGTTTAGTCCGCTCAACTGGGAATTCATTTGTTGCAAGCTTACCATTGTTTGGAAGACTTGGATCCTAAGATTTTGATCTATATCAGTTATCGCTTGTGATGAGATTGGGTTGAGGCACGATTGGCTCGAATACGTATTCCTGGGCTCCTAGGTCCCGTAATTGTCATAAAAAAGCAATAATGTAAAACGAACTATAGTAAAATGAAATTTAACTATGTGAAGTGTAGCATATATGACTTCTATATTTTTTTGTAGTTTCGATGAACCTTATGAATTTAAGAAAGTAGCTATTTAAAATATCTAGAATTGGCCGACTAAAATAACAACTTAAAACAAACAAAATAACCGAGTGTAGCTATCTGTGTCATGTAATTTGTAGATCTATTCTAAACAATAAAATAGCTCATCTAATCTATTTGCAAAACTCTCAATCCTACCTCGAAGTGAGGATTGAATCATAGTTTCTCGAAACTATCAATCCCCACAACTTCACAGCAATATCGAGAGTAGAATTAAGCGAAATAAAGCAATTAACTACTCTATTTGATATGATTCTAACTAGAACTTTGAAAGCTAGAACACGGATTCTATAGAATGTGGCGAATCCGATGATGTGTGTGATCTTGTCCCTCGATGTGATCTCCTCGTTCCTTCGTATTCACGTGGATCCAAAAAGTATGTAATGCTTGCATCAGCGAGTAGATATTGGGACAAAGGTAGCTCAAGGCATAGGCCGAATACAATGCGAGTAGGAGAGGGATAGCGCAAGAGTACAAAGCTTGGCTTATGTAATTCCTAGTGGGATTTATTAGTCATGCAACATGAAGCGTCTAGAACCTGAAACTATCCTGTTTGAAGAACAAAACCTGCAACTTTAATGGCTTCCTATTGGTAAACAGACTATCCTATTCCAATGGATTGGATAAAATAATAAAGCGATATTTACACAAGATGGATATGTGGCTTACTAACAATAAAACAATGCTAACTAAGCATACTGATGGAAGAAACTAAGAACTCTAAGCAAAATGAAAACTAAATCTATTGCGAAGAGAAATCGGAGGCAAATTTGAGGGGCCATTTTCTTTAACACAAGCCAACTATTTATAGCATTTGCATTTAGCCAAGGCAAAAGCCAAATAGAACTCTTAAACTATAAACAATGGGAAAACACTATTCCAGGGAACCAAAATCATAAATGCAAGCTTATGGTGGTGAAAGAAAGCTGGTAAAATGTTGAAATTACGTGATTCGTGTTAAAATAGCTTTCTAGAAAACGCGTAAAGGACCGCCGCCCAGGTAGGGCAGCGGTTTCATCACTAAAGAGAAAAAGGCCAAGAAAAGAGGGGAAAAGGGAAAAACAAAGCACACGGGGGCTAAGTGGGGCATGTAGGATGTTAACGCACACTTGGAGAGATTTTTCGATCCCGAACACCTTGCGAGGAGACCTGTATCATCATTGGGGCACATGTTACGTTGTTACGGCGATCTGATACCTTACAATTTTGGGTACGTCTGATTGCCCAAAAATCGAACTTTGAGAAGCATTCACTTCCTCAATGGATGTCATCCCCCATCGTTAAACAAAAGAGATGTAATCAAAATAATATATTGATAATCTCTAGAGACTAAAAAAATACAAAATTTGAAAGCAATATTGGTTGATCTAGATATTGATCTGATTGAATAACTAAAAGATAAATGTACTTGGTCCTGGGTTGAGAATGACCCGAGAATTTGTAAAGCGCAGTTAAGTGACACAGGGAGGCTAGATCAAGAAAATGAGGAAAACATGTAAATTATGCAGGATCGAGTGCAATCAGTGGTTACAAAAGTTTGAAAATGTGGGGATCTTTCTCCAAAGAAGATTTAAAGAGACAAAAACCAGGAAAATGATAGAAAACAAGGTTTATGGGGAAAGAATAAAATTAGAACCTTAATCGTCAACATGCAACTGGGATGTAAGTAGGTTGATTTTGTTGTAACAGAGGAGATGGATGAGGGATTAGCAGACTAAAACAAAGGCTAAGCACATGCAGGGGCTGAAGGTAGCTCTGGAACAAAAGGCAAGGAATGTTGAGGTGAGTCGATGGTGAATCGACAGGCCACAATGACTATGTAAAGGATTGATAAAGCCAAAGGAAGGCAAGCTAGATGATCAACCTACAAGAATGGATTTGTAGAAAAAGTTTATGACGAAGTTGTGAGCTCTGTTGATGATGATCTAGACCTGTAAAAAGGTTAGATACAAAAGATACAAGATAATATGATAAATTTTATTAAATATACATGAAACAATGACAATCTCACAAAATTTGATATCAATTGACACATGCATGCATGCTGCAAGGAAGTGCAGGAGGTGCAGTAATGGCTTCGAGGACTGTTTAGGAATGAAATATTGTCTATAGGCTATAAGGAAAGATTCAGATTCACATGCACTTGATGGAGAATAGAATAAAACACTTGGATTTATAGATTTGGTCGATGACTAGGTTGGGTGGCCAATGATCGTGGGAAAGTTTCCCAATGGGAAGATTTTCCGATTTTGGCATGATTACTCCTCTTTTTGGAGTTGGTCGAATGCTTTAAATCATTAGGTGGGAAGGGGTTGTTTGGGGATGAGATGTAGGTGAGTTGGCAGTGGAGATAGGTTAGAAAAAATGTAGGGAAAAGTAGGGGTGTAGATTTGGAATGAAAGCATTCCAAAATGGGAAGTTAGTTAGGGCATGATGAGTTAATTAATTAACTAATGTTGATTAAATAGGATTTAAAGGTGATGGACATTTAATTAATTAATAAGGACTATTAATTAAATCCAAAAAGGTAATTGATTAAACAAGGAGGATGAATAATAAAATATGTGCATGGAGGCGATGAAGGGATTGGTACTGAATTTAGGTGTTTACATTTTTACCCCTTTTTGTTGAGTGGTTTATGCGTAGCAAGCCACGAGATAAAAAAAAAAGTTGGATGAGGATAAAGGATTGATGATAAGCTCCCCCTCAAATAGGGGATCGATGATGCCATGAGGAACCGATGATGCATTTGAAAAAAGATAATTGAAAAAGGGTGGGTGGGTAAAGGATGGGTAAAATGATTACCAAGGCAAGATGCCCGGCAAAAAGGATTCGCAATAAGGATGGAAAACTATGGTGGTGACTCCAATATCACATCGGTAGGGGACAATTGCGGTCTCAATAGAGACAAACAACAATTTTCTATGGACCAGTGAGTGGGTGAAGATCAATATAGTATGGATGCAGATCGGGATGACTAATGGGTCATAGGAAAGGCATCAAAGTATGCACTATATGTGAAAAGTATGCAAAATCCTTAATACGAGGAATCAAGTGAATAGGTATGTGTTTCACTATAAACGAGGATAAAAAGTATGGTACCCAATGGGACACGGAAAGACCAAGAAGGTAGAGTTTGAAAAAGATGGATGAAGAGATAATATGCCCCAAGAGGGGAAAGTATGGCCACGAAGGCAAAAAAGAAAAAGTAAAATATGCCCCAAGTGGGGAAAAGGGTATAGACACCAAGTAGATTTTGTGTACAAATTAGATTAGGATAGTGTAAGGTAAAATTCCCAAAGGAAGAGTAAATATGGCCACCAAAGTGGACTTCGAGATTGAAAAGACAATGCCCTAAAAGGGAAAAATGCCACAAAGGTGGACTTTGAAGGAAGGATGCCCAAAAAGGGATATAAGTATGGCCCAATGGGACTTTGGTGATAGAGATAGACTAAAAGCAAATAAGGCACAACTATAAGCATAGCGACTTGAAGGTACAAATGAGACTACATTGTGTTAAGGAGCATGTAAGGAAAACATGCCTCCAACCACATTGGAGGTAAACAAGAAAGGATCTTGGGTAACGTAAGGCACATGTGACCAAAGAAGATGTTAGCAAATAACCAACGATAGTTAGTCATTTCAAGGATCATAAGGAAGCAATGGATGAGATGATCTCATAAACCTAATGTTGACATGAAAAAGGGTTTGAGATGAACTTGTACAGAGGAAAGAGGGTTCTCCAAAATTGGTGTTCCCTAAACTATGCCCTAGCTCAGGAAGGGGAAAGAGAAAGTTGATCAATGTGGGAAGCTTTCTTAGGATGTTGATAAAATGGAAGGTTGATCAATGTAGGAATCCTTCAAATGCCATAAGGAGTAGCCATCCTTTGAGGGTATGGTCTACTTTTTACAATATATAAATGGCAAGAATAAAATATGGTAGCCATCCTTCCTTTTGAGGGATCGACCTATTTTTTTAATTTTTTTCATGCTTTTGATTTTTTTTTTTTCATGAACAACTTTCCTTCGAGGGATCAGTCTGTTTTTGATAACTTTGATTTTTATTTGAGCATCCATGATTTTTTATTTTTATATGGGGAGAGATAGGACTAGCTAAGTAGACCACTTAGGAGGGGATAAAGAGTGTACAAGAGACACCCCTGGACCCTTTGCATGGTTCCAATAGGTGAATAAGAGGGAAATGGATGTGATGATCATGGAGTTCTCACCAAAGAGAGAACCTATCCATAAGGAAAATGTTATGGGTAGATCCATGGTGCCCATATTTAAGGTCACATCTAGGAAGTGATGGAAGACCACATAGTTCCAAATCATCACAATGAGGATATGAAAAGGGGTTGAGATGGAGGAATGATCCAAGAATGGGACTAAGGGCACATTGGTAAATGTGATAACAATAGAATGGTCACAAGTGCAATGTGTTAAGTGGTTCCACTTCTAGTTTACCATTAAGGGAGGCTAGATGATAGGCTCCTAACCCATACTTATGCGTGATAATGTATGGTCTGATCCAGTTAGGGGAAAACTTTCCACGTTGGCTCCTTTCTAGAGTAGTGACATTCTAATTTCTTTGAGGATGAGGTCTTGAAATTAAAGTCACATTCCTTAAGGTGCTTATTGTAAGCATGTTTGATGTGCTCTAGTAAACATGATGGTGTTCAAGAGTGAGAAGGCGATGCTCATCTAGTATCTTGAGTTGTGTTAGATGAGCTTGGCGATAATCTTCATCGAGAATATGAAGTTGTGAAGGCACACATGCAAAGATGGGATTAGAACTTTTGAGGAAGGATAGCTTTGGAACCGTAGACAAGAGAAAAAGCGTAGCCCCGTGGAGGTACAAATGCTAGTATGATAGGCCCAAAGGGCGAAAGGAAGCTGGAGATGCCAATTACGACCTGCTTGATCGATGGTTTTGGCAAGAATGTTCCAAAGAGTTTTATTAGTTGCTTTGGCTTGGTCGTTATCTTGGGGATAATATGGAGAAGAAAATTTGAGTTGGATGTTGAATGCGTTACATATTTTCTGAGATCTTTATTTTTAAAGGACTTTCATTGTCCATAACAAGTTTGTGGGGAACACCAAAGTGACATATAATGTGTTGATAGATAAAATTAATGATTGGGCTCATATTTAGTTGAGGTGAGTGGGATTGCTTCCACCCATTTAGTGAAATATTCGGTGGCAGTGATGATCGAAATGATGTTGTTGTGAAGAATGAGGATTAATAAGACCAATAAGATCAAGGCCCCATTGTGAAAAAGGCTAAAGGTCTTGAGCTAGCTGCAGAGCTTGACTAGGAATACAAATGAGATTGGAATGCTACTAACATTTTTCACACTTCTTAACATATTCTCAAAGAATCATGATTGAGCGAAGGCCAATAATAGCCGAGATGAAGAACATGCTTTAGAACATCTAAGCCACTAAAGTGTCCACCAAAAATACCATCATGGACTTCTTGGATGGCCCGAGAGGCTTCATGGGATTTGAGACATTAAAGAAGAACACCATCAAATCCACGTTTATAAATAATTTCACCAAGGATCACATAGTGGTGAATGCATGATGAAGAAAATACCTCTTAGCATTTTTGAGAGATCGGGGAAGGATGGATTTGGATAAATAATCAAATATTTGAGAGTACCAAAGGTCTAGTGAATTAGATTCAATAAGATTAACCTAGGTAACTCGTGGAAAGGCTAGTCATGGTGATGAATGATAACAGGAGCTTGGACTCCTCTTTTCCATGGGATGAGAGTCACGAGGGACGCCATCATATCAACGAAAGAATTTGTCAACCGAGGAACAACTTAAATGGTGTAAGAGTCAAAATATTTAAGAGAAGATGAACAATGTCACAATATTTTTGAAGAGTATCATTTTTACATTGATACTCACCTGTAACTTGTTTGATTATGAGCTCGGAATCTCTGTAGATGTCAAGAATTTGAACACCTAAGAATGGTGGATTTCAAGACCCAAGATGAGGGATTCATATTCCACCATGTTATTTGTACACTCAAAATTGAGTTTGTATGTGAGGGGAATATGATTTTCCATGAGGAGGAATGATAATGACACTAATGCCTCCCCCTTGTTGACATTTTGAGCCATCAAAGAAGAGATTGAATTTAAGAGTGTCATATTTGTGATGAAATTGGTTAATGGATTTGTCCAGAAATTGCTCATGAGGTAAATGTGTACTAGGAAGAGGGGCTTCCACAAATTGGTTATAATAGCTTTCCCTTAATGGATTTTCGAGATATAAACTCAAGGTCAAACTCTACCATAAACATGAGCCATTGAGTAACGATTGTCATGATAAGGTTTAGAATGCAATGTCTTAAGAAGATGAAAGATAGTAATGACATAAGTCTTTTGGTTGAGAAGATAATGTCGAAGCTTAGATGTAGCGAAGAATAGGGTGCAACACAACCTTTCATCTTTAGTGTAGAGGGTCTCACATAGTCATGAAGAGTGCAACTGATGTAATAAATGGCATGCTCATGACCTTGGTCATCACGATGTGATGTGCTAACATGGCTCCCGAGAGCATGATTAGTAGTAGAGATATACAAATAAAATGGCTCCCCCTCGCGTGGAGGTGTGAGCAATGGTGGAGATAAAGATATTGTTTAAGGTTGTCAAAATATTTTTGACAATCGTGATCCCAATCGAATTTAATGTCCTTCGAAGGAGGTGATGAAAAGGTTGACAACAATCGAAAAGTTGTGAGATGAAACGATGAACAAATTGAAGGTGGCTTTAGAGGCTGCTTGAAGTTGCTTAAGATTGGCAAGAGGAGGCATTTCAATGATTACCTTAATTTTTGTAGGGTCGACTTCGATTCCCTAATAGAAATGATAAAGCCAAGGATCTTGCTAATTAAGACTCCAAATACACACTTGCTTGATTAAGACGAAGGAAAAAGCGAATGAGGCGCTCAAAAAAGGACTTCGAGAATGGAAATATGGTCACGTCGATGCTTAGATTTTCCTAAAAGATCATCGATGTAGTCTTCAATGGTTTTGTGGATGAGATCATGAAAGATGTAAGTCATGGCCCACTGATAAGTAGCGTCGATCATTCTTTAAACCAAAGGGCATGACACAAAAGAAAAAGGTCCCCCAAGGGGTAATGAAAGATGTTTTGTGTTGATCTTTTGGTGCGATGAGGATTTGATTGTAACTAGAGAAATCATCCATGAGAGAAAGCATCTCATGACCTGTGGTAAGATCCACAAGTTGATCAATGTTCGAAGAGGGAAGTCATCCTTAGGGCAGGTGAGATTGAGATCCCAAAGTCCATGCATATGCGCAATTTTCCCAATGTTTTAGCGATAGGGAAAATGTTGGAAACCCACTGGGATAGTCGATGGGAATGATGAAATTTTTTACTAAAAGGTGTTGCAACTCCTCTTTAACAAGGACAGGCAATGCGAGGGTGCATGCGGTGAAACTTCTACTTTCGGTTTAACATTGGGATAAGTGACAATATTGTGGATAACGATAGAGGGGTCAAGACCCGACATGTATGAATATGACCATGCAAATGCTTGGCTATGATGGGAGAGGAATGCGGTGAAATATTCTAGCTCATGTGGATCAAGTGATTGGCCCACCTTGAGAATGTGAGGCTCTGTGAAGTCCCGATATTGACATCGATGGTGGCTTTGTTAAGAAGAGTAGGTGATTAGATGGTAAGTTCTTCTAAAGATAAGAATATTTTCCCTCGTGTAGGAAAGTATGATGTCTTTGGCGTCAACACACTGAATGACATCAATGTTAAAGATTCTTCTTCTATCATCTCCAGATGGAAAAGAGGAAGGGACCTAATCTGATTGTCACACTGATAGGTGACCGGTCCCAAAGTTATGGTGGAGACTAAAAAAGTTAGAGGTAATGGAAATGGTGTCATCCAGTTCCATGTCCTCAAGAGTTAAGAAATATGGGGATGGTATGTTCATGTCCTTAGGAGTCAAAGGAGATGGAGAAAGTAAAGAAGGTATGTCCATATCTTGAGCATGACAAGATCCTTGAGGGTTGGAAAAGATGGAGAAGGTAGAGAAAGTATGCCCTCGTCTTTGAAAGTCGGAAAAGGTAAAGGAGATGGAGGAGGCATGTCCATGAGGATCTTAGATGGTGGAATGGGATAAGGGGAATGCCCTATAGCCTAACCCAAAATTTTTGTAAGGTTTATGACATTAATCAGGAATAAGGCCATATGGGTCATGTTCGTAATGGCCCAAGACGAATCCATTCCATACACAATGATGAAAATAGTTATAAGCAAAAGATGAATTGTCGAGAAAACTAAAACCACCAGTATAAATCTGGTGTGTGGAATTTCATCGATGTGGGAAGAGGGGATATCAAAACCACCATAAATAAGATTAGTGCAACGATGATGCGGGGGACCAAAAGGAATAATGTCTCTGATGTCTGGTTGGTATATAGGTGGCTTATCGGGTCTACCGATACGATTGGGAGTGGGAAGAATATTAAGCATGAGAAGGCGATACTCCCCCATCGTAAGTTTGTTCACCATGTCATCTAGGGAGTCTTTGTCAGGGAGTTTAGATGAGGGAATGGCTGAATTGTGGATGATGCAGATGGATCATCCTTAGGGATGAGCACGTCATTTGGTCTATAAGTCATGTTGCATCCTTGAAAGGAGGAGCGTCCCTAGGAAGCGTCAAGATTTTCCCTCATGCTCATATTTAAGGGAGCGATGAAGCGTTGATGGGACGCAATGCATGGTGTAGATCCATGGTCGTCTAAGGAGAACATTATATTGAAATTCTCCTTCAATGATATAAAAGGTCTGATGGATGAGCTTCTTGCACCAACGAGGGGATGAGAAGAATGACCGTTCCCAAGGCGAGAGTGATGGCATCATTAAAGACACGAAGGGTCGTAGGTTTTGAGAGATAGATTCCTTTAGAATCTTAAGTTGATCGAAAGTATGTGAAGGGATGATATTAATGCTCGCCCCATATCGATCATAGATCATCTAATGAATGTATCATTGATCTTGTTGGTGCAATTTCTAAGTCTGCACATTTTACCTCGAGTTTTATTTTCCATTTTTGCTCGAAAAATTTTATCTCGCTCGAGTGGGTGATATGCAACTCGTTTTATCCAGTTGAATGCCTTCAAGAGGCCCTTGATGTTGTTGTTTTGCCTTATATTTAAGAAAAAATCCAAGTTCCCCCTTCATGCCCTAATTTTTTCTTCCCCATGGGTTGTGTCATTTTTTCTTTGTCAAAACGTGCAAAAACTTGAAGTTGATCGATTCTGAGTAATTTGAGGTTAAAAATCCTGCTCCCCTAGTCGGAATTAATGTAAAATCATGCTTCACTTGATTTAAAACCAAGAAATTTGTCCTCTTGTGAAAAAATTGGTTTTAGGGGCATCCCATGCATTTTCTACGTTTTTGACGGGTATACGGGTGTCACCCGTCCGTCAAAAATTATCATTGTAACCTTTATGCTAACGTGGTAGGCTCTCATTGGCTGGGAGGTCGAAAAAATGTTATAACTTGTCATTTTTGAAATTTTGGTGAAGGGAAAATTTTTGTCCGTGGCCCTCCAGTGCTACAGTGATGTGCTTACGTGGCACGATTTGATTGGTTGATGGATCGGCGGGTGGCGGGCCGCACTTAGGAAATTTTCTTCCATTTTGGAAAATTTCTCAAAATCAAATTTTTTCCCGAAGGCCCGCAACGAATGGTATGATGACACGTGGCACAGGGAGGTCGACCAGAAAAGTGGGGACTTAGAAGAATTTGAAAATTTTGGCTTCAAAATGCTAGAGGAAAAATTTGGCCCGAGCCCATGCCCAATGGGAAGGCGACACGCATCCAGGAGATTTAGCATGGAGAGGCGAATAGTTGGAAATTTTTTGAAGTTTTGGCTTCAAATGTCAAACAATTTTTTTGACCTAGAGGCCAGCATCGAATAAGAGAGTGACACGTATGCAGGGGGATGAAATGGAGGGGCGGAGGTTTGGAGGATTTTGAAGTTTTTTAACTTCAAAAGGTAAAAAGAAAATTTTGAGGCCGAAGTCCCGCCACTAATGAAAGGAGGACACATGTCCCTGGATTCGGTGGAGATGTGGAGCGTGCCGAGAAAATGAAAAAATTTACAAAGTTTGGCGAAAAATCTCAAAACCAAAAATTTGTCCCTGGCCCCGAACGGGAAAGGTTGAAGGTGTCCCCCGCATCCAATCAGGGGGCGACACGTGGCACATTTCAAAGGGAAAAAGGAGAGCGTGGGCTCGTAAAGGTCTTAGTGACTCGCGGAGTTTTAAAGGCAAATTTGGGGGGTCGGCTCCGACTTTTGATGGAAACCACCACGTGGCGAGAGGGAAGCAGCAAGTGTTCGGGCCCATAGAGGATTTGGAGAAAATTTTCCTTTTCTCAAAAAGTGGCAAACTTCATCAAATTGGCCCGCGGTTTTTGTGGGGCCACAGGGGACATGTGGCATGTCCAGGAGGCTCACGGGGAAAATTTTCAAAATTTTCCCAAAGTTCAAAAAAGGTTTCAAATGTAATTTTAGAGGCATAGCCCCAAGCCAATCATCTTGCGACATGTGTCCAGCCCTATCAGAGTTCAAAAAAGGTAATTTTGGCTTATGTGTGTGGAATCCCATCGGACACGTGGAGGGCAGAGATTTAAAATTGATTTAATCGACGGCAACTATGCGTTTTGGTCTTTGGACCATTGGAGCTCCAAAGAACTTGGAATTGTCATTTTTGCACCAAATCACATGAAATTTTATACGATTCTGCATCCCTTCGGCCTTCTGAATGCAATGGAATCATCCATTTGAGCTAATTTGGTGCCCTATGATGTTTTTCGTGAAATATTTTTCTTGGCCCGTGTAAAACACGTGAAATGTAAAAATTAAAGTTGCAGAGGTGAAAAATGATGAAGTAAAAGGTGAAAAATGATTGCTAAAGCATCTTTGGCATATCCCGAATGCCAAAAACGTGACCCTAGGTGGATAAGGATGCGAGCTCGTGCAATATTTTAAAATATTTGTGTATCTTTGGCATTTTGCGAGCATTTTACAATTTTATTTCATTTTTCATCAAATGGATAGAGTTTTGTAACAAATTTGATCCTTGAGCATATTCTTTGCTTGGGATGCGAGGATCCAAGTTGCATAGGGTATATTATGTAGTTTGGAGGCATTTTCAGTAGACCTACATGTTGATAATTTTGGAGAAAGAGAGAATTTTCACGAGGAGAACTGGAAGAAGTCCATTTTCTTTTGGAAAAATGCCCGAGAGCCATTTTTGATTCCTGTTTGCATCAAATGTTCATCATGTTGAGTTGCTTTCAGTTGTAAAGCCATCAACAAGCTTTGAGATTGTCTAAATAATATTCCTTGCTTGATATATTTGATCAAATTCTTGGATTAATCATTTTATCTCTTGCAAAGCTTGCATACACTTGTATTTCGTAAGTATGTTTTCAATTTGTGTTTCATGCTCACGTTGCGATCTTGTGTTTAAGATCTTTATTGGTCATACATGGTCTCATTTCTTATAGAGGGTTTGAAAGCATTTGAAATCTTCCATTGAAAAGAGCATTCATTTGAGGGAGGATAAACAAATTTAAATTCATCTTACCTTCCTTGTAAATCGAGGGTGTTTGTAAACCTTTGGGTGTACCTTAGGTCATGATCTAACAAGGGTTTCTAAATGCTTCATTGATATTTTATTTCAAGCCTTTGTGGCGAGTTATCAAATTTTGTATGGAATAGTGCCTATTTGGGCATCCATGTGTGCACACATCCTGGTTGAAAGAGCACTTCAAATTCATTGAAACATCTCTGTTGTTTAGGTGTTGTTATTCATTTACAAAGTTTCCCAAAGAAGGTGATGATTTCTAGCTACTCTTGTCCCAACATCTTTCATCAGAATTTCATTACTAACTCATCCTACCTACTACCCCTGCATTTGCATTGTGTGTCCACAAAAGAACTTAATCCTTTCACAAAAATGCACAAAGCATATCAAGGTTTTATCATGTCTTTAGTAGCCCTAGCCTTGTTTTGAGAACATTTCCATCATTTAGTAGTGAAAACTCCTTTGAGTTTGGATAATGGATACTTGATCATGTTTTCACAAGGCCTCTTTCATGTCATAATGCAAAACACAAGGATATCTCTACCTCCTTTACCATATAGGGGCTGCAATATAGGTTCTCTTACCTTGGTTAATAGGCACAACCTAAAATAGTGAGGGTTAGATCAAAACCCTTATGAAGGTGCTATCCACTCCCTCAATTCCCGAATGCAAACAAGCAGATAGGTGTGATCCCCAACTTCTGAATGACATACAAACCATCTATCTATCCTTGAGTGTCTTATGCAAGTTCTTGATGTTGTTCAAGTTGTGAAGGAGATTAAATCTGATACCAACAAATCCTAAGCGTAATAAAGAGGGGAAGGTCATGCTCTTCCAGTGGGATATCCAGAATTTTAGTTTCATTAAATGATATAGTAGTAGAAGCAACAAACACTCCTATGAAGGATGTGAAGGGATGAGCTTCATCATCAGAGTGTCGAGAATGTGTTTCAAGGCTTCAATAAGAGATTATCTATGATCTGGCGAGCTTTGGATGAGCTCGTAGAGTGAAATTTTGACTGGACTTGATGAAGTTGTCTAATGATACTTTGTTCGATAGGCTTAGATGGGTCTATTAAAATAGAAACCTTTGGTTTTGATGATGCGACCAACTCCTTAGGAGGAGGAATGGTAATGAAGGTCCTAGCTTTTAGCTCGGAGGTTGATTTGGACTTGCGTGGTCCATTTCGAGTGGTTACCCGAACAACATTGATGAACAAAGGAGGGGCATCGCTAGATGAGTCATCTCTCAAAGGTGAAATAGTGGATGTTGGACTAGATCAGAAGACAAGGAGGAAGCTTGGTCCAGGAAAGTCTCCCCTCTTATATGAGATTGTGAATAATGAATTAGAGTACTCTGCAATGTTCGAAATCATGTCTAGGGTGCAACAAAAGGCACACATAAGGTTAGGATTGAACCATAGAGGCTTCTTTCCTTTTGGGTCGAAGGCCTTGATAGGAGGAAGTGTAATTGCAGAGGTTTGTAGTAAGTGTTGGAAGATCTCTGTGTATGATCTAACTAGAGTGCTAGAAGATTTCTTATACGATGCTTTGGATGTTTGAGATAAGACCCAAGTGTATTGATGCTTTGAAGATTTGGATTCTATTTTTACTGTTGATTGGTGTTTTAGTGTAGGATGATCTTAGATTGGCAAGTTGAAATGTTCATGGTTCCGGAGTAGATGATTTTGGATTAGATGGTTTACCTCTAGGAGGGATCATAGGTTTTGTATGTGGGGACACACTATTAGGAGGAGCATCAATAATCTTAAGCGGGAGTCGAGATGGTAATACTATGATTGATTCGGCATGCAGAAACAACGTATGTCGAGATTATCCGCATAAGATGAGGATTGAGGGGATTGTGTTGATGACATGGAAGATATGTTTGAGGATATTGCAAGGTAAAGTGCTTTTAAAAATTCCTCAAATGAAAAAGTTGGGATAAAAGGAGTGGGTGGCGTGGATGTAACCATAGTAGTTGGTACGGGTAAAAGAGTGGGAGGAGGGACCGATATGGGTTCCATGGATGGTATGATGGGCAAGGGTGGAATAGATATAGGCGAGGTGGTCAAGCCTATTGGAGTGGATGAAGTGGGTGATGAGGTGGATAAGGAAGTTGACAAAGGACCAACCTCGATGTGGAAATAGGTTGAAATGGTTGTTTCATGAATGTCTCTAAGGGCATAAATGATATATTTGTTGGTAGTTGTAGATGTAGGAGTAGACTCCGAGACAAATGTAGATGTAAAAATGCGGGGAGGATGTCAAAGGGAATAGAGGTGGTCAATGATGAAGTTGTGGATGGAACAGGCTCCTGATCATTAGTGTTCAAGGTGTTTATAGTATGAGCATTAGGTGTTTGGGTTGTGGTAGAAGTGGTAGCTTGGCTTGTCGATGTATGATTTGGGAAAGGTTGTTTGAAAATGTCAAGGGGTTGATTGGGTGAAGCATTTGGATTGTTGACTTGAAGATCACCCTGATTGATGAGTCTTTGGACCAAGTCCTTGAAAGTACAACATCTTTCTATGTCATGACCTTGGACTTGGTGATACTTGCAGTAATGATCTTCACGATACCATACAGGTTTCGGTCTTGACTCATCAACTGGTCGGATAGGAGGAAGTGTGACAAGGTTTGTTGTCATTAATTTTTCAAATATCGTATTGTATGACTCCCTGAGGGGGTGTAGTTGGGCATTGGTTGAGTGACTCTTTGTTGAGTCCATGTGTTAGATGTAGATGCGGGAGATGATTTAACAACCATGACATTGGTTGTCGCCTTTGATTTGTCATTTGGCATGGATGATTTAGTAAACTCATGTTTGGGTTTATTTGATTTCAGTTTTAAATGGCCCTATTCGAGGGTGTGTGTTTCAAGTTTACGGGCCATGGTGAAGGCCTCGTCAAAGGTTTAAAACAATTGGATTTATAAAGTTGAAGATATATGCTTCACACATGAACATGAGAAGAGGTCAATGAGGTCAACTTGTGGAAGAGGAAAGGATAATTGGATTATAGTGAGGTGCCATGTGATGAAGTCTATAATGGATTCATCTTTAAATTGTCAGATGGTGTATAAATCATTGATGGTTATTTTTCGCAAATGTTAATAAAAAATGTTCTAGAAATAACTGTGTGAGTTAGGAGAAAGAGAATATTGAATATTGGGGATGTTATTGTACTAGTCCAAGGCGGGACCAACTAAGGACATGGGAAAAGTGTGAAGCATCAAGTCTTGATCATGCACAATAAGATAACATGCATGTTTAAATGCATGAAGATGTTGTTGTGGATCCTCTTTATTGTTGAACTTAGCGAATTTTGGCAATTCCTAGTGTAGAGGATATGGTTTAATTGGTATGGATGGGTGAATGGGCTCATTACAGATTTTCTCATATGATAACAAGACCTTGGTCCCTAAAGTTACACTTCAGGTTGGCTAACCTATTTACGAGGGCATGCATGGGATCATTTGAAAGATTTTTTTAGGGATGAGGGGTGGTGGTTACATGTAAGAAGTGGTTGGATGGGTTTGTTGATAAACTTGCGGATGTGTTGGTGTTTGGGGAATTTGTTGGGGGTAAGCCATGGGATTTGTGATTGAAAGGATGGTTGTTGAAAGAACTATTGTTGGGTGATGGGAAGATGATAGGATTGTTGGGATTGGGTAGGTTGTTACGGATGGGATGAAGCAAGAATGTGGGTATGAACAAGTTGATATTGTTGTTGAAAAGGGTTAGATCTTTGCATAATGTAAAGAACCCATGAAAGGGGGCTAAAATACATTGATTGACATGCTTTAGATGTAAGAAGATCATACTTCCCAGATAAGAGATATGATGTTTGGGCATATTGAGCAGGGACACTAATGGGGATAATGCCCAAAGAAGTGAGGGGAAGAGTAGTGTTGATTGTTGTGTTGATCAGTGGGAGATTGTGAGGGATAGGGGTGACTATCTGGATAGTCTTATGATTCGAAGGATTGGTAGAGGAGGAAGTAGGATGGGCTACAAAAATATCAATAGCTGCAGGTTGGGTGACTTGAGGATTGGTTTGACAAGGATACAGTTATTGGAGCGCGTGGTTCGCCTAGGGAATTCGGGTTGATCTCCTAAGGAGATAATCTTGAAGTGTAACTAGATTGACATCCAAGTTCTTGAAACATGGTATCACCGAGAGGGACCTTAGGTGGTCCAAAGGGTTCTGATCGATTGATGGTGGGGTGGCTGGCCTAGATGGGATAGATTGATGGTAAAAGAATGGATTGGTCTCTCCTAAAGTTGTAGTGTGAACAAAAGGCTTTGGTTGAGAGACGTCAATGAGTGGTTGAGTGCTCAAGGGTATAAATGAGGTGGTTGTTATAGAGAACATTTGTTGAGACAAGGGATCGGTGGAAGCAAAGTTTTGTTCCATTCTTTTGGTTGTTGAACAAGTGACTACAAACATGAAAATAGTTTTTACCCAAGCAAGAAAAGCAGACAATTTTTCTTTTATGTTTGATTATTAAGAATGTGTGGAAAATAAAAGGGGATGGTTAACCATGTACATATGAAAGGTAAACTATGTCTGGTCTCAGGTTTGTTATGGCTGGGGAATGTCTGAGGTGGTTTACTTGTTTGGTGATGAAATCCCAATCAGAAAACTAGGAAAGGGAATGTTTTGATGTGTTAATTTGATTTGTGAGGTTTAAGGTTGTGTGTGATAAGATGTGTGATGCAGAGGATTAAACCCCTAATTAAGCTATGTGGGTGTTGGCGAGGAAATTTGTCTAGTGGACAAACTTGTGGACTCCTTGTCAATGCTCACGGGAATTTAAGTCCCTCTACTTAACTGGTGCAACTGCCGTATATGCATGCGCGTGAAAAGGTGGATTTCTGTGGTGGCCTTTCGGCTTGAGGATCAACAGGGGGCACTCCACTAACCTTGCAACAAATGCTTGCGGTTATCTCTGCAAGGGGGGAATTTGCTATGAAGGTGGGAAAGGAAGTGAGATGAGAGGTAGGAGAACTAATGTTGCAGGTAGAAAATCAAATTCTTGCACGCACTAATTAGAAATTTCAACACATGCATTTATGAGAAGAAACAACTCTGTAAATGGAAACAAGACGAGATAAGATTGCGAACTCAAAGTTTCTAAAATCTCCTCATCAAAGAGGCTACAAAATCCTTCTTCTTGTATTGATGCTTAACTAGAAGTTGTACATAATGTGGGAATGGAAGAAATTTGAGAATGAAGGAAAGTAGAAAAAAATGGCTATCTCCTTTGCTTTCTCTAAGTACAATACACTTGTGAGTTTACAAGATCAATTACCAGCCCTTTACAATGGTGTGAAGAAGCCATTAAATATTTTTAAGAAATGGTTACAACTTCTTCTTTTGTTAGCAAGAAATGGTTTACAATCTTTTCAATCATCCGTGTCCGTTCGATTCTTGATCCATGAAGAAACGCTTGAATGGCGGAAAAAAGCTGACTTTTCATAATCAAGAATTACAATGATCGTTTTGTAAATTTGAATTTGAACCGTTCATCTTGCCCTTGAAAGTTTAAACCAGATCCATCCATGTGGGAGAAATTTATTGGAGCGGGCGTGGAGGATTCCTTTTGCATTTTGTGAATTTATAGAGATTTGGCATTTTGGAACATTTTGGCCCGCTCACATGCTATTGATATGGTCTTGACACGTGTGATCGGGGATCAATTTTAGTGTCAAATGTTCCCTAAACTTCCCTAAACCATGCCTGTGTAGAAGATCATCTCGAGAGCTTTCCAACGACTATGAGAATGTGACAAACGAACATCGGGAGCTCTAGTTATGTCCTGGTCAAAGTTCAGATAACGAGAAAGTCAACTCTGGTCAACTGGTCAATATTGGACCAATGGCACTGCGACACGTGGCAAAAAGGCAAAAGGGAGTTGTTTGATGGTTTTCAATCACCGGTCTTCGACGAGCGTAAAAATGGTGCACGGGAACAAGAGGCTCAACTTTTATTACGGAGGGGAGCCCGGCCGCCGTGTGGACTATGGTATTATCGCCAACGTGGTGGGTCCACAAGCCACCATGTGGCTTGCCACCACTCATCGAATTCACTCGATTTTCCTATCAAGGGACGACATCGAGCTATTTAGCTGAGTCATGCAAGGACCGAGTTAATTATTTCTACACACATTGTATGGGTCGAAATTATATTATCTTGGTAAATCCACTTTCCAAATGCCACGCATATATGCCAAACCGCTATATATATTAATGTTTATACATTAGTATAACCACATAATCCTCCACTTACCTACTAAACCACCAACATTAAGCCATGCATGGATGTTCCACGTGGAAGGAAGGAGTGAAGCGGTTGTAGTGGAAGCTTCCACGTGAGGAGAAAGAGGTGGGGGCGGTTAAGCCCATGTGGTCCCATGACCACTTCACACAATGCGTGGAAAGGCTATTTAAAGCCTAAGCTTTTATCAAACCCACCAAATATGGGACTTTATCCCATTAAAAATGCCGCGCCCAAAATTTGGGTTTTAATCCCACTAAAAAATGCATCCGCCACTATGGGATTTAATCCCTTATCAAATGCTTAGCCACTGAATTGGGATTTTATCCCATTAAAATATGTAAATCCTTGGCAAAATGGTAGGAGGTGGGATTTGAACACCCGACCTCTCAGGCTCCCAAACACATCACGCCAACCAACCCACCGCCTATCTCGGATGGGATAGAAACGAGCTCGCCTATATAAATAGAGCTTTGTACTCTGTGTGAAGGGGGTCAAGGAGGATAAGGACCAGATCTCTGAAAATGCCATTTTTGAAGGCCTTACACTTAGATTGGGACCTCGAGTAAAAATATGAAATGAAGGAAATTCTGAGATGATTCCAACGATGTAAGATTTGATATTTTTGTTGAGTTTTAACCTATTTTTGGAAGCTTTGAATGCAGTTTTTAACAGGGATCTACAAGACAACTAGTTGGAAAACATGAATTTCAATGCACTTTTGGTCCGAATTGTGACTTGGTGTAAACATGAAAAGTGTTCGAATTCAGAGATGATCTCGATATATGATTTTTTTCATAGAATGTTTTTAAATCTCCATTTGTAGGTGTTTTTCTAACACAGTTGGAAGGAGATCACATTGTGGCTCTTGTAGGAGCCACGGATCGTTCTTGGGCGGTTCTGCTATTTTTCGAGTTCTTGGACATTGATCAGCTCATTTGCAGGTTGTGATTCATTATTGGTTGTTTGTAAGAGTTATTGTACTTACATTTCTATATTATTAATGGATCGGTTCAATCTAAACCCGTGGGACGTAGGAATTTCCAACCCCGTAAACAATCTTGTTTGTTATCTGAATGTTTTGATTTTCGATTATTTATTTGCTACATAAGTTTTCCGCACTTCTATGGATGCATAATAATCAAATTAAATCAATTTGTGGAGTTTAGAATACTCAAAATTGGTTAAGAAAATCACGATCTTTGGAAACTTTTAAAAGTGAAAAAATACAACACACGTTTTGAGATCAGATCAACGTGGCCTCACTTGAGTGGAGACAGAGTCCCAGCCACTTTTATAATTTTACCTTTTTTCAATGCGGGCTCAAAAACACAAATTGCTCCGCTAACACACCCACCTACTTTGACCTTCGATGCGAGCTTAATATTTGACCTTTTCCTCATGGCGTGGGTGGGGTTGCGGGTCACTTTATGACTTTTAGCCCCTTTTACAAAAAGGCTCAAAACCTCAAATCTCCCAGCCGATCCGCTTCCCCGCTTTGAATTTCCAACAACGGGCTCAAGATTTGACTTTTCCTTTGTGTTTGGCGGGTCAAATCACTTTTTAACTTTAAGCCCCTTTTTAAAAAAAAGGCTCAAAAACACAAATTGCTCAGTTAGCTTTGCCCACCGCTTTGAACTTCGATGCGAGCTTAATATTTGACTTTTTCCTCATAGCTTGATCGGGGTGCGGGTCACTTTATGACTATTAGCCCTTTTACAAAAAGGCTCAAAACCTCTAATTACTCATGCTTGCCTTCAATTAGATATGTCCATGTACCCGTGGATAATGGGGCAAAAATTTGAAGGGGAAGAAAATGCCCGCCATTCACGATTGTGGAAAAATGCAAAGAAGAGGAAAACTCCACCATTTCACACCCGATTTTCAAATTTCTTTCGCGAACCAAGGGATTGAAAACAATACAAGGTTCGACGATCCATGGCCATAGAAAGATTGACAATTTCATTCAAATGAGGACAACAATAGAATTTTCACGCGTACTAGATGGGGAAATGGAAAATTTATCAAACCACGTAGACTGGAGAGTTTAAACAACTTCAAAGCATGAATTTCTCTATCTTTTCAGGCTTCCAACTTTACTTGAACACTTCTAGAGGGCGTGAGCTCAAAATATTCAAATTTGACTTAGAAAATGAGGGGGATTTTGAGGGCGACAACAATGGGTAAACTGGATACAAAAAGAATATTCTTTTTAAGCCCAAAATGAAATGTGATGTTGGATGAGGACACGACAAAGATGGAAAATACAATGCAAAAAGGAGTAAATAGGGAAAAAATGAAATACCTAGAAAATATTTTTCTTGTTTATCTGCACTTCTCAGTGATGATCGATCTTAGCCATGAACCCAACATAAACAAGTAATAAAGTGAAGCCTCACGCCTGCAGGTGTTAGTGTGAAATAGGAAAAAGCAAGATATATAAAGGAAAGGGATCACCTGAGGGTGAGTCCCACAGTGCGTGCCAAGAATGGTATCCAAATTTCTCATTCATAATGTAAGTGCACTAAATTTACTAAATAAATTAGCAACTTAGAAATGTTGGAGGGTTTATGTTACCTCGATGAGATGATGCTTGATACGGTACCGAATGATGAAGTTATCTGCTGCAAAAAACCTGCGAAACCAAACGGATTGGATTAGATAGATAGGAGTGGAGGTGCACTGAAAAAGCGAGACCAAGAAGCGTTAACTTGCTTGGTGGATTTCATCCCTCGTCATTAAACAAAAGAGATGTAATCAAAATGATATACTAATAATATGCAGAGACTGAAAGAATACAAAATCTGAAAGCAATATCGGTTGATCTAGATATTGATCTGATTGAATAACTAAAAGATAAATGTACTGGTTTGGGTTGATGGTGACCTAGGCGTGCAAAGGCGGAGTCGACAACGACTGGGGAGGTGGACCAGGAAAATGAGGAAAACATGTAGACTATACAGGATCCGAGTGTAATCGGGGTTGCAAAGTTTGAAAATGCGAGAGATATTTTTGTAGAGAAGATCTAAAAATACGAAACCGGAAAACGACATAAAACAAGGTTTATGGGGAAAGATTGAAACTAGAACCTTAGTTGACTTACGAATGGGATGCAAGTAGGTTTATTTTATCGTAATAAAGGAGGCGGATGAGGGATTAACAGTTGAAAACGAGAGGCTAAGCACATACGGAGAGGTGAAGGTAGCTTTAAAGCAGAGGTAAGGACTGCGAGGCCGAGTCGATGGCGACTAACAGGGTCGATGCCTCTATGATAGGGATTGATAAAGCTGAAGGAAGGCAAGCCAAATGATCAACTTTCAAGAATGGATTTATAGAAAAAGTTGATGGCGGCTTTTGCCGTGAGCTCTACTGATGTAATGATTTAGACTGCAAAAGGTTAGATACAAAAGATACAAGATAATATGATAAAGTTGATTAAAGCTATGTAAACAATGACAATCTCACAAAATCTAATGTTGATTGACTCATGCACGTTGCGCAAGGAGTGCTGCAATGGCTTTATATTTGTTCGAGCACGAAAGATTCTCTACATGCTTTAAGGAAAGCTTCAAATTTGCATGCACTTGATGGAGAATAACAATAAATCACTTGGCTTTATAGGGTCGATGACGACCACGCTGGGTTGCCACCGATCGCGGGAAAGTTTCCCCAATGGGAAGATTTTCCTGATTTTGGCGTGATTCCTCCTCTTTTTGGAGTGGCCAATGCTTTAAAGCATTAGGTAGGAAGGGGTTGTTTGGGGATGAGATGTAGGTGAGTTGGCAATGGAGATAGGTTAGAAAAAGCGTAGGGAAAGCATGGGTGTAGATTTGGAATGAAAGCATTCCAAAATGAGAAGTTAGTTAGGGCATGATGAGTTAATTAATTAATTAATGTTGATTAAATAGGATTTAAAGGTGATGGGCATTTAATTAATTAATAGGGACTAATTAATTAAATCCAAAGAAGGCATTTGATTAAATAAGGAGGATGAATAATAAAATATGCACACACATGCGATGAAGGGATATGTCTTCAATTTAGGTGTCTACAACCCGAGCTCAAAGTTAAATTCAATCTAAACAACTTGGACTTCCTCTCTATCTACAAAATTCAGGAGCTCCTACTTGGATGTTGTGCTTCATAAGTTGGGGTCCAACCTCATTGCGTGGTCGCCGATTGGCGGTGGAATTGTGAAATTGCTTTCCTCCACTACAACACTCGGACCATTTATCAACCTGTTATGTCCTCTTTCGTCGGCCAATGATAAGCTCAATGATCGGTGGGGGTTGAACTATGCACAGACCAATTGGCTTCATCGGCTTTCCCGAGCTTGGAACCCTTTTCTTGACCCTAAAGTTAACCATTTTCTATGGTGTCTTGTTTACCAAGGTTCACCTGTGGGTGAAAGGCTCAGGCATATTGACATTCCTATTCCTAATTGTCCTTTCTGTTCCAACCCCGAGTCGTTCATTCACCTCTTTTGGTCTTGTCCTTGTGCTCAATCTATCGGAGATGGATCCATTCTCTATTCCAACCTTAGCGGCCCGAATTCTTTAGTGGCGTCTAGCTTTATTGGCGACTTTAGCCCTTGGCCTAGTTATATTGCTAATCTTTGGCATTTGTTTCGTGCTTGTATTATATTTCATATATGGAAAGCTCACAATGCTTTAATTTTCAAGCGAGTTCATTTTGTTATATGATTTTCCACTAATAATAAGGTGGTTATTCTATTTACTATTCACATACTGATTAAAGCTCAAGTCATCAAGGTTGCCTTGAAGTTTGCTAATTTGTAGGAGCTTAGCGATCATTGGGGAGTGCACCATGCTTTATGAGTCGGGTTCCGCTAGATCCTTAGTTACCGCCACCTTGGCCTTTGCCTCCCGATGGCCGCCTCCTGCGAGTCCATGTCGGAGGATCCGCTCGCGCAACCACCGTTCCGCCCCCTCGGAGCCACCCTTTTGCCCCGTCTTCCTCCGACCGAGTTAGAGCCCACCCCCACGGGGGAAAGGTGTTGCCCGGCCTCCACGGTGGGGATCTCCGCCACCGCCATGCGAGACTCTTGCAGATCTACGCCCCTGTAGGGGAATTATGGTGCCTCTTCAAATGCAATATCTCGATCATGACAATTGGCAGGTGGATCCTCCGTCCATTGAGCCTAATAATGGAGCCTTCATCCCTCCTCGGGATGATCCTCCCCCTCCTCTTGGTGCGGCGGCATGTGCTTGATGGTGGTGCTTGTTTTTGCTCTTTGGTCGCCCACAACGTTTTTTGGTGAAGCCCTCGTGGCATTTTGTGGGACCGCCCCTTACTATGTAACTCTCTTTTATTATTTTAATATAAAGGGCAGTTACAATAGTAAATATATTTGTAATTGGTCCGCTGTAACTCATATGCGTATTCCGTCGAAAGGCATGTGAATTAGACGTTTGCTCTGCATTGCAAGGCCATTATCATGGATTTGACGGATCTGGAGCGTCGTCAAATCCACATTCTGCAACGAATTCGTGCTCTGGAGAAGACTGTGTTGCCCTCTTCCACGGACAAGCAAATTGATACTCACGATAACGAGGAGTGTGAAAACAACGAACAGCGTCTGGGAAAACTGCTCCGAGTAGGCGGGGCGACTTCATTCCAGTTTAAGAAAGTCCCACACGATTATTATGACAGGCCCCTCCAACTCAGACGAGATTTACTCGCAGCACATTCCATTCGTCATCTGTGCAAAACCATGGTTATGGTATTTCCTAGTTCACCTTCTTTGCAAGCTTTTCTTGCCCTAAATGTACACAACTCCAAACCCTGAACTTCTGGATTAACCTTAATTCTGGAACATTTGTTAATAGGGGAAGGAAAGGTGAATGTGATCTATTTTGTGAAAGTCGTGCAAGTCTACACCTGGTCTCATCCTATGTGTCATAATTAATGGATTTTTTTGGTGAGACAAACAACTTCACCAGTGAACCAACCATCACATGAATAGACTTTTATACTTTTAATTTAGTAAATTTCCTCATAAGTTGTTATGATGGATGAGATTCTCTGTGGGGCAGGCAACTTCACCAGTGAAACAACCATCCCGTGACTAGATTTTTATACTCTTTAATTTATTTTAAGTTGCTACGATCGATGGGTAACTCTTCCATTAAACTCAGGAGGACTAGCTCTGGTCCTCATCCGCGAGGCTGCACTCAGCAAGTTGGATGATTGGGTGGTGCACTTTACACAGTTTCAACACTTTAACACGTCTCTTGCGATATGAACTCAGGCTGGTTATGCCACCTCCGATGCTTTTACTACTAGAGCTCATCCCATTTGACAATAAGAATCTAACATTTTAATACTAAAAAAACTGTATATTTCATTTTACTGAAATATTAATATTTTGGGGAGGGGCTTAACCAACATGTTAATGTTAGAAAAGAGATTTCCGGAAAAAATTGTGGCGAGAAATTTAAAGGATGTGATTTTTAAAAAAATATTCTTATCACTCATCTTTATGCTGGATCTCAGAATGTGTTCAGACATGTCAAAATGTTCCAAATGTTTTTGTCACAGTTTTTCCAGAAACATGTTTTCATCAATTATGGAGTGTGGAATCTCGAAGTCTATTTTTAATTTTCACCTAGCATGTAAACGACTAGACAAGCATTACTGAGAAATTTAAGCAATATTATAGCAATACTTCTCCTTTCTATCATCACATAGAAGAGGAATAAGGTCTTCACATATTTAATTTTATATTTTTCTTCATATTTAGGTTATGTCAGGTACGTTTCTTTTTAGTTATTGGTAAAAGGGCAAATTAGCAGGGGCCCAACCCTGTTACAACAAACTCAAGGGGTGTCAACACCCAGATACAACCATAAGACCAGTACAAAACACAAACGAAACATAACAAGTTACAACAGATCAGCTGAAAAGAAACAGCAGAAGCACAACATATCTGCAACAAAACAACAACAGAAAGACAACAAGGCTCACTTCTAGAGCTGCAACTCAAACTATTTGCAGCAGTGTTACGTGGGGATGCATCCCTTAGATTTTGGTGACGTCCCGGACGTCCCGAACGTTTCAGGGACTTGGGGACTTGGAGGGGATGTCCCCAAATTTTTTTAAATCTTTCAAAAGTTTTATGGTGTTTTTACTTTAAAAAGATGTTATTTTTACCAAGAACATCAAATTATAAGCTTGAAAGTACTTAAAATACATTAAATACAGTTTAAATCCCTAAATTCCATTGAAAAAAGTTAAAATATTGAAATATTAATTTTTATGTATTATTTTAAAAGCTGCCTCCCTTCCGTCCCCAAAATTTGGGAATTTTTTTACCGTCTCGGAAACCCCGACCCTCCGCACCCCGTCCCCCTGTCCCTGAGACTTAGGTAACTATGATTTGCAGGCACTTCATGTTCTAGAGGAAAGGTGAAATCCTCCGCACAATCCGATTCTGCCTTTTTCAAACCATTTGAGTCCATCTATCCTCCTGAGGAGTTTCTCTAAAGAAATCCTCGTTCAAACATGAGATTTTGATGTGGTTTCTAAAACAAGAACCTTCCCAAAAGTTCAAAACTTTCATCCATCTATCTCTATTCTTAGAGGAAATGAGAGTAGATCCAATGTATAATGGTTCTTCCTCTGCTATACCCTGGACAAATCCTTAATCACCTCCTTCTCATGGTGACAAGCATCTCTTTTATTTTGCAGTCCTCTCTGCTCATCAGACTCTGAAAACTGTTACTTCCCTACTTTTTGACTTTCATCATCAATCAATCAATCATCCTTTGGATCTTCAACTTCCTCATCCTCTTCAATCTGTACTTCATCTTCTTGATCCTATTCAGTCTGAACTTCATCTTCTGTACCTTCTTCTTCTTCTTCTCCAGAGTCTTCCCCTTCTTCCTGAGGAAGTTCCCCTTCTTCCCTTGCTTCAAGATCCTTGTTCTGCTTCTCACTCCCCACATCATTCCCAGTACCATCTACCTTCCCTTCCTCCTGAATAACCTTAGCATCTAAAAACTAAGCCTCAACAACCTTTATTTGATTCTTTTGGGATGATTCTAACACAACCTTCGAGCTAGAAACACCCAATGAACTCTTAGTTGTAACCTTACCAGGCTGCTCCATGGGGACAAACTTACTATTATAATCCATTACTACAGGTAAGTGGAGGGAATCATCACCCTTCGCGATTCCTTCAAAGTCCTTCCTTTGCCAAAGTTGACTTTGCTTATTATCCACCTTGTTAATTTGTTCAGAAATTCTTCGTGATTCCTTCAAATGTCAGGTATGTTTGTTATTCTGATTAGATTTAAATTTTATCCTACTCAAACCTAGGGGTACTGTTATGGCCATATAAAGCTAAAGATAAAGTTTGTTTTTAAGGTCATGGCCAAGATAGGTGTTAATTTTCCGTATGAGACTCTCCTTGTGGAAGCCCACAAGCACATTTCCTTCCATTTACCTGATATGTTGTTCAAATCTGTACCCCAAGTTTGAGTAGGATAAAGAACAATGTAAGAAAGGAAATGGTGGGGAAAATCATCACCCAAAAGTTTCATAGGCTGTGAATATGACCAATACTAAGGGCAACATCAATGCTCTCATTGATTGCATCAACGCACAATTTTTAAGCTTTCATGTGCATGCATTTTAATTTGTAGATTGATTAAGTTAATCTATTGCTATGTAGCAATATTTTCATTTGATAGTTCTATTAATTCAGTACAAACTTGACAGGGCAAAGGGTGACCTATGGCTGCACCATGCCCACCAAAGGGTTGGTACAGACAGGCTTTGGAGTGCAATGTTGAATAAAACACATGCATTGTTTCCTCATTTGTGTGCCTATCAAGGGAGTCCCATAGAAGGAGCATTGCCACCACTCAATTATGGCTTACAATTGGTCCATGAAACCTGACTATCATTGACATTCCCAATAAGGAATGACTGACTTTGAGCCACTATAGTCCAATGACTTTACCTTGTACCTCCAAACGTCCCAGATACAAAGTAAAGAAGTGGAGCATAAATCAATATTCAATGATACAACTTGTCTCTCACCTTACTAGATTTTTGACTTATGTCTGTTTTCTTACGGATTTATTTCCTCGTGCTCTTAGGCGTAGAATACACAGGTATACATAGATACACATGGGCCTCATAATGCTTAGGTGGCAATAATTATGAGCCAACATTGTCACAAATAACATGTGCACCAAGACACAACATACCCTAAGTTATGTCATGCAGTATGGCATGATATTCATAAGAATGCATCATATCACTGCTGTTTGTTTCCTCACAACTTACTTTCCTCATGTGTTAATGTGTAAACTTGCGCATAGTTTTACATATGCGCATACATATCGGCCTGATAATGCAAACATGCCTGTAATTATGAATAAGCACTTGTGGTATAATATGATACCCTTATGGTTCTCATGAGGTATCTTGATGTATGGTATATACAAAACTCTTATGTTTCTTATGAGGTGTCTTGATGCTTGGTATAAGACATAAAATGAGGCGCACTGATGCACAGTATATTCTAAGATATACGGCGTATTAGGGCATTACACACATAAGAATGCATTGTTCTAGTTCCTTTCTTCATAGCACCCTTTACTATATCACTTTATAACTCTTGAGAGAATAGATGGAACAATAAAAATAATAGAAGTAAGTGCCTAATGGCCAAGTTGAATTGCCAAAAGGACACCCCACCACCATTTTAATTCTCCATAAAGCAGGGCTTGATGCCGATTCATGCATAATATAATTATCTACGCATTATTAAAAGCAGAAGAGATTCAATAAAAGGGATTTTCATGGGGACTAAGGATCTAATGATGTTCTAGCAAAATATATTCTCAGCTTCTTGAATTTTTCCAACATTATAGTCTAACGACATAAGATGCTGCAACTGCTATACCTTTGTCAGGCATGGTAATTTGTTATACTTACTCTCTTCATTGTCTTGTCAATGGTGCACGAGGATGTAAATCTGTTTTTGACGGTAGCTCTTAAATTTGATTGGACAAACCTGTATTGAGACTCTGAACACAAGGAAGTGCTGCCAAAATGTTGGATGCTTGCATATGGCCCTAACTCTATTTTGACATGGAGACAATTGTGTGTAATGTAGATGCACATTTATGAGAGTGGTATCAAAGTGATTGCACAAAGATTATGTAGGAGATGCTAAAATCTAATAGCTGGGGTGTAGAGTTTTTGCATGACCACAAGTTCATATTATGTGGAATTTGAGATTGATTTGTCCTTTTAGTGTTTAGATAGCTTATATTCAAAATTGAAATGGACACTAACTAGCTACTTTTCATAGGTGAATACACTAGCAGATAAAAGTATTAAAGATTGTAGTGACCGCAACAACTCAAAGTATTATGCCATTGTCATACAGGTATTATTCAATTGTATGTTTTTTCTACTTCTGAATAGTATAAATAAGGTCATTCTAGATTTTTTAATAGTGCATGGAGCCACATTATATCCTTTTCATTTTTCAGTATACTGCTCGTTTGAATGCTGAAAAAGTAAGGAATTTTGTGCATTCTCTCAACAATGGGAAGATTCCAAAGAAAAATTTAACAGTGAGTACTCTGTTGGATTCTTTAGCATTGACATTTAATCACATTCTCGCCAAAGAAGAGATTCTTCAATAACTGATTGAGTATTTATTATTGGCAGTGTCACGTCTTTTCTTCATTTATTCCTTTCCTTTGGATTTTTATGGTTATATTCTTGAATTAATAGTGCTTTATGTTTGTCTTATTTTTAGCTTTTCTAAGTCCATTTTTTGAATCTGTTATTGGCATGCTACGCTAGAATATGGCGAGTTAGATGCATTATTTGAATCTTTTTCTCCTAACATATAAAAATCTCCTTGGATTCCTATTTCTGTTTACCTGTCTTTTTCTCATTCCATTTTTGTTATCAATTGGACTATCTTCGTCTGCAACCATACTAGCTGCAGGAAATAAATGTGTGATAACTGATAAGCTTTGAAAACGATTTTTTTTTGAGGTATGTGTGTTAAGTAGGTTATACTCTAATTTTATTTCAGGACAAAAACAAACATTGCATAGGACTTTCTAATAAGCTCTTAATCTTGGTTCTATTCGTCTTGATCTCACACACCGAGCACATATCTATACTAAATAAATGCTGTAAAGAGAGATTGTTTGATATGTCATGTACTTGATCAGCTGCTTTAGTCGTAGATGTTCTGATGAAGCAAGGTTGTAACACAGATTGTTTAATCTATCATATACTTGATCGGTTACTTTAGTTGTAGATGTTTTGAGTAAACAAGGTTGTAATACAGAAATACATGAGTTTGACTTGCATTTGTGATTTGGATCCTAGGAGGTTTGGGGGACAATACTCTAGATGAGGATTTAGATGTGTTATATGCGTATGTGGAAGCAATATGAAACAAGAATCAGAATAGAGGAAATATTAGACCTGGAACATAAAGTTTTATTAATGTGCGCATTTGTACATGACACACTCTCGAGGAAGATGTATGGTTGTTTATCTTCTACTATCTGATTGCTATCTAATGGTACAAATCTGTACACCTAGATTTCAAAGCCGCGAAGGCTTAAATAACCATTATGTAAGTCGAACAATTTGGGCTTCCATGTGTGACTCTTCACCTTTTGATTGGCTTGACCTCTAAATGTGTAGTATGTTTATAGGTGTTTTGCCATGATGTGAGCTTTGGGAGTGCCAACTATCGTGATGCATTGTGGTGCAGTGTCTCCACATGGACTGCTTTCGGAATGTACTATGCATAGTTACCAAGTTCGGAAATTCGAATCTGTTTGGAAGGGCAAAAAGATCTAGAAGAGTTCCCGAAAAATTCGGAAAAATCCGGGTTGGTATATATATACATATATTATTATTTATAATATATGTATATATAGACAAATACACACACATGACATAAATCGTGTAAAACATGCAAAAATCTATCCATCTACCAAATATGAGCATAAAAGTAAAGCTTGTAGAATTGAGAAATGCATAAGAGTTTGAAATTTGAATAACATTAAAAGAGAGACATAGTTTAGAGCCTAAGCTCAACACTGAAATGAAACTTAAAAGTTTCAAACATTTGCAACATCAAAACTTGCTTCAACATCAAAACCTTCTTCAAAATCAAAACTAGCACTAGCACCATCATCTAATCCATGTTCATCATCACTATCAATAATTTTCTAAACTTTCTTTGAAGGATGATTCTCCAAGGTGAGAATTGCCATCTTCTTTTGCAAGATTGTTCTCAAGCAAACACAAATTGTTGTGGACAAACACAAGATTTGAGAGTTTTTTAGCTCCTAGTCGATTCCTCTTGTTGGTGTGGATCAAATCATTCGCACTTCACTTTCTTTCGCATGTAAAGACACTAACACACCGGCTGTGGACATGCATGGAAAACTTTTGAAGCTCTGAAGTAGAAGACCCATAAGTTTGCCACCATAAATGGGGATCCATGTAGGATGTTTTCTTGTGCCTCCTTACGGGAAAACATGCCCTTTTGGTTCTTGAATGTAATGAGTTGCCTTCTCACCTTAGCCTTCTCATCATTATCATGAACCAACTTGTTTATTGTTTCTAATACATCGTTCTTTACCTCCTCATCTGCATCACGATCCACCTCTATAAGCTTAAGATTTAAATAGTATTCAGTTGCATGGATAAGGCGATGTAACATATCCCATCGTATGTCCACAATGTCCCATATTTGTTGAACTTATTCAACATCTTTTGAAAGTACTTTTTTAATTTGTTCCCTTGCTTCATGCTCTCATATACAAAGTTAATGCAAGGTTTCATGCTATCAACCGATCTTATCAATTACACAAGTGGCTCAAATACCTTTAGGGCCTTCTCAGTGCCCTCCCAAAACGAACCTCTTAAGATAATTTTCTCAACCTATTTTCCAAGACTTTCCTTAGAAAGCTTAGATTGTGCCCATTCTTCACTTACCACAACTTTTCTCAGTTGATCTCTCCACCTCTCTCTGCAAAGTGATAAAATTAGATGCAAATCTTGTTTTAGCGGGGAAAGAAGTCCACGTTTTGTAAATGATAATCTACAAACTCAAGGTCAAGTGATGATTAAGTATGAACTTGGAAATTTGTTTCCCTTTTCTAACAACACTATTTACCCACTCCAACTTTGCTAGATCTTCAAGCAAAAGATCTAAAACATGTGTTGTACATGGGGTCCAAAATAGATGAGGAAACTTGTCCATAAGTTCACCTAATGCTTTACAATTTGCTGCATTATCTATAATAACCTAAACTACATATTCTTCTTCAATTTTTAGAATGGCAGATTTAATGCATTTGAAAATAAAATTTGTAGTCTTTACCTCCTTGCACGACATAACTCCTTTTGGACATTGTGTTAGAA
This sequence comes from Taxus wallichiana var. yunnanensis, assembly GCA_018340775.1. NCBI lineage: Eukaryota > Viridiplantae > Streptophyta > Pinopsida > Cupressales > Taxaceae > Taxus > Taxus wallichiana. The sequence continues at coordinate 53,440,751 of CM031239.1, forward strand.
TATTTAGGAGGGGCCTTCGCTTTGTGTCGGACCATTAGTCACTACACAAGGTGCAACTTGATTTTCTCCAATTCTTTTTCATTTTATCTAGTTCACTAGATATTGATGACACCTCCTCTTCTAGTAGAGTAGTTCTTAGGATTTCAAAAGACGACATTGTGTAACCTTTTTGAAATTCGCAATCCCCTCTACCATGGCTTTTGTATGCGGATTTCAAACAACATTGAAAGGGATGGTGTTTGCTTAAAAACCGAACCACCAATCTTGTCAATCTCATATTTTTCTTATGGCTTCCACATCGATTTCAATGAACCCCGAGACATCCCCTATGCACTTTTACTTCCTTGAGAAAATGTTGATGAAGGAGCTGCAATACTAAAAGAAGCACTTTGTGTCATATTCCATTGGATTTTAGCCTTTTTGAAGTTTTTGATGGTGTTTCACATTGTCTTCGATTCATATTTGCTTCGAATTCGATCAACGAATTCAACATACCTCTCTTGCTCTTTTGTTATTGGGAAAATCTTCACATTTGGCCTCCCAATATAATGATTACGAACCCTTGTTAGAGTCCCGTGATATTTGAATTACATAGAGTGCATTTCAACCAAATCTATAAATATCATCTCATTGGACAATTTATTTCATCTCCACCGAACGACTTGCCATGGCTTTGGCATTCTTTCATAAGGTACCTCCTTACAAAAAAATATAAACATTTTCATTATACATTTTTAAAAATATCTAAGCATGTGTTCTTAATATATAATAAAATTAAATATTTTGCAAATTTATATAAACCATACAAAATACAAATAATTAACTTTATTTAATTTTGATTTTATTATTTAAATGTAAAAAAATATATATATTTTTAAAAACTACAAAGGTTAATAGCCAAATAACAAAATTTATTTATTGGTGTTATTAAATAATGACAATAACTAGATATTTTTTTTTATCAGCCAAAAAAGAGGCTCAAGGCCTCACTATTTTATATATTTAATATAATAAAAAGCCCTGTGAACAAGGAGAGTTCCAGTTACAAAACAAACCATCTATGATGGTATAACTAGTAGGAATTACAATCGACAAAAATAGAACTTATATACTAGATCTATTTAAGCTCCTCATCCGAAGAGATGGTTACCATGACAGTGGCAACATCGGCATTCCTCGCTTTGTCCTCGATCATCAGTGCAACCAAGGAATTGGCTAAGTTGGAGGCCTCGAAGTTCTCAGTAGGAATGTGAGAGTAGAGCAAATAACATCGATCTTTTTACCTTGCTGAACGTTCTCCATGGTCATGTCCTTCATGAGTTGCCACATTTGGTCCATTTTCAGTCCCATATCAAACCCGAGTTGCTCTAAATCTTCATGGATAGCGTAAGCATTGCTGGCACCGAGCAAAATTGTCTGAACGCCAATTATTTGTGCTACTTTCACGGTGTCCAAACGTGGGTTTGACAGACCTGGATCATTCATAACTTTTACGACCTCTTCCACCGCACAACATGCCCCCCATCTAGTAGATACCCGTTGCCCTCGGTAGGTTGGTAGCCATCCATCTAAGAAGCTTAGGGTCTTTGACTCCATCGATGAGCACTTGCTGCTAGTAGTCCATGGCCTCCTTAGCAGTAATTTTGGTTCCCTTGTCTATCAAATGGCCCATGTTCAACAACTGTCTGAGCTTAAGATCATTTACTAGGCCGAGGAAGGAATAATGAACATCTTCAATACTGAAAATGATGCACCAAATTCTCTTGCATCTCCTTGACAGTGTTGCTTGCAGATACTTTCCTTTATTCTCACGCGACCTTTTCTCCATTTCACCACTGTAATCCCCTTTCACCATGTAGAGAGAATGCCAGTATGGGAGGGATTTACGAAAATCTCGGTTAAATAAACTTCCTTGACACCTGCCCAAATCTATCTACATGTCTCCCGGATATTCTAATAAAGGCAAGTGAGTTGTAATAATTATGCATCGTCTTCATTAATAGGATGTGGAGGCCACCTCATTGGCCACACGAGCAACCGAGATCATCCCATCTGTTTTAATTATTTCACCTTCTTTTTCCATAATGTCCACCGTGTCCATCATTAGGGGTCCACTAAAATTTAGTTCCACCCCCAAATTAGCTAATTGGTCAGCAGCCTTGTTAGCCTCCCTAGGAATGTGTGAGATGTGCATACCATTAAGGGGTCTAAAGCATTCTTCGACAATGTGATGAAGATTCCAGTGTCTGGCCCGACCATCTTTAACAATCGATCATTAAAGAATCCCCCTCGACCAGGAGATTTTCCCATTGTTTATCTTTGGCTATTTGAAGACCTCTCCACAACGCTTTGGCTTCGGCGAAGTTGTTGGTGCAGACGCCCCAAGCTTCGCAAAAACCAAGAATGGGTACACCATGGGAGTCTCTAAAAATACCACCCGCACCAACATTCCCGGATTACCCCTAGAGGCTCCATCGAAGTTAAACTTGATGTAGTTGTTAGGGCGGTTCCATTTGTTTGTCTTTGTAATGTCCCCTTTTCCAATCGAAGACCTTTGGCCCATTTTGTCAACCCGACGGCCAAAGGAAAAATATAAGGGTGACTTAAGTTATAATAAATTATTATAAAGTGCTATAAAAAAATAAAATAAAATTATTAAAGCACTTATATTAATTTATTTAGCTTAATAAAAATAAATTGTAATCCCTATGGAAAATACGATTTGCCTTAAGGGGCAAAAGTCATTGTAAAGGGATTTATTATATTTTAATCCTCCTAGAAAGGATAATGGCGACTTGGGCCAAAGGGGAGTAATGAAGCCTAGGGAAGATAAAAACATAATTAATTTATGTATTTTCCCTAGAGAAATGCGACTTGCACTAGGAGGGAAATATTGTTGGGAAAAACATTTAATATGGGAAAATATTAAATGTTTGCATAGGAAAAATCATGTGAGCTCATTGGCTGATTTGGAGGTTGGTTGTTGGCTCTTTTCCTTTAAAAGGGAAGTCGACTTGCCTCTTCTATATGGCAGATTTTTCATATGATAATTTCTCTTGCATTTGAGCTTTGAGCTTTTGCAAATTATATTCTAAGGACGAAAAACCTTAGTTTATACCTCTTGTGGACGAAAACCCCAAGAGTTCTCTTGTGGACGAAAACCCCAAGAGTTCTCTTGTGGACGAAAACCCCAAGGGATTGAGAGGGGATTTCACTCAGAAATTTCCAGCGTGTTAATCAAATTTTCCAGGTTTATTTCAGCAGTGTTTGTGAAGAGTTTTGAAGGTATTTTTTCGGTGGTTTTGGGAAGCAATTGGATCGATATGTTGTGGGCAGTTTGACAGCATTTTCCAGAGGTATTTCCTTTAAAAATACTTGTCAAATATTCTCCATAATATTATAAACCAAATCGCTGTATTTTCATCATTTTCTGAAGTATATTGTAAGGGTTTCCAAGCAGAATATTAATCAGATTTCAGATCTGATTTCTGGGTTGTTTTGGCTGCAATAAATTCAGTTTTTTGCATGATTCAATTGCTAAATATTCGAGTAATCATTTGGGAACGAAAATGTAATTTTTGGGTATCATTTGCATTAAGATCTATCTAAAACCCTAGTCGCATTTTCCCAAATAAATTCAGATCTGCATTAAGATTTTTGCCATAATAGTCATAAATCAGCCTTTGGTGTTTTTAATTGATCTAAAATTGTTGGAGAACAAGAGAGCTCCATTTGGGGATCTTTCAGTCTTTTCTTCTTTTTTAACTCAAACCCCCTTATCGGGGATTACAATAACTAGATATTATTATTAAGTTTTTAGTTAATATTATTAAAAAAATAATATCATAAATAAAAAACGATATATTTACATATACCAATAACGAAATAAATAATATTTAGTTATTATCAACAAATCAATAACTAACTATTAGTTATTTCATTATACATATATTAATAATAGTTGCTAAAATAAATGTTTAATTGTAAATAATAAATTAATTTTGTTAATTATTTATTTAAAAATATATTAATTATTAAAATCAATATTTCGTTATAAATAATAAATAAAAAGAAAATTCTATTTTATTATTTATTAAAAATAATTTATTTTACATATAAGAATAATTTAATAAATAATATTTAGCTATTAACTCTTACGTTAATAACTAAAAAATAATTATTACATTATTAATAATGAAATTGAATAGGATATTGTAATGTTAATTTAAACGTTTAAACTTTAAACCTTTCCCGAGCGGGTAGGGGAATGGATTCATTCCCTTCGCCACTCGAGGAAGCTTGCAACTTATAAACATGTTTGAACAAATCTTATGGGAGCCCTAAAACATTAAAAATGGGGCTTACCTTGACTAGTTACTGCAGAGTTAGAGATCACCATTGCCGCCAAACGCTAGACCACCACCAAGGACCACCGACGAGCACTGCCTGAGCACCAAACCACCACCAGGGATTGCTGCCATGAAAGGAAGAACACACAACATGAGGGATAATGAAATTGAGTTGAGGGAGAACTGAATGCCACCGCTCTTCTTTTTTGTGTTTTGTGTTGCTGCTTTTATAAGCATTCGAATAGGGTCAGGCTTCTCGTGTTTTCTTTTAGGTTCAACTACTTTTTAAGTTTGTTTTTAAACACTAAACTAAATAATCAGACCAGATTTATCCGACTACGTCCTAAAATCCGGTTCGGACCATATATGACCAAACTTGGTAACTATGGTTCTGTGTAAGGATTGAGTTGCACAGTATGCTCGTAGGTGTTGTGTGGATAGCCAATGTTGTGCAGACACTGTGCGCATGCTGGAGGTTTGTGTAGTGTTGTGCAAGATGTGTAGAATGTGTTGATGCGACGCCATATTGATTGTGGAGTTGCGCTAAATGGTGTTGAAATTTATCATCAAAATCTGTCCACGGGGTGTTGGCTAACATCTCACAGGGTACTGCCCTCAGGCTTGCAGGGGAACCCCTTCACTTAAGATTGGGGCTCTGCCCCATTTTGGGTGAAGGTAGCAATGTTGTCTTTTCAGTAGCGTAGTGTGTATCTAGGCATTGCGTGGAATATGTGTGGTGTGAGGGACCGTGTTGTGGTGATCGAAGTATGTAGTTGTACAAATTTCCAAGGCACTCAAGGTGAGAATGTGGACTAGAGGGGCTGCACTTGATTCAATTTGTGTCAATCCAGCATTTGTGAAATCCATTGTGTTAGCTCTAAATAAATGATCTAATCTTTAGTTTTTAGGAAAAATATGCATGCTCAAAGAAAACATCAAGAATGGTAAATGCATTGATCTTGGAAATGTTAGTGGCATTATGGTAATGGAAGCAACCAACCTTTGAGTTGAAGATAATACTTGAATGAGGCAAGAAAATGGCTGATAGAATGATTTGTCTTTATGAACCACATTTGAATCATGCATTCACATCATAGTTAGGAATCTCTAATAAGCACTCAGTTTTGTGCCCCACTTGCTTGTCACCTCGCCAATCCCGCTTGTGAGCACTCCGTTACGTGCCTTGGTGTAGATGTACGTTGTCTCATGCAATTTGGCTTGAGTTCATTCCAACATTGGATGTCATGAATATGTCAAGCTAGCTTGGACTCCACTTCAATGAGCTTTCCATAAGTCAAAAATTTGTGTCTTGCCAAGCACCTTGAATTGTTGTTTTTGTGTGGGCTTCCATTTACGGGCCATAGAACCCATGACATGATTTTAGCTCTAGTAATAATAATGATGATAAATAAAATGTATGTAAATCAATTAAATTAAAATAAATAAATAAATAAAACACCACGAATTTATGTTTTTGTGTGGGCTTCCGTATACAGGCCATAGATCCCGTGACCTATTTTAAGCTCTAGTAATAATAATAATTAAAATTTATGAAAATAAATAAATAAAATTAACAAAAAAAGATCTTTGTCAGTAGGTGGACGATGACCGACAGGAATGGAGCCTTGTCATTTTTGTGTCATCTTAACCTTGTGCAGTGTGCAAATAAAATACTTTTTCTTAGTTTTGCTTTTAGAGGATGGTTGGAGTTAATAAGGTATGGGCATCCATCTGAGCATTATAATTAAAAAAACAGAATTTCATCAGATGTTGATCTTAGTGCCATGGGCAAGCCTGACCCATCCAGCTTGGATGCCCTCTCAAGGCACAACCTGCTTGAAAATAAAAATAAAAATGAATCTCATTTTCATCCTGCCCCTTATCAGACACGTGACAGGTCTTTTGTAGAGCAAAAGGTCGTCCTCTCGGTTTATCTGTCTGGTGGAACGTTGTTGAGCTAGCCGGGTGAGTAGTGCAGTTTGTAGCTCGGTGAGGAGCTGGTGGAGCTATGTGAGGAGCTCACTTGTTTTAAAAAATAATGAATGAACCTGATTTCTCAGGCCTGCGCCTAAATAGGAGTTAGGTAAGGCAACACCGAGTGTTTTACTAAATGGCAAAACATGTTTCTTGAAAACAGGTATGAACGTAAATCAAAGCATAATAGAAAAGCAGATTTTTGTCCTATGTTGTAGGCACTAGTGCCCTAGTAGATATGTGGCAGAATGTGGAGGCATGCATAAGGCATGTGATCTGTTTGACAAAATGCCTCGAAGAAATGTGGTCACTTGGGACGTGATGATTTCAGGGTAAATGGTTTTCTTGACATGTCTTTAAGGGCTTTCATAGAAATGCCTTGTCCAGATCTCTTCTCATGGAAAGCCATGGCTGTAGGAAATGCACAAATTGAATGTGTTGGAAAGGCCTTAGAGGCATTTGAGTAAACGCCATTGGCAGGTTTAAAGCCAAATGCCACAGCCTTTGCTAGCATCCTCCAGCTCGTGCTTGAATGGAAGCTTGAATGCGTATGGGCAGCTCTGGAAGCACCTTGGAAGGTGGTTTTGTTGTCACGTGTTCTGTTGCAAGTGCCCGGATAGACATGTATGCAATTCTTAAAGTGTACGCAATGCACATGAACTGGTTGATAAAATGTCTCTTGCTGTGAACTTGTGGAATGCACATTTCAAACCAGCCCTGGAGCACCTCTCATATAGTGTCCCCTTGTGTACTCATGCATGGATCTTGCTCTCTCCTACTAGCAATGCCATTGTGCTTTCATTTATGTTACGTTTGTAATCGTTATCTTTATTTAACATATGTGAGTTGAAAAAATGATTATTGGTAGATTGTCATGTTTATAAGAGTAGTATAGTAAATGATTGTTGATTAGTAAAAATAACGACTTGGAAAAATGATCCCTCCAGATGCGCAAACCACCTTGGAAACACATTTGATTCATACGACATGAAATAGGCCTCTAGTGTGGAAATTAGTTCACACGAGTGTTGTAAGACAAAACCTTAGCCACTTGAAAACAACATTGTTAAAGTTATAAATTCAGTTTGGAATCACCTTATCTTAATTGCTCACAGGCCAAGAAACTGCCATCTACCAACTCTAACTTGTTTATATTCACACTGGGATTGGATTCCCACAGTTGGTTTCTCTATAATTGCTTGGAAGGTGTTCTTTCTATGCGGGTTTCAGAGGCGATTTGGTATATGGGGTGCAAGTGTAAACTTACGTATTTTGATAATTTCCTCTAGAATGGTACCTCCAAAATGAGCACTGCTTGCTTGTCGGATTTTAGTCTTGTCAGTTTTCCTACATTCTCACCATATATGAGGATGGGTTGGAAGTGATAGAATCCCTGTTTGGTTACTTGACCCTTTTCGAAGGCCATTCCGTGGCCATTTGAGCTACTTGAGCTATAGCTTAACTAAGTCCCGTCGACCCAATTTTTGGATGTTGCGAAATCGATTATGAATCGCCATATGGAAAAAGCTTGCATGGTCGAGAAAACGTGTCCTACCACCCCAAACCTCTTCACTCCTGCATTGAGAATTGTGATCCATATTCTATTTCATGTAATCTCATTGGGAAACATTGTTTTCGTGCCAATATCAAAGCCACTTTGGCTTGCGGTGTCCAAGCGTGAACTGTCAAACTTTGTTGATTTGCTTTAGAACAGTGCCTCTAAAATGGGTGCTGCCTGTTAGATTTTACTTCCGTCAGCTCGTAAGTGTTCTTACTGTATATGACAAGAGGTTCGAAGTGACCACTTCCTATTTCATGTACTTTTGGTCCTTTTCGGAGGCCATCTCGTGGCCAATTTAGCTATGTTGAGCTGTAATGTGGTTAAGTTCTTTGACCCAATTTTGACTTTGTCAGATAAATCTTATCGAGCATGATAATATGTGGTGTTGGAAGGTGTTGTTACACTTAATTATGTCACTCCAATCTTTATAGGAACACTAGAATTGTGTGAAGAAGACGAATGCTCTCTCTCTCCTCTTGTTAGAACTCAAAAATATAATGGAAATCCGGCATTGTGTGAAGCTAATGATTTCTCTCTCGCTCTCCATTCCTTATTTGAATGGGTATAATGATTGAATATTTGGGAATGGGAAAATTTACAATGCACGATTTCATAGCTAGTAGAGTAGGGGTGAGATCCATGCTAGCATTCATGTCGACACATGTTATCAGTGTGGTAGGTGTTGCGGTGAAAAATACAAATGCTTGTTATCCAAAGATTGTATTTATTGTTGGTTTTCTTAAAAACCATACAAATTCATTTGAAAGAGAAATTGTAAATATTGATTAGGGAATGTAATCAAAATGCAATTGAATGGTATCGTTTTAAGAAATGGATGGTTAATTGATAAAGCATGTGATAGCAATAGTGAATATTATGGAATTGTAATTTGTTTGAGAGATGAAGATCCTATGAAGCACCTAACTTGGAAATTTCTAATTTGAATCTTGGTTGGATGTATGCTTGAACACCATCTTATCCCTTTGTAAAATGCTCGTTGAGACGACAACTTAGGGAAACATACAAATAGTGAAAGAATGTTGGGTTTACCTCCTAGTTGAAATTATACCTCACCCGATTGTAAACATGGAAAATACGACATTCTAAATACTCTTGTTAATGACCGAATGTAAATCCCACTCTAGAGACACAAGGCTCTGGAGATATAACTTGTGGTAAATGTATCTCCAAATAAGCTTAATACTCTTTTCAGTCCGAGTAACAAATGTGTTGATCACCTCTCAAAATATATGCAAGCTCCGCGATAGGGCCACGTGTAGGTGACCCTCTTATAGTTTTAACCCGTTGTGCCCTTGTTTGGGTACCATCCCTCTTGAGCTTCTTGTTAAGCTTAGTTCAATTCAATGTGTATGGAAAACTTTAATACTTGTTAATCATTGCTATAAGTGGACTCTCTATGGAAAACACGCATGTAGTGTAATTGAATGGAATATTGTACTTTTTGAAACCGAATAGTTTCCTAACTTGTATCACGTGTTGCCTCCTATGGTTGAACTATAGCAAGTCAACGAGACCATGAATCATGTGAGAAATGATTATATGTTGTTCCACATGTGGTATATTATATTATATTTGTAAGATGGAACTTGAACTCGACGTAATAAACCCTACATCCTAGCTTAAATGACACAACATGATCGCTTCGTATTCTGTGTGACCATGTTGAAGGGGTCATAGCTAGACGAACCTCCACTAGCATCGATGGCCATCATGCCTCAACCTTGTTTGTCATCCTTTCTTAAACCATTTGTAATTAAGTTGGAACTCAATGCGTTTTGCAAATTGTATCTTGAGTTCGGAGTGGGTAGCCCTTCTTATGAACTTGGCGTAAAAACGTAGCCCGATGCATAATGAATAATTTAGGAGCCGTTGTGATTAGTACCTAGTTAGACTCAATGTCTTCTTAAGATTAATGTGAGCAAACTTACTAATGCCCCCGATCAAAGTTTGTTACCTCTTGCGAAGTGTTGCGAAAATGCACTTGGTGTTGTTGCTCATGTACTTTGTGTGGTAAAAGTGAATTAAGTGCTGCTGTCTTGTATGGTAAGCATATGTTACGAGTGTCTATATATATATATAAAATAAAAAAATTGCCATGGTTTTAGCGGTGTTTTTGGTTGGTAAAATTGTGGGCGCGACACTCGAGTAATGTAAAGTCTTGAAATATCTATACCTATATCTATATCTATATCTATATCTGTATCTATATCTATCTATCTATCTATATATGTATAAAATAAAAAAATCTACCAAGGTTTTAGTAGTGTTTTTGGTTGGTAAAATTGTGGGCGCGACACTCAAAGTAATGTAAAGTCTTGAAATATCTATATCTATCTCTCTATATATGTATAAAATTAAAAAAATTATGATGGTTTTAATAGCGTTTTGGTTGGTAAATAGTGGGTGTGGCACTCAAGAGTAATGTAAAGTCTTGATATATATATATATATATATGGTTTTAGCAAAGTGTTTTTGGTTGGTAAAAGTGTGGGCGTGACACTCGGAGTAATGTAAATTCTTGAAATATCTATATCTATCTCTATCTATATATATGTATAAAATAAAAAAATTATCATGGTTTTAGCAGTGTTTTTGGTTGGTAAAATTGCGGGCGTGACACTTGGAGTAATGTGAAGTCTTGAAATATCTTCTAATTCTAATTTTATTATGAGTCCAATTTATTCACACCATGCTTTCTTGGAGTTCAATCAAGGCTACAAATCTCTGCCTAAATATGTGTAAGGCATGCTTTGCTGTATATGGAATCACTCCACGTTAGAAAACCCCTGTGATAGTTCACTCTCATCCAATGCATCAAAGGAATTCTTCTTCAACTGTTCAATTATGAATAGAATTCAACTGGGAAGGAAAAATATATTGTTGTAGCATCAACACTATTGGGGAAGATGGAATGAGAAAGAGGAAGCTCAAAAAAGAGGGAAATATATGGGTAGGTGAGAGTGAAAAAAGTAATTATTTTTGGTTAATCTGGTTCCCGGTCATCATCTGACCGTCAGCTTCTTATGTACCTAAAACACATGAAAATAAGAATCTTTGCATTATATAGTTAAGGTGAATGCAAGCGTTACGGGAATATGTTGATCACGCTTAGCGTTGTTCGTATTGGTTCTTATGAAAACTACACTACCAAAGGAAATATCAATTGTAAAATACTAAACACATACCGCAACATACAATAGAAAAACATAAGAGTAATAACAGCGTTATATTATAAGGTAGTGCACTGTACAAGTGTCCATACACAATGCACTTACCTTGACAAATAACATTGTATTTTTATTACAAAAGACTTAAACAGTTGCCAGTTAAAACACACCTGTCAATAACCAAACATATCTAAAGAAAGTTGTTACAACACTACCTAAAGCCGACGATACAATCATTAAGAACACAACAAAATCCACTACCAAATCATGTAGTAAATAGCATAGTAGGAAAACTCTCCAAATCCAAAACTCACTTGCACCCCCGAAAAAAAAACTCGGCAAAAACTCGCCAATATTCGGCCAATACTCGGGAATACTCGGTAACTTAAAAAATACTCAAATTTCTTTAAAAAACATAAATTTTAAGCAACACATAGCTACAAAATGTATCAAATGAGCCCATAAAATGTTGGAGAAGTGTTTTCTATTAGATTTGAATACAAATACAATACAAAATCGCATCATCATGCGAATACAACAACCGACTGATAAGTAATATGAATTTATGATGATTGACATTGAAAAATATCATCATAAATTTCATATCTATCAAATTACAATATACTGATAAATTACATTTTCCTCTTCCCAATCTAGAGAAAAATTGGGGAGAGGGTCTAAGTGCCTCTACTAGTCCCGACACTCATTGCGTCTCCATGCTCCTCCTGAAGGAGGCTGCGAATGCGCTCGATCATGGAACTAGATGGTGGTCTTTGGTGGCTCCTCTGTTGCATGTTGGAGATCACCTCCAAAGATGTCATCCAATCCAATATCTCCTTGGAGTCTTCTTAGTGCTTCTCCCTCCATGTAGACTCCCTCTCAAAAGAAACAATCTCGTCAATGCATTGTGAACGCAGGGTTTTCCTTTTCTTGCCTAGTCCACTCACTTTGTGTGGATCTATCTCATCCAAATCAATGAGCTCCTCGATGTGGCCTCAACTTTTTGTGAAGCCGGAGATTGTATTACAAAAAACCAAGTCGTTGAGCCTATTTTGAGTCAACTTGTTGCGCTTCTTCGTGTGAATGGCCTCAAACAAACTCCGATTGCGTTCACATCCGTAGCGCTAAAGGTCTGAGTTGAGATAGAATTACGAGGGCTAACTTTTGAAGATTTGGGGTATTCCTCCCAATCCTCCCACCAAGAACCTACAAACAAGATAATCAAAAATTTATAAGTAATTAATAAAATCAAATCTGTAACTAATAAGTAACTTGGTAAACATTCTAATTTTTATTACTTGGTGTTGTGGTTCTCCCTCGAATAACTAGCACCGAAGAAAAGAGTCTCCCCCTAGCATGTTTGTAACTCTGCAACTCTAAAATGATGAGGTCCCTCGTCTCAACATCCGGTATCATCCTCTCAATACATGTTGAAAGGCCCTCCATAACCTCTCCGTTCACATCTGTGAAGCTGTCGGAGTAGAAATACTTGGGGTTGAGGTAGTACCCCGTTGCATGAATAGGTTGGTGGAGTTGATTGTTCCACTTCCGATCAATAATCTCCCAAAAGGGACCATATCTGACGATATCCCCCTGTAATAGTTTTGGATAGACTCTTTGGCCCTATCCATGGCCTCATATACAAACCCATGGGGTTTTGCTCCCCATCAACCAAACGCAAAACTCTCACCAACGGCTCTGACACCTACACACAAATTAAAATGTAAGATTGCAAACTTACAATACATATTAGAAATGAAATAAAAAAGTGAAAAGTAGAACAATATATTTAATATTTATAATTTAACAAATTAAAATAAAGGAATGAAATATAAATCGAAGTTTGAAATTACCTTGATGATCTCTATAGCTCTCTTTGCAAAGATATCATCAAAAACTATCTTTGCAACCCTCTCTTCGTTAGCTTTCTTTGAATATTGTGAGTCTAGCCATGCTTGACTCACAAACATTTGTTTCAAAGGTGTCAACAAACTAGAAATACTTTGCAACGTCAAGAAGTTAGTTGCAAACCTTGTGACACCGGCTCGAACAAGTTCTTTCCCCTTTGTGTGTACTCTCATCAAACTTAGAACCCAAGGGTGATTGTATATGTACTTCGTTATAGATTTTGCATCTTCTGTTGGCCTCACCCAATCAATTTTGCCTATGTCCTCCAAAAGAAGGTCAATGCGATGAGTTGCCTGAGGAGTTCAAAAGAGTGATGGATGTCTCTCTGCGGTAGTCTCTGCAGCGCCACATATCTTTCTTGCGTTATGCAACTGACAACTTGCACAACATTCTGTACACCAACCTCTAATACAACTGTCTCTAACATAACACTCAAATTCTCTGCATTTTTTATTATGTTAGAGGCATCAATAGATTTTAAAAACACCATCTCACCGTTTGAAGCTGCTAAAAAATTAACAAGGGTGCGGTTCCTTCCATCCGTCCACCCATCTGAAAGAATGGTGCATCCGAATTTTTTCCATTGTTTCTTGTGCTCTTCTAGCATGGTAGTGGCATTTGCAATTGCACCCTCAAGTAATTTCCCACTCAAATCTTTTGGAGAGGGTGCCTTGTACCCTTTCCCTACAACTGTCAACGTTGTCACCAAGTACTCAGTATGGGCTCATCTTACATTGAGCGGCGGAGTTGTTGTAGTACCAAAAATTTGCACAAGCTTTATCCACTTCCTCGTGCATATCTTTGTTCCAGACTGTACCTTCCAATGAAGGTTGTGCTCCAGGTGTGTTCCTTGCCACAAAAAAACTTCGGTATGCCTTTGCTCGAACTCGATGAAGATGCGCCTCTTCCGGCTCTTCCTCTTCGTATCGTGGACCACGAGTAGAGCCCACAATTGTTGCCGCATCATCGTCTAAATCCTCTTCCATTGCAGCCCCAAGTCTAATAGCTTGTGCTATGGTTGCCTTCAGCCTTGCGTTCTCTAGTTTCTTCTCCTCTAACTCTCAGCTCTGCTCTAATCTCTCGCTTTGCGCCTCTTCGACACGTTGGGGCAAATCGTAACATCTCGGAAGCGATAGTTGAAAGGTGATATTTCAAACGATTGATGCCTCCATTCATTTTCTTGTTACAGAAAGTGCAAAAATTTTGCCCGCACAAGTTCCACGTCTGACATACTTCCATGCTATGGAACGGGCATTCGGAGGAACAGTCCCTGCTAGTGATTTAGATGCGAACCTGATGCCGAGCCTGATGCCATTGTTAAGCTCTAATTTGCAACACAATGCACATTTAAAAAATTAGAAAACGTAAACTTAATTTAATTTTAAAAACAAAACGTGCTTGAATAACAAATTTGCGTAAATAAAAAAACATATTACAAGCATTCAATTTTACATTACATGTATTTAGAATTACACAACGAATCGATTCTGATACACATACATAAAATTTAACTAAATTACAATGAATTTGCGTTAAAAAAGAAAAATACATACCTCTGGCTGCAAATGAGTATAAAAAAATTACAAGCATTTGATTTTACATTACATGTATTTATAATTACACAACGAATTGATTACAATACACATACATAAAATTTAACTAATTTACAATGAATTTGCGTTAAAAAAATACAAACCTCCTGGCGCTGCAAATGAGTATAAAAAAATTACAAGCATTCAATTTTACATTACATGTATTTAGAATCACAATAGGAATCTATAAAACCTAAATAATATACACAAAATTTGGAAAAACTTCAAAGAATTAAAAAAAAAAACCTACCTCCAAATGCAAATCTCCAAATTCTCTCTTCGAATTTGCTCCAAAATCCACTCAACACAAACAATGCAAGCTCAAATGGTTGTGTGAGTGACAATGAGGGAGTAGAGGGCTTTTTAAAGAGCCAAAACCGTGTAAAAAAGCAGTTTTTGCATGTGAAAACCGTGTTTTGCGTGTAAAAGCAGCGTGGGCGAGTTTTTGCACGAACTCGCCGAGTTTTCTTTTTCCGATTTTGGCGAGTTTTTTGGCAACTAAACTGTTTTGCAGGTTTTTTGGCGAGTTTTAAAACTCGGCGAGTTTTTGGTGAGTTTTCCATCTATGGTTAATAGTACACTCGATGACAATGAAAATACTAACACGATGGCCTACATTATCCCCCCTTTTACAACAAATTGCAGTCCCTTCCGACAGCCCAAACACAACATGATAACGTAAGATTGAAGTGGGAAGACTTGGAGGAGCTGCTGCTGAAAACTATCAAATAGGTGGAATTGATTGGTTGAAAATCTACCCCAATCGAATTTCTTCACACAAAATTCCTTAGCTGCTGGATTTGATCAAACTCAGACAATTCCAAAATCATAGATTTCTTGGGTTGTAATTTTCAATCTCTGTCTGCCCTTGGATCTTCAGTAGATGACTTATACAAGATTGCAACAATCATCTTAGAACTAGCAACAAAATACATCGAATCCTCTAACACGAGCATTTTACTAGCGATGCCAATAAAGCAAAGTGCTTCACATGAATTGTCTCCAATCATAATTGAAAGAATGTTGCATGTTAGCCATACGGCAATGGAATCGCAGGAGTATAGGTCAGGGAAGTGTACAGCTGGAAATCAGAACCTGAATGTAAGGTAGGGTACTATATGGCTGAGCGAGCGATACGAGCCAAAAGAGGTTGCACAATGGCTGGTTTTATGATGCGGAGTGTGGAGGTAATGATTGTACATAGCTACAAGGGTCGTACAACACTTCTTGGGGTCCACAATGCTAAGCAATTGGAGTGTACAACGTTGTTGCAGGAACATACGTTAGAGGGCTAGCAAACTTGGCATTATGGATAATTAGTAGGGGTGTATACGGGCATATGATTGGGAAAAGACATATATCTGATCGAGTGGTAGTTTGGACATACGACAAGGATATTTCAACTTTGGTTGTCTGAGGAGTTTTAGGTTCCTTTATCTTTGTGTTTGGTGGGTCCCGATAACTCAAGTGATGCATCTTCTATTTTTTAAAGCTCACTATTAATCATAATGACATTCTCATCCTTGGCAGATATAATTGTAATTTGCAACCATTTATTGTATCTTTGAAGTTTGATCATAGTTCCATCGAAGTTCCCGAGTCTAATTGCTTCGAGTTCCAAAATTTCTTAAATCTTGAATTGTCTATGCTACATCATGTCTAATATACCAAGCTTTATTTCCCAACAGCCATTACTTCTTAATATAAGTTCTCTAGATGTGAAGTTATTGTGCCTTAAATACTTATCATGCTCATGTGCCTCCATCTATTTAACAAAAGTGCCTTTGGGTTAAAATTCATCTATTGCACGTAAAGTATTGGCTCTGATAATACCTCCCTAGTGTTGACATGAACTTGGTTGCTCGATACTCGATGACACGTTGACTTGTTGTTCACTTAGGGAGATCATATTTACATCCAATCATATGTTAGAAGTAGGCCATGTACCAAGAGGTTGTACGTCACATTGTAATGTAATTCTATCCTTGGACCTTGCGTTTTCGTTCACTCAAGTCGGCTCTATGAACTTCATGCCAAGTACACTTTCATTTTGGTGGGCCAACTTCTTGCGAACTTTGCATCCATGACTTGGTATTCTAGGACCTTGAGTGGGTAAGTTGATTTGTGACGTTGAGGAAGGGCTTGATATCTCCAACTTTTGTTTCGGTCAACCCTTTGCAAGTCATCTACTTTTATTTGCATAATTTCAATGCTATTGCAATCCAGTTGGAACATCTCATAGTATTCATCCCGCCAATGGAAGAAACCAATAGTCTTAAATTTTTCTTCCTTTTTGTGCTTGGCTTTGGCTGCTTCCAACCAACCTCGACCCAACAATACATTATAGGCCTTCTTGTGTAATGAGATGACTACTGATAAAAAGGGTGGCGCTCAAATAAATACCTTTTGCCCCACCGGTACACCTATACTTTTATGGCATCTTGGTTTGCTCCCACTAGTTGGAATGTTGGTACCTCATATGCTCCATTAGGCATGCCGTCATGCTCTATGTCATGGACAATGTCTTTTATAGTAAAGAACTTTAACATTCTTGAGTTTTGGAATGCTTTGCGATAGATCAACTAGTTTTAAATGTACAATAGACAACAAGATTTGTCTTGTAATAGATTTGTTTGACTTGAGTGTGCTTGTCACTATTCTTTTTGTTTAGGTGATTGATATCATTCTTCAACCATTGTACTCTTGACTTCTTCCCTTACTTCAACTATTTTTTCCTTCTCTGTTCGTGGTCGGGGTAGTTAACTTTATTTGTTTGTGCTCTTGTGATTGCCACAATCTCCTCGTCCTTAGCCACATCAATCATGTTGATATTCGCTCGCTTTGGATGATTGCTATCGTTAATTATGGTCCTCGGGCCTACACCATGTATAAAGAAGTCTAGTGCTATATTCATTGGTGGGGCAATCTCTTGTGAAATGTCACCGCTTGCTATTTTTCCGGCATTGCACGATTGATTGTCTTTGGGAGTTGTATTGAATCCAACTCGCCACCACTATTTTTTTTTGACATCGATAATTGTTCGGCTTGTCGATTGCTTTGGTGCGTCAAAAGTAGTAGGGTGCTTTTGTTTCGTAAATTGTATGGGAAATCGTTGATAGTGCCCTATAACTTGAGAAATCTCACAAATAATTTTCTTTTGGAAATTCACCTTTGGTGTTACCTTCACCTTGCATTCATTACACACCAAATATCTTGCCTTCATTCTTTGTCTCCTTTTAGTTCCCTCACCATTTGGAGCATATGTCTTCTCAAGTCTCGCACCAATCTAGGTTCATTGTCATTGAAGTCATAATCATCATTCTTGCTCCTTGAGCGTGAGTATGCCGTATTCTCACTTTTAATATCAATCACTCTATTGTATGCATCTTCATAAATGAAGGTGGAACCGCTTTGTCTTCCTCCACAATGAGGGTACAACTCCCTCGATGCACCAACAATTCTTTGAGTCTTCTAGTATAGGCTCATACATTCTCAAATTTACCTTTCTTGCTATTATATATTTTAATGACAATTGCATCGTTAAACGCGACTCTCGAGGAGCTTGAATTTCTTCTTAAATGCTATCTGCAAGCTATCCCTTGATGACTTATCAATTATCAATGCATTTGTAAACCAATCAATAGCCACTTCGAAGTGTGATCGAAACACCACAACTAGTGACGCTCATCTCTGTTTCTCATTAACAATGTAGATTGTGATGCATGCCTTACGAATGCCGTATGGGATCTTCAGATTTGTCACCTATGAAATCTAGTAGCTTTTGCTTTTTGAAGATAGAGTTGGTGGCGTGACCATGTTTGAGGGCATTGGGTGCTTTCGATGCTTTGCTCTTTGAATACGTTCCTTTTTGCGAGGATGGTTTGTATTGGCCATTTCGTTGCTTTCTCGATTGTTAGTGTTTACACCCTTATTAGATTATGTGAAATCTAAGAATTAGTGAATTAAGTACACTAAAGGATGTAAGGGGAGCTACAAGGGGTTATTCTGATTAATTAACTTCCAACATTAATTATGCAATATCATAACACATTAATACTTGTAACTAATATACGAAACAAGATATGAACTTGAAAACACAAGAGGATGAGTGCACTTAGTTGTTTATAGATGGATCTGGGAAGCTCTAGGAAGATCTCGACTTGATGATTCTTTGTTGGGAACTATGACTGAAATCGATGCAGGGCGGATCGTACAAACCGTGTGTTAGGGCGGTCAATACGGTCTTGACCCTTTTGTATGGTCTTGAACCTACTTGATTTCTGGCTCTACATCTTCCCCGAGATCCTGCCGCTTGCTTGAAAATGTCTTTCGTTGTCAAACCCTAGTTGTCGGTCATGTTGCGAAACTCTTTGAATATTTTGAACATGATCTCAAACCCTAGCCATGGATGAGAAACCCTGCAAAATAAACATTAGTTGGGTTGTGGGCACTCCGTGCACCATGCCGACGTTAGCACTACTCTAAAGAGGCCTCAAACCGCACGTCGTTCTCCACCTAGCATGTGATATTTGAATGAATGCAACTAGATTTGACAACCTCTTTGACAATGCTTGAGTTGAGTTTGGCTCTTGCTAAAATACTTGGAGAAGGGATGTTTGAGTGTTTGTGGATGAGAGAGGTTGATGCCTTGACCTAGTAAGAAGCTTCAGACTTGTAGAGATTGCTGCCCTAATGACTGTGGATGTGCCTTTGTGAGATTTAGGGAGCCTTGGGTGCCTTTTGCAAGTGTTGGAAGTGAGTGTATCAATGTAGTGCCATAGGAATTTCCAGGTTAACAAATGAGGTAGTGTTAACTTGCTTATATAGGGTTTCAAGATGAATTATCAAAGAAAGGCCGACCTAGAGGGAGTAAAGGACCCATCGTAGAGAATTTGGAATTGAAAGCAAAGATGGAGGATATGCTGGTGCAAAACCGTACAGATAGGTCAGGACTAGATATAAATTCTTGACCAAACTGTACGGCCTTGACCAGGATGAAAAACATGTCAAATGAAGTTTGCATCCTGTCAGGTTAACTTGGTATATGGATTTTCAGCATTGTACTTGTGAAATGTGTTGGCATGTCAGTGTGCAAGGATAAACAAGTTAGACAAGAGACCTTGGAATGTATTAAGTGGGAATGAAAAAGTTGTGTTTATCTCAGCAATAGTGCATTCTCAAAACCAGCAGTGTCAAAGAGCAAATTGCCAAATTTGAGTGTTTACAACTAGACACATCATAATTCTCAACTTCTCCTTCCCCAATGATCTGTACACTGTTTTGCACGTTGTTAGGTTCCACTTCTATGTTTCTCATTCCAACTTTTTGTTCGGCTCCTTGATGTTTTTGGTTCTGCATTTTCAATTAGCAGATCTTCAATTTTGCAGATATTTGGGTCATACATAGCTCTTTCTTCTGCTATCAAGAAGTTATTTAACTTTGTCTTAGAATAATGACTTCCTTTAGGAGGGGGCTCTGTCAACTAATCACTTGATTCTTTGGCCGCACCTTCCAACCTAGCCTAGTCAACAAGGTCCCTGCTTTGCAGTCTCTACCCACTTCTTACTTGTGAGTGATGTAAGGTCCTCTGGTTCTGGCTATACCCTTTATTGGTTTCAGCTCTGGCTTTGGATCCGACTTCTACTTACACTTTGGCCTGACCTGACTTTGCAAAGGCAAGGGCACTAGAAATGTCTGCTATAAAAGCCACACTACAGAAAAAAACTACATTTCAGAATTTTAAGTACATACTAGAACATAGTACAACAAAACATAAGAGATAGCAACTTTATTGCATACAGTAGTGTTCAATACAATCGCTTGGTACAGGGAGGACTTGTCACAGCAGTAATCTTACCCTAACATGTAAAATTCTATTTGCATAGCTAAAGACTTAAATGGTTGTCGGTTAAAACACAACCATTAACAACCAAACATAACTAACGAAAGTTGTTACACCACTATCAAAAGCCGATGGTACAATCATTAACAACATCACAAATTCGTATAACAGAACATGTTATTATTAATATGCTGATGACAATGCGAATACTAACATGATGGTCTATTTACAAGGATGGTCCCCATGCTTGTAGGGAAAGCTATTTGGCCAATTGACCTTTCATAGACTCCCGCCTGCAATGGTCAGCAACATATGGGTATTATTATCCCCATCCATATGGGTAACTAGCTCCCATATGATTCCATCCCTTCACTGTTACATCCATGAGTAGTCCTTTCACTAAGAAAAGCCATTAAATGGTTATTTGATCTACTGAAGTAAAGTTTGAAATTAGAGATGTGATAGAAGATCAAAATTGGATAGAAGAAGAATTGATCACATCATCACAACACATTCTTGACATCTTCACACCTCACGTGACATCACCATGATTTGATGATAAAACTAATGTTTTTCTCTCCTAGTTGAACTGGCATTTAGTAAATAATTTATTACACTGATAATTCTTACTACAGAATCCCTTCAATGGTAAGCACCATATGCCATTACTAGCCCATCGAAACATAGTTAGGTAGCTCTCATGTGAGCCTGCTCCATCATTGTTACAATGCTGCTCAAGCTTTTCACTTATAAAATATTTTAATTACATGTTCAGACTACCAGAGGAAATCTTGAAACCAAAGATGTAATGGAAGATTTGGATTAGACATATGAAATCCGGATGACTTCATGGCATCATAAATTTAAAAGAAATCTTTGATTTTTAAATATAAAACTGTCAATTTCTCACTCTTGTAACATTTAGCACAACATTTCTTATACCCATTGTTGGGAATGTTTCAACTTTGTGCGGTTCTATGCAGGATGGCTTGACACAGATGTGGTGTTGTATAGGGCTGCACAACAGTGTTGTGCAGGAATTTGTGCACAGGAAACTTGTGCATGGTGGCATTGCACAGGTTTTGTGGATTGTGGTGGTATGTCTATGCACAGGGTAGCGTGTGCGCAGGTCTGCGTACTAGAAGACTAGTGCACAGGGGAGTTGTATGGTGGTGCACAACTAGAGCAGCAGAACATGATAATGCAACAAGTGTTTTTTGTAAGTCGTTACCATACACTTGTCAGATTGTATATTTCGATTGGAAGTGTGCAAGCAATGTCTTGTTAATGTTCTGACATTGTTGGTGGAGGAGCATTATGTAATGATCACTTTGTTTCAGGCGATTGGTGAGACTCTAAATTCTCTTGTTGCACAAGGATTACAAAGTGAAGTGCTGGTATAAAGGCACAAACTCTCATCTTTGAGAGGAGATGGGAGTTAGTTAGGCGGTTGAGTCTTACTGGTTGCATGCGGTTGAGAACATCCTTGTATTTATACAGTTACACAATTTCGTGTATCAGCTATACATTAGTTACAAAACCTTGAAATGTGTCTTTGTATTGTAAAGGGTTGTAGTTAATACAATAGAAAGAAGGTTGTGTTTTTTTACCTGTAAGGGTTTTATTAGGTGAAAAATTTATTGTCTGTTCAGTGTGTAATTTTATTATTCATTGTCTAGTTTCTCGTTTACCACAATTCTTCTCCATTTTAGATTATTGTGCAACGGCTCAAATCCCAACATATGGTATCAAAAGTGGTTGTGGCTTGGTGAAAGTTGGATTTGCATGTGATAAGCAATTGGTTTGACAGGGAGCTCTTCGTTAAAGAATCTCGTGTGTTAGAAACTGATGAGAAACACAAGAATAGAGATTGAAAAGTTCAATGGTCAGTATTTTTAGTCATGGAAACAAGATAAAATATTATCTCTTAATAGATAAAGATTAGTGGGTTGCTATGTCAGAGATAACATTTGCGGTAATGAAGCAAGAAGAGTGGGACAAGATCGATAGGAAAGCTAAATGCTCTATCAGGATTTGTTTATCACATTCAGTTCTATTAAATGCATCTGATGAAAAAACTACGAAGGAGCTTTGGGATTTACAAATTTTTCCTATGCAAGAAGATATATTCATTGTGAATGAATGATAGTGACTTAGTTGCACAACACTTGGACGTCTTTTAACACTATGATAAGTTAGTTACTGTTCGTGGAAATCAAAATGGATGATGAAGAAAGGTGTATCTTGCTACTCTGTTCTTTGCCAGACTCTTGAGATAATTTAGTAATGGCTATTACTAGTACTACATCCAATTTAAAAATTGAGGAAGTAGTCGCATCCTTGTTGTCAAAAGCAATGACGTGGAAATTTGCCGAATACTATCAAACCAAAGATCTTTTGGCTGTGCAAGGTAGTTCACAGGAGAGAAGTAAGAGGAAGTCTGTGGATAAGCATTCAAAGTCTAGATGATGATTTAAGATTCCCAAGAGATCCTCCTTGATGAAATGCTGGAATTGTGGCAAAACAAGGCCCTTTCAAGAGGGAGTGCAAAACAAAAAAGGTGGACCAGAACAAAGCACTAGATCTCGCGGCTTCAAGCACACATACATGGCATGATGCTTGGTTGATCTACACGGATGCCTTCTATCATACGACTCCACATAGGGAGTGGTTCCGCAAATATGAAGAATATGATTGTGGTGATGTCTTTATGGGAGACAACTTGACCTATAGGATCATGGGTAGAGGAGTGAAGTTGAGGTTTAGAGATGGGAGGATCAGGACTTTCCCATGTGCCTTGCACATTCTTGTGTTGGCTAGGAATTTGATCTCTGTGAGCAAAATGAATGATGTCAATGTTCATGTCTCATTCAACAAAGACAGGTGCAAGATGGTGTGTGGAGCCATGGTATTGGCAAGAAGTTTGCACACAGGAACTTTGTTTAGACTTGGTGCTAGTGTGGGTATTGGTGCTTGCAACAACACTGTTGCCCCTGAGGCTAATGAAAACCATGAGAAAACCATCATGCTTCCGGTGGAAAGGACAATTCTTTGGCATCAAAAGGTTGGGTCAACACACACTGCAGAATAAAGGAATGGCTATGGGGATAATTGATCGTCCCTTGGATTTTAACTTTTGCGTGCATTATATATATGGGAAGCAGAGTCAAGTAAAACTCCCCACAAATGTTGCACAAGCAAATGGGATTTTGCAGGCAATACATAGTGATGTGATTTGAGTAAATCTCCCCACAAATGTTGCACATGCTAATGGGATTTTGCATTTAATACATAGTGATGTATTTGAATGGTCAAGGAACCATCAGTAGGAAAGTCTATATACTATGTGTCCTCTATATATGACTTTCCTAGGAAGACCTGGATATTACTTTCTCTAGAAGAAATTTTATTTTCCCTAAAAATTCAAGGAGTTCAAAGCCCTTGTGGAGAATTAGAAGGATAGAAAAAAGTTTTGAGCACGGACAATGGGAGATAATACCGCTCAAACGAGTGTAAGGGACTTTGCAAGCAACGTGGAATTGATAGGCAAAAGCCAATTCCATACACATCATAAGAGAATGGAGTTACATAGTGGATGAAAATGACGTTGATGGATAAAGTCTTGAGAATGCTTAGTGTTGCGAACTTGGAGCAGAAGTTTTGGACAGAAGTAGTTACTACTGCTTATTACTTTGTGAATAGACCACCCTCATCAATGCTGGTTAACAAGTCTCCACAAGAAGCTTGGACTGGTAAGAAAGCATTGCTTAAACATCTGAGAGTTTTTGGTTGGATAAGTGTATCTTTTTGGTTGTCCATATTCCAAAGGAAAAAATAACTAAACTTGATTATAAGTCTGTGAAGTGTATCTTTATTGGATAAGGGAATGGTGTTAAGGGTTACAAGCTGTGGAATCCAGAAACAAAGAAGGCAATCTATAAACAAAATGCAGTCTTTAGGAAGATCAAGAGGATTCCTGCACAAGAGGGTCTGTACAATGGCGATATGCAGGAAAAACAACTAAGAAGTAACCGAAAGAAGAAACAGAAAAGATGCAGGTTGACATAAATGTTGAAGAGCCTGTATCTGAGTATGAGGTTACTAATGAAGAAGTGTAGGAAGAAGAACTTGTAACCCTTACGTTGAGGAGATCATAATGACTGTGTAGAATATCTGAAAGATATAGTGCATGAGACTTTTGCTATGGATTCTTGCTATCAGTAACCAATGGCAACGACGCCAAGATGTTAAGGGAAGCTCTTGGATCAAAAGAGAGCAAGTCTTGGAAGAAAGCCATGAAGGAGGAAATTGAGTCTCTTGATAAAAATGAGACTTGGGATTTAGTAAAGGTACCTCCTGGAATAAAACCCGTGGGCTGCAAGTGGGTTTTCAAGAAGTACAATGCAAAAGGTCAGATAGAGAAGTAGAAGGCTCGCCTAGTAGCACAGGGATTCTCTCAGGTGGAGGGAATTGACATTGGCAAGGCTTTTCTTTTGTTTCAAAGTTGACTCCTATTAGATTTCTTTTAGCTATTGCTGCTGTGTTTGATCTGGAGATCAAATGGATGTTAAAACAATATTTTTACATGGAGATCGTGAAGAGTAAATCTATATGGCGCAAGCGAAACTTTCACCGTCAAAGGAAAAGAGGACTTGGTCTGCAGATTGAAGAAATTCTTGTATGGCCTCAAACAATCACCAAGGATTAGAATTTTGCTAGCGACATGTTGAAACTTTGGCTTGCGAGCAGAAAAGATAATCCTTGTGTATACTTCAAGGAAGAAAGTGGAAACATTTTCATCATAGTCCTCTCTGTGGATGTCATGATACTGATTGTAAATTACAAGACAATGATCAAGCTGGTTAAGTTTCAGCTGTCTCTGCAGTTTGACATAAAGGATCTCATGTTGTAAATTTTATTTTGGACATTCAAATCAAATGAGATTGTACAAACAAGAAACTCTGGCTAGACCATAGGAGATATGTTGAGACGGTGCTCGAGAGGTTTAGGGTGATGGACAACAAGCTTTTGTGTGCACACCGTTTCTAGATGGTCAGAAATTATCTGCTGCCCAAAGTGTCCAAAGACGAGGATTTGGAGGACATGGCTTGGGTTCCATATATATGTGCGGTGGGAAGTTTGATATATGCAATGATTTGCACAAGATTTCACATTGCACATGTGATGGTAGTAATGAGTAGATTCATGTTTAATCTTGGCAAACAACATTGGATTGCAGTGAAATGGATCTTCGTGTATATCATGTGGGACTTCGACCATGCAATTTGCCAGAGGGCTTGTTGGCTAGATTTTCTGCATAGCATCAAACCTAGGCAGTCATGAGATAAATCTCCCTCATTTAACCGGTGAGGCTCCCGTGTCAGATTTGTCAATAAAAATGTGTTTCTATCTATCAGGGGTTTTACTTTAACAACTTAGTTCATGAACCATAACTAAGAAGTTTTGCAGCAAGTAAGCAGCTGTTTAAGAAAGGAAGAATGAAAGAAGAGGAAATTCAAGGTATTACAGAGAGGAAGTAAGGAAGATGTGCATCCTAATTAGTAGATTGCAGAGCTAATCACATGCACATAGAAGAAACTCAAATAGATTTGAACACACAGAATTATGAAACAAAGGCAGCTCTAGATCTAGATCTAAAATAACACAAAGTTTACTTAAAGATCTAAGATTTAAAGCAAGAAACACAGTACGCCGTGACACAAAGTTCTCCGGAAACCTGCTTCTTTGTATTCCTCTGCAACAAGTGGCTCTCAGGGGTTCAGCACAAAGTCTAGAACACAAGATTGCTTCTTACAAATTCTGATCGATGATTAACCCGTAGGTTCTTCTCCTACTTATAGAATGTAGGAGGGAAAGTACAAATAGAAGACTCAAACTGAACTAAAGTATGAACAACAAGTAAAGATGACATTTGGCAATCATCCTCAACTAACTTCTTCTTAATCGACACATGTATCACTTAACTAATAGAAAGGTTCCACATGACTTCGAGTAATGGTTGCAAAACCAATAACTTAGAAGTTTACAATTCCATCCGGAACATAGAAAATAGAAGAAGAAAGAAATAGAAGAAGTCATGCCACCGTAACATCTACATCTTCTTCTTGTTCGATATCGATATACTTGTCGAACATATAGTTCAAAGATCTTTCCATCTGCTTTAGCCATCGCTTCCTTTTCTGTCCTGAATTGCAGCAATCCTTCATTCAACACTTTGCTGCATGCTTCCACTTCTTCCAAACTTGGCCCAAATCTCGCAATGTCTGCCTGCAGTGTCACCAGCCTACTGATAGAGTTCATCGTGAAAGGCTTGGTGGCTTTATCAATCCTCTTTTGCACCATCAGAAGAGAACCCTCCAGAGAATCATGCACCTCGTTAGAAACAATCCGCACGTATGAAGTAATACCTCCATCCACTCTTTCCTCAGTGAAAGAAATAACACTATCCGGCAAATCTGATGTTCTGCTCTCAAGTGCCTGCATCCTCTTCAGCAAAACTCTGCAGATCTCCAAACGGAAAGATACTGCAAACTCTAGCTGCTTCCCCTTCTCGACTGATCCATCCGGCACAATTTGCTCTGCAACCAATACATCTCCTGGCAGCTTGTTGATCTCGGCCAAAACACTCAGGTTACTCTCTGCAACTGTATTTATTCCTTTTATGCTTTCTATCAGTTGCTTTAGTTGATTTTCTGCATCGTTCATAACCTTTAAAGGCGGGTGGCACTTCCCAAGTTGCAGCATGAAGCTTGATTTAATAATCGATCCTTCCATTCGTCAATAGCCTTTACTTGATTGCTTGATCTTCCATTTCCCGCATAAGATGATCACTCACCGCTACTTTGAAATGGGCTGAACTAAGGTTTAGCAACCTTGGCTATGATCTCACATAATTGAGTTATTTGCTTCGCAGCTCTCTTCTTTCTCCGCCTTTTCATTGTCAAGCCTAAGAACAAAGCATCCAAAGAACGTCTGCGTGTCCCGCTTCAATCCCTCGGGGTAGCTTCTTGGCGAGTGGTATTTTGGTCACCGTCACATCTTCTGCCGTGAGTTCCTCTTCTACCTTTCCTTCCGCCGGGATTAATATCTCAGCAAACTTCTCTCCCGAATCCTCGATGATCAACCTAGAAGTTGCTTTAGCAACTTTAGGCCTTCTGTCTCTTCTGCTCAGATCCTGAAGTAGCTGCAAGTCATGTTCCTCTAAGTTCATCTCTATTCTTGCTTCCGGAACCAACTGCAAAGCTAACCATTCCGAGAAATTACTTCTCGGAGAATGAGAAGTTGCTGAGTGCGCTACTATTTCCCGCTCTGCATCCTCTCCATCAGAAAGTGCCACAGTATCATGGCTGCCATCCTCTCGAAACATCCAGGACAAAGCTCTTTCGAACTCCGTCATCTCGCAGCCTTCAACATCTCCTCTGGAACGGGTGCTGAACGAAGTGGCTGCGAGAGAAGATGAACGTTGCTGGTTTCAATGAAGGCATGGAAACATCCTGCTGCTGTGGTGCAATAGTTGGTGATCCACTAGGTACTGGAGAAGTCGGAGTCAAAGCTATGGTCGTAGAAGTGGTCTCCTCTTTCTCTTGAGATTTTCTGCGTACTTTCAACTTCTCGGACCTTCTGCTGCTCTCTCCTTCATGCTTTCGCTTGAGGGAATCTCCTGCGCCGAAGTTGCCCGTGATTTGATTCATCAATACTTCATCAAGGCAGTATCCCTTCGTTAGCAACCAGCTCGAAGTACTCACCAACACAGCTCCGGATCTTTCTTCTATTGTCCTGCGCCATTGCTATCCTGTAGTAGAGCTTTATCTCCTCCCATTTGATGGTAAGTGTCAAGTACCACGTTCCCATCATCTTTAAGATCCGCAGGTATCCGCGCTAGTCCAAAGTCAAATACTTGCTTTGCCGACAGCCTGCTGAAATCTTTCTTTCTGACCTCGTACTCACTTCTGCACTTCATCCAGAAATCTTCTAATAAGGTACATGTGCGTACTCCTGGGAGATTGTCTTCCTGGCTATTCCAAATGGATCAAAATTAAGCCGTGCAGGGAAGAACTCTTGCTCATACTCGGACAACATTTGTGCTTCC
Source organism: Taxus wallichiana var. yunnanensis (assembly GCA_018340775.1). Classification (NCBI taxonomy): domain Eukaryota; kingdom Viridiplantae; phylum Streptophyta; class Pinopsida; order Cupressales; family Taxaceae; genus Taxus; species Taxus wallichiana. The sequence continues at coordinate 53,469,275 of CM031239.1, forward strand.
ATTCTTCGAGCTCTGTGAATGCTGATGCAACTGTAATATCCCACAGTGAGTGGGAAGTAGCCCGTAGACTTGTGCCGCTTCGACTGAAGGTCGTGTAACTCCACAAGTTGCCTGCTTAGCTCCATGGCAATCAATCTGTCACTCGGGTACCTTGGCATCTTTGTTGGTTCACCTGAAAAGCTCGTAACCCTGAGGTATGTGAAATCTGCAAACTGGATGAATATACTGCCAATCTTGGACACTGCTTCCCATGCTTCCTTGCTTACTCTGTGAGTCTTCAAGTCTTTGTCTAACCTGCAGATGAAATCGTAGAAGAAACCATCGTTGATCACTTTGAAGTCCTTCTCGCACGCAGGTGCAGTAAGCTGTGGGTAGCACTCGAAAATGGGATCCCTGGAAAGAATACCACATCTATCCAGCTTGGAAAAGACACCCTGTGAAGCTGCAGCATATACCAAGTATGAAGTCATCTTGAAGCTGAAGGTACGCTTTACGTTCCGCAGTTGCTCACCGATGTTGCTGCTAATAATTTCTGACCAACTGATTATAGAATCAACCTTGTTGATTTCAATGGTCCTGATGAAAGCATACATCCATGTCCTGAAAGTGTAGGCATTCGCTTCACCATTCAACCTGCATAGCAATTTGACAATATCATCCGCCTCCTGCACCAAATTGGATCGTGGAAGAGTTCTCGGGAACCTGGAAGGGGATCTAGGCTTCTTCATGAACCGGCTATTCATGATGCTCACACAATCAGCTCTATGCTTTTCCCACCTCTATCGTCAAAGATCCCGAATGCTAATAGAAGTCACCACCTTTAAATCTTCAATCTTGACAATAATCGAAGAATTCTGCATCCAAACGAATTATTGTCTTTCCCGCAACATCACGTACTGATCTGGATGAAGGATGGTAAGATCTAGCACACTCCATCACAAACTCTGGCAATTGGGCTGTACACGGGAAAGCTGCAGCTCGAATAATTCCACTACTTTTGACCGCACGCATGAGTGAAGTCTTTCCAGCTCTGGATCTGTCAATCAAATCAGAAAGAGGTTCTGGGCCTAGATCCGTGTCTCCTATGTCTGAAAGTTTAGAAGCAATGCATGAATCCATCGTGCTCTCTTTTTCATCTCCTTTCGCCATAGCTTTATCAATCTTTGTCTGAATAATTCTTTTTCTTCTAATTTGGCCTGCTTTCTTCAATACTGGTGCAGATCTGGACAATTCTTCAGATTCGGAGGATATTTGCAATGTATTGGACATTGATAAATACTCCTTTTCTTTTATAAAGCACCTGTAATGAGTTCCTGCAATTTATTCAGACAAAAATGGCCACCGGAGCATGAATAGTGAATTTAAATTATAAAAATCTGCACTTTTCAAGCCTGCTGCCCCAAAAAATAGTGTTTAATTTGCACATAAAGAGATCATGAATCCTTTTAATCAACACTGAGCTCCTTTAACACTGTGAAAACAATTGTGCGATTTAAGATGAACCTTTTCCAAAGCATGCGCCAAATCTGGAAGCTTTTAGCCTTTGTTAGCAATTTGTCTGTGCAAAATCCTTCCTCTAATGGGGGCGCACTTTTCCTCCTTGCTGCAATTCTTTACCTGTGTGTTGAATAATAAATCCATATGGCTGCCCATGCTTATATAACCTTCACAATTCTATAATTAATAATTGCCCTAACAATTAAAGGCAATTAATTAATTAAAAATCATGCTTTTCTCTTTTAAAAATTGCATGTTTAAGGACAGCCATCCAATAAATTAAATTAATCCAATTTAATCCTCCACACAGCACTTAACTTTAGCCTCACAGTGTGCTTTGACCATAGCCACTGAAAATAGAAATTAATTCAATGATTTAATGCATTTAAAATCATTAAATAACTCCTAAATGGGGCGCACTTTTTCCAAGGAGAGGGGCAGCCACTAAATAAATTAAATTTAATTAATTTAATTGCTCTATTTTAATCCTCCTTTGACTTTTCAACCTCCTCAAGCTTGGGCGCACTTTTTCCAAGGATAGAATTTATTAAAAATAATCAATTTAATTATTTTTATCCATCACCAAAGGGGGCGCACTTTTTTGCACATGTAATTCTATTTTTAAGAATTTTCACCATAATGGGATTCTTTACCCTGCAAGGTAGGCACCACAATCCCATGATCCACTTAAGTGATTTGACTTTTGCAATGGGATTCTTTACCCTGCAAGGTAGGCACTAAAATCCCATGATTTCACTTAAGTCACTTTCCTTTTATTATATCATGGGAATTTTCACCCTGCAAGGTAGGCAATAAATTCCCACCTGCCTACAGCCTCTATTTTTCCCACTGCAGCTTAAGTGACTTTTATAACACGGGAAAAAGTACCCTGCAAGGTAGGTATACAATTCCCATCCTACCTGCGGCTTATATTTTTCCCATCGCAGCTCAAATCCTTTGTTTTCCAAAAATGCGCCCATCCCCGCAGGGGCTTTCCTGTGCACGACTTCGCTTTTTCCCAGTGATCCAGACCTCCGATGATGACTTCCTCCGGGCAAAATGTGCGTGTATGTTTTCCAGCTGCTCCAGGCCAAAAATCGGGCTTACCCGGCGATGGAGTTGTTCCAGAGAAATTTCACAGAAAACAAAACGGGACACCACAAAAACACGAAAAATTGCCAAAAGTTACAAATAAAGCCCAAAACTTAAAATAAGTTAAAATCCTTCTGGCACATAGGAATAATAACATATTCGCTCATAATAGAGTTAAAACAGAGCGCAAACAGCCTCATACGGGGCTCAAAATAATTAAATACAAATTTCCCGCAGACAAATCCCGACGACATAATAACATAATTTTGGGCATCTGGGTATTTGGCGAAAAGGGCTAATATGGCTCTTCAGGATTATCTTGACGCAATACAGGAACTTTCAGGCAATAAAAACAACAAATGACCCACTATTTTAAAAGTACGAAATTTTTTCAAATTGGGTAGTCACAGATTTCGGGGTGAAATCTGAGTGACACCAAGGCTAATCCTGGTGAAAGCAAGACTTGAAATCGACATGGCCTTGTGGATTTTAACAGGGTGGAGACCTTGATTGCTGCAGGTCTACCAGTGCATGTGTTCAACTTGTTTGGTGGAGTTGTAAGTTGGATAATTAAAAGGCAAGAAGATGTTGCAATATCCACCACAACTTAAGTACATGGCATCTACTAATGCAAGCAAGGAAGTGGTTTGGCTTTAAAGGTTGTGTTTTGTTTTTGCATTCATTCAAAAGGTTGTAAGGATAGATTGTTACAGTCAAAGTGTGATCTTTGGCAAGAACCTTGAGTATCATTCACGATGAAACACATTGATGTGCAATACCTTTTGTAAGGGAAAATGATGGAAGAGAAAAATATACCACTGGAGAAGGTGGACACATGAGAATGTTGTGGATTCATTGAAAAAGGCAGTAAATATTGAGTTCTCTGGAGTCAGGAAAGAAATGGGCGTGGTTGCTTGTAGCTGCTGATGAATGGATTCATGTTTCCTTTATGTAGTGTTAAACAAGTGTGACATTGTTGGGAATGTTTCAACTTTGCATGGTTCTGTGTAGGATGGCTATGTGCAAATGTTGTTTTGCACAAGCTTGCATAACACTATTGCACATGAAAGCACGACAAGGATTTGTGTGCAGGAAACTTTTGCACGATGGCATTGTGCAGGTTTTGTGGAATGTGGTGGTATGTCTGTACATAGGTCTGTGTACTAGAAGACTAGTGCACAAGGGAGTTGCATAGTGGTGCACAATGGGAGCTGCACAACATGCTAGTGCAATGTGTGTTTGTTGTAAGGTGTTACTGTATGCTTGCTAGCTTGTATGTGTTGACCGGAGGTGTATAAGCAACGTCTTGTTAATGTTCCAACATAGTTGTAATGATCACTTCGTTTCAAATGATTGGTGAGTCTCTGTGGATTCTCTTATCACATGAGGATTACAAAGTGGAGTGCTGGTATAAAGGTACAAACTCTTATCTTTGAGAGGAAGTAGGAGTTAGTCGGTTAGGTGGTTAAGCTAACTGGTTGCATCTGGTTGAGAACATTCTTGTATTTATAGAGTTGTACGGTTTAGTGTCTGGATTGTATGTTATTTACGAAACCTTGAAGTGTGTCTTTGTATTGTAAACAATTTCAATTAATACTATAGAGAAGGTTATTGTGTAGGTATTTTAACCACAAGGGGTTTCCTAGGTCAAAAATTACTGTGTATCCTATGTGTCATTTTTTAATTCATTCTCTAGTTTCCTTATTAGCATAACTCTTCTCTGTTTTGGCTTGTTGCACAAAGGCTCAAATCCCAACATATGGTATCAAAAGCGGTTTTGACTCGGTGAAAGTTGAATTTTTCTATGATAATCAGCTGGTTCAAGTGGAAGTTATGTGTTGAAGAAGCTCGAGTGTTATAAAATGATGGGAAGCACAAGAATAGAGGTTAACAAGTTCAACGGTCAACATTTTTAGTCATGGAAATTCAAGATGGAACATCTCTTGACAGATAGAGATTTGTGGGTTATCATGTCAGAGACATTTTTTTTTAGATAATGGGGTAAAAGGGTTTTGCCAGGGACCCAACCCTGTTACAAAAAGGATCTTTCATCCAGATATACCAATTAACATCACGAGGATAAAAAAGTTCACAAACTAACACTGCTGTAAAAACCAGAATAAAACCAGTCCAAGTACAAACCATTTACAGCTCCAGTGTAGCAAAAAAAAAAAAAAACAGCCAGAAAACATAAAAACAACTAGTACATCATTTGTAATTATGCATTCTGGTAGAAAGCTCCAGAAGATCTTTCATGTATTGCTCTCTTTTTTTTGCTTCTTTCTTCCTTTCATCTTCTTTGCCTTTTCCTTTAATGTCTTTATTATTGAGTTCCTTCAGAATGGATTTGACGATGACAGCTTGAAAGACAAATTCATCTGCTAAGAGAGAGCACTTGTTTTTGATTTCTTCCAGTTTACTGCCAGCTCTTTCCACTTCTGGATGCCCTTATCATTTTGAGATTTGCTAATGTCTTTCACATTCCCCCTTAAAGTGCGAATATCCCTTCTAATCCATTTTATCACATCCTTATGATACTCCACTTCAGTTTGAATTTGGACCTCTTTGGTTTTTCCCAGGCTAAGCTAACAACTCGCAGCAATATTCCCCTCTTCCATTTCCTGTTGCGGATTTTCCTGTACAGAACTAGGTCCCGCAACATTTTTCCCCTTGGTATTACTATGAAGAACCCTTGTGGAACTGATGTTATCTCCCTGTCTCTTGTTTGAGGGAAGGGAAGGAGTAGGGTTCCTCTTGGGGTTTGATTTATGAAATGCATGTAAATTAACAAAATAATAGCTTGATGCAAGGGGTGTGTTCTTTTACCCCACTGAACTTCTTTAATGGAACTTTCAAGTGACATGAGAAGATGGAAGGGAAGGCTTACCAGCTGATTTCTTCTGAAGTGGTTCAAGAACACCAAGTGGTAGGTGTTTATACGGTGCAGCCTCCCTTCCAAAGTCAGATATTTTATGATGATTCTAGCAATCTCATCATATGGGCTAGCCATTGATGTGTGAAGAAAGCCCCCTGGGATTTGTTGAAGTTGCTCTCCATCGTCCAAGAAAATTGCTTCCTGCTCGTTCCTATCACATTTGTTTTTGTAGAATTTAGTGCCTTGAGTGCTCATTCCAGTTATATGAGCGATGAGGCCTTCTGATATTAACCACCTTTGCCCTCGAAATCAAACAATCTGGTCTTTCCAAACAGCTGCAAATTTGATGGAAATATGAGGGTCGTGCCCTCGAACCCTTTCCAAGAAGACTTTGAACAGGTTCTCATCATCCCACCCTATGTTGAAAGGTGGTTCCACCTGACACAGATCGCCTCCCATCCTTTGATCCAATTTTCTCTCTCTGAAACTCGGCTGCAAAACAGGGTGAAAACCTAGAAAACACTTAATCTCCCACAACATGGACTCGCTTAACCAAAAACAGACATGAGTGGTCCAAGCGTGGCTATAATAATTGGTACTCACCATGAGATTCCCAGCTAAATCAAGAATTTTTTTGAGATTTTCATGATTAACCATATTTATTATCTCAACCGGGGTGTCCAAGTGCCCAACCCAATGATGGAGAGTAGAAGAGGAGACCCCTATATTAACACATAAGTCCGCCACATTATTAGCTTCCTATAAGTATGTGAAAAGCGGACTTGAGGGAAGGTGTTTAAAACAAGGATGGCATCGGAGACATTACTTGGGGAATGAAGCAAGGAGAGTGGGACAAATTTGATGGGAACGCTCAAAGCTCTGCTAGGCTTTGTATATCAAATTTAGATCTACTGAGTGTATCTGATGAACAAATTGCAAAGGAACTTCAGGGTAAGTCGGGAATGTTGTGTTAGGCTAAATCTTTGGTAAATAAACTTTATCTTCAAGAAGCCATATTCATTGCGAATGAATGATGATCATTCCTTTAACATTGTGATAATTCAGTTGTTGTCTGTGGGAAGTTAAAATGGATGATGAAGAAAGGTGTAGCACTCTTCCGTCTTTTTTTCTAGACTCTTGGGATAATCTAGTAATGGTTATTGCTAGTACTACATCCAAATTAAACACCGAGAAAGTAGTTGCAGCCTTATTGTCAGATGAAATGAGGTGGAATTCTGTAGAAACTATCAAACTAAAGATGCATTGGTCGGGTGCGGGTAGATCATGGAGAGAAGTAAGCGGACGTATGAGGATTAACATTTGATGCCTATAGGTAGATCCAAGATTCTAGAGAGACTCTCGAAGAAATGTTGGAACTATGGCAAAACAAGGCATTTCAAGAGGGAGTGTAGTGTAAAAAAGGGTGGACCAGAGCAAACCACCATATGCTTCATCCTCGGGTGGAAACAAAGTCTCCATTGATGATAGTGGAGATGTATATCTTGGAGCTTCATGCATGCATGCATGCCATGATGCATGGTTGATTGACTCAAGTGCCTCCTATCATATGACTCCTCATAGGGAGTGGTTTTGTGAATATAAAGAATATGATGGTAGTGATGTCTTTCTAGGAGACAATCTACAAGATCGTGGTACAGGAAGAGTGAAGTTGAGGTTCAGAGATGGGAGAATCCAGACTCTCCCTAGTGTCTTGCACATTCGTGGGTGGGCTAGGAATTTGATCTTTGTGAGCAAAATGAATGATGTTGGTGTTGACATCTCATTCAACAAAGATGGTGCGCGGTATTGGAAAGACGTTCGTTCACAAGAATTTTGTTCATACTTGATTCTAGTGCAAGATTTGGTGCTTAACAACATTGTTGTTTTCGAGGCCAATGGAAGACATGAGTAAACCAACATGCTTCCAATGGAGAAGACAATGCTTTGGCATCAAATGTTGGGTCACATTGGTGAAAAGGTCAGCACACACTGCAAAACAAAGGAATGGCTATAGGATTAATAGATTGTCCCTTGATTTTGAATTTTATGAGCAATGGAGTCTAGTGAAATTCCCCACAAATGATGTGCATGCAAATGAGATTTTGCTGGTAATAGATAGTGATGTGTTTGGACTGGTCAAGGTATCATCACTAGGAAAGTCTGTATATTGTGTCACTTTATCCAAAGAAATTTGAGGTACTCAAGAAATTCAAAGCCCTTGTGGAGAACCCGAAGGAGAAAAAAATAAACATCCTTGCCATGGACAATGGGGAAGAATACTTCTTAAACGAGTTTGAGGAATTTTACAAGCAATGTAGAATCGAGAGGCAAAAAAACTCCATAGATACCGCAACATGATGCTGATGGATAAAGCTTTAAGAAAAATGGTGTGCACTTTGTTGAGTGGCAGTTTTGAGGTACAAAACACAAATAATGGTTGGATCAGTAGAGCATGAGTGAGACACAAGTGCGAGATCAGCTATACTAGTGCAATATCGGCCGGGAACACATGACAATGCGGGATTCACTTATCGAGTTGATGATTAGGAATTACAGATATTAGATTGTGTGTTCTAGTTGTATTAGAGGAACATTTTGGAAGAAAAGATATTCGTAGGAATATACCCGTAGAATGATTTTGACGAATATCTTTATTAGTATGATTAGTATCAATGTTATTATCATGTCTATGAAATTATTATCACTTTCTGTCAATCGTATTACCCCGACTTAGGGTTTGGTGCGCCATTAATGGGAAGAATGTCTCAGAACCTTGTGGAAGACATTAATATAATGTAGGTTTCTTGCATGTGAGCATTTATTTGTTTAGTTCTCGTAAGTTGGGTGCATGTTTTACTTTTGTGTGAATTCTCTTACGGCTAGCATTTGATCCTTGCAATTCTCTCTAAAATAAGGTCCTTATGACGGCTTTACTATGCTTTTGGTGAGATCTTCAAGCACAAACTTGATTGAATGTGCCAACGCAGATAGATCTTTGATCCTTGATGCATAAAACTAGGCTAACATTTTTTGGTTCCATTTCCAAGACCTCTATTGCATTGGTCAGAGGGTTTTATGATGTTAATCATTGATTGATTGAAAGGATCGGAGCCCGATCGCGAAGTTTTCGTAAAGAATTTGAAGAATACTTTGTTGAAATCCGTAGGTATGACAAACTAAATTTGTAATGTGCAAGGGTCGTGTGACAAAAGGGTTTGAGGCGATGTTGGATCTTTGTGGATCGGTATAAAGATGATGGGTCTCCATGTCAAGGGTGAGATTTTGCGTATAATTGGGAGGGCAAGCTTGTGAGGTTGTTGTTGAGGACATCTTTGAAGGATGGAGAGGATTGACTTTGTAGATGCTTTGTTAAAACCCTAAGAGGAAGGGGTTGGTGTAAGCCAAAGCTTGCATTGTGGTGGAAAACTCTCCTTTGACAAGAAGACATGCGGAAGACACTCCTTGAACATCGGATGGGAAAAGGCGTGACTATGGAAGTTGTCATGGGGAAGAACACAAGATTGGAGGAAGTGTTCAACTTAACTTGACTTGATGCTGAAACCTTTGTGTGTTGCTTGTATGATTTGAAGATTTTCCGTCAAGTTAGGGCTTGTGGGGTTTCGAAGCAAGATGGGAGTGTAGTTGAAAGCAAATCGATGGATCCTGTGTGTGGAGAGATGAGTTTTAGTGGAGCTAAAAATGTTGGAGTAAGTATTGGAGATACAATGTCTATAGTTGTTTCGTGAGGCATTCCAATGAATCCTATGACAACTTGGTCACTAATGATTGTCCCGACCTCAATGTACCTCGGATGTTGCGGTGAAGCTACCAGAGTATCATGGGATTGAAGAAGCAATCAATCATGTACATAGGTGCAAAATTGTGTGGCGAGCCAAGGGTATAACCTCATCGAGGTGAAGGCAAGTCATTTGTGACGATGTTGTTTGAGGAGCGCTTCCCTAGTATAGGAAGTATGATCCTTACCGATGATAGTGAATTTTGACGTTGTTGGCTCTCAAATCTGTTTCGCTTTGAATTTGGTGAAAAGAGATGGAAAAGTGAGTCAATTGTAGCAAGTGGCTCTCTTCAAGAAACTGAGGATGGAATTAATACCAATAGATATCAAATAGGGGGTCACATCCCTACTTCTTTTGGTTGTGCAAGGTCAACGAAAGAGATCCTAGCACTTCCTTCACAAAATGAAGCATAAATACACACTAAATTTGTCCACAAATGCAAACTTCATGATTAAGCACCCACTTAAGTGTCATGTGTGACATAGTCACACATTTGCAGGAAAATATATATAGCTGAATTGCGTTAATGTAGAAATATACTGATATCCATGACTTGCTGGCTTTCTAACAGAGGTTTAAACAAATGTAGAGCATATCCTAGCAACTATGAAGCCAAGTTTACAACAGAGAGGCCTCTAAATGTATGTAAGATGAAACAGAGGTCTCAAAAGGGGAAGTACAACAAGATTTAATAAAAATAGGGGTTGATCATTCCAACTTTAATATGTGCCTTATCAATTGGGCTGAATCTGCAAAGCTTAAGATGGAGTCAAAACAACATCAATTTATACAATTAATGTATTTTCCCACAATTCAGACAATAATTAAACCACATACGCTGATATTTAATGAATCATCAGATCACCATAACTTAATTTCCAAAATATAACATCAAAAATCTTTTTGAGTGCAAATGGATTCAAAACTCAATGAGGATTTTATAACCAGATGTTTCAGTGATTACACATCAGATTTTGACATATAACTACCAAATGGAAATCCTAATAACCAGAGTGAATACACTTCAGACTCTAATGACAATTTCCTTCTAAATCCATTGTCTCATTTATGACTCAATGAAACACACAGAGCTACTCTCCCAGATTTAAATTACACTATCCTTGAAATGATCACAATTATTTTGTTATGAAATAATTTGTCGCAAGGACAAATTAGTGAGTTTTCACCAATGCTTCGGGACTAAGTTCCTCCTCTTGGTAATGGGGAGGCTCACATTTATTGAACGTAGAAAAAAAATCAGCGAGTGGCCATAAAGTCGGGGATTACACAAGAATACTCCTCTAGACCTACGGCAAATTGCTTGTACTTAGTACAAGGGAATAATTTGCTTAGAAAAGGAGGTACAGGGCGTAATAATGTAGTGAAAGGAAGGTTAATTTTGTGAATAGGAACTTGCAGATTTCATAGCATTAACCGGAGTAGATCCACACTCAATTAGAGGAATTCAACCGTGCAAACAACAATGAGACTAATAAACCAAAGACACAAAGTTCTATTGATTCATTTATCAAAGGTACCAAGTCCTTTCTTGGTTTTACAAGATCACTATGCTTACAAAGTTGAGTATGCAAGAAGTAGAGGAAACATAGACAAGAGGGAATAGAAGAAAGTAATCTTTTGCTTGTATCTAGTAGAGCAAAAGCTATCCACTATCAACTCACAATTGACAACCCTTTGGAATGGAGGAGCCATTCCAATTTATAGCATTACAAAATGTCTTTTCATCTCCCCCCACATGACTTTTCACCTTTCCTCATCACTTGTGACCTTTCATATTCCTAGGGAATAAAAGTGAGCCTTTTTCTTATTAATGAAAAAGAACTCTTACAATGTATAATTAAAAGGTCACTTAAGTGAATAAGACAAAATAGTGAAAAGTACATCCTTAATGAAGAATTAGAATATGGAGAGAGAAGAAAGAAGAGAGAGAGAAGAGAGTTGATCAATCTGATGAAGATGAAGCCTCTGCCGATGAAGAATTGATGCTAGAGAACATTGAGGGAATACTCTTGGGATGATTTCTTCACCTTTGAACTCTTTATTGAAACATGCATAGCAGGTGCCACCTTGTTTGCTTGTGGAATACAAACAAAACTCAAAGCATTGATCTAAGTTTTAGGAACACTGCCAAGGGTCTTGCATTGGTTGAACTAGACTGATGATCCCTCGTAGTATTAGAGATTGAACCTCTAATTTCTGAGAGATTCCAAAGTGTCCTCATTGAATGAGAAGGGATCTTCGCCTCTTTCTTGACCAACTCTTGGAAGGACTTAAGGAGCTCTTCCACGAATGAATGTTCATTGAGTGGAGGTGACCCGAGCTTCTGTACACTGTTGTTGATACCTTCCAAGATTTGGGATGCATGCTCTCCACAAGAATCAAGCTTAGAGATAACATCATTTATCATGTCATACCTAACACTCATTGTGCGAGACCAAATAGGAGACAAGTTGTCGAGATGGAAGTGAACACATTTTTGCTCACTAGGGAGTGAGAATCAAGATTACTCATTTCGATACTAGTGGAAACACACTATCCCAGTGGGCTTTTTCTTTCTCAATCTCCTCCTTGGTCACTTTCACTTTGGAAGCAGTGGTGAGGGAAAATTCAAACAATGAGAGAACCTCTGGCAACAATACCTTTCCTTTCTCGAGGATCTTTCCAACCCACTTATCATTAGCTCTCCCTTGCATTGTATAACCTTGAGCTCTCTTGATCAATTGAGGGTCAAAGTTGTTGATGGGAGGAATGGCTTCTGCGGGGGGGAGATGACACTACACTGGGTTCCAAGAATGATTGCATGTAGGTAGTGAGAGTTCTCACATGCTACTCCTCGGTGCTCCATTGTTTATACTCTTCGCCCGAGCAAGCATGCGTGCCGAAACTCCTTGAACAAATGTGCATCACCTTCGTGCGTGGCTTGACCCAAGGAGATCCTTGTCAACTCATAGTCATCTTGAGTCATCTCTTCCAAAGGCTTCACAAATTTTGGCCGGGCAACCTCTACATACTGGGCTCCAAAGGCCCTACTGAAGAAAGAGGTTACTTGGGCTTTCTTGCTCTCGCTTGGTTTTCATGAATTTTGAGATGGCCTCAAAATTAGGTGCTGCAACTTATTGCACCGTCCTTGAATCATTCCCAAACAACCCTTGAATCCACAAGAAAGTTTCCGCTAGAGCAGACACAATATTGGGCATGGGAGCACTTTTAGGTGCTCGATAGGGATCACAACTTGCTCACGGTGGGATGACTCCACTGCCGAGGAAGACACACTTGATGTTGTTAGTGAACAAGAGACTGTGAAGGATCAATTTCACCTTGTTCAAGAGGCTCAATGGGATCTTCAATGATCTTAGTCTTCTTACGGAGCCTCCTAGATGTGAATCTTTAGTGTGCTCTTCCTCCACAATCTTTCTCTTTGAAGATTCTTCTGAGTGAGTGGAACCCATGGCCTTCTTGGATACCCTCAGAGAGAAGTGTGAGATACTTGTCTATATAGAGTCAAGAGACAACCGGACTCGATGAAAGCAGTTCTCTTTCTCTTGAACCATTCTCTTGATCTCTGGATTACTACCGCAGTCCTCTCTTTAATATCACCTGACTCTCTGGTATTCCATGGAATCGGAAGGGGATGAAGATTGCATTGCTCTTCGGTACTCGGGTCAAATCAAGTCAAACCCATCATCCTCTTTTCCTTTAATGAACCGATCAAAATTGAGATCTCTCATCTGGTCCACTTTGTCATCCGCATATAGTCCCTTTTCTGTACCTCGAAATCATCATTTTGATTGGCCTAGTAGTCTTCGATTTGAGGTGTATGGTGCAAACCTGGAAAGGTGAAGGGATTTCTCCCGATATCGAAGTTTGGCCTAGATGTGTAGGAGTAGAGACTGAGGGTAGCAAAGGATGCTTCGGTATTTTCCGCATCTGTGCCATTTTTGCATGAATATATTCCCAAGGAGATGGGAAATGACATACCTTTCCTTTTGTTATTCTTACACTTGACATGAACATGAGCCAATTGTCTGCATAACTTGAACATTATGATTTTGTCACTCGGGTACTTGGCAACCTGCAAGGAGGAAGATCATAGCTTGAGACTCTGATATAGGCAAAGGTAGGGAATTGGATAAAGTGGCTCCCATACTTTTCAATCAGTGCAATTGCTTGAGAAGAGATTTTCCGTTGATTGCCCTCAAGGAGCTTGATGATGAACATGGTGAATGCATCATTCACCTTGGCATAGTGGGAATTGCTCTCAATATGAGTCACCTATGGATACTTCTCGTATGCAGGTGATTTTTGAGGCACATGGGGAGATGTGGACAATCCTTTGAATGGTCTTGTGGAATATCCCTTGGGGATATTTAATTAAATCTGAAAATAAATTACTTCCAATTGAATCTAGAGAGCAACCCTTCTAGATCGACCTCAAATAACCCAATGTCACCAATCCACCCAAATGGGGTTCCCTTAGCGAGCCAAGGTGATGGGTTAGATGAGAGAGCTAGTTGGAATTTAATTCTTTCTAAATCAGAAATTAATTGCAGCAGTGGAAATAATTAATGTGCACCAAAACCAGCTGAAACTTCAAAAATTAATAACTTCACCAAATCTCAATATTTTTCCATGAAACGAAATGCAAATGAAAGCAAATATTTTTATCTTTCCAATGAGCTATGAATCTGATTTTTCTGAACACTGTAACTATCTCAAATCTGATCCCAAAAACTGAAACCAAGTCGCTTAGGGTTAGGAAAAATATATAAAATAATATCAACTCTTTTTCTTGCTTCCAAACCCTCAAAATATCAATCACACAGATTTGAAATAATTAATTAATGACAACAGCTTGTAGATCTATCAAAACACTCCAAATATGATGTCAAAAATACCCTAACCCAGTCGATTCACTCTAGATAAATCAGAGCTTCTATTTATGAGCCTAAAAATCACCAAAGCATATGTACCACACTTGGAAAAATATGCTAGAACAGATCAGATTGTAATCCCACTTCAAGAGCCACTAAAACATACCAAAAATACTTCTAATGCAAGTCGACTTGGTCTAAAATAAACCAACAGCAACAACAGATTATAATCACCATAAAACTCTTCAATAACTCTCACAAACCATACACATATGCTTCCAATAATGGCGCCTCACATAGATTAATTATATCATGCAATAATTATCAATGCAAAGCTTGGAAGGATCTCACACACTCCACAAAATGGTGGCGTTGAAGAACACCTTTGTTTTGTGATCACAAATGAGCATACATCCCTCTTCAAACATGAAGATAAGTTTATCAAACCGTCAACATGCCAAAAAGGGGACGCCACATCTTCTTTTATAGCTTTTGCAATTTGAATCTCCAATGCTTTCCCTCCATTTTGGCGCCAATCTCTAGATAGGAGAGATATTTAAAAATAGTCTTCTTGGTCTGTAAAAGTCAAACTCCAATTCCAAATATTAATTCCTCCAAAAATATATTTAAATTAAATACAAGAGAAGAATTAAATATTAATTAAAAGCACATATAGGAATCGACTTGCCCAAATAAATCGATTTACCCTCAAATAATAATTAATTGGCCCAAGGAATAAATCGATTTGCTTGTTATTAATTCGACTTGTAAAAGTCAAACTCCAATTCAAATATTAATTCCCTCCAAAAATATATTTGAATTAAATACAAGAGAGGAATTAAATATTAATTAAAAGCACATATAGGAATCGACTTGCCCAAATAAATCGATTTACCCTCAAATAATAATTAATTGGCTCATAAAATAAATCGATTTTCCTCTTATTAATTCGACTTGCCCAAGATAAATAAATATTAATTGTAAATGCACAAGAGAAAGTCGATTTTCTCCCAATTAAATCCCTTTAATCCAAAGGGAGCGGATCAAAGGATATTCGAATTGCATTAATTAATTATGACTTGAAAAAGGGGACATTACATCTTGTGAAGGCAAGGGCATACACCAAGTAAGAAGTCACAGTGAACTTCTTAGTGGTGGGCAACTCGCACAACCGTCAAATGGATGTTGTCATTGATGATTTGCCCCCAATCCACCACCTGGTTTCCTTCAGTAGCCACAAGGATGAACTGAGCCATCCAATCTTGGAAATCTTTCGTTGTTTCTTCCCCCATCACCTCGCTCGAAAAATAATGGCTGAAATTCACTCCTTGATAGATTCTTGGGAACACGGAAGGCTTTCTTCCTTGTTTGAGCCATGAACCAAGTGCTGGCCTTGCGAGATATGAATCGAGTCTTCGCCACTCTCTTGATGCATATTCCTTAGTTATGATAACCATGTTGCTACCACTAGGAATTTGTAGGCACCGAGAAATGCCCTTCTGGGTTATGCCCTTTGGTGTTCGAACTGCTAGGAGTGAATTGTTGTCTGCCCGAATTGTTCTGGAGTCAGCCTCGTAGTGTTGTGCACATGTCAGGACTAATTCGATGCTGCACTAAATAGATAGTGGTGACCCCTTGCCCTAAATAGATCCACTTCAAAAGATTTCTCCTCTACTAGATCACGAGGTCCGCCAAGCATTTTGTTTTTCAAGTCCTCCAAGTCCAAGATGGGTGACATCACTATCTCCCACAACAGGGGTATTCAAGGTGATTAGAGTTGAAATGGGCTCTAAACCTGAATACTTGAACTTCATAGTGTCAAAAAGCAAGAGAAAGGCGGAATGTGAGCTGCCACAAGTGTTTTGAGCTCAATTGCAAACTTTCTATTTTTAACAAGTCCTATGTAGGACAATTATTTTTAGTAAGTTTTCACAATTTTCCACTTTTGATGTTTTTTTCTTGTTTGGAGTATTATGGGTGATGAGAGTTTGCTATTTTTGGACATACAAAGCCTGTGCACACTTACTATTTTGGAAAGATGTCTTCTAGATGTCGGTTTGCATAACTAAATTAGTCTCAAAATTTTAGGTTTTACTCCGAGGATCTTCCACTATTTTTGAAGTTTTTCGTTTGCTAAAGCTTTGCAGATCTAAAAAGACAAACTCTGGGTTTGAAATTTTCATATTGCTTCTGTAAATTATACAAAGCATCAATGGGGATGCTCTCACAGTCAGCTTAAAGGTGTTTTTGAGAGGAGTGCACAAGCAACATTTCATTGAAAACGGGTGCACGGTTAGAGAGTTATATGAGCATTTCTTCATTTTGGGGCATGGATGTTTGGTAAAATTTCAGCAGCATGTCTGGTGAAAATGGAGGTTTGGGAGGGAATATGGAAACACTTTGAATGTTAAAAAATGACTAAGTATGAATGGTGAGCTTAGTCATTTTGTTTTGCAAATCTTATCTCACATTTGACCCGACAACTTAACTGGAGTTGGTGGATGATTAAGGTGGAGTTGCACCGTGCAAGAGGGACAAAGGGGCCATAAGAGACACCCTAGGCGCTGCACTGATGGTGACAAGTGGCAGGTTGAGGTTTAGTGAGAACGAGGTTGAAAAATGGCTAAGTGTTTAGATTCACTCACTCCTTTGCACTTTAACTCACATTTAATCCAACAAGGATTAGCCTGGTTAGGAGGAGGTTGGAGCTTGAGTTGTCTGGGCAAGAGAGACAAAGGGGACACAAGGACACCCAAGGACACTTTGCACCGAAAGGGGTGACAAGTGGCAACCCCTTGTTCAGTGTGAATGAGATGCAGGGGCTAAGAAATGGCTTTCGGGGGCTTAAAAGGATTTTGATATGACTTGGAGCTAGATGAGAGGAAGGCACACTTTTGTGTCTCCCTTGTCCCCTTTGCACCTTGGGGACAAGCCAAAGGGACACAACAAGCTCAAAAGTGTGCCAAGGGGTCAGGTATCATGAAAAGTGGGCCTGACAACTTGAATCACTCACATACCCATCCTAACATCTCAAGTTAACTTTTTAAGTGACGCAACATCCAAATCAATGGGGGAGCACACTTCGGTGTCCCCTTTGTCCCGATTGCACTCGGGGGGACAAACCAAGGGGACAAAGCAGGCTCAAAACCCCGCTCATGCTATTTTAGGAAGCTGATGTCACCCACCAAGTTCAAATCGGGACACCGAGAGTGCTTTCTTTGCCCGAGGAACATGGAAGGGTGTTTTGGGGTCGAACCTTATATGATTTTGAATTCAAATCACATGTTGAGATCATCCCAACCATTATCGGGAGCCAATTTTGATTGCGATTTTGTTTTTAGGGCCTATTCCATTTCTTGACTCAAGGGGCAGCTGCATGTGGTGTTCTGGATTATCACAGAAGAATTTTAGATCTTGGAGAAAAATTGATGTATCCATCATGTAGAGGGTTCTAAGAGCTTTCCATTGATTATTTGTTTACCTCCCAACTCCTTCTGGAACTCCCATAATCATCCGGACAAGTTGGCTTTCACCATTGAAGCCTTCATTCCTTGTGCCTAAAATCACCCAATCTTGCACAAGTTGTTCCCGACATCATTGTCTTGGATGATGACATCATTGTTCCAATACCACTCTCTCGATGATTTGAATCTTCCCTATATGCGTTCGAGAGGGTGTTTGCCGCCTGCAAATGCCCAAAAAGGCCCTTTCTAGGCCTTCGGGAGCAGTGGTTCTTCCTTGAATCTTAGTGACCTCGTTAGTCACCTTGGACATTCATTCCTACACATTAAACACTTGAAAATCTTGTTATTACATTCCTCCGAGCTAATGAGGTTGAGACCGAGGACATGTTGGCTGGAGGAAGGGTTCATAGTGATCGGGAGAGGAAATTTTTAGTGTGGGCTTAGTTGTCATGGCTAAAATTTCCAATTTTGCATGCTAGACACATTTAGCATGGCAACATATTCATCACTCAACATTAAAGCGAGCTAAATTGAACACCTACAAGCTAATCAATCAAGGAACCAAAGGTCCAACCAAAAATGGCCAAACCGTGAGATGGTCAAGTTCGAAGATGATTGATGAAGCCAACACTTCATCTATTTACAAAATTTTAGAACTTTCCAGAATTGGAAATGGAGGGATTTTTTGAATTGAGAAGAGCCAATGAGAGAGGAGGAATGAGCGGACACAAACTGATCAAGTGGCAGCACTAGAGGTCAAATGACAAATGGCACCCAATTAGCAGCTTGTTAAAGATCCAAGGGTCTCAATTAAATCCATTGAGAAACATAGAGCAACCGAGAACCATTTGAGATGCCACCCCACACATTGGAAAAAGTGGAAAATCTAGAGAGGGAATGACAAATGGCAATGGATGCACAAAACATTGATAAAATTCTGTCAAAAATGCTTGCAAATATTTGAACAATTCCCCCAAAATGGTACCAACGTGTAGCTCTCTAAATTACCTTTCTAGTGGCACCAACCATTCTCAAAATGGAGCTCTCTATCAAAAAGTTACTGACAAAAACTCAAAGCTCTATTCGCCACCTTTGTTTCAATTCGACATCCACCGCCTCATTTTCGACTACTATGAAACTGTCAAATTTAACCCGACAAGTAAATACTTTGACGCTTTAAACTTCATTGAGCCCCACCATGTGTAATTCATTAGCGTTCCAACGTGATATGGAGAGAAGGCTTGAAGGTTAAAGGTTGAGATAGTGTAGAACACCAAGCTGCGGTCGTGTGCTCGCGATCGACACTCTGCGAGTTCAAAACTTCGAGACAACCCAAAACATCAATTGCTGCCATGTGTCTTCCATCAACACCTTGCAAAAAAGTGACGCTAGGACCAACGGTTTGAGATAATGCAATTTATCGATGGCTGCCAAGTGTTTGTAATCGTTGCACTATTGAAAAGGAAAGCCAAAACTTATGTCAAAAGCTCCTAAATGTTTAGGATGTCGATGTTTTCCTCTTGTCAACGATCCATTATAAGTGAGTTCGCAATTCCCCAACTAACTAGAGCATCGATGACCGCCACTTGTCAATGATCACAAAAGGTAGACATGGAAATTAGTGCTAAGTCTTACCAAGTGAGGGAAAGGCGATACTCGCCACCCGTTGAAGATCGGTGACACTTCGGTTGGAAAATTCAAAGCCATAGGAACAAGGTTTTGGGGCGAAATGAAGTCAATTGCCTCCACATGCCTTCCATTGTACTTGCTTGAGATTTGGTGGGGTTTAAACAGAGCCAAAGACTTTAATGAGACTGTAGCTTGAAGTAATTCAAATTTTGAGAGCTGAATATAGATACAAGGTAAGAGAAAGCATATGGCTCCATGAATTTAAACACAAGGGTGCCCAAAATGTTGCATGATAGTTTTGAGCTCCAACATTGTCTTTGGTTGCGGATGGGTTCCTCCTTTAGGGCCTAAAGATCCTGAAAACTCAATTGAAGTAGACCAAGTGCTTCCAAAAAGATAACCAAATTGATCCCATATTGCAAAGGCACGAAAACGCCGCAATTCCAACACTTTGACCTGTTGGTGTTCGTTTTGAGCTCACACTATGTTTTGAATTATGTCTTTGAAAAATTTGTTTGCCATGCTTACCAAGGGCCGTAACACATGAAAATCTGTATACCTTCGAAAACAAATTGGTGTCGAACTAAGGTACTCAATTTGTGTGTCGATTTGTTGTGCTTTCAATTGAGTAACCATGCCCATGTTTTTTACGTAGAAAAGCCCTTTTGAAAAGTTGCCAATGAACCGTGTAAAATGCCTTTGCAGCTTATCCCAAGAACTCTAGTTTTACAATCACTTGATGAACATGAGTCTCCCATAAGGGAATGGATAGATAGTGCTCTCCCAAAGAAGAAAAAGGTAGAGATACAGTTGGATGATGATGATCTACAAAGCTTGGCTCTCCTCAATCCAACAAGGCCACCCAAAAAGGCAAAGGTTATTTCTAAGACGACTTTGAATAGGAAAGGAGAACGATTCATAGATGTTGCAACTCCCAAAGTTGATGTGCCCCAGGAGAAGCATCCCCGTCTGATTTTCAGGTCTCCAGGATCTCACTAGGTAAGCCTTCTACTAAAGAAATGAAACATGATTTTTCTATGGTAGTAGGAGTGTTCCAGAAGATTGAGTTCAAAGAAACCAAGAAGGATTTAAAGGCTAAAAATGAAGCATTGTCCAACTTGGTTAGAAAATTGACCAGAACTCACAAAGAAGGATAGGTTGAAATCCTTGAGATCACCAACGATGATATCAGGTGGGTGACTTGGAAGAAAGAGGAGATGCCACTATCCAATGGGAAAATAATTTGATTACCAGAGGTGAAATAATCAGGGAATTTGTGAAACATAATTCCCATAGTTTTGAAAAGGTTGAAGCAACTAGGGCATTAACAGATAAATGTGAAGCTGAACAATTAATGTGGACTGATATGCTTGCCAAAAATGGAAGCTATCAAGGATTTAAGTGATGACTTGGTTGTGAAGGAAGGGATTGTATCTCCTCGGATTATAGGAAATCAACAGGAATACTACGAAGCTGCAAAGGTAAGAGTGGAGGTTTTGACGAAATCTGTTAAAATCCTTGATGGGTTAAGAGACAAAACAATGGATTATATCGGCGGCCTTCATTCCCTGATAGACAAACTAATTGGGACAAACAATGGAGAAAAGATTAGAATGGAGATTACGGAGAATTTAATCACACTTTTCAGGAATCATGCTTTAGGTAAACCTAGGGAGCCAAGGGTTTTCAATATATCTACCATGCAGAAATGGGCACAAATTGAATCAACAATTGATAAATTGTCGAGGATAAAGAAAGAAAGATTTATCTTTGCAGAGCTTAATGACATAGGTATGAAGCATGAAATATCACTCGGGGCTCGATGAGGAAATTGTCACACAAATGATTGAAAGGTTTGATGCTTACAAGAATAGGGTAGGGGATAGCTCGGTGAATTAGCCCACTGGAAAGGACCCTGAAAAGTAAAGAAGAAAGAAGACAGAGATCAAAACAAACTTACCTTCACAATACATTTTGGATCGAAGATTTCTTCAAACAGAATGCAATTTGCTAAAAGACAAAAAGTTTGTTAGAAATAGAAGAATATCCTTTTCATTTCTCCCATGTGTCACCATGTGGTTCCTCCTTCACCCAACCCAATCAGAAACAAATGAATCTTTTTAGTTAAAATATACTTCCTTTGAGAAGATTTTGAATTGCACGGATCGAGTTCAAAGGATCCTTTGGGATGTTTTTGGGGGAAATTAAATCAAGTAGTTGTATAAGTATGAGGGGTCTGTCCTCATACTAGGGGGGTTTTTCATTAAGCTTTTTGCAAAAAGAAGAATTGAGATATTTTTTTGTGATACTGCTTAATTGTCTGGAAGAAATACATTTTAAGTTTTTACTCTTTCAAATTCTAATGTTAAGATGATTACAATGTATAGTCATTAGCAGACATTGAGATCATTTGTTTTCATGTTCCCTTGTCAAGAATTTGATAGATTTAAATGAAATTTGTTTGATTATGAGCTTAGTTTACATGTTCTAGATTCTGTATATCGAGCATTTGGTTGATCAATCATGTTTTACATTTGCAATTATGTATTTCTTGCTTCTCTGAATTACACTGAATTTGTCCTTAGTGATTAAGTTTTGGTTATTTGTTCAATATTGTGGTGTGAGCATTTACTTTGCAATATTGAATGAAATTATAAAATCCTCACTTGAAATCATTTTGTTGATGGATTTTCATAAGCTTTTGAGTGAATCTTAAGCGTATGAGATCAGAAGCAAGAAACACTTCATTGAAATATTTTCTCAAGCCTTTGTGCTAAGTATTTTAAGGATTGTGTGGAATATTTGTGCTAATTGAGTATCAATGAATGCAAATCTTCCTTTAAGTAGAAACTGTGATTAATTGGTGAATTGTTCTTTATCATCCAGAATGTTGTGTTTGAGTGAATACTGTAAGCAATTATCATTTTAAAGATCCATTATCTTGAAATCCCCCATCCTTACAAATATAAACATACCTCTAGTCTTATCGTGCAATACAAGCCCTTCATCAGTCATTCTGTTGTCTTACTTACAAATATCAATTAAAGGAACCTTTGATTTCATTTTCCTTTATCAAAAAATGCAACAACAATGCAACTCATTTGCCAATAGTAACTTGTGTCTAGTGAAATAAGTGTATACATCACTTTGTGTGACAACTGTTGAAAGTAAAGTGTTGTGTCTATGGCCATGCTTATCCCAGACTGATCCATTGTTCTAAAAGAGTCAAGAAGCAAAAGATTTACCTCTCCGGCTGTATTTTCAGGTTACCCCTTGGGTTCTCTCACCCTGGTCAAAGGCAAGACCAAAAGTAGCAAGGCTGGCCATTCCTTCTGTATGTGTCACCCAACCCTCCCGAAAGCCTGGTCTAAATAAGTTTGCCGGACGTCTTCCCCAGCTATAAATGACATAAAATTCCAATTCTGCCATTCTTACAGTTCCCCAGCTTACTTGCTGATGCTGTCTGGCCCCAAAGGAGGTGTAAATTTGGGTACCAACACGACCAAAACCACTGTAATATCATCTTGATCAAAAACTCCGTAAGACCCCAATTGCTTAGTTGTGCAAAGCACTTATTCAAAAGCATGAAACTATGTACAAATATTTACAAAATGTACCAGGCAAAAGGCATTCCAATTCTCATTCAATAAGCCCATTCACAGGAATGGAGAAGTATGATCCTTTCCTAAGCAAAAGAGTCAACAAACTATAGCCACCAAAGATTAACAAAACACTCCAAAATAGAGCCCACAATGAATCAATGAGTTTAGAAACCCCAAATGTGAAATCAGAGCCAAAAAATGAAGACCAATCAAAACAAGGCTCTTGGTGGAAACACAATTGATCTGCCCAATCCCAAATCTCAGAACCAAGCTGAAACTCAAATGAACAATTAATATCAATGTGCAAACATGAAATACCAGTGCACCAATCATCAATAGATTATTAGATCTTGAATTCTAGTTTAAAATTAATTGTGGAAGAGAGAATAGTGGGTTTGTAAGGCTTCAACTTCTGAACATCGAAGTTCCCACTATTCTGATCAATACCCAAATCAATATTATGCACAAATGTAGATTGCTCCATCAAATAAAACTCAGTCTCTGACTTCTCATTTAGTTCCATTTCTTCTTGCTCCAAAACTTTACTCATGTCAAAACAAAGAGGCTCAACAACAAGGTTAGCAATATAAGCATCAACATGCACATTTTCAATTTCATCACAAGGGGACAACTCCTACTCTGAAAAATAATTTCAGGATCAAACACAACACTTGCATTTGCAGTTCTCATATCATAAAACACTGGTTTGTTAGCAACAAAATAAAATGAGTTATACTCCGAATCTGAAATACACCTATTCCATAACTCATCATCATAACACAACTGCGATTTATTGCACATTGGCTCCTCAATTATGAAATCAACAGCTGGAGACATAGGAAAATCTGAGTGAAGTGAATCATACTAATGTGCACTCTTTGAATCAAAGAGTGGATTATCAAATACTTTGAACCCACTCAAAGAGTGGGTTATCATATGTTGTAAAGAAATTCACCTCATTATTGGTTTAAACTTACTCAGAATCCCAACCACCATTACTTGTAGAGTCACTAAGAGCATCAAAATGTTCTAAATCATCTGATTTATTTGAGCTAACTTCATCCATTTTACTTTCACATAAAACGCGGATAAAACGGGCTCAATGTTTTTACACAACTTCAGAACAACAATGACCAATATATTCATATCTTTTATCCATTGCAATAGGTAACACACTGCATTCATTTCTGAAATTTGATTTCTCTGATTGAACTACACCCTCATCATGCAAACATTCATCAAAAGCAAGTTGATTACCATTTACAAAACCAGTGGCCATCTAAAGCAGACAATTAAATGTATCATTCTCTTCATATCAACACACTCTGTGCCTGAAAGGATGCACATCTCAGGAAGGGTTTCTCCCACAAAGTGATCAATGGAATGAAATGATTCTTCCTCTTCTACACATGCAACAGAGTCCTCAACTTCAGCAAAAACATTGTTAGCTTTCGCAAATACGCCAAGAGAAACTAGAGCTTCACTTTCAAGTTCAGCACAAGGCTTCCATTTTGTAAATCAAACATTAGAATCAGCTGTAACAAAAGTTTTATCATAGGATTCAAGTTCATCATAATGAGAGTTGCAAACCTCTTCAGAAAAATCAGATTGCAAATCAGAAACATAATCATGTGATTCCAGAATAGTATCAATTCCAGGGTTACCATAGTCAGACTCAACATCAGCACATACCATCTCTTCATCTGAATCAGACTGATAATAAAAATGGAGGCATTAACATCAAGATCAAAAGCATATGAAATATTTTCAAACTTCAAAGCCAAGGTGAAAGCATGAGTGATTGTCAAAGAATTATTATCTCTTAAGTAATAATTCAAATCATCACCGAATGCATCACAATACATAATGAGAGCATAAGCTTCACTTGGTCTTAAGTGCATAGGGAATCTATTCCATCCTTCTATAAGTCTGAGCTTAAATTTCTGAGTACTCTCACCCTTCCTTTTACTAGATTATAGAAATAATGCCTAAGAGAAGAGTAATCAGTCTCATTACAATACTGCTCAAAGAGACATTGCAACTTTTCCAAGAGTCAACAATTTTATTAGGAAGCTCATGAAACCAATCTCAGGCATCATTAACCAAAATTTGGATGAAAAGCCTAACCACCTCACCTTCATTATTGATCTCAAAATCTTCAATCAGGTTAATAAAGGCTTCTAAATGTCTCTCTCCCTTAAGTGCATTGCTGCCATTAAACTTGGGCAGAAATTCCCTAATAGATTTGGGGAAAGACTAAGAAATCATGGAAACAATCTCTATTTAGAGGCTGATATCTCTTATCAATAAAAGCAAGTCTATAAATAGGCACATTTGGAGCACAAGGGGAATCCATTGAATCACCAAAATGCTGGTATGAATAATATGAATTCACAAATCTAATATACCAACCGAATAAGCACAAGTGTCACCTAAATCACCAGTAGGCTGAGCAAAATAAGCCAAAAAAAAGATCTGCATTTTGTAATCACTCATCTGCCGCAATCAACAAATATGAAAACCATTGATTTGATCACACAAGAGCTCTTAGGAACAATCCACAAAATGGAGTTGCTAGGCAAAATGAAAGAGCACCAATTCTGAATCCTTTTGCCAAAATTCAGAATACAAACAACCAACAATTAACTGCTTGAAAGTAAATGCAAATACTACAGCATACTGGTCTGAAAATCAACAGGGAGTTGCCATTTCACAAAAGAAGAACAAAAATCAAAGAAGCACCGTGGATCGCAACTCTGATTACAACACAAGATCTGATCTCTGTATGCAAAATAAAACTCAATGCCTAAAACTGAAAGAGCTTACAAATCTGAATTAAAAAACTTGGAAATGCAAAAATTGAAAAACACAAACCAAATTGGCTCATCCCCGACAATGGTGCCGATTTGTTGGCAAAGTTGGCGGGCCAATTGTGAATTAACCGGCCTATAATGCAAACAAACTATAGATGAAACAAAGATCGAAGAAATAAAACCAAAATTCTCTCATAATGAAAATGAAGCACAAAGAACTCCAACAACAGTTTGATAAAGGAGACTATCATGAATGAATTATTGAACAATACTCCCCGTAATGACGCCAATTTGTTGATTCTCAAATCAGTTCCGCTTTGAATTTGGTGGAAAGAGATGGAAAAGTGAGTCAATTGTAGCAAGTGGTTCTCTTCAACAAATTGAGGATAGACTTAAGACCAACAAATATAAGAAGGGGGGTCACTTCTCTCCTTTTGGTTCAGCAAGGCCAATGAGAGAGACCCTTGCAATTCCTTCACAAAATGAAGCTCAAATAAACACTAGATCTGTCCACAAATGCAACCTCCATGACTAAGCACCCAATTAAGTGTCACTTGTGACATAGTCACACATTTGCAAGAAAATATGCAGACCTGAATTGTATTAATGCAAAAAAATACTGATATCCATGACTTGCTGGCTTTCTAACATAGGTTTAAACATATATAGAGCATATTCTAGCAATTATGAAGAAAAGTTTACAACAGAGAGGCCTCTAAAGGTATACAAGATGAAACAAAGGTCTTAGAAGGGGAAGTATAACAAGATTTAATAAAAAAGAGGGGGTTAATCTTTCCAACTTCAACATGTGCCTTGTCCATTGGGCCAAAGGCCCAAATCTGCAAAGCTTAAGATGGAGTCAAAACAATATAAGAACAACATCAATTTACACAATTAATGCATCTCCCCACAATTCAGACAATCATTAACTACATACATAGAAGATTTAATGAATTATCAGACCACCATAACTCAATATCAAAAATATAGCATGAAACAAGTTTATTGAGTGCAAAGAAAACTCAATGAAGATTTTATAATCAAATGTTTCAGTTATTACACATCAGACTTTGACATCTAATTACCAAATGGAAATCCTAATAACCAGAGTGAATACACTTCAGACTCTAATGACAACTTCTTTCTAAATCCACCGTCTCATTTATGACTCAATTAAACACAAAGCTACTCTCCCAGATTTGAATTACAATATCCTTGAATTGATCACAATTATTCATAACTCAACATCTAAAATCGAGTTAAATTGAACACCTACAAGCCAAGCAACTAAATGAACCAAAGGTCCAACTAAAAATGGCCAAATTGGAAGATCTAGTCAAGTTGGAAGATGATTGATGAAGCCAACGCTTCATCTATGTATACAATTTTAGAACTTTCTAGAATTGGAAGTGGAGGGAATTCAGAATTGAGAAGAGCCTATGGGAGAGGAGAAATGAGTAGGCACAAATTGCTCGAGTGGATCCACCAGAGATCAAATGACAAATGACACCCAATTAGCAGCTTGTTAAAGATCCAAGAGCCTCAATTAAATCCATTGAGAAATGTAGAGTACTTGAGAACCATTTGAGAGGACTGACACGTGCAGAAGTGAAAAATCTGGAGGAAGGGAATGACAAATGGAAATGGATGCATAAAACATTGATAAACTTCTGTCACAAAATGCTTGTAAATATTTCAACAATTCCCCTAAAAATTGGTACTAATGTGCAATGCTTTGAATTACCTTTATAATGGTACCAACCATTCTCCAAATGGAGTTCTCTATCAAAAGTTCTGAGAGAAAAAACTAGTGCTATGTTTGCCGCCTTTGTTTCAGCTTTGACTTCCACGTGCCTCTTTTTCCCTCTATCGCAAAACCGTCAACTTTAAATTGACAAGTACACACGATAATTTAAACTTCACGATCTATGCCACATGTAATGCGTTGGTGTTTTGCCATGATATGGAGTTAAGGATTGAAGGTTAAAGGCTGCGAGAGTGCAAAACACGATTGTTGCCACATGTTTGCAATCGACACTCTGTAGAGTTCAAAATTTTGAGGCAGCTCAAAATGCCGGTTTCCGTCATGTCTTCCATCGGCAACCTACGAAGAGCAAGTCTAGGACCAACAATTGAGATAGTGCGATGAACCGATGGTTGCCAAGTGTTCACAATCGATGCCTTTGTTGAAAAGGAAAGCCAAAACTTATGTCAAAAGCTCCCGGATGTGCGGGATGTTGATGTTTGTGACTTGTCGGTGATCCATCATAGATGAGTTTGCAGTTCCCAATCGAACAAAGTGTCGATATCTACCACTTGTCAATGATCCATCACCAAAGGTAGAGATGACAATTAGTGCTAAGTCTTGTTGAATGATGGAAAGCCAATGCTCGCCATGCGATGAAGATTGGTGGCACTTCGGGTGGAAAAGTCAAAGCCATAGGAACAAGACTTAGGGGTGAAATGAAGTCAATTGCCTCCTTGTGCCTTCCATCGGCATTGGTTGAGATTTGGCGGGGGTTTGACTAGAGCTAAAGACTTTAATTAGATCAGAGTCTGGCAAGCAATTCAAATTTTGAGAGTTGAATATGCATACAAGGCAAGAGAAAGTAAGCGACTCCATGTATTTAAACACAAGGTTGCCCAAAATGTTGCATGACAGTTTTGGGCTCAATAAACGTGTTGAAGATTGCTTTTTTAAAAGAGTTTTATATTCTTGAGTTCGAGCGAGAAAGTGTTTTTGCGTAGGAAATTAAGCAAGAACTAATAAAGTGTTTGCAAGTGTATGACGTATGTTTCAAAACATTGTTATCAAAGATCTCTTATGACATTCACCCATTGCGGCATGCACAATGGTTTGTTACCCCGCTTTTGGAGATAACTTGCGATGAAAAACTTCAATGATTCGCACGAGGCTCTTGACACAACTTTGGTAGAAGCGTTGTTGGTAGTTTTGACACTAGTGTGAGCCCATTTTTGAGGTGCAATTCTTGACGATGGCGAGCTAGTTAAAGAAACTAGCTACTTCCAATATTCAATTACCGCAAGAACTTGAAAATCTTTGCTTTGATTGCGATGTGATTGGGCACACCAGGGGAGAATGCATTCTACGCAAAATTCAAGTTCAAAAACTCTGTTGTGAGGTATGTGAAGAGGATCATGAGATTTGAGATTGCCTTGTGGTACAAAGCACGAAACATGTTAAGATGCCCTAGTGTAAAGTTTGTGAGAATGGCACACATGATATCACAAATTTGTAAAACAATTGAATAGATGTACCAAAGCCAAGAACATAGATTTGAGGCAAGGGAAATTTCCTTCGCATTTGTTGCAAAACCAAGAGGGTTATGGAGGTTGGTTTGTTGGCAGTGGAAGTGGAAGAAGTGGTGGTTGATCATAGGGAATGCTTTAAGTGTGGGGCCCCGACCACCGTTAGAGGTATTGTCTCGAAGTTTCCAACTTGCGCGCATTGTGGAGAGGGCCACAAGTTAGAGGAGTGTTCGGATTTGGTTAAAAAGATTAAGGAAAGGGGAAAGGTTAGGGTTGCGAGAGTTGTAAAGTTGGCTCATCAAGGAAGAGTTGGAGGCGTAATCCAGTATCCTCGCAAGATGTACGGAAGGAGGCAAAGGTACACATTACTACATCGAGTGTTATGAATATCCAAGGCATGACCGCCCCTCCACCACAAGTTGATGTTACGACTTACAAGAATATGCTAACTAGGGTGCATGAAATGATTAGGAATCTACAAGAAGTACAAGCTACCTAGGAGATGGGGGTGAAGATGGAGCAACGGTGCAAGGCCACCACCTCGAAAGAGATTATGGAGTTGAAAAAAATTTGTGATGAAATAAGAAGGAATTCTTACCATTATTAAAAATTTGGCTCCATCAAACTCTTGAGGCTGCGCATGAAGATGGGATTACGAAGCTTGAAGGATTTATAAATTGCAAACGAGACTAAATATGACAAGGAATTGCTGTTGGAAGCACAAATTATTGGAAGGGACATGAAAAATGTATTGATTGATACAAGTGTTGAGTAAATATTTTGACTAAAGACATGTGGAGAAGGTTGGAAGTCCTACGTTAGAACCTACATCGAGTTTAATGATAATGGCAAATAAGACTAAGGCAAAACCTATTGGGCTTTTGCATTAAGTGGAATTAGATATCATGGGAGTGAATTTTGATGCAGATTTTGAAGTAATTGAGATTACGAAAAGAGATGATTACCTTGCATTGCTTGGTCAACCATGGTGCTATGGTAATCATGTGGATATGAGGCTCAAGAAGAGAGTAAGGAGTCTTGAGAAGGATGGACAGAGGGTGGTGATAATCTTAGATGATTTGATGGGACCCCCGCATGTTGAGAGTGCAGATCCGGAGGAAGAAATAAGTAATATCTATAAGGTGACTATGTAGGAAAAGAAATACATTGATTGGAATAGCAAAGTGGTCAATTGGTATCTAACACTACCAACATTGTTTGTGAATAGTGGGTTATGGAAGAATACAAAGTCATTGGCGAGAAGTACATTGGGGCGATGAAGTGGCAAAAGAAAACAAAAAGACCCATTAACAAAGTGGAATAGTCTGCAAGATTGTGAATGGTCGAAAGTTGCGATGAAATGGGTTCCAATAGACGGCACTATGCAAATATGGTAGGTGATGAGCATTACTATAGGCTGATTAGAGAAGCTATCCACGTATGTATGATGGTTACGCTTGTGTGAATAGAGACTTGTTTGCATTAGGAGATAAATTTTTGTGCTAACTCACACTAGCGAGACACGACTGCCCATTGGTGGACAAAATATGCTACATTTGCATGGATAGATGCATATTAAAGAAGCCATTTGCACAAGATTTGAAAGAAGTAATGTTAAGAAAGGTCTTCCTGTTTATGTGTGACATACTTGTCCACAAGATCATCTATGCGAGTGCGAAAGGGTATGTACTTTGAGTGAGTTTTTCCTACCTTTGTGGTTATGGGTTAATGTGTTGTATGGCACTTTGAAGACTTGGGCTAGGGCCTTGTATTTCATGTGAAAGAAAGACAAGCTAACCGGGAGACTATGAAAGAGGAGTTTGTTAAGACTTATACTTTTAAGTTTTAGCAAAAAGAGCAAGTGTTGGTTGCACCTTTGACTATGATAAAGGTCGCGATTTTTACAAGGTTGCATTGTGAGAAGACAGGCTATTTAAAATCCACGATGATGAAGACTACCTTGTGGATAGGTTATTTGTGGAAGAACTCAATATCAATTTAGAATGGGGAGACTCACCCCTAACACAAGAGTGTCTACAAAGTTGAAAAATCGAGAGGAAGACATAGCACAAGTAGAGGTTTCGAGAGAGGACGAATCATAGAAGTGGCGTAGAAAGATCCCACGAAATACTAATCAATGAGCCCTCGCACATAAAAGAGGTGAATATTAGAACAGATGAAGAGCCATGCATGACAACTCTTTGTGATTGTTGGGGTGATGTGAAGTTCACTAGACTTGCAGAGCTTGTAAAGAGAATACCCCGATTTGTTTCAAGAGAGTTATCGAAGTGAAAGGCTTACATCAAAGTTTGGGAAAGATGCACATAAAGATCGAGAGGCGCAAAATCAATCAAGAAGAGGCCGTATAGGATGAATCCGAATTTGCATGCTAAGGTCAAAGAGGAGAGTGATAAGATGCTTGATGCATGAGTGATATTTTCAATTAAGGAATCATAATGGGTTAGCCCAAAGTGATAATTAACATTAAGAAAGATAAAAGGATTTGCATTTGCATAGATTGTCGGATACTCAATGATGCTTTGCGTCCAAGATCCATTCCCGACATTGTTCACAAAAGTGTTGGAGGGCGTCGCAAGATGTGAGATCTATTCATTTACGATGGCTTTTCTCGGGTACCATTAGGTGCATATCATAGAAGAGACAAGTCTAAGACTAATTTTGCAACGGAATGAGGCTCCTTTGCATATAATATTATACCATTCAAATTGAAGACTGCACTTTATTGGTATTTTTGCGCATTGTAGTTTAAGCCTTTAAATATTTTATTAATAAGTTTTTTGAAGTATATTTGGATGATTGGATTGTGTATGGTTTGTTATGAGACCATCACGAGAGTTTGCGTTTGATGTAAGAAAGATGTAGGCAAATTGCAGATCTTGTTGAACTTAAAGAAGCGTACTTTTGCCGTACTCTATGGTACTGTTGGGACATGTCATTGGTAAAGAAGGCATGCTAGTGGACCCCACAAAATGGCACCGATTCAACAATTGGAGGTACTGTGAGCACAAAAGGATGTTCGTGCATATTTGAGACATTCCGATTATTATAGGAAGTTCATACCACATTATGAGTGCATAGCCGGACCTTTGGAGGAGTTGTTGAAAAAGGAGGGTGCCTTTAGATTGATCTATTTACAACAAGGAGCTTTTGACATGTTTGAAAGACAAATTGGTGAGTGCGTCGATTTTATAATTCCCGATTGGAAGAACCATTTTCACATTTATGTGGATGTGTTTGGAATGGCGGTGGGAGCGACTCTTACGCAACTTGGAAATGGCAAGATTGACCACCTATTTGTTTTGTGACTAGAAAGCCATCCAACATAGAAAAGAATTATAAGTACAATTGATTGCATGCGAGGACACGATCATTAATCATGAATTAACACCGGAGAAGTTGCACACTTGATTGAGGAAGGATTATCGGATGCTCAATTTTTTTGAGTTTTGTGTACACTTAAGGAAGTGACAAAAGTTGCGGCGTTCCTTATTTTAGGATAACCCCTTAGGGTTGGATAGTGACTTAGGAAAAAAATTGTTGGTGAAGGCTGCCCCATATCAACCGATTAGAGGAGAGTTGTATAAGATGGGCGAGAGACAAGGTTTTGCGACGTTGTGTGATGGAACACTAGCACAAGGACGTCTTGTAGGAGTGCCATGAGGGAGTTGCAAAAGGACATTATGGTGGAGATGCCACAACCCACAAAATCTTGTTATCAAGACTTTGGTGGCCAACAATGTTCAAGGATGCGTAGGAATTTGTGCAACATTGTGATCTTTGTTAGAGGGTCTAAAAGTCGAACTACGGGGATGAGATGTCATTGGTCCTTGTGATAGCACAAGAGCCGTTTGACGAGTGGGCGATTACTTTTGTGGGACCAATCAACCCACCAACCCGTGGGAATAGGGCGAGATATATAATATTGCCACCAACTATTTAACCCGTTGGGTAGAAGTTGCACCAACCCAAGATTTTATTGTTCTTGTTGCCATGAAGATTCTTATGGGAGAATATTATTACTTGGTTTGGGTGTCCTTTGAATCTCACAAGTGATAGGGGTATGCGCTTGCGGAGATAGGGTTTTCTTAGAGGAATTCATGATTGCACACAACAAGACAACTCCATATCATCCACAAGCTAATGGGACGATGGGGATTTTAACAAGCTTAGGGATGATGTTGCCAAAGATTTGCAACGTGGGTTGTACTAATTGTGATGATTGTTTTCCCGTAGTTTTATGGGTTGATGACCGAGTCTCTACGGTCCTACGATCCTATTAGACTACTTACAAGCGATTGAACAAGTATACCCCCTTCAATTAATGTATGGGAAAGAGGCAGTCCTACTAATCGAGTTTTTAATACCAACTTTACGGATTGCCCGAGTAAGTAATATTGGGGATAAACAATCTATTAATGAGTGTTGCACAAGATTATGCAACCGGACGAGAAGAGGTTGTTATCTTGGTGGAGCTAGGGATTGAGAAAAGTCGACAAAAGGCATGACTTGATAAGCATATTAAGACTAAGATCCTCCAGAGAGGGGTAAAGTCCTTTTGTTTGACTCTATGTATGCACATCACCCGAGAATCTAAATATTTGGTGGATGGGACCATTTATCATCCATTACATTTTGGAATTTGGTGCATGTAAGTTGTGCAAGTTGGATAGAGAGATGCTTCATGGGCATTTCAATAGTTGTTGGCTCAAGCCCTACCATGATTAGCTTCGCGAAACCTAAAGATCCAATAAGGTTGGTAGCCAATAAATGTTTTGTTTGTTTTTCTTGTTCATGTGTATCACAAAATAAGTGAGATAATATTCCATTGAATATGGCATAGTACTCGGAAACCTATTTTCTTTGCTCCGCAAGAATTGGCTATGGGATTCAAAATATTCTATTTTTTGTGTACAAGGATGCAACACCAACTTTTGAGCGGAAAGAGTCCGGGAGAGTCTATTAAGTTTGGCGGAGGCATTATTTTGGTGAACTTGAAATCTCAAGGGATAGGATAAGGGCATGAAGGAAGAAATGTGACATTTGATTTTGGTAGAACGCATTGAGTGAGTCATTAAAATGTAGAGAGAATAAAGCCATTAAAATAGGTGACATGGAAGTAATGACAAGGCGAATTGAAAAAGCTTGTTGGCTTGGAAGGTTTTACATAATGGTTCATTCGTGCTTTATTAATTCACAATTCAAGAGTTGAGAGCAATTGATTGCAAAAAAAGGTGAGACAAGAACTAGAGACAAGGTAAATGTAGTAGGGTTTGAGAAAGTTGTGCTTGAATTTGCAGATGAAGATTAAGCAACAAGAACAAGGAAGAGATCTAAATGCAATGATGCCTCCTAAAAGAAAACATTCTTCACAATCACCGGGAGGATCGAGAGCAGCGAAGAAACTCAAGAAGAAGAGAACTACTTTGGATATCATGGGATATCTAAGTCGCTATCATCCACCCTTTTCATAGACAAAGGTTGGGAAGTGTACATTAGAAGAATTCAACCACCGGAAAGGTGGTCTCGCCACCACCTTGAGAACCGAGTTAAACATACGGTGTGGGGACACGAAGGAGGATACCATTGCAAAGCATTTAAGGGAAACCAATGTATTAACTCGTGGGATTTCTTGTATTTGGGAAAACTAGAAGACTTTGCCCCTTGAGCTTTGTTGAGGACACATGGTAACTAGATATGCTTCGTAGGAAGAAGCTTGAAGATCGATGGTGCAAGAATCAGCTGGATAAGTGGCCTCCCCAATGTTGGCATAGATGTGTGGACAACATCAAGGATGGCTGAGGAGTAGGACAAAGATTATTTCTAAGTGGGGAATTATCATCGGTGGATACTCCTACATGTTAAACGATGTTAAAGATGTGCCCACTAGGTTTTCTGCATGATTAATCATTACAAAACATACCTTGGCAAATCACATAACTCAACATTCGAGGAGGTAGTGCATCTTATGAGGAGAATTTTTGAGTAGAAGATAAAAGTGAATTTTGTGAAGCATGTGATAGAGGAGTTGGTCAAGAAAGCTTATGAAGCCCATGAGCAAGGAAAGCAATTCTGATTTAGCTTGTTTTTGATCTTGCTTATCATAGAAATTGTGGGGATTCCAGAATCACTACCTTTCACGGTAGTTTTTGTAGGGATTGTAGAGTAAATGTATGAGGCATATGAGTGCTCGGGGTCTATGGGAGAGAGGTACAAGGCCCAAATGCATTTGTGGTATGAGAATGTGATGAAGGTTTTCGGTGGTGAGTAGTGCATAATTGAAAAGTTAGTAGGTGATTATAAGGATTATGTGGAATTTTGAGTAACACCACATATGCTTTTTTGTTAGAGTCCGGACATAGGATGATGGTTGGATGGATAGGAAAATTATGTCTTTTGTGGTCACGATGAAGTATTTAGAGCGTTCCTTAGACAGACTTGTGAGAATCAAGTGCACAACTGTTGATATTGCTGCCTTGGGCGTTGAGAGGGAGTTGTTGTGAAGAGGATTTTTCAGCTAAGACTAGATGAAGATCTTTGATGATTAAAGACAACTCATTGGATGTGTTGGAAGATGGGAAATCACGTGCCATGATAAATAATGAATGGTTTGATATAGTTCACTGGTTGAAGCCTAAGTATGAAGCAAATATGCCTAAGATTCTGGTTGGGACTACGAAAGAGAGACCTGTTGAAGGCAGACATAAGTAGCCATAGGTTTCTAAGGGTAAGGCACACAAGTATCCCCATAGTTGCTCACAGAAATCAAGTTTGGTATCCATCAAGGAGATGGAGGATTTGGAGTTAGAAGAGATATTTGGAGGGTCGTAAACCTTTAGAGTATCAAGAGTAGAGGAAGAAGAAGGGAGCACAAAGAGCAATGGGACCTTGAGTGGAGAGACTGGCAGAGAGAACCCCCAACATGAAGAAGAGGAACAATTCTTTGTGAAGGATGACACTGCGGAGGTCCCATTGCAAGATCCTCTGATTGTTAACCTTGAAGAACTCAAGTAGGGAGAAGGGCAAGGAGCAAGACAGGAAGAGACTAGCTCGAAGAAGGATATGCAACATGGACCTTGACATGCGTAGCTCGTGGCGTTGAGGAGATGATTCCAGGCAATACATTTGCAGATACAAACTTGTGGAGGTTAATGAAGTAGTTGTTGCCTCCTCTAGTCTTCGAGGTTTCGAGGGTTGCAGTTGGGAGAGTGTTAATACACAATGAGCCACAAGGACTTGCAAATGTTAACCTTTGCAATCCACTCACTTCCATTACTGCATTAGAGAGCTGCATCTTGCTTAGGTTAATGACTGATCAAATTCAATAGGTCTTGATGCTGGAAAAGAGAGTTAAACTAGCGCAAGAGTTGAAATTGATGAACGAAGAGGCCTAAAGAGATAATTTCGGCACACCCATCCAATGGGAATGGGGTTTTTGGGAGGCATGACCTCCTTGAACCAACTATAGGTGGCCGTTTCAAAAGTAGTGGCCATAGATGGAGCTGCAAAGATCTTGGTGGAAGACATCACTGCAGAAAGGAAAGAATTATCAGATCTTTTGGCCATACTATTATGGGAGGAGGATACATTGGAAAAGGTGTTTGGTCACGCCTTTGAGATTATAGAAATTTTTGACTATACTACTAGTGCGACGGAAAGGAACAAGGAGGTGATTGCAGCCAACAAGGCCTTTCAAAGTTAAATTGGCAGCAAAATAGATAAACTAACCCGCAAGATGACAGGAAGAGGCGAGGAAAAGGACAAGCAACAAATTGAGTATGATTAGTTGGTTGATGAGCTCATTGAGTATAAGAGCTAGGCCACTGCCATTCAAAAGCTATGGAGACCGCCATTAAAACCTTGCAAAAGGATAGGACGAGCATATAAGCACTGCTTGCAAAATGCAATGCCAAGGTAGATGACTTGCGAAGTATAATAGAAGAAGGCCACAACAAGAAGGAAATTGTGTTTTTTTTTGGGAAATTGGGTGGAAAAAATAAATATGTTGTAAGACAAGGTTCTTGAGGCATTGTGCGGATGAGGAACCCATTTTGTTGGTTTTTGTGGAGATATAACACAAAACCTTATTTGAGGACGAACAAGAATTTGTGTGTGGGGAGATGTTGATTGGCGGTTTTGAGGCACAAAAACACAAATAATAGTTGATTGCAGAGTGTGGGTTAAACATGGGCGCGGGATCAGCTATACTAGTGCAATGCTGACTAAGAACATGTGGCACAAGGAGATTCACTTATTAGGTTGATGATTAGGGATTGTAGATATCAGAATGTGCATGCCATTTATTCTTGAGGAACATTCTGGAAGAAAGGATATTTGCAAGAATATACGTGTGCAATGGAATTTGTAAACAGGTGTTGATTTGCATTTTAGAATGATTCTGATGACTATTACTATTCGTATATTTAGTATCAGTGTTATTATTGTGGTCCTTGAGATTATTATTGCTTTAGTCTTGTATTAACCTAGCTTAGGGTTTGGTGCGCCATTAATGCATACAATGTTTGTAACCTTGTGGAAAACATTAACATAACAAAGGTCTCTTGCATCTGTGAAGCATTTACTTGTTTAATTACTATAAGTTGGGTGCATGTTTTACTTTCGTGTGAATTCTCCTACGGCTAGCATCCGATCCTCACAATTCTTTCTAAAATGAGGTCCTTATGGCGACTTTATTGTGCTTTGGGTGAGACCTTTAAGTGCAAACTTGATTGAATGTGCCATTGTAGATAGATCTTTGATCCCTGATGCATAAAACTAGGCTAAGACACTCGGAGCAATTTTTTTGGCAGCAGCAGTCACAATTGCTTGTTACTTGGTGAATAGATCAACCTCATTAACACTGGTTGGCAAGACTCCATAAGAAGCTTGGATTGGTAAGAAACCATACCTTAAACATTTGAGAGTTTTTTGGCTGTGAAGCATATGTCAATATTCCAAAAGAAAAAATATCTAGACTTGACTACAAATCTGTGGATTGCATCTGTATTGTATATGGGAATGGTGTTAAGCATTACAAGTTGTGAAATCCAAAAAGAGAGTAGGTAATCTATATATGGAATGTGATCTTCAGGAAGATCCAAAAGGATTTTTGCACAAGAGGGTCTGCACAATGGTGATGTGCGGGTACAACTAAGAAGCAACCAAAAGAAATAGAAAAGATGCGGGTCGACATAGATGCTGAAGAGCCTGTATCTGAGTATGAGGTTACTGATGAAGAAGCACAAGAAGAAGAAGAACTTGCAACCCTTGCATTGTGGAGATCAAAACAAGTGCACAAAATGTCTGAAAGGTATAGCCCACCACACTTCAGTTATGCATTCTTGGTATCAGTAATTGATGGCGATGACCCCGAGATGTTAAGGAAAGCTCTTGGATCAAAAGAGACCAAGTCTTGAAGGAAATCCATAAAGCAGGAAATTGAGTCTGGATAAAAATGAGATGCGGGATTTAGTAAAGCTTGCCTGGTAGCAAAGGGATTCTCTTAAGTGGAGGGAATTTACTTTGGTGAGGTTTTTTCTCTTGTTGCGAAGTTGACCTCTATTAGATATCTTTTAGCTATTGCTCCTGCGTTTGATCTAAAGATAAATCAAATGGCTTTTAAAACAACGTTTCTGCATGGAGAGCTTGAAAAAGAAATTCATAGGGCATAGCCAGAAAGTTTCAAGGTCAAAGGAAAAGAGGACTTTGTTTGCAGATTGAAAAAGTCCTTATATGGCCTCAAACAATTACCAAGGATATGGATTTAGAAAATTGACAGCCACGTGCTGAAACTTGGGCTTGTGTGCAACAAAGATGATCCTAGTGTATACTTCAAGGAAGAAGGGGAAAATAATGCCGTCATAGTCCTCTGTGGATGATATGCTGTTGATTAGAAATTATAACGCAATGATCAAGCAGGTTAAGTCTTAGTTGTCTGTGTTGTTTGCCATGAAGGAGGATCTTGGTGCTGCAAAATTTATTTTGAGCATAAAAATCAAACATGACTGTGCAAACACGAATCTTTGGTTGGACTGGAGGAAATATGTTGAGATGGTGTAGGAGAGGTTTAGGATGAAGGACAACAAGCTTGTGCACACCCCTTTTCCATTTGGTCAAAAATTATCTACTGTGTAGTGTCAAAAGACACGAGGAGTTGGAGGACATGGCTTGAGTTCCGTATGTGAGTGCAGTGGGAAGCTTGGTGCATGCAATGGTCTGCACATGACTTAACATTACACATGTTGTGGGAGTAGTGAGCAGATTCACATCCCATCTTGAGAAAGAGCATTGAAATAGAGTGAGAAGGATCTTCAAATATGTGCACGGGACTTAATTTGTCATCAAGGAAGTCTTGGTGAAAGCAAGACTTTGAATCTACACAGCTTTGTGGATTCTGACCGGGGTGGAGACCTTGATTGCCATACATCTACCAGTGCATGTGTTCAATTTGTTTGGTGTTGTAAGTTGGAGGAGCAAAAGGAAAGCAAGTGTTGCAATATCCACCACAGAGGCGGAGTACGTGGCATCTACTCATGCAAGCAAGGAAGCAGTTTGGCTTCAAAGGTTGTTCCACTATTGGATTTTGTAAAGACTGTAAGGATAGATTGTGACACTCAAAGTGGGATCTGTCTGGTAAAGAACTCTGAGTATCGTGTTTGGATGAAGCACATTGATGTGCAATACCATTTTATAAGGGAAATGATGGAAGAGAAAAAGATACTACTGGAGAAGGTGGGTGCTGATGAGAACATTGTGGATTCGTTGACAAAGGCAGCAGAATGGAAGTTCTCTTGGTGCAGGAAATTAATGGGCAGGATTGCTCACAGCTGCTGATGTATGGATTCATATTGTATGGAGTGTTCAAGAATTGGGAGAATGTTGGGAATGTTTCAACTTTCATGGTTTTGCACAGAATGGCTATGCACAGGCTGCACAACATTATTGTGCAGGAAAGCATAGCAAGGATCTGTGCACAAGAAACTTGTGCATGGTGGCACTCGCAGGTTTTGTGGAATGCAGTGGTACATTTGTGCACAGGTCTGCATACTAGAAGACTAGTGCATAGCGGAGTTGCATTACCGGCGTACAGTGGGAGCTGCACAACACGGGAGTGCAACATGTGTTGTAAGGCGTTACCTTAAACTTGTCAGACTATATCTGTCAATTGGAGGTGTGCAAGGAATGTCTTCTTAACGCTTTTGACATGGTTGGTGGAGGGTTATGTAATGATCACTTAGTTTCAGACTGTTGATGAGACTGGATTTTCTCATTGCATTAGGATTACAAAGTGGAGTGCTTGTATGCTGGTATAAAGGCACACTCTCGTCTTTGAGAGGAAGTAGAAAGAGTTAAGTCAGTTAGGTGGTTAAGTCTAACTGGCTGCATTTGGTTGAAAACATTCTTGTATTTATGCAGTTACACGGTATAGTATATGGACTGTATGTTTGTTACAGAACCTTGAAGTTTTTCTTTGTATTGTAAATGGTTTCAGTTAATACAATAGAAAGAAGGTTTCTGTGCTGGGTATTTTAACTCCTAAGGATTTTCCCAGGTGAAAAATTACTGTCTGTTCTGTGCGTCATTTTTCTAATGCACTGTCTAATTTCCTGTTTAGCACAGTTCTCTGTTTTAGATTACTGCACAAAGGTTCAAATCCCAACACCCATAATGTTGATTGAAATGAGTAGTGCTATATCAGCCTCATTAGACAGCATGTACTAGCTATAAATAACATTAATTTGACCTTTTTGGGAATCATCATTGTAGCATAATTCACATTGGGGATCCCCAAGGAATACAAATCTTGAACTAGGGAGGAGATTTTGTATGGTGGATGTCAATGCAGAGACCCGTTACATTAGCACTGTTTGTTGTCTGTTTTGAAGAGAAGTGACTCCCTTTGACTGTTGACTGCTGAGAGACACGAACCTGGCATCAACAAGAGGTAAGTTTACTGTGTGGTTGCTTTTGGACTTCTGTCCTGGCATCGAACAGTAACTATTGCTGTTTAACTGTTGTTAATGTTGTTGAATAGAAATGGATGCTATAGTTAATATATAGGCATTGAACACATGAATAATTGATGCCTATGAGATGTATCCATGTATGGGTTGACATTTGTAAGTTGTTCGTGGTAGTGCCAAGTGCTGGTCCCACTCATACATGCCTATAAGTTTTCTACAAAGAGTGACACCTATAAGTTGCCCTATGGGAATCTGTCTGTAATAGTCTGTTGGTTGATGCCTTAATTCGTTTAGTGGGTATGTTTGCTTAACCATTTGTTGGTTGATCCCTGTAGGTTGTCTCCAGAGTGGTTGATTCCTGTAACTCATCCTGTGAAAATACTTGAGCATCGATTGGTCGGTTGACACATATAAACTATCCCAAAAGAATTTGTCCCAGAGTAGATGCCTGTAAGTTGTCATCTCATGGTTGATGCCTGCAAGTCATTGATGATGTTATGAGATTCGAGATTCGAGTTATATCTCATGAACGGACATTTGTATTTAATTTTTATAGCATTTGTTAGTTTTATCTTATGATTGTCTTTTGGGCTGTGCAAGACATGTCAGCTGAAGTTGCAAACTAGAAATGCCTTCGTGACAATGAAAGGCAAGGGACACCTGTCTCTATATGTGGTTGGTAATTGTCTTCATCCACAGATCCCTTGGGTATTGGCTATCAATGTTGTGTGGCTTATGTGTAGGTGCTATTTTAGAACCTAGTGATTTCTTGTATTTTGCTTTTTTTTAGTAGTATCTTGGTGGGATAATCTGTAATAGCAGAACTAAAGCCAAGCAAAATTTATTTTCCTACCCATCCACACCACGGGAAAGAACAATAAACTGAATTGCGGAGACACATTTGCACAGAAGCAATATAATGAAAGCTGTGCAGAAGCAGAACAAGACCGTGCAAAAGCGAATCCAAGGTTAAGCATAGAATATGGAAAGCATCATAAGTGAATTGGGCAGATATGGATGAGTATATGACAATTGAAGGAGCAATGACGCCTCCAAGTCCAAAAGGCCCATGAAAGGAAATCTACACCTTTGACCTCGAGTGTCATAATTTACCAAGCTTGACTCAGGTCAGTATAAAATTTCTTTAAACTATATAGAGTTTCAAGAGAAAATAAAGTTCTTAGTATAGTTTTCCACCTCAAGGGATCAGTCCTTGAGTGGTTCCATAGCCTTCAAACAAAAGCAAAAGCCATTAAACAAACAATTGACATTTTGGATAAACTCGAGGATGAAATGGATGAGAAATTTGAAGTTTTTAGGTAATGGTCAGGGCTTTAAAAAGTAGTCAAGGGAAGGTGTTATAAAGAGATATAGAAAATGTAACAACTAGATTACTTGGCCTTCTCAAAAATACCCAACACATAGGGTCATATAGGGACTGCAAGCGGCATGTTAGAGAATCTGTAAATCCAAGCGAGGTCAAAACCTTAGCACAAGCTGTATCCCTACCATTGATGGAGAACTCTAGGAAACCCTTCAAAGCTCACACCAACAAGGAAAATACTCACTAGAAGACGGAACATAAAATAGAAAATGATCAACCCATGATTTCAGGCAGACACTTTACCAATTCAGGTCTTGCTGTCCCAACCTAAGTCTATGATACGGGTACACGGATATGAAGAATTTGATACTGGATATGGCAATTTTTTTTTGGTTCCAGACATGGCTTTGAATACGGCCATACAAAATATATATAAAATTAAAAAATATATGAATTCTAAAACAAAATATGTTAAATAACTGCAAAACACTACTCATAATTTGTATAATGCCAACCAAATCCCAAATGACAAGTCACAAATGTAAAAAGAGAGCTTAGAGGGAATGAGAGGTAAAGTGTTTTTTTCTTTTGTTTTATGTTAGCCTTTTGACTTTTTAGTGGTTTCCTTGTGTTTTGAATGTATTTTTTTTGGAACTTTATGTTTTTAATGTTGAAAAATAAAATAAATAAAAATTAGAAAACTGGTTTTTAGGCCGGATACAGCTTGGAGTACGGCATTGACAGTACCAATATGTCTGCAGATGTATCCAGACGTATTCAACTGTCAATGCTGTACCCTGCCCATATCCACAGGAATATCTGGTATGTATCTGGACCTGAAGGGTGTCTATTGGTATCGGAGGTCCCAACTATAACTGTATGCCTCTAAGGCTCTCTAATGATGAATATGAACGCATGGCAAAATCTGTTCATATTTGGTAACTCCAGTGCATGGGTCAATAACTGCTTCAATTTTTGGAAAGCTGACTGGTGCTGATCTTTCCACACAAATTTCTTCCCTTTCCTCTCAAGGGATGTGACAGGACTTTCCATCTGTGAAAAGGCCGCAACAAGTCTCTGCTAGTAACCCCATGAAATGCTGAACCTCAGATATTTTCTCTAATGTTGGCCAAATTATAATAGTGCCAATCTTCATTAGGTCCCCAACAGTACATCTCCTGAAGAAATAATGACCTAAATTCTGGATCTCCATCTGAAAAATAGTGCACTTTGACAAGTATGCAACTAATGCTCGTTTAGACACTGTGAAACAAGTTACATGTGCTGCTCATTCTCCTTCTCTATCCTGGAGTATAATAAGATATCATCATTCAAAAATACAAATACAAACTGGTCCAAGTGGGTTCCTAAAGATATTGTTCATCAAGCTTATGAATATCAATGGTGCATTGGTCAACCCAAAAGGTTCAATCATGGACTCTTTATGTCCTTACTGAGTCCTGAAAGCAGTTTTCAGTATATCTGCTTCTCTAAACCTCAATTTTTGGCATCTCAATTACAAACCATTGTTTAAAAATAATATCGCTGTCTGATCGCATCGAACTGTTCATAATTGTAATTTATCACCTTATTTATCTGCCTGCAATTTAAACCCACTCTCAAAGAATTGCCTTTCACAAATACCACTGGTGCACCCCACTGTGATGCACTTGATCCAATCAAATCACTTGTTGATCAATTCCTACTACTATTTACTCAATCCACATAGTTTGGGTATGGCCATTCTTTTTGGCATCTCAAAAATAGGCTCTGCTCTTGACATTAGCGCTACAGGTGAAATGAATGAAAGGAAACATACCCAAAATGCCAAATAGAAAGTGAAGGATCATTTTCTACTCTTATCTAGCTATTACAAAATTAATCTGATAAGGAAACAACTAGTATGTTTCTCTAGTTTAGACAGATATGGTGTGGGACTTCTTACCAGTCTCCAGAAAGTAGTTAAGATGATTTTAAAATTATCTTTATCAGTAAGTAGGCAATGCCAAATAGAAAGGATCATTTCACCCATATCTAGCAATTACAAAATTAATCTGATAAGGAAACTACTAGTATGTTTCTGTAGTTTATGCAGATAACGTATGGGAGTTACCAGTATCTAAAAGTAGTTGAGATGATTTCAAAACTAGCTTTACTGGCATGTAGGCATATTGCCAAAGTTTCCTGATTCTAGTCACCATTGCATTTTGTAATTTTAGTAAATGCTGTTCACTAATATAACTATGCACAATTTCTTATATAATACTTT
Organism: Taxus wallichiana var. yunnanensis; assembly: GCA_018340775.1. Taxonomy (NCBI): domain Eukaryota; kingdom Viridiplantae; phylum Streptophyta; class Pinopsida; order Cupressales; family Taxaceae; genus Taxus; species Taxus wallichiana. Next base: position 53,513,780 of record CM031239.1, read on the forward strand.
CTTAGCGTGAGTATATGCAAGTGGTTGTCATCAAATTTAGCAAGCAACATAGCCAGCGCATTTAAAATTTGAGCACTAAGAGGCTGCTCAAATTAATACCTTCTGGCTTCATCATGGACTTATTACCTATCTAAGAAACCATGAAAAAAACAAAAATCTGTAAGCAGTAACTAATATGTGACCCTAGTACTTTTGTATTGGGGAGTTCAATTTCTTGGTAATGTTCAAACAGTTTTAACTGTTTTCATGTATATTGTCAAGTTGATTTTAGTGACACAAGCTTTGAACTGAGTGATGTGTTTGATGATCAAACATTTGTTTGTATAATGTAACCATGGTCTTATAATGTGTCCTGTACTATTTTAACCCTTTTTGGTGCATTGTTGCAGTGAGGCTTGCACCTGAGGAAGATGCGTTCGTTCTTTCAGGATATGAGCACAATGCCATAACTCCCATTGGCATGAAAACAAATATTCCTGTAAGATTCTACCTGTGATGGTGCATTCTTGTTGGAGGGTAAATTTTAATATTTTTAGAGCCTGTTTCTGACAATAGCAACATGGCTGTGTAGTTTAACCATTTCTCATCTGATATAGGTCGTTCTTTCAGATGCTATTGTGAAGCTCAAGCCAGATTACTTTTGGATAGGTGGAGGGGAAGTTGATGTTAAACTTGGAATCAGAACTCAGGAATTTATCAATTTTGTCAAACCATTCATAGTTGATTGCTCCGAAGATTAAACAATTAGTTATAGAAACATTTATGGTAGACATTATTTTGACGGAGCTTCACTTGCTAGTGCAATGTTTAAGTGTCTGCTGCACATCAATTCAATGATATGAAATATGTTAAACTAGGAGTTATCTATTTCTGGAGTTAATCAGGTACTTAACAATCAGGATCACGAAAAACGTAGTGGATGCAAATCTAAAGGTTGTTTTCATTTTTGTTACATCGAGCAATTATTGGTTTACAATCATACATCAAGTTGCTAGAATGAAGAAGAGGCTACAATGTAATGATTGCTACAATGTAATCAAGTTGCATAATGAAGAAGCTATTTATACAGTTTTCAGCATCTGCCACGTCTCCATATTTATGTGTCTATTCGATCACAAAGGAATCATGTATACCTACAAGGTTCACGAGTGGTGAAACCCTTACAAATTGATGGTATACAAACTCTACAAAGTCTTCAGAAACAAGGGCATTATTTTGATAGTAGTTCTAGGAAGCTCCAGATATATTCCTATACAGAATGAAGTAAAATGTGACTTGATTCTACCATTTACTATCTATGACCATACTAACATGGGATAAAGCATTGCATCGATACTAAAATGTTACAGTAGAAACACTGAAGTATAAAACTTAAAGGTTATTTACATGCCCTCTCCTTTGAAAATGCATTACTTACAAAACATATATGTAATAGAAAAATGAAATTTCATTAAATTTTTTTTTCATAAATGACTGTCTAATTAAATTAGTACTTGATAAGAAGCCCTCGAGAATAGAGCATTAAATATATAATATTGTGGTTGTCATCCAAGTAACACTTGGGGATATAGAGGATGAGGAACAAGCACACTTTTGATGAAGGGTACATTATGAAGGCTGCTTAACCATCAACCTAAAAGGAGCTGCTACTCATCATGAAGAGCATAGAAGCCGTTTCAAGTGTTCATCAATGAAATTATACACATGTAATCATTTCAACCAAAAAGGAGCTGCAACCAATCATTAAGTGCCTAAGAAGCCATTTCAACCATACATCAATGGAATTTCACATATGGAAATTGATGCTATTGACGATAAGGAATCAATACAAAAGAAAGGTATATGAAAGCGCAAATATTGATCCTCCTAGATAGTTTATTAACTTGATGCTATTATCGATGGGGAATTAATACAAAAGAAAGGTATATGAAAGCACAGATGTTTATCCTTCTAGATAGTTTAGAACTCTTCAATTCAGGATCAGAACATAAGCTTTCAGATTTAAAATTCATTTTTAACTTGAAGCTATTAACGATGAGGAGTCAATACAAAAGAAAGGTGTATGAAAGCACATATGCTTATCCACCTAGATAGTTTACAAGTCTTCAATGTAGGATCAGAACATAAGTTTTCAGATTTAAAATTCATTTTTTAAGGAGGGTGGTCTCTAGGAGGTAGTGATTTGGAATAAAAAGAAATTTAAATCCAACAACCAGAATCAACTGAAAATAATGGTATAAAAATACAATTGCTTACACTCTTAGACACTTTTACATGCCATCAAAATCAAAACTTAAAAATCTCACTTTTTGAAATTCTTTTCCCAAGGATGGTGGTCTTCTTAGGAAGTAGCAATTCGGAATTCAAATAAGTTTTAATTCAATATGGTCACCTAAAGGGTACGGCTTAATCTTTTTCAAGCATTCAAACAACTTTATTTTTGTTATAGCAATTTTGATTCCTTTTCCCCCTCTACTACTTTTTCTGAGCTGTAATTTGCTCAAGCTATGACCAATACAAATATTCACAACAGACCTTTAGTTTCTTATGTTGATCTAAAGGAAAAGCTACTCAAATCCAACACACATAAGCTGAAAATTGATGTGCTAGAGTTGCTAACTGTCAAATTCATCATTTATTCCGATTTCATGTGTTCATACCTCATACAGCTCTAGACCACTGAAAATCGGATTTATATGTGTTCTTAGACCATGCACCTGCTCCCAAATTAGGAATACATATTACCAATGCTGGAATAAATTAAAAATGTATGTAAATTTCCTAAAATAACCACTATGTACAACAACTACTCATCCTTTTGCATTAGTAAAATACCTAATCACTTGTATGGTCAGTCTACAACAACGGAAATATATAATGGAATATAATGAAGAAAACAATGAAGGACGATTACATGGGAGAACCCAAATATTTACCTTAGAGAAATACAATTGGATTAAAAAACACCAGCATGAAAAGTCCACGAGTTTTTCCTCAATCGTCATCATCATAGACGGATGCAAAGTTTTGGGTGTGTCGTCATCATCATAGACGGATACGAGACATTGCCCCTCTACAACTCTGGTAATTCTGCACATCGGTTTGGTATTCATCTTTGGAGCAGACCACTATTAATAATTACTCCCCTTCTCTTCTTTCCCAAAAATATGCGTTGGTTGACAGTCCTATGGACGTGATTTTCGGTGCTCATGTAGATGTTTACCATAATGCTCCAGTTTTAGTTTCAAGTCATTTGGATTTCATTTGCCCAAAGTTATTAAGAAAATACCAGGGTAAAACAGATGAATCTTAATCTTTAAATTTGAAGTTATTTTGCCTTAATATGTCCAAGTGATGACCAAAATTAAGTTAACTTGAGCTGGCTAACTGTATAGGCAAATGCCATGCTGCTCTTTTAACTTCATTCCCTTAGTCAACCATGAGCAGAGTGCTGTCTTATCTTTTATTGATCACTCTGCTCTGTATTGATTTGAAATTGCGAATACCAATTGACATGTCAAGAATTCCAAAATTTTCCGACGCCAGACTCCCATATAATGATGAAAATTACTTCGCCTAAAATCGTCGGAAGAAATAAATAAAAACAAAACACAGTAGGACGTTTTCAAACAGGTTTGCAGATTTGGTACAATTTAACCATCTATCACAATTCATTTTAGAAAGAGGTCCAAATGCTGGTGGAAGACTGTCGAGGGTGCCCTTCATTCCAAAGAAAGAGAGATTGGAAGTAAAATAACAGAAGGCTTTGTTTTATCAATGCAAAAGTGTGAGTAGGATAAAGGCTTCCTATGCTTATGAATTGATCCAAAAATGGGCTATACAAACTGCATCCGTTTCTTCATTTCCAAATACTTAAAAGATAACTGGATTCGAAATTGATGTGAAATGCAAAATAACTCTATTTCACCAGTCCCAAACTTTTAATAACCCATTTATCAATTTTCCGTAATTTACGTAGAAAATTAACACAATAATTAAAATCAATAGTAAAAACCGAATTTAAACAATAAGCAAGCACTGAGAACATATAACAATGCAAAGCAGATTGATAATTCGAACACCTCTATTAGAGACGTAAATATACTTTCTGTACAAACATTACATCAATAATGCATTTTTGGTATGCCAAACAATATCTCTGTTTTGTCTTCTAGGAAAGCTCCGATTCGGCTGTGCAATGGCCTTTCCACAATCTCGCCGTACGACAAGCTATCATTATTTGTAATAACGAGCTAATACAATCTCTCTCTTCTCCCATTACGGGGCTATATTCACCAAAATTCTCTTGTATGAAGAAAGGGCTTAAAAATGGTAATAAAAGGCCCTAATTTGCCCAAACTTTACTAAGCTCAACCCAAACGCTTCTAAGCCACAAGCTTCCAAAGCTTCTCACCAAACTTAATGAGCTTACCAAAGGCCATGCAACCTTTTAACAGTGTTTTAGGGCCTGAATTAGATGGCACATATTTTATCCTTTGGCTTAAAGGGATAAAACAAAATTTTAATTAAAAATAGCCTTTGAATGTGGCATTACCACATAATGCGTGGCAAGTTCTAGGGATAAAACTGTTAGTGACCAGAAGTAACACCCTTAGTTTGATCATGGAAGATCAAATACTTCAACTAACATGGAATTGTTTCCAAGGTGTGGGACCTTATTCTTTGAGACAAACCTTTAGAGAAGGTTGCTTCCTTCTCTTCTAGCTCAAGTCAAAGTAATCTAAACTAATCAAAATGTAACTAAATCTAAAACTAAATTTAAAAACACACAGGATCTAGGGTTGACAGAAAGGGAAAAAATTGCAAAATTGCAAAATGGCGATGCACCAACGCTAAGACAAGGTTCAAATATGACCTTGAAAGACAGAGAACAATTGCATATGCAAAGTCTTTAATGAAAACACAGAGTTCTAAAAGACATGAATGAATAAAACTTAAGGAAAACAAGAGGGAAAACATTCACAATGAACACATAGCATTCAAAGGGAAAAGACCACATATGTATTGCATTCAGAATGTATCCATCACATTTACAGAGCAGAGGTTAGAAATCTCTTGCAAAATACGAAGTCAGCAGAGGTCCGAATGCAAGAAAATGTGTGGTTCAAGGCAGCCTACAAATTCGATAGAAGGGAACCCTTAAAATGTGCCTCTGCATTTACATTCATAGAACACAAGAATGGAAGAGAGAGAGAGAGAGAGAGAGAGAGAGAGAGAGAGAGAGAGAGAGAGAGAGAGAGAGAGAGAGAGAGAGAGGAGAAATTTGAATTGAGTGAAGAAAAATTTGCCACCAACAGATCTTGTTGCCATTAATTTGCTAGAAAGATCGTTGTTTTCCACTATAAGCACGCCCTTAGGATTAGCAGACGAGGGCCTGGGCATTGTTCAAGCATTTACATTAGGTACATGAGGTGGTTGAGCGTTTGGAAACAAGGGAGTTGCATTATTCCTATGTTCCTCTCGAGCTAGTGCTATGCGGTGACCATTTGGGTTCTTGACTTGACATGGTCTTGTAGTTTTTATAACGTTATGCGACTTTTGAATTGACATGTCCTCGCGACTCTAGAATCTCGTGAGACACAAACTTCTCGCATATCCACGAAACTCTTTACTTGCACATCCATGCAGATTTATGATCTCTCGCGCTTAGCTCCTCGCAGATATTGCTCCTTATCGCACTCGCATTTTTTGGTCGCACAAAATCCGCAGGCTTATCTCCTTCTTCGTTCTGCAGACTTACAAACCTGCAGAACACCGCGTTTGGAAAAACACATGAAGCAATCGGACTAGTGTTTTGCGGTTTTCGGATTTAGCCGATTCTCAGATGACTCCCTATGTTTCGTGGTTTGGTGACATTCTTCATTGCATTGCGACCTCCACCGAATACATATTTCCTTATGCACTGAGATACTCCATGAAACTACATTCCCCTCTATGCTTGTGGGACTTCACAATCATTTGTTCCATGGAAAATGAATTCCACAAAAAGCCAACATTTTCTCCTTCGATGCAGATTTTTGCTTATCTTCAATTTTGACTCATGGATTCGACACTTAGCTGAATTTTGATTCTTTTTGCGAATGCGAACAACTTTATGACCTCCGAAACTCCCTTCACACTGCGGTAGACCAGTCTTGACACCTACGAAAGTCTTGAACTACTAGATTTTGGTTCTGCGGATTTAGAAAATCTTCAAAACGTTCAATTTTCCGCAATTACACTCCATGCAACTTTTAAACTTAGCCGTTTTTGGACCCCGATGCCAAGAAAGAAGCCGCCTTAGTCTTCAACTTGAGGAGTCATCCAAAATAGCAAATGAGGTGTTGTTTTGGATAACAATTTGGCGACTCAACGTGATTATTTGCCTGCAGATAGATGATCAATTGCCTTGATGATCCATTGGGCATGGAGTCGAGCACATATCATGATATTTGACCTTTAACTTGCACTTCTCTCGACTCGACTATGTTTCACATTTGATGAATCTGCGCACTACTTGAAACTTCTTCAAAACTACGATAATGCAAATGCCCCATGTGGCAATGAAAACATGTGCAAAACACTTACAGAAATGGAAACTACACTACCAACAAAATAATGTGTTGAACAATGTTGGGCCCCCGGATTATTGACCAAGTATAAAGACGCGTGGGTGCGCGGGATCCCAGTTATTGGATGGCGTGTAAGGCAAAAGCGCGCAAGAGAAAGGCCTATAAGCGCGTGCACGGCATTTACGAAAGGAGGTTCGGGACTTAGCCAATTTGAGTGCCCAAGGTAGGACATGTGAAAAGTGTGATCGGTTGTGCACGGATAAGATGCTAGCCTGACAACAGTTTGGCCCAGAAAGAGCATGCCGGATGGAATCTTCTAGAAGATCATCATGAGATGGAATGGAGAGCTCAAGCTTGAAGGAACATGCTCGCATGGAGGACCACATTCGACACTTGGTGACGGATCTGAGGGTGCGGCAAGGTGAGTTGGTAGCCTAGGAAAGTGATAAATACAAGTGCCTCGCCATGGGAAAAAAGGAGAGAGACATAGATAGATATATACACAGAGGGAGATATACATAGGAAATAGCGGGTTAGAGAGGAAGGGAGGCTCTGCAAAATTGTCGAATGGATATTCTGGTTCAGAAAGGATGTACTAAGCATGGAGTTGTATTTTTCTTTTCTATAGCTTAGCTACATATGTCCAACGATGCGCATGACTACGCCTGCACTGCACTTTTACTCTGTAGAATCGAATCAATGAATATGTTGAGGTTACCTGTTATAAATAGATATGAATATCAATGGGTTTAATGTATATTTCATTCTTATGAGTTCTCTTTCCTTTCATGATATGAATGAATGGTTGTATCTTTCTTTCTGTTATAGTATATGTTCTGGAATCTGCTAAAGCACTCGGTCTGAAGTGATTGCAATGATCTAGAGACCGTTTTGAGCTCTATGGTTCTTGTATGTCTCAACTCCTTTCCTAAATACTCTTACAATCATAGGTAATGCTTCCCACTAGACTCACATAAAAGAGAGACTCGGCACTAGTGCGTAACTCGGGTGAGCGCTCAGCTTCTGCTGGGTGATAGGCCGACGCGCATGTGGTTCTTCCTTTTGAGGTAGGGGTAAAAATGACTACAAACAACACTTGGAAAAAAGTAAAACTAATCTAGTATGTACAAGATGAACTCTTTATTTCAAAAACAATGCTTGAGATAGATCCCATTGATTGGGATCATGAGCTCTTCTCCATCCAATTTTGACAATTGGAAAGCATTGTGCGGCTTGCATCCTGAGATAACATAGGGGCCGCTCCATATGGCATCAAACTTTGAGTGCCTGCCTAGTTTGGCTTTATCTTGGTCCCACTTGAGGACAAGATCTCCTTCCTGAATTCTAGTCACAACTTTCTTGTCAAAACACTTCTTGACTTGAGCTCGATTAATCTCCATTGCTTGCATGGCTTGATTTCTTAGCTCTTCTAGCTCCATGAGCTCTGCATATAACTTCCATGGCCTCAACTTCAAACATCTCTAGCTGATTTATGAGCTCTAGAGCTGGAAATTCTACAAATATTGGCAACTCTACTTCCTTACCATAAACGAGCTTATTTGGTGAGCTATCGCTTGATCTTTTGAGAGTTATTCTCTTAGCCCATAAGACCGATTTCAACTTTGTGTGCCAAGCTCTTTGATTCTCCTCTAAGGTTCTTCTGATAATTCTTAGGAGATTCTTGTTTGTTGACTTAGTCTGCCCATTTCCTTAGGGATAATAGTTTGAAGATGTGCTTGAGTGTATTCCATTTTCACAACCCAATAAAAATTGTTGTGCCAAGGAATGCTAGAGCATTACAGATATTATTGTGGAATGAACACCAAATATGGTCACAATACTTTCATAGAAATCTAGGATGCTATCTTCATTTGTTTCCTTCAAAGCAACCACCTCTATCCATTTGGTGAAGTAATATGTGGTTGTAAGGATCCACTTATGATCCAAGCTTGAATGCAGATTGATTACTCCAATAAAATCCAATCTTGATTGCATGAATGGTTGATCTACATAAATGTGGTGGAGTGGAAGAGCTACTAATCTTTTTGCTGTGAAAAGGCACATTTTTGCACTTACCCATGCATAACAATCCTTAAAAGAATTGGCCAATAATAGCCTCCTTTCATTATTTTGAGTGCGACTTTCCTTGGGGCAAAATTTCCTCCAACCGCAACATCATGAAATTCATGCAAGACCTTCTCAATCTGATCCGCCTTGATGCATCTCAAAAGAACTCCATTGACATATTTCTTAAACATGATGCCATCAATGAGTGCAAAGGGGATATGTTGATGTCTAAAATACAATTTTTGGCCTTGGTCAAGCCTTGTGAGCATTGACATGTTTGGAGAAAGTGTGCTATGGCGCGGTTCCAACAATGTGTAAGTGGAGCATTTGCAAGTTGTTCTCGATCATGTTGGAGCAATAGAAAAAACTCCTCTTCATTCAAAGGCTTTGAAATCAGCCAAAGCTCACACAAACCTTTGCCTTTGATTAGCTTAGTCACTTTGATATCAACGTTGTAGTCCACCACTCTGGTAATCCAACTAGCTCTTTTCTCATTCAGATCCTTGTTCAAGAGAAAGTCCTTCACACTTGGGTGTGACACCATATGATGGGTCTTGTTGTTGGGTATCATATGTCTAATTTTTTCAAGATCATTATAACAACTAAGGCATGCTTCTCAAGAAATGAGTACCTTACTTCCCGTCTTCAAGACTTTGGCTGAAAAAGGAAATTGGATGTTTCAAGCCTCCTTCATTGAGCTACACCAACATGACATATATTGTGTTCGTGCCTATAAATGCATACAAAGTGAAATCCTTTGTGAAATCAGGATTGATGTGAGTTGGGGCATGTCAGTTTGCTTATTTGATGGCTTTAAAGTTGTCCTTTCTTTCTGCAGTCCACTTGAAAGACATGTTTTTCTTTAGCATAGATGTCAATGGATTGACAAGATTGGAAAAATTTGGAATGAGATGCCTAACAAAGTTGATCTTTCCCAAGAAACTTTGCATGATGATTTCTTATGACTTGGTAATGACAATGCAAGGATGACACTTACTCCTTCTATGTCTATTGCAAGTCCTTGCTTAGAGACAATGTTGGCAATGAGTTTACCATCATGCACTAAGAAGATACACTTTTTGGGGTTAAGAGAAACTCTGAACTGTCTACACCTCTCAAATACTTGCCTGAGATGAAACAAATGGTCGTTTGCATTCTTGGAAAACATTGTGATATCATCCAGGTAGACAAGAACAATGTTGTTGATCAATCCCTTGAATGCCATATCCATGGCTCTTTGGAAGGTCGTTCTGCATTGAACAACGAAATGGCATTTTCTTGTAGGCATAGGTTCCCCACTTGGTGGTAAAGGATGTCTTGAATCGGTCTTCCTCCTTCACCATAGTATGATTATAGGCGAGTACCCATGCGACAAAGAAAAAATCTCTCGAGACAATCACCATCTACAAAAGTTTCTCCATACAAGGCAATGGGTAATGATATTTCAAGGATGCTTTGTTTAGATCCTTGAAATCAACACATAGTTTGATTTCTCCATTTCCTTTCCACATTGGAACCAGTTGTGAAACCTAAAATGAATGCTTGATATATGATTGGCCAAGAATGTGTCGTAATGGCTTACACTTCTAGGTCTTCCGTTCTACAAGGGTATGAGGCAACGAAGAGGAAACACACATGGACCGACACATAGTTGATTGATTTCAAAGGGGATACATTGAGCGCTAAGGTCGCATATCCAAAGGGAAACAATCTCTACACTAGGTTAACTTAGGGTTTTCAAGGCCCGCTGTCAAGATAAAGGAGGGTACCCTTCTAGGATATCGGTTAATGGGGAGAGATATAGATCGATAGAAAGATAACAAAAGCATGCACAATCTATACAATTGAAATATAACTAAAATGTAAATGAAGGAAAGCTAAGGAGTTGATCATGTAAGAGCAATATGCTAACTAGCACCGATGTACATACAATACTAAGCTAACATAAAACAATGGGAAAGGAGATGAACTAATCTATGCAAAATGACAAAGAGGGTTAGAGAACTTACCCGTAGGGTAAGTGCACGAAGTTAGGGGGCCAAAAAGCGGACAAGAATTTGAAAAAAGCAAAATGCGTACGCGTTTTGCTAAAACGTGCTCGCATTTTAATTTGTTTGGCTTGGAATCACCGAACCATAACGTGCGCGTTTTGTGTAGTATGGACCATGCATAATTGTTTGTTTTGTAACGCGTACACGTTTTGTGTAGTATGGACCATGCATATTTGTTTTGGTGGGTTATACTTACAAAAATAAATGTTTAAGTATAAGATTTATTTTATTATTTCTTATACTTTTATTATTATAAATTTAAGAAATTAGGGTCACTCTGCACCTTATGGAAGTGGTCTCGTAGCTCCAATAGTTATAATCTAGAAGATAGTTTTTCAAAATCTAATGCAAGTTAAGTACTTACTCATTTTCTGGATTTCAAAGAAACGACCTAAACTTTCGGGCACATATATTGTAGTCGGTTTTTGTTTGGGAAAGCATATAGTCATTTTTAGGTTTTTGACCTTCTAAAATGGATTTTGGCCCTACCACCGCTTGAATTGGTAGTAATTTTTAAATTTGGTCCATAATTCACTTTAGTGACTATGCATTAACTCTATGATGTTTGTCTACTTCTTACTAAAAAGAGATCCTCACTTTGTAGATATGGGATTGTTCCCTAAATGGGATTCCTGTCCTATGGCCAAAATGAGGTGATTGTAATGTGCCTCCTCCTTAAGGTGTGATAACACTACTAGGTGTTGAATGAGTTACAGTTACGGATAGTACCAAGTGAATTGCATCAAGTGAACTCAGATGATTGCTCATTTTTAGAAACATGGTGCTCCATATAAAGATCATCCCCTCACCTTTCCTAGCTCTAAAAGAATCCTTTCATGGAATCAAATTCATGATTCTCATACATGCTTTTGCTCATATGTCTCTTATGGAGACAAACGATGCCTTAATACTTCACAAATAATGGTCCTTGATAACTTGGTGACATGACTAGCTCATTTTAGCTTGTTCTGAAGGGTGTTCAATTAACTACAAAATGGCCAAAAATGCCTTTTTAGGCCTTCAAAGGAAGTAGTCTCTCATAAAAACTAAATGAGTTGATCAATCACCTTAAACACTATTCCCTACACACTGAAACACGCTGAATGATATTTTTAGGACTTTCCTTTGGGTGAGGGTTTATGATTTAGGGTTTAGGGTTTAGGGCTAAGGGTTTAGGACTCAAGGTTTAGAGTTTAGGGTTTAAGGTTTAGTGTTTAAGGCTCATAGTTTATATTTTAGGGTTTAGGGTTTAGGGCTCAGGGCTTAGGGTTCATGGTTTAGGGTTTAGAGTTTTGGGTTTATGGTTTAGGGTTAAGGGTTGAGGGTTTAGGGTTTAGGGCTCAAGGTTCAAGGTTTAGGGTTTAGGGGTCAAGGTTGAGGGTTTAGGGTTTATGGCTCAAGGTTCAGGTTTAGGGTTTAGGGATCAGGGTTGAGGGTTGAGGGTTTAGGGTTGAGAGTTGAGGGTTTAGGGTTGAGGATTTAGGGTTTAGGAGTTAGGGTTTAAGGTTTAGGGTTGAGGATCTAGGGTTTATGGTTCAGGGTTTAGGAGTTAGGGTTTAAGGTTTAAAGGTCATGGTTCAGGGTTTAGGGCAAAGGGTTGAGGGTTTAGAGGGTTTAGGGATTGAGGGTTGAGGTTTAGGGTTTAGGGTTTATGTTTAAGGGTTCAAGGTTTAGGGTTTTGGCTTAGGGCTTATGGCTTAAGGCCTAGGGTTCAGGTATTAGGGTTTAGGGTTTAGGGCTCAAGGTTTAGGGTTGGGTCAAGGTTTAGGTTTTAGGGTTTAGGGCTTAGGGTTTATGGTATAGGGTATAAGGTTTAGGGTTCAGGGTTTAAGGTTTAGGGTTTATGGTTTATGGTTTATGAGTTAGGGTTTAAGGTTTAAAGATCGGGGTTCTGTGTTTTAGGGTTTAAGGCTCAAGGTTTAGGGTTTAGGTTTTAGGGTTAAGGGTTTAGGTTGCAAAGTTCAGGGTTTAGGGTTTAGTGTTTAGGGCTTAAGGTTTAGGGTTTAGGGTTTAGTGCTTGGGGTTTAGAGTTTAGGGTTTAGGGGTCAGGGTTTAGTGCTTGGGGTTTAAAGTTTAGGGTTTAGGGGTCAGGGTTTAGGGTTTATGATTTAGTTTTTAGGGTTTAGGGTTTAGGGTTTAGGGTTTAGGGACCTTTAGGATTTAACATTTAGGCCTTAAGGTTTAGGGTTTATGGTTTAGGGCTCAGGGCTTAGGTTTAGGGTTTAGGGGTTAGGGTGCATGGTTTAAGGTTTACGACTCAGGGTTTGGGGTTCAGAGTTACGAGTTTAAGGTTTAGGGGTTAGTTACGGGTTTAAGGTTTAGGGGTTAGAGATCAGGGCTCTAGATTTAGGGTTTAGGGCTTAGGGTTTAAGGTTAAGGGTTTAGGGCTCAAGGATTAGGGTGTAGGGTTCAAGGCTTAAGGTTTATGGTTTATGGTTTAGGGATTAGGGTTTAGGGTTCACGGTTCATGGTTTATGGCTTAAGGTTTGGGGTTCATAGTTACTTGGTTTAAGGTTTGGGGGTTAGATCCTGGGGCTTTGGATTTAGTATTTAGTATTTAGGGTTTAGGGCTTAGGGCTCAGGGTTTAGGGTCTAGGGTCAAGGGTTTAGGGTTATGGGTTTAGGGTTTAGGTTTTAGGGTTTAGTATTTAGTGTTTAGGGTTTAGGATTTATTATTTTGGTTTTAGGGTTTAGGGTTTATAGTTTAGGGTTTAGGTCTCATGGTTGAGGGTTAAGGGTTTAGGTCACAGAGTTTAGGGTTCATCGAATTTGTAGGCAGAACATTCAAAGAGAGTCATCAAAATTTGATGTTTTTCATTTGTTGATATTTTGAAAACATCCATGGGTTTATCATATAAGGAATTATCAATGAATGGAAGGTCACTAAGTCGTAGGCCAGGTAACTCCCATTTAGAACTAAACAAGAAAGATTTACTAGGCAATTGATAACCCCTTAGTGTTCTTAGCCATTCCCCCATTTCTATGCTTATTTTGAACACTTTAGGAAGTTCTGTCAAATTTACTATCCATTCCAATAGAACACTTAAACTTCATCTTTCTCCGAAGGAGAGGATACTACAGAAATTCAATTATGATCCTACACCTCTGTATTGGTATATTCTCTATGTTTCTTTTGTTTCCTTTAAGATTAATTTTTTTGTTGTGATGGTTATTTTTTCTAGCTTCCAATGGGTCATCCTGGCTTGCATAATACCATACATGGAAATATGAGAAATGTGAAATTTGTTTCAGAGTGTGAATAAATTTACATTCAAGAGCGCAAGTATATGTGGGGAGAAACAAGTTTGGAAGAGATGTGTAATATATGCATTACAAGGCACAAGGTAGATGTCATATCCATTTAGTTACTTGTCCCACCTCTCATAAACAAGGTAGTTCTATAAGCAAACTAAATGATGGTTCTAGGCACGAGACTAGGAAATATTGATGAAATATGGTTTAGGGTTTAGGGTTTAGGGTTTAGGGCTCATGGTTCAGGGTTAAGGTTCAGGGTTATGGTTTAGGATTTAGGTTTTAGGTTTAGGTTTTAGGGTTTAGGGTTTAGTGTTTATGGTTAGGGTTTATGATCGAGGTTAAGGATTTAGGGTTTAAGGTTTAGGGTTTAGGGTTTAGGGTTTAGGGTTAAGGATTTAGTGTTTATGGATATGGGTTTACGGTTTACTGGTTCGGTGTTTTAGGGTTTATGGTTTATGGTTCGGGTTCGGGGTTTAGGATTTAATGTTTAGGGATTAAGGTTTAGTGTTTTTGGTTTAGGATTTACTGTTTAGAGATTAATGTTTAAGGTTTAGGGCTTAGGGTTTAGGGTTTAGGTTTTAGGGCTTAGGGCTTAGGGTATATGGTCTAGGGTTTAGGGTTTAGATTTTAGGGCTCAGAGATAAGGGTGTAGGATTCAAGTCTTAGGGTTTAGGGTTTAGGATTCAGTGTTTAAGGTTTAGGCTTTATGGGTCAAGGTTTAGGGTTTAGGGTTTAGGGTTTAGTGTTTATGGTTTAGGGTTTAGGTTTTAGGGTTTAGGGTTTATGATTTAATGTTTAGGGTTTATGGTTTAGGATTTAATGTTTAAGGATTAAGGTTTAGGGTTTATGGTTTAGGGCTCGGGGTTTAGGGTTTAGGTTTTAGGGCTTAGGGCTTAGGGCATATGGTCTAGGGTTTAGGGTTTAGATTTTAGGGCTTAGGGATAAGGGTGTAGGATTCAAGGCTTAGGGTTTAGAGTTTAGGATTCAGTGTTTAAGGTTTAAGGTTTAGGGTTTAGGGTTTAGTTTTTATAGTTCGTGGGTTTAGGGTTTAGCATTTAGGGCTCATGGTTCATGGTTTAGGGTTTCGAGTTAAGGATTTAGTGTTTATGGTTTACGGTTCAGGTTTTAGGGTTTATGGTTTATGGTTCAAGGTTTAGGGTTTAGGATTTAATGTTTAGGGATCAAGGTTTAGGGTTTATGGTTTAGGATTTAATGTTTAGGGATTAAGGTTTAGGGTTTATGGTTTAGGGCTCGAGTTTAGGGTTTAGGTTTTAGGGCTTAGGGCTTAGGGTATATGGTCTAGGGTTTAGGGTTTAGATTTTAGGGCTCATGGATAAGGGTGTAGGATTCAAGGCTTAGGGTTTAGGGTTTAGGATTCGGTGTTTAAGGTTTAGGGTTTAGGGGTAAGGGTTTAGGGTTTAGGATTTAGTTTTTACGGTTCAAGGTTTAGGGTTTAGCATTTAGGGCTCATGGTTCATGGTTTAGGGTTTAAGGCTTATAGATTAGGGTTTAAGGCTTAAGGCTTAAGGTTTAGGGCTCACGGGTAAGGGCTGAATGTTTAAGGTTTTAGGGTCTAGGGATCATGGTTAAACGTTTAGGGTTTAGGGTTTAGGGCTCAAGGTTTACAGTTAAATGTTTAGGTTTATGGCCTATAGTTTAGGGTTTCGATTGTAGAAGTTAAACGCTAAAAGATTTAGGCTGAATGTTGAAATCTTGAAAAATTACCTATGTACTGACTAGATTATACTTTTAAAAACTATCTCCTAAACCATGACTCATGGAGTTGTGAGACTAATTCCATAAGGTGCAGAGTGACCCTAATTTCTTATATTTACATAAATAAATTTAAAGTATAAGAAATAATAAAATATAAATAATAATAAATGAAAAACTTATACTTACACAAAACACATACGCGTTATGTTTATACTACATAGAATGCGTACGCGTTATGTAACATGTACGCGTTTTACGTTTTCTCTTTTCCCAAGCCATGCCTCAAGGCTTGGGATCCGGTTTGGATCCCCAAGCCTGAGGCATGGACCTGCACAAACACAAAAAATAACGTGTTTTTACAAGAAAATGTAAAAATGCCACTTCCTCTATGATAAATAAAAATAAAACAATCGATCCATTTTAAAAAAATTATACCATGATGTAGAGCAGAGTCTCCTTTTTCTAAAAATATAAATTTTCAAATTTTCTCGACTAATATAAGGTTTCCATATTATTTATTTTCTAACTATGCCTTTTTATAGCCATTTTTGAAGTGTACATATGTCTATCTTTCATGGTGTATCTTTTTTTTTGGGTGATAGAAGTTTAAAAAAAAAATACTAGCCCAAACTAGGCATAATTCTATACATATTCAAAAAAAAAAATCTAATTTTGATATTTTTGAGGTAGTTGGGGGAGGGGGCACGGTTGGAGCTCTGTTATTTTTCAAAACATAAAATTTTTGTACTAGAAAAATCATAAATAAAAATATTCGCTAAAAAAATGGAGCCCAAACTAGGTGCTCCTAGCTATCTTTCTACCAAACGGTTTTCAAAATTTTTAAATGGTGCTCAAAAAATGGTGGGGGCACGAAAGTCACTATATTATGTTTTTAACAAAAGCGGGAGTATCTATTGGTATTTTAGTTGTTTGACCCACTTAAACTTATCCGTTTTCAATAAAATTTAGTAGCTTAGAAACTAGACTCAAAATGCTACAATTTATATTTCTACATCTTCCAATTTTGAGTGTAATTGTTTTGAAAAACTCGTACAAGTTGAGTTTTTTTTTTTTTAAAGAAAAATGCGTCCACTTAAGACCCCCTTTTGGCCCCCTAACTTGGTGCACTCACCCCGTAAGGTGGTCGTGATGCATCTATCTCTCCAGAGAAAAGATATGTTGAGAGAGAATCGCTATGGGTGGAGAAGGGAACACCATTCCTATCCTAGACTCACTATAGATGACCCAATCATGCAAACAATCCAACAACCAAGAAGAGTGTCCAATCCAAATCAAATGCAAGATAGACCAAGAGCAGAGCGAGCAGATGTGAAGATGGCACAAAAGAGTAGAGCAAATGGTTATTCGTTCATGTCATTCCTTTCTTCCATGAGATGTCGAGTGTGATGTGCATATATACCGATGTCATTGCCCACGAGGGATGGTGTCACCATGGGAAAACCTAACATCAACAAAGATTTCCCATGGGTGATGGCGTTGACCAAGGACAACCCTAATGTCAAGTGGGGTAAAATGTGTCATGGATCAAGGGCAAGTCAACAAAATAAGTGTCAATGACGAAGTCAAATGCAAGCAAGTGTCGAGAGTGCTAGTGTGTGCAACATAAAAGGATTGACGAAGGTAAGGGTAACTAAGGCTAGGGATACATAGTGGCATCTCTCTGTACTATCTCTAATCCCATAATGTCCATGTGTATAATCATACCCCATTCTCGTAGGTCCCTCTTGGAGATCAAAATTGCACCCCCGCCCCGAATCACGCAGATTCATAATTTTGAGGCAATGTGGGATGGTCTTTGCAATATGGGTCTTGCAAAAGTGAGATCAACCTTTGAGAAGGCCAAATTCCTTGTTACGAGTTTGGGAAAACTTGCATAACACAACATACTTCTAACGCTAACACTATCAAGTACAACTAATTCGTACATTACACTAATTGTTTCCAAGGGAGTAGGGAGAAAGAGATGAAAGAAAGGGTAATCCTAAGCTAAAAAAGGTGGTGATAACACTAGAAGAGAAGGGTCAATCACTCTCCACAAGGGGATGGAATGGGAGAGAATGCCAACGGAAAGTGCAGAAAAACATGCCATAGACCAAACCCGTATATATTCACCCTTCACACCATTGACAACACACGAAGAATGGAGAAATATACAAGCAAAATACACACACAACCATGCCAAAGAAGAAGGCAGAGAGGAAAGAACACAATAAACACGAGTAAAGATTAGACAATAGCCACAATACTCGATTTTATTGCTCAAATAATGCACAATCGTTTACAATAATGGTAGAAGCTTACAAGAATACATTACAGGGACTAAGTTTGAAGTCCAAACTTGTGGGAACTCAACCACCATTTTGGCATGGTGCTGTTACAAAAAAAGAGTGATCCTTTTACAATGCATTAGTTCCGTTTTATAGAGAAATTGAGAAGAGGAAGAGAGAAGGAGAGAGGGGCACTAAAATAGGAATTCAACCACCAAAAATCAAATGTCATTGATGTCTATAGGAAGGTGTGGTTGCCTAACATGGTTTCTATCGCACGCCATTAGAAATTGTAGATCACAAAGAATGGCGCCCATGCTTCATTTATTTGGTCGGTGGAGTGGTTGAACATCATATTGAATAAAATAGGCATGGTTTTGAAGACTCCCTTGGGTTTTCTTCATTCTGTAGCTTTACAGTGTCTCGTGGCCCCGACTTTGTTCTCGCGACTATTCTTTGTTGTGTAGATTTGGATGTTTTATGGATTTCACTACGGCTCTAAAAACTTCGCACTTTGTCTTTTAATGTCACGACTATGCCACATAAGGCCTTTTCTTCTCCTTATGCGTGTCACTTTTGTGTGAATGTGTTCCATCGCTTAAAAATGTGGAACCTAGATAAATCACACAATACTATGATTGGGAAACTCACGAGAACATTAGGATAGTGTTTCACGTCTTCGAACCGTAGTCACATTTCAATTCTATTTCCTTTTCCGTCTGCTGTTTTGAGGCACTTATCCTTCGCATCACGACTTCTACTTGGTGGAATTCACCCTTGATTCTACAAAATTAACAAACTCTACGGGATGATATGTATTACGGGTCCACATGACATTGTGTTTCCAAGCCACAAAGTAATAAACTTCTCATTTATTTTCTTTGCAAATTTTTTCCTTAGCCAATTCTTCTAACCTTTCAAAGACATAAAATCCATGATGCTCTGGCTTGCCTTTGACTCAAGAGACTATTTTGGTGCTACAAAGGTCTATCTCGCATCCAAATTCTACCTAAGTACCGAACTTATGCTCATTTTTTCCATGGGTTAGGAGAACCCGTAGAACACTAAGTTCCCGCACTTTGTGGATGACTAACTTAGTCTCCCGTGATTTTCTTAGATCAAACATGGATAAGTCCATTTTGACGAGTTGTTCAAAACTACAAGGCGGTAATTTTGGACAATAGTTTGGCGACTTTCAGGGGACATCTTCCTGCTAGATGACGAAGACCGGAAACCTTGAAGCATCCATTTGGCATGGAGTCAAGCCTATCCTTGAAGAATATGATCTTAACCTTAAAATATGTCTCCTGAATCCACATGAACTTAACATTGAAGTGTAATTGCCGATGTTGATCTATGGAGTCTTGAAAGAATGTACATTGGAAACACACTCCATCTATTTGATTGTGCCATGAAACCTTCTCTAAAATTTAAATTGTAAAACAACAAGAGCCAAAAACTATGTATAAACATGAAAATCATACATGTTCCAAGTGAAAACATGTAGAGTGTGTATAAGAAATTATTTTTCAATAAGAAAACCTACCTACCCTACTCTAACCAAGGGAAAGGGGAGCTAAACAAAACCTAATACAGGTTGGGAGAAGTACCTCCTTTCCCTAAAAAATGCGACCATGCAAATAATTTGACAATAATCAAGAACTTTAATGAGAGTGGAAAATTGTCCCGAAGTTGGTTTCCACCCCATTGGTCAAAGTTCCTATGGAAACACACATACCTCCTCAAGTTGTTCTTCATTTGGTTGGAGGTGTGGTAGATGACCTTTGGTGCTTTGAAAATCTTCCTCATGCTCTGAAATAAGCACGACCAATGGTAACTTTGTTTTCGGCTCTAGACCAGCCAAATATTTGATTAACATGGTATGCGCATCTTATTCACGCTTAGCTCTAAGGGTGGAGCTAGTAGAGACACATTCCTTTTCATTTTTATGTCCGTGAGATGATTTGGACTTGATTTTTTTGCTCTTTCCTGCATCTCTGTTTCCATTTTGATGCGAGGGTTTCCTTCTTCTCAGCCTTCTCTACCCCAATTATATTTTTCACCAAAAGCAAAGAAATTCAAGTCATGCGAACAATGCGGGTCATTGCACTTAATTATTTCACCTTGCTCACCTTGAATCTCTGCCTCTAACCGCCCATAGATGTCACAAGTGATGAAAAACACTTCTTCCCGACTGCGACCTTATTTGACTTTCCACCTTTAAATCCGCATGTTCTATTTTTCTATTAACCACCGCTTAACCCATAGATATTCATCCTTTTCATCCTCCTAGTCTGATTCACACCAATATTCAATGTGTATGTAATTTATATCCTTGGTGGAATTGGTTCGGGATGAGATATTGGCAAGAGGCTTCTCCTTAAATGGATTTGCAGCAATGATGGCTTGGGCTCTACACTTCTGATTTGATCAATTGGGGAAGCCAAATGATCCTACAAAATTTATACTGATCTTCGTGGTTCCTCCTCTCCATGGAAATAACAGACATCATGATCTACCTTCCGTGTAGGATAACTTGGTTCAATACAGGGTTGGGAAGATCATTTGGGAAGTATTTGGATCACCGTGACTTCTCCAAACATTATGACAAGGATTTAGAGGGCCATGTAATGCCTTGGGTGGAGATGGGGGGAAGATTTTCATACCATATGGGATGTTTTGGGCATGATAAAATTTCATAACACCAAAATGGAAACTAGGAATTAAAGGATCTTCTTGTTTTTGGAATGGGATGATGGGTCCTTCGTGATTTGCAGAAGGGGGAAGAACTTGAGATGGTGAGGGAGGAACAAAAGCAATGGGGATGAGTTTCATTTTTCTAGCTTTGAATGAAAATCTTCCGAGCTTGTAATGAAATTACAAAATCCCGAGGAAGATTACGCCTCCTAAAGTTTGGATTAATACAACCAAACCAACATCTAAGGACATCAAATAATACAAGAATTCCATACCTTGCGAGGGTCTGAATTCTTAAGGAATTATGTACCATGTCCTTGTGAATCTGATGTTGAAGTACAAGATGAACTCCATTGAAGCTCGCTGTATTTTGTTGAGGTGTTCCATAAGAGAGATGACATCTGCATTCTCCTTGAACCGGTTGTGAAGTTGTTCTCCCAAATGATCCCATGTAAAAATGGATTGTGGAAACAAAGTGTTGTAATAATCTTTCGATTTTCCCTTGAACAATGAAACAATAAGTCTGAGGAAAATGTTCTCTTATCTAATATTATGAATGACAAAATGGTTGGCTATATCTTGAATGTGATCAATAGGAGATTGATCTCCATTTCCATGGAAAAGAGGTAGGTGTTTTAGGGTTATTTTGGGGATATTTTCCCACCACTACAAATGAAGGGGCCTATATTGAAATGAGTGAATGGAAGATCTCTTTGAAGAGCCATGAGAGGAATGGAAACATGAAAATGAATGGAAAAGAGAAGGGAATGGTCTGCAGACCTGGAGAATGGGTTTCTTGAACTGTGGAGTTGCCAAATGTGTTGAAAACTACCTGCAAAAGGCCGAATCTCACCAAGAACACATCAAAATTGGTGAAGTGAAGTTGTAAAGTGCTTTAGTCATGTCCCACTTGGCATGTCAAAATTATTGGAGCTCAAAATTACACCTTGCACCGAATCACGTGGATTCGTGGATTTTGAGGCAACATGGGATGATTTTTACAATGTGGGTCTTGCAAAAGTGAGATCAACCTATGGAGAATTCTGAATTCCTTGTTACGTGGGTTTTGGAAAACATGTATAAGACAACCTACTTGTAATGCTAACACTTCTCCTAAAACTAATTCCTACACTAATCGGTTCTAAGGGAAGAAGGAGAAATATATGTAAGAAAGGGAAATCCTAAGCTAATAGGGGCACCGATAAAGACTAGAAGATAAGGGTTGATCACTCTCTACAAGAGGAAATAAAGGTTGACAATGCAGGTGGAAAGTGTAGACAAACGTGCCACAAAGACAAATACGTATAGAATCACCGTTCCCATAATTCATAACACATGAAGAATGGAGAATCCTGTAAGCAAAATATGCACACGACCATGCCAAAGAAGGAGACGAAGACACAAGAACACAAAAAATGCTAGTATAGAGTAGAGAATAACCACAATACTCGATTTTATTTCTCAAATGATGCTCAATTGTTTACAATGATGACAAAAGGTGCAAGAATGCATTACATGGACCAAGTTTAAAGTATGGAACTTGTGGGAAGTTGACCACCATTTTGGTTTGGTGCCGTTACTGACAAAGAGTGATCATTTTTACAATGCATGAGCTCCAAATTTATAGAGAAAATGAGAAGAAGAAAAGAGAATGAGAGAGGGGTGCCAAAATAGGAATTCAACCACCAAGGACCAATCACCTTTGATTCCCCGTAGGAAGGTGTAGATGCCTAACATGGCTTCTATTGCACGCCATCAAAATTTGTAGATTGTAGAGAATGGTGCCCATACTTCATTAATTTTATTAGTGGAGTGGTTGAACATCATATTAAATAAAACAAGTGTGGTTTTGAATACTCCTATAGGTTTTCTTCATTTTGTGGCTTTACAGTGTCTCATGGCCCTTGACCTCATTCCGCGACTAATATTTGTTGTGCAGATTTGGATGTTTCACAAATTTCACTGTGGATCTAAAAACTTCCACACTTTGTCTTTCAATGTCACCACTATGCCATGAAAGGCCTTTTCTTCTCCTTGCGTGTGACACTTTTGTGTGATTGTGTTCCATCGTTCCGTGGTTTTTAGATAAACCACGCAACACTATGATTGGGAATCCCATGAAACACTAGGATAGTATTTCGCGGCTTCCAACATTAGTCGTATTTTAATTTATTTACTTTTTCATGTGTTGTTTTGAGGCACTGCTCCTTTGCATTGTGAATTTTACTTAGCGAACTTCACTTTTAATTCTGTAAAATTAACAAACTCAGTGGTATGCTATGTATTACAAGTCCACGTGACATTGTGTTTCCAAACCATAAAACACTAAGCTTATCATTTCTTTACTCCACATATTATGTCCTTAGCCAATTATTCTAACCTTTCATGGATATAAAACTTGCGATGCTCGACTTGCCTTCAACTCACAAGACCGATCTCGTGCTGCGAAGGTCTATCCGCATCAATTCTACCTAAGTCTTGAACTGATGGTCCTTTGTTCATCTGGTTAGGAGAACCCATAGATCACTAAGTTCCTGCATTCTATGGATGACTAACTTAGTCTCCCGCAAATTTCTTAGAGAAAACATGGCTGAGTCCATTTTTGATGAGTTGCTCAAAATTATAAGGGGGTAATTTCAGATAACAACCCCTTAAGGAACTTTCTCAAGAAATAGATACATAAATTACCTTTATCTACACGAAAGAGTTGTGAGTAACAATGTGAAAAATTAGGTGTATACATATGCCCATGCCCTAATCGTTGATCACCACATGTCACAATAGCAAAAATGTGAGGTTGCCAACGGAATGAAATAATATGTAACACCAAAATCAAAAGTAAATATTGAAAGTAAGTGCATAAAAGGAATGCTAAAAGTAATAAAGGACCAATTGAAATGAAATATACCCACCAATGCATACCTAAAAGTGTTCCTCATCCTGCCATGTATGGGCACAATCAACGTTGCGAGAAACCTGAAGAATTTGAGAATGGTTTTAAGAGGTCTTGCAGAGGTAAATTTAAATTTTGGCAAGCTTTGGAACTTGTAAAAAAATTAAGGAAAACCTAAATATAAGTCCTCGGCTTACATATCCTTTCTCAGGCTTTCAAAATAAAGGAAAATTACATAACTTTTAATGTAATCATAAAAATTTTATGCAAATTTGTGAGTGATGAATTTTATAGGTATTATGGGTGTATGTTAAGTTTAAGATGATTAAAGAATATTTGATATCTTAAATGAGAAAAACATAGTCCTAATTGTGTGTGAAAAACAATCTTAAGGGTTTACATGCAAGATAGATAAAATTTACAAGTTTATTTCTATAAAAATATTGTACGAATACTATGGAGTGAAGTGTCTAGGAAAGAGTATATGAGATTATAACACAAGAGTTAAGAATAATTAAAAGGAAAAATACTCGAAAAACTAATTTAAACCTTGTTCCGTGACGGTAATTACCGGTCTTGGGTGATTGAGTATTCTAGGAGACAAATTGATAAAGGATTATTAGTCAAGAAGTAATAGACGCTTATATAACATGATTGCAAGACCATGAAAGGTAACAAGAGATTCTAAAACCCCGAGAGACAAAAAATGTTCCTAATATTCTAAGACTAAACCTTGACATAAGCATTAGAGACACCATAGAAACATTTGACATGAGAAAAGGAGGAAGGTGAAGGGAGCATGGAAGTATGCAAGTGTGGTGAACCTTTGACTATATGAATGAATAATTGAAGAAGATCATATGTAGAAACATAAGAAATCTCAAAACAGGTATAAGGCGAATAGAAGCAAAATAGGGCATGGAGAAGATATATTAAATGAAGGCTTAAAACTTAACTTTGTAGTAAATTGGTAAGTGAAAAAAATTAGAAAGGATTTTGATGAAGTAAATATGATATATTTAAGGTAATAACAGTGTCTAAGGAGGTAAAATCCAAGCAGAGACTTTGAAATTTAGTCAATCACCTAAAACTTGAGGCTAGGTGACGTAGTTGTAAAGGTGCTAGGTCGTGTTGGGAGACCTGTAAGAAGAATTAGGTCAAGAAACTTGGTGGAGAGTGAGAAGAAAATAAAGGGTACTAAAATATGTTTTAATATTAATAGGAACAATTGTCATTTGTTCTAAACATTGAGACTTATATGAAATCGGGCTACTAGAGCATGATACTTAATTAGGATCAATATTTGTAGTTGAAGAAATCATGCTAAACCTCGAACTTAAATATTATATATAAGCTATATGGACTAAATAGGTGTCCAAAAATGTGTTTAGTTTGGTTTGAAACCTTGTGAGTCATTATGGGACATAAGGTTTGCATGTTTTTAAGGCTAGAAGAGCTCTTTAGAAGAGGCTAGGAGGTGAAAGAGTTAAGATAAAGTTATGAATATTTTTGAATGTTCTAATAATGTTTTATGGATGATTTTGAGAAGGTTTAAGATGTTTATATCATTTGAGATAGGTTTGAGGTGAAATTTGATATTTTTTTGCATTTAAGGCTCTTGAGTTCTCTACATATTGGCATGTTTTGTGGAATTAGCTCTTGTATCTAACAAAGTTGTATTTTGAAAGTGTCATCATTATTTATTGTCATCACGGGAAAGTCTGCCCAAGTGAGGATGAAGTGAGATATAAGGAAATGTGTGAGAACCCAAGTGGGGCCAAGAGCCCACGTGAAAGAAGGAAATAATATGTAGTCAATGTACTATAGATAGCTATCCATGAGGGGCGAAAGATCGTAAGGTGTCAATGATGATGTTGTTGACTTGGTGTAAGATGTGATCTCTAGCTCGAGACATGAGGTCCTCTATGGCATGCTATGTAATAATGACTTGCCGATGAACTTTAGATCTTGTGCAAAATAGGGTGTCATCAATCCGATCCTCCATTCGGGTGAGAATGTCACACCGAATATCATCCATAGTGGGACAAGGATCAAGGAAAGGTGGTGGCCCATAATTAGGTTATAGTCTTGTCGATCAAGGGAAAGGTTTTCAATTTTGAGAGTAGTCGACTCTACGCTTCCTTTCATGGGAAGAGGACTTGGGAACTTGACGCTTGGTATGCATAACCTAACAATCAACATCGGTATGCACGTAACACCCATGGTGAGATAAAAATAAGGGAGACGAAGTGGAAGGTTGTGTAACCTTTCTAGTTTGGTCTCATTTGACCTCAACTTTGAGCTTCTTCATGTGTCGTTGATAAGCTCTACATTCTGAAACATCATGTCTTGAGGCCTCGTGCCATGTGCAATATGAATCAAGCGTAGGAGACCAGGGGTGTCATAATGGCAATAGGTAGGGATGGAAATATCACAGGATCCGGAGGGCTAATGAGCATAGGTAGGGAGGGTGTTGATGAAATAGATGAAGATGGAACCGGTAGATTAATTTGTGGCTTAGTCATCGAGGCACAATAGATGGATTCATCACCCATGAGGTCATTGGATTCGTCGTCGAAACTAACGACATGATCATCCGCTTCTATAAGGGAAGATGGGTCGACTAGATGGATGGTAGAGTATAGAGGGGTAGTATGTGGTAAGGAGGCCAAGGAGTGATCTTAGGGCTTAGAAACTAGATGGCTAGGAGAAGTATCAACCATACTCGAGGAGTCCTCTTGTATGAGGATGAAGTTTATGTCATGACCATGTTGGGTGAGAAGGATCTCCTAGTAATGCAAGAATTCCCTATCACAAATGTGGGCATAAATAACCAAATGGGGATCATATAAAGAATAACCGTTTTCATAGTCTCGATGTGGAGGTATCCACTACACAAGAGTCAACTATAGTCTCTAATTGGACCACATGCTCTAATGGATGTTGTGGTATACGTGAGATGACAACATAAACCGAGGGCGCCTTCTTACAAGTGGGTCGCAAGTAAGGAGCTAATCGAGCTATGATAAGTTCTAGAAGATCATAAGTATTAATGTGAAGTGTGATATCATCGGGATCATCGTCATCAAACTCTAAGAGGTGGGAGGTCTACACCCAACCAATTTGGGATGACCAACACTACTATGGAGAGAATCTATAGGATAGTTGAAATGTTGATATTCTTCAAAGGGTATGACAAATAATGTGTCTAATGCTAGGATTTTATATGTCCCCTTTTATTGGAGTTTTTCATAGTTCTAAGGATTAGGATCCCCTTAAATCTTATAAATAGCTCCTAGGTGAGAAAATTTTACACATTGATAAGTAGAGGAAGTGATTGCGCACATGCGATGAGTCAAAGACCTCCTTATGAGGATATTATAATATGAGGAAAGTTGAAAACAATGACTTTAATGTGGATAATCCTAGGAATAATGGTGACGGGTAACTTTGATACATCACATGGTAGGCATCTGTTGGTCGTCATACCATTGGAAAGTGCTATGTGTAGATTTTAGGTTATCTATGGAGTAGCCAAGAGTCTTAATGAATTCTAATGAGGCAACACACATGCCAAATCCTTCATCAATGAGAGCACATTTGACTATAGTGTGGAAAATATAGACTGAGATGAAAAGAGGTGGATCATCTGCATAGAGAAAGAACTCATTAGGGATCATGGAGGCTATAGGGAATCAGATGCAAGATTGAGCATTCGTGGCAAGGTTGGTATGAATAGATAACTCCTCACCGTGAAGGTAGACACTTTCCTCTAAGTGATGTAATGTGGAAATACACCGCAAAGTAGGAGGAAAGGGGATTTTCATGTAAAATAAGGCTTTCATGAGACACTCGCGGTGGAGAGGCGACTTGCGCATGAGTTCTAGGAAAGGGATTTAGATAGGAAGCTAGGAAAGTGTTTTAAGAGGATCCCACTTGTCATGATAGAGATGTGTAGTGGGTTGAGAGTGATGGGAGTCCCTAAGAATAGATCCGAAAGAAACATGTGTAATCAGGAGACTTCAAAATTTTTCTTTTGACAAAGGGATAGCTTCTACACCATCGACCATGTAGAAATTTTTCACAAGAGCTGATGACGTTTGTAGTTGTGGAAGTAGTTTTAGGCTCCATCGGCCTTGCATGATATTTTTCCATAGGTGTCGATGGAATTTAAAAGAGGGATATTTCTGTCTTGGGAGGCCTGATTTTGAGGTATAGAAGGGTACATAACCCTGTGAGTTTGAGGCTGGAATGATGTGGGATATTTAGGTTCTATATAAGCTATGACACGCCTAACATCATTCATGGAAACCATGCTTTCAGAGGATAGTCTATCTCAACTACATTAGTCGTAACATGTTCTTGCTTTTTGGAACTCTCACCTATATTATGATTAGGCATGGGATTAGAGAAGACTTATAACTTCTCATTAGCTTGGTTAATTGCTTCATGATGATATTTTTGTTGTATTGCATCACGGGATTTGACCTCTTCAGTCAAACATTCTCGAATGATGGTGTTATGGTCAAATTGGGATCCTAGGAAAAAGTTGATGGAAATTATGCGTAGTGCATGATAGTTCTCATGAGAGTGACCCCAATTAGCATGCCACCAACAAAATTTACTTTCATCATGCCATTGAGGAACAATTGAGAAGGATCTAAGATCATGGTAAACGGCTTAGGTAAGTGACGTTTCAACTCTTCCTTTCTCAATGGTTAATAGTTAGGCTGATTTTTGTTGTTAGTTTGTTGGTCAATGTTGAAGATGATCATATTCAAAAAAGAAACAAGAGGAAGAGTAAAAGAGACTCCATCATATGTGGCATTCTTATTCTTAGGACGTTGGAGGATTTGGACTTGTTTGTTGGGTTGTGTCTTAGGAGGAACTCTCTCAAATTATCTCATGAGGTAATCCTTCCTTTTAGCTTGTTTGAAGGCTTCTTCTAGAGAGGTGGGAGAAAAGGACCTCACCTTGTATTGAAGGTGAGGTTCAAGAGCTCGTAGGAAAATTTGGAAAAGGCTATCACTAGGAATGTTATGTTCAACTCGTGTAGATAGGGTCTTCCAACGTTTTATGAAGGCTTGTGCTGATTCATTTTCAGATTGTTGACAATTGATGAAGGCATTAATGTTATTCTTAGGTAAGTCATGATACTAAAATTCATTCACTAAGGCTATCACCAAGGACTCTAGCTCAACTATGGAGTTAGGAGGTAAGGTATGATACCAATCCAAAGTGTCCCTAGTGAGGGTTTTAACTAATTATCGGTGGAAACATACGAATTGGATTTGATCCAATCCTTATAAAGGTTTCCAAAGGCCTTAATGTGAAGGGAGGGATTAGTGGACCCATCATAGGAGATGGAAGGAGCAATACCCCCAATATCCATGCTAGCAATGTAAGGTGCTAGAGGCTCTTGTTGGACTACTCTTAGGAATTTTTATAGATAGGGGTTGGGTGATGGGCACCCCATTAGGCCCATTTGGTAAAGGAGGGGGCATGGTGCCCCAAGATCTTGTTGTAGGGTGATTGACTAATTGAGCCATGTTGGCTTGCATTTGAAGGAATTGAGCCATAATAGTGGATTGTTGTTGGTTCATCCTATCAATGAGTTGGAGGATAAGGTTAGTAGGGTCATAATTGGGGGTATTTTTAGATGCACCTACTTGAGACCTTTCCCTTTTTCTTCCCTATAATCTATTTGGAGATGAATTCAAGGATACACTTATTGATCATTTCTTGATTCATCCTTGTATTGAGGAAATTACATGAGGAATTTATAAATCTCAAGAGGGTGATCAAAAGTGTTATTATTTTGATTTTCCTCTTCCTCCTCCTCAAATAGGACATTATGGTGGGTGGGAGGTTTCTTTCTAGGGAATCCTACGATGCAATAATCTATGGAGAAGGGGAATTCAATTTCAAGACAAAGGGTTTTAGGAAATGTTTGCACAATAGAATCAAAATATCCTAGGCCTAGATACTCCATGATGGTGTGATGACCTAGCCAAGAAAAGGTCCCGAAATGGCCCGAATTACATTGATGCTATTGACCATGCAAGAAAATTTACACAAAAATGATGGCGTCTAGAGACAAGTTTGTAGGAACATACTTGTATCACCCTTAGGCGATGACATCCGGGTAGGTTATTATTATTATTTTTGAATTTTGGTGATTTAAAATGAGGTCAAAATTAGAGGTGGATGATTCTAGCGAGCTATGCTTAGTTAGGAGGTATGTAGGATTCACTTAGTGTTCACCAAAATTCATGGTGGGCCAATAATGTGTCTCAATGGCTTGCACTCCTAGGTCTTCCATTCTACAAGGGTATGAGGCAATGAAGAGGAGAAAAAATGGACTAATACACCATTGATTGATTTAAAAGGGGCTACAATGAGCGCTAAGGTCACATATCTAGAGGGAAATGATCCCTACACTAGGTCAACCTAGGGTTTCTAAGGCCCACAGTCAAGATAAAGGAGGATATCCTTATATAATATTGGTTAATGGGGAGAGATATAGATCGATAGAAAGATAACACAAGCATGCACGATATATACAAATGAAATATAACTGAAATGTAAATGAAGGAAATCTAAGGAGCTGATCATGTAAGAGAAATATGCTAACTAGCACTCGATGTACATACAATATTAAGCTAACATAAAGCAATGGGAAAGGAGATGAAATAATCTATGAAAAATGAAAAAGAGGGTTAGAAAAATTACTTGTGGGGTGGTTGTTGATGCATCTATCTCTCTAGAGAAACAATACACCAAGAGAGAATCACTATGGGTGGAGAAGGGGAACACATTCCTATCCTAAAATCACTATAGATGACCCAATAATGCAAGCAATCCAACAACCAAGAAGAGTGTCCAATCCAAATCAAATGCAAGATAGACTAAGAGCAGAGCAAGTAGATGCAAAGATGGCACAAAAGAGAAGAGCATATGGTTATTCATTCATATCATTTCCTTTCTTCCATGAGATTTCAGGTTGTGATGTGCATATATACCTAACACCATCACCCACATGTGATGGTGTCGACCAAGAGAAAAACTAACACAAAAACCATCACCCACGGGTGATGGCATTAGAAAGGACAACCCAAATGTCAAGTTGGGTACAAATATGTAATGGATCAAGGGAAAGTTAACGGAATAAGTGTCAATGATGAAGTCAAATGCAAGCAAGTGTCGGGAGTGCTAGTGTGTGCAACATAAAAGGACTGATGAAGGTTAGGAGTAACTAAGGCTATGGATACATAGAGGTACCTCTCAATGTGTTGTCTCTAATCCCATAATGACCATGTGTATAGTCACACCCCATTCTGAAAAGACCCTTAAGTCACCCGCTCGATAAATAGATGCATCAATGACCCTTATATGCACAAAAGAGTTATTAGTAATAATGTGAAAAATTAGGTGTATACACTTGATGTGGAAAATGATGTTGGAATCAATTAGCTTTTTCAATTCTTTCTTCATTAGAGGCTATATCCTTGGGTTAACAAGTATTTGTTTTTCCTAACGGGCTTGAATTTTGGATCTAGTTGAATGGTGTGTTGACCTATATCAAGATCACAACCTTTAATGTCTTCATAACTCCATGTGAAGACATAATCAAATTCGTGAAAAATGTCTACAAATGCATGTTTCTCTTATGGAGTACATACCTTTCCAATCTTAAGCAACTTGTCTTTTCCAACTGAAATTGGTTCATAATGATCTCCTTTGTTTGTCATGTTTTCTTTCTCTTTTTTGAGTTGATCATCATAATTGAAAATGGATTCCAAAGTCACTAGTCCTTTAGGAAGTTTCTTTGATATGAGCTGGAAAATTTTGTCTCCATTTTGATGTTTCAATTTCTCTCGGTTTCTTGAAGAGAATTCAACCTCTTCTTGGATGAAGTTGACAATCTGCAGGCCACTTTCCAATACTTTATAATTATTTACATTATTTGAGACAACATGTATTACTACTACTTTGACATGCGGTTGAAATCCATCATTCTTGATATCTTCAAAGAATATAGTTTTTATCACACTACAAATAATTTATCCATGGGTTCGTTCTCCTTTTTCTTGGTATGGAATGAATGTTGAATGCTTCAAAATATTCTAAGATATCCCATACCCTATGTTTGTAGTCTCTTAGCAAGTGATTCTTGGATGCATTCAATCCTCTTACTTGATTTACTATCAACTCACTATCACCAAAAGTTTATAATTTTTTTAACACCCTTCCTTCTTGCCCATTGTAGGCCTTAGATTAGAGACTCATACTTAGTTGAGTTGTTAAAATAACTAAATTGAAATATGAAAGTAGAGAAATACTTCAAACCTATGGGGGATACAAGTACTACACATTCTCCTACACCCTATCTACTCTTAGATCCATTAAATTTCATTTTCCAGTGCCATCATCCTTCTCATTGGCCTTCACAATAATAGGAACAAGTGGATCTTCCTCATAAAAATAATAAATTTGTAGACCAACCTATTCTTCATGCTTGTAAGGATCAAAACCATGACGATAAAATCCCCATTCGTTAAGTAGAAAATATGGGATTCCCCCATTTGAGTGTTTGTTTCTTGGAAAATTAGATGGTCTTCTCGATCAAATATTGAGTAATTTACATTGAAGAGATTGGGCACATGAGGCTCTATCTGGTATGTAGCAATAGGTTTAGAATTTAGGGTACCCTTGGTACCATATCTAGTCTCCAAGATCATATGAGACCAATATACGATAAATACCCATCAATATTAGTAGAAAAATACCTTGAGAGGCACAAAAAATAGAAGGGGAAGATCAATGATGAAAATATCCTGTGGGATTTAGAAGTTGGGGCATGCTTGCAATGTGGGTCGAGGCCTCTAACAAATTTGATAGTTCCCATTACAGTTCTATCTAATTGCACCACTCCTTTAGAGAGTGACTCATATTCGAGACCAAGTTGGTCTTCTATTTGTTTGGGCATTAATGAAATGCTTTCCTTGATCAATCATGCAATTGTGCACTAGATGGTCGCTAATGATTAGAGATTTGTAGAAGGGTGGCTGCTTCATGTTCTTACTTGGTTGGTCATCCTTTTATTGAAGTACATTGGTGAACACAACCTTGTTATACTCTTTGGATGATTCATTTGAAGTGAAGAGGTCAGATATGGCGGCTTAAAAGTATATCTTTGTTTAGGAATAACCAAAGATTCCAAAATTGAGATATTCACATTGGTATTTTTCATCTACTTAATATTGTTGAAAGGAATACCCATGGGTTTTGTAATAGAAAGTGAAATTTTCATTCCTTGTCTATTCTATCTATAGAATCTCTTTAAATGGCAGACCCCTATGTTCCGTGGATCAACCTTGTGTGGCGGGTTCTACTTTTCTTGTGGAAAATATTTGCCATGCAAATCCATAATGTTTTGCGATTTTGTAGTGCACAACATTTTTACTACATTCCACAAAGAGTTACTTGTTGAAACTTGTAATATGCCCATGTCCAAAAGTAATTTTCCTTGGGGACACAAACTTGGTGAAATAAGAGATGGAGTTATTTCCTCCATTTACCTCCTTTTGAACTTGGTGTTTACTACTTTATGCTTGAAGAAAGTTCCCGATTACCCTTTTGTAGCTTGTTGGTTCCACAGAATTCCTCCATTTTCCAATTTACAACGATGTATCACTTGGTGATTCTTGAGCGATGATCGTGTTGCGATTCTCTTTCGCAGATGCATCTTGAGAGAAATATGCATTTTACACCATCAAATATTTGTTCAAAATTCCTTTTTGGATAGGTTGCTTGATTATTAGGTAGATTACAAGGTAAAAACCATTCATAATCTTGCACTAAAGTTTTATTAACTGGAACCAAGGCTTTGGATGAACTATCCATATCAAGATTGCATGAATGGAAAGGATTTATAGGGGTGATTTGAATTTAATTTGGAGGAGATGCTTGGAATGACGGTTTGTTTGGAGGAAAAGGGGGACTTTTGGGTTGGTACAAAGGCTGAAAAGGTATGAAATTTTGGGATTGTTTCCACTTGAGGATACTAAATCATTGCCAAAATTCTACAATTACTTTATGACTTCCTGCAACTCATTTGAAGGGCTTATAGAGGTAGATACTTAACTTGAAATTTGGCTTCTTGGGGGTCGAATGGGAGCTAATTCAAGAGTATGGTAAGGTGCAGATGTCCCTACCTATAGGAATTTAGACATTAGAGGTCTAGGAGAAATCTACCTAGCCTAAATAAGACTTTTCTTTTCTCTAATAACAATGTGATAAAAATTAGGTAAGGTTCTACCCCCATAGACTAAATCATGACAAATATATCACTATTTAAAGCTCTTAAGTAATAGAGAAAACATACTAGGGTGTAGGTGTTGGCCATTGTGTTTAGGTGTTATAATTTATGTCAAATCCATTGATGGAAAATATTGCGTATGTGCCATATCAATCTCCATGAAGTGTAAATCAAGGTCAAGTATGAATGTTGATCGATAGTGTCATGGTTTGGTGAAGTCCTATGGTGTTCGGAGTAGTGTCTAATGTGTATGGTCATGAGATGAGATGTAAAAAGTTAGTTGAAGGTTGTCATGATGCATAACATAGTCATAGAGGTGCGTTGCAAGTGTCAAAGAGGCTTCACCGATTCATCATGGTTAGTTTATGGGTAGTATGACTTGAGTTAGGTCATTCTAGGCCTATTCCTAAACCTAGAACAAGTGGTTTGGTATGTTGACTTGAGAAATAAAATAGGGAATTATTTTTGAAGCATGGTAGGAGCATGGTGATGGTGTATTATTGTCATGCAAATGTGCAACAAGAAAATTTCCAATTTTCAAGCATGACAACGATACCCTTGTGTCAATTTTTTCAAATTTTACCTTTCCAAGACACCCCAAGTCTACCCGTCCTTAACACCAAACCTTACTCAATCCATGTAATGGTACTCAATTAGATGTCCATCCAATTCCCTAGGTGATTTAGGAAAGAAAAGTTAGTCCCTAGGTGATTTTAGGAAATTTTGAAGAATACCAAGTTTTGGGCAGTTTTGGGAAGGGCTACCACTAGCCTTCTCGGGATTAGTGCACCCCCTGAGTGGAAAAAGGAGAAAAACTCACCATGGAGGAGTATTCAAGTGCTAAAAATGTTTTGGGGTTTATTTTGGAATATTTAGGGAAGTTTCAGAGGTTTTGGAGCCGATTCAGTGAAAACAGGTTTTTTTGACCTAAACAAGCATGCACCGTGAAAAGGGACCTAAAATTCAAATAAATATTTTGGGAGCTCCATAGTGATTTGAAGCCAAAAAATGTACCTATGGAAATTATTTTCAATGCTTTACATGATGGAAAAAATGGGACTCCTCGAAATCCCATACTTTTTCTAGGCAACTCATTCTCCAAGTGCAAAGTCAGATCCCAAGAAAAAGGAGCCATTTTAAGGTGTTATAGTAATAATTGAGACCATTGACCATAACCATTCTTCTCAAAAGGCCTTTTACAGTCAAAATCATATAAAGAAGTGCCCAAAATCTCATACAGGAGCTCAAGATATTTCCTTCACAAGTCAGCTCTCAAGGTACATTCTTTGATACTTAGTCAAATGTTTGATGAGACACGTGGCAACTTGTGGTTAAGATGAATTTTAACGTCCCTTATGTCCCTTTTGAAAAGGAACAAAGGGGACAAAATTTTTCCCAGCCCTTTTTAGCCCACAGAACACCAACGTGACCTCATGGATTGCCAGTTTAGCCTTAGGAGCTAGTTGGAGCCTTTCCTCTCACTACATAGATGATTGCCAAGTGTCGCAATGAGGTGTGAAGTGGAAATTATGTAACCTTAGTCCCTTTGTCCAAACGGACACAAAAATGGGCGCTCCCCCTCATTTCCATGTGGTTTCTCATATGACCCAGTCTTAGCCCCTGTGAGGAGAAGGTAGTCAAAATAGGTACCTGATCTTCGTTGGATGATTGCGGGAGCTCCGTAACGAGTTATGAGGCAAACAAATACTCTTCGAAATATCAAGGTCCTCTAAAATATTTTTAAATCATATTTTTAACAAAATATTGGCATAATAGGTCTGTAATCGCCTTTTTAAACATGCCTAGGTAGTGCACACATTCGAAAAGATATTGAGCTTCAAGAAGCAATTCCAGTAGCTATGGAAGGATTTAGGAGCTAAACAAGACATATTCAGAAATGAACTTCAAATCCCTACAAAATGGTGAAATAATATTTTTCACAAAACCTTGGTGTAATAGGTCTGTAATCAATTTTTCTCAGACTCAGCTATGGAGCCAAAAAAAAATCCACTTTTTAGGTCCTAAATGGAGGAATAGAGAGTTAATGCCCTAACCATTGGATTCATAAGGAAATTTTCAGTCAAATTCATATAACATTTCACCTTGAAACTCCATTGGGAACTCCAGATATGGCCTTCACAAGTTCGCTCTCAAGTCTCATACTTAGTCAATTTTTGAAGTGGACACGTGTCAGCTCCAGGAGCCTAACACATTTTGATGTCCCTTTCATCCCTTTAAAGAAAGGGACATGAGGGAAAAAAAATTACGTCTAACCCTATTTTCTCCTCTCGGTCACCCATGTAACTCTTTGCATCACTAGTTTAGCCTCGGTGCTTGCTGTAGCTCATCCCCTCATCTATCCGATCATGATAAGTGTCGCATGGAGGTGCCATGTGCAAACTGATGTATCATTTTTCCCTTTGTGCAAAGGGACATGAAAATGCACATAGCCCAGGAATGCCTTACGGTTCTCCATACAACCAAGTTTCAGCCCCCAAGTGCTTCCAACAAGCTTTTTGGCCAAAGTGCTCAGTTGTTGGATTTCCTGTCAAGTGTCACGATGAGACGCGGCATGCAAATTGATGTCCCTTTCTTCCCTTAATGCTTGAGGGACATAGGGGACATAAAATTATCCCCACTCCCTAATATGCATTTTTCAAATGCTTTAAGTTTGACACTTAGCCATTTTTTCTCTCCATTTCATTTCTCCTTCACAACTCTGCTGACTCATTGACACTATTTTTCTCTAGACATCCAGTCCACCATTGATGCTCCGAACCAACTCTACCATGACCACTTTTGGTGGTCAAAATTGCACCCGTGTCTCGGATCTAGAAGAGCCAAGTCATTTGAGACAACAATGGAGCTGTCTCCAAGTTGTGGGACCTTGCGCGTTTGAGACGGATCTCCGGAGAAGTCTAGTTCCTCTATCTATTTCTATTGCTACAACTAATCCTAATGTTGAAAGGGAAAACTAAGCTAAAAATGCTAAGGG
The DNA here is from genome assembly GCA_018340775.1 of Taxus wallichiana var. yunnanensis. Taxonomy (NCBI): domain Eukaryota; kingdom Viridiplantae; phylum Streptophyta; class Pinopsida; order Cupressales; family Taxaceae; genus Taxus; species Taxus wallichiana. The sequence goes on from CM031239.1 coordinate 53,550,635, forward strand.
ACCAGGGATAGAAGGATAATAGAATGGAAAACTAATCTAAGGAAGGAAATAACACCATAAAAAGAGGGATGAACACTATCCATTCTAAGTGAAAATGAAAGGAAAAGGCATGAAAGAAGGCTAGGCACGTGTAGCACAACTAAAACACATTTACCAGATCAGTTTCATGGAACACAATTAAAAATGGAGCTACAAGGGACGTAGAATGACACAATAAATTCACAATGTAAAATAAATGCAAGTAGAAAGAATACAAACATGGTTAGGACAAAAATAGTCCCAAAATGACGCTTCCATTATTTACATAAATGCACATAACTGTTACAATGGTGAAAGAGGACGATTTCCACATGCACGAGCTAGATATAGAGGTCTATGAATCAGAATACATAAATATGAAGTCCTTAGCAAAGTGCGTAAGGATCCAAAGTGTCCAACATTAACAATGAACCTAGATCTTACATTTATAGATGAACCCATGAAAGAAGAAAGAGAAGGAGGGAAAATCTGAATTTGAAATGCAACCACCAACAAGAAACATTCAATGCCTACAAATCTATCAAATACATTTCCCCAAGTATGTTTGGCGTGTTGGAGAAGGAAAGAGGGAAGATCAGATCAAATCGGGTGGTTAGAATAATTAGATCTGGTCATTAATGCCTAGAAAGACATTTTCCCATTTTTTACCTACTAGATCCACTAAGAATTTGAATTTGAATATCTAGCACTGTAGCCTACGTCAACAACTATCGACTGAGACTAGGAACACACCGATCGGATCTCTATAGAAAAAGATATGGCTGTTAGAATATTTTCAGGGCCACCTGCGTATGTAAGACACATGGCACACATAGATTGGCTAAAAGGATGGCCAACTGTGTAAATGTTATTGTCATTTCTACCATGTGTCACTCATTGATTTGTTACAAGGATTCAACACCCTATTCGCGCTCTTTGATAGGTTACATGTGGCACACTCAAGCATGCCAAAATGACATGACATGGAATGGTGCAGAGGAGGGCGCAAAGATATGCACATGGAAGAATGAGGCACGAGGAATGTGTGCACAATCGCGCGCATGAGGAAATTGGGAAAACTGGTGAGATGAGAAAGTATGATCAAGGTGCAACTATTACAAAGTAATGTGCGGGGTGTGTGAGAGGTACAAGGATTTAGCTGATTGAAGAAAGTGCAAGGCACGCGTGCAGGATGAATAACAGTTAGGAAGAAGGTGAATGCATAAAATATGTGCACAAGGTAAGAGTGGAACAAAGAGGAAAAGGAAAATGGAAAGGGGATAAGGGGAAGTGCGTAAGGGCACATGAGGAAATAGTGACCAAGTGAATGTGCCAAGGAGACAATTGAGGTGCACACCACTTGCAATGAAGATCTCTGAGCCAGAATATGTATGTAAGTTGTCTAAATAACTAGAAGAGTTATTTGGATAATATTTTTGCGACTTTCGGGGCCATCTTCTTGCTAGATGAAGGATATCAATAGCCTAGAGCATCCATTGGGCATGGAGTCTACTATGTAATCATGAAATTTTGATCTTTAGATTTGAAGAATTGCTCCTAAATTCACTTGAAGGATCATTTATTGAATCTATTCGAATCTTGTAAGCTGCTGAAAGAAGACCGATACCACAGGAGTTAAAAGAAGAGTGTGCACAAGAAGCATACAAGTAGAAAGAACTATATATAAACAAACAATGTGTGTGCAATGCACTTGGAGGAATTTAAACTACTCTAATATATACAAAACAATGCAACAAATTTAATGGAAAGGTTTGAGATAGATAAGTTAACTCGAAAGAGTTAGCCTCCTTGCATGAACTGATGATGTATGGGCCACTCCAAAGTGCATCAAACTTTGAATGACACCCTGGTTTAGCTCTGTCAGCATCCCATTTTAAGACCAAGTCACCAAATTTGAAATCTTGAGGCCTAGCCTTTCTATCAAACCATTTTCTTTGTTGCTTGTTGATGTTGTTCTAGCTTGATCATGGCAGAGTTCCTTGATTCTTCAAGATTAACCAGCTTTGCCATTCTGATTTCTCTTTGGTCTACACCTTCAAACTCTAGATGCTTTGGGCAAGTGATAAGGAGTTCAATTCAAGTGTCAAAGGAAGAGAATCCTCCTTACCATAGAAAATCTTATAAGGTGAAGTTCCTATTTCTTTCTTTACTATAATTTTGTCTACCCAGAGCGCGTGCGATACCTTTGTATGCCACTGTCTTTAGATGATGTTCATTGTGTGCTTCATGATCTTGATCATGTTCTTGTTTGTTGACTCTGCTAGACCATTTCCTTGAGGGTAATAGTTGGAAGAAGTCTTCAGATAAATGCCTAGATTTAGAGCCCAATCAGTGATTTTAGTGCTAAGGAAGGATTTTGCATTATCATAGATAATGGTTTGAGGAATGCCAAACCTTGTGACTATACCTTCAAGAAATTCAAGGATGACTAACTCGGTTGATTCCTTAAGTGTGACAACTTTTGTCCATCTGGTAAAGTAGTCCGTAGTCACAAGACCCATCTATATATAACATTTGGAAGTGGATTGATCATGCCTATGAAGTCGAGACCCCATTACGCAAAAGGATGATCCACTTGGATTGGTCGGAGGGGAAGCATTGCCAATCTCTTCTTTCCTATAAAGAAAGTGCATTCCTTGCATTTTATGACCCACTTGTGTGCATCTGCAAACAGTAGGTAAAAATATACCTACCATTATGATCTTCATTGCTGTAATTTTGGCAGAGAAGTGTCCACTATAGAATTAATCATGAAATTATGCTATCACTTTTCATCATGTGCACCATTGATACACCTTAACAACAAGCCATTAAGATGGATCAGTTAGATAAGCTTGATGACTTCTCTAATACTTGATTGATGAGAATGGACATGAAAGTATATATTTTTCTTCCTCATCGTGCGAAGAAGTTCATGAGTGAAAAATAAGAAATTTTTTTGGATCACCTTTGGATATCTCCAGTTTTGAAGACAATACCTTTGCCATGGAGGAAGACAACAAGGAAAACACTAAGCTGATTTGCATTGAAGAAAGTTGTTGAACATGGTGAAAATCTGCAACAATGTTTGGAGTATATTCAAAACCAACTCGCTCCCACCATTTCAGAATGGTCCATCAATGAAAAACAAGAGTTCATATGGAAAAATCCAATGAAGGGTGAAGAATGCTTACATGGCCAAACCAAAAGCTGCAATTTTGAAAATGATATCAAGATGCACTCCGAAAAAATGCATATTGGCAACCATTTCTCTAGACAAAAAAGCGGGAGTATGCATGATTCTTGCCAAATGATCCAAAATCAGACTACACTCACCATCCTCCAAGCTCGATTCACCTTGAACATGTTCCCATGCTATAACAATATCTCAAGGATGATGAAGATCTCTAGCTCAATGATTTAACCTCCATGTCTAAAAACACTTGCTCAAAGAAACAAAGTGGGATGTTCGGGGAAGTTCTTGAATGGGAAGAAAACCAGTTTGTCCTCACTCCTTCCAAGTGTTTTGCTGATATGAGAGACAATTTGAGGTTGCAATTCAAAGAAGATGAATTTTTTCATGATAGCAACAATTTTCCCACTCTCGAAGACATGGAGGGATGGTGTCTCATGTTTGCGGGACATCAAGAGGAATCTTCAAAATGCAAAATTTTCAAGAGGTTAACCAAATTTTCAATGGATGAAGAAACATTCTCAATCAATATGAGTACAAGGATGGAATTATGGTAAGCCTTCTTCTTCTCAAGCCATGCAAAGCCATCACCAAAGCATGGTTTGATCATATAATAGTTTTTTTGCTTCAATGGTCATACTTCAATCCATTATTTCATGATGGTGTAATTTTCTCAACCCATTCTTTGGGTATGTGTATACCCTTTTCCCTCCTCTTCTATATAATTTCCTTTCTGTGGTGTGTTTTCCTTTATGTTGTGTGTTTCCTTTCCTTTGTTTTGTGTGTGTGTGTGTGTGTGTGTGTGTGTGTGTGTGTGTTTCCTTATTCATTATCTTTCTATTCAATATATTATATGGTCTGAAATTGAGATTCTAGATTCTCCATGCCATGTCTTTTACGTGCTCACCATGCCATGTCCCTAAGTTAGAGCCAATCATGTTGTCGTGTAAATGTGCGGCAAGGAAATTTGAAGTTTCAAGCCTTACAACTATACCCCCATGTGCTTTGAATTTTTCATGTTTTATCTAGGCACCCTAGGTCAAATCCGTCAGTCTGGTCACCCCCTATTTGATGTCAAATTGGTCCCATAGGTGATTTAGGAAAGTCCATTCATTCCCCCTAGGTGATTTTAGGAGTTCTTTTAAAACATAAGTTTTGTGTAGTCATAGGAAGGGCTATTGCTTTGGCCTTCCCAGGGGCTGGATCAACGACTAGAGCGGAACAAAAGGGAAAAATTCAACATGGAGGTGAATTGAAGACCTTAGAACATCATGGAAATGATTTTGGAAGGTTTGGGGAAGTTTTGAAAGACTTGGAGTAGTCTGAATAAAAAATAGGGTTCATAGGCCTAGGCAATGCACATGTTAAAATAAGCTGTTGAGCTTCAGAAGAAGATTTTGGGAGCTCCGGATGGAGTTAGGAGTAAAAAAAACATTGCCTAAAATAGAATTCCAAGTCCTAAAATATGATGAAATCATATTTTTCACAAAACCTTGACAATATAGGGTTTGCGAGGAGTTTTTCGCAGCAGGTAGAGTACCAAATACAAAATCCATTTTTTTAGGGATCAGATGTAAGAATCAAGACATGAGACACCCACCATTGGATTTAAAATTCCATTTCTAGTCAAGATCATATAAAATATCACCAAGAAATTTACCGAAGCTCAAGTTATCATCGTTCCATGTTACCCCCTTGAGACAATTCATGAGTTAGTCAACTTTTGGGAGGACACGTGTCATCACCAGAGCCCAGGCGGGATTTTATGTTCCTAAAGTCCCCGAGGTCAGGTACATTAACCTTGGAAAAATTCTCTTAGCCTCCATGTGACCTCTGGGATCCTCATGTGACCTTGATTTGTGATTCAACCCCAAAGTGCATTTTGGAGCTCAAATTCCTTGCCATACGATTGAGGACACGTGTTTTCCTCTTGCTCATCGTGGAGTTTTATGTCCCTCACATCCCTGAGGTCAGGGACATCAAGGAAAAAAATGCGCCCAACTCCAACTCCAAAATTTGAAATTTTTTCTAACTGTTTGGTGCTTCTTGCTGCTTCTAACTGCTTCTCATTGCCAGAAGAAAAGTTGCAGAGAACACCAGTCCACCACTCCACCATTGCCAAAGCTCAAACCAGCTCCATCACAACACATTATCCTTCAATCCATGATGGAACACAAGTCATAGAAGGAAGATTGATCAAACCAAGAAGAAAGAATGAAGAATAGAGGAAAAGAAGTCTGAAAACTCCATTGCCATAAAACCAAGAATCAAACATATCTTGCAAACCGTTGCACGGATTGAAAAACCATTTGTTGCTGAGTTCTTATCTCTTGAAGGCCATTAAAAATCATATTCAAACCTCCAATTTTAAGTAAGGAATTCTCATAGTAAATAAATTTCACTTTCGGCTCCATGAAGAATAAAGTTCAATTTCCCATCAAACCGGTTGTCGGATTGAAGTAAAATTTCGCGTGAAGCACCAGAAGAAAAACCTATCACAATGGAATTTATTTCATCACGAATAGAAACAAAAACCATACCTAAAAATTTATAGCTCCATTAATTTCAGTTATAACACAGTTGTGGAAAAAATTAGCGAGCTACCTCTTCGCTTCTTAGGGTTCCAGTGGGTGAAATCGCCTGAAAATTGGAGGAAATGATCATTGAAAAATCTAGTTTCGCGTGAAATAGTTTTTGCGCCATGAAGTCCCTATTTTTAGGGATATGGAGGGATGTGTTTTATCATCATTCTTCCCTCTTCAAATAAATTTTCAAATTCCCGAAGATCCAAGCGGGTGAAATCATCCAAAATTCAAAGGGAAGGGTCTCCAAAAAATCTAGTTTCTCTCAAACTAGTTTTTACACGACAAAGTTGCTAGTTTATTGAGATATGAAGGACTGAATTTTTATCATTATTCTACCCTAGTAGCTCCATACCCAAAGCTCTTATAAGACATAAATTTCCATTTTTCATTTATGAGCTTTTTGGAAAGTGAATCATGATGAAAATTGGAGCACGAGTTCTTGACAAAGATTCAAATCGAAAAAGGTTGTTCCTGTCATAAACAAAGGTCATTATCACCACTTACTAAAAATAACATATGTTATATTTCCTCACATGCCATAAATGACAAGTCCCATGGAATTGCAAGTTCCGTCACTTAGGACAATTAGAAAAGGGGTAAAATGAAAAGTAAGACAAAAAATGACTTCTTCCCAAAATAGTAGGTCCCCAAATAACAACTTGCTAAAAATAGAAATGTGCTAAAAATAGAAATATATCAGTAACAAAAGAGGTTGGAATATGATAGATAGTTCAAAAGGTGAAACTAGAACAAGACAAGTGATATGTCTTAGAATAGCAGAGCACATGCTCATATTCTAAAAATAGAAAGTTTTCATTTTAGAGTGGAAAGTTGTATATGACTTCGTTTTCACTCACCTTACTTGCTTTTTGGAATCCCTTTTGGATAATGAGATGGTTTCATGAGTTGAAAAGGAGGAATGAGAACTTCATGGAGGTCCCAGAAGCATCATCTTTAGAGCGATGGTTTATAGAAGTAAAGCACGGCATCGCAAGGCACATCATTCGAATTCATCTTCATCACTTAAGGAACCGAGTGATCCAAAGTGAATTGGTCAAAAAAATTTCAACAAGTCAAAGGGTTCATCAACCATGTTTCAAGGAGGGTCATCATGGGAATCATATGTGTTCATCTCAAGTTTGCAGTGGTAAACATCATAACAGTGTTTCTAGACACTCATTCTATGGTCCAGATGTCCATGCATCATAGAGTTTGCGGTCATCACTAGATTGGGAAAATGATTCAAAGTTATTCAAGGGAGCAATCTTCATCAGTGTAGAAGATCACCAATGGAAGAAATCCTTGCTCAAAGTTCATGGTTGCATCAAGGCATTCAAAGAATTTCATCACGAGGAGTGTTTCCCCCTCCATCCCTTCCCTCTCCCTCTCTTTCCCTCTCTACTTTCTCTCTCCATTCTAATTCTTTGTTATGCGTCATCATTGTATTTTTCCTATTCACTTAAGTGACCCATTTTAATTGTAAAAAGTATCTTCTCAAAATTATAAGAGAAATACTTAATTCATGGAAAATGAAAGGTCATGAGTGGAATATGGAAACGAAGAGTCATGTGAGGGAGGTGAAAGGTCAATTCAAATTGCTATAAATTATAATGAGCTCTTCATTCCAAAGGGTTCTTATAATTCTGAAATTCTTCTAGCTGGTTGTATTCTTGTAAGTTCATGAGAGAGATTTTTCTCCCTTGTGAGTGAAAAGAGTTGTATTCTCAATGTCTTCCATTCTCAAACTATGTACAATTTCTGCTTGAGCATCAATATAAGAAGAAGGAGCTTCAACCCTATTTTGACTAAGGGGTTTACTGATACTTTGTGTTCATTAAATTCTAATTGGTCTTGTTGTTGTTTGCGTATTGTTTCTTCCTAACTTTAGTGCATGTGATGAAACTTCTAACTAGTGTGTGCAGGAATATGATTTTCTACCTGCAACATTAGTTCCCCTACCTCTTTTCTCACTCCCCTTATCCATTCTTTAGACAAAATATCCCCTAGCGAAGAGATTGCTAGCTTTACCGTAAGTAAATTCGGTCGTGGAGTGCCCTTATTGGATCCCGACCACAAGGCCACTAGGAAAATCCACTTTTACTCATGCAAGCATTTACAAAAGCTTCACCGATTAAGTAGGAGGACTTAGATTCCCAGAACATTGGAAAGAAATCCACAAGTTTGTCGACCCATAAATTTTATTACCAATAGTGCCCTTGGAAAGGAATGTGATTATGTCATCTATCCAGTCACATGCACCCAGGATTTGTTTTCTGCTCAAGTTCTACGTGCGGGAGAGATTCATCAAGAAACAATGAAGTCTTAGATTCATTATGTGTGTCCTCAACAAGATACCTGTAGAGTGCGCTACCTCTTAATAGCTTTGTGGCTTTGATAGTCACATCATACTCCATGATTTTAGTTACCCACCGCGCTCTCTTCTCACTGATTTCTGCTCCCATGATGAAGTCTCTAACAAAAGAGTGAGAGACTAATACCTTGATATGATTTGTGGCGAGCATACTTTTGAAATTCTTGAGCATGCGCATAATGGCATAGACCTATTTCTCTATATGACTATATCTTAATTCATAATCCTTCAGTTTTTGGCTGAAGAAAGCCACTAGTTGTTCCAGCCCTTGTTCATTTTATTATGTTAGGATAATAACAACACTCGCATTAGTGCCATAAGCATAAAGGATAAAATCCTTTGAATAATTTGGGTTGATGAGTGTTGGCATGCAAGCAATCTCTTGCTTGATTTTGATGAAGCTCTCTCTTTCTTCTTTTGTCCATCTGAAGGCTATGTCCTTCTTGAGCATTAGGGTGATGGGACGAACTCCTCCTGAAAAGTTAGGAATAACACACCAAATTTTTTTATCTTACCGAGGAAGGATTGCAAGGCCTTTTTGTGTGTCAACAGGGAAAGAGCTAGGATGGCTGAAACATGCTCAGGATCGATTGCAATGCCATCCTTTGAAACCACATGGCCCAAGAGCTTTCCCTATGCCAATTGAAAATTGCACTTCTTGGGGTTAAGAGATACCCCATACTTTCTAGATCTCTTAAAGAATTTCTCCAGGTGCACCATATGATTTGCGCTTTGCTTTGAGAAAAGGTGATGTCATCAAGGTAGACCAAGATGAACTCATTGATATAACCTTTGAAGGCAATGTCCATGATGCACTGAAACATTGCACCCATGTTTGATAGACCAAAGGGCATCTTCTGATATGCATATGTTCCCCACTTGGTTGTGAACACTATTTTGAATTGATCCTATTCCTTGACCAGGATCTGATTGAAACATGAATACCCATCCAACATTGAGAATCTTTACACGCCGCCACGTCTATAAAATCTGCTCCATTGAGGGAAAAAGATAATTATCCTTTAAATATGCCTTGTTCAAGTCTCTAAAATCAACATAGAGTCTGATTTCATTGTTCTTCTTGTGTACCGATACTAGATTTGTGACCCAGGTAGAGTACTTGATGGGAAAAATAATCTTCACCTCAATGAGTTTGGATAACTCCTTTCTCATGAGGGACTCTATCTTTGGATTGACTGGTCGCTGCTTTTGTCTAACAAGCTAGATACCAGGATCAAGATCAATGGAGTGTTAAGCGACACTTAAATCAAAATATTTGAGGTCTTCATACTCCCATGAGAATATATCACTATATTTTTGATAGAGAGAGATGAAGGCCTGATTTTTTATCATGCACACAAGATTTACTAAGAAACAACTCCTTTTTGCACGTAATAGTAGTGGGAGCAGTCTTCTTGCACGCGATGCGTAAACATTTTCTTCACCCTTGAACTCATCATCAAGGCTAAAAAATTTCTCTAAGGTGACCAACCATTTAGGCAACTTGTTTGTCTTCAGTTGTATTACTTGGTCACCATAACTTTTATGCAAGTCAGCTTGCATGCTTGATGAGAACTAAAATTCATTCTGGATGAATTGGATGATTTGTGCATCACTGTCAAACACTTATTAGCTGGTGTTGTTATCTGGAATGGATAGTATAATCACCATCTTAATGTGCTGAGTGTTTCCTTTGACAAATTCCTTAGTAGGAGATAACTATGAACCAAGTGTGGCCATTTTATCAGCTTCTTTATTCATTTTTCATGGCACCACCTACAGATTTAGAGCATCAAATCTCTCAAGGAGGTCCCAAACTCTATGTTTATAAGCTTTGAGAAGCTTATTCCTTCTCACGTACTTGTTTGCGACTTGATGGATAACCAATTCCATGTCCCCAAATATCTGTAGCACCTTAATCTTCTTCTTTCCAGAAATAAGCATTCCATGCACCAACGCCTCATGTTCTTCTACATTGTTAGAGCATGTAAACTCTAACCTATGCGCAAATAATAATTTCTAATCCTTAGGGGAAATGAGAATGACTCTTACTCCCATGCCATTTCTACTTCTGGATCCATCAAAGTATAACTTCCATAGAACAGGGTTCTCTTCACTTTGCTTGAGTGCACGTGACAACACAAATTATTCTTCAAGAATACAATAAGTACCAAGCTTAGTTTCATAAGCTTCCAACTCTTCAGCATATGGGTCAAATTTATGGTGCCTCTCCGCCCACTCATCGAGTACTAGATAGAGAATAAAAGGTGGAAGAGGCTACTATTCAGAAACTGAAGCTTGTTCTTCTTGGATTAAACAGTTGGCTTTGAGAGGGGATGATACATATGACTCTACATGATAGGAAAATATTTTCTCAGAACTTGTATGGTAAACTATGTACCATACCTTTTCTTTAGTAACATATGGGTATAATAAAAAGACAAGTAACCACCTACTTTAGCGGTATAATATCTTCTTTACAAGCATAAGGAAAACAAAGGGGGTAGATCAATGATTGACACATCTTGAGTTATTGTATGGAGGGTTAACTCAAGATCCTTGATGATTCCTAGGGTAGTGACAGTTGAACCATTGAGTTGTAAGACTCCTTTTATCAAGGGGATATACTTAAGACCTAAGACATCAACAATATTCTTAGGCATGATAGAAGTACTAGCACCTAAGTCAATCATACAATTATGGACAAGATGTTTGCCTATGATCAAAGACATATAGAAGGGTGGGGTTTTTAAAAGTTTACTTAATTGCTTCTCCTCTTCTTGGAAGATATTGAATTAAGTGCATGAATCTTTGACGGTCGGATCAATGTGCGGGAGTTGTGCAGAGCTTCATGCAACAATTCATGATAGGATGGAATAGTCATGGCATCCCACATTGTAACATTTATGTTTGTCTTCTTCATCTGGTCCATAATGCTGAATGGAAAACCCACTGACTTGCGCATTTGAGGAACAACAAAATCCTTGCTTAGTTTCTCACATACACAGATATGAATCTTAGTTAGCGCAGATTCTTGACCTACCAAAGGAGGGACACGCGCCACTTTAGGAGGAGCTTTGCGTGGATCCTCGTGTGTAGGAACTTGAGCACTTTTATCACTGGATGACTTGGCTACCTCTTTTTTCTTTTGAGGGTCTGCTTGTGTTACTTGAATTATGACATGTGCACCAAGCTTGAGCATTCTCTTCTTGTATCTTGTGTTGTCTGCCAAACATGGGTGCGCGATCTTCTTGTATCATCTACAGTTTGGCTGATTGCACGAAGTCCTTAGGGCCAACGAACATAAAATTTACCTCTGGAGGAGCTTTTGGACTCTCCTAGTTATTTGCTTTAGGTGGGCTTGTTGAAGGCTCGCAACTGGGAGCATTATGAATCATGTAGGCTTGCATGCACATAACATCAGTCTGAATGATATTGATTATGAGGCATATGTAAGGAAATCACCATTCAGACTCTTGCACCATGTTGTTATGGATTGAGATAGGTGCTTGACTCGGTAGTCTTTGGGCACTTTGGAAGAGGTTGTGCAGGAGGAATAACTTGTAAAGGAAAGTGTGCATTTCCATACCATTTATCATTTATCCGTATCTTTGATTCCCATATTGATTCTACCAAGGTTGATTACTCTAGATTTGCACTGATTGGAACTACCTTTGTAGGCTTGCACCTTTGCTTCTCTAATGATATGACCTTGTTGGACAAGTTTCTAATCGAGCCTTCAATTCATCATCTTCTTTTTCTGTGTAAGAGAGTAGGATGTAGATGCAACTAATTGTGCACTCTGTAATGGAATTGGAGCAACAAAAGGATGGGGTGCTTTGGAGACATCTTTGGGAACAAGGGCACAAGAGGCCTAGGTGCCAACTTACCAACCTGAATGAGACTGTTTTCTATCCTTATTGCAACATTGTACACAACAGTTAAGGTTCTACCTCACATAGATTGAATCATGAATGATATGTCACTATTCAAAGCCCTTAGATAGTACAATAAAGCATGTTGGGCTATAGGCCTTACCACTTGAGGAATTTTGTCCCAAGTCTTCTAGAATCTGATGTTGAAATCAGTCATCTGCTCATTGGGTGCACGCTTTGTTGTATTTAGCTACTCCACTAGTGATAGATGATCTGATTTATCTTCAAAGTAATTACATAGAGCCATTCCAAGCTCATCCCAGGTAGCAATAGATGCAGGTCTTAGGCCACAGTACCATTGGAGTGATTTACCCTTGAAAGAGGCTACAAGCAACTTGACAATAACATCATCATGTGTAATCAGATAGACAGAGCATACATTGGCCACATCTTGAATGTGTTCAACAGGGGTGACTTGATTTTCTCCTATGAAGTATGGAATACTCTTGAGTATGGATGCTAGCATATCATGTTGGGCATTGAGATTGAGTGGGATTTCGCGAGTGAAAATGGTGAAGTTCCTTATAGGAGGAGGAGGTTAAAGTACCATGGTAGGGCACATTTTTCTATTTTAAGGAGTAGAGTGCGTGCGGTGCGCTGGAGATGGGGATGCGAGCATGAAATATCTGCTCTGTTTCTTGAAAAAAAAATGGAGGTATTCAAAGGATCCTTTTATTGTAGCACTATGTCCGTATGAAATATTCTCATAAAAGGCACTTAGGGATGCAAAAACATAGATCTAGAATTGTTGAGAGTCACTAGATATGTTGAAATAATCCTCCAAATGCTAGACATACTAAGTTCACACACAATAACTTAGCAATATAAAATTTAAGCTTTATTTGCTTGTCCCACCGAGCATGCCATAAATTGTTGGTGGTCAAACTTACACCCACGTCTCGTATCCGGAAGAACCGAGTTCTTTGAGATAACAATGGAACCATCTCCAAGTTGTGGGACCTTATGCGCTTGAGACAAATCTTCGAGAGAAGGCCGTTCCTCTATATATATTTCTACTTGCTAAAACTATTCCTAATGTTGAAAGGGAAAACTAAGATAACAATGCCAAGGGACCAAGGATAGAAGGATAAAAAAATGGAAAAATAATCTAAGGAAGGTGATAACACTAGAAAAAGAGGGATGAACACCATCCGTTCTAAGTGAAAATGAAAGGACAAGGCATGAAAGAAGGCTAGGCATGTGTAGCACAACTAAAATGCATTTACTAGATCAGTTTCATGGAACACAACTAAAAATGGATTTACAAGGATGCATAATGACACAACAAGCACACAATGTAAAAGAAAGGCAAGAAGAAAGAATAAAAACATGCTTAGGACAAAGAATAGTCACAAAATGATGCTTCCATTATTTCCAGAAATGCATAGAACTGTTATAATGGTGAAAGAGGCCAATATCCACATATACAAGCCAAATATAGAGGTCTGTGACTTAGAATATAGAAATATGAAGTCCTTACCAAAGTGTGTAAGGATCCAAAGTGTCTAACATTAACAATGATCCCAACTCTTACATTTATAGATAAATCCATGGAACAAGAAGAGAAGAAGGAGGGAAAATCCAAACTTGAAATGCAACCACCAACAAGAAGCATTCAATGCCTACAAATCCTCCTACAAATCTATTAGATACATTTCCCCAAGTCTGTTTGGCATGTTGGAGAAGGAAAGAGGGTGGATCGGATAAAATTGGGTGGTTGGAATAATAAGATCTGCTCATTAATACCTAGAAAGATGTTTTCTCATTTATCACCTACCAAATCCACCAAGAATTTGAAATTGAATATCCAAGATCAAGCCTACATCAGCAACTATCAGCAATCGAGACTAGGCGCTCGCCGATCGGAGCTCAGTAGAAAAATATATGGGCTGTCGAGAATATTGTTAGGGCCACTTGCATATAGCAAGACACATGACATGCGTGGATTATTTGAAAGGATGGCAAACTATGTAAATGTTCTTTTCATTTTTGCCACGTGTCAATCATTGAGTTTTTGCAAGAATTCGGTGCATTTTCATGCGCTTTGTTAGGTTGCATGTGGCACACTCAAGCATTTCAGAATGACATGGCATGAAATGATGCGAGAGGAGGATGTAAAGGTATTCACGTGGAAGAATGAGGCATGGGGAAGGCATGCACAAACATGCGTAGAGGAAATGGTGAAAAATGGTGAGTGGAGAACGTATGGTCAAGGCATAACTATTAAAAGGTAATGTGTGGGGTGCGCAGAGAGGCCGTGGAATCGGATGATTGAAGCAAGTGCAAGGCATGCACACATGATGAATATATGCTTTAGGAAGAAGGTGAATGCACAAAATATGCATGGAAGGTAAGAGTGGAACAAAGAGGAAAAGTAAAATGGAAAGGGGAGAAGGGGAAGCGTGTAAGGGTGCATGAGGAAACAATGCCAAAGTGAATGTGTGAAGGAGACAACTAAGGTGTGTGCCACTTGTAATGAAGATATCTGAGCCAAAATATGTATGTAAGTTATCCAAATAACTAGAAAAATTATTTTTATAACAGCCATAAAATCCTCAAAGCCCTCTTCACATTGAAAATTTAGATATCTCAGAAGAAAAAATGGATCAAAGAAGCAAAGAACAAAGAGAAAATGAAGATTTTTCGCCAGATAACCACAAAGTTTTCCAATAAAAAAATATTCATATCTTGCAAAATAAAAGTCGGATTGAGATGCCATATTTTACAGACATCCACATTTTTCAAGACGATCAAGATGCAAAAATAGGGGGTCAAATGGTGCCCCTGAATCATTTTTTCCAACAAAAATCCCATTTCGTGCCCTAGCTCACATTCGTCATATTTCCCATCAATCCAACGATGGAAACAAGCTAAAAAATTGCACACGGACTCCAAATGAAAAATATATCACAAAATAGTTGATTTTGTCATGATCAGAGGCAAAAACCAGACCTATAAATTTCAAGCTCCATTAATGGCTGCCATGGTAGCTCCGTGCCTGAAGCCACTGCTAGGTGAAAATTTAAATTTTATTTCCAAGCATTCTTGTGGGTGAAATCAAGTGAATTTCAGAGGACATGACCGTGACGATGAGATGAGTCTCAAAACATAATTCATCGCAAACCAAGCACCAACAATCCACTTTCCAAAAATAGTAAGCTTTCCTACATAGGTTTGCTATCTTTGGTAAGTCTTCATCAAAAGTGACTGCAATAAAGATAATGTGCACCAAAGGTCACCAAGAAGTTAGAATGCATTTTTCAGAGTAGAAAAATAGTGAAAATGAGCACTTACTAAAAATAATAAGTTCCCTATATGGGTGCTTACTAAAAATAGTAAGTCACCCCAAGAAGTGGCCGAGGCGAGGGCAATGTGCACAAGAGTGAATGAAGAAGTTCATCTCATTGGGATGGTCAAGAAGAGGCAAAAATCACCTCTTACTAAAAATAGTAAGTCTCCCATATGGACACCTACTATTAATGGTAAATCACACTCAAAGGGCAATTTTGGCACAATGAAACATAAGGGGATTGTCATTCGGGTTGCTCCATGGCAATTTCTCTCAGGGCATTTGAGATCAATCCCAAGGAACCCGATAGTGTCTTTCAACACTCACTGTATGGTTTGGGTCACATGTATATCATTTGTAGGATGGAAGATGCGGTCATAGGTGGGAATTTCATTCAAATTGGCAAGCATCCATGAGTCATCCGAAGGTGTTTCTCGGTGGTTAAAAGGGTTCGAGGATTAAGAATTCATCACATCTAGAATTCCATCAAGTCATCTGGAAGGATTAACGGACTTTTCGGAGGTATATTCTTCATTATTGACAAGATTCTTCCTTATTCTTCTTTTTGCTCTCTCTCTCTCTCTCTCTCTCTCTTTTCTCTTTCCCCAAATTTCTCTCACTTTCTAATATTCTAATTTCATGTTGGGGTTACAATTTTTGTATGTCTTAATGTTTCTAATGTAATAAGTCACCTTTATGTTATAAAAAGGAGTAAATGTTTTCCTAGGAAGGTGAAGAGTCTTAAGTCATGTCGAGACATACAAAGATTCATTGGGGAGTATGTGAAGAGTCATTTATCTTCCTATAAATTGTAAAGCCATTCCCATTTCAAAGGGTTGGTGATTGATTTTGTAAACTCAAGAGTGCATTGTACTTAGAGAGAACAAAGGAGATAGCCATTTTATTCCATTTCCATACTATGTACAAATTTTGTTTGAGCATCAATACAAGAAGGAGTTTCATGCCTTTCTTTTGATGAGGATATTTTAGAAACTTTGAGTTCTCAATCTTAACTCATCTGTTGCCATTTGTAGGGTTGTTTTCTTCTTAATTTTAATGCATGTGATGAATCTTCTAATTGATGTATGCAAGAATATGATTTTCTACTTGCATCATTAGTTCTCTTATCTTTATATTCACACTTGACAAAGTCCTCTCTAGCAAGAAATTGCTAGCTTTTCCATAGGGTCAGTGGAGTGCCCCTATTGGATCCCCAGCTGAAAGGCCACCAGGAAAATCCACCTTTACTCATGCATGCATATACGGAAGCTACACCCGTTGAGTAGAGGGACTTAGATTCCTAGAGCGTTGACAAGAAAACCAATTTTTTCCCTCAATAAATTTTCTTGCCAACAAATTTTGGCACCCACAATAGGGCAGATTTAGTAGCATATGCACCCAAAATATGACTACTGCAAGGTTTAAAAATAAAAATAAAATATTAGATTTGATCTGAAAATCATTTTTGTAAGGCAACTCCGTCAAGGAACGAATCCATGTCACATTCATTTCCCACCACCATGACAAAATTTCCATATTGGAGCAAAGTACCAATGAGTGACAACAGAGAATAAGAAGATTGTGATCAAGAAAAGAAGATCATTGATCAGCCATGGTTCCAGACTAGTGTTTGCAAAGGAAAGAAGAAATAACCTACCACCGATGAATAGGAAAGTAAAGAGATGTTGGAAAGTATTCAAAGGAGACATAAGACAAGGTGCGAAGCTCAGAATATGCCAA
Organism: Taxus wallichiana var. yunnanensis; assembly: GCA_018340775.1. Classification (NCBI taxonomy): domain Eukaryota; kingdom Viridiplantae; phylum Streptophyta; class Pinopsida; order Cupressales; family Taxaceae; genus Taxus; species Taxus wallichiana. The sequence continues at coordinate 53,567,766 of CM031239.1, forward strand.
ATATTTGTAAGAGATGTATGAATAACTTGAAGTGGTCCATAGCGAGGAAGAAGAAGAGAATTTTCCTATGGAGAAATATCCTGGTACCACAGGGTTTTCATCCCCGAGAGGTTATTGAACACCACTCTAAGAAAATCCTATCCTTGAGCCTTTTAATGAAGATCAAATCAGTATTCAAGAAGGTGATGAAAGATAGGATGGTTTAGGATCTACTAAAGAATATTTTTGCACTCTCACAACTCACTATAAAGTTGAGAACACTGCCCTTTTTTTGCCACTCTCTCGATGACTTCATACATATGGTGATGGAGAAATGAACATCTTGAAAAGAGAATATGTGGAAAGGATTTAGAGCATAATACAAGGAAATTTTGATCACAAAGCCTATCAAGAGATTTGGAGGTACGCTCTAGCTTTACAAAGAAGGTATGAATATCTCAAATCACTTCATGTTGTCCACAATGAAGAAGCTCAAGAAGATCCTGTTGATTTTATGCACTATGAGGTGTTTGTCCCTAGATATTCTTGGATGCTCAAGAAGATCTTATCCTTGAATCTTCCAATGAGTACCAAAGTAACATCAGGGAAGATGATGATGAAAGAGATATGGAGGTGGAACCACCATTCATCAACTCTTTTTGGCTCGAGGAACAACCCCTTCGAGAAGTAATATATTCAATAGAGGATTCTTGTTTCCTAATGGATGATTCAATGCTTTCTCGAAGACTCCACCAATGATGAAGAAAATGACCAATTTGAAGTAAGCATGAATAATCCCCTTTCAAATTTTGATTTTTCAATTAATGATGAAATGGACATGTGCAAAGAAGTGAAATAAATCCACCTGACATCATGGACCAAAAATGATGAATTCAATATGGTCATGGAGGGTTTTCCCCTAGTTTGATCCTTCAAGTGATGTGGAGACGATACATGAAGATAATCGAAGAACAAGATTCTCTTCCTGATTCAATCATGGATGATCTGATGGAAGAATCTCACTTCCTTTCCGAAGCCAAGGAGAATAAAAATTTGAACACAATCTCTTCTCACCCAAGGAGAAGAATGATCATCATGGTGAGTATGAAGTCTTTCATTATCCATATGAGAAAGAGGATTCAATAATGGATGATCAGGATAATGTTGAAAGTTCTTCCCACATTTCTGCTTCAACATGGTCCCATCAAGAGGATGATATGGATTTTGAGCTTGAAGGAGTACCATTCCCACAAATCATGGACCTCTTCTCCTTGTCAAAAGGTGTCATGAATCAAGTGTGCCCATGTTTGCAAGGAAGTGAATCTTGGGAAACACAAAGCATGGAAGGAGTGAACAAGGATGTTTCAAATGAATCATGGGAACATGTGGATCAGATTTTCAACCATATTTTGGAGGCAAAACATAAAGGAAATTTTAGTAAAAATGAAGATGAGCCTATGGTGAACTTAGAAGAATCATCTGTGCAAGACATCTTGAAGTTGATAGAACAAACTGAAGATCCTTAACTCAATCTTGAACTCCTAACTCGGGATATGGAAATACAGGACATGTATAAATTAATTTGTGCTTCTCATTTTGATTCACCAATGTTTGATGCTGAGATGGAATGGATGGATGAATTTGATGTCTTCACCGATGCTTTGGTTGATGAGAGTAAACATGAAAGCATGTATTTTTCTTCCACATTGTGTGAAGAAGTTCATGAGTGCAAAAGAAGAAAAGTTTGTGAATCTCCTTTGGACATCTCCAATTTTGAAGACAACACCTCCACCATGGAGGAAGATGGTAGGGAAAATGTTGAGCTGACTCACCTTGAGGGAAGTTGTTCAAAACAAAGTGAAAATTCATGAGAACATTGGGGGTATGTTCAAAATCAACTTGGTCACACCACTTCGAATGCTCTGTAAGTGCATAACAAGAGTTCATGTAGAAAAATACACTCAAGGGTAAAGAGTGCCTCTATGAAGAAATTGAAGGTTACAATTTTGAGACCGATATCAAGATGAGATTCGAACAGTTGGATATTGAAAGAAATTTCTCTAGACAACAAAGTGAGGGTATGCATGATTCTTATGAAATAATTCAAAATCAGATTTCACTCACCATTATTCAAGCTCCGATGTGCCTTGAATAGGTTCCCATATTGTAAAATTTCACTGAGATTGATAAGGGCTTCCCTCTCAATGATATAACCTCTATTTTGGGAAGTAATCACTTTGAAGCAACAGAGCGAGATGTTTAGAGAAGTTCTTGAACGAGAAGGAAATCAATTTGTCCTCACTCCTTCTGAGTACCTTACTAATACATGATATGATTTCAAGAAAAACACCAAGGACAACGAATGTATCCATGATAAGGATGATATTTCCTATTGTGAAAATATGGAGGGATGGTGTCTCATGGTCACAGGACATCAAGAGGAATCTTCAAAATGTAAAACTTTCAAGAAGGTGACCAAGTTCTCAATGGATACAAGAATGTTCTCAGTGTAGTGTGAATACGAGGATGGAATCATGATCAGTATTATTCTTCTCAAGCCATGCAAGGCCATCACAAAAACATGGTTTTATCAAATAACAATTTTTGTGCTTTAGAGGTTAAGGATTCTATCCATTATTTCATGATGGCATGTATTTTTCTCAACCCATTTCTAGGTATGTGTATATTATTTCCCCACCTTTGTAGATATCCCCCTCTGTATATAATTTTCTTTCTGTGGTGTGTTACTCTTTCTTTTATTTGTGTCTTTTCCTTTCCATGTGTTCTGTGTTTCTTTTCGTCATTGTTTGGTGTGTGTGTGTGTTTCCTTCTTATCTCTCTCTTGCTCGCAAGTTGTACATGAATCCACGGGGCCCAATGGATAAGGCACGGGTCCACAAGTGAAATTGAGATTATGGGATTCTCATGTTATGTCCTTGTTGTGCTTGATCCACAACATGTCCCCAAGCTAGAGCTAGCTGTTGTCATGTAAATGTGCAACAAGAAAATTTCCAATTTTCAAGCATGACAACGATACCCCTATGTCAATTTTTTTAAATTTTACCTTTCCAAGACACCCCAGGTCTACCTTTCCTTAACACCAAGCCTTACTCAATATGTGTAATGGTACTTAATTGGATTTCCATCCAATTCCCTAGGTGATTTAGGAAAGCAAAGTTATTCCCCCTAGGTGATTTTAGGAATTTGTGAAGAATTCCAAGTTTTGGGCAGTTTGGGAAGGGCTACCACCGGCCGTCCCGGACTAGTGTACCCTTGGAGTGGAATGAAGGAGAAGAACTCACCAAAAGAAGTATTCAAGAGCTAAAAATGTTTTGGGATTTATTTTGGAATATTTAGGGATGTTTCAGAGGTTTTGGATCTGATTCAAATGAAAGTGGGTTTTTGGACTTGAGCGAGCATGCGTTGTGAAAAGGACTTGAACTTTAAAGAAAATATTTTGGGAGCTCCATAGTGATTTGGAAGCAAAAAAAAGTACCTGGAAATTATTTTCAATGATTTACATGATGGAAAAAAAGAGACTCCTCGAAACCCCATACTTTTTTCTAGGAAACTCATTCTCCTAGAGCAAAGTTGTAGGTCCCGAGAAAAAAAGAGTCATTTGGAGGTGTTTCAATAATAATTGAGACTTGGTACACCATTATTCTAAAAAGTCCTTTTCCAGTCAAAAGCGTATAAATAATCACCCAAAAGATCATTCGGGAGCTCAAGATATAACCTTCACACGTCGGCTCTCAAGGTACACTCTTCGACACTTAGTCAAATTTTTGATGGGACACGTGGCAGCCTATCGTTAAGGCACATTTGCATGTTCCTTATGTCCCTTTGTAAAGGAACAAAGGGGAAAAAAATTGTGCCCAACCCTTTTTATCCTCCGAACACCAATGTGACCTCATGGATTGCCGCTTTAGCCCCAGGAGCTAGTTGAATCCTTTACTCTCACTACATAGATGATTCGCTAAGTGTTGTGATGAGGCACGAAGTGGAAATTGATTTCCCTTTGTCCCTTTGGCCAAAGGGATGATAGGGAATTTTTTTCTCCCCCTCCTCATTTCCATGTGGGTTTTCATATGACCAAGTCTCACCCGTGAGGAGAAGGTAGTCAAAATAGGTTTTGGGGTTTATTTTGGAATATTTAGGGATTGTTCGAGAGGTTTTGGATCTGATTAAGTGAAACTGGGTTTTTGGACCTAAATGAGCATGCACCGTGAAAAGGAACTTGAAATTCAAAGAAATATTTTGGGAGATCCATAGTGATTTGGAAGCCAAAAAAAGTACCTATGGAAATTATTTTCAATGATTTACATGATGGAAAAAGAGACTCCTCGAAACCCCATACTTTTTCTAGGCAACTCATTCTCCTAGAGAAAAGCTATAGGTCTCGAGAAAAAAGGAGCCATTTGGAGGTGTTTCAATAATAATTGAGACTTGGTACACCATTATTCTAAAAGTCCTTTTCCAATCAAAAGCGTATAAAGAAGCACCCAAAAACTCATTCGGGAGCTCAAGATATGGCCTTCACAAGTCGGCTCTCAAGGTACACTCTTCGACACTTAGTCAAATTTTTGATGGGACATGTGGCATCCTATGGTTAAGGCACATTTTCATGTCCCTTATGTCCCTTTTCAAAGGAAAAAAGGGGAAAAAAATTGTGCCCAACCCTTTTTATCCCCCAAAACACCAATGTGACCTCATGGATTGCCGCTTTAACCCCGGGAGCTAGTTGAATCCTTTCCTCTCACTACACGAGATGATTGCTAAGTGTTGTGATGAGGCGCAAAGTGGAAATTGATTTTCCCTTTGTCCCTTTGGCCAAAGGGATGATAGGGAAAAAAGTGCTCCCTCCCCCTCATTTCCACGTTGGTTTTCATATGACCAAGTCTCACCCTTGTGAGAAGAAGGTAGTCAAAATAGGTTTTGGGGTTTATTTTGGAATATTTAGGGATGTTTCGAGGTTTTGGATCCGATTAAGTGAAACTGGGTTTTTGGACTTGAACGAGCATGTGCCGTGAAAAGGAACTTGAACTTCAAAGAAAGCCTTTGGGAGCTCCATAGTGATTTGGAAGCCAAAAAAGTACCTACATAAATTATTTTCAATGATTTACATGATGGAAAAAAGAGACTCCTCGAAACCCCATACTTTTTCTAGGAAACTCATTCTCCTAGAGCAAAGCTTTAGGTCCCGAGAAAAAAGAGACATTTGGAGGTGTTTCAGTAATAATTGAGACTTGGTACACCATTATTCTAAAAATTTGTTTTCCAGTCAAAAGCGTATAAAGAATCACCCAAAAGCTCATTCGGGAGCTCAAGATACACCTTCACACGTCGGCTCTCAAGGTACACTCTTCGACACTTAGTCAAATTTTTGATGGGACACGTGGCATCCTATGGTTAAGGCACATTTTCATGTCCCTTATGTCCCTTTGCAAATGAACAAAGGGGAATTTTTTTGTGCCCAACCCTTTTTATCCCCGCAACACAATGTGACCTCATGGATTGCTAGTTTAGCCCCGGGAGCTAGTTGGAGCCTTTCCTCTCACTACACAGATGATCGCAAAGTGTCATGATGAGGCACGAAGTGGAAATTGATGTCCCCTTTGTCCCTTTGGCCAAAGGGACAATAGAGACAAAAAGTGCTCCTCGTCCCTCATTTCCACGTAGGTTTTCATATGACCAAGTCTCAAATGCAGTGCGAGAAGGTAGTCAAAATAGGTTTTGGGGTTTATTTTGGAATATTTAGGGATGTTTCGTGAGGTTTTGGATATGATTCGGTGAAAGTGGGTTTTTGGATCTAAACGAGCATGTGCCGTGAAAAGGAACTTGAACTTCAAAGAAAGCCTTTGGGAGCTCCATAGTGATTTGGAAGCCAAAAAAGTACCTACATAAATTATTTTCAATGATTTACATGATGGAAAAAAAGAGACTCCTCGAAACCCCATATTTTTTCTAGGCAACTCATTCTCCTAGAGCAAAGTTTGTAGGTCCCGAGAAAAATTGAGCCATTTGGAGGTGTTTCAATAATAATTGAGACTTGGTACACCATTATTCTAAAAAGTCCTTTTCTAGTCAAAAGCGTATAAATAATCACCTAAGAGATCATTCGGGAGCTCAAGATATAGCCTTCATACGTCGACTCTCAAGGTACACTCTTCGACACTTAGTCAAATTTTTGATGGGACACGTGGTAGCCTATGGTTAAGGTGCACATTCATGTTCCTTATGTCCCTTTTGCAAAGGATCAAAGGGGAAAAAAATTGTGCCCAACCCTTTTTATCCCCTAGAACACCAATGTGACCTCATGGATTGCCAGTTTAGCCCCAGGAGCTAGTTGAATCCTTTCCTCTCACTACACGAGATGATCGCTAAATGTCGTGATGAGGTGCAAAGTGGAAATTGATTTCCCCTTTGTCCCTTTGGCCAAAGGGATGATAGGGACAAAAAAGTGCTCCCTCCCCTCATTTCCACGTGGTTTTTCATATGACCAAGTCTCACCCTGTGAGGAGAAGGTAGTCAAAATAGGTACTTGATCTTCGTCGGACAATTACGGAGCTCCGTAAGGAGTTAGGAGGCAAAAAAATACTCGTCAGAAAGATGACAAGATACTATAAAATATGGTGAAATCATATTTTTCAAAACACCTTGGCACAATAGGTATGTAATTAGTTTTTTTACGTGCCTAAGTAGTGCATGAGCCGAAAAAATATTGAGCTTTGTGAAGTGATTCTAGGAGTTATGTAAGGATTTAGGAGCTAAACAAGACATTTTTAGAAAGGTAATTCAGATACCTACAAGATTTTGAAATCCTATTTTTCACAAAACCTTCGCAAGCAATAGGTCTGTAATCATTTTTTCTCGACTCAACTATGGATCCATAACATAAATCCACTTTTTAGGGCCTAAATAAAGGAATCAAGAGTTGATACCCAAACCATTGGATTCATAAGGAAATTTTCATTCAAATTAATATAAAATTTTACCTTGAAACTCCATCAGAACTCCAGATATGGCCTTCACAAGTTCGCTCTCAAGTCTCATACTTAGTCAATTTTTGAAGTAAACATGTGTCAGATTTAGGAGCCTAGCCCATTTTTATGTCCCTTTCATCTCTTTATAAAAGGTAAATGTGGGATATAAAATTGTTTCCAACCCTATTTTTCCCTCTGGTCACCCATGGAACCCTCGGCATTGCTTAGTTCAAATTGTGCTTCTAGAACTCATCCCCTTAGTTTGTCCCGGATCGTGACAAATGTCGCATGGAGGCGCGATGTGCAAACTGATGTCCCATTTGTACATTTGTGCAAAGGGACATGAAAATGTTCCCAACCCAAGGAATGCCTTCTGGTTCTTCATACGACCAAGTTTCACCCCCAAGTGTTTCCAGCAAGCTTTTTGGCCAAAGTGCTCAACCGTTGGATTTCTGCCAAGTGTCGCGATGAGGCGCGACATGAAAATTGATGTCCCTTTCATCCCTTAATGCTTAAGGGACATAGGGGACAAAAAATATTCCCCACTCCCTGATATGCATTTTTCAAATGCTTTAAATCTGACACTTAGCCATTTTTTCCCTCCATTTCATTTCTCCTTCACAACTCTGCAACCTGCCGACACTATTTTTCTCCAGACATCCAGTCCACCATTGCTGCTCCAAACCAGCTCCACCATGGAAAAAAACCTCAAATCCCTCTTCACATTGAAAATTCAGATATCTTAGAAGAAAAAATGGATCGAAGAAGTGAAGAACGAAGAGAAAATGAAGATTTTTCACTAGATAACCACGAAGTCTTCCAATAAAAAAATCTTCATATCTTGCAAAATACAAGTCGGATTGAGATGTCATCTTTTGCAGACTTCCAAATTTTTCAAGATGATCAAGATGAAACAAATGGGAGGTCAAATGGTTCTTTGAATCATTTATTCCAACAAAAATCTCATTTCATGCCCTAACTCACATTCGTGATTTCCCATCAATCCGGCGATGGAAACAAGCTAAAAACTTGCACACGGACTCCAAATGAAAAACCTATACAATAGAGTTGATTTCATCATGATCGAGAGACAAAAAAAGACCTAAAAATTTCAATCTCCATTAATGGCTGCCATGGAAGCTCCGTGCTTGAAGCCATTGACAGGTGAAAATTATAAATTTTATTTCCAAGCATTCTAGTGGGTGAAATCAAGTGAAATTCAGAGGATGTGATTGCGACGATGAGATGAGTCCAAAAATATGTTCCATTGCAAACCGAGCACCGAAAAGCCACTTTCCAAAAATAGTAAGCTTTCCTACACATGCTTGCTATCTTTGGTAAGTCTTCATCAAAAGTGACTGCAACAAAGATAATGTGCACTGAAGGTCACCAAGAAGTCAGAATGAGTGTTCAGAGTAGAAAACAATGAAAATGACCACTTACTAAAAATAGTAAGTTCCCTATATGGGTGCTTACTAAAAATAGTAAGTCACCCCAAGAAGTGGTTGAGGCGAGGGCAATGTGCACATGAGTGAATGAAGAAGTTCATCTCATCAGATGGTCAAGAAGAGGCAAAATCACCTCTTACTAAAAATAGTAAGTCTCCCATATGGACACCTACTATTAATGGTAAATCACACTCAAAGGGAAATTTTGGCACAATGGAACATAAGGGGATTGTCATTCAGATCCTCTATGGGAATTTATCACAAGGCATTCGAGATCCATCCCAAGGAACCCGAAAGTGTCTTTTGACACTCACTACATGGTTTTGGGTCACAGGTATATCATGCGTAGGGTGGAGGTTGCGGTCATAGGTGGAAAATTTCATTCAACTTAGAAAATTTTTGTGAGACCTCTGAAGGAATTTTTAGGGAGGAAAGGGTTCAGGAATTAAGAATTCATCACATCGGATCATTCCATCGAGTCATTTGGAAGGATCAATGGACTTTGTCGGAGGCATATTCTTCATCATCAATAGGATTCTTCCTTCTTCTTCTTTCTTCTATCTTTCTCTATTTCTCTCTCCTCTTCCCCCAAATTTCTCTCACTTTCCAATATTATAATTTCATGTTGGGGTTTCACTTTTCGTATGTCTTAATGTTTCTAATGTAATAAGTCACCTTTATGTTATAAAAAGGACTTAATGTTTGCCTAGGAAGGCAACAATTATTAAGTCATGTCGAGACATATAAAGAGTCATTGGGGAGTATGTGAAGAGTCATTGGGGAGTATGTGAAGAGTCATTTCTCTTCTTATAAATTATAAAGCCATTCCCATTTCAAAGGGTTGGTGATTGATTTTGTAAACTCAAGAGTGCATTGTACTTAGAGAGAACAAAGGAGATATCCATTTTCTTCCATTTCCCCCACTCTCAAATTTCTTCCATTTCCATACTATGTACAACTTTTGTTTGAGCATCAATACAAGAAGGAGTTTCATGCCTTTCTTTTGATGAGGATATTTTAGAAACTTTGAGTTCTCAATCTTAACTCGTCTTGTTGCCATTTGTAGGGTTGTTTTTTTCTTAATTTTAATGCATGTGATGAATCTTCTAACTGATGTATGCAAGAATCTGATTTTCTACTTGCAACATTAGTTCTCTTATCTTTATATTCTCACTCCCTTTCCCACTCTCTTGAAAAATTCCTCTCTAGCAAGAAATTGCTAGCTTTTCCGTAGGGTCAGTGGAGTGCTCCTGTTGGATCCCCGACTTCAAGGCCACCAGGAAAATCCACCTTTACTTATGCATGCATATACAGAAGCTACACCAATTGAGTAGAGGGACTTATATTCCTAGAGTGTTGGAAAGAAACCCATAAATCTGTCCCCTGAAAAATTTTCTCGCTAACATGTATATGCCATGTATGATAAGTTTCAGTCAATTATCACTCGTATGATGATTTTCATGGTCCTTGGGAAAAAGAAAGTAAAGAAAAAGCAATAAAACAATGGTAAGTTGTTGTAGATAGAGAGTTTCAGGCTTATTTGATCAAGGTGGCACAAGTTTGGTATTATAGAGGAATTTTCATGATGATTCAAGACAAGTTTCAAGTCAAAGTGAAGAAGAAATTGCAAGTTAAGATGATTTTGGTAAAACTGGTCTTTGAAAAGAAAAATCCACCTCGAATTGGCAACTTGAGATGCTCACTTGCTATCACACATTATATGTGGGACCTTGAGGATTTGGAGGTTGATTTTACATTGAGATAATACCAATTTTAAAAATAATGAGGAATTTTCATTGTCAAACTTTTATGAACAAATGTTAAGAAGATAACTTGGTTTAAAACCCTCCTAAAACCCTAATAGCTAAGTGAATTGGATGATTTACTTGGTATGATATCCAAATGACCTAGAAATGATAATGTGATGATTTGGGATTATAGATAATTCCTCTAGGATCATTTTGGTGCTGGTTTGGTGTTTTAGCTATTTTGGGAAGAGAGAGAAAAACCTAATTTTGTGGGTTTTTGTAGTTTCGAGTTGAGATGGAAGCATCAAGATGAAAACCAAATTGTTCTAGATTCCTTGTGAGGTGATATAAATATCCATGACATTTTTAGGCTTAGTCGGTGAGGAATATTCAAGATATGGGTCTTGAAAGTTGGTATACCATTTTTGGCCTTATGGGCTAAAAAAATAGTCTTGTGCTTGGAGGCGAGTTTGAGGAAACTAATTAATGGAGATGATTTTTTGATAATGTAAAGGTTATTGAAACATGCTATGATGTGTTTAAGCTCTTGGTTTGATGTGGTGAAGTGATTTTTAGTTGAAGACCTATTGTCCTCGAAAGCTCTAGTTGACTTGCTTAAGAAGGTGATTGAAACAAGTGTGTTGGGTGAGATTACTCTACCTAACATATAGTTCTCAGTGATTTTACATGTTGGTAAAAGTTTCCTTTGTATTTTATAGGTGGTGGTTGAGCTTGGAAGTTGTTTTGAAGGATTTTTCTTGTTTCTATCAAGACTGGTTCTTAAGTCCTTGGAGCATGAATGATCGGGTTTTAGATATTGGCTTGGTTGAAGACCTTCCACTATGAGTTAGAAAATGAAATTCATTTTTTGGAAACTAGAATTAGATACCTTTCCATTTATATTTTAATTGAGCCATGATGATTAGATTTGATATGTAACTTGGTCATTCTTTATAATTGAATTTCCAGGCATTGAAGATCTATAAGAGTTTGCTTTCTCCATGGAGTGTTTCATACTGGAGATGGATGTTTTGATGTTGAGGACCTATGTATGACTTGTGTGTAGATTCTGTGTCTTGAAAAATTTTCAAGATGCATTTAGAGATCATGATCCATTTGTTAGTGCTTGAGAAACTTGTTTTGAGCTTGTTTGTGCATCTTGGAGCTTGTTGGTGTTGTCTTAACCCATACTAACCTAAGTGGGTCATTTCAGATTGTTTTATATGATGTTATTGTTATGTTTTTGAGCTAGGGTTACCAAAATACTTGGTCATATCTGACCCGGGGTGTTTTAGAACTATGACTTCTATATAAGAAAGTGTTTTTAGTCATTTGTGACTAGTTGAGTTCATGGGGTTATGAGAGACCTATAGAGGAGTGAAGAGGAGTGTAGAGGGGTTAATACTAGAGATAATAAGATCCATAAATACCTAAAGAATATTTAAGACCATACGTGAAAGTAAAATTTATACATTCATCCTATGAAAAAAGAAGAATAGAGCAAGTTGAGAGAGAAAATTTTGACAAAGGTTTGATGTGTTTGTGAGTTGAACTTGGATCAAAAGCAGTTGTGGGATCAACATATTTTTAGTGGTCATTATTTTGCAAAATATCTTATGATGAGTCATATTCATTGGATTCATTTGTTATGAGTAATATCAACAAAGGTTTATGGGTTGGTGCTCCTTGTGGGGTTGGTGCTGTATGCACCGAAAATTGCATGGTGCTACATTGACAAAATGGTAAAAATATCGTATGATGATAATTTTTTTCCATAACAATGATGATGTCCAGATCCTTCCTTTTATCTTTCAGCATGTTTATCTTGCTTTAATCTCCTTTGTCACACAACCACAATGACGATTACACAATCTCTCGGTATGGTGGTTGCGTAACCACCGATCTACACAGAGTCACGAGTCTAGTGCGCATTAATACGAGACTCCAAACTACATTTTCAACGCGTGTTGCAATCTTCCAAGTGTCTTTCTCATACATTTCTTCATCATTTCTCATGATTCCAGGCCTGTTGGATACATGTTGAACTCTTCTTCTCTGCTCACTTTTTTTAGAATGTTGACTACCTCTTTTCTCGGATGATTTGGAATGTATTGATTGCCAAGTGTCTTTGGACTTATCCCCTTTCATTTATTTATAAAAACTAAGATTTTTATCGAAGCATTGGTTGAATATTTTTTATTTTGATTACACGGTTACTCTGCCTAAATCCTACCAAGAATTACACAAATAACTCGATAATTACTTTGTTGCTTCCGCTTGCATTTGTAACCATATAGCCTACAAACCAGGTTTGCTCTAGCATCTTCATAATTTCTTCTAAAATCAACCAGCACTTGTAGACACCAAATCATGCATTTTGGGTACATTTTTAGGTCATAATCACATAACACTATTCATATGATTCCTAAGGAGAAAACTAGTAATTGACATCTATCTTTGGCCTCTTTGCTTTATTTCTTGCTTTCTCTATGGTCTTGCACACCCCACTACCCAGTCTAACTTTCACTACTTTATCTTTCTTGGCTATGGACACCAAAGGTGCCCAACCAAGACATTAGTGCACAGAGCACCCTCATCCCCTCCGGGCGCCCGACCTATTTTTTATCTTACTCACCCCTTTTGGGCCTCTTTTATCTTTCAGAATCTTATTTTCTTATGGGTCAGCCTTTTAGATGTTAATTACAAAATTTTAAAAAGGGAATAATATAAATATAAAGCTATGTGACCATAATAAAGCACTAAGTAATAAGTATCTATTATCACCACCTAAGGTTAATCCAAAGGCATTCTAAAAGCATCAAAAAAACCATCTAGATATCATTCAAGGGAAAAAGGAATGCATTATTCTGCATACACCTCATAGGAGAGTAAGTTCATTTTGACATCCACACATCTATTTACATTGCTACATCTAGCTATTTCTTGCTATTTAGCACATCTTGCACAAGAGACACCTAGGTCATGATTATTCACACTCACACAAAGAACTACATGGAGTTTAAGATGTAGTGTCATGCTCGATCATAAGTTCACTTTGTTAGGTGAGCGTTGGGTTATAGATGAATTATGTGGACATCCAAAGTGACATATAAGTGATCAAAAGTGAAGGCTAGCGATACTTGTGTGACACAAAAAAATTCATTTTCTCGAGATTCTCGCATAGTCATAGGCACCTACTGAAGGTCTCTAGCACCTAGGTGCCCTTGATCTATTCTAGGCACCCTAGTCCTTACATTTCGACATTTCTGAAATTTTCTAGGCTCGATTACTGATGTATGCCCTATCGTTTCATTAATTTTCTAGCCTAGTACATCTTTAGGATTATTACAAAGTTAGCTAAGTATATTATTCCATCTCTTGCACTTAGGGTTTTAATTTCCATTTTCTTATTTCTTAGGTCAGAGCTATAATTTATTGATTACTATTTTGTTGTGACTCTCTGTAATTAGGGTTTTACATTTTTAAATACTTGTTAAATCATTTCGTGAACTCCGTCCTTCAAATAATCTCCTCTTCTTCTTTCATCATGGCCCAATCTTATGGCGAATTTATCAAGCCCACCTTCAAGAGCTCAATCATCATATTGTTTAACGTCCTAACGATCTAGACATGATTTTATTCACTTCTCATAAGGAGGCCACTAATCTGCTAAGCTTAATGTTCCCGTATCCATCCCCTCGCTTCTATGCCTTTCACTAATCCACCCCCTTCTTCCACTCTTCCACCTACTTATACTATTCCCATATCTATTCCTACTCCCACCAATCACTTCACTCCACCTCTTATTTCTCACACACAAAAATTATCTTCCAATGACACTCAACACATAGCCTCTCTCTATCAAGATCTCCAAGTTCAAATCCATGAACTATAATAATATAATTCTCGTGCATCTCCATCTCTTGATTCCAATTTGCTTCCTCATACTCCTTTCACACCTGCCATTTCCACTTACAAACTTCCACCAAACCTTGTCACTCCAAATATTCCCACATTCAATGGACATGATGACCCTCAAGAGTATCTCTGAGCATTTTGTGTGGCATGTATAGATTATGCGGATGATCACACTTTACTAGAAAAATATTTCCTAGAAGTCTCCAAGATTATGCAATACGTTGGTTCTACGATCTACCTATCCATTCGGTAATTTCATTTACGCATTTGGTTGATGATTTTCTCACACATTTTTCAATCAATATTGACTCTAAGATATCCTATGCTCAATTAGCACAAATTAAACAAGGATCTAACAAACATCTAGTGGATTATGTCTTGCGATATAAGAACAACTTATAAAATATGTCTAATGTACTTACAGACTCTGAATTTCAAGATCTATTCATCTGAAGTCTATTACCGCCTTTGCAAGAGAGTTTAATCTTTGAAACATATCCATCATTTGATCATTTATGTCATACTCTTAAGCTACACAAAATTAAGCTATTTTCTATAGGAAATCTTAAGTATCATGAGCAGGCTTCATCTTCTACTCACTTTCAAAGTAAATCCACTTTCAAGCCATCTACTAAACCTATGAAGATAAAACTAATGTTAATGTTGTCTCTAATCCTAAAAAATTCAATGGCAACCACCTAAGAGTACGTTTACTAAATTATGTTGTGCTCCGCATATTCTATTGTCGCAACTCGTAGAGAGAAATATTATTATGTTTATTCCATTTAATCTAGACCCATATCATCCTAAAGGCTGCAATTACAATTTAAATTTTAGATGTGACTATCATCAATACATTGGACATTCTACTGATCGATGTTTCAAACTCAAGCATCTTATTCAATATCTTATCGAAAATGATGCAATTGAGCTTCTAGAACCTTCGACATCTACACTAGTCAATGACAAAAAAAGATCAAAATTTTCAACGATCCATTTCCTAAGCATGACAAGAAAGCGACTAAATCTTCAGAAAATCATACATATTGTGCAGTTCCTCCTCCTTCATTGGGGGCTCTTGATTTTCTAGTTGCTCATGTTGATGTATCTTCACCGCTTCATTGCATTCCTAGATCACAACTATCATGCCACATTTTCTTCTAACACATTACATATTCATGCTTCTATTGAACTTCATGCTATCAATAATATAATTATTGATCCATTGATTCATATGTGTGTGTGCTCTATTTCACTTCTTGTTGCTATCGACTATCCGCTATCACATATTTCATATCCAATTCCTAAATCTTACGGTTATGTCAAGCTTCTAGTCACAGTTTGTCATCTTACCATGCTTGTGATTTTTCTTGTGGAGCCTTCAATCAAAGGGTGTGACATGATCATAGGTTTTTCTTGGCTCCATGTGACTCAAGCTATCATTTCGTGAATCACTTGTGTTTAAAATTCATTCACAAAAAAACAAGTCATTACTATCAACAGGTGTTCCGTCATGCACACCATGGCCATAACCTACTCTTGAGGTTACCATTTCACTCGCTAGAGCATGTAGGTCCCTACAACATCTTAAATCCAAAGTGTAATCGGCTGCTAGATCTCTTGTTCACACACTCCCTACTTGGTCTCATTGGTCTACTAGTCCATCCCATCAACCTAGCTCCATTAATCGATGGCTCCTTCACATAGACATACATCACCTCCTCGGTGTCCTTCATTAGGTGCACATCACCTCTGCGTTATCCTTCACATAGGTGCACATATAATTCTCGGTCTCCTTCAAATATGTGCTCATTATCACCTAGGCCTCATGCACATAGGCTTCCTTCACCACTAAATCATCGGTCTCATACATCAACAATCTCGTAGTATGGTCAAATGCCTTTATCTCCACAAGCATGAGGTGGAGGACCCTTTAAATTCACTTTCATCGAGATAACATACTCATAATCATAAAATTGGGGGAATTACACTTACTCTTCTACCCTTCTAGCATTATTAGGTGTCTTGCATTTTTTATTTTATGCTCTACACATCACATTTAGTCTCTTGTGCACATCCTACAAATCTTGATACACTAATATCATTATTACCCGATGAAACACTCTTGTGTTACTGGTTGACACTTGACTTTTGAGGTCATACTACATTCATGAACCTCACATCATAAACATGACATTAACAACTCATCTTTGTAGTTATCACACAACACATTTCCCGATGACGCACTCTAGTTCCACGGATCATACTTGATGCTGAGGGTCTCAATCTAAAATGAACTTTACCAAACTCACTCACTCTCTACGATATATGCTTGATTGATCTAGCTTTCTAGTGCATACTATCAAACCATTTATCGATGAAACACTCTCATTCTATGGTTCATTTGTTGACTATCTTTGAGGGGTATTTCATAAATGAATCTCCTCTCATATTCATACACAATCACTCAGGGAACACACCGATACTATCACACTCACTTTACATTGCATTCCATTCACACCCACACCATACTTTGCATATTGTTTTGCACATACTCTTGCTTTCTTATACTTGTTACATGTACACTTTGTATGTAATTATATTTATCATATACACATGCGTGTTCACTTGCCTTCTAGTTATGAATGTAGAATTTACACTGATCATTATGTGCAACATAGATGCTTGGCACTATACCTCTTACCAGTCCCACAATGGATCCTGAGGGGCATCTAATTTCATACACAACACATGTGCAATTTTTTCATTTTATACTATTTCCTATTCATACTAGCACACTTTATCTTAGATCATACATGCTTTGACATAATTTTTATCTTTATAACATACTAATGTTTTCTTCATGTTCAATAATTGCTTTGCAGAAACTATTGGCCACCATGGTTGTCTGACACTTTTCTTGCTACTATTTTCCATTATTTTCTATTATATGCCATTGTTTGCGGGATTTTCCCTTTGTCTTGTGTGCATACTGTATGCTTTTGGCTGCTTCGGCCTTGATTGTCTTGTGACATTGTGAGCGATGTCCCATGTTAGAAAGCCAATTTTTACGGTCTACATTGTCTTCTTGCTTTCTAGCTTACACTCTTTCTTATTTATGTGTATTTGTATTGTTTTCACTAACACATGTTTCTAGCCACTTTGTTTTCACGTTCCTTGGTTTCTACTAAGAAAATTCCCTCCCCTATAAGGCATAAATTTTAACACTATTTACGGTCCTCTCCTTTGGGTTGCATCTTCCTAGTGCCATCACATGAAACCTAAATGAGGTGGGGCATAGATTAGGTGAATTAACCACCCCATTCAACAATACACAATCATAGTTCATACCTACACATTACATGAAAAACATAGTCTTGAGTCACAAAACGACCCAAAATATGGTTTGGGTCCTCATCACACCAAAAATTCCAAAGCCTAAGTGCTCTTGACCCTTCCTAGGAGCCTATGAGCAGTGGTAGTTACATAGTTTTTCTTAGATCAACACATGTTACAACAATTTTCACCGAACAGCACAATCCTACATTAATCAACATGCATGCTACCTCCTTTTTTCAATTTACATTGGATCAAACATGAAAAATTAGGATCACACCATCTGTAGTGGTGTATAAATCATCGGGAAGTAGTTAGGGTTAGAGAATAACACTAGACCTTTCTCCCTAACACTTCTTACATTTGTGGTGTGAGATCACCCAAAAAAATCACACTTAGTGTGAGATAGCCCAAAAAACTTGTTCTTGGCGTGAGATCGCTAAAAAATCTTGTTCTTCTACAACATATTCAGGGATCCTTTCTATCCTTTTCACTCATCATGGATCAGGTGCACATGTTCCTTTTCTCATTTTTACATACTTTTACACACTTTTTACATATTTGGATTGAATTTTTCATATACACATATTTGAATACTCTTTTACTCTTCTCTCTTACAGGTCCATCCATATGGGAAGAAAAAATCATGTCATCAAAAAAATCAAGTGACAATGAAAACAGATACAATGTGATATATCACATACACTTTCACCCCTAGGGTCACTTCCTCTTCTTTATCTTCCATGCTTCATATTTTATCACTCAACATTTTTTCTTATCTCCTCGGCACACTTTTGCCATCAATCTACATGGTTATCAGGTACACATCTTCTATCTACTTTATGTTATCGAGTATTCACTCAACAACATAAAGTGGGGGAAATGTAGACACTAAATCACACACTTGGGTACATTTCTATGTCCTAATCACATACCACTATTCATATGATTCCTAAGCAAGAAAAATAGTAATTGACATTTATCTTTGGCCTCTTTTCTTTCTTTCTTTCTTTCTCTGTGGTCTTATACACCCCATTGCCTAGTCTAACTTTCACTTCTTTATCTTGCTTGCTGCACTTTGGACACCAACACCCAAACACCCTCATTCCCTCTGGGCTCCCCCAACCTCTTTGTATATTACTCACCCCTTTTGGGCCTCTTTTATCTTTTGGGCATCTTGTTTTCTTATGGGTCAACCTTTTAGATGTTAATTATGAAATTCAAATAAGGGAATCATATAAATAAAAAGCTATGACCATAATAAAGGACCAAACACTAAGCATCTATTATCACCACCTAAGGTTGCATCTAAAGGAATTCTAAGAGCATCAAAGCATCCATCTAGATATCATTCAAGGGATAAGGGACTACATTTTTATGCATACACTTCATAGGAGGGGAAGTTCATTTTGACATCCACACATCTATTTACATTGTTACATCTAACTATTGCTCGTTATTTATTACATATTACACAAGAGCCACCTAGGGCATGATTCTTCACACACACACACACACAAATATATGGAGTTTGAGATGTAGTACAATGATTGGTCATAAGTTCACTCTGTCAAGTGAATGCCGGGGTTATAGGAAAATTTTGTGGACATCCAACGATATACAAGTGATCAAAATTAAAGGCTAGTGACACTCATGTGACACGGTGAAAATTATTTTCTAAGGTTTCGCATAGTCACATGCGCATACAAAATATATTTGGTACCTAGGTGCCCATAATGTAGTCCAGTGCCTTATTTTTGACATTTCGATAGTTCTATGATTTTATGGGCGCGGTTGCGATAATATGCCCTCCTTTTTCATCAGTTTTCTAACTTAATACATGTTCAAGATTATTTCGAATTAGATAAGTATCTTATTCCATGTCTTGCACTTATGGATTTTAATTTCTATTATTTCTTAGGTCGATCTGTACTTTATTTATTACCATTTTATTATGACGTTGCAATTAGAGTTTTACAAATTTCAAATATTTGTTAAATCAACACTGCTCCTAGATCACTTAGACTCATCTCTATAAAGGAAACCGAGGAGACTAAAGAAATCATCACCACACTTGGATATTTTCACAATTCTACATATCTAGGTTGGGGGTGCATTTTAATTGTTTTAAAGATTTTATTTTTGGAATACTTTGTTGCTTAGATACATTTATCTTAAGGAATAGAATTTATACATCTTAATAATATTTCCATTGATATATTTTTCTCGATTCATCCTCGTGGATTTTCCCGGAAAGAATTTGGAGGAAGGTTCAATACTAGAATCTCTTCACTTCTTTGTTTTAGAATACATGTACATTTATATTTCGTCACTTCCATATTTGTATATATACGAGAAATATTCCATTTACCACTTCTTCCTTGCTATCCTGTGGATATGCAATGTAATTTTTGAGGAAGCTTTTGTTTCTATGTTCATTATTTAAATTTTTGTTATCAGGTTTGTTTGTGCATTTTATTTATTTTTCTAGGGAAGTATCAAGGGAAGAAGAAATTTCTTCTGAGAAGCCTTATTTCTTCCCGTGATTTTGAGGTGAAGCAATTAGAAGAAATAGGAATCCATAATTACAAATTGGAAAATACCTTTGTTTAAATTAGATTAAGCTTCACATCCTACAATAGAGGAATAACCACATCTGGTTATTCCCTATTTATTTTGTTTTAGCTTAGAAGTAGGATTTATTTAATTACAATCAATTTCCCTTGTCTGTAGATTTCTTTTTATTTTATTTCCAGTAAACAAAAAAACCCAAAAAATAGATTATAAGTTAATTAGAATTATTTTATTTATTTGAATTTAAAAGCTTCTCTGAAAATACAAGAAAAACAATTAGATAGTTTATTTGTGTTTATTTAATTAAATATTTACAATTAGATTTAGTTGAATTAAAAGGGGAATTTAATCAACTTTTATTTAATTCATATTTTCTTGCATTATTTATTTAAAGGTAGGAACATAGACTAATTAGATTTAGAATGAAAAAAAAATCCTCATTACCATAATGGCCTAGGATAACCGACCTTAGCTTCAATCCCTTTGGGTTCTTACATGTTTGTTTATCTCCATAGTTATTTAATTTATACCCACATGACCATTCAGGATCCATGAAAACCAAGAGTTAGAGTTCGCAATCCAACTGTCCCACAACCAAACATTGATACACGCTTGATAAACATTGACTAAGGCTTACCTCAACTTATCTTCAAGACTAACTTGATCCCACCTGATATTATTCACCATCTTATTGCTTTGAATGATGAGGTAGATATTTTCAAATATTTCTAGGTGAACCAACTAGGTAGAGATTATATTTCACAAATCCCGATTTTCCGCTTATTCCATCTTTCGTCCTTTCTTCATGACCCTCTTTAGAGAAGAATTCATAGAAAACGAAGGAAATTTTTCCCATGTTCCACAACCGAGTAGATTATTGTTTGGTTCTATCGATATTGACCATGATTTGTGTACGATGAGCATCCTTGATCATAAGCATCACCCCCGAACAAGTAAGACATGCATTCATTGCCCTCAATGAAAAAATTCCCATTTTTCTAGTTGAGAACATTAGGTTGCCTTGATTTCTTGTTGTCATTCCCATCTATTCCACCTACATCCTATTTACCCATCATACTAGCTTCCCATCTATCACATTCTATATGTACCAACATAACCTCGGGAGGTCGTGTGCATTTGAAATCATGTGTTGATTTTCATTCATACAAAATTGGTGAACCCAACATGAATGACTAGTTATGTTTTGTATCCTCTTTCTTTCTTTTCTTTCATCCACCCTTCCCATCTCCCATTATTCTCGTGTGTTTATACACCCCCAAATATGTTGGTTCAGAATATGACATACCCACTTGGGTATTAAATCCTATTACAACTAAGTGGGTATGCAATCACCTTCATTATCAGGGTGGGATGATAATTAATCAAAAATTTTCTATCTCCTCACATGCCCCCTTCTCAAGGGTTTAACACCAAATCAACATTTAGGATTGAGGAGATAAACCAACCTAATTACAATGCACAACTAGAGTTCTCGCACAACCCGAGTTATCCAACTCCAATAACATGATGTTCATAAAATAAAATTGTTTTTTTCCACGTGTCTTGTCCAGGACATCGATCAACATGCAATATGATTCCTTCTCTTCTTATTTACCACAAAATGATGAGGTTCTAGTATGACTCAACTAAATCGGCAACCATCTTAATGTTATAGAAGAATCCTTAGATAAGATGCAAGGATATACATATACTCTTCTTCAGAACAATGCTGCCACCCCTCCTCCCAAAATAGAAAACACACCTAAAGAGGGGTGGTCTACAAAAGAACAATTTATATTAGGGTATCATGTAGATTTTTAATGCAACAATGCCCAACATACACCTAAAAAAACTCACAACCTTCAACTTGTAAACTATGGAAAAATAGTAAATGAAAGAAAACTAAACACAACAAACCTTCCTGTAATCCTCCAAAGCAAACCTCAAGTAGGTTTTAAAAAATTCATTTATGTAACATTATGAATGGATGTGGGTACTCTTGAATGGTCTCCAAAATGGGGATGAATATTTCTACTAGAAGTTGGCTTAAAAGTTTATGTATGTAAATTGGTAGAGTATACTTATGAAACAATTTAGGTGTATTTGGGATAAGACAATCCTGCATTTTATAGAGGAAAAGTGGTTGGAAGTTGGTTGAAGATGGGTGAATGCATGTGCTAAAAATAGCATTTGAGGAGATTGCAGCAGTTCTGGGAAATTTAGGGGTAGTAATGGAATTAATTGTAGAAGTTACATCCAAAAGGTGGTTTTACGTCCAATTCAATTGCCTCCACTTTTCTAGGATTCTAGAAGTGTAGTTGACTAGGATGAGGATGTGGAGTCCAAGTGGAGTTGATTGAGATGAGGATGTGGAGTCCAAGTGGTTGTTGTAATGTGCACACTTAATTAATTAATCATTTAATTAATAAATTATAATTAACTTAGCACAATGGGTACTAGGGATTAATTTAATTAATCCAAAGGGTGCAATGTGTATGATTTAATCGATTTAATCAATTAATCACAAATGGGTGAATAAAAATATGTACTAGGATAAGATGGAAACATGTGAGTGATTTTAGGGTGTCTATATTTCCCCCTCTTTAAAGTGCTATTGCGAAGTAATAATGCTTTAAATATAGTAGACATATGTAGAGTTGTAAGCTATGAAGCATTAGGATTCCCCAATAAGTAGAAAACAATGAAGAGTTAGGAGGCCCCAATGAATAGAATGGTAGAGCAATACCCCTCAAGTAGGTGGATGATGTAACAAGGTGGTAGATGAATGCTTGATAGGAAGAAGACAAGGGATTGAAAAAGGATGGGAAGGATTGTGCTCATAGCATGAGTGTCATTTGGAAGATAAATTTAGAGCAACCTTATTTTTGCTATTGCACAATAGAGTTATCACCATGATTATGAAAGAATCAAGATGGTTAACCTAGATGCACGTAAACAAACACATAAATCAAAGAAAAGAGAAAAAGGAAAAAAACTAATATACAAAGTAGGTGTAAATATCAGGGTTATAAAGAAACCAAGATGTAATCACACTACTTGTAAGTGGTCCAAAAAAGTAAACATCAACTACGCAACAAAAAATTGAAAAAGAAGGCAATTAGCTATGCCCCTAATGCATGACACAATGATGATTAAGTAGATACAAATTCTCCCAAGTGGGAATAGGATCATACTAGAAGAGTGGAGTTAAAGTGAATCCTTATGACACTCTTGTTGAATCTGTTGTGCAAATGATAAAAGTTGAAATTTCCTAGGTGAAGTTATATCGCAAAGGAAAAAAAATTGTGTGACTTTCCCCAAGAAGAGTTAGCATATCATGCAAAGGGAAGAAAGTAATAGCTGTAAGATCGAATGATTATTATGGTAATAGATAAAAATACGACTTTACCAAGATTGTATTGAAATGTTGAAAGATTCACTTCAAGGGTTTTCCAATTGTAGGATTTATGTGATAAGTGAATGTTTGTTCAAAAATTTGTAATTTTTTTATTTTGAAATATTTATTTTTGGATTTTGCGAGTTTTGAAAGGTTTGAAATACAAATGAAAAAAACATGAATACATAGTAAAAGGAAAACATTCCATGGCTTAAATAAACTAGGAGGAAAACACAACACATGCAAGCAACAAGAAAACACAAAACAAGTATTACAAACAACCCAATATGAATAGGAAGGAACCACACCAAAGTTATATGTGAACTAGGATACAAATAAATTTCCTGCAGTTGGTCTAAAACAAAGGTAACCAAAGTACTACAAAATAAAAAATTGAAATAAGCAAAATCATCATTACAATTTAAAAACTGCAACAGTACAACACAACGTGTAAAAATGATATCTAATGACACTCCAAATGTGTTCCACATTGAATAAATGAACATATTTGAATCCCCCCAAGTGATATATTAAAACACAAGAGGATTGGTTTATGTTGAAGAGCAGAGTAATACTTAGGTAATACAAAAGATACTCTTGTTGGATACCATTGAAGTTTGATCTGTGATTGGATTAAAATGTAAAATCGTACTTTGCCTCAAATAAAGTTATATTTTGAAAGGGTAAATGATTGCCTCAAGAATAGATATACACCATAGGTAATAAAAATGAGTATGATGCGGAGCGATCACGAGGAACGCCGTAAAATGACAAAAATGTTGAATTGTGTTATCCATTGCTTTGAAGTTAGTTAAACATTATTTGAATGTTTTGATTGTGATAGTTTTAAAATTTTTTGGAGTTTTGAACAATTTTATATTATTTTTGTATTTTGTGAAGCATATTTGAATATGTGTGGTATTTTAAAACTGGGTAAAAGGGTGCATCACTTGAAATCAAATGCAAATAATTAGAGGAATTCCATTCCATTGGTAGAAATGTAGATGATAATATGATAGGGGTTTCTCACTCTGCTCATGACTCCATGCAACTAGGAAGATGAGAGGGCTCATCACTGAGAGCCAAAAAGGATGTGAAAACAAGGTGAATAGTGATATGAAAGTGAAGATAATGGATACGATGACACAAGGTGTAACAATGATCCATATGAGAAAAATGTAAATCATCTTATGTATAGTTTATCTTACTCGATTCCAAGATGATTCCATTTTATAGGTTTTGACAAAATTTAGATTGTTGATGGCCGATTGATTAGCAAGATCCAATTGAAGGAATTGTTGTCTCTTTTAACATGAACAACTAAATTACTTTTGGGGTTTTTGATTAAGCACTTTGATTAAGATTTCATAAAGGATTTATTTGTTGATTATTTTTGTGAAGGACCCCTACATGTTACCCCATACCACTAGTAAGAGGCAAGGGCTCAACACTAAAGACAAAATGTAGGCAAGTAAGGGATTTCTCCATTCCTAGTCTCATACTACCAGTAATAAGTATGGGCTTATCACCGAAGATTGTGAAGGATGAAAGGTGTAATTATTTTATAAGTTTTTTTATATTTTTATATTGATTTAATTTTCCTTGTATATTGATAGTGTGCTTTTTGGGAAGGAACACTATGCCCCTAAGTCTCACCTTTTGCGGCTAGTAAGCCACAGGGTTCAACATCGTAGATTGAGATAGACAATAAAAAGGACCGGGTAAAGAAGTTTAGTGCTTTACGTAGACACCTATAATTATGCCTAAGAAATTTAAATACTTAAATTATGCTAATTATCCCCTTTCTCACAAATTGATGACATATCATCAAAAGCACTCATATTCCCTCTTGTTGTCGTTAATTAATTACAATACGCTAATTGATTAAGTCACCTATCTAGCTAACTATCTAATTAATGACCTTCCGTTAATTATTTACCTCTTCTATCTAGATTAATTAATTATTATTAATTAATTAGTTTTCCCCTTCATTTAACTAGTAAATCAATATTTAATTGATTTAATCCCTTTCTAATGGCCTAAATCGTACTAATATTCCTCTAATTGGCTTCTATAAGCTTACACCTACCTATTAGTTAATCACCTTTGATTAATTAAAGCACCCCCAACTCCCATGACTTGCTAAACATGTATTAAACCCTTCTAAAGTAAGGTTACCTTTAATAAAGCAACCTTATCCATTCCTAATCATGTTTTACCTTTATCCCACATTCATGAAGATGTGTTGAATCCTTTATCCTTTGGGCTATATAAAGAGCCCTTCATCTACCTTTTACTTACACCTAAACTCCTTAAGAGAGAAAATGCAAAGCATATAGCAAAGAGACTAAGAGCTTGCACTTTGTCCTCTTGAGAGTTCATCATCTTGAAGAGTTAAGCCTCTTTCTTAAAGTGTTTAGGTCATATGGGAGGTGTAAAAAGGGTCTTGTAGCTGACTTTGACTAGCCCTCATTCCTAGGTTCTTGGAACATTAAGGACAACTATTTTTGATAGCCATGGAACCTACCTATGTTCCTTCTTTTATATGTTGTTAGCGAATAGAGGATATTTAGGTTCTTAACATAGTTAATTTCATAGTTTTGTATTGATAAATATTAGCATCTAACCCTTGATTAATTATTATTATGATGGTGTTTATAATGTTCTTTAATTCTTGCTAATTAAGACTATTTAGGTGTTAGTCTTTGTTTACATTAGCATTAGTTTAAAAACAACACTTGCACACATTTGGCACGCCCGGTGGGACCCTTAGTCCCATGGCATTTTAGTTTAAATTTCATTGTTTTGGCTAACTTTTGATATGCACATGTAGTAATTAATGTCCATTTTTTTGAAAATTTGCTCATTTGATATGTGTAACTTCATGTTCATAGCCATAATTTTAATGGGTAATTGCCATTTTAAAACTAACTTGTCAAAATTTAGAGATATTGTGAAGTTTTCTTTGTTTTTTCCATACTCTAGTTACAGTGTGTGCAGCGCAGCACAATTTTCGAGCACATGCACGGTTTTCAAGGCACACACGTCTCTCTGGTGGTGCGGCGCGTCTTTGTTAAATATGTCATTATGTCTCACGACCCACAGGCGCATGCACACTAACCTTGGCGCACCCACCCTAACTAGTGCGTAGGCCCACTAACATGGGCACACACGTCGTTTCATCTTGTACCTTCATTGCATTTTGAAACACAGCCGATTGGAACACATGCTCTAACCAGGGCACACATGTGGTTTTAGTGGCGCAGGTATATTTTTATGGTAATATGGTTATTCTGTATTTTTCTATCTTTTTCTTAGAGTAGCGCATATGTTGTTTTCATGGTGCACATACCTCTTGGGTGGCACAGGAATTTAATTGATCTAAAAATTTCACAGAGTGGTGCAGGCACTATTTTAGAGGCACACACATCTCTCGGGTGGTGCAGGCACACTATGAGCTGAAAAGTACCTTTGGTGGTGCATACGCCCTAACCCGTGTGCAGGCACTAAAAAGGGGCGCAAGCGTCCCTTTGCATTTTTTGAACTTAAAGCAATGATGTGCTAACATTCTTGTAGGTTTATCTAATCATATATTTGTCTTTGTAGGCTATTTTTACATGTTTGTATTTGATTAGGTAATATTTTGCATTGTTTGCTTATAGGATTAAGATCATGTATGCTCTTCCTCGTGTCTCTCGGGGTGATCTTGGGAATCAGAAATGATTCTTGAGTCCTTTTGATGTTTTGAGATTGTTAGGGGTATTTGATTTGGAATTGGTTAACTTGGCATTGTTAAATTAAAGTTTTGTTCCATTTGGTTATCTTTTGGGATTTTGAAGACATCGCATATGCTCTTCTCTTGTGTCCTTGGACGATCTGAAGAATCGAAATGATGCCTCCTATTTTGATGGAAAACTATTAATATTTTTCATACAGGACCAAAATTCTTGTCAAAGAATGAAGGAATCAAAAAAAAGTTGTTATATAGGTTGCCAAACAAATTGCTGTTCAAGCAAATCACATCCAATTAAAAAAGATAAAAAGAAAAACATATTCAAAACATTGTATTGCAGGTTTTGGAAAAGGGTACGTCCCTCTCCGCTCAATGGAACATAACCCCTTTGGCATAACACCTTAAGCTACAACAATGGGGGTGGTTCGGGAACGCCAAATTAGTCCATGCAAGAGGGAACCTTGTGGATAAAGCGGGAAGTGCTCCGCACTACCTATCGACTAGTAAATTCTTTGTGAGATAGAGTTATATGTTATCCCTATGCAACCCTTTTAATTACACATTTGGACACATTTATTGCCCATTGTTCTTGAAGGGGGCAAAGTCGAGATACTCCCAAACTAGTCATTGCAACTTTTTGGGCAAATCGTCCCGCTCGTGGATAATCTTTGTAGCACCTAGGATGAGAGAACCACCTAGGAAGATATAATTTGGCCAGGATCCCACTTTGACCATTCTAAAATAGTGTTGAGTTGTGAACCATATTTTCATTGAGAAACATGTGACGCGTTACTTTCACCTAGTTTTTACTTGCCTTAGGGTGAGGCGAAACTCTGTCGAAGTGAGGCCAACATTTTTCATCCTTTTTTGATTTACTTCCTTCACATTATTTTGACACTTTGTTGATAAGAAGAAGGGTGACTACCTTTGTGTTACCAATCAAATGTTTCTCTCACTTTTATGTCCATTTACACCCATCCATGTTTGCGGCTGGGTTAGTTAAACGTCTAAAGTGTGCGGAGGTGTTTTCATGTCATTGGTAGCCATCGTGATCTTAATACCCATGTCAAGATTGTCATTGCGGTTAGGCGTGGATCATCACCACGAGATTCCTTAGAAGAGTTAGCTTGTTTGTATTGTATCACTACAATTTTGATATTTACGCCTTGTTTCTTATAAACTCGACATAAATATCTATAGTAAGGTTACTGCTACAAACATTTTTAACTATTCCTAGCCATACTTTGAGCTTTTTGGTTCGATTCTATTATTATCTTGATTTCAAATAGTGCTAGGTGTTACCATTTGTGTGTGTTATATCAATAACACATTGATATCATTACTTCAATTTCTCATGAAGTGGGTTAACATATCTTGGTGATATTGTTGTGTCATTCGTGAATTGATTGGAACTTTTTTAGATATAGGTCTTAATCGGTTTGAGCTTTCTCGTCGTATATCTTGATTGGGAGAACACATTGAATTCTTGTATTTACTTACGTTTTGTTCATCCCCTTGGACTTGGCATAAGTGAAGACATCTTGTTAATCATATTGCAACGTGAACTACTTTTTGAAATGTAGTCTAGGAGGTACTTCATTTAAACGGGTTTCAATACCAAATGCTTGTATCATTGGTGATTTTATCACTCTATCACATTGGTATTCTCATTGTTGATTTATTCATACTCTTAAAAATACATCTTGCATTTCACTTAGGGGGTAGTCATTAAGCTTTGGACACATTTACAACTTACCCTAGTGAAACTATCACAAAAACATGGCTCCCAAAACACGTCTAGGGTTAAAGAAATAGACATATGAGGAACAACAAGTGTAAGCTTGGGAAACCTCTAATAGACAAGGGTCAAACCCCTTCATTGGACATGACTTAGGACCACTATTTTCTACAGAAAAGGAAACAGAAGAAATGGTCAACCATAGTGGAAATGAATTAGAATCACCACGTGCAGACTTTGATTTTGACCCTACTCTACTAGACGAGTTTCTTCTCAGGAACAAAGATAGAGTGTTGGCATGGGTCATCAAATTAGGGGCCAAATTACCCATCGAGAATGAACCAATACTACCTACAAATGACACTACTGAGGAAGAACGCCCCCTTATCAATATGGAAGATATTTTAACAGCAAGAGACATGCTTCCACTTCTTATGTAGAAAATGATAAAGTGGTAGGGCATAAAATACCCCTCATCAAAGTGCCATGAAGAAACAAGATAGAACATGAGACAGGGAAGAACCTCCATAGTAAGAGGAGGAACCTTTAGAAGAAGAGGCTATAAACCAAGCCACAATCCAACAAAAATAGTAACCTAAGCTAGAAACTAGCTTTGCTTGCTTCCCATGTACAAAAAGATGCAAACAAGAACATTCAAAATTTGAATCCTAAGGTTAAGATCAACAAAATCCATCGGGAAAAACAAGGAGAAGAAGACATAGGGTATCATCGCGTTTACATCCCCGCTTCTCCCACTAAAGAATATTTTCTCACATAGGAGGTGCAATCTATGAAAGTGACGCTTGCTAGATTACAAGAGAGAAATATAGGGAGCATCAAGAAATATCAATACGAAGAATTATGCCCCTATCCTTTTGACAAGACAATTACCCTTCACCCTTTCCTAAGAAATTTGATATGCAAAAGATCAAAAATACAAAAGAAAGGGAGAACCAAGGGATCATGTTAAGGATTTCTACATAGCATGTCAAGAGGTGTCTTATAGTGATAATTACCTCATCAAAATTTTCCCAAGAGTCTCGGAGGTCAAGCATTGGAATGGTTTACGCGCTTACCATGAAGATCAATTTTCACCTAGCTAGGTTGGTAGAAAGATTCGTGCATCACTTCTCGTATAACATAGAGTGACATCACCATAACAGACTTGTTTGGAGTGAAGCAACTCCCAAATGAGACCTTCGCCAACTTCCTCCAATGATGGAGAGGGATAGCTAGTCACTTCCCTTACGCTTTCCACGAAAAGTAGTAGTCGATTTTTGTTCCCAATCTCAACCCGGATATAGCTTTCCACCTCCAAATGCATAGTGTTCATGATTTTGAGGAGGTTATCAAGAAAGGGATTCAGATAGAAAAGGCTCTCATTGCCAAATGCACCCTCTCAAACCCAATCTAAAGACAACCAAAGTGTCGAACTCATGGAAAATCTGAAAATCTTCAAAAAAAAAAAAACGTGGTAGGAGACGGAATCACGATTCCAAACACGTTCGGATGGTCCAAACTAGTCAACCTTTTAAACTGACCAAGGGCCTAATTCAACCACCACCAAAGTGAAGAACATTCACCTCTCTCAATGAACCGTTAGTCATACTAAAATAGTTGGATGTGGCCCACATGATGACCTATCCTACTACGCAACCGTTTGATGACAATGCTCCTAAACCTTCATGGTATAAGGAGCATGAATATTGTGAAATGCATCGCATTAAAGGACATAAGACAAAAAATGTCTGCGGCTTCGCCATTATATTCAGGACCTCATTGACAACGGGGAGATAGAGGTGGATAACCCTGGAAAAACACAAACACCTAACGAGAAAATGGGGATTTATAAGGAACCCTTCCCCAAGCATGATAAGTTGGAAAAGACAAAGCCGGATTGGGGAGAGTCATCCCAAACCTATAAAGATGCAAATTACTTGTATACCAAAAGAGATAACAATAATTATGATTCACTTATTGGATGTATTCGCTCTCCTACTGACCGTGTCAACACCATCCAGATGAAGAGAAAGGACTGCGCTGCGGTAACAAGGCATGCCCACCTTGTGATTTTGGAACCCTCTTCGTTGACCCCAAACCACTAAATATAACCTTTTAGAACAACTTGAGAAGACATCTGCTAAGATTTTTGTATTAGATCTTCTCAAGATATCCAATGTGCATAAGGACATTACTATATCAAAATCTTCGGGGTGGGGTGCCTTTAGAAGTTGATCCTGCACACCTTCAAGCTGTGGTGGCAAATATTACACCAAGTGAGCATCTTACTTTCAACCATAGGGAGATCCCTACAGAGAATATGGCACATAACCTTCATTTATACATTGAGGTAGTTGTCACCGCATAGGAAAATCAAATGGGTGCTTGTGGATAATGGATCGGGATTGAACATCTGCATGCTTAAATTGGTCAAATAATTAGGACATATGGAGGAAGATCTTGAGTCCCATATTATCACTATCACCGCATACGACAACGTGGAAAGAGAGTCAGTAGGCACCATTACACTGCCCATGGAGGTGGGCCCCACTTGTCATCAGACAAAGTTTCACGTCCTAGATTTGGAACTTCCATATAATATGCTTCTAGGCCGACCATGGATTCATGCCATGCAGGCCGTGCCATCAATGTTTCATCAATGCATCAAGTTGAAGCATGAGGGACATACGATTACAATACCAGGAGATTCAGAGCCCTTTGCTCATTGTAGAGCTCTCAATAGCTTTGCATGAAAGGGTACATATGCATGTCCCTCCGTAGATATAGCTGTCCCTCTCCGATGTCTGGCCATGGAATCCCGTGTGGATTCGATTCTCTTAGTTCTTGTGCTCATGGGGTGTCTACTTCAACATCTCCATTTGATTCATGGGAGATGAAAATCCTAGAATATGGCTATGGGGAGTATAATGTACAACAAGCACTCTTGGTTTCTGACATCTCATTGTCACCCAAGACTAGAGGTCGACCCAACTACCACTTCAGGAGACCTAGAGAGGAACACACTATTGGGTCGTTCCTACCTAGAGGCTTGTTAGAGGAAAAATTACTTGATCCACCTACTGACTTGGGTCTCTGAGGACACTCACCATCTCATTATCGAACCCCGAAATATGAAAAATCTAGCGAGAATGATGTACTCCATGGGCTCTCTGAAGGCCTAGGATGTGGGAGGAATGAACAAGGACAAAGAGAACTAGTCCCTCTTCCACATTTCAAAACAAAAATATATGGCATTGGGATTGGTCCTTATGGAGCACACCCCAATGATCAAGATGTGACTTGTTTTGAGTGTGAGGATAGCTTCGATTATCTAGACATTGATACGATTCCCATTATAGCCAATATGAGGATCTGGCCTCCACAAACCTTTTCATGAATAACGCTGTCCTGACCATAACCCCCATTGAACCAATTCTTTACCTTGTATACCCTTCCCTTGTTGAATGGGATCAACAACGTCATGTGCCACTAGATTTATTTGAGAACGCATGAGGGCTATTGCGAGTTCATGGGCATAAGGGATACACTCCCCATTGGAGATCATAAGAAAGGTTTCTTTATCAACTTAGACACCTACGCCTACTTCGGAGAGTAGGCTGAACTTCATGGTCAGCAAAATCTAAAGAAAAGTGAGGGAAAATTTCTAAAGAAAAGCCTTGGAAAAAATCGAAGTCCAAGTCACATGCAGTGAACACATCTTTGAGGCATTAGCTGATAAACAAATAAGAAAATCAAAGGAAAAACAAAGTGACCACGCCAAGGATGAAAATATCGTAGAGACATCCTTGGATGAAGATCTCAACCTAGCTCCTGATCCTACGCATATGGAGGATTTATCAAAATTGTTAGTTGAAGAAACCATTGATGTCAACATTGGTACCGAAGAAGATCCCAAGATAGTAAAATTGGGGCATCACTCTCAGCTAGAGAACAAAATACGTTCACTATGTTGTTGTGAGAGTTCATTGATGTGTTTGCATGGTCTTACAAAGACATGCCCTTTAGATCCAAATTTGGTCATGCACAACCTAGTTGTGCACATAGATGCCAAGCCTATAAAAAAAGCTCCAAAAGATGCATCCAAGAGTGGCCTTGTTGGTTAAGGAAGAGTTGGAAAGATTGCTTGCAGTGGGATTCATCAGACCAATTGATTATTCTGAATGGATATCAAACATTGTTCCTGTCTAGAAGAAACCTATCGGTATCCAATCTGCATGGATTTTAGGGACATCAATAAGGCTTGCCCTAAAGATGATTTTCCACTGCCCAACATTGATATGATTGTTGACTCAACAACAAGGTATGAAATGCTATCACTCATGGATGGATTTTCGGGTTATAATCAAATTAAGATTACTAAGGAGGACCAACAAAAAACAGCTTTCACAACTCCTTGGGGCACCTTCTACTATCAGGTGAAGCCATTTGGCCTTAAGAATGTGGGAACAACTTATCAGTAACCCATGACAATAATCTTTCATGATATGATTTGTGACATCATGGAAGACTACGTAGATGACATCCTAGGAAAGTCCAAAACAAGAGAGGATCATCCTATCATTTTGTGGCGTATCTTTGAATGCCTGCGTGAATATAAAGTCAGGCTAAATCCAAAGAAGTGTGTCTTTGGTGTGCTATCCGGGAAACTATTGGGCTTCATTGTGTCAAGATGAGGTATTGAGGTAGACCCTGCTAAAGTGTTTTCCATCACTGAAATGCCTCCACCTGAGAATATCAAGCAACTGTGTAGCTTGCAGGGGAAAATTCAAGCCATTCACCACTTTATATCCCAGCTTGTAGATAAATGTCACTCATTCACTCATTTTCTTAAAAAGGACGTCACTTTCATCTGGGGACCCGAGCAACAACAAGCCTTTTCTTTGCTTAAATAGTACCTGGCTAATCCACCTGTCCTCATGCCTCCCACTCAGGAGAACCACTTTTGCTCTATATTTCTACTACACAATATGCTATTGGTGCGTTGCTCACCCAATACGACCTTAGCCATAAAGAGAAAGTGGTGTACTATCTGAGTTACACCCTCATTTCCTATGAACTTAATTATCCTTAGATTGAAAAGGCTTGCTTGGCCGTTGTTTTTACCTTTCAAAAAATTCACCATTACCTGCTAAATACTAAGACCGAGCTCATATCCAAGGTCGAACCACTCAAGTATTTGTTGTCCAAACCTGCCCTCATAGGTAGAATGGCTAATTGGATCATTCTACTCAGTGAGTTTGATATAGAATTTTCCATCAAAAATCAGTTAAAGGACAAGTACTTACGGACCAACTAGCGGAAGTGCCCTTGCAAAGCATGGAAACTTTGAGTCTGGATTTGCCAGATGCCTCCTTGCTCTACATTGAAGAATCTACCATATGGAAGATACATTTTGATGGATCATTTATGTTTCATGGTTCCGGTGCAAGAGTGGTCCTTATTACTCCTTCGGGTGATCCTATACCATAGGCTTTCCGCTGGCCTTCCCTTACATGAACAACATTGCAGAATATGAAGCACTTATTGCAAGGATGAAGCTAGCCATCAAGTGGAATATTCATCATGTTAAGGTTGTAGGTGATTCACAGTTAATCATTAAATAGGTAAATGATGAATATAAGGTTAAGGATGACAAGATCATACCTTACAAAAAGTTAGTGGAAACTCTAAAGGAGTATTTTGTGTTCATCACCTTTGAGCAGATCCCAAGAGCGCAGAACAGATCGGTGGATGCCATGGAAACGATGGGATCTATGCTTCATATTCCACCAGGGAACAATGATATGCCATTCTTCATAGAAAATCTATGCTAGCCGCGTATGACATGCCAAAATATTTCCTGGCTTGTGAGGTTGTTGGTCCCCATTCCCCATGGTACAAACCCATCTTCACCTATCTTAAGGACAACACATTCCCTCGATATCTCCCATTCTAAAAATCAGATCCTAATTTGCCAGATAGCCCATTACACCCTTTTAGGAGGTACACTTTATCGTCGTGGCTACGATGGGAATCTATTACGTTGTCTAGATGTGACGGAGTCAATCTAGGCAATCAAAGAAGTGCACGAAGGGGTATGTGGAGCACATACAAATGGAATGGTCTTGGCTAAGAAACTATTGAGAGTAGGTTACTATTGGCCTACCATGGAAACTGATTGTTGCAATTATGTTAGAAAATGTGTGCTTTGCCAAAAGTATGGAAATTTCATCCATGCTCTGTCATGTAACCATTACAACCAATCACTACCCCATGGCCATTCTCCAAGTGGGGACTCGATTTAATAGGGAAACTTACTCCTACCTCATCTGATGGTCATACACATATCATCACAGCCACAAAATATTTTACAAAATGGGTGGAGGCCATCCCTTTAACCTATGTCACAGGAGCACAAATTTCTAAATTCATCATGAATCACATTATTTGCCAATATGGTATTCCGGTAGCCATTGTTACAGATAATGGGAAGTCATTTAAGAAAAAAATATGAAAGGTCTTTTCCAATGGTTCCAAATCAGATTGAAATGGTCCACACCATATTACCCTCAAGGTAATGGACAAGCTGAGGCAACAAACAAGACTTTGGTTAGGATAATGGAGAAGATGGTCAGCAAAACAGGTCAAAACTAGCACCTACAAATCCATCTAGCCCTTTGGGCTTACCGAACATCCATTCGCACCCCTACGGGTGTGACACCATATTCCTTAGTGTTTAGGATAGAATCTATCATCCCCTTAGAGATTGAACTTCTATCCTTGAGGATCTCTCTTCGAGACTATCTGGATAAGGATGAAGATTATCGAGTGGCAAGACTAGCTGAGTTGGAGCTACTGGATGAGAGGTGCATTCGCACCCTTAATCACCTAAAGGTGTATCAACATAGAGTCTCTAGAAATTACAACAAGAGAATCATCCCTCGTCAGTTTGAGGTTGGTGATTTGGTTATGAAGGAGAACCAGTTCAACACCAGAGCAGAGGGAGAGAAAAGAAAGGGAAGTTCAAACCACATTGGTTAGGACCCTATGTCATAGTTGCCAAGTACGGCACCGGGGCATACAAATTGGCTCACCCCAATGGTGATGAGCTCAGAGCCCATGAATGTCATGCATCTTAAGAAGTTCTATGCTTGAACATGGCACAAAAAAAAAATCAAAAAAAAAAAAATTCAAAAAGAAAAAGAGAAAACAGGTCATCCACTAGTGAAAACCATGCAATTGTGGCACTTTGGACAAGTCCTTGGGTGAAAATCAGTTTCTGGTGCCTCGGGAGGATTCGTTGTTCACAAGCATTCTGTATTAGAAGGGTAGTTGTCTTTGGCCTGGACCTAGTTTTGCCTTCGAGTTTCCTTGTGTACACTATCCTGTCCAGCCTTGATCTGGCTTTGCCTTCTTCTATTCATCTGTGAGGGACATGGTCTTTCATTATTTCCCATCTTATTCTGGGGCAACTCAATGAATTCACCTTCTTGTTCATAAGAGCGTGGCTTCTGCCCTTGTATATTCCCCACCTAATCTTTGGGGACATCCATGCTTTCTTGGTTACTGCACATAGCTTTGGAAAACCATTGAAAAACACAAAAACTATAGAAACTTGTTTCGAGAAAATAAAAAAACAATAGAAAATTGTTTCGAGAAAATAAAAAAACAATAGAAAATTGTTTCGAGAAAAACACAAAAACAATAGAACATTGTTTTGAGAAAACACAAAAACAATAGAAAATTGTTTCAGAAAACACAAAAACAATAGAAAATTGTTTCAGAAAAAAAAAACAATAGAAAATTGTTTCACAAAAACCTAAACAATAGAAAATCGGTGCATGAAAACATATCTTACAAAAACATTTACTTGCATTGTCTTGTTTCCTTGCTTTGCTTGTTGCTTGTATAGTGTTTTTGTGCTTTCTTTTGAGTTGTTTGTTGCTTGGGTGTACTTTGTCATAGTTCATCTTTTCTTGCTTAGATTAGATTCATTCTTGCTTGTGCATATTGCGGTGTGTCTCGACATGCTAGTGAACCTTGGGAAATCATGATGTAATGTGTTAATTCATTATGTTCTTTCTTGAGCATTTGGTTGTGTTTGTTACTTGTTAATAAGACATGGTGAATCATGGTGTATTACATTAATTCCTGGTGTTCTTTGTTAGCATTTGGTTGTGTTTCTTACATGTGCTCTATTTTTTTATCATTCACATCACATTACCATCACTATCATCACATCTAACATCATCTATACATCATATAAAAAAAAATGCTAAGTTTTACATCATGCATGTATGCTAAGCTAATCATCACATATCATATCATCAATGGGGGCAAGAGGGGTTGCGCATAATCAAAAATCTATCCCCCACACCAATATCATCATATCATCCCGTCCATATACATCAAAATAACACATGAGAAAATATTTGATATCATCTAAGGATCTATCATCTAACATCTACAGCACATGTATATACATCAAACATCAGGATAACCAGATACATATAAAGTACAAAATCAGATAATGCATCCATAAGTGTTGAATCAAACACACAACATACAATGGGAATAAATGTATGCCCACTCATGTCACAATGCATCCATAAGTTCTGAATCAAAAAAATGTAACATGCATCAAATCCAATGTAGGCAACATGCCCACTCAAGATACTAAATATGATTCATGTCCAGTCATCAATTAGTTCCCCATGAGTTTAAAGACAAAGAAAAAACCATCTATATACATGTATCAAAAAAAAGATATACATCATCTCATAACCATGTGTATCTGAGCCAAAACAATAAGTCCTCATATATATACATGTGTGTCAAATATACATCTATATCAAAAATGGATACATACAAATCTGTGCTCTATATCAAAAATGCCTTCAGCTGAGGCGTACAACAAGGATACATCAAAAATGTTTGTATACATACATACAATGTCCTGATCAGTGCTCAATACAAATACATCATCGATACACAATGCCATCAAAAAGGGGCATGTATCTGAAAGAATCAAGCCTTCATCATGAGGCATCATAAAAATACATGTATAACATCACTTTGTACATCAAAAAATCAGCCTTCATAAGAGGCATACATACAAAAGAATCTATAAAAAAAATGTGGCTATCAACCACAGCTCTCACCCTCACCAGGGCTCTCAGATTTGTCCTCTGGATGCCGAAAATCTGGTGGTTGGGATGGCGCGAGCCTCGCTTGGCTTGCTCTGGTAGAGAGGCATCTCACGGATCTAGTGGAATGGTCCAGACCTTCGTGAGTGAGAGCTTGATGCACTCGACCACGATAATCGTGGCGGAAATGCCACTCTCGCTAATCTGGGGCACACACTCGTAATATGTGCGATCCTATAGAAAAGGGCCTCACCACCAAGCTTGGTGGCATCATGAATCAGATCCGCATCTCTCGGAGGTGAGCGCTACCTGAAGGGTAGTATCTCTCTCACCTATAACTCGGCCCAGGTCTGCCTCGTCCTATCTAGTAGTAGTGCCTCTCGATCCCTCTCTGTGGTCATCACCTGCAGCTTGGCACGGGCCTGGTCCCTCTGTGCTAATAATGCCTATGAATGAGCATACACGTGATCTCTTTGTGCCATGACCATGCACACTTGTGACTGGGACTGATGTAGGAGGCTCAATATCTGAGCCCCTTGTGTTGCTGTCTCTCGGATCTGGCTCTGCCATGCACCTCTATCATCTCTGGGCCGCCTGGGCCCGAGCCTGATCCTGCCTTGATAATAAAGTCACAATGTGGGCTTGGGCCTCATCACACTCTGCTATGGCTATCACACACCAGCCTCGAGCCTCATCTCTCTCCACTCTAGCCACGTCTCTCTCTATGAGCTGCTTACCATACCATTACTGTGTTGTGGTTTCTGCTGCCACTGGCTGGTGGAGCTATGTGTGCCTCATGGACTAGTCCCTGAGGCACTCTAGAAGATTACCCTTGCTCAAAAACCTCCTCTGGTGGCTGCATGCATAGCTACTGTCTTTGGACCCTGTGGCCTCGGTCCCTCACTGCTATGGGGCACCACCGTCCATCATGAGGGATGCCATCAAATGGATCCTTTGGGTCTCCCCGGCCCCAAAGTGCTGCTCTCTAGCTCACACTCGATCATGCCATATCTCTACGGTGGGTGAAAATACTTGCTACCTAAGCTGCCTCTGGAATAGTAAGATGCCGGGGTAATACTATCACGTATACCATGTTGCATAATCAGTTGTAGTCCCCGGGTCTCTCACCTATCGTAATGGGTCCCATGCCTGGGGACCACCTATATGAAACTAGCCCTGGCTCAGGCCACTGGTATATGAGGCCCCATAGTCTACCTCTCGGAATCCCTGCGAGCATGCCAGATATCTAGGCCGGGGACCCCAGACTCGGCCAGCTGCCCAGCTTGGCACTGTCAACATGATACAACTCCATGATGTAGCTTGGCTGCCAATAAGAAAGTGCTCCACCAAGCACATGTTGAGCTCATGGACATCCTCTAGCCATTGGAAGTGCCTGTATGGACGCCAAATGACGTCTATCACTGCTAACTCATCAAACTCCCACCTATATCTAAATAGGCTGCCAAGGTGACCACAGACATCTCCACCAGCTACTATCCAAGCCATGTATGATGGCTCCTCGGGATCTCAAACTCGGAATGGCCACTGGGGCATCCAATAGCTATATGATCCCATGACCATATTTGTAGTAATGATGAGCAGCCCCATGGTCTTCTGACCATGGTATGTAATAAGGTGTAGATCCCAGTATAAGTGGGCTAGTATACACTACCCCAACAATATCTCTCACCATTGTAAATGCCATGAACTAGTGGCAACAATCCTCTCGAGAATGAAGTCCCTGTCTTATCAGTGAGTAGGAACCCACTGATAAGCGCCATGATATAGAGAGGTCCTCGATGCAATGTCGGGTCAAAATGCACTCATGTAAGGCTACAATCATCCCATCATGTGGGATGTCATCGACCCCAAATAAAGCATTGCATGCTACTCTGATCAAGACCTGCATCCGAACTATATACTCGATCAATGTACCCATCATGGGCACACGCGTAGAATCTGCCACACATCCTCTATGGTCACTGTCATCTCCCCTGTGGGCAATCTAAAACACTTGACTCTCGCTATGCCATCACTCGGCTAGCGCAGTCAGGAGGCCGTGATCTAGTACAATAGATGGCATCCGAGCCACGGGGCCCAACCACTACCTTTAGTAATATCACCATCGCTCGGCGGTCGCGCCGGTGCATGCTGTCCTCTAACTCGGCAATTCGGGGTGTGAAACTACCGTGTCTATAATATCTTGGTAGTCATCTCTGCAAAATAACATGCCA
The DNA here is from genome assembly GCA_018340775.1 of Taxus wallichiana var. yunnanensis. Taxonomy (NCBI): domain Eukaryota; kingdom Viridiplantae; phylum Streptophyta; class Pinopsida; order Cupressales; family Taxaceae; genus Taxus; species Taxus wallichiana. Next base: position 53,608,000 of record CM031239.1, read on the forward strand.
CTCATTAGTTTCTAGCATTTCCTCTAAAAATCTATCTCATTTTTAGGGTTAACCCAAAAATCCTAAAAATTCTTCTAAGTGTCACATTTTTGGACACTTTCTGTCTTTTTCTTGCCTATCTAGGGCACCTACGTGCCCTTTTGGGCGTGTGTGCCATGTTTCTAGTGCTTTGCTTGCTGCATGTGTGTTTTTGGTGCGTGCGTGCCCTCTTTTGGGTGTCTGCGCCCCCTTTTTGGCATGTGCGCCACCAAATTGGTGCTTGCGCATGGACATGTGCACTTCATATGTGTGCGCTTGCCTATCCATTCCTGCGCCATGCTTTTGGTGTGTGCCCCCCATTCTGTGCGTGTGAACGTGCGCGCATATGTGCTTGTGTGTGCGCGTGTGTGTGTGTGTGTGTGATTTGTGGCCGTGTGTGTGCGCATCGACCTGGCGCATGCGCCCTCGAAAGGGATGCATGCGCCCCCAAAATGGTGCCTGCGCGCCCTATCTCATGCCTTTGCACTACTGCGTGCCTACGTGTTTTCTACGCCTAAAAACCTAATTTAATGCATTAATGACAAAATTTTAAATGCAAGGTTGCGATACTCACAAATGGGCCATCGTCCATGTGCCGTTGGTACCCCCGGACTGCATCTGCATGCCTCAAATGGTCTCGTGCGATCACCATAGTTCTCTAGTGTCGAAGCCTCACAAGAAATTTTTCAAATTGATTGGTTAAAATGAATTGATTGTGATGTTTTTACCCCCAGGGGGTATATTAACCTATTTTTCACCATTCGGAGGGCCGGGAGACCCGTTTCGATCGCCGTTTTCTCCTCTGTTCACTGTGGAATAATTATTTTTATTAAATAATTATTTTTCTCTTATCTTTTTCACCATATTGGGGCATTTTTGCTACCCGATACCCCTTTCTTCTCCCTCGGACAATTTTATTGCTCCTGGTAATTTTTACTCTTCTTCACACTCTCGTAAATAATTATTTTTCAAATAATTATTTTTTCTTAATTTTTCCATTAAACAAGGACATTATTTGTCCTTTATTTCTCCTTTCTTCCACCTAGGGCACTTTCTGTCACCCCTAGGCCCTTTGCTTTCTTCTTCTACTTTCTTCTACTGTTCACCATGGTTTGAAAAGCAAAAACAATAAAAACAATATATATATATAAAAAATCCAAAAACAGGGCACAATTTTTTTCAAAAATCCTAAAAAGTAAAAAACCCTACAAAATGGTAACTTGCTTATTACGGTTGAAACTTGTGTCTTACGCATGGTATTTTCTCCATATCCTGTTGGTTTGTCTCACATCTTCCCTGATTAATACGACTCACGGATCACCGATTCACAACCATTCACAAAGCTAGCTGCTTGCTTCATCTATACTCTAGGGCACTTTTGTTTGCCTGGTGTTGTTTCATTGCACACAAATACTTTTCATGGACCCTATGTCCATTATCATTTCCCCTTGCATGTATCCTTTCTTGGGGCATCATTTTTAACCCTTGTTGTCAATCACAAACTTGTGGATCTCTTCAACACTGATAACAAAACATTTGTACAACTGTCTTGACCATTGTTGGGTTGGATATGTGCATTTGTACTTGTTTTCCCTATTATACATGAGCTTGTTTCCTTCTTGTATTGCATTGCATTATTGTATGTTTCATGGAGTTGGTACTTTCAACAATGGACAATTGTTCATAGTATGGCTTTTCATGTCATTCTACCTTTGTCGTATGCTTATATTTTTCATAAGGACCAATGATGTAGTTCCTATGGCAATATGATGACATCAAATTTGTTCCAAAATACACATGGTTAGAGGCTAAGCTCTTCTCTCCCTTTTCCATATTTCTTCTATATCACTTCCCTTTCACCCCTAATTTTCTCTCTCATCGGGGCATCCTACCTCTTCCCCATTCTTCATCTATATCTCACCTTTTCAATTGTCGATCGACTTCTTCTATCACCCCATCGACACTCGAGGGGGCATCTCTCCCTCCTACTAATTTTTCTTCTATCCTTTCAAAATTTTCTTTCATCTACTATCTTTGAAGTGGCGTCACTTACACCCCAAAGAGGGGCAAATGTAGACACCTATAATTACGCCTAAGCAATTTAAATACTTAAATTGTGCTAATTATCCCCTTTCTTGCAAATTGATGACATATCATCAAAAAAGCTCATATTCCGTTTTGTTGTCGTTAATTAATTACAATACGCTAATTGATTAAGTCACCTATCCAACTAACTATCTAATTAACGACCTTCCATTAATTATTTACCTCTTCTATCTAGATTAATTAATTATTATTAATTAATTAGTTTTCCCCTTCATTTAACTAGTAAATCAATATTTAATTGATTTAATCCCTTTCTAATGGCCTAAATCATACTAATATTCCTCTAATTGGCTTCTATAAGCTTACACCTACCTATTAGTTAATCACCTTTGATTAATTAAAGCACCCCCAACTCCCATGACTTGCTAAACATGTATTAAACCCTTCTAAAGTAAGGTTACCTTTAATAAAGCAACCTTATCCATTCCTAATCATGTTTTACCTTTATCCCACATTCATGAAGATGTGTTGAATCCTTTATCCTTTGGGCTATATAAAGAGCCCTCCACCTACCTTTTTACTTACACCTAAACTCCTTAAGAGAAAAATGCAAAGCATATAGCAAAGAGACTAAGAGCTTGCACTTTGTCCTCTTGAGAGTTCATCATCTTGAAGAGTTAAGCCTCTTTCTTAAAGTGCTTAGGTCATATGGGAGGTGTCAAAAGGGTCTTGTAGCCCAACTTTGACTAGCCCTCATTCCTAGGTTCTTGGAACATTAAGGACAACTTGTTTTTGATAGCCATGGAACCTACCTAGGTTCCTTCATTTATATGTTGTTAGAGAATAGAGGATATTTAGGTGCTTAACATAGTTAATTTCATAGTTTTGTATTGATAAATGTTAGCATCTAACCCTTGATTAATTCTTATCATGATGGTGTTTATAATGTTGTTTAATTCTTGTTAATTAAGACTATTTAGGTGTTAGTCTTTGTTTACATTAGCATTAGTTTAAAAACAACACTTGCACACACTTCTAAAAATATGAGACTTGGGCGGAAAAGGTCCAAGTCAAAGGAAGAAATCCGAAGATTTGATAAGTCCTGCAATATGAGACTTGGGCGGACAAGGTCCAAGTCAAAGGAGGAAATCCAAAGATTTGATAAGTCCTACAATACAAGACTTGGGTGGACAAGGTCCAAGTCAAAGGATTGAATCAAATGATTTGATGAGTCTTGAAGTACTAGACTTGGGTGGACAAGTTCCAAGTCAAAGGATGTGTGATTAGATAAGTCTTTGATGAGATCGAGATACATATGTGATGTTAGAAGAAGATTGTCAATGTGGGGAATATGTTGAGATTCATATTCACTTGTGAGTGAAAGAGTGTGAGGAATAAGGATGGATCTCTAGATGTATACCCAAGGTTTCTTATAGGTCAGTAGAGAGGAGATATTCAATGTTGCTCCATCTAGGTTATAAATTAGTTGATTTGATGAAAGATTTGTAATTAAATCATGAAAATGTTGTATAAGGATATTCCTAGGTATACATACCTCATAGAGTGTACGCATGAATATGTCTTGACATGTAGGAATCATCGTTAATGAGATTCCTACAAGATTGATCGTTTTAAGTGTAATGGACATAGAAGGTTGCATTATCAAAAGTATCCAATCTTGTTGTGGTTTTGTTTCGACAACAAAACTAGAGATGTCAGGTGTAGGATCTGGAATGGAAAGAATAAAATATAGCTCAATAGTGCTTGATGATATACCCTCATCTATTATGTCAAGGGTTGAAAGAGATCCTTGAAGAAAAGTCAAGATCTCATTAGGTGTTAGAAGATTGTCTGAAATAGGTTCAATGTTTGTTTGGACTAAATGAAGAAAGTATGTAGAAGAAATGGATTGATTTAGAGAGAGAGATACTTGAACTTCATCATGATATCATTAAATGTTAGTATGTATAGAAGTGGGGACAATAGTCAACTCTTCATTTGAAGTTGTGGAAGTTGACGTGTCATTGATTGCGATAGATTTGTCATCAAGCTCTATAAAGATCTCTTCATCATCAATTAAGTCTTGGACATAGTTCTTGAAATGCGCACATTTATCTATTGAGTGGCCATCAATGCGATGAAAATCACAATATGCATGAGGTTTGTACTAGTATGGATTAGGTTCTCCTTCAACCCAAGGTCTTGTAAGTAGATATTTTATCATCCTAGCCTCTTTGAGTTGATGAAAAACACTAGAGAGACTTTCACCGAGGGGTGTAAAATTACGTTTAACTTTACGTGGAGTAGTTTCTTTGCTAGGTTGTATCATTGAATTTTTGATTGATTGGTCATGTATGTTGGGAACATTGCAATTATCCGTGACACTAACAACAATGACATTGCAATTGCGGCTGACGTGCCAAGATTCATCGTGAGAAGTTCTAGTATGGTGATTATTGTGAGTGAGGTTGAAAGAAAAATGTTTGATGAACTTCTTTGAGAGGTCCATGAAGGTGGTGATAGATCCCTTTGAAAGGTGTAAGAACCAATCTAAATATTTTACTCCTAGAATTCTAGGAGAAAGGTATAAGGTAAATTGATTGTTATATGCCACTTCATGGCATGCTATGGAAAATTATTTGATATCTGTCTCAGATTAGTTTTGCCCTTGTATTTTTAAAATTTGGGTGTCTTGAAAGAGAGTAGGAAGGGTATGCGTAAGATGTCCATGTCGAAAGGATATGGGCACAATTCACCAAAATTGAATTGTTTGCGTTGTTTTTGCATACCCACAACAATGTCTTTCATCATTTTCCATTCTTGGGAAAATGATGAATTGTATAAATCCACCATTGTAATGAAAAATGAGGGAGAGTGAAGAAAGGTACGATGAATAACTCAACCCTTAGCAAAGTGAATGCTAATATGGAAGCGATGAAAAGGTTTGAAAAGATCGACCCTTAGCAAAGTGAATGTTAAGATTGAAGAGAGAAGAATATGAAAAATATTAACCCCAATAAAATGAATGCGAAGAGGGAAGAAGAGAAAATGGTTAGTTGATTTTCGACTCTTAATCAAAATGAGAGTTAAAAGAAAAGGGAACAAAAGAGGTTATATGTGCTCTACTTTGTAACAAAAAAAGGAATGTTTAAGAGAGAAGAGACTTGACAAGGTGAACACGGTCAACTCTTAATAAAAATGAGTGATAAGAGTGATAAAGAGATGTGAAAAGGTTAACTCCTAACACAATGAGTGTTAAGAGAAATGAAAAAGGGGGACTTCATGTCACACCCTACAATTTTTTGTGTTGTGAAAAGGATAAGTCATAAAATGGTGAGTATTTCATGAAGGCAGGAGAATAAGCCTTGTCACGTAGCTGGGTATGCAACTACACGCACACATATATATCCCGAAAAGAATATACACATAAAATCATAATTGCATGCACAACCATGCAAAAATTTTATTCCTCAATGTTCGTAAAAAACTTAACATTTATGATGTATCCTTATTTTGGCTTGTTAATATATGTACTTTCCTTGTTCTATGGTATGATGATGTAGTGTAATGTTGGACTGCTTTTGGTTTCGATACCTATGATAATGTTACTAGATGTCTTGCTATTGTGTGTTATGGTTGCTTACCTTGCTGTAAATGTGACGGTTGATGCATCGAATATCCCTTGATTGTTGAACTTATCATTGATGACATTAGTTTAGTTTTTTGGTGAAGTCATGATTTGCAAAGCATGGTTGAAATTACACTCTTTCAATACATTATTTATTAAGTGGAAATAATGGTAATCGGTGAAGTACTAACTCTTTGATGCGCTTATGATCATTGATCATACATTAAGTAGATGACTATGATCTAAAAAAGGTAAAACAATTGATTTATTATTATTATAAGGGTTGATTATCCTTATTTCAAAAGTGAAGGTATGATTATTTGAAAAGAGATTGCTAGTTGATTTTCCATACATAATGACCATTAAGTGTTTAACTTGATAATATTTAATTGGAATGAACATGTCGGTTTAGGTCGGCTAGGAAAGATCATGACTCTAGGTTAAAAGATAAATGTTGTGGTTGTTATTAGCAACAAGATATTGTTTAAATTTTTTGGCTCTTGATTGTCATTGGGGTTAGCCATTTCTTGTTTAAACTTGCAAGGCTAGAGTCCCAATTCCATGTCCATTAGAATAAATAATTGACTCTGTGGCATATTATGAATGACTATCTTATGGTCTTAGTCCATTAAGCAAAAAAATGGGACAGAATGTCCTACTTAAGTCTTAAACACCATGCGTACATTATAGGACTTGATTAATTGATGTAATCTATTGGTTATTCATGCTCAATAGTTCAAATATGATTATGAAGTGTTATTGATTGTTTAAAAATAATTTTGGTTTAAATGGTCAATGTACCCATGCAAGAAATTATGGGGTGTATTTAATTGGAGCTATGACCAGACTAATGTGGAAATAGAGTTAATTATTGGTTGGTTAACCAAACTAATGGTAAAAAAATGAACTATTGTTTGAAGCATCCAAAATTTAAATAAATGTAGCAAGAAAGTTAATATGTAGTGGGTAGAGTTTCGAGGCCACTACGTGGATATGCAATAATTAATGGATATTAACCCCCTCAAAAGCTGCAAAGATTCTTAGAGAAGCTAACAAAATTAAACTCATTTCAATTTTTGGTTTGATTTTTGAGCTCAATCTTGAGCCATGCATGAGTTCATTATGTATATTTTTACTATTTGAACTGGTTGAGCATCAAGCTATCTTTGCATGCATTGTTGGCTTTATTTTTATTGATTTTATTTTTTAAAAATATTCTTGGAGCCATGTGAAGATCATTAGTGAATGTGACCACCCTTACCAAAAATAGGAGCTTCTATTTAGTATTATTATAAGTATAAATAAGGAGGAAGTTTTGGGCATTTCTATTGGGTGAATCATTGATTTCTTTTGGGAAAATTCGAAAGGAGACGTTTTATGGTTTTCTTTTGCTTTGAAAAATCTTGAAGTTTTTCTGAAGGAAGTGTTATCCAAAATTCACCCCCAAGGTAAATTTGATAACATGCATCAGAATACTCAAGTCCTAGGCAAATAGATTGATTCAAGGCAAAAAATCATGTTTCTAGGGTCCCCTCGGATTTTTTCTAACTCTCCTGTCCAAGAAGAAAGGAGCAAGTTCTAAAAAGGGTGAAAAAGTTGCAAAAACAAGCTTGGGCCAGAAAAAATCATGAAAATTGGCTAAGTCCTGGTCCAGGCAGCCCTTGGGATAGTTGGGATGTTGGGGCACGAACCGGCCGAAAAGCCTCTAGGCGGTCCGCAGCAAAGGGACATCCGGGCCGTGGGGATGCGCGGGATGCGAAAGGGCGAACCGGTCAAGGTAAAAGCAAAATTGACTAACTGCTGTGCAGATGAGGCTGGGACATCTGGGCCGTGAGGACGCGAAGGACGCGAACCACCCAGATCGGCCGAAACAGAGAACTTTCACACTGGGACAGTTGGGACAAAGGGATGCATGGGACGCAGAGAGCCGAAGGAGCCGAGAGCCAATCAAATCATGCCATGTGTCTTCACCTCAAAGAGGGACAGGGAAGCCCGAATGGGCAGATCGGAGGAATTTGTCCCAGATAGTTTGGGACAACCGGGCCAAAGGGACGCGAGGGACGTAAAAATCTGGCAGGCCCGCGGACGAATCAGGAAACGCCACGTGTCACAAGGGAAAATGTCAAAAATTTCAAAGGGCAAGGTTGAAGCGTTGGCCCGAGCCAATAAAAAGAGGACATGTGTCCTAAGGAGAAAGGGGAGTGCAGATCTTGGGGAGGAATTAGAGAATTTGGCAAAAGTTTTTGCCAAAAACTAAAAGGTAAAGGATGACCCCGTGCCCCTATCCTCCAACAAGATCATGCCACGTGTCCCAAGTGGCGGGGACGCGGGGAAAAAATGGGAAATTTTCCAAAATTACAAAAAAGTCAAAACTTTGAAGGAAAACCCACGGGTAAGGGAAGGAGAGAGAATTGCTCATCCAATTAGCGCTGACACGTGTCGTCCAGGTGGCGAGAGCACGGGAAAAAAATTTCAAAACCCATTTTTGCCTGTTTTGTGCCCTAAATCTTCAGATTGCCATATCTTTCGATCTAAAGCTCGGATTTGCATGTTCGTATATCATTAGAAAGCTTATAAAATTCTCTACATGATTTCGGGATCAATCTTGAATTTTGGTTCAGTCTAGAGAGAAAGTTAAGAAACGGCTCTGACGTGTGTTCATGGCCAGAAGTGACATTTCAGCGACCAAATTTAATACAGAATGGGTCGCATTCTCCTCCAATTTGGTCAAAAATGGTAGGGTATGGGTTTGTAAGGTCCTCCATGTTGATTTAATGCATTTGCAGTCAATGAGGAATGGGCTCCCATGTTTTGTATGTTTTCTCTCTCCTGGGCTCGACCCATGCAATGTAAAAGCCAGATTTGGCTCATTTCTAAAGTGTGGAACACTTTTGGCATAGCAGACTTCTTCTTTCACCTCCAGCAAGTGATTGTTGCAAGAATCAGACCTCTTCAAAGATCAGTAACAGGTTTTCTACCTCTCGAGGTTGTAATGCGGTGGTTTTTGACATTGGAAATGATAATGCAAACTTTGTGAATGGGTTTCAAATCCTTTGTTTGTGTTATTTGCTTCATTTCGATCCTAAATTATACATTATCATCAGTGTATGATTTTATGTTGCAATTTTTGGTTTGTGTCTATTTGCATGACAAAAATATTCACCACTCCTTTTGGTGCATCACCATCTTTAGTTAGTTTCAATTTTTGCACTTCTATCCCTATCTCTTTGCAATTTAGAGTAGGATTAGGATCCGAACCTCTATAGTTGTGCAAATATAGATCTAAATTAGAGGATTTTGAGGAACCAACCTCTAATATGGAGATTCCTCTCTCGGGCCTTCACAAGTCCCACACTTGGAGAGAGGTTTCCATGTTGTGCAATCACACTGGATGCCTAAGAATCAACCTAGAAACCTGATTTGCATCCAGGGGTGCTGTGATTTTCCACTAACATGAAGTAAATAGAAAAATTCACTGAGATCTCCTTATCAAGCATGGTTTACTTTTCTCTCATTCTGGTTATTTCATTTCACAGTAATTTGGGTATTTTCTTTGAGTAAATCCTTTGAGGGATGATCACTTATTTGTTAGATTTATTTTATGATTTAAAGACTTCTGAGTTTTAGTGGTAATCTGTTGCAAATAAAAAAAACATTCCTTTGAAATCGACTATGTGGGTTTGAATCTTGCATGAAATAATCTATATTTTTTGGGGGTTTTGGGTAAATGCCAAAATTGTGGATCTGGTGTCAAATTTGGTGCTTTCTCGATATGGAATTCTATGTGGTTTTGGTTGTAATTTGGTGCTTTCTCAATATGGAATTCTATAAGTCAGAACATTTGAGTTTCCATTAGTGGATGAAGGTGTGTTTGAATCAAACCCTATTCGCCTTTAGTTACAGGAACGAGGTGCCTAAAAATAATATTGTATGGTATTAAGTCTTGGATGTTAAATTATACTTGAATTCCCTTTTTAATTTGGAACCCTATGATTCAACCTGCCTTCCCATGAGAAGACTAGTACAACTGATACAGAGCATTTTATTCATTGTTCTTCTATTAGATGATTGAGACTTGTTTGATAAGAGGTATTAACGATCTCCTTTTTGAACTCAATCTGAGTTGAGTGTCCTAAAGATGTTGATTTCATAAGTAAAGCTTTATCAAAAATTTTGGGAACATGTGGAGGACAATTTAGTCTTATTGATGAAGTTGTATAAATATGTTCCTCCTTAAGTATTGTTCTAACAGAACTTGAATACTATCTTTTACATGGATGTGTTATACCTATCCACTGTTGTGTGATTAATTTAAATGCACACACACACACACACATATAAAGAGGAAAAGTGGAAAATAAATACAGTGGTAGTTAACATATTACCTATTCTAATACAGACTCAATAAGAAGTGAGTCAAATACCTTTCTCTCTCTTTGAAAATTTAAGGTTGGTATTTATTATTGTTTGTACAAAGTGACTAGACCTTAAGGTTATTGTTGGGGTTATGTTAATTAGTGGGAAATTTTTTTGCACTAAGGCAGAAGAAATAGTTTGAGTGTATAGTAACTAAGGTTGGGAAAATAGTATGTAGCTCGACCATTAAAAATTTTATGCTCAATGGTCAAGAACAAACTTATTGTTGGGCCTCACAATATTGGTTGAGTGCAAGAAGGCACGTGGGAGTGCGGGGCCTATATAAAGAAGGGCACACAAGGTGAAGGCACACATGGAGGGGTTCTAGTAGGGTTTAGTAGAACACTTGGTGCACGTGTAAGATAAGACATGTTTTGGGAATTAGCCATTTTTGGTGTTACAGAAGCACACGAGAAAAGTGTGACCCGTCTAGCATGCAGAGTGGATAAGGTGCCATCCTGGTAGTCTGTATGGTCAAGAATGGAATATTCCATGCATGTGATGGAAGGATCCCAAAAGAAATCATTGCAAAGGGGTGAAGAGATCATATCAAAGGAAGCATGTTATCTCATAAAGGCATGGTGGTGGAGACTAAAGCTATATATATAGATGCTCGGGTAGAAGAAAGAGAGGGAGAGAGGCAGATATAGAGAGAGAGAGATAGACACTAAAATCAGTCGTATATAGCATTGGATAGGTGATGATCTATAAGAATAATGAAGGATCCTTTGGGTTGGGATTAGGAGAACTGTAGGAGTGATGGAATATTTAGAGGGATGGGTCTGTAACCAATTTTGTAATGTGGAAAGTATAGCTTAGGGTCCTGATGCATGAATCTAATCTACATTGTTATATTGGCCTGTTATGGCCTTAATGAATGTAATGTGGTTATTGAACTTGTTAACATGAATATAAGGTTCTATTCTAAATAATATATGTTGTTCATGAGCATAAATCCTAGTGCATTTCCTTTGTGTTATGAATTAGTTATGTATTCTTGATACTTCTCTTTTGTTATATGAATGGATGCATTGATATGATAACTCATCCTAAGCTCTTAAAATGAACACATGTTAGATTATTTACTACATATAAATATGTCATTAAAGATGTATTATTATAAGACTCATATAAAGGAGGGGATCAACACCCGCTTGCCTCCCAAAGTGAGCACCCAAAGGTTTCTTGCAAGGTAATAGGCCAGCGCGTGGGATTAGAGTGTTGTTCTAGGGGTATAAAAATGACTACATCTTAGTTCCATTTTTAGGACCTCTTTTCAAAGTTGTTGTGAGAAATGATATAGATCTTGGTCCCTATTATGCATTATGACCAAACGTCCTAACTTTGGAAAGTGTTGAAGCATGGTTCAAGAGCATGAATGATGAGTTTTCTCAAAGATTCAACACTGGATCGAGTTCGATGCACATAGATGGGTAGAAGAGAAATTTTACCATGAGTTGTACGAGACATTCTTCTTCTATTTTCCAGTAGAACTATATGAATGAATTTCAGCATATGCATATAGATCAAGATGGTACTATAGACCGTGCATATGGACCCAAGATGATTACCAGAGGCTACAAGATGCAGATATAACTTGGACGTGTGGTGTTGATCACTAGTGGAAAGGAGTCTTGACTAGTTATATTTTCAAATACGCCATTTTTGCATACTCTTAACTAGAAATTACTAAGTTCAAGTTTCTGAGGGAGCCCAGAGGATCATTTCTACATGTTATCCCCCTAGATATGAAGATCTTGATCATTACCCTAAGTTTAGAGGCATTTCCCATGGTTGGATAAGATTTTCTGAGCGATGGGTCAGGAAGCTAGGGTAGAGGAAGATGGCAGAAATTATAGCTAAAAAGGAAAGGGAGGAGAGATGACTCACATATAGCAAAGCTCGTGAAAGGGAGATGATTAGACAATATGAGGTTGAAAGTGTGATGGATCTATAGAGGTAGACATTGTGGGAAGGAGTTGAGGTTCATATAAAGGATGTGGAACCTGAGCAGTCTATGCTACCCTATATTGGAAAGCATGGGAGAGAAGCCCCTTCATCTTCTGATGAGAGTTTGTTACATGAAGAAAGGAGAGCCGTCAACACGCATATGAACCCACCTGGTGACCAACCCCTAGTGCTTGGTTTTCCATATCAAGGGATAATTATTGTTAACCTAGTTGATATCGGTGGGAGTAACCGATATGTGCCCAGGAGATATAATTTCTTATTCGAACATCCATGACTCATGAAAACATTCGGTATTTGGAGGAAATTTTGGACAAGGTGTAAATACAAAAGGTTTGGGTATCATGTTTAGAAGTGGCATGGGACACATAACTGGTAGTGGGAAAATATCACAAATCATACAAAAATAGTTCAGTGGGATGTTGGGAAAACTAGGCATGACCACTTCAGGCCATTTTCCAACTATAAGAGCTGGAGGACCTAGTAGAACTAGTAGATCTAGAGGATCTAGTGGGTTAGGAGGAACAAGACATGGTGGATCCAATGGATTTGGTGGAGGAGGAAACAATAGAGGGAACCAAGGCTCGGATCAGGAGGACAAGGGCCTCAACCACCTCCATAAGTATTTTTCGAGATGTCTTTACACTTACCAGACTACAAGATTATTGAGGATGCTACAGAGCATGTCCACAAGTGTGAATTACTATGAAACTTGAAAGGGATCACTACCTCGAAGTGGAAGGCAAGCCGATTTAAACGATGTTGTAAAGAAGTGTAAATAGTTGGTATCAAAAGTATGAACCCCACAAATGCTTTGGTAGACTACATTGCATTGAAGAACACCTTCAACAAAGTTCCATATCCCTGAATTTGAGTAGAAGAGCATCAACGATCTGAAGGAGATCCAACAAGTAATGGCAGAGAGTGTGCAAGAGTATGACACATAGTTTAAGACTCTTTTCAAAAACTATCCTATGACATTCACCCTTCTCAACATGATCAATGGGTTTTGAAGGGTTAATACCACCATTCGTAGGGAACTGTCGCATGAAACTTTCACTGACTCTGCATGAGGCCTTGGATGCTACCTTGCACGTTGAGGTTGTTAGAAGCATTGATCTGACATCTGGCGTTAACCCTTTTCTAGAGGCTCAAATTGCTGTAATTTCCTAACAAATAAGAAGTCATCTACAAATTTAGGGCATGAGTTTTGTAGTGGTATGTGGTATACAAATTGTGAAGTGGAAGGGTATGTAAAGGATAGTTTCCCTTAAAAGTTAATACACACCATGGTGGCATACTTTGTGAGATTTTCCATGGGGATCATGATGCAAATAGGTGTCCTCTACTACAACGTGTAATCCGCAAGAATGTTTCTTGCTATTGCAAGATTATACCTCTATGACCCATGATACCAAGGATTACAGACTAATTGACCAAATTCATGATGCTATCTATTGATATTGGTGTGCACCAGAATAGCCTTACAAGATTTTCCAAGGATGATGATCAGCGCTATGAAGGGCACGTAGATGGAGGAATGTGCGGAAGAGGATTTCACGGAGGATTTTGTGGTCACGGAAATGTGGCGGATGAAGAAGTGAGTTCTGCGAGGAACCCGTTATAACTATAGGTCTACAAAGCATTATAAGCGTGAGTGTCTTGAACTATTGCAATGCTCACGATGTGGAAAAAACATAAGTACAAGGAGTGCTATGAGTTATTTGAACACATGAGCCAACAACACCGGAAAGAAAAAGGTGCTGGGATGGTAAGTATAAAGAATGTTGACCCACATTGGATGCCAAGAGTGTTGCATGAGTCGAGATTAGAATCCATGCTAGTAACAACATGAGCAGAGGCTACATGTGCAAGTGAGATGTAGAGACAAAAACTGATTGTTAGGGAAGAATTAGTACATGAGAAGTATCCATATCCTACTCATCAGAAGGAAGTGTATCAAGAGACTATGGATGTGATTCAAAGTTTGCAAGGGGATATCCAATGTCTAAAGGAGCAGTCAAAGTAGTTGGAGCAAAGGAAGAATGCCGAGGTTCAAGGAGGACATGGTGGAAGTCAATGAAGTATGTAGGATGTTAAGGAAAGATAATATTATTACCTTGCTAGGATAATGGATGAGGGAGAAGGTACCATGCATCAGAGTAGAGCGTGAAAGGAAGGTTTTTCATATAAACCTTCCTCCTCATAGCCTTGACTATGATAAGGAGATTACATTGAATGCAGTTGTTGATGGGTGGCTTCTAAGCAATATCCTCATCGACACATGAGTGGAGGTCAATGTTCTCACCTTAGATGCATGGCATCAAATGGGAAGGCCCACATTACAACCATATTTGAATGTGTTGTATATGGAAAACAAGACAAAGGTAATGCCCATTGAGTATTGAAATATACGGTTATCACTATTTAAGGGGCTAAGTTCATTGGGAGTTTTAAGCATTGGTGTTCACCGAGGCGGATAATTTCCCAAGATTACTTGGGTACCCTTGCTATTATAAGAACAATGCCGACCTGTGGTTTAAAAAGGGGTATATTAGCTTCAAGAACAAGGAAGAAAGGGTGATTATCCCTTTAACAAATGGGAAATCAACGCCCTATACTGATCCCTTAGGAGAGGAAGTCCTCGAAAGAATCTATGTGCACTCAATCAGAGATCCTAAGATAATTCATCCCACGAAGGGAGTTATCCAGCTTGAATATGCTTAGTCCTTGAATGATATCACTAGCATGGCATGTGACAATTGGGCACATGGGACTTATGAGTTGATTGGGTGATAGTTGAGAGGGTCTGTAACAAGGGTAATGAAGGAAAACTCAGTCAGCACTGGGAAGAAAGAAGCTACCAATTTATTCTAGAGGATCAAGTCCCGATGAATTCTTATGGGAAATAGAGGCTCAGTAGAAAAATGAGGGTGAAAGGAGAAGTATGCTCGGTTATAACCTTCTCGAATCATGCAGCGCGCTAGTGGGATACTCATTTGGGGAGCCTCCTAAAATGGCACAAAGTAAGATTCACATTTTCTATAAGGTTCTCTAGAAGCAACGTGCCCAATGTTATCCAAGACTACCATGGCAAGGATCCCACATCATCCCATATGTAAGCTTGTGAGAAGGCCTAGATGGAGGGCGCATAAGCTTTAATACCTTTATTATGGGTGCATAAGTTATCTTCTACCTTACAGGGTTGTGCATGTGCATGGTATATCCACTCAGAGACATGCTTTGGTAGACATGGATTGGTAGGAGTTAACGACCGATCTCATTTAAGCTTTTGAGTATCTACCAAGCCATCAGTGGATAAGGTGTTCCAAGTTGTCAAGCACCTTACAATGGGAGATAGTGTTATGATAGAAGATAGGATACTGGAGTTGCTAGGTGAGCCTTGTTTGGAGACACGCCTCAATGAAGAAGAATTAGAAGAAATATAGCTTAAGTGCACGTGGATTGAAAAGGAAAAAGGAAAAATGGTCTATGTAGTAGATGGTGAGGAAATGGAAAGTTTGGATGCTAACCATTCTCGAAGGAATGTGTGAAGTCATAGAGAGAATCGATAAGTCAACATGCACCTACCATGAGCACTTGAAAAAAAATAATGTTAACATTGGGATAGAAACAGAACCTAAGGAAGCTATCATTGGGGACTATTGGTTGGAGAAAGAAGTTTCAAAGGTCATTGATTTGTTTTGTGAGTTCCAAGATTTGTTCCCTCACGGGTACTATGAACTCAAATGTGTCCACCATTCATTGGGGGAGATGAGGATCAAGTTAAAGGAAGGTGAGAAATTGATATGGAAGAGGCCTTATCAAATGAATTTGAATTTGTGCATACAAGTTAAGGAATAAATAGACAAGATGATAAAATCCGGTATCATTGAGGCAAGCAAGGCAGATTCAAAATGGATAAGCCCAATGGTCATTAGTATCAAGAAGGATGGAAGAATAAGGATATATGTGGACTACAGGGACCTAAATGCAGTATGTGTCATCGATCCTTTCCCAACCCCCTTTACTAAAGAAATTCTGGAGGGAGTAGTAGGCGTGAGGTCTACTCTTTCACGGATGGGTTCTCAGGGTATCACCAAGTTAGGATTGCAAAGGAAGACCAGAGAAAGAAATATTTTTCCACTGAATGGGGAAGTTTTTCCTACATGGTTATTCCTTTTGGATTAAAGAATGCGCCTGCTGTGTTCTCGTGCATCGTGGTACAAGCATTTCAGGACTTCATCCAAAAATTTCATCAAGTTTACCTAGATGAATGGACTGTGTATGGGTTAGCAAAATACCATTGTGATAATTTGAGGATGATGTTTGAGAGATGTCGAAAATTGAGGATATCCATCAAAATTAAGAAATGTGTCTTTACTACTCTATTTGGAACCCTATTTGGACATATTATATATAAAGAAGGCTTACTAGTGGATGCGGCCAAAGTTACAGTTATTGTGGGATTGGGGGAGCCTACTAGTCAAAGCACAATGGCGTGGATTCGTTGGAAATACAAGGTATGATGGGAAATTCATCAATGGGTATGCTAAGATCACTGCGCCTTGGAGGAATTGCTAAAACACAAGAGTTCCTTTCCTTGGGGAGAGGCATAACAAAAGACATTTGACGCTTTGAAGGATACGTTTGTCACTGCACCCATACTATGCTTTCCTTCTTGGGATAAGCCTTTCCATGTGCATGTTGATGCCTCAGGAACAACTATGGGAGTAGTACTAGGATAACTTGGTGAGGGGATTGTTGATCACCCCTTGTGTTTTGTAACCGTGAAGTTTACACCAGCAAAATAGAATTACACAACTGCTGAGCACGAGGCACTATCAATGATTTATGTGATGCATAAGTTTAGACAATACCTATTGGTAACACCCTTTATATTCTATACATGCCACATGACATTGAAATACTCTGTGAAAAATCCCATTTTACAAGGGCACATATGCCGTTGGGTCGTATTGTTCCAAGAGTTTAATTTCTCAGTGGTTGTAAAACTAGGAAAAATAAATTTAGGACTTGACCACTTCTCAAGGATCGACTCAGAGAGGACGTGAAAATGATTGAAGATACCATGCCGATGTGCAACTGTTTAGGTCATGCACTTACCATCGACCTAGAAGATATTGTTGTATTCTTGAAAAATGGTGTGGCACCGGACGTGATGAAGGCTTTGGAGAGGAAGTAGTTAGCAGTACGCACCATGCCCTACATGTTGATTAGTGGATATATGTATAAGTTAGGACGCGATGAGGTTTTGTGCCAATGCGTATTAGAACATGAGTGCGTGATAATTATGGAGGAAGCGTTTGGTGGGATTACAAGAGGACACTATGTAAGAAATTCTTTTGTGCGTAAGATTCTAATGGTAGGGATTTGGTGGGAAACCATCTACCAGATTGTATTGAGTTTTACAAGGCCTGTGACCATTGCACAAGGCCTTGGAAAATTGGAAAGAGGGATGAAATTCCTCATGACCAATATCTATCTCTCAAGCATTTGAAAAATGGGAAATCGATTTTGTAGGGCTAATTTCGCTACCTATGCAAAAGACTGGTTCCGGGTATATCATTACTTGCATTGATTACCTAACAAGATGGGTAGAGGCAACACCTACGAAGGATTGCACTACAATAACAACTACTAGATTTTTATGGGAGAACATAATCAGTAGGTATGGTTGTCCTTTAAGCTTAATAAGTGATAGAGGTACACATTTTCTCAATGAAATGGTCAGGATTTTGTTAGTAGAATTTATGGTGGCCCATCACAATACTACCCCTTATCACCCTCAAGTAAATGGAAATGTTGAGGCATTTAACAAAATACTAAGTCACATGTTGACCAAGATCTATGATGTCGGAAGATAAGATTGGGATGACAAAGTATCATCCGTTCTATGGGCATACAAGACAACCTACAAGAGGTTGAACAAGGACACACTGCTTCATTCGTGTTTGAAGTGGAAGTTGTTTTTATGGTTGAATTAATGTTACCATCACCGCATATAGCACACATAGGAGGGTTGGATGATGAAGAAGCATTGAATAGAGGATTGAGAAGTTAATACAATTATATGAAAGGTAATAACTTGCTAGATTGAGTCGAGAAAGAAAAGGAAAAACAAAAGGCATGACATGATCGTCATATCAAAAACAAGAAATTTGAGGTTGGGAAGATGGTTTTGTTATATGATTCCAAGTTTTTACACCATCAGGGGAAGTTAAAAGTCCATTGGCTAGGACCTTACATCATCTCATACATCCTTGATTTAGGCACTTTCCATTCTGAAAGCACTAGATGGGACGAGATTACTGTGTCATTTTAATGGGAGTAAATGAATCCCTACTATAAATAAGTCTTCTTGGTGTTTGTAAATAAGGAAGTATTGTCAGTTAGCTTAGGATTTCCCTTTATGCTTTTTATTTTCTTGTGTTTCCCTTTTTCATTTCTTTTTCCTTTCTTTTTGTTCCATTTTACACCTTGTGCGCTGGTAACCACATTATTTTCTAAATTTTTGTATACACAGAGGACCATGCATCTATGTTTTAGTGTGGGGTGGAGTAGTGCAAAGTAAAACATAAACCAATAGTAAAAGTTAAGTGGCCTAGTAGGAGGAAGCATGTAAAATTGATAAAATGCATAGGGAAATAGTGGATAATGAATTGTGGTGTCAAGAAGGCTGTAACAAAGACCACATATGAAGAATGAAGAGTGTAAGAACAACATGAGGTAGGAAAGGGAAAAAATTAGGTAAAGACCAAAATAAGTGCCTTTGACACTGTAGACGCACACATAAGAGTCTTTGGTCAAATTGTATTTTTGTGCACCTAGAAGGTTGTAGAAGGTTTTTCACGTAGGATTGGGCACGTGGGTAAGGGCGCTTAAGGTTAGCCTAGTGGAAAAATATGCATTTAATGTTAAGTATGTTTGTAGGTGGTATAGAATTTATTTCGGAGAGGAGAAAAAACTATAAATACGAGGTTGAACAAGTCATTATTTTACCTTACTATTACGAAGTTGAAGTGCTCTTGCGAACTAGGGCATCCAGAGATATTTGTGTGAAGGAAGAAGAATCATAGAGATCTAAGTGTGTGACTAGGGTGGATCTGTAAACCAAAGTGGAAAGAGTACACGGGTGTGGGAAAATTTTATTTGAGGTTCATTGTCTTGTGGAAGGGTTTTCCTAGTTAGGGTTTGGCAGGAAGGGCACAAAGAGAGAAGGATTTCTTCGTGGAGTTAAGCCTTAGAATTGAGTAGAGTAGTAGAGCAGAGAAAGAAGGAGTTTTAAATTTTAACCCAACAAGAAGAATGACACCAAATAAGGTGACCATTTCACCAAAGAAACATAAGGGAAAGGGAAAAGGAAAACAAGTCGCTGTTGTTGCTAGCTTGAATGAGGAATGCTATGCGAAAACGTAGTACCTAGATGGAGTATTACTGGGAAAAGAGTGGGTGTCACATTTGAGACAAATGGCCATGAGAAATTATAACCATCGCACGAGCACTACAGAGAAATAAATAACATTGAAGCTAGTTCATCTAACTAACAAGAGGACACCAGATGGAATGCCAATATATAGCGATGAGGTGAAAGTAAAGTTGGAGAAGGTAGGGCTATTGCAAATGTATGAGTTGCCTTATTTTAGCAATCTCGAGCGGCTATATCAATGGTTGATGTCACGCATACATGAAGACCACTTCTAATTTACAAGCCGCAAGATGCACATAACACCTCAGTTGATATCTAAGTTCACTGGCCTGAATTATGAAGGGGAATCCATAGATGATGATTTGAGTGATAATGAGGCCATCAAGGAAACTGTGGAGGCTTATGACTACAAAAGGGTTCGTGGTACTTTGACATTGCAAAAATACCAAACCTTGTTATGAGGATGGCCATGTGCTTGGTCACCAAGCTTAATGATCAAGAAAGATGGATGTAAGTAAACAAGGCATGGTTAAATGTATGCCAAAAGATCTCAGAAGGGACCATCTATAATTTTTTTCCTTTATTATGGATGAGATCATAAGAAGCATGTAGGAAGGAGAAAAGATACTATTTGGCAAGATTCTCCTCACTATCATATTCTTGGAAATTGGGGTGCTCAATGGGTCAGAGAAGTTTGTTTGGGAGTATCCAGAAGATAATCCCTCACCCGCGAAAAGGTTCAAGAAGTATACTTATGAAACCATGACTTTTGCGCACAAGGCATGCCTAGAAAAGTGGTACAAGTGAATGTGCAACACATTTGGGGTAGAATGGAGGATCCTTGAATAGTTATCAACACTCGTGGATGGAGAGGAAGAGTTTGCACTTTATCAACATTTCTGCATCGACAGTTTACATTGACAAATGGAACTAAGAGCCAATGGTGCAAGCTACCCTTCTTCTTCACCAAGTAATACTTCCAGGCAGGGGTCAACCGGTTCAAGGAGGCCAAAAGGCTGAGGTTTGACCTTATTGAGGTAGACCAAAAACACCGTGAGTTGCGCTAAAAGCTCGTATACCATAAGAAGTGTGCATACGTGGACAAGTATGTCTCCCACGAAGTATAGATGATGAAGCCGATAACACACCAATCAATGGAAGGGCTGCGCAACTAGGGTATATCTATGCATAAGGCCTAAGTTTGATAAAGGTGACTATCTGAGAGAGTGATGTATCCATTACGTAAGAACCCACACCGATGAAAAAGGACACACCAAAGAAAAGGGAAAGATAAGAGGTGCAGGAGAAGAAGGCACAAAGTTTACATACTACACAATCGGTGGGTGCCGAAACAATCACTAAGCCTAACACTTACATGCACAAGAAGAAGTCCCTAGTCAAGGAAAATACCCTGGAAGAAGAGGTGCCAGAGCATGAAGGACCCTCACACATGAAGAATCACCAAGGAAGACATCACCTATTAAGGAGAAAGAGAAGGAAGAATATCCTATACTGGAATCACCAATTAGGAAGAAGCATAAGGTTGCAGAAAAAGAAAACTCTTGAGGAAATAGAGAGCTTAGAGGCCTACATTGGTGATAGGGATGATGATGAGCCCGAGGGATCTCAAGACCATCTAGTATATGATATACATGACTCTGAGGAGGAGGAATATGAAGAGAAGAATGATGAGGAGGAAGAAGAAGAGAAGAATGACGAGGAGGAAGAAGAAGATCAAGGAAAGGGGGTGAGTGAAGAAGTAAGCACCAAAATCGGGAACCCCAAGATTAACCAAGGAACAAGTGGAAAAAATGCGGAAAGAGAAGTAGCTGGCATCATTAAGGACTTAGTGGAGAAGGAGTTGGAGTGGAGTGTAGATGAAATTTTGAACTAAATAGAAGAAGAAGCATTTGGAAAGAATACGATAGCATGGGTGGGAATCCATATTTGACTAAGCTTCCCAAAGGCCTGCACGAATAGGTAGGAAGGGCGTAATAGCATCAATGGTAAGGGATGGGCTACATCAATGATCCAAGCAAGGTGCTATGCATGCGCTTCCAAAACACCGTACTAACATAAAAATCTTGGCTATGACTTTGTCTAATGAAGAAGGCGCGTATCCCTAAACTAGAAATATGCTATCTCGGGCATTTGAGTCCCACATGGATGAACCAGAGTTTGAAGTAAGTCAGGAGCACCGGTGAAGGTGCCAGAGAAAAAGGAGTAAATTCCTCGGTGAATGATCAACAATTTTCAGATGAGTAGGTATGCAACGTGCTCAACAAAGTTTCAATTGAGATTGAGGCCAAATTGTTTAGAAGGAATGATAGAGTGAGATTCCTGGAGGAGGAATTGGAGAGGAAAAAGGAGGAGCTTGTTGAGAAGAGAAAGGAATTAAAGCAAGAAGAGCTTATTAGTGTGTAGTTAAGGTGCAAACTGAAGGAAGAGAAGGCAAAGGTGTGTGAAGTCTCTAAGAAGGTGGAGATGATTACGGATGCCATTGTCTTGAAGCATCCTAACCTAGCGCCACCTGAGAAAAAATATGAATCAGCCTTGCATTTTTGGAGGATTTGACTCACATCCTCATGATGGAAAGGAGGCCACTTTCCTTAGAGACCACAAAAGAAGTGCAGGCACTCTAAGAGAGAGAAGAGAAAATAAAGATTGTCGAGATAATTTCTCGATATACCAAACTCCTTGTAGAGGTAAAGGCCACCATGTAAGTTGTTGAAGCTGCATATGACAATTACACTAATAGAGATAGAGTGGCAAGCATCTTGGTCACTACACATGAAATGGAACTCAAGGAGTTTTAAGAGAAGAATAAGGGGAACAAGGTAGAAAGGGATAAATTATGGCTAGGGTAGAGAAGATGTCGGAAGCTATCAAGACGTTACAAGGCTTGATGAAAATATGGCTAAAGGAATTATACCCCCAGATCACTCGTAGAATGGATGAACTTGATGAATTTGGAAAAGAATTGGAGGGTATCATTGAGACAATGAGTGCAAAAGGGGAGGAACTAAGTTTTGAGGAGGTGAGCGCCTAGTTAGAGACCTTTGTCGATAAGCACATAGTGAAGTTGACATCCGGGAAAAGCTAGAGGTAGAAATAGGGAAGGATTTCCCTCTCCTCCTTCAAAAACAAGCATGGTTCTCTTTCATTTTCACCTTTCTTTCATTATTTCTCCCATTTATTCATTCCTTAATTATTTTTTCCACTATTCAGAGCTGCCATTCTTTATTCATTGAAGAAAA
Organism: Taxus wallichiana var. yunnanensis; assembly: GCA_018340775.1. Taxonomy (NCBI): domain Eukaryota; kingdom Viridiplantae; phylum Streptophyta; class Pinopsida; order Cupressales; family Taxaceae; genus Taxus; species Taxus wallichiana. Next base: position 53,630,783 of record CM031239.1, read on the forward strand.
GTGTTTCCGAGGATGGAGAATAAGCGTAGTGTGGGGTGATGTTGGGCCTTAAAATATTGGCTAAGTGCAAGAAGGTGCGTGGGCACATGTGGCCTATATAAAGAAGGGAACACAAAGTGAAGGAATGTAGGGAAGGGTTATATCAGGGTTTAGCAGAACACATGGTGCACACGCGTAAGATAAGATGGGTTTTGGGACAACCATTTTTGGCGTTCTAGGCAAGCACATGAGAAAAGTGTGACCCGTATAGCATGCGGAGTGGATAAGGTGCCAACCTAGCAGCTATATGGTCAAGAATGGAATATTCCATGCATGTAATGGAAGGATCCAAAAAGACATCATTACAAAGAGTGGAGAGATCGGATCAAAGGAAGCATGCTCCATTGGAGGACCACATGGACACTTGGCAACCAATTTGTTATCTCAGGAAGGCATGGCGGTGGAGACTAAAGCTATATATAGAGATGCTTAGGTAGAAGAAAGAGAGGGAGAGAGGAAGACAGAGAGAGAGAGAGACAGGACATCAAAAGTAGTCACATATAGAGTCAGGTAGGAAAAGATTTGCGGAATAATGAAGGATTTTTAGGTTGGGATTAGGATAATTGTAGGAGTGATGGCATATTTAGAGGAATGGGTCTATAACCAATTTTGTAATGTGGGAATTATAACTTAGGGTCCTGATGCATGAATCTAATCTACATTGTTATATTGGCTGTTATGGCCTTAATGAATGTAATGTGGTTATTGAACTTGTTAACATGAATATAAGGTTCTGTTCTAAATAATATATGTTGTTCATGAGCATAAATCCTAGTGCATTTCCTTTGTGTTATGAATCAGTTCTGTATTTTTTTGATACTTATCTTTTGTTATCTGAATGGATGTATTGATATGATAACTCATCCTAAGATCTTAGAATGAACGCATGGTTCAATATTACCTACATCGTTTATACCTCCTATACCTACACCACTTCTTGTATCGTCATCCTTACCCATGCCATTCCCTTCTCCTCACCCAATCCCTTCCACATTACCTCTTACCACCGCCTTCACCGCACCTCCATTATCAACTTGTCTAACCCATCCCCTTTTGTTATCTACCTTCCTTCTACATCACACACTCCTTATTCACCTTTACCCGAGAAGGTAAAACCAAAACCCAAAACCCCACTACCTTCCAAAGAGGTAGTTAAACCTACACCCCCTCTAAAAACTATTTCACCATTACACCTCTACCCAAGAAGGTGCAACCCAAACCTAAAACAGTATTATCTACCAAACAAGTAGTCAAACTTAATCAACCTAAGATTCCACCTCCAAAGAATATTTTCCCACCAAAGTCACCCACACTTACTTCACATTGTGATCCATTGGAAGGGTCTTACACCAAAATATTAGCTAACATTTTGGAAACCTCTTTAATCACATTCCCACTACTTAGACCTTATGAACCACTCAAATATAAACAAGAAGGGTTTTATGATACCAAAATTTGTGCTTACCATCATGTACCATGACATGATGTGGAAAACTATAAGGATCTTAAGACCATTCTTCTCTAACTATGTCCTCTTGAATAAAAATTTGAAGATGATGATCTTTTAGATGAAGACCCTATTCCACCTACACCTATCACCACACAACCTCATCCCATACCTATTCAGCAACCTCCATCTCCACCTCCACAACCCTTTTATCCTCCTCTAATAATTGAGATCAATATGGTCTGCATTAGAGAGCTAGAAAAACCTCCACCAAAATGCCAATGCACTACATTGCTTTCACAAAACCATTATATTTCCTCACCATATTTTTTCCCATCATGTTACTACACCTTTCATGACTCAACTTATCCTTCATTGAAAATAAATATGGTTCTAGTTTCCACTCAAGCCTAGAAGGATAAAGGAAAGGAGAAAACAACCAGCTCATCTGCTACTCCTCCATAGACCTCGTATACCCTACTTCAAGCGGTTTCCCATCGTACAATGCTTAAATAATTGCATCAATATCATATCAAAATGTCTTTTTATGACCTCGTTTGAACCTTTGAGTCTCATCGTCAGGCCCTCATCGAGGTCCTGCAATCTATTGAGGTTTTACATAATGACTATATGCATGTTGCATCCATTATCACTCCTCACCACTTTGCCCGTTCCTCTTCTCCAACTACCACTCATCAAGTAGTCACTCTCAGTTTCTCTGACGACGATATTGTACCTCTCCAATTGGATGATCCTAACCCTACCCTATTCATTTCCATCTACGTTGATAATATACGCATTTAACACATTATGATCAATGGTGGTGCTGGTATCAACATCATTTCCTCCCATGCGTATCAACAAATATACATCCCTTCAAATTACATGCACAATAAAAAAATCATGTTACATTTGTTTAATGATGCCATAACTTCCACCCTTGACACTATCATTATCCACATCTACGTGAACCCGCATACTATTCCTGAATTATTCTATTTCTTAGAGGGGGAATTCCATTACAAGTCGTTGCTTAACTAACCCTCGTATTTGTGCCATGGGTTGTGTTTCTTCAACCTTACACCGTTATTTAAAATTTGAACATGAAGGAAACAACTACACAATCCTCGACCGATCCTTCACCATTTAAAACTTTTAACATGCTATACCAACCTAATAACGTCCTTATCCCGCTTAAAGAATCTACCACCACTACGCCCTTCTTCACCACTATCCCATTTACCACCACCGACACCTCTTCTTTAACCACTACCTCATCCAACACTTCTACCGTTACATCTTCAACAACCAAATCCTCTATTCCCACTACTTCGCAACCGACCCATCACCAACCCATCTATTTTTGAAATATCCAATGCTTCTTCTTCCCGGATGTCCAAAGTGATTCATCCATTCCCACTACCCACATACCAGCTACTAATCCGTTATCGTGTGTTTTTCAACACCTCACTCGGGGGAGTACCTCTTTATAACATTGACACATTCCTTACTCCTCAAGAGTATGGTAACCTTCAAAGAACATCCCCACTATGATCATCACGTAGGTGTAGTTTTCCCCTATGGTCCTCCCCACCTTCATACCAACATGACATATGGGGGAATTGATGCTTCTATCTCCTTACTCAATTCACCATCCCAAACTTGACCATTTTCCTCCGATCTTAAATCTCTCACCAACCACCACTTTGCCAACACCTTACTCCATCATTGTTCTTAGAAGGGATTTGGCTTTGGTTTCTATGAACAAGGCCATCATACTGTCATTCCTTGCACTACTTGTAAACATAAAGACCGTAGTGGTATTGGATTTTCCGAACCACCTTCCAAGAAGGCCCGAGTTGAACTCATTGAGGATGATAAACCTTCTCCACCCCATTCACCTACCTCACCACCTTCACCTACAAAGTCTATGGATATAGACTTATCAACACGATGGCAAGGCTCCTCTTCTCTTCCCTTCCTTTATCCTAACATGATCGATGATGATACACATTTTATTAACATCATTTAATGTTAGGATGATGAGTCTATTATTACCTACCTTGTGCGAGAAGATTCTTATATTCACCAGTTGTTACCTTTTGAGATGTAAACCATGTTGAATGAATCAACCATCAAAATCAACATTCACACTCAGGATGACCCACACATTCTAAAAATAGGCCAATATTTAGATGTTACTGAACATGAAGCTTTCACTTCTTTCCTCTGGGATCATAACAATGATTTTTATTAGTCCTACGATGATATGCCCAATATTGATCAAACATTTTGGTCTAAAATATCGTAACCTTTCCGATGCCAAACCAAAGAAACATAAGATGCAAAAAATTCATTCTCGCATTTCCCTTCTTGTCAACTAACTCCAACGCCTCCTTTATATTTCCTTCATTTTACCCATTGATTATCCCCAATGGATCTCTAACATTGTTCCTATTACCTACATCATCGATATCTATTACACCTATGGCATCTATCATGCCTTCAACTTCGTAGTCCTTATGATATCCACCATGCCTTCATCAACCACCCTTAGTATAGGTCTATCTCGCATCCTCCACTTCTCATATACCTATTGCATCTCAGCCACCACTGGTGTCGACAACCCATACTCCCTTCCAAAAATTTTCCTCTCCATCCCATAGTCTCTTCCTCTGATTGCTATGAGAGTATTTATATCCACCCCACCTACCTACACCTATCACCAATAACTCCTATTTCATCTACCGTTTATTCAGGGTACTTTCCCTCTACATCTATTCTGACCTATGTTCCTTCATCATAATTTTTCATACTTAACACCACCACATACTGGGATTCCATCCACGTCATACCCACCTTATCTACCTCCTTATACTCTTGGGGGTACCCCACTGTCATCACAACCTACCAATGATCTTATCAAAATGATGATGGAAAAGATGCATAAATTAGAAGCATCGTCTCTCGGCTCACGTAATTCTTTGACATACGATGAGATTTGCAATGATCCCATTCACCCATCCATTCCAATTCATCCATACCCTTCCCATTGGGAAATTCCTAAATTCAACTGATTAAACAACAAACAAGACCCACAATATCACTTGCAATATTTTAAACATGTGTGTTATATAATCACTAATGATGATGCTTTGATCTTGAGGAAATTCCCAATATCCTTGATGGGACTGAATTGAGATTGGTATAGGATTTTCTAGACAAATTTTCTATCAAAATTATCAAGAAGGTCACCATGACCCACTTGTACGCGACACGCCAATATGAAGATGAATCTATCATATATTTTTTCACTCGTTGGCGGAGCTTGATCAGCCAACTCAAATTCCAATTACCTTAGACATAGTTTATAGATTTGATCAGCAGAGCATGTGCTATACACATCTTTCCAACTCTATAAGTTCAAACCTTCTACACATTTGATGAGGTGTTCACCATGGCCTAAAAACTTGAAATCATTTCTATTGAAGAGAAGAATATACAATTACGTAACAAGAACGATGTGTTTAAATCAAATGATACCTCTTCTTCTTCCAAAACAAAAAAATAATTATTCTAAAGCAAAAGGATATGCCAATGTAGTAGTTTTGAAATCTGGCCCATCTCATCCATCCAACCAATCAAAACCTTCTTCCAACCTTTCTCCTATTCAGGATTTTCAGTTCAAGTGAGAGCAACGAAAATATACTCCCATAGGATAACCCTACTCTTCAATTTTAGAAAAACTTATAAAAGCCGGAGCAATCACTCTTCCACCCATCAAACCACATACTGGTTTTGACCCTTCTTGTCTTGTGCCTACATGGTACAAAGAAAATGATTACTACAACTATCATCGTGTTAGAGGTCATAACGACGGTAATTGTATAAATTTCAAAAACATCGTCCAAGAAATGTTAGATAATGGAGATCTCGTCTTGGATAACCCTAACACACTAGCTAATTAGAACCTTCACATCTTCAAGAAGCCATTCCCAAATCAAACCCCATCATCTAACCAAACTAGTGAAACTTTAACTAGTGATAGTAATGTTTGTGAGGTTCATGCCATTTTCAACATCATACCAACTCTGCTCAATTTCCTCCCATTCCATCTATCGAGGATATTATTTCACAAGATCCTTCATCCATGGAGGGACCTATTTCATCTTCTCCTCTACCCACATAGGAGTCTCCCTTATCTTCTCCTCCACCCATGGAGGAGTCCACCATATCTACCGATGTAGTTTCCCCACTCACCTCTCATATTGATGAACAACCTACAATACTTACTCTCCTACCCACGGAGAGTCATGTTTACCTTCTTCTTCACCAAAAGAAGAACCCACCTCATCCACCTTGCCTTCTCCCCTACCCATAGAGGATCCATTAGTAGTGCCCATTATTTATGGTGAAAATTATCCACTAGCTTTCAAGGATCATGATCATATACTCTCATCTCTTCTACCCATAGTCTGAAGCCAACCATTTCCCTATCTTATAGAAATTATTTGCAAGGATTACTACCAAATTAATATCATCCTCCCTACATCGGTGCCATTCTCATGTTTGGACGACCTATTGGATTAAGTTTAAAATTCCATGCTTTGGGGACCCCTTTGAATTAATGTCTCTACTCAAATGTATATGTTGTCCGATGACACTTCCACGATCTATCCAAGTTTCGATAACCAAACCCACCATACCCATGCTAGTTGTAGCTACCCCTTCTTCATCACCCTCACCTATACCTAAACCTTTACCATCAAACAAAAATTTTCCTATGCCTAATACCCTACCTTTACCTATATTTTCCTCCACGTCCGTATTGATTACCACATCGGGAGTCATGCGACATTAACCCTAGTCCATCCTCATATCAAACTAGATTTAGACACATTCTCACAAGCCATTGTAAAAACTATTACCCCACCTAAGAGGAAGACCCAACCTCTTAGGCCACATACATTGACTTCTCTCACTACCCTCCGTTACCTTCACCACTTCAATCTATCTTAGGTCCCTACCCATTAACCTTGATCAAGTAGCCTCCTACCCAAGGTAAACTAAAAACAAAACCCACCTCCTCATAACGATCTTATGTTCCACCCAAATTACCTACAAATCCTACACCTTCACCATTACCTACATCATTTATACCTCCTATACCTACACCACTTCTTGTACCGTCATCCTTACCCATGCCATTCCCTTCTCCTCAACCAATCCCTTCGACATTACCTCTTACCACCACCTTCACCGCACCTCCTTTATCAACTTGTCTAAACCGTCCCTTTTTTCAATCTACCTTCCTTCTACATCATACACTCCTTCTTCACCTTTACATGAGAAGGTGTAACCAAAACCCAAAACCGCACTACCTTCTAAAGAGGTAGTTAAACCTACACATCCTCAAAAACTAGTTCACTTGTTACACCTCTACCTAAGAAGGTGTAACCCAAACCCAAAACCGTATTATCTACTAAAAAAGTATTCAAACTTACTCAACCTCCGATTCCACCTCTAGTGACTCTTCTCCCACCAATGTCACTCACACTTACTTCACATTGTGATCCATTGGCGTGTTCTTATGCCAACATCTTAAATAACATTTTGGAAACCTCTTTAATCACATTCCCACTCCTTAGACCTTAAGAACCACTCAAACCTAAACAATAAGGGTTTGATGATACCAAATTTTTTTCTTACCATCATGTGCCATGACATGATGTGGAAAGTCAGTAAGGCTCTTAAGACCATTCTTCTCTAGCTATGTCCTCTCAAATTTTTTTTTGAAGATGATGATCTTTTAGATGAGGACCCTATTCCACCTACACCTATCACCACACAACCTCATCCCATACCTATTCAATGACCTCCATCTCCACCTCCACAACCCTTTTAGCCTCCTATAATATTTGAGATCAATATGGTCTACATCAGAGAGCTAGTAAAACCTCCACCAAAATGCTAATACACTACATTGCTTTCACAAAACCAATATATTTCCTCACCATATTTTTTCCCATCCTGTTGCTACACCTTTCATGACTCAACTTCTCCTTCAACGCATATAAATGTGGTTCTGGTTACCACTCAATCCCATAAGGACAAAGGAAAGGAGAAAACAACTAGCTCATCTACTACTCCTTTACCCAATATTCCATCTCGCACTGTAACCAAAATCACCATCGGTGGACCCGTATACCTTATTTGTGATGTGGTTTCCCATCATACAATGCTTAAATAATTACACCAATATCATTTCAAAATGTATTTTTACGACCTCATCCAAACCTTTGAGTCTCATCATTAGGCCCTCATCGAGGTCTTGTAATCTATTGAGGCTCTACCTAATGACCCTATGCCTGTTTCTTCCATTATCACTACTCACCATGTTTCCTCTCTCACCACTTTTTCCCTTCCTCTTCCCTAACTACCACTTATCAAGTAACCACTCTTAGTTTATATGATAAAGAGATTGTACCTCTCGAATTGGATGATCTTGACCTTTCCCTATTCATTTATGTCTACATTGATAGTATACACATTAGACATGTTATGATTGATGGAGGTGCCAGTATCAACATCATTTCCTCCCATGCATATCAATAATTATGCATACCTTCCAATTAAATGCACAATAGAAAAGTCATGCCGCATTCGCTTAACAATTCCATAACTTCCACCCTCAAGCACTATCATTATCCACATCTGCGTGAACCCATGTACTATTCTTGAATTATTCTATGTCTTAGAGAGAATTCCATTACAACCTACTACTTAATTGACCTGTATTTGCACCATGGGTTGTGTTCCTTCAACCTTACATTGCTATTTAAAATTTGAACATGAAGGACACAACTACACCATCCCAATCGATCCTTCACCATTTAAAACTTGTAACATGCTCTACCGACCTAACAATGTCCTTATCCCAATTAAGGAATCTACCACCACTGCCACTCCTTCTTCAGCCACTATCCCATTTACCACCGCTAACACCTCTTCTTTAGCCACTACCTCATCCACCACTTCTTGTTGAGTTGTGAAGCTTAATTACTTCATTTTAGCATGCAATTGGAACTTGTTGGAAAATACAATAACCGACATCGGCCGGATAGACTAGCATCGGTCAAGTATGACCAACATTGGTCAAATAAGTAAGGAACCAACAATGATTAGCGTAACTAGCATCGCCATTACCTATGTGATGAAGTTTTAATTAAATCTCAGGAATTATATCTATTTTTAGCATTAAAATAGATTTATTAATTGTAATTGCATGGCTAAGTGCCCTAAGTCTATAAATGACTATATAAACATAAAATCTAGGGTTTAGAAGGAAGTGTATGGATCATAATTACAAGATAATTATGTGAGAGATAATTCTTGGAGAAGAATAAAAAGTTTGAAGGAAGAAAGTACTTGAAATATCTCGAGAGGTGTGGAAGATTGTAAATCTTCATTGTATATCTTGTCAAAGCTTTAGATAATAGATTGGCTTGTTTCTTGGTGGATGTAGCCCACACTGGGTGAACCACGTTAAATCTGGTGTTGATTTATGTCTCTTGTTTTGTATAATTCTTCTGGTAGAATATCCACTTTTATTTGCATGTATGCTTAGATATGATATATTGTCTATACAACCGGTGTGCTAACCCCAACAACTGGTATTAGAGATTTGTTTGAGGGTTTTTGTGTTGAAAGATTTACTCACAGAGGGTTTTTTGATTGAGTGGGAGCTACAACAATGATAGAAGATAATAAATACAAGGTAGAGAAGTTTGATGGCCGAAATTATCAATTATGGAAGATGCAGATTGAGGATTATTTATATCAAAGAGATTTGTACTTACCATTGGATGAGAAGTCTATACTTATGAAGATGATTGATGAAGAATGGAATATTCTTGACAGAAAGGCTTTGGGATATATAATATTGAGCTTGACACCATCCGTGGCTTCCAATATTACGTATGGGCTTCTACGGTAGACTTAATGAAATCTCTTGCTAATTTATATGAAAAACCTAGTGCTTCAAATAATTTTATTTGATGAAGAAACTATTTAGTTCTAAGATGCTTGAAGGTGAATCTACCTCTAGTCATTTGAATGATTTCTGATCTATTGTAAATTAGTTAAAATCAGTTACAATACCATTTGATGATGAAGTAAAAGAACTTTTATTATTATGTTCTTTTCGTAATAGTTGGGACAACTTGGTAATGGTTAGTAATACAACATCTACTAATAATATTTTGAAGTTTGATGATGTGGTCAATATAATCTTGAATGAAGAAATTCGTAGTAAGAGTACAGAGGAAACATCATCTGAAAATGCTTTGAATGTACAAAGAAGGGGTAGGCAAAAGGAGAGATCCAAGAGTAAGAGTAATGAGAAATCAAAGTCAAGGGATAACAGATCTAAATCCACAAGTAAGGGAATTACTTGTTGGAAATATGGAAAGAAAGGACATGCAAAGAAATATTGTTGGTCAAAGGATAAAGAGAACCAACAACCGTAAAAAGGTAAAGAGGTGAATTTTACTTTGCATCGAGGTAATGCAAGATGATCTTATTATTTATTTAGATAGTAGAATTGAATCATGGGTTTTAGATTCAGAGCTTCTTTCCATGCAACCCCTAATAAGGGTTATTTCGAAATTATGTCCAGGGAAATTTAGGCATGTTTATTTGGGTGATGATGAACCTTGCGCAGTTTACTCGTAATGGGGAAGTTCATCTAAAATTACAAAATGGAAATACATTGGTATTGAAAGATGTGAGGCATGTGTCAAGCCTCGGGAGGAATCTTATTTCTACAGGGCAACTAGGTGAATCAAGCTTACACAGCTTACTTTTATAATAGACTCTTGGAAAGTCACCAAGGGTGCTTTTGTTGTGGAAAGATGTAAGAAGGTAGGAACATTATATTTATCTACTTGTATTACTGATTCCTTTTATACATTATCTACTGCATATTCGGATGCATGCATGTGGCATAATCACTGGGTCATATGAGTAAAAAAGGAATGAAAATCTTAAAGGCTAAGGGTAAGTTATCAGATTTGAAAGATTTAGATCTTGATTTCTCTGAGCATTGTATCTTTGGAAAGCAAAAGAGAGTGAGATTTCTCAAATTTGGGGTAGCTAAGAAGGAGTAGAAATTGGATCTTGTACACTCAGATGTGTGGGGACCAGCTCAGGTAGCTTCTCATGGAGGATCCCAATATTATGTTACTTTCATTGATGATGCTACAAGAAAGGTATGAGTTTATTGTATTAAATGTAAATATGATGTTTTTGAGACTTTTAAAAGATGGAAAGCCCTTGTTGAGAATGAATCAAATTCTAAGTTAAAGTGCCTTAGAGCTGACAATGGTGGTGAATACTCAGAGTAAAGTATTTCAATGATTATTGTTCAGTGAATGGGATACATAGAGAAAGAACGTTCACAAGAACACCACATGAGAATGGTGTTGCAGAAAGAATGAACAAGATAATCATGGAATGTGCTAGAAGTATGAGGATACATTCTGGATTGCCTTTGCAGTTTTGGATAGAAGCAATTGATACAATGGTTTATTTAATTAACCGTGGCTCTTCAAGTTCACTAGATGGAGGAATACCAGAGGAAGCTTGGACCGGAAAAGAGGTAGATATTTATTTTCTTAAATTTTTTGGTTCATAAGCTTTTGTGCATGTTGATAGGAAAATAGAAAAAGTTGGATGTAAAATCCAAGAGATGCACTTTCATTGGTTATGGATCTAGTGATTTTAGTTTCTATTTTTGGGATTTAGAGAATTCTAAAATTATTAGGAGTCGTGATGTTGAATGGAATGAAAAGAGAATGTACATGGATCAAATTTTGGTACCTAAGGATGAGAAAATTAAGATGTTTTTGATGAAAATGAACTCTCGTGTTTTTAAAGAAACACGTAAAGAAATACATAGTAACTGTGGTTGGTTAGGCCCTGACCAACATCGGTCAGATGAACCACCAACGGTTATAGAGGATCAGTACCGGTATCGGTTAAAAACCAATATCGCTTAGAGGTTACAAATGTCGTCACCATCGAAGTTGATACTAATGTACAGGAGGTCCAAATTGAGCCTCTGGTACCCCAAAATCCTGTGAGAAGGTCACAAAGGGTAAGTAAACCTCCTGAAAGATTTACACCTTCTCTATTTTATCTATTATTGATTGATAGTGGTGAACTAGAAAAATTTGAAGAAGTAATGCAGGATAAGACTCACGTTCAGTGGGAGCATGGCATGGATGAGGAGATGGACTCCTTGGAATAGAACCAGACTTGGGATTTGTTTAAGTTTCTATTAGGAAAGAAAACATTGCAGAATAAGTGGGTTTACATAATTAAGGAAGAAGAGGGTGGATAGAAAAGGTACAAGGCAAGGCTTGTAGTAAAGGTATTTACACAAAAGGCAGGTATTGACTTTGGTGAAATATTTTCTCCTATTGTTAAGATGACTTCCATTCATATTGTATTGAGTTTAGTTGCATAGTAGAATATTTGCATTTAGAGAAACTAGATGTGAAGATGGATTTCCTTCATGGTGATTTGGATGAAGAGATTTATATGCAGCAGCCACTTGGCTATGAAGTCAAGGGTAAGGAGAAATTAGTGTGCATGTTGAAAAGAGCCTATATGGGCTCAAGCAAACTCCAAGGCAATGGTACATGAGGTTTGATAGATTTATGCATGAGCATGGTTACTTGAGATGTGAATCTGACCATTGTGTTTATTTCAAGAAGCTTGAAAATGGGAGCTATATTATTTTGTTATTGTATGTGGATGATATTCTTATTGTAGGATCTAGTATGCAGAACATTGGTGAGCTTAAGAGAAAGCTAGCTCACACATTTGCAATGACAGATTTAGGAGTTTTAAAAAGAATTCTTGACATGCAAATACATAAAGACAAGAAAAAAGAAATTGCATTTGTCTTAGGAGGATTATATCTACAAGGTGTTAGAAAGGTTCAATATACAGAATGTAAAACCTATTAACACACCTATGGCTGGACACTTCAAATTGAGTAAAGATAAATGTCCTTCATCACATGAGGAGGTCAAATACATGACATGAGTACCATATGCTTCAAAGAGTTGGAAGTATCATTTATGCTATGGTTTGTACTGCAGACTGGACATTGCTTAGCAAAGGGGGAGTTGTGAGTAGATATATGGCTAATCCAGGTAAAGAGCATTAGAAAGTAGTCCAATGGATACTCAGGTGTTTGAAAGGGACATCTAGCATGTAGTTATGCTATGGAGGTTTGGATATTTCATTAAGTGGATATGGATAGAGATCTGGATGGTAGGAGGAGCACTACTGGATATATTTTCATAGTAGGTGGAACGACAATTAGCTGGATTTTGAGATTGCAGAAGGTTTTGGATTTTTCTACTACAGAGGTAGAGTATGTTGTAGCTACAGAGGATAGAAAGGAGATGATATGGATGAGTAGGTTCATGGAAGAGCTAGGAAAGGAGAAAAGTAATTGTAAAGGGAAAGGAGAAAAGAAATTGTAAACTATTCAAAGACAAATCAAAGTGCAATTCATTTGTTAAAGAACTCAACATTTCATTCGAGAATGAAACACATTTAGTTGAGGTATCACTTCATATGGTAGGTATTGGAGGATGGACAGTTGAATCTGAAAAATATTCATACGAGTAAGAACCCTGTGGATATGCTAACGAAGCCATTAGAAAAGGAGAAGTTGGAGCTACACTCCACTTCTATTGGTATTCAAGTTTGAGACTTGAAGAGGAAGAAAAAAATCCAAGGAAGGATCCAAGAATGACATTGTATAGGTATGGTGTAGTAATTAAACTCCAAGTGGGAGATTGTTGAGTTGTGAAGCTTAATTACTTCATTTTAGCATGTAATTAGAACTTGCTAGAAAATACAGTAACCGACATCGGTCAGGCAGATCGGCATCGGTCAAGTATGACCGGCATCGGTCAAGCAAGTAAGGAACCGGTAGCGGTTAGGCAGAACCGGTGTCGGTTACCTGTATGCGATGAAGTTTTAATTAACTCTCGGGAATTATATCTATTTTTAGCATTAAAATAGATTTATTAATTGTAATTGCATGGCTAAGTGCCCTAAGTCTATAAACGACTATATAAGCATAAAAGCTAGGGTTTAGAAGTAATGGTATGGATTATAATTACAAGATAATTATGTGAGAGAGATTTCTTGGAGAAGAATAAAAAATCTTGAAGGAAGAAAGTACTGAACATCTGAGAGGTGTGGAAGATTGTAAATCTTCATTGTATATCTTGTCAAAGCTTTGGATAATAGATTGACTTGTTTCTTGGTGGATGTAGCCCACACTGGGTGAACCACGTTAAATATGGTGTTGATTTATGTCTCTTGTTTTGTATAATTCTTCTGGTAGAATATCCACTTTTATTTGCATGTATGCTTAGATATGATATATTGTCTGCTAACCGGTGTGCTAACTGCACATGCTTACGCCGCTATATCTTCCAAAATCAAATCCTCTATTCCCACTCGTCCGCTTGAATGACCCATTCACCGTGACATCTATTTTTGAAATATCCAATGCTTCTTCTTCCCGGTTGTCCAGGTGATTCATCCATTCCCGCTACCCACATACCAACTACTTATCCCTTATAATGTTTTTTTCAACGCCTCACTTTGGGAGTACCTCCTTTATAAAATTGACACATTCCTTACTCCTCAAGAGTATGGTAACCTTCACCAACATCCCCACTATGATAATTGCGTAGGTGAGGTTTTCCCATATGGTCCTCCACACCTTTGCACTGAACATGACATATGGGGGAATTGATGCTTCTATCTACTCAATCGAGCCACCTTCCCAAAGTCGACCATTTTCCCGATCTAAAATCTCTCACTTACCACCGCTTCATTGACACCTTACTCCATAGGTGTGCTTAGAAGGGATTTGGATTTGGTTTCTATGAACATGGCCGCCATACTGTCATTCCTTGCACCACCCATAAACATAAAGACCGTAGTGTTATTGAATTTTCCAAACCACCTTCCAAGAAGGCCCGAGTTGAACTCATTGAGGAAGATAAATCTTGTCCACCCCATTCACCTACCTCATCACCTTCACCTATAGAGTTTATGAATATAGACTTATCAACATGATGGGGAGGCTCCCTTTTCTCTTCCCTTCCTTTATCCACACATGATCGATGATGATACACCTTCTATTAACATCATTCAATGTTAGGATGATGAGTCTATTATTATCTACCTTGGTGCGAGAAGATTCTTATATTCACTAGTCGTTACCTTTTGAGATGCAAACCATGTTGAATGAATCGACCATCAAAATCAACATTCACACTCAGGATGACCCGCACATTCTAAAAATAGGCCAATATTTAGATGTTGCTGAACATGAATCTTTCACTTCTTTCCTCTGGGATCATAACAATGCTTTTTCTTAGTCCTATGATGATATTCCCAGTATTGACCCAAACATTTTGGTCCACAATATCGTAACCATTCCTGATGCCAAACCCGTGAAACAGAAGTTACAAAAAATTCTTCCTCACATTGCCCTTCTTGTCAAATAACTCCAACGTCTCCTTTATATTTCCTTCGCTTTTACCCATTGGTTATCCCCAATGGATTTCTAACATTTTTCCTATCACAAAAGCCATAGGGGGACTCCAAATTTCTATTACCTTAACCTAGATTTTCCCAAAGATGAATTTCCTCTACCTAGTATTGACCAACTAGTTGATCTCACCACTGGCTATAAGATGCTATCACTCATGGATGGTTTCTCTTGTTATAACCAAATATTACTAACCCTGGAAGATCAACACAAAACCACATTCATCACTCCTTGGGGGAGATTTTTCTATCGTGTCATGCCCTTTGGCGTTGAAAACACTATTGCTACATATGAATGAAATATGAATTATATCTTTTAAGACATCATGCATAACATATTGGAAGATTAAGTTGATGACATTCTTGCTAAATCCAAACATCTGGCCGAACACCTTATAGTCCTTAGGGTTGTATTTGACTATCTCATCAAATAATACATTTTCCTTTAACCTAAGAAGTGTCTTCATTGTTCTCTAAGGAAAGATCCTTGGTTTTATCATTTCTTTGTGTAGCATTGAAGTTGATCACACTAAAATCAAGACTATTCTCAAGATTCCTATACCTTCTAGCCTTCTTCAACTTCGTAGTTTGCAAGGCAAGTGGTAATCTATTCATCACTTTATTTCTTAGCTTTCCAAACGTTTCCATCCATTTCATCATCTTCTTAAAAGGATGAATGCCATAAAGCCTTCAACGCCTTAAAACAATACCTCCTCCAACCACCTATGCTCATTCCACCTAAGGATGGCCAACCATTTTACCTTTACATTTCTACTACTGATCATTCCCTGGGTGCCATGCTCGTTCATCGTGATGAGAAACACAAGGAGCAAGAGGTATATTATATAAGCTTGTAGGAGTTTAGACTACGAGACTAGATATACTCACATTGAAATGTTTTTCCTAGCCTTAGTCTTTGTCACCACTAAAATTTTCCATTACCTACTCAACCATAAAACCTTCTTTGTCACCAATACTGACCCCTTACATTATATGCATACTAAGAATTACCAACATCAACATGCTGCATGTTGGCTCATGATTCTTGCGCACCTAGATATCGAATTCATCCATCAATATTATGTCAATGGCAAAACTATTGCTGACCTACTCACATATGCACCTCTCTCTAGAAACCAATCTTCTAAATTTGAATTCCTTGATGAATCCATTTCTACCCTCTCCCTAAATGATACCATTTACTAGATGACCTTATTCTTCAATGGTTCCAAATGCTAGCGTGGGGTGGTGTAGGAGTTATCCTCATTCCTATTGATAGTGATCCTATTCCATTATCTTTCAAACTAGATTTTGATTGTACTAACAATATCACCGAATATGAAGCACTCATGTTAGGTCTTCAAACCACCATATCCTTAGATGTTAAATCAATTAATATCTTTGGTGACTCTCAGATGGTTGTGAACCAAGTCAATGATATATACCAAGATCATACGAGATACTTAAAAGTATACACATCATGTTGACATAATTTTGACTACCTTTGACCATTATGAACTTCAAACCACCCCGTGTTCCAATAACAAATTCATAGACACCATGCCCTGTATCGCTTCTCAAATAACCACTTTTCCCTCTAACTCAAAAAATATTTGTCATAGTACAAAGGTTGTAATCACCTTCTTATCTATTATGAGACATTAACTTTGTAGGAAACATTGAAATTGACCCACACGACCTTTGGTATAAACGGACTTGTTGACTACCTTTCCCTTTCGCCTACTTCTAGATATTACTCATGAATGGACAATGAGCCTTCCTCAAAATTGTATCTTGCTATGTCATCATGGGTGGTCTTCTCTATAAATGTGGCTTTGATGGTAACCTCCTACTATTCCTTATAATTTTTGAAATCCCATACACCATCAAGGAAGTTCACGACAGGATATGCAAAGGTCATTTCGGTGGCTTCACCGTCTCTAAGCACATCCTTCACCTTGAATACTACTAGCCAACCCTAAACCAAGACTATTGTGACTATGTAAAATGTTGTGTGAAAATTTCAACAATATGTTTATCTTCATCACACTCCTAATCACGTCTTACAGTCACACAAGACCTTTGTCATTTCTCTCAATGGGGTTTGGATATTTTTGGAGAGATTAACCCTCATTCTTCCCAACGTCATCAATGGATTATTACCACTACCAAATATTACAATAAATGGGCAAAATCCGTACCTCTTATTTCTACAAAATTTAAGAAAATATGTGAATTCATCAACCATCACATCATTTTTCACTTTGGTGTTCCTCACCGCCTCATCATTGATAACGAAAAAAATTCAAAAACAAAACCCTATGAAAACTTTGTGATGCCTTCAACATTCAACTCAATTTTTCTTCACCTTATTATCCTAAAAAAATGGCCAAACTAAATTGACTAATAAAACCCTAAACAAAATTCTTATGAAAGTGGTTGACGATACTAGTAAGGATTGGTACACACACATTCCTTTTGCCTTATGGGCTTATCGCACTAGTATTCACACCTCAACCGCTGCCACACCTTTCTCTTTAGTATACAGTACAGAGGTTGTCCTTCCTCTCAAAGTCAAAATTCCATCTCTTCATATCTCACTCAAAGATATGCTCAACAATGATGATTTTCACCAAGACCATTTGGCATAACTTGATTTATTAGATGAACATCGCCAAAATGCTCTCGATCACCTTCAAATATACCGAAAACATATCAAATGTGCCTATGATAAACATTTCTAAGAACGAACCTTAAAGGTTGGTGACCTCATCTTGAAGGAAAATCAACATGTAACAAAAGTGGAGAAAAGTAAACGGGGAAAGTTTTCTCTCAACTGGCTTGGACCCTATATTGTTACTTATGCATATGGATCAAATTCTTATCATTTATCTTCCCTCGAAGGTAAACCCAAACCTGAGGCCCTCAATACCTTGCATATTCAACCATTCTATTGTTGAATCAAGTCCTATATAACCTTCTGTCTATTAAACATTTATCCATTGAGAAACATTCACCTTCCACTTACCTATTTTAAGGATCAACGATTAAACAAGAATCATGTGATTATCTATCACCTTTTAGCCTTATATTAAATATGAGTACCATGACTCTACTCATGGCATGATTCTCATGGATACTTTTTTCCTTATCTGGATGGAATCCCATCATTGTTTGTCACTTAAAACCTTTATTTTATAGATAACCTCTGCGTGTTATGGTCTTCCTCTACCTAATCCTAATGCTAAACTACTCCTAATGTAGAAAATACACCTAACTACACCTATTCTAACAATGCCAAGGAGACAGGGAGAGAGAAAGTGCATGTAAAGGGAAATCCTAAACTAACGAGGTGATAACACCAAGAAAAGGGGTGGGATACTCTGATGAGGGAGGAAGAAGAAAAAAATAGAGCTGGGAGAGGTCAGAATATTAGTGACACAGACCCAAACTCCATCTTCCATATGCACTCCATGAAACACAACATCTTACACCTACAAGTGAAAGAACATACACAAAAACAAATCCAAAATGGAGAGGCACATAGAAATGACAAAACATGAGAAAGGGTTGAAAAATGCCACAAAAACATGAATTTATTTCTCTATAAGGTTCACAGACCATTACATTAATGCTCAGAGGCATAAATATGTTTTGTCAGTCATAGGAGAAGGCTTACAACTCAAATGGAGTTGAGGGAGAATTTTGTAAGGGTTTCCCTAGCTCCAAGAATGTCTCCTCTAAAAAATGAGGTGGATTTTACAATATATAAGTAATTTTTTACCAATCCTCATTAAAGAGGTATGCGAACCCATAAAAAATTTTCTTCCTTAGGGTACTTATGTCAGATGAATACATGGGCACTATACCGCATTAAAATCTAATTTTTGAGTTGTTGGCACCCGTGAGCCACCCAACCATATGACCCATCTAACCTTTCCATACCATCCAACTTGGGTGTCCTTAAAATGATATGGGTATGACGGGCATCAAAAACTATCCGTATGCATAAAAAATGTGATCCGACCAACCCCTGGGCATCCAACCCTCATGACACGTCCAACCTGGCCATATCATCAAACTTGATCATCATGCAAGTGTGATGGATGTGATAGAATCAAAAAATGATCATACACATCAAACAATGTGACCCGACCAGCCCCTGGGTGTCTAACCCCCAGCCGTCCAACCTTGATCCATCCAACCCCCATGACCCGTCCAAGTTGGCTCTACTATCCAACCTGAGTGTCGTGCAAGTGTGATGGGTATCAAAAACCAATCATGTGTGTCAAAAAATGATACTTTTCTAACCCCCAACCATCCAACCTTGAGCCGTCCAACCCCCATCCGTCCAACCCTGACCCATCTCACCCTGATCCGTCCAACCCCTAGCCGACCAACTTCCAGAGGCGATAACTTGAGTCCCCAGATGAGGTTTCAGGTGAAATTTTATATGATTTCACATGGAAACAACCCATTAAATCCAATGGATGTGGTCACAAGATCCAATTTTTACTTAATTTCCTTGAAATATCTATTTATTTCTTGGGATGTCGGTTGTGCACCAGAAGAATGAACTACCTTGGGAAGTGTATGATGCTTCAAGATGTCTCATATTTTCCACCATATAGGGCATGGAAAATGGATTCCATAGGAATTTTTTGACTTAAAATTCTTGACATGCCTATCTCGAATCTTCTGTTGAATCTCAGGTCCTCTTTCACACTATAAATTTCTTAAGGCCCGAAAGCCTACTTTTGATGGATGGCTTCAAGACATCTAAAACTACCTGAATCACTTGTAATGGTTCCCAAACTCAAAAAATTAGTTGTATCATTCTAGGTTTCTCCATGAATATTTTCCAGTGCTCAAACCCATCCTCCTGAGTTTTCTATTTTACAAGGTGGTAGAAAATAGATAACAATTGGTGACCTCTCGGGGACATCATCCTGCTAGATGTGTGACCAATGGCCTTGAATTGTCCATTGGGAATGGATTCAATATTGTTACACCTATAGACTGATCCTAAAATCTAAATTCTTCCCATGAGCCATTAAAACATTGATGTTTGAACATGGAACTCCCTACCATTAGAAACCTGATGTATATGACAAAGGTCTGAAGCCCCCTTAAAACTGTCCTTGATCTGATTTCTTGCCAAGTATGAAATAAGACCAATCGATGATTCCTTGACAAGTATAAACATTGAAAAATCCATGGGAACAAAGATGACTCAGAGAGGCTAGAACTGTTGTTGAAACCTGATTTCTCATGTGAAAACATGCCCCCTCCAAAGAATGAATCGTACAAGAGCAACAACATGTCACAACACACGCTATGTATAAAACTAAAAATCATACATACTCTAAGTGGAGTATGTAGAGTGTGCACAAGCACTTCTTCTACTAAAATAAAACCTACCTACACTATGCTAACAAGAGGAAAAGGGAACTCAAACAAATCCTGCAACTGGCAGGGAGAAGTAACTTCCCTTTCTCAAAATAGGAAGCCATGTATGTGATTTGGCATTGATCATGGTTGTTATAATGAGTGAAAAACCAACAAGAGGCCAATCCTCCACCCAAATAACAAAAGTATCAACATCAATCAAAAATACCTCCTCAAGCTAATTATTATTACACTCCTGGAGGTGTTGATGGTGACCCTTGGTGATTTGATACTCATCCTCATGCCCTGAAGTGGGCATGACCATTTATAGCTTCTCCTTGGCTCCAATGAAGCCAAGTACATGATTGGGCATAGTCTGACTTGATGTATGCACCCATTGTTCTAAAATTCAACTCCAAAAATGGAGTCTTCCTATGGACCTTCCTAAAAAAAGAGGCTACTTACATGCTGATTTTTACTTTGGAGTGCTTCTACAAGAAGTTGATCCTCTACCTTGATGACTGGCAATGCAATGTGTGTTATCTTTGTTCCCTTCCTTCCTTCTATGGATAACATGGAAGATTCAGATCTTCCAACCTTGGTTCCATAAGGCCGTTGTGAAATGTAGGTTGCTGCAATTGAATGCTATCCTTCATGAAAACAGGCTCATGTGCCTGGAAGGTGGATGATGGAGGAGAAAATGATGTGATCTCCTTAGGTTCCTCTCCATCAAAACAATCCTCCAAGTCAGACAGATAATCATCCTCCTCGTTGTCCCACTACATGTGCTTGACCTCCTCCATGGTGTCCTCCTAATTTGTAAATTTCTCACCATGGTTCCCCTCATCTTCAAAAATGAAGTCTAAAAGCTCAAACTCTTCTTCGACATTAGATCTTGAAGGGGATGAAGTGGGAGGAAGAACTGAAGGTTCTTCTAAGGCCTACTCTATACTTGAAACCTCTAGAACTGTATGGTTCTCCTCCAAAAGTAGAATGCACTCTCTCCTCTTTTGGATTTGGAGTAGCTCCTTATTCCCTCACTTGTGTTGTAGTTGAAGCTTCCACCACTTGTGGCTTGACCTCATCATCCTCCATGGGTTTCTCCATCAAGGGGATTTTATCAATCTTGAATATAAGAGCCAAGCTCACCAAGATTCTAATCATTTCTTCTTTTCTTGGCTCTTCTTCTTGTTTCTCCCCTTGGCTAGTTTTTTAGTCTCTTCCCGACATGGACTTGGGAAAGTAGGAGAAGTGGTGGGTGGGGTCTCCACTAATTGTTGTTTTATTTTTGGTGAAGGGGGAGGTATTTCTTTTGGCTCTTGTGGACGGGAATTGGGTTTGGAAGGGAGAAGGGTAGAGAAATTAGGATGGGATGGGAGACTAGAAGATGGAGAAACATATTCCACAATAGAAGCAATGGATGGGAAGCTTGGAAATTGAATATCAAGTTGAGATGGTGCTGCTCAGGGAATGGAGAGAAAATTACTAGATGATGGTGTAGGATTTACCCATGGACAAGGTTTCTTGGCACCAAGTTTGTAGGCCTCTATCTCCTTGGTCCACTATGCAAGTTGAGGCAACATTTCAACCATGAAGTCAATATTATCCTATGGGCTATAGTGTCTTGGAAAAGGGCCTTCCCATGGACAAGATGCACTGCAACCAATTTTGAATGCCCTCATTTGTACTTGTAGCCCTTGACTGAATCATTCTAGCCTCCATCCTTTGAATCTTCTCCAGCAGATCAACATTGTCCAATTTACTATTGTCATTGTATGCATACCCTTTTTCCTTACAAGATCCATAGCTAAACTGATTTTGCAATTAGTCATATGGGTAGGCATAATGGTTCTTGATTTTCTCATAACATTGGTCTAGAGGAGTTGAGAAATACATTGGAGGTGGACTACACTGTTGCTATTGCAGGTGTGAATTCCAAGATGGGAATGAATCCATGACTACACAACTTCATGAATGGTAGAAAATGAAAGACATGGAAAGAAGAAAGGGTGAAATGGATGGAAGGAAAGTCTTCAACTAAGAGAATGGGTTGTTGACTAGATGAAGTCACCAGATGTGCTTTGCATGTGACTCCAAAGGCTGAATCTCACCAAGAACACATCAACCTAATGAAATGAAGTTGTAAGGTTCTTCAAACCTATCCCACCGGGCATGCCAAAATTGTTGATGCAAAATAACAGCACCCCCCGAATGGTCCGGGTTTGAATGAGGCATCCGGTTTAACCTACATAACATGGGACCATCTCTCAAGCTATGGGACTTGTGAACTTAAGATGATCCTTTGGAGATGGTCAAATTCCTCTACCAAATCCTAATGCTAAACTACTCCTAATGCATAAAATATGCCTAACTACACCTATTCTAACAATGTCAAGGAGACAGGGAAAGTGAAAGTGCATTAAAAGGGAAATCCTACACTAACGAGGTGATAACACCAATAAAATGGGTGAGATACTCTGATGAGGTAGGAAGAAGAAAAAAATAGAGCTGGGAGAGGTCAGAACATCAATGACACATACCCAAACTCTATCTTCCATCTGCACTCCATGAAACACAACATCTTACACCTGCAAGTGAAATAACATGCACATAAAACAAATCCAAAATGGAGAGGTACATAAAAACAAAAAAATATGAGAAAGGGTTGAAAAATGCACCAAAAACATGAATTTATTGATCTATAAGGTGAAAACACAATTACATTAATGCTTAGAAGCATAAATACGCTTGTTAGGTGCAAGAGAAGGCTTACAACTCAAATGGAGTTGAGGGAGAATTTTGCAAGGGTTTCCCTAGCTCCTAGAATATTTCCTCTAAAATGAGGTAGATTTTACAATATATAAGAAATTTTTACAAACCCTCATTAAAGAGGTATGGAAAACCATACAAATTCACTTCCCAAGGGTACTTCTATCATATGAAGACATGGGTGCCATACCACATTAAAATCCAATTGTTGAGTTGTTGGACCCATGATCCACCCAACCATGTGACCCATCCAAACTTGTAGTACCATCCAACATGGGTGTCCTTAAAATGAGAGGGGTATGACGGGCATAAAAAACTATCCATATGCATCTAAAAATGTGACCCAACCAACCCCTGGGCGTCCAACCCTGATGACGCATCCAACCTAGCCATACCATCGAATCTGATCATCTTGCAAGTGTGATGTGTGCAAAAAATGTCAAAAAAATGATCCTACATCAAAAAATGTGACCCGACCAACCCATGGGCATCCAACCCCCAACCGTCCAACCTTGATCCGTCCAACCCCATGACCCATCTAACATGGCCATACCGTCCAACCTAGGTGTCATGTAAGTGTGATGGGTGCAATAGGAATAAAAAAACATTCAGGGGTATAAAAAAATGTAACCCCTCCAACCCCTTGGCATCCAAACCCCAGCCGTCAAACCTAACCCGTCCAACCTCTAGTTGACCAACTTCCGGAGGCGATAACTTTAGCTCCTAGATGAGTTTTCGGGTGAAATTTTATATGATTTCACATGTAAAAAACCAAGTAAATCTTATGGAGGTGGTATAAATATATAATATTTAATTTATCACCTCGAAAAGTCTCCTTTTTCTCTCGGATTCCGGTTGTGCACCAGAAGAATGAACTACCTTGGGAAGTGTATGATGTTTCAATATGTCTTGTCTTTTCCACCATGTAGGGCATGGAAAATGAATTCCATAGGATATTTTTGGACTTATAATTCATAACACATCTATTGGAATCTTCTTTTGATTCTTAGGTCTTCTTTCACACTACCAACTCCTTAAGGCCCAAAAGCCTACTTCTGATGGATGGCCCCAAAACCTCTTAAACTTCCTTGAATCACTTACAATGCTTCAAAAAATTGAAAAACTGACTATATCATTCCATATTGATTCATGAATCATTGCCTAGTGCTCAACCCATCCTTCCCGATTTGTCTATTTTACCAGGGGGTAAAAAATAGATAACAAACCCATTTCACCTTATCTTCCTTTCTTTTTTATCTTCTACCTACTCAAGGGACGCACCAAAAATGTGACATTTCATAATCATGTAAATTATTTAACCCTTAGTATAGTCAATCATGCACTTACTTTAGGGGTTTAAGTTCATCAACCCATCCTTGGTATGCTCATTATGGTCCTTGCCACTTCTGGATCATTCCACCTCTTTTACCATTTGTAGTTTTTCATACTTATTGATTCTGCTATGCATGCAGGACTAGACCTTTGACACCTACATTCTGGGGTTTCTTCTCCTTTAACCATTCCTATTCAACCTAAACTCAATGTTTCTTAAGTAACCTAGACTCAATCATTCCTAAAACCTACCGACCCATTCATCTACCTCATCATATTCTTCCCTAGCTTATGGGAGAACTACATTAGCTTGAGGCCCCTTTTCACCGGGGCTATGTAGGAAACACTCTAGGGCATGGGGCCCTTGGAGGTTAGCTTAGCCACTTTTACCCCTAACCAATTTCCCCCTTTACATTCACATTCAAACCTAGTTAGTTTCCATTTACACAATAACTTGGAAATTAATATATCACAAAAACATACATTGTTTCATCATACCTACCATTTTATAACCTCAACCATATCACACCTACATCATTTAACATTTCCATGATATCAATTACTTGGAAATTTAAACATAACATACATCTAACACATCATTTCCTTAAAACTAGTAACTTGGAAATTTCTGACTCAACCATGCCTACACCTAACTCGATCATGCCTATACTTGACTCAACCATGCCTACACCTGATTCAATCATGCCTATACTTGAATCAACCATGCCTACACCTGACTCCATCATGCCTATACCTGACTCAACCATTCCTACACCTAACTCAACCATTCCTACATGACCTCGACTCAACCATGCCTAGACTCACCTAGTTTCCATAATAAGCAATAACAATGGAAATGAAAACCAATACATCATCAATCCAATAATCATCATCAACTATATAAAAGGGAATGTCTATGTATCAATACATATGTACATAGGGATAAATCATCAAAGTATCTCAAAAAATCTCATATATAATCTCACAATCTTTGGCACACAGGCCAATATAAATATCAAAATAAAAATTATAATACAATATCATAATGAATCAAGCCCATATGAGCCCCTCCTCTCCACTCTCACCCATCTCCTCCTCTTGCCCTATGAACCACCTTTCCAACATCTCTCGCACTCTCTAATGGTACCTTTCTTCCCACCATCTCCTCCTCCTTACCCTTAGTTGGGCCTAGTCTCTCCGAGAGCCGGTAACCTCACCTTGACCACTGTCTCTCGGGGATGACGACCCCTATGATACCTAAGCTATGAGTTCTAGATCAAGTCCTCTCACCAACTTCCTACTAGGCCTTATGCTCAATATATGATGAAACATCAATACTTACTATGGTTAGATGATCCTAGTAATATCAGGGCCTCGTTTAGGGCATCCCCGAACTTCACCATCAATATAATCGGGGTAGCACGATTGGCCTAGATGTAACCTCGTGAACTTTTCCCCAATAATAAAGGTCTCTATCCTCCTACTTTTACTACGAGATGTTATACTCGTGCTTTGGTACCTATAAAATGAGACCCTATCTTTGTGCCTATGTTGCTACTTGTGCAACTACTTAGGCCTGTAGGGTCGCTTACCGTGTATGGGCATCTATTAGCTGACCACCGTAAACTAGTGACATGTGTCCGTAGTGATGCTACACTGGGCTCCATCCCCTACAAGAGCACATGTGCATGATCCCATGCCTATGCTTGTGCATGATAGGCTACTAAGTGACCTGTAATGTAGTCACCTAACCTATATAAGTGGCTACTTTGTGCCTTTACTACTTTCAACTAAACACATAGAGAAGTCATGTGTCCCTATAAGGCATTCCTATGAACCATCACCATGGCTAAATTTGGATGACTGGTTGTGTTTGGTGTTACTTGTAACTTTTCTCCCCACCAATGTCTATACCATAGTTGTCCTTGTGCCATCCAACCTCATATCAAATGGTACCTTCTCCTATCCCTCTTTGGTGCAGTACAATAAGGTGGAGACAAAGGTCTCTCCACATCATCTCTACAAGATCTTGTGGGAATGGTGGCAAGACATCTGTTGTAATCCAAACTCGGGGTCGACCGTGTCCACCGATATCATCTTGTGCTTGCTGGAATGTCTTCCATGTATCCACCTTTATAGATGTATCCCATGTAACTCCTGGGATATCCCTATAAATGTAGGAAAAGCAACATATGGCCTCCATACTATGTCTGTGGTATACTGAAGCCCTCCAAATTTTTTTCTATAATACATCACGTCGTGTGATTCCTCCTCTACTCGTGCATGACCACTTACAACCACCCATCTCCTATATCCTACTCTCTTTCCACCATGGTGCCAATATTCTACTAGAAGTCCCCATGACCACACAATCACTATGTGCTCATACTCTCAATATAGTAGGATAAGAACGTACAAAAATGCTTCTTGTGACATCACACACTCTGGTAGGCCCACATCTCCCTATATAAGCGCACTAAATATGCACATACCCATGAAAAATAGACACGATCCTCAATCATATATCATATAAATCCCCTCAATCCCTTGGGAAAATAACCACCTTTTGAATATAGAAGATCTTAGCACCCCACTATAACCATCATCGGTATTGATAGCCAAGTCTCTTACGGGTGCAAAACATAAAAATCCCCATAAACAAGACTGACGTTGTGCTCATTGGTCACTCGCCATCACCCCAAAACTAATATCATTTCCTCAAAGGATCCATCTACAATGATACTGAGTAAACAAGATCACCAACAATCAGTAGTCATAGAATCCTATAAACATCCTCCAACGTGATCGTCATCTCACCGGTGGGTAGATGGAAGGTGTTGGTCGCTACATCCCATCTATCGATGAGAGCAACCATGAGACTGTGATCCTATCAGATCCACCTGTACCACCTAATACCAACCAATCTAACCTCTTACATGTGCATCCACTCATCCTTAGTGATGCTGGGTCACATCTCCCCTAATAATGGTGGGACCCTATCCCGCATCATCAAATGATGTGCTTGCATCCATAAAACTCAACAATGTCAAGTACTAAACTACTTTACTCATTTCTTCAACCCTAACTACCCCCACCCCACACCCACATTTCTCTACCCACCTATCTAGTTCCTAACTATTTCACCTCACCTATCATCCATTTTATCTATACCCATACCCATACCTACCTTTTCCTAGCTATATATAGCCTAAACCCACCTATCCCTATTCTAATCTACATCTCATATCTCTCAATGTAACTACCTATTTGTTTTTCTAGTTTCTAACCCTTTTCACTTTCAACGGTGACTAGAATCAATTACCTTAAATCGACACCACTCACTCTAACTGGTAGAGGTCACCTATGTAACCACCAATGTCGGTATGCCTAATCGATGTTAGTCAACTCCAAAATGGCTTCGGTCTCTGGTTCATACCTAAGGCCGAACCCCCACACCCACAACTTCAATTTTTCTTTAAATACCAACCTAATTACTACCCCAAACCCACCTACAACCCATCCCCATTTAGTTATCTACCTATTTAACCTGCATTCCACCCTCCCCTACCTAAATTCATTCATTTTTACCACATTTCAATTTTTTTCATTTCCCACCCAATTTCTTCAGTTTAACCTTAAATTTTAGTTAAAAATAAACAATATGCATTAGTTCCTACCTCAACGAAATGCATCCTCCTTAGTGGAAGCTCTGGTCTCGAACTAGTGGACCTCCAACACCTTCTTGCTATAGCTATGCCTCCAATCAAACTCTCGGTCCCCCGACCAATCCAATCACTTTGACTGATCTTGTGGACCCATCTACCTCACTCCTCTAGCCACTCAGATGCCTCCAACTCAGCCAGGTATAGTACCTCATCCTTTTCTCCACGAAAATTCACAAAAATGCTTTTCTTTGTCATTTTCTAACAAGTGAAATGGTTAAAATGAATCCATAATATATAGATTTTTACTTTTTACCCTACCCCGACCTGACCGACGTCAGTTTATCTTGACCGACATCGGTCATGTGCACTATTACACCACATTTGGTTTCCCTTGACCGAAATTGCTTTTCCATAACCGATATCGGTTAGCCTATTTGAACCCATTGCACCATTTCTCACCACATTTGATTGCCCAAACCCTTTTCACCTTACCCAAATTTGACCCCATCCTTACAACTCAACCTAATGACCTTATTACCTACAACCCAACCTCACAATTAGTTGGGGCATGTTTTTCCCCTAATGTGGCCTTACCTATGACCATGCCTAAATTACCCAACCCAACCCCAACCATTGTGACACTCAAATTTGCTTACTCACTATACCTTGCGATGATGTTACTCATGTTGTTTAACCTAATGACCTTACCTTGCTTAATGTCATGTTTTTTATCCTAACCATACCTTTGGTGACCTGGAACAAACCTATTGCCCATTCTTGCACCTTTCTTGGTTGTGTTTCAGACCGTATCCTATACCTTGGATACCTGAACCACTTCAACCTTGTTTGGATAAACCTATCGACCTTTGACAAAGTGGAGTTTGCAAGCTCTTCACCCTAGTACCATATCACATTCTATACATGTGTGTGCATTAGAATACCACTACCTATTACCCGAACCAAACTCACCCTTACCTAAAACCCACCTACCCTTGTTTTCATCACTTACACATTTATCAAACCACTCACTAACTCCATCTATTACCTCATCAGATCCTGGTTTGAGGGGGATCACCTCCACCCATACTTGGGGAAACCTAATCTTCACTCATACCTGAGAAAATGAATTCCTTTTTGTTAGCTTCACTTATCAATACAAGCTATGAGAAAAAGGGGAAAATGTAGACACCAAATTTGGGTCACACTCCCCTTAGTCTGTTTAATTAATCAACGTAATGTATTCACCTAACCATGAGCCCTTACCCCACATTCATATTAATTTAATTACTTATAATTGAATTAATGTTCATCCTCACATTATTAGTTAAGTTAATTTACACCACACCTAACCACATCACCTAGACACCTCATGATGGACTTATTCCTAGCCTATTAATTAAATAAGATCAAGTCTTTACTTATCTTAAACAATTGGAACTCTTTCAAACCCTAAAATTAAAGTCCTATTCCTTATCCAACAACACTCCCACTTATCTAAGTGCCAACCATCACTGCAGATATAGATTAGAAATCAAGATCACGCCAAACATAGTAAAGATCATGTTATTTTTGGTAACTTTGACTAATTCACCCTAACCGATGCCGATTTATCCTTAGCCGATGTCACCTAAAGCTGTCATCGATTACTTTATATACATGTTTACAACTCGTTACACAGGTTGGTCATTTAATTTTGGGAGTTTAATTGCAATCAAGTGTGAATATAAGAGCCATTCCTTCATCCAAATGACATCTACTCACCACTAGAAGGAAACAAAAGAAAATTTTTCTCTCCCAGATCATTGGAGTATCTACGAGAACACACAAGTTGCACTTACGCAACATTGAACCAGCCATCACCTCACCGATCAATCACTAACCACCTTCATTCATAAGATCTTCATAGTAACAAGTAAGTAATGTGGTTTTGATCATCTGTGCTTACTTTACTACAGATATTTTACTTCCTTTAGTATTTCCATTTCTGTTGTTACCTAGATATCTCCATCTTCCTACCAATCTACCAACCCAACCATTTTAAGACTTTCCACCTTTCCTAACCTCTTCCTCTGCATTCTTGAGTCTTCTCAGTTATATTATGAGCCTAACCACACCTTCCTCACTCTTTATGTAATCACAAAGAGGCCCAAAAACATTTTTATTAAGTTATTACCCATTTCCCCTACCAATGTTGGTTTACCCTACGCCGCGTCGGTTTCACCCCTATACCGCTTTGTCGGTCACCTAACTGATATCGGTGTCTCTGTGTCATTTTATACCCTTTGACCAGAAAGCCTTCAATTCAACCAAAACCAACCCATACCTCACCTGATCAATCCTAGACCCTTTATCAGACACCTGTAAAACCTAGAACAACCTACCAAACCTTTGGATCTAATCGTAACTTTTCTTGTTAGATTAGATTTACTTATTGTATTAGCACAAGATACCTAAATCATACAACTATAGTAGGATTTCCTTATTTCATGGTATTTGTTGCATTAAATTATATTTGAAAGTGGATTGACAACCTTCTAGGAAGCACCTTGCTTCCCGGATCTAGCACTTGCTAGGAAATCCACTAACCTATATTATTAATGCTATTTTGTGGTCTTGTTTTGTTTCTTACAAGTCATTCCTCCTAGCCAAAGGGAATATCTCCACGATCAACTCAAATTAAAAGTCAACAATGTGCACATTCTACCTTTGACCTTTGATTTTATAGGTATTCCTCCTAACCTCTTACCTTATCTGTTTTACGCAAACTATTCGGTGAAACACTTTGACTTAGATTACATTTTTTTAATGGGAGAAAAGCGTGTTTGCATATTTCTAGGTCACACTAGGGAATGTGCACAAGGAGCAGTTTGACCTCAACATCTGAGAGGGGATACTTACCAGGTTTATAAAGTGAATAACATCTTGTAGTTGGGGCCCAATTCTCCATTGGCACTATTGTGAGATGGTCAGGGGATCTTTTCTGAGTTCAACTATTTGGATAAAATAGAGAAAAGTAAATAAACTTAGGCTTTCCCAGGTTCTAAGGGTGAAGTAAGATAATGAGTGCCTACATTTTTCTCCCTTGATTTTGTGTAGAGTGCGAGTAAAGTGTAAAATGCAGCCATGAGACAAAATTTTTTTATTTTCAAGGGTTGCTCATGTTGCAAAGAAGATAAAATAAGTAACTATAAGACATGCATAAATGATTTTTACACACGGCATGCATTTTAAAATAGAAAGGCTACTCAAATAAATGAATACATTAAACAAAATGGGGTTCTATTTTAGGGGCCCCTGCCCTCAAAAAATATATACATATTGGTATATGGTGTTATCAAACATGGATTGGATGAAAAGGAAAAATATAGAAGCATCATACTTCTGCAGGCTCATCATCGGTTAGAAGTCATGGAACATGTTCTAGTAATTCATCCTTGCATCGTATAAAATCATCATGGGTTCTTGTGGAAAAGATGATTTGGATTTTAGATACCAAGCCCCACGACATGTCCATTTCCAACAATTTTTGAGTACCAATTCGTGACCCATTCAATAAATGGATGAAGTATGCTTTCCTTTTAGGGGAGTTTACCCATTCAAGAAGGGAATTTCCCCTTATATATATTCTTTGGTCTTCACACATAAGGAGATATAAGACATAAGGAAATGAGGAATCTTATTAGTAGAGTATTCCCTCATGGTTCTCTTTTTCTTGAGGGGAAAGGCTTGAATGCCTATCACGGATAACATTTCAGAAAGGGAAACCTCTAATTCCTATAGACACTTATCTTTTGTATTCTCTCGGTGTAGTTGGGTTCACTCATCCCCATGATGGGTGAGCGGGTGTCTAGGCACTTTGCAATTTCTATGGTCGATTAAGGGGATGGTTGTAGTCCTTGTTCACACACCAATAATAATTATGGACGAAAGGGTAGTAACGAAGCTAGTGGGATTTCAGTTGCTTGGTTTCCACTTGGTATTCTGGATGAACTAGATGAAAATGAAGAACTTGGAAAATGGGAAAGGAAGGGCACAATTTTACGAGGCACTGCAAGAAAACTGAAAGCATGCCCTCGAAAAGAAATATTATGAGGACCATCCCTAGTGTTAGGTATGCTAAAAAGATGATGAAGAAGATCCTCATTTGGCCCATTCAGTTGGAAACACTCACTTAAATGGGTGAATTCCATGACAGAATATTCAAAGAATCTAGAGGTGAAGATGACATGGAAATAAGACAGGTTGACCGAAAAATAGAAATAAAATGAATCTAAAAAGGATAGGTGATGAATACTCCATTCATGAGGCTCATGAAGACAGATGGGGCATTAGTCAAACAAAAATGGAACAACTGTGAACTCATAATGCCCATAACGTGTGTGAAAAGTTGTCTTATGAATGTCTGCATCTGATATGTGCAACTGATGATACCCTGACTTGAGATCAATTTTGGAGAACACTCTAGCTCCCCACATCTGATCAAACAAGTCATCAATCTTGGGGAGTGGATAATGGTTCTTTATTGTGACTTTTTTGAGCTATTCTGAAGTCAACACAAAGTATGAGAGAACCATCCTTCTTCTTCACAAATATGATAGGTGCTCCCCAAGGAGACAAACTAGGATGAATGAGACCCTTCTCCAATAACTCCTCTAACTGAAGCTTGAGCTCATGAAGCTATGGAGTCATCATCCGATAGGGTGCCCTAGAAACTGGTGTGGATCCCGACACTAAAAGATGGTGAAATCCACCTCTCTGCGGGGTGGTAAACCTAGAAGGTTTCCTAGAAACACATTTGCATACTCCTTAAAACTACATGATCATCTAAAGGTGAATGCTCTAGGGTGCTCTCTGATCCATCATTGATGGTGATAGTGAACAACTGACACCCTTTACACATGCTCTGCTTGAGTTTCTTAGCTGAGATCATACGCAAAGAGATAGACCTTTACATCCCTGATATCACAACTATACTACCAAGATCATCTTGACACTCAATGACCTTATTTATGTAATCTAATTTAGCATGATGAACCTCGAGCCAATCCATACCCAAAACTACCTGATAGGATCCTAGAGGAATAACTACGAGGTCAAGTATAGTGGAGAAGACTCCTAAATCAAGTATGCAACTCTCCACATATGAGTCCACGATGAGTTTTGCTGCAAAGGCCAACTCAACCTGCCAATTATCTGGTTTGCCTAGCCACCACTAGCCCACACTAGTCCACTATAGAAGGAGATATAAAAGAATCTGAAGCACCTAAATCAAAAAGTATTGTGACAGAAATACCCCTGATAGTACCTCTCATCTCAATGATTGTGGCCTGATGCTTAGCTTTGGCGATTGTCAACCGCTGTATATACATGATGGGCACGTCCCATGTCACCCACCATTTGCTCGGATCTAAAGGCTCTCTATGTATCTATGGTATTGGGTTTGTGTGGGCACATATGCACATACTGATCAAGAGACCCACAAATAAAACATCCTCTTGTACCCCTCTGAGATGGGGTCCCTCCTGTACTCTACGGTGAACTAATCCTGCCACTCCAACCCTAGCAGACTACTACGTGCGGGCTAGCTGTACCCTCTTGAGTGACCTATCTTCAATCCCCGGCTCCACTAAAACCTCCTTGAGTACCACCTCTATGTAAGCTCGAGTCCGTCTAGCCCTCTCTCGCTGGTGGCCATGATCTTGTGTGCTGCTTTGTTATGGGTGTGGTAGAGCCCTCATTGTTCCTGGTAGAGGCCAGAATCCTCCTCTTGGGAGTGGTGCTGTCCCCCATGACCTTTGACTCTAAAATTTCTGAATCCTATCCTAAAAATTTCTCTTGTTTCTATCTCAGTGCTCCTGTGCCTTGGTCATGTTCTCCTTAGCTATGTAGACCTTCTCAATTGCCTTCTCAAGTGTGTGAGGAGATATCATCCTAACTACTCATGTTATGTCTACATTAAGGCCTTAAATAAACCTGTTTACCTGTAATTTTTTGTCTTTTAAGTAGTCCACATACTGTAGAAGATCCAAGAACTTTCTCTCATACTGTGCTACTGTGCCAGAGCCCTGTCGTAAGTCATGAAACTCCTCAATCCTCTTCTGCATGAAATGCTCTGACATATAGCGGGCCCTGAATCACTCCTTAAACAACTCCCAAGTCACTGTCTCTCAAGTCAAATGGAGCTTCTGCTCCTCATTCCTCCACCAAACACCTGCTGTGTCTCGGAGGAGGTGTATGAAAAACTTGGCCTTGATATTGCTCTCGTAAGAGTGTAAGCCAAAGCAACTATCCAGGCTAAGGAGCCATGACTCAGCCCCAAATCCATCTATAGAGCTAGTGTAAGTAGGTAGCTACAAGTGAAGAAGGTCTCTAATCACACTACTTGTATCTCGATCCTGGTGATGTAGTCCAACAGGTGAGTGGGGTCACCTATCCCTAAATGGTCCCTCAAGACTATGAGAATGGCTACGACGGTATGAGGCTACCCTCTCATGGTGAATGGAAGGGCTACGTGACCTCTCCCACCTCGGGGTATCGTGCTCTAGTGGCTCTGAGTGCACATCCTCGCCTATTGGCTCCTCGTCTCCTAATGGAATATCCTCCTCTCTCGCCTCATGTGGTGGTGGAAGATCTTTGCTTTGCACAACACCGATCAATTGTTGAAGAGCCTCTAAGATCTAAGGCACCAACTCAGGTTCCTGTGGTTCGGGCATAGGTGAACTACGCCCCAAACCCCTAACCAAACATCATCTCATGGGTGCCATCCTGTGCATGAGGTGAGTGGAGTGATTATTA
Organism: Taxus wallichiana var. yunnanensis; assembly: GCA_018340775.1. Taxonomy (NCBI): domain Eukaryota; kingdom Viridiplantae; phylum Streptophyta; class Pinopsida; order Cupressales; family Taxaceae; genus Taxus; species Taxus wallichiana. The sequence continues at coordinate 53,665,871 of CM031239.1, forward strand.
GATTATAGCAATTGATTATTATATATGCATATATATATATATATATTATTTCAAATCCATTATTTATTTATTTATTTTAATGTTATTAAAATATAGTTGACTAGTTAATTAATTACCCAGAGTGTCCACGTGTGTGAACCTTTGCTCTGATACCAAATGTAATGCCCCACCTCGGGACACCGAAAAACACACCAAGAATGACTAAAAATTTTGGGGTAATTTTTTTTTAAAATGATTAATTAAAAATTAGTCCCTTGAACCCTTTTCTATTAATAATTTAATTTACACAACTTTAGTTTTCCCATCCCTAATAATAGCCCAAAGAAAATTAATTATTTATTCTATTTAGCTTACTAAGGTCCCCAAACAAAAGTCCACCAACCTTTTTAAATTAATTAGTTTTCCCCTTTTTGTATATTAGTTTTGCCTACTCATTCCCTTAATTTTTATTTCTCAAACCCCAAAAAATCTCATGACTTAAAGTATGTAGGGTTGATTTGGGGCCCTTGGATCAAATCTAATCTTGGCCCTTGATTTCAATTTTACCCTAAGGTTGCCCTAATTTTCTCTATGTTTCTCTTTCTCTTTTCTATTCTTCTCTCACTTGCTTTGTGTGGTTACTTGCATGCACAGGTTATGGAGGAGCTCAAGGAGAGATAATTTCATGGAGTTTTCTTTGATTTGTTTTCTTTCTATTTTTTGGTCAACTATCTTTCAAGAATGATTATCACCTATCCTTTTCAAATTCGTTTTCTTTCTTGATGACACATGAACAATTTGTTTGAGTATTTGGGAATGTCCTCTATAACCCTAAAAATATAAGGTGGTGTATAAGAGGTAGGAGGGTTTTATAAATAAAGGTGGCTCTAAGGAGGGAATTTTTTTGGAAAGGGCTAAAAAGGGTGGGAAGCTCTTGGGGGAAAAGGATTTTTCTGGGAATTTACAGAGGCATTGCAAACCAGAAGGAAGGACTATGTTATGATGAAGGTTTTTCTCTGTGTGACCCAATTATTAGGAATTTATGTTAAGATGATTGCATGTGTACAATCATTAACAGGATTTGAGAGCATTAATATATGTTTCCCTTGTCTTTTCCTAAGTTTAATGGTTTTCTCCTAATGAATTCATCTGGATTCATGACATTTCTTTGTTTTATTGCAAAATGATGTTAAGGTGGAGGTGATATGTGTCTTTTTGTTGTAATTTTATGTGAATCATGGTTGTAACTCAATTTTAAACATATCATGCACTTTTTTAGATCTTGTCTAGGAAGGGTGTGAGTATTTGACATTTTTATGGGGGTACCTGAAAACTTCACTTCTGAAGCCTATAAAAATATCCTTGCAGGACTAAGTAGGATTTAGGGGTATGACTTGTAATTTCTTAGGGGTCCCTTGATCCAGACTATTTAGCATGATTTTGCATGAGATGATCTTACCTTATGTGTACTAAGTTGGATTGTTAGGAATTTAGATCTTGATTTTCCTAGAGCTTTCCTGCAGACCAACTTCCTACAAGGGGCTCATTTATTTTATTCACGTAGTATTCATGTAGTAATCTTGTGACGGATGACGGTTGTCATTTTGTTTTCTCTGGATTTCCCCATTTCCCTTTAAGGATTTTTCCCCTTTTCCCTCCTTTTTCTGTCAAAATACCTCTTATCCCTACTAAAAATTTAAATAACTTTAAGCAAAAATCCTAACTCATTGCACAGGTCCTAGATTTCCTTGCTTATATTCAACTGACCCACCCAAGAGAAAAATTATTGATTCATATATCTTGCATGTTCTCACCCCCAATATGAGGTAACTCATCACCAAATCACATATAACTTTTGTAATAAACTTTGGGAAGAAATTACGGTCGACTAACACTACCCCTAGCAGTCTGTATCAAGTCGTTGGGTGTTATAGCATCTAGTGACCATTATTTTAAGTGAACGTTGTATTTGGTGGTTGCACCCAGTTTCGATCTATTCTTATCAAAGTCCCTGAAACATCATCCTGACTCCACGCCCCAACCTCCATGTTCTCCTGACCGCATTCTTAGCTCCTCTCACCCTAACTTAGGTATATTCAAAAGTAGCAGGGATTGCAGCCACACCCTTTATTTGGGTACCTCCCCATAACTCCCATAGGAAGATTGGATGAGTGAACAGAGGTAGATTTTCCCCAGGCTATAAGATGACATCTCACGAGGGTCCCCCTCCATCTCTTGACTTCCCTTGTGCATCCCCATTCCCCCTTCCCCTTCTACGAGGGTGTAAATCTAGGAGCCAACATTTTCTATGCACTACACTCACCACCATATGATGCAATTTAGTTCCTCTGTCTATACTCGATTGTTGAGGTTTACCAATTAAACCGACCCTACACACTCATCACACATTTACGATTTGACCTTTCATCATGTGACATTTCCAACCTGGTGACATACACTTTAGGATAAATCGTCACCTATTATATCATTTTGTAGTGGTATACACCTTAGGTTACATCACCACTCCCTCCTTTTATCTTATAGTTATATACGCTTTAGGATAAATCACCACCTATCCTATCATTTTGTAGTGGTATACACCTTACATTCCATCATCACTCATCCATTCATCTTATAGTGATATACTTAGGATAAATCATCACTTATACGTTCATCTAGTCGTGATATATGATTTATATATAGGGTTCACACACACATCATTTCTAGGTCACATTTCATCACCACACTTACACATTCATCACAACGTGTTAGACACAATATACACTATTTGACCATTTCCCGATGATGCACTCTCGTTTACAGTTCATTCTTGATTGCTGCGGGGGAAAAAAAATGAACCTCATTGCATATAATTCCATTAATTTGAGGGCCACGCAAATCCTATCATTCCATCTTGTATTCCATTCCATCCATCCACAACATGCTACATTGTCTTGGAGCATTTACTCTAGTTTACTAGTGTTTTACATAATCAATTTATTACACATGTTAGATTGATTTATTATATGTCATTATCTATACCATCCATAGATGCACATTCACACATTTTTAGTGTGATTATAGATACACGACTCCTACATGTAACACAGATGTTTGCCTTATATCCTTCCTATATTGGTCACTAGTGGCATCCACATTCGTCTCTTTTAGGTGATATTGTTTCATTTTGTACTTAGCACTTTACATTACTTGGTTATTCATGATTTGACATATTGGATATTTCTCTAAGATTCCAATGGGTGTTCCATGTGCAACGCTTATTTTGTAGGATTACATGTTCCCATGACTTATTCTTGTTAGTTACATTGTCTACCATTGTTTTCTTATTGTATGTGGGCCTTGCCCTATGTTTGTGTGCACACTTGCTTGTTTTTGTGGGCATGATGGCCTTGCATGTCTTGTGAAATTGTGAGTGATGTCCCATGTTTACAGCCCACTTTGTACAACTTAATTGATTTCTTGCATGTTTACATTTACTACATTATTTGCATAGCTTACACATGTTTTATATATGCATGCATTGTTTGTTTACACTTATCTTTGGCTATCCTTCTTGTTTGTGCATGCCTTTGTTTCTACTAAGAACTTTCTAGGGTGACAGTGTACATGTGGTTGGTCCTCTTTTGGGGTCGTATTTCTCCTATTAGTGACGTTGCATGTGCCCCTAAAGAGGGGGGCATAATTTGGGGTTTTACATACTAACACAACATATTTACACCGGTTCGATTATACACAATGAGAGGGTTCAAACCAATGTACAAACACCATACAAATAGGATTTTATCGGACATGGTGTCTTTAGCATTTTTGGAAAGCATGTACATGCTTGGATGTTACAATGGGTGTGCCTCTCTACACTACTTTGGCTAGTGGTGTCGGATTGCCCAAAAATAGGACAATACAAAGATATTTTCACACACATTCAGTGGAGCGGTTAGAGGTTGGAGGACAAAGAAAATTTCCTCCCTACACTTCTTCAGCTAGGGTGGCATGAGATCACCTAAAAATTTAAAGTAGAAGATATCCTTCTATACTCCTCTTGACATGGATTAGGTGCACATGTTCCATTTACCTTTACATTTACATTTTCCATTTACATTAGTGTATTTACATGCATATTTTACATAACATTTTTACACTTACATATATAAATATTTGACTACTTGATCATTTTCTCCTTGTAGGTCTGGCCGTATGAGAAACAAGTGGTCAAATGGGGGCAAAAACAATAACAACACTAATAAAAACAACGGAAACAACAACAATATTCCACGTTAGCACACATGCTTTTACTAACCATGTAGGTACACTACACACTTGTAGTAGCTACACACACATGTTTCACCCTAGATTCACTCTCATCACTTTTTCTTTGTGCATTTTACATTTATAGTTTCCACGATCTTCCATCTTTTTTTCATTCCACGCTTTTGTCTAGTCCTTCAGTGTATTTTATACTAGACTCTTCATGGACATCGGTACACATATCTATCTACTATATGTTACCAATATTTCCACTCACCGAAATAAAGTGGGAGAAAAATGTAGTCACAAAATCATGCACTTTAGACATTTATTTATCCTGGTCTCATACTACTATTTAGAAGGTTCTTGAGTGAAGAAAGTACTAATTAACCCTCATCCTTTTGGCCATCTTGTTTATTTTATTTCATAATTTATGACCTATTGCACCCATATTCCCAACCATTTTCTAACATTCCACATTATTTTAGCCTCGGATGGGGCACCCAGATCCTTCTAGCACTTTCCCGCCACTTTTAGTAGTTTTTCATCTTTATCTTTCTTATGGCCATCTTTTCATGGTGAATTAGAAAATTAGCGCAAGAGAACCCTATAAATATAAAGTTATGAGACCATAATGAGGGACCCAACATCATTTACTACTATCACTACATCTAGAGTTGGATCCATCCATTACATTGGCATCCACATAGCTCCATCATCAACGTAAAAGCTAGGAAATCTACATCACACTTCATAAGGGATGGATTCTATTCTATTCCATGCACATATTCTATTACATTTTCTACATTTAGCTATTGCTTTTTATTTCACAAACTATAAGCCGACATAAGAGCACCTAGGGCATGACATAAACACACTCACTAGAACTACATTTAGGTTCGAAATGTAGTGCAATGCTCATTTAGTAAGTGCACTTTGTTGTGGAAGCTGAGGTCATTCTAGCCCATTCATTTACATTTTTAGGGTTTTGATACTTCCTTTTGGGTCTTTTGCAGGTTATTATTCCTCTTGGAATATTTGGAGCATTTGGCGTAGTACAAAGAAATTAATGCGATAAGCAGCGAAGGATAACAATCATCTCCCAAACCTGTGAAGACCAGTTCTAGACATTTTTCCTATACTAGGGCACTGCTTTACTTACTAGAGTGCTCATGGGAGCCCTAGTCCTCGCCTAGGTGCTAAAATCTAGCCACATCACCCAGGATCACGTCATCTGTGGTACACCGAAATTATCGTTATTGCTTTTTGGTAAAAGTATAATTTATCTGCATGAACACGTGGATCTTCCTTATTGGCTCAAGTTTATCAAACAATATGAATTTCTAAGAGTATGGATATTTTTCATTGGCTCATGTTTTGTGGTGGCGAGTACAAGTAAAATAAAAGACTGACATTGTGAAAAGTGTGGAGCTTCCTCATTAGCTCATGTTTCACGGAGTGCAATCAAGTAAAATAATAGTCTTAAAAGGATAAGGTGCATGAAATTTTCTTATTGGCTTGCATTTCACATATAAAAGAAATTCCTGAATCCAATCAAAATATATCACGTGTAACATCCACTTTTTATGACTTAGAAATAAGGGAATTTTTTTATAATGTTCTCTCTTCTAAATTGATATAATTCAGAACACACATTCCTTTGTCAATCCATCTCATATTAGAAAACCATATGTAAATGTAATAACCCGGTGAAACACCGATCTCTCATTCCATGACTCAGTATTAAACCAATCTCTCATGTTAACTTGTTCAAGTGTATACTATGTATACTTGGTTCTTTTACCCTTTAAGGGTCACTCAAGTGTTTTGTCTAAGAAGCCTATCTAAATATTTGTTACGATATTCATCTAAAATCCCACAACTTAGACTAGGTGACATAAGACAATGCAACTAACAACTTGCAATACTTTGGCCAAAGTTTTAAACATGTTTACCATGTTTACATTCCAAGACGACATACTCGTCGAAAGGAATATGTCTTTCACCAAACTCATACTATTATCTAGATTGGTTATCCTTGACTACTGTCAACCAAACCTAGGTCAAATGTTCACACTAAACAAGGGAAGCTTACATGCACTATTGTGGAAGAATACTCATGGTGACTAAGGATACATAGACATACTTAATAAAATTATATATTAGGTGTAATTAATTACCTAAGTCAACCTAATTTGACTACTACACTAGTTCATGTTTCTATCTCTGTTTAGAGTAGAACTATGAACCAAATTTCTACTTATGTCAATTGAGTTAATTGACCTAAGTGGGGTGTTGAATCATAGATGGATACATTATGGTATCCTCATAATGACTCCCACAATTATGAGGGTACCTGCTGAAGACCCTATATTACAATAAACAATGAGTTCCTTCAACTAAACTAACATATTTAACAACATTATATTATTAACCCAATAATTTATTATCTTGTTTAATTTATCCTTATCAACACACCTAAGGGTTAACTATGCATGATTGACCCAAATAATGGTATGAATTATACTTTTACACTATTGGAAGGTATGCAGATAAAATATACGTTCATGCATATGATCATTTTAATCTTAAACCATTATTTTCATTTATCGATATATTTGAATTCAATATTAAGTGAGTACGATCGTTAAATTTTCTTATTGTAGTTTATCATTGAAAACAAACTTGATTAAAAGCTTATATAGTAGAATTAGAGATATCATAAAGTCTAAATCTTTCTATTAACTCTTTTAAGCTTTCTTGTTTCCATTTATTGTTTACATATAAGGAGCATACAACCAATCATCCTTTATGATTTAAACATAATATCCTAACAAGATAACATACATAGTTCTTATTTAATGTTAAAAGGAAACATCCTTTTATTTCTTATTAAGGACTATTGTCCTATTAACGGATTTAGAAAACATATGGTATAGTTCCGTGATAAGAAAGCCACATTATTCTATATAAAACTATACTTATTCCTAAATAAATTTTAATCAATTCTAATCAACTTAGTTATACATTTTCCCCAAAATGAAATGAAATGGAACTATAAGTATAGATCCTTATTCCTAGTATCATCTTATTCCTTAGAATTCATTAAGCCATGCATGATAATATTTAAGAATATTAATCAAATCTAAGTCATATATGACCCTAGAGAAAATCAGAATCAATAGTTTTCACACAACAATTCATTTATCAAAAAGAGAGTTCACTACTCTCCAAACTCAATAAGTATTCCATAAGTTTATACAAAACATCTTTCCACCATTACAAACCTAATTTTAATACATCTTCATAATTTCTTTTCCAACAAGAAGTACATTTCGAGAAAATGTCAATACATAGGCATCTGAATGAAGAGAAATGATTTCATTAGTAAAACAAATGTAACTTTCTATAAGTCTTTCTCCTTTCACTTTTCACGAAGTCCATCTGCAAAATTGTTAACATGAGTCATTTCACAAGAACTAAGCATGATAAATGATATATCAATAAAACAATATGATTTTATCTAACTTTTTCATAAAAAGAACCGTCTTTATTAATGAAAAGGTTCCAAGTACACAAAAATAAGGACAATAAGAAAGAATTTCCCTAATAGTCACAAATCAGATAAAGAGAAGAGTCACATAATCTACTTAAGTATTAATGTTCATAAAATAAACTAATTAAACCATTATAAATTAATTCCATCTAAATCACAGTTATGATAATTATTTTAACATGATAATAATGCAAATAACCCATTTAAGAAAAGAATTAACTAAATTCATATTCTATTCTTATTCTTTTCAATTTAGTTCCCAAACCAAAGTTCTACAAAAACACAACAAGTTCCTTATCATTCAATCTAAAAGGTATCTAGGAACAATTACAAATTGACACGAACAAGATGCTACCATCATAGTAACTCAACCAAAACCATGATTCCATCCATAAAAGGAGCCATCAAAATAGATATCACTTTATAGGAACCAAGTGTACTCTTTGAACATTCCTATAGGAGGATACTCTAATCAAGGTAAAAGGAAGAACCAACACAAGATAAGAACTCAAAAAAGTCTGACTTAACAAAATGAACAAGTTTCCAAAACCCATTGTTCATATCATAACAATTGAACCAGGAAGGAAAAAGAGTCAAAACATAACCATGCATTTCAAATGATCAAGCTACAACTGAATGCACAAGTAACCCTTGCCAAAAACTTAAGGATAATGAAAACCAAATAGTTCCAAGGAACAAAATCATAGTGCACGGTTTTTACTTGAAAAGATCAGTATTCAGGTTTAAAGAATAAAAATTTCCTTCAAAAATGATCATAGTAACTCATAGGTCTAATCCACACTTGAAAAAAACTCACAAAGAAGCATTAGTTACCACATGAACGTTTTAGTCCAGCCAAAGCTATGAACTCGGTCTCAATGAGACGTTGTAGAGATTCACATTCAATAAAAAACATGCGACATTCACCATGCGAAACGTCTATAAAATACTAATAAGCAAGATCACATAAGTCTTCAATATTGAACATGAGTAGGTTTAAACCAAAATATCCCACTCATTATGCTTCGAAGGGTAACAATTATTCGAGAAAATGTTTAACAAAAGGAATAAAAGAATATCTTTTCAAAGTAATATACTATAACTTGGAGGGACCAATAATCAACGGAGTCCAAAATTCAAGCAAACCCAAAAGGGTATTCATAACCAACAAGAGAGATAAATGTAGTCCATATTTCGAAGATCCACAGGAAGGGTGATAAACAATAAAATGTAACATATAATGACAGAGCGCGAATACTTCATCATACAACTTCATGTTATGCACTAACAATGCTAGAAAAATCACTATTGAGAGAATCTAGTATGGGTCGAGACTAGACTTCCATAAATCAACAAAAAGATCAAAAGATATGTTATGAACTTAAGCCCAAATGACGGATAAAGAATTGAAACAAGAATCCCCAATAGGTATTCAAGAATGAGTCGACCAACGACCAAAGATAAAACAACCAAAACATAAGTCCTTCAAATGAAACAAAATTTTCATTACAGACCTTTCTTGAATCGGTGAACATAGATGATTCAAAAGAAAACATTAATCAAACCAAATTTTACTACAAGTTGAGAGTTCCCAAGTTTAAGATATCTTCAAAGAATCCCAAAAACATTTAAACACTACAAGAATACTTATACGTGAATACCTATGCATATCAAAACACAAAATCCTTTTTAATACCCAGTTTTATAAATAGGCAACACATTTTTACCCACCTCCATTTGAAAACCAATTTTATCAAAACATTCAATCTCACAAAACTATCCATATCCAAGAAACCATGTCCAAAGAAACACACACAAAAGCAAAAGAACAATACAACCATTCCAGAAAAATAATCTCAGAGACGTTTTCATGAAGAGTAGAGTTATTTTTATGAAAATGTTTAAATAGAAGAAATATATTTTAATGAGATAGGGCCTATCATTCTTGGTAGTGCTCCTGTTTTCCTTTCCTTTCCTCAATCCTTCATGTAAAACTTCTACTAAAATATTTCCATGAAAATAGAAAAACAAGCCTCTACAACTTGCCCCATTTTATTCTTATAGATTCCATGCTTATATTTAGCTATTATTTCCACCATGCAAGGGTGAGATTATACATGCAACTAATTTGAACTGGAGGTTTAAAATAATGGTAAACAACATGTAGAGCTCCAAAGCTCCAAAAATCCGAATGAAACAATAAAACCAAAAACCATTTATTTTTCCTCCAACCTTCTACTATTCCCAAGAGGTTTTCACTCTGGTTGAGGACAATAAATGCCAACAAGACTGCTAGTGTCCCTTCCTAAATTCACTCCATTTCAAACTCTCTATTAGTTGGAACTATCAATTAAAAATTCATTCAAATGAATTTAGTAGAGTTGACAACTCAATAATTCCCTCTATTTTCATGCATTGGCCAAAATTGGTGATAATAAGAGTATTAAATGCCACATTTAAACCTTCTAAATTCCTTTGGAATGGTGCCACCACCACCAAAAAATTTCCATCCACGCCATCCTAATTTCCCCTTAGGCTAGCTTGATGCTTTTAGGTTGGGTTTATTTAGTATTAGCTTATAAAATAAGCTTAGGACCTTAGGAGTAATGCAATTTAACTTAGTATAAATTAGTGTTAATGACATAGGATTACCCCTTTCAAGAATTAATCATCACCATTAATAAAATCACCTTAACTTAGGCTTAAGATAGGATAAAAATCATAGGAACTTATATTAATTAGGTCCCAATAAACTAATTAACGTACATTACCTTTTTCGATGTAACGAAACAATGTTAATAGATCACTCAAAACAGTGCATCCTAAAGATGCCACTAAATGTCCACCGTGATTCCACAACAACACGAGTTTAGAAATATAACATTTTGACTGGCTTGATAAAATGATCAAAACATCATAAAATTGAAGACATGCCTTGGATCACTGCAATTGATCCAAGGTATGGCTATTCCTACATTTTGAAATCAAATAGACTGAAGCACAAGTTCAATATTGCAAAATAGGCAATGAACGAATTAGACTGAATTTATTTCCTCCATCCACATGCAGAACACATTAAAAATTTCAGCATAAAGAACATATGAAATACTTCATTATAAATTCAGAATTGTCATGGCATGATTGTATCCATTTTTAGAAGATAAACATATCATCTACAACAAACATGATTACTTAGTTCAAAAGAGTACACCATATTCAAACAAGAATCACCTATCAACATTTGCAACTTCAATTACAGTGAACAAATATATCAACCATGGAAGAGGCATTACATCATGTGTCACTCTCTGTTCATACCGATAGAAATACTTCAAATGTCCATAACTTTCGATCAAGAGATCCAAATCATGCAAAATTTGTCTCATTCAAAAGGTTTGCTTGAGCGCTTCAGTTTTGCATCACTTGATTCCAAAATTGATGGCATTTGGTAGGAGAAAATGAGAAAATAAAATATACACAAGTGAACTTGGAGTATAAGATAACAATTTTTGTGTATGTGGTAGTGAAGGCATGGAATCAATCCCAAAATACTAATAGAAAATCGGATATTTTTAGTTAGACAAGTTACATTCCCACTCTAATTAAAAATATCTTTCTTTGTGAACAAGGAGAAGATTCACTTGCTATTTTGGGGGAAAATTGAATTGTAAGAATTCATTAGAATTGTATAAATATGGGGGCTTGTCCTCATATCAAAAGGAGTTAGTTTTGGTATTCTAATAAAAGGGGCTTAGTATTTCTATTTCTGAAAAGGTCAAGAGATATAATTGTGAATACTACATGTTTCCTTTGTGAAATGCATATAGATTTTGGTTTCCCAAACTTTTGTGTCAAGGTGGTTGCAATGTAAAGCCATTGAAAAACATTGAGAGAATTTTCTTTATGTTCCCTATTAAGAAATTCAAGATCTGAATGAAATATTTCCACTTCTAAGTTTAATTTATGTGTTCTGGGTTATGTATGTCAAATTTCTGATTGATGAGTTATATTTTCTGCTATAATCTTGTGTTTATTTCTTCTCTTTGTAGTACACTAGATCAGTCCTCAATGGTTGTGATTTGGTAATTAGTTCAATATTGTGATGTGAGCATTTACTCTACAATATTGGACTTAATTGTAAAATCCTTACTCTAACCATTTTTTCAAGTGATTTTTGTTAGCCTTTGAGTGTATCTTAGGCATACTAGAGTAGAAACAATAAATAATTTATTAGAATGCTTGCACGATATTTTGTGTCGAGTATTTTAGAGATTATGCTGAAAATTTGCATCTGTTGGCTATTAATGAATACAAATATTTATTTTTAGAAAATATCACTACTTAATATAGTTTTTTGTACTTTTGAGAATTGTAGGCTACTCTTAGTGTTAAATTCTCTATTACAAGGAATCTAGCCTCATATAAATCCCCTTTTTGTGAAGTTACAACTACCATAATCAATCCCACCCCCTCATAGTAACTTCCGTTCATTCTATTTACTATATTTTTGCTCTAAATATCACTTAAGGAACCTTCTAGCCTTAATTCTATTGTCAAGAAAGTGAAAAGAGCAAACAAACTTTGTTGTCTATAGTAACATGTGTTTGGTGCATTAAGCATACGTAACATATTTTTGTGAAAAATCATGAGAGTGAGTGTTGTACTCATGGCCATGTTTATCCCAAATTTATCCATCATTGAAAAAAATGAGAGGAATAAAAAATATATCTCCCCCTCTACATTCAAGTTACACCACGGGTCCTCTCACCTTATTTTAAGGAAGGAAAAAGTAGCAGGAAAATTCCATCTCCTTTGTACATGCCGCTCAATATTCCCAAGGCTTGATCCCAAGGAAAGTGTTAGAACCCTCCTGGATACAAAATGACATACCACCTAGTCTACCACCATCCAAACATTCCCCCTTCCATAAATAATTTTTGTCGGACCACTAAGAGGCATAGAATTGATGACCAATAGACCCTTGCATACAAGAATTTGGGGTACAATTGATATTCATCCAAGATGGACAAGGTATTTCATCTTTTATGTTCTACATTGCAATTAACAATATGGACATTCAATGACTTCAACAATTCTCACCTATAAACTTTCTTTATCTTGTGACCTTTTCACGATAAATTGTGAATGACCATTGTACCACTATCAAATATTTGCAACCAAGAGTAGAAAGATTATTCAATTATTTGTCATAAAAATATATTGTTTTTCTCTTTGAATAACTCCAAGTACATCAAATAAGATATTGATTCCTCACTTGGTGTTGTTAATGTCTATTTTTTGTGATTATATTGTTTAGGAAATTCTCCATGCTTTCCCAAGAAACAAAAATATTTTTTTCAAGAGTTTTCCTTTTGGGTTTGTTCTTGAAATGAATTCTTAACATTTAAGGATGTTGACACTTGTTAAATGTAAAGCATTTTCATGTGTATATTCTTACACCTATTCTTTTGAAAATTGGGAATTATGTGGCTTTACACTATGAGGGTACGATTAAAGAAGATGAGAGAAGCCCAATTGTATGTGTATTCCCATAATTTTTGTAAGGGATTTATAGAAAGAAAAATGCAATAATAGTCGCATCTCATATTTTCACATTATAATTTTAGAGAATTTTAGAGGATTTGGTGGCTATGTCACAATGATATGTCATATGAGATATCATGTATGACATGTTTTGAGATTAAAATAGTTGATGTCATTTACTTGATTAGTAGTAGATGGTGATTTGATTTAGATTACAATTGGGATTACTAATTATTTATATGACTAGTATAGTTCATTTCATTTGATTTTATTATATTAGAATAGATAATGTAGTAGGTATTTTTGTTTACTTGTGTGCAAATGTTCTTTGGCTACAAGAAAGAGTATCATTAGGGAGAGACATAAAAATACAAAAGATGGGTTTCGATAAGAGAGAAATTGCCACATGTGTTCAATACATGTGAAACAAAATATATATATATATATATATATATATATATATATATATATATATATATATATATATATATAAAGTATCACTTTATGAGACAGGTTGATTTTAGTCATTTTGTGACAAGGAGATAGTGTTGCACACTTTTTGTGGCAAGGAGTGCAACATCTCATTTTGAGTTAGTTAAGTAGTGTATTTTCTCTTTACAATAATGTCCCACTTGTGATGTGATTTAACTATATTCATTTTCATATAATAACCTTGATTTTATTAAAAGGAAAATAAGAAAGCTATTTATTTACTAGAAAAAAAATAGTAAGCATTGTTGTATTAAAAGGGTTTAGGATTTAATCCCCAATGTTAATGATTCAAGTTCATAATTCTTGGTTAAATTGATCTACCATATAACTTGATAGAGTTGTTTTACGAGCTTGATCTACTCATCAAGCTTTCATTGTTTTAATCCGTGGCCCACTCATTGAGTTTTCACCTTGATTTTGATTGAGTTCATGTTTGAGATAAGTGTCACCGAGTTCACCTTTTCCTAAGCAGTCAATGAGCTCTTTATCGGGCTCACAACATTTTCACATTACCTTTTGTTTATTTAAGAAATAATAAAACCTCTAGTATTTGGAAGCATGCCATTAGTCAACATGCCTCCCTCAAAACGTTGTGACCCTAAAAACCACAAATGTGATCTTACAACTTCGAGAATGTCATTCGATTTTATTTTAGTCATTTTGTGACAAGGAGATAGTGTTTCACACTTTCAACGTGGCAAGGAGCGCAACATCTCATTTTGAGTTAGTTAAGAATTGTATTGTTGCTTTACGATAATGGCCCACTCGTGATGTGATTTAACTATATTATTTTTCATATAATAACCTTGATTTTATTAAAAGGAAAATAAGAAAGATATTTATTTACTAGCTAAAAATTAGTAAGCATTGTTGCATTAAAAGGGTTTAGGATTTAATCCCCAATGTTAATGATTCAAGTTTATAATTCTTGGTTAAATTGATCTACTTGTATAACTTGATCGAGTTGTTTTCAGATCTTGACCTACTCGTCAAGCTTTCATTGTTTTAATCTAGGCCCACTCATTGAATTTTCACCTTGATTTTGATTGAGTTCATGTTCGAGATAAGTGTCACCGAGTTCACCTTTTCCTAGTGGGTCAATGAGCTCTCTATCGGGCTCACAACATTTTTCACGCTTACCTTTTGTTTATTTAAGAAATAACAAAACCTCGAGTATCTGGAAGCATGCCATTAGTCAACATGCCACTATCAAAAATTTGTGACCCCAAAACCACAAATGTGTCCTTGTAACTTCGATAAAAATAAGGCACGTCATTTGATGAAGTTGTTTAGGTATTCTACAATCCTAAGATTTGTGACCATGAAAACCTTATGACCCAATCATGGGCCATCATTTCCTTACAAAGATTGGGATCTCGTGAATGAATAATGTTGTGACCCTATAAACCCATGAACCCAAGATACGAGGGATTTGGCCACATGTCTCCATCCCACATAATGGTTCATCTTAATTCCTTGAATCAAATTTTCTTCATGACACAAGTCTTATGATTAAATTGAAATTAAAGAATTTGATTGCTTGAGGAGTACTGAATCATTATTAGCCATGTGTCCTCTCTTTGAGACCATAATCATTCCCCATGTGGATTTTAATAGTGAAATACTTTGTGAACCAACAACCAACATGTTTGAACATGTGTTAACACTCTAATATTTTAATAAGCTAACTAACTCAAATTAATATAAAACTCTTATCCATTTATTTCACCATGCATGGGGATTTAATCAAGGCTTAGTGCAAGAATACGATATTTTTGAACTCATCTATTTTACATAGAACGGGCTATAATTTTAGCCACTTGAAATATTCTTTGACATATGGATAAATTAATTTAGTCACATAACTAAATATAAAAATTAACCAAGCCATCAAAATACTTGTCAAACCAAAAAAACTGCTATCTTCTATTTCAATACCAAGTGTTAATTCATGGAATAAAAATGTAGCCAAACTATTAAACTTGAAAGATATATAGAGTTATAAACCATTTAAAATAAGTTGAGATGGATATAGAGCTAAAAATAGCTCAAGGGAAATCTATAAAAGGAACTTTAAGAACACCAAATAAGGGGGACGAATAAATTGATTGACTAAGTGATTTATTGAGAGAAACATTATGATTTATGAGTAGAGAGTATGTACATCAAGTTGAGAAGAAAGGAGTTAGAAAAGAAACATGATAGGAATGAAGAAAGCGTGAAAGGAAACTATGAAGCTCATCAATCCGTAAAGAATCAAATTTTAAGAAAGATAGGATTCATCTTATTTTCTACGTTCCACTTTTCTTCTCAAGATAGGATTATTGTGTTTTTAGTGTTGTGTGCAACGAGATAATGTATTAAGTAGAATTTTAGCTTAAAATAAATGGTGGAAAGGGTAGATTCTCTCTATTTTTATCCATGGATATGTTAAATAACAAAGATATTGTCAATAAGACTCTATGTACAAAGTTGATAAAATTAGAAGCTTTATTACGACGACTAAATAATTCACTTAGAGTTGTGTGGTCTTGGATTTGACCTCCACTTTCATTTTCTACGCAAGAGCTATATACACTACAATAATTATTTTATCTCTTATAGAGACATAACCTTAGAAAACTCATGATTAATTTTTTTAATGTCCAACCAAAATAGATAGGACAATTGGTTAGGGTAAAACTATTATAGAAAATTAGTTATGAGATCAACTCTTATATTATTTAATGTTGTTTTAAAATTAAATAATATTGAGCACATGAAGGTATAAGATATATATATGATAAGGTAAAATAAAGTATTGGAGGGTCCAAATGGATGACACCATAAATTGAAAAGGAGAAGTTACATGATCAATAATTTCTCTATATCTTTTGGATATATGTTGAGACATAATAGTTTTAGGCTCCTGCTGAAGTAGGAAACCAAAAGAATACTTTTATTTTCACAACCAAAAGAGAAGATAGTAGAAGTTATATATTAATTAGATTTGGGAAAATAGAATATTGTCTAAGATCATTCTAGGAAGAGAATCAAGACTTTAACATTGTTAATAATATAAATCACATTACTTTTAGAGGAATCATTTGATGATCCATAAAATAAATAAAACTAGTTTTTCAATAAAACATAGAAGATAAATGGCTAAATTATTCCATAGAAATTGGTAGAAATAGTTACATGTTAGTCATATGTCAAAAATCAATGAGATAACAAATATAATTATATAATGGACCAATAGAGACAATGATTAAATTTTTAAAACCATTAATGGGTTAATAGTAGATGCATTATGGTTTCACTTTTTAAAATTAAATTTCGAACCTTAAAGAGAAAAATAGCGAATTCTATCAAACGAAAAAGGAAAACAATTATATGTGTTAGTGTAGGTTATTATTTATCCTTTTATTTATTTATTAGGATAATTCTTACACTTGTGTTAGCCCTACACTTGTTGGGTTAGCTTGCTTAGGTGTACCAGTTGTGTGGAGTTAGCTTACTAGTTGTGTTGAGTTAGCTTCTCAGTTATGTGGAGTTAGCTTACTAGTCTTTTGCGATTAGCTAATCGAACTATCGGTATTAGTCAATGTGGGATTTCTTCACTACTGATTTAGGTAGTAGTTGCACTTCCCTCCTCCTATATGTACATATTTCTTATTGAATAATTCAAGTCATTCTATTGTAATGTATTGAGCATTATAGATTATGATGGATTTCCATATATCGTATTTTATCTCTTCTGCTTTGCAAATCTAATGTGGTGTGCTATTATCATCTGATATTATGGCTTGGAACAATCTTCTTATCGTTCCTTTCATGGTATCAGAGCCATAGATGATGTAGACATCCATCTGTAAGTTTTTCTTTGCAAGTAAGGGTTTATTTTTTTCATGTATATGGAATTTGTTAGAATTTTTTTACAGCATGCATTTTTATGCAAAACAGTACATAATTGGATTTGGAAGGTGCCAAAACCCTAGAATCGACTGTAAACTTGACCATGTTTTGAGACAGGTCAAATGCAGGGTGCATTCTTTAATCCATTAGATAAAAGTGTGTACCATCCGGACACATTCTTTTACCCTCTTAGTATTTTGGTTTTGGATGTAGTCTTTTATCCACTAGAAAAAGATCTGTACCCTTTAGATGCATTCTTTTATCCATTGGATAGAAGCGTGTACTTTACTCGGATGCATTCTTTTACCCTCTAGGTATTTCAGTTTTGGATGCAGTCTTTTATCCATTGGACACGGATCTGTACCCTATGGGTGCATTCTTTTATCCATTGGATATAAGCGTGCACCTTTTAGATGCATTCTTTTACCCTCTGGATATTTTTGGTTTTGGATGCAATCTTTTATCCACTGGAGGTAGATCTGTACCCTATGGGTGCATTCTTTTATCCATTGGATATAAGCGTGTACCTTTCGGATGCATTCTTTTACCCTTTGGGTATTTTGGTTTTGGATGCAATATTTTATCCACTGGACGCAGATCTGTACCCTCTAGGTGCATTCTTTTATCCATTGGATATAAGCGTGTACCCTATGGACACAATGATTTACCCTATGGACATTTTAGGTTTTGGGTGCAGGCTTTTATCCTTTAGTCGCCAAAGATGTATCATGTGGATGCACTCTTTTACCCTTTGGACATTTGGGTGTCACATGTTCCTTTTAAAAGATCATCATTAAAATATTATTTTAATAGCAAAACTTTGTAGAGCTCGTAACTTTTGATTTGTAGCTTGGATGAAGGTGATCTTATTTTGAAATTGTGTATTTTTTCAAGATCTACACATTGGTGACATTTTTATACACATATTTTAAATGTAAAAGGTACTATTACTCATTGTAATATTTACATGCACTCAATTATAAAGTGCCAAATTTGGGAGGGTGTTGTGATCACTTGTGGATGCATTTTCGGTTGAACCCGACACCCTAACATTTTGGGTATTGCATTATTGTATCTATGGGTGTATACATTTATATCTCTCTTGTTTGTTGAGATATTTTGGATCTGTATTTTTGACACTTTTTTGGCATGTTGACAGTCTCTCTTGTGGGGAGCTATTCTGGTGGAGCCCAGTGTTAGTTTGTCAGTGTTTGAGTAGTTGATTTTGAAAACTCATATAGATCTGTGGTGTCACTCTACCCATTTTGCAGTATGGGAGGGTGTGGTGTTGATATTGCTTCTTCGGGTTTCGTGCCCTTGCCTTGTTACCTTGGCTTTTCTTGGATCGTGGCACTCCTATTTATTTAGATCTTGTGTCCTTGCCTTGTTGCCTTGGTTTTTCTTGGATTGTGGCACACCTATTTGTAGCAGTTGATCAAATTATGTTTGGTGTTTGTTTTTCACTTTTCGACATCACTCCATTGATAGTCTCCTTGCATGGAGCTATTCTGGTGAAGCCCAGTGTCAGTTGTTTTTGAGTTATATGATCGAGCAGTGGATTTAGACCATAGTGTGCACCACACTTCTTCAACATTGTACAAGTTTTTGGAGTCAAGCTTCTGAGGATATCTTGCAGCAGGATTTTGCTCTCTACTTTGTTATTACTAGTTTTGGGTACCTTGCGGTGTCCATTTTTCCCAGTTGTTGTACGTGGGTACCTCATCAGGCCTTGTTGCTGGGACCCACCTTATTTTTCACCTACCTAAGCTATGCTTACGGGAGGGTGTTAGTGTAGGTTATTATTTATCCTTTATTTATTTATCAGGATTATTCTTACACTTGTGTTAGCCCTACACTTGTTGGGTTAGCTTACTTAGGTGTACTAGTTATGTGGAGTTAGCTTACTAGTTGTGTTGAGTTAGCTTCTCAGTTATGTAGAGTTAGCTTACTAGTCTTTTGGAGTTAACTTAACTACCAATATCAGTTAGTGGGAGTTCTTCACCACTGATTTAGGTAGTAGTTGCACTTCCCTCCTCCTATATGTACATCTTTCTTATTGAATAATTTAAGTCATTCTATTGTAATGTATTGAACATTATGGATTATGATGGATTTCCATTTATGGTATTTTAGCTCTTTTTCTTTGCAAATCTAATGTGGTGTGCTATTATCATCTGAGATCGTGGCTTGGAACAATTTTCTTATCGTTCCTTTCAATATGTTAGGTTTAGGTCATATATTGATTATAAAGGTCAAATATCTAACTTGTTATAGAAACTAGACTAACAATGGTTGCATGATTGGAATTTACTTATTAAGCCACACATTGAACCATAGGGAAAAATATTTAACTAGACAAACCAACTAAAGAGATTAACGATTGTTATATACTTTTATTGTTAAACCTTATGTTAGAACTTATAAAGATAAGAGATAAAATTTGAATTTGCCATAATTACATGATGGATTTAAGATCCATACTAAACCATAGGGGATGAATAACTAATCCTTATAGTAAAAGACCACTTTTGTCACATTTTGAATGTATGGTGAAACAATATATCTTATCCTAGCTTACAAGGATGTTGAATATGCATACTAGAATGATAAAGAAGATGAAATGCCAATTTAGTTGGAGTTAAAACAAGAATATAATTAAATACTATAGGTTTTCTTTATACATCTAGTATGACTAGTTCATCCTGAGAATTTCTATTACTATGTTATGATATAAATGTATGAATTAAAGTCATATTTTAAACAAATTAAGATATATTTTTATATAATTTAATGAACTATTGAATATATACCATTAGACTTTTGATATAGGAATGACATGGTTGTATATTGTTGATATCATATAAACCTTATATAAGTATTGTCAAACCTTGGAACACACATAAATAAAAGACACACACACATGGAAATTGTTATGGAAATTTATAGTCCTATGTATGTGATTATAAACCTATCTTATGATTATTGCAATAATAACCTCCTTGGGTGGTATGGGATACATAAGAAGGTTAGGATCACTTACATTCTAATCATGGTTTATTTTACGTTGTTTGGGGATTTCAAACTAGGGTTAGGATCCATATAGCATTAATGTGAAAGGGTGGTATGGGACATCCAAGAAGCTGAATGATGTTGTGTTTTATTCTATTTTTCCTAAGCTAATTATTTATGGAGATAGAGATGTCTTATTGTAAACTTCCCATGGAAAAAGGGGTGTAACTTGAGATAAGTGTATATATGAACTAGGGAGTGACCTGACAGTATGAGAGGGTTAGATAACTAAATAAAATGGTTCACAAATGACAAGAGCTATAAGATAGGTTATGAATGTGGTCTTTCCTCATCTAGGGTTGAGTAAGACTAAACATGCCCTGATTCGTTTTTAGATTTCATTAGATTTATTAGTCTAAATTTATCTTAATTATTTTGGTGAAAAGAATTATCATTAAGTATTATGATTATAGGAGATATATAATCCTACCATGTTCATAATCCTTCAAATTTGGGTGATTACATTACACATGGTATTCTCCCTTTATGTATATATTTCTCGCATCTTCTTTCTCGTGAATGGTAGGGCTAATCTTACCTTGTGAGAGGTATGATGGGAAATGAAAGACTCGTGGTTGGTGGTAAAATAATTTGATGATACTCTTTCTTCCAACTAGTGTAGTGGAATTTACAAGGGATTTTTGGTGAATGATGACATGGTGTTGTGATTGTAAATGTGCTATTGTATTCTTAATATGTGTATTTTGTATAGAAGATAATTGATGTAAAAATTTATATAATTAAAATTATTGTAAATTGATTACTTCAAAATGTAACTCTTTAATTGTAAATGTTAAGACTCATGTTTGTTAAGGCAAGAAAAATTTAACCTTTTCATACCTTAACGATAACTATGAAAATTCATTAAGAAGAATGGATTAGTGTTATTAAATTACGATGTAAACTTTGTACTATTGTATCACTTGAACATTAATGCATAAATGTAAACTTGTACTTTTAGAGTACCTCTTATTGGTTAACATAATGGATAAAGTTGATGCAAACCATAGTTGAATTATTATTTGATTAATAGAAAAAATTGAATGGAACAAGATTATAGACAATGTAAATGCAATAATAAGTTATGAATGAATAAAAATATACATATTGAACAATGATTAAGGAAATCATTATCACTTTTGTATTCTTATATTGATCTTCTTTATAATTAAAATGTACGAATCCGAACTAGGAAGGATCATATTCAATTAAATTCATAACCTCATTACATTCATTATACTTACTACAAATTATGTGGTTCACATGCTTAATTAATTACTCTACAATGAGTTAGTTAGTTAGGTGAATGATTAATATGAAAAACATATATACTTGTACTCTTGATTTTGTACAGCTTAATTCCATATTTATATTAAGAAGTAAGAATGCACAATAAAATATTGAAACTATAATTCTAATTAAAATCATGATTTATATTATTTTCTTCTTACATGTGTATGTTGAATTTTTTATAAGAATAAGAAGTTGAGAGTCATAAATTTCCATCCCCGGTGGTGAGGGTGATTGAGAATACCGGTTATAAACAATGTTTTTCAAAGTATTTTTAGTCTACCACTAGGGATTCACTACATCGTGGTATCGTAGTATGGGTTCAACATTCAAGTCTACTATGCTCAATTAATTTTATAAATTTATTATTATCCATTTTCCCTTGGCAAAAATGGAGAGCTTGGCAACATGGACTTGGGTAATGATAGAGCTTCAATGAAGAATCTGGAAAAAATTAGGTATTTGTGTTGATTGTGGGCACTTGGAATTTTTTGAAGGCATTCACCTTTATTTTAGTCCATACATAGCCAAAAAGTTGCATAAAATGGATAAAATTGGGAAAATTGGCTTGGGGGCACTTTGCTCCATTTTCCCCAACTCCCTAGATCCTAAAAGATCCAAACAATTAGTGAAAAGTTAAGAAAAATGGAAATTTTTAAAAATGAGGTAGAGTTCGAAATGAGCTCAGCGAGCTCATGGTTGAGAAGCTCGGTGTGTTAGCATGCAGTGTAGAGTTTTGGCTCACCAAGACTATGAAGCAATGAATTAGATCACTCCCAAAAGCTCAAGTAGAGTAAATCCATCCTGAAAACCTCAGTAAAGGAGTTAACGAGTTACTCAGGTTTACAACTTGTACCAAATGCCAAGTAATGGAGGCCCAAAATTGTGAAGTAAATTCATCGCCAAATCCCACAGAGTGAAGTGATGCAAAGGGAGAGTGTTACGGGTTTTTGACTTAGAAAAACTTAGAGTAAATATTTCTCGGTTCCACGAGTCGAGCTGTCCAAAACCCCATAAATAAAAAGCAAAAAGTGAGTAATGTAGGAAATCAACTTGTGTTTGCTGCAAAGTAATGGTACCACTGAAACCCACAAGCAGAGTAGTCCCGAATTCCTACAAAGAAGAAAAAGTAAAAAGGAAAGTTTAGCAGAAAATGACTCAATTGAAATGAGAAGCAATGAAAGCATGGTTCTTTTAGTAGAGATACTTCATAAACTTGAATGGCCATAAATTTTGACTTTGGGTGCTCCATTTTATGAGATATTATAATTTCTAGAATCATTTCTTCATCCTCTGTACCATGAAACTAAAAATAAGATATTGGTGAAGGTAGGTGGGAGGAAAAGGCAAAAAATAGTCTAGGATCAAAAGCACACTTCTAGATTGCCCAACATCCGAATTTAATGCGGTATGGTAAATTGTTTTCTTCCACAAGGTAAAGGATATTAGGGAATGGGTTTGGCAGGTCTTCCATGATTTTTTCCAATGAATTAATGAAGGTTGTTAGTGGGTAAAGGGGGAATTTTAGGATTCTCATCTCTTCTCTCTTTCTCACCTTCTTTTATATATTGTAAACTTCTCATTTTTGAGAAGAGAGGGGATATTCTGGGATGTGGGGAAACTCTGTCCAATTTTTTCTCAATGTCAATGAGTCATGGCAGCATCATATTTGGACACCTTGCATGGTGATCCTTTCCTCTTCTCCTCTAATGTAATGTATTGTGCATTTAAGAAGCAGTATAATGTGTTTTTTGTGGCTCTCTTCCATGATTTATATGTTTTATTACATTTTTCTTACCTTCTATTGCATCTTCAGGTGTTTTGTGCATATTTTTCTCTTTTACAGGGGTCTCGGATATGTTATGCTCTAGGAAATGGTGATTTGAATGTTGCTGTGGACTCGTGTGGCTCTCTTGTGTTCCCTCTCCTTCATCATTTTATCCCAATTTTACAATCATTAAAATGTTTCCAAACCTCTTCTTAGTACTATCACATACGTATTTTTAGGATTTTTATTTATGCATCTCTTTCTCACCTGGTCCTTGAAATTTAGGGTAGAGTTATATAGTTCCATTTCAATTCCTAGGAGTAGTTTTAGTAGTAGGAATAGGTAGAGGAACCAACCTTCTCTAGAGGTCCATATCAAGTAGCAAGTCCCAACACTTGAGATATGGTCCCAAGTTGCCTCAAAATTCTTGGTCATTCATGATCATATCCAGGGTGTAATTTTGAGCTCCAACAGGTTTTCACATGCCCGTTGGGACAAGCATTGAAATCTTAAATTTCATAATTTTCCAAGTTGATGTGTTCTTATTGAATTCATCCTCTAGAGGTATATTTTCGACACATTTTGTGACTCCAATGATTCAAGAATCCCATTATAACAAATTATGAGACCTTTCCCTTTATTATTCCATTCATTTTAATGTTTCCATTTTAGTCATGGCTCTTCAAGGAGATTTTCCTTTCCCTCATTTTAGTTCCAGTCCACTCCATTTGCAGTAGTTGGATGTTATCCCCAAAATAGCCTTGAAAATTTTACCTCGTTTCTATGTAAATGGAGATTAATACCCTATCGATCATATTCAAGATACAAAAACCATTGTACCTTTCATGATGTCACAGAAGAGAATGTTTGCCTCAAACTTTTGATTTCATCATTTAGAGGTAAAGCAAGAGATTGGTACAAAAGTTTGGCTCCACAATCCATTTCCACATGGAATAATTTGGGAGAAAAACTACATAACCAATTTAAAGATGATAGAGATGTCATTTTCCTTATGGAACATCTCAAAAAATACAACAGATCCAATGGATTTTATTCCTGATTTCAACATCATATTTACAAGGACATGACACAGAATTCCTCAAGAATTAAGACCCTCACAAGGTATAGAATTCTTGTATTATTTGAGATCCTTTGATGCTGATTTAATTGTATTGATTCAATCCTCAGGGGCAAGAAATATTCCTCAATATTTTTCCATTTCATCCTAGGTTGAGAAGATTCTCATTCAGGATGGAAAAAGAAAGCCCATCGATATTTCTTCAATTCTTCCCCGAGCATCTCAAATTCTTCCTTCCCTTGTGAAAATAAAGAAAAATCCATCATTCCTTTCCAAAATCAGGAAGCTCCTTTTCTTCCTTATCCTTCATTTGATGTTTCACAAGTTTTTCATGCCCAAAGCATTCCCCAAACTTTGTAAAAATCCTTTCCATCTCCACCCATGGCACTACCAAACTTCACCAAACCATGCACTAACATTTACGAAGTTGTGGTATCTCAAATGCTATCCCTATTTTATACCCAACCCTCACTATACAGAGTTATCCTATAATATTGGTGGAAAGGGATGTTTTCTATGTTTTTAGAGAGAAGGAACAACCCATGTAACACTCCAAATAACAAGACTTCAGAAAAAACTACGTAGTTATTTTGGAAAGTGCAGATTAGAAGAGTTAGGAGTGTTTTTGGAGGGTCATTTAGCTTTTACAAGTGATTAGATCAGGTATTTTGAACATCAACCATCTTTAACCAAACATGAAACAAGTCAGCAACCCCTTGTCTATGTATCTTCTAAAACCAATCCCACAAAAGAAGATAATTCTATATCTATTGAAGACTAGTCTGATTTATATTGGGAGGATGAGAGGATCCATATTGTGAAAAAAGAGGAGCTCAATTAAAAAAATTAGGAAGATATGAAGGACAATATGAAAGGAAATGAAGGGGAAGAGAAAGTGTTTTTCAACACTATTACTACCTAGGGCCTTGAGGAAGAACTTATTGAAAGTGAGAAAGACGTTTCAATGGAATGTAGTGATCCTCATTGCTCTCCATGCTTAGATCATGCTACATTTTTGATGGAGGATCCAAATGGAATAAAAAATGAGGGGACCCATGGTGAACAAAATGCAAAATCAATAACCATCATGGTGGAAACATAGATGTTTATAATAGAGGCGTAATCAATTCCAAATCAGCATATAAACAACCACCTTAAAGAGAAAAGTTTTTAAGATTCCCATATTCATGGGGAAGAGCTTCAAAAGAGTGGGAAAATCACAAGGATCAGCCCAATGGTTCTAAGATCCCCTATACAATCAGATACCTAGCTAGCTTAGAGCCAAAATCGAGTTATAGTAGGTCATGCTCATTTCGAGCATGAGGATGATCTTCAATGCACCAAGGTCAGTATCAACACCTCCAACTTAATTCCAAACAACTAAAGGAGGTGTTCTTTTCATTTGTTGTTGATAATATGGGAGGGGTGGGAAATTAACTTTAAGTCAGTTTCTCACTATTACTTATGGTACAAGGGGTCTATATATTTTAACTATTATTATTTGTGTAAACCATACTTACCTCAAACCATACATTACCTTCACATAATCTAAGCCTTGGGCTAGCATACTACCATCACCTCCCTTGTTCTTGCATTTGAGGATGTCATTACATTATTGACTTTTGTTCACAAATCTTCCTCTTGGTCATCCATCAATTCATCTACAATATTATCTTCATGCATACTTAGGTCTCTTAGTGCCATCCCATACCCTACTTTCTATTTGTTATCATGGGTCCCCTAGCTCATAATCATCTTTCATTATTCTTCACACCACCCTACATACTCAAGCCCATACTATACATGTTAACCCTCAATTTCATCTAAACTTATAATCTCATGTACAATGTGTATAGTTTAATGAGGTCTATTGAAGATCTACATACCAAATATACTCCACCTAGTTAGATTCCTCATTCTCCATGATTTGGATACTTTATCTACCCTATCACAAGATGTTAAGACCATTGGTTCATTCATGCACTTGCATTTCACATGTAATCTCTCTCCAAGGACTAGTCAAGGCTTGTAGCCTCCAACCACATAAATTGAGTTGGATCCCGATTTGTTTCAAACAACACCAAAAATAAATGATTTTGGATACCCTTAATTAGGTTACAAAACATGTATCGCTTTCACTAGGGGTTTGTTTGTATGGACCTAGACTTTCAATACCCTACCCTAGGCTATTTAGGCCTTCTTAAAAACAATGATTATGACAAGTAGACACTTGGGGTAATAGTTTAACTCGTAAGTGGATTGAGATACCACCGAAATGGATTTGAGGGCTTGATTCACTCATTTGATCTCGATTGTACTTCTACTTAGCTTAAATCCTAGCCTCATACAATGTGCAACAAAAACTTCATGGTACTTACTCACACATGTGAGATGAAGGTTGAAATTTCTCATACATATATTTTACATGCGGGTAGAGGTTTTCACAAAATTTCATTTAATTCGATTGTTATAAAATTAAATATTCCTTTCCTTGTTAGTGCTCGAGAGCAAAAATTTAGGTCTACAGGATATTACCACAGGTTTTAAAGGATAATTTTTTTGGAGACACTCCATTACCTTTTCTTCACCAATCTATGAACTCATAGATTTCAGAAACTCATCTTTGGAGGACTGTACCTTTCTAGGTCTCGGTTTAGATATGGTTCTCCATGCATAATTGATAGAATGCAAACACAATATGCTAAATAAATAGTCAAATACCTGTAACATCATATCCATATTCTTATTACACCTTAAGAAGCTTTATTACATTATGGTCTAGCTCCATTACATGATTTATCCTCGCTCATCCTACTCTACTTTTCTAATCTAGCCCCTATATTGACTATCCAACTCCTATATGATCTCAACAACCAAAAATAAACTTAGGAAAGGATGAAAATACATCCAAAAACTCTCTCCATATGCTCACCAACCTATCCAACTCATGAAAAACCTTAAAATAGCCTTAGTTAGGCTTATGAAAACTAATGCCACCTTTTGAATCTTTCTTACACACACTCAATTTCACTTTGTTACAACATATTCAATTTGAAAATCACTCACACACACCTAGAATAACATGTTCAAATGGTCTCATATGACCTTATGGAATTTATTTCTTGATTCTCCTGCATTAAGTTACCCTAGAAAGAAGAATTTGAGCTCCTTTGCAATGCAATCTTGTCCTTTATTCCTCCTTACTTTCCAATCTTTTCTTGTCCTCTCGATGCTTGATTAGTTGTTCTTTTCGCCTCCCTACCACCACTCTGAACTTGTACTTGTATTTATTCTCCATGTACTTTGATTTATTGTTTGTCTCTTACTCTTATAAAAATTCTTCATCATGCACCTTAACTCTGCCTTGCATCCTTCATGTTCACCTGCAATCATAACATCTAGAGAAATATTTGGCATCAAATCATAAGGCTTAAGTTCCTTCTCAACTTGTTATATCACCCTGTTATTTCCATCTTCTCCTCTAGCTCCCTCATAAGCTTGTCTTATCTTGTCCATGAAGTGAAAGTCTTCAATATTGAAGTCTAACTTATTTGCATTCCTTAAGAATCCACATAACCTATTTCCCATATAATTGATGGCTATTTTATTCTTCAATGTGTGAAACATCTCTATTGGTAGTATCTCCTTGTGCTTTGATATCTACTAGTACTTCTAACTTCTGAGAAACCTTGCTTTCTTTTTGCATTTGTCCTTCCTCACTGTAGATGAACAATATTTGAGTATTCTCGACCTCTTGAATGAATTTTTATGACCTGGTTTGTGTCATATCCTTCATGTTTTTGGATGACCTCAAATGTCTCCTTCTCAAATACTTTCTCTTTGTCAAATACTACCTCAATATTCTTAAGTTCCTTCACCCAAATTTTCCATTGGCTTCCAACTATAACACTATGCCTTACTGTCTTATTCCTCTGTTATTGTACTCAACACTTTGAATTACATATTTAACAAATAAATTAGCTTCAACAAGAACATTGCTGAGTTGCATTTCCTTTTCACTTTGCATTACTTATTAGAAGTTTATCATCATTTTCTTCATATAGGAAAAATTCTCCTTGTATTATTAAGAGACTTCTCCCATCACTTTACTCTACCCCCTTTTGTTTCTTTTGTGAATGACATAACTACATACATATTATTCAAATTTTAGGCCATCTATACCTTTACAACATAGGCCTACTGGACAATATTGAGATTCCTCATAATATGTCTTCATAAACTTACTCTCCATTTCATAAATCCGCTGCTTCTCAACTGATATTGTTTTAAAATGTTCATGAAATTATACAATAATCCTTATATGATCATTACTAATTATCATATAAGCTCTTATAAGTTCCCTTGGAGGAATTAATAACCCTCTCAAGGAACTATTTATGACCACACCTCTACAATATTCTTGAAATTTGAAACCATGCTCATAAGAAACATTACATGTACCTTCTTGCTAGGTTTGATGTCCGATTTGGATCTTCATTACTTCTCTCCCTTGTGCTAGGCTCTGTTTTCCACTCCATTGTCCTATGCACAACTCCATCTTACTTGAAAACTTGCCTTGATTTGCCTTCAACCATGTAGACTACCTAATCTCTCCAAGACTTATCATTACTTCTTGGTCTTGTGTCATACTCCATGATATCATTTCATTCGAGTCTTCTTCTTTCTTTGATTCCATTATGCCTTGACTGCAACTACTCTACATCTTGTATGGTGCATCCTCTTGAATAACTCGTATTCAAATTTTTTAAAGTCTATAGGAACACTCCATTGTTCCATATTCTATTGAATTCACTTGTCCCTTGTCCATTTATTCTCATTCTTGATAATTTATCTTTGAAACCTGCATTCACACATTCTAACACACAATTAGATTTAAAAATTATAGCTTCTTTATCCTTCTTGACTC
This sequence comes from Taxus wallichiana var. yunnanensis, assembly GCA_018340775.1. Taxonomy (NCBI): domain Eukaryota; kingdom Viridiplantae; phylum Streptophyta; class Pinopsida; order Cupressales; family Taxaceae; genus Taxus; species Taxus wallichiana. The sequence continues at coordinate 53,695,737 of CM031239.1, forward strand.
GCTCCATGCTTAGCTATAATTTGATTGTCAATGTTTCTCTCTTCTAGGATTGGGTGTAAGCCTTGTCTCTTCCTTATTCCTTGTTGTTCATCATGCATGGTGTCTTCATCCAATTTCTGCCCTTTGTTCATGCTACTGGATGTCTCATTATTCCTTCTTACTATTTGGTATTCTTCTTGATTGTATGTATCCACAAGGACTAGCTGTTTTTCATCCTTCTTTTCTCTAGTTTCTTCTTCACTTCTTTTCGATTTGCTCTCTTCTTGGCTTATTTTTCTTACAAGGACTAGCTTCCCTTCACTCTCTCTATTTTTTTCTTCAAGTGACCTTTCTTCTTCCACTCTTTCCATGACACCTTCTTGTGTCTTCTCATTCTCTTCTTCTCTTAGATCTTGCATAAGATCCTCTAGGACTATTTTCCAAGTCCTTTCCTCTTCTTCAATGGTATACTGCTTGCTTGTTCTTGTCACTCTTACTTTGGTAACTCAAATGAACTTCTTGGTCACCACTCTCTTTTTCCTTATGACCTTCATGGCTCTCTAAGCCTTTCTTGGGATTGTTTATCAACCTCAAATTATGTTTCTTGGTCTATTTCATTGGGCTCTAACTTCTGCAATCTTTCACCAACCTTATCTTCATCTTGTCCTTTCAAGGAAACTCATCTTTTCTTATTTATTTATTGTCTCCCCATAAATACCTACACTTTATTCTTAGCTTTCTCCAAAAATACTTTATACCAAAACCATGCTTCTATTTTCCTTACCTATATCTTGATCCATCAAAGGTACCAACACATGTTCTATTCCAGCTTTTGTTAGAAAAATTTTGTTCAACCTTCCATTATAAAATTCCATTCTATCATACTGCTATGGTCTACCTAGGACCAAATTCCATAAATCCATAGGCATCACATCACACAAGACTTCATCATGAAAACTCCCAATTTTGAAAGGAACTATACATTTCTCATTTACAAGAATTTGATGATCTTTCTGAACCCATGCTACTTTATAAGGGGTAGGATGAACTAACCTTCTTAATCCCAATTTACTGACCATTTCCTTTGAAACAATGTTATCTATGCTACCATTATCAATACTGAAATTACAACACTTACCCTTTGTTTTACACCGTCCCGAATAAGATTCTTCCATGGGCTACATCTTGAGTGTGACTTGTTGATGTAGAAGGAATCTCCTTAGAAGAAATGATTCTCCATGCCTATGATCATTATCTCCATTAGTTGAATTTTCCCTTTCCATTTTTTCATTCTTAACCTTAGACTTCTAAGCTCGCCCATACTCCTTTTTGCATTCATCATATCATCCATTCTTATCATTACTCCTTCTTGGATCAAATTCATAATACCATGCATGATGGCTTCTTTGCTTTTCCCATGATAACACAATCACTTAAACTATTAATAAATAAATAATGATTTAAAATCTCTACAATAAATTGATCTTAACAGACCTTAGCTCTAATACCAAAATGATGCAAGGGATCTATATATTTTAACTCTTCTTATTTGTGAAAACCATAATTACCTCAAACCATACTAATTCACCGTTTTCTTTACCTTTTCGAAATGATGAAAAAGATAAGCATAAGGGCCAAGGAGGAATACTTGTTAAATGCTGGTCAATTGATGGTTATTACGTACATTCTCCGAATTCTTGATCCATAACTGAATGTGGGAGCTTCATTTTGACAGGAGGAACTACCTATAATAGAAAACAAGAGCACAAGAGGATGGTTAAATGATATATGATAGTGGACTACCTAGCGTATACTAGTTCTCGGGAAGTGTGATACTCCCGGATGGAGTTAAATCCATTTTTAAAAAAGATTAATGTGAGAAACAAGTAAAGTCCTACTGTATTTGATATGATTTAGGTATTTCATTCAATTACAATAAGAAAATCCAATCACAATAGGCTAGGATATAGTTGGATCTGAGAGATGAGGTGTCTACAAGGTACTGGACCGGGTTCTAATTCAGGTTATTTAGGTCAACCGGTGGTAGGATTATTGTTGGGTCTGCTTTCTTGGTCAAGGTATTAAACACGAGACTAACATCGGCCGGGTGTGATTGATGCGCTTTAGGTAGAACCAATGGCAATTGCGGATAACCGACGTTGGTATGGTCGAGGTAAAATAAACTCAAATAGATCAAATGGAAGGGGCTGATCTGAGGTCAAATAAGGTTAGGAGAGTGGATGAGAAGGTCTGTGGATATCTCAAGTACACTCGAAATAAATATTAGGTCAGAATGGTGATTTGGTGGTGTGGGTAAGGGAAATGGTGGGATTACAGGCTATTAAGCAATGGAGGAATGAACATGCAAAGTATAAACTAATGACAAGAATGACAAAAGTTAACTATGTTGAAATAGACAATGTTGGTAGAGATGTACTTACTATGATGTAGATTTTGATGGTTGAATGGAGGTGGTTGTTGATCAGAAGAATAGTGTTGGATATCGTAGCAGTGATTCCCAAAATGATTTTGTGGGTGCAATGCTTCAATATCTATCCTAGTGATGGCTCTGGATGTTTGGATACGTGAAAGGATGCTTGGTTTTTATTACATGTAACTCTGATCTCTTTTTCTTTCTCTCTGAATGTACCAACCCCCAAAAAGGTTATTTGGGTGAATAAATGGTAACCAACGATGGTTCTGGGTTGACTCGACATCGGTTTAGGGGTGACCGACGTCGATTAAGGTGGGATTCCCTAGGTTTACTAAAATGGGCATATCTTTCTAATTTCTTGGGCCTGGTTAGCTTATTCTCACATATTAGAATGGAAACTTCCCTTCTAATGAGTGGGAATGTGGTTAGAGAGATTTTAGGGATTAATTTTAGGGTTAGACAAAATATTAGCTCATTAAGGCAAGTAAGACTTAATTATTGTTGTAATGGAAACATGCTAAGAATAGGTCTAGGGTGAGGTGGCTAGGTGAGGTGGTGGGGTATAAATTAAGGTAATTAGATATTAAATATTTTGAGGATGCATATTAATTAAATTAAATTAAATTAAAGGTGATGTGGGGTGGAAGGGGCCATGGTTAGATGAGTATGATTGAGCTGGTTATTTGACAAAGGACCAAGGGGAGTGTGATCTAATTTTGGTGTCTACACATACATTAACTTCACATCATCTAAGCCTTGGGATAGCATACTACCATCACCTCCCTTATTCTTGCATTTGAGGATGTCATTACATTCTTGAATTTTTCACAACTCCTCCTCTTAGACATCCATCAATTCATCTAAAATATTATCTTCATGCATACTTAGGTATCTTAGTGCCATCTCATACCCTAATTTCTATTTTTTATCACATGGGTCCCCTAGTTTATAATCATATTTAATTATTCTTCACATAACCTTGCATACTCAAGCCCATACTATACCTATTACCCCTCAATTTCATCTAAACTTGCAATCTCATGTACAATGGGTATAGTTTAATGAGCTTTATTGAATATCTACAGACTAAATACAATCCACCTAGTTAGATTACTCATTCTCCATGATTTGTACACTTTATCTACCCTATCAAAAGGTGTTAAGACCATTGGTTCAATTATGAACTTGCATTTCACATGTAATCTCTCTCCAAGGACTAGTCGGCTTGTAGCCTCCAACCACATAAACCGAGTTGGATCTCATATTTTTTCAAAAAATTAGGCCAATGAATAAATTATTTAGATACCCTTAATTAGGTTACAAAACATATATCAATTTCACCAGTGGTTTCTTTGTATGGACCTCAGTACTTTCAATACCCTTCCCTAGGCTAATTAGGCCTTCTTAAAAACAATGATTATGATATTAGACACTTGGGAAATAGTTTCACCTAGAAGTGGATTGAAACACCTCTAAAATAGTCTCAAGAATCTTAGTGATAGATTTGAGGGTTTGATTCACTCATTTGATCTCGATTTCACTTCTACTTAGCTTAACTCCTAACCTGTTACAACATGTAGCACAAACATTCATGGTACTTACTCACACGTGTGAGAAGAAGGCTGAAATTTCTCATACATATATTTTACACTTGTGTAAAGGTTTTCACCAAATTTCATTCAATTATGATGGTTATAAAATTAAATATTCCTTGCCCTAGTTAGGGCCCAAGAGCACAAATTTAGGTGTAAAGGAAATTACCATAGGTTTTAAAGGCTACAAAAATTTGAGACACTTGATTAACTTTCCTTCACCTTTCTATGCACTCAAATATTTCAAAACTCATCTTTGGAGGATTGTACCTTTCTAGGTATCTCATTTGGATAGGGTTCTCCATACATAATTGAGAATGCAAACAAAATATGTTAAATCAATAGTCAAATACCTGTAACATCATCTCCATATTCTTATTGCACCTTAAGAAGATTTATTACATTATTATCTAGCTCCATTACATGATTGATTCTTGTTTATCTTGCTCTACTTTTCTAGTCTAGCTCCTATATTGACTATCCAACTCCTACATGAGCTCAAAAACCATAAATAAACTTAGGAAAGGATGAAAATACATTCCAAAACTCTCTTCATATGCTTACTAACCTATCTAATTCATGAAAAACCTTAAAATAGCCTTAGTTAGGCTTATGACAACTAATGCCACCTTTTGAATCTTTATTACTCACACTCAATTTCACTTTGTTATAACATGTTCAATTTGACAATCACTCACACAAACCTAGACTAACATGTTCAAATGGTCTCATATGACCTTATGAAATTTAGTTCTTGATGCTATGACATCAACTTATGATCATATTCAACATCAAATTAGACACATGCACTCAAATTGTGAGGAAAGGAAACAACTTCTCCTTACCATTACAATATTTGTTTGAGTTCCCTTTACCTCTGGTTAGAGTAGGGTAAGGTAGGTTTAATTTCAATAGAAGAAGTGCATGTGCACACTCTGTATGTTTCCACTTGGAAAATGTACGATTTTACATGTTTGTACATAGTTTTTGTTCCATTATTGCTATTGCAAAGTCCTTCTTAAACAAGGAAATGTTCATGGGTAAATCATATTTTTAAGGCAATTCCAAGTGAACTCCATAATTAGTATGTGATCCAAGCTATGTAATGCTTGATATTTGCCATAATTTAGTTCATTTTTCTTTAAAACTTGGTGAAAATAAGATATTGGGATAGTTTTCAGCGAGTAATCTTCATCCCATCAAATCAATTATATAGAAAAACAAGTGAAATTTCAGATTCGAATAATTATCCACTCACATAAATCCTTATTCGTAAGATATTTTATAACATAGCTGGTCAATTGAAAAAAAAATATAGCTCCAAGTCCAAACAACAGGTTTTCAAGTGGATTTATAGGCATAGTTTCAAAGTTTCATATTAGATTTCAAGTTACCAGGGACGACTCTATGCCTAATGGATAATTCAAGGCCACTGATCAAATCATATAGCAGATAGATGTCCCCTATGAGTTTCAAAAATGTTATCCATTTTTCCCTAGGAAAAATGGAGAACTTGAAAACATGGGCTTTGGTAGCTGATAGAGCTTCAATGAAGAATTTGGAAAAATTCGGTATTTGTGTTGATTGTGGGAACTTAGAATCATTTGAAGGCATTTCCTTTCTTGCAGTCCATATTTATCCAAAAATTTGTATAAAATGGATAAAATTGGGAAAATTGGCTTGGGTACTCCATTTTTCCTAACCCCTAGATCCCAAAAAGACCTAAACAGCTAGTGAAAAGTTGGGAGAACAATGAAAAAAGTTAAAAAATTAGGTAGAGTTGGAGATGACATGTAGTGCAGAGTTTGGGATCACCAAGACTGCAATGCAATGAAGTAGAGTAGTCCTAAAATTTTGAGTAGAGTAAGGTCTTCCCACAAACCCATAAAGGATTCGTCAAGTTACTCGGGTTTGTGACTTGTACTAACCGCCACGTAATGAAGGCCTAAAAATGCAAAGTAAAGTCATCATCAAAGCCCACAGAGAAAAGTGAGAGTGTTGTAGGTTTTCAACTTGGAAAAAATTAAAGTAATGCTTTCTTGGTTCCACAAGTCAAGTAGTCCAAAACCTCACAAATAAAAATAAAAAAGGTGAGTAATGCGGAATACCACTCACGCTTTGTTGAAGTAATGGCACGTCAAAACCCTGCAAGTAGAGTAGTCTCGAAATCCCACAAAGAAGCAAAAGAAAAAGGAGAGTTAAGTAGGAAAATGAATCAATCAAGTTGAGAATCAGGTGGGAGCTCAATTTTACGAGCATAGCTACTTCATAAACCTAAATGGCGATAACTTTTGACTGGGTGCTTGGTTTTTAAGATCTTGAACTTTGTGGAAATGTCTCTTCATCCTTTGTACCATGAACTTAAAAATTAGATTTTGGTGAAGGTAAGTGGGAGGAAAAGACAAAAATAGTCCAAGATAAAAAGCACACTTCCGCTTGCCTTAAAACCAAAATTTAATGTAGTATGGTCACTTTTCTTCTTCCACAAGGCAAGGGACATTGGGGAATGGGTTTGAAAGGTCTCCCATGCTATTTTCCAATGAATTAATGAAGGTTTTGGTGGGTAAAAGGGGAAATATAGGGATTCTCATCTCTTCTCTCTTTCTCACCTTCTTCTATATATTATAAAATTCTCATTTTTGAGAAGAGAGGGGGATATTATGGGATGTGGGGAAACTCTATCCAATTTATTTCTCAATGTCAATGAGTTATAGGCCTCGATTTAGACACCTTACATGGTGATCCTTGCCTCTTCTCCTCTAATGTAATGGATTGTGCATTCATGAAGCAATAAAATGTGTGTTTTGTGGCTCTCTTCTGCCTTTTCTCTATTTTATTACATTTTTCTTTCCTTCCATTGCATCTACAGGTGTTTTGTGCATATTTTTCTCTCTTACAGGATCTCATATTTGTTGTGCTCTAGGGAAATGGTGGTTTGAATGTTTTTGTGGACTGTGGATTTCTTGTTTTCCCTCTCCTTCATCATTTTATCCCTATTTTCCACTCATTGGATTGTCTCCAATCCTCTCCTTGTGCTATCACCTTTTTAGTTTAAGATTGTTGTTTATGTATCTCCTTCTCACCCTGGTCCCTTGGAATTTTAGAGTAGAGTTAGATAGTTGCATTTTAATTCCTAGGGGTACTTTTAGCAGTAGGAATAGGTAGAGTTACCAACTTTATATAGAGGTACATCTCAAATAACAAGTCCCATAACTTGAGAGATGGTCCTATGTTGCCTCATAATTCTTGGTCATTCACGATCATATCCAAGGTAGGATTTTGAGCTCCAATAATTACGTATTTCCTTGTCTTTCTAGAAGAAGGATGAAAAGAAAAAGGAAACCTCTGTAATTTGCATTGAGAATGTTGGTCCGAATGCCAATTCCAATAATGGTGCTAATGATAAGAATTAGAAGTTGGATCAAATTTTAGCAATATTGACATGATACTTGTGAGTAGTTGATTACTCTAGAACAAAGAGTACTTGTAGAGGGACCAAAAGAAGATGAAGAGAGAATAAGAAGGAACAAATAAAGGTGATGATGAAGAGAATGAAGTGAGGAATGATCGTAAAAATGTAGAGGAGAAAGTTACAAAGAAGGCAAGGTTCAAGACAAAACTGGTTAAGGGTATATAGAGGGTCATGCATCCAAAATACATAAGATTAGCCTTAAGCAATGAAGTTGGAGCATGGATAATTGAGATGGGAAGTATTTTGATATTTGAAATTTATCAAAGGTAACCAAGGCTATATGGGATGGATACCAACTCTCTCAGGTGAGGCATCCACCTAGTGGAGTAATATAAAGCCCGAATAGAATCTCATTATTGGAAATACCACTTGGGATTTTTTTGTGTCCTTGTTAAGGAAAAGATGGTTACCAAAAATATATTTTGAATAAAAAAGACAAATCTCTAAAATTTATGTCAATGAAACATGATCAGTAATTAAGTAATGGGAGAAGTTAACAATACTTCTCAAGTATGTTCCACATTACCAGATGGAGGAATGGTTCAAAATTTGAAAATTCATGATGAGAATGAATACTTACATAGGATCTGATGTGGATGTCCCTATACCCCTTACGATGGATGAATATTTTGAAATATATATGAATCAAGAATGTAAGATGCATATTTTATTTTTTTAACAAAAGTCTTTAAGAGACATGAAAATGAATCAAAGCTACAAAATTCTTCATCTTAAAAAAATTATCTTAATAAATTCAAGAGGTTTGGAAAAAATAAAGAAAGGAGTATTGGGAATCCTTATAGAAAATATAACTTTAAAAATACAACGTTCTAAGGAATCACCAAAATAGGAATGTTGGCAACCACAGTAAATCATAATGCAAGTGAGAAGTAAGAAGAATCCAACAGCTTAAGTGTTATACATGTGGGGGTGATAATTTTTATAAAAATTATCCTTAGAACACCGTAGGAAAAATAAAATATCTCCTTCACCACATCGAAATCAAGATTTTCAACAACACATTCATGTAGTGGTTGGAAACTACCGACTAATTTCCTAGATACTCTAGTAGAAGTGGTACGTAAACTCTATAATAATCATGTATCCATTATAATTGACACGAGAATAACCGAATGTTTTATTGCACTTGAAATGTTCATAAAATTTTGTAGGAAAGATATTCATATGAATAATGCATAATTAGCTCAATATGGCAATAACATGAAAAAGAAGGAAGAAAAAGTTCTATTTACAAATGAGTTTGAGCTACCAAGTTTTATGACTGAGGTTAAGATTTATGTTGCACGTTTAGGATCATATGTTATAATCCTAGGAATAATTTGGTTATGAAATTTTTTTCCAAAGTCTAATATTTTTCTAAAACTATAATGTGACTAGATGATAGTGAAAGGAAAGTAAGTTTTAAAGGAATCATGAAAACCACCAAGGTAAGGCATATATTCTCTATGCAATTAAAAAAGGAAAAATGAAGAGATTTATTATAAATACAATGCACATTAATGATGTAGGTAAGGAAAAGGAACCTACATTATATAATTATCCTTTCCTTTAGGATTTTAGTGATGTTTTCCTAAAGAGTTGTTGGGTCTTCCACCCCATAAATAATTTGATTTCTCTCTATATATAATTCCATGGTCAAAACCTAAGTCAAAAAAACCATACATAATGACTATCACTAAATTAATGGAGTTAAAATATCAATTGTAAGAGTTTATATCCAAAGTAATGATCCTTTCTAGTGTTTCACCTTAGGGAGAACTAGTCATTTTTATGAAAAGAAGGATGGGCCATTGAGACTTTGTATTAAGTATAAGATGTTGAACAAAGAAACCATAAAGAATAGTATCGTCTACCCCATATTGATGACATTTTTGATAAAATCTGAGGAAAATTTGTATTTTCCAATATTGATCTAAGATCAAGGTACAATCAACTAAGGATTAAGGAAGATGCATACCAATAATAGCTTTTTGAACAAGGTATGGTAATTATGAGCTCAAAATCTTCCCTTTAGACTTGTTGGTCAATAAAATTGACTATCAAGTAGAGAATAAAGGCTACATGCAAGGGTAAACACACATAGAGGATGAGAGTATCACACAAAGGAAAACACAATAGTGAAATAGGTTAGTGAGCGGGGCTTCGTAGAATTTTCTAGAGAGACTAAAAATAGAAAAGTAGAGTTGAGTGATGCTCAAGTAAATATATGGAAATAGATAAAAGTGTGAATTCTTGGCTTCCAAGAGAGGGTATAAATAAAAAAATCACATGCAAGACAAAGTCAAATGGTCATGCACATATCAAGATAATAACAAGATTACTATATGGCATATATTTTAGTTAATCTATTATTAGTAGGGATTGTAAAAAACATGCAAACTATTACAAGAATGGATATTTTTGGGGAAAGAAAACATGTAGGTGGTGAAGGGAAATTTCCCACCCTATATATCTGTGTGTGTGTGTGTGTGTGTGGTGCTTCTAAAGTTCAATGAGAGAGCTATATTTTGAGGTACAAGTTTATAGGGTGCTAGTAAGGAGTATGATATGAGTTTGTATGAGTGTGCACATGGTCCAACGCGTTGGTATTTGGGGTATACTGTAAAAAAATTCTATGTTATCTAAAAACTAGTGTTTTGTAATGGATAAGTGATTGTAATTTGCAGATGTGTATTCAGATCTTGATTGTTAACGCCAATGAATGATTTCCTTATTATATGTGTTTCCATCTAGTTATGTCATGATGTTTCTCTCTGTATAAATGGTTATATTGGTTATGAATATGATGAACATGCATACTAACATTTTGATAAACATAACAAAGGAGGGACCTAATGGGTGCGTATGCTTCGGGTGAGCTTCTAGATCTATCTAGATGAAGTGCCAATGTGTAAAGCTTTTGAGTGGGTAAAATAAGATTACATTTTGGTTCTGTTGCGGGGACCTCTTTTTAAATTTTGTACTAGGATGTTGTATGAAGATGGAATATCAAAATGTATTTGGAGAGTATAGAGAGCTAGATATAAGATGACAAAGATTTGTTTGCATAAAGATATAACATTGGACCTAATTTTAATGCGCAAAAGTGGGTATAAAACAATCTATATGACTATGTGTATGAGAAATTATTCAGTTTCTTCCCGTATAATTATACCATTGGTTGGTAGCTTATGCGGCAAAGCAGAGGTCTATACCTAAGAAAGAGATTTTGGATTTAGGAAGACTATCATAAACTCTTTGATTCAACCGAGACGTGGACTAAAGTCAGTAGATCATTAGTGGGAATGTGTACTTGCATAACTATATTTTGGAATATAGAATCTCAACATATTATTACCCCGAGGAAGTAAATTTCTAATTATTTTTCAACCAAGGGGATCTTATTTATGAGGAATACCTTTAGCTATCAAGATCTTGATGGTAGAACTAGGAATGGAGAGCTTACCTATGGCTAGCTAAATCCCCACTACGCGCAGGGAAAGAAAAGGTTTGGAGAGGATGGCGACAACATTGGAAGAAGAAAGATAGAGAGAGGAAATATGTATCAAGTATAACAAGGCACGATAGAGGGTATTTGATGGAGCGTTCTTGTCAAGAAAAATTATTACCGGTGGAAGTTATGAGAGCCATGTGGAAGACGAGGACCTATAGTATTGGGTCCTCCTGAAATCAAGAAGGATCACTAGAGAGACCCCATCGGCCTATGTTGAGAGTGCATTTGAGGATAGAATGATGAACATGGGTGTGCATATGACCCAACCTATCTACCTAGCCCTTACATAAGGTGTTCCAGATTCAGAAGTAGTTTTTGAATAGCACCATAGTGAAGGTGAGTAAGGAGAATCTCCATGTTGGGTAGCAGACAAAGATACACACATTTTAGTTACCGCTTAGGAAACACGATGAGTAAAGGACATACACATGACATCACAACATGAACTAGTGTTTGGGAGTAATTTTGGAGGATTTTTATAGGTGCGTCATTAGGACAAAGTGTTGGCGTGCACAAGTGTTGGAAGCAATCTAATAGTTGATTCTAAAACAAAAACAATGGGTGTCTAGTTTAACAAAACAAATGGGACACAATGAAGTTAATCTACAGGAACACATGTCATAATGGGAGGCTCAAGATGGTCAGCCACTACATGGAGGAAATCCCGATGGAGGTTTAGGATCTAGGTCTTGTCCTAACCTAGGGTAGGTTCTTCCACCATAATAACCACCCCAATAACCACATCTAAATCAGCCAACACAAAACCACCACAAAAACCACAACATTATGCCCCTTAATTCTTCACTAAGATGTCTCTTCACTTGCTAGAGTATAGGGGTGTGAAGATGCTACCGAGAATGTGCAAAAATGTGAATTAATATGGAGAGCTAAGGGAATTACAACCCTTGAAAGAAAGGAAAGTCAAATTTCCACCAAAATTTAACGGAACACACACAGCTATTATTATAGAAAGTATGATCCACACTAGACCGTAGTGGACTATGATGAATTATGCACTACATTTTTGGATGAATTTAACATTCTATAGTTTGAGAAAAACTATTAGAATGTTCAAGGATATCAAGTAGGGCTTATCTAAAACTATGATGGAGTATGATGCATGCTTTAAAATCTTTTATCCAATATATCTTATGATATTCATCAGGGCCAACATGCAGAATGGTTCTTTGGAGGCTGACCGACTTCATTTCAAAAATCATTATAAAAAAATACATACTTAGATCCATGCAAGGCTTTGGAAGTAGCTTTCCATGCTTTGAAGCGATTAGGAGTGCAGACACTAGAGTGAACCCTTTTCTTGAGAAAAAATAAAAACTATGGATAAGTAATTAGAGAATATTTTTTCAAATTTTGCACATGAGGCATGCAATGGGTTATGGTGCACCGATTGCAATGTGGAGGGACATATAAAGGATATTTGTACGCACTAAAGTGTGCCCGCAATGTTACGCTTTGTGAGATTTTCCAAAAGAATCATGATTTCTAGAATTGACCCCCTTAAAGTGCCTAATGATGAAGAATGTATCTATGTACTGTACATTTTTGATGCACACACCCATGATAAAAATATTTCTTATTGATAGACCAAATTCATGAGGCATACGAGATTGGATTTTGGTAAACCACTATGAAAAGTAACTCTAAGGTGTAAGAAGCCTGACCTACTAAAGGATTAAAAAAGGATATGGTGGGTTCTGAGGTGGTTATAAGAGTAGAGGCCAAGGTGGTATAGGAATTCTCAAGTGTGGTAATTGTTATACTTGTGAGTCCCTAGATCATTACCAGGTGTGAGTGTCCCAAAACCAGTCCTGTTTGTATTGTGGAAAGCAACATAAGGTTGAGGACTACCTTGATCTTTATAAGTGTATGTGTAAGAACAAAAATAAGGATAAAGGCGCATGGATGATCAAGGTACAATGTTCCTAATCCATAATTACATCCTCTGTTAGTTACTACGTGTGTCAAGAAATGTGCGCATGTGATCCCATTAAAGAAAAACCACTCATTAGGAGAGAGGATATTATGCATGTCATGTATCCAGATGCTACTCACTAGAAGGAAGTCTATCAGGAAATAATGGGAGTAATCAGAGATCAACAAGGTGAGATCCAGTGTTTGAAGGGACATACATGTGAGAGGGAATGTGTGAAGAACATAGAGATCCCAAAACAAGATGTAGATAATATGAAGGAGGTATGTAGGATGATGGGATATGAGAATATCATCCCAATTCTAGGAGAATGGTTACATGAGAAGGTACCAAAAGCAAGAATTGAGCATAAGTGTTAGATACTTCATACAAATTTACCAACACAACACCATGAGTATGACAAGGAAATCAAACTAGATGCTGGTGATTGATGGTTAGATGGTGAGTAATATTCTAATTGACATAGGTGTGGAGGTCAATGTTCTAACTTTGGATGCCTAGAACTAGATGGGTGACCACCATTACAACCATATTCCAATGTGATGTATATGGTGAACAAGAAAAGGGTCATGCCTATTGGGGTGTTGAAGGATGCTTTAATTACTATTCAAGGATACAAGTTCACGAGAGATTTGTAATTATTAGAACTTACCGAGGTAGATAACTTCCCAACATTGTTTGGATGTCCTTAGTGTTATGCATAAAAATGCTGACCAATACTTCAACAAGAGATATATTAGTTTTGAGAATAATGAGGATCACTTGGTCATACCCCTGAATGATGTGAAGAATGCATCATACATTAATTATATGAGTGAAGAAGAGATTAATAGGATTTACACACATACATTTCAAAACCTTGAGAACATGGAACCATCTAAAGAAGGCATAATTCAGGTGGAAGGATGCTCAGGTTTGTCGCTGAAACTACTAGTTTTACTTGTGACAATTGGGCCCATAAAATTTATGAAATGGTCAAGCACAAGGTTAAAGGAAGAGTTACTTAGATGATCAGGTCGGGCATGATTAGGTGTTTGGGAACAAATCTATTACCTAGGTATACTTGTGAGGAAAAGTATAATTCATTATTACACACCATGGGGAACCATTAGAAGAATGAATGTGACAAAAAGAATATGCTATTCTAAAATTTGTGTGGAACAAGAGCGCCTTTGGTGGGAAAAACATAGAGATAACTTGTTGGGCTAGAAATAAGTGATAATTGTATTTTTAACAAGGTTTACCCAAATAATGTCCATAACTATGAGAGAAAATGGATGTAAGGATATGAGGCATTACCACCATCTCTTTGGGTGTATAAGTTCTATTCCACTATGTACAGATGTGAACACTCTTGGTATGTCCATGCCGAGTTGAAACAAGAGACTGCAAGTCAGGCGTGAGATGTTTGAAGGTATTGTTCACACATTTGATTATTTTTTTAATAATCCACTAATAAATGAGGCCTTGTAGATTATGAAGTACATCACATTGGGGATAAAACCAAGGTGGAAGATCATTGTTAGGAGATCCTGATCTTAAGACACGCGAGGATGTAATAGAAATGGAAGAGATGCAATTGGGTCACGCCTAGAAAGAGAGAGGAAAAGGGAAGATGGTATACCTCATTGATGATGAATAAGTAGAGATCCTAGATGTTAGCCATACACAAGGTACACACAAGGTAATGTAATTTATAGATGAAAAGGTGTGATACATACCATGATCCCATGAAAAAAAAGGTTAATAATGACACTGGGATGTGTCTAAGTAGAAACTTATCGAAACTATTGGTCGATCCATAGGCTACAAAGATCATTGAGCTCTTATGTGAGTTTCAGGACTTATTTCCAAGAGGATATCATGAATTGAAATGTGTGCACTCCTCATTAGGAGAGATGAATATTAATTTTAAAAAATGTACACACCCTATTCGGAAGAGGCCTTATAGGATGAATCAAACTACATGTGAAGGTAAAGAAAGAAATTGATAAGATTCTTAAGTTAAAAATCATTGAACAAATTATAGAATCTAAGTGGGTTAGTCCCATGGTTATTAACATCAAGAAGGATGGGAAGATCAGGATCTATGTAGATTATAGGGAACTTAATGCTTCATGTGTCATAGATCCTTTTCCTACGCCATTCATAGAGGAGATCCTTGAGGGAGTTGCAGGGATATAAATATACTCCTTCAATGATGGGTTCTTAGGCTATCACTAGGTGCACATTGTGCATAAGGATCATAAGAATAATACCTTCACTACTTAATGGAGAGTATTTTACTATACTATCATGCCTTTTAGATTGAAGAATGCACCAACAATATTATCATGCATAGTTGTGTAGGAATTTCATGACTTTATCCATAAGTTTTTGTAGGTTTATCTTAATGATTGGACAATTTATGGGCTAGTAAAGGATCACTGTGATAATATGAGGAAAATGTTTGAGAGGTGCAAGAAGTTAATCATGTCTCTCAACATCAATAAGTGTACCAATTCTATACTCGTGGCACTTTTCTTGAGCATATAATTTATAAGGATGGATTGTATGTGGATCCAACTAAGATAACAATTATCGTGGGGTTGGAAGAGCCTACTAGATAGAGTGAAGTGCGAAATGTTTTGGGGCATAGTGGTTATTAAAAGAAGTTTATCTAAGGTTATACCAAGATTTTTGCTCCTAGAATAATTTATCAAAGGTAAAGGAAATTTTTATTGGGGTGACGCGAAGCAATAGGAGTTTGAGACCTTGAAGGAAAGGTTTGACCACTGACATTTTATGTATATGTTGATGTTTTTAGAATGGATATTAGTGTAATATTGACACAAACAGTAGATGGTAATGTGGATCATCACATATAATTTGTAAGTAGGAAGATGACACCATTAGAGCAGAACTATACAATGATAAAGCATGGGGTTATCTATGATCTACGCGCTACAAAAATTTCGACAATAATTATCAACCACAATGTTTATCTTCTATAAAAATCATATGAAATTGAATTACTTGGTCAACAAACCTATTTTACAAGAGTGCATCTACCAGTGGATACTCCTTTTTTAGGAATTTGATTTTACAGTTGTAGTCAAGCCGCAGACAAGAAATTTGGGACCTAACCATTTATCATGAATAAATTCTAGAGAAGATACATAGCATATTGAAGACATTATGAATAAATAATTTTTTTAGGTTGAATCACGTTCCCAATTATTTGGAAGACATACCATTATTTTTTCACACTAGGCCCATGCCGGAGGAATGCATACATTGTAAAAAACAACTTACTATATGAGCTACAACATATCAGCTCATTGGAGGATACTTGTATAAAATAGGTCATGACGAGGTATTACACATGTGTCCTATGGAGAATGAATGCAAATCCATTATAGAGGAATCATAAGGAGACATCACAGGAGGACATTATGTAGGAGATGAGACTACATGCAAGATCCTTCTAGCTTGCCTATGGTGGGAGACACTATATAAGGATACTAAGGCCTTTATCAAATAATGTGATTAGTGTCAAAGAATTGGGAAGCTTGGTAATAGAGATGAAATTCCTTTGAGGCATATAGTAAGTGAAAAACCTTTTGAGAAGTGGGTTGTTGATTTTTTAGGACCTATTATACCACCCACATGTAGGACTTGGGAGAACTAAATCATCACCTATACTGACTACTTGAAAAGGTGGTAAAAGGTTTCACCTACAAAGGATTGCACAAAACCCATGATAGAGAGGTTCATGTGGGATATTATTATCAGTAGGTATGGATTCCATTTGAGCTTGAAAAGTGATAGACTAACTCAATTCTTGAATGAAATAATTAGAATTTTGCTAGCATAGTTTATGGTGGCACACTATAAGAATAATCCTTATCACCCTTAAGTAAATGGCACCACTGAAGATTTCAAAAATATCTTGAGACAAACACTAACAAATATATGTGATATTGGAAGAAAGGATTGGGATGACAAGGTATCAACTGTTCTTTAGGCATATAGAAAAACCTATAAATGGTTGAATAAAGCCACACCCTTTTAGTTGGTGTTTGACACAAAGGATGTACTACCTATAGATTTTATGTAACCCTCCCCATGTATTGTGTGCACATGTGGATTAGATGATGAAAAGTATGTGTAGGAACACAATTATAAATTGATGTAATTAGATGAGTGGCTCGCCATTGCACATTGGAGCTAGAAGATAGATAATGAATGAAAAAAGGGTTGGTATGATATGCACATCAAGAGAAAGTATTTTGTAGTTGGGAAAATGGTCCTTCTATATGACTCCAAGTCTATGTGCCACCTAAGGAAGTTGAAAGACCACTAGTTGGGACCATTTGTAGTAACCAAGATACTATACTCAAGCGCATGCCAATTACAAGTGCTTGAATGCCACCATATTTCTTGGTTACTTCAATTGGAGTAGGATAAAGCCCTACTATAAATAAACTTCTTTATGTTTGTAATAAGGAAATATTGCTACTTAAATGAGATTTCCTTTTTGTGTTTTGTTTTTTATTTCCTTGTTTTATCATAATAAGCACATTCGCGTACAGGAGATGATTACTACTTATTGAGATGATGCATAGAGGACCATGCATACTTTTAGTGTGGGGTGGAAGCATAGGTGACTATGGAAAATAGGAAATTTTTGGATGATGACACTTGGATTGGAGTAAGTTCAATAGTGAGCACAAAAATTTGGCAATAATGGTTCTTTGAGGATACAAGATGTGTACACACAAGGAAGGTGTTTCAGTGCCTTGGGATGATGGTGCTTGAAAGGAATTGCTTAGATTGGGGGTTCATGTGAGAAAGAGGCTACACAATGTAACATGAGGGAGGAACCACTACGATGGATTACTTGGTATGTGTCATATAGGAAGATGTGTTATGGTGTAGAGAAGTACACACAAGAATAACTGCTACCTAGGAAGTAGTGACATGCTAGAAGATTACGTCGCGCACGTAGAAGAAATAAAATACAAGTGTAGAAGAAAGTAGAAAGCATAATTAAAGCAGCAGATGGTGGTAGGTGAGGAGAAATAAATGTGATAAAAATTTAGAAATATATAAAAGGAGTGAGGGTGAATTCATTATTACCTTATCTTGTGAAGAATTCAAGAATTTAAAGAGTGATATAGTGTAAATTTGTGCAAGATTGTAAAGATCCAAGAATATTTGAAACATAAAAAAGAAAGATAACACATGACTTAATTTTAAGATCTCCTTCATGGAGGTTAGAGAATGGGGAAGACATGGAGGTTTGCATCCATCAAGAGAGGGTTTTTATTCATCAAGTTATGGTTTACATAGGTATAACTTTACAAAAATGGAATTAGACAATATGGTCATGAAAAAATGAAGCTAGGCACAAGGTTGAACTACGGTTTAAAGAAAGGAAGGGAGGACAAAGTCAAATCTTGACACAAATGGTTGAGAAATAACATCCAACATTTAGGGCACAAAATCTTGTAAGTCTTAAGTGTGGAGTTATGTAGGTAAAACAATGGAACCAAAGAAGAAAACTGCACTTTCACCCAAGGGTAAGGAAAAAGGAAAAGCAAAGAACATGAAGTATGAAATAGAAGACACACTAGAAGAATGGTTTTCAGAAATGAAATATCTAGAAAACATTATCATGGGGAAGCCGTGGGAGTCATACTTATCCAAGTGTAAGATAAGTGACTACAACGATTGCATGAGTAGCATGAAGCCGAGATAAAAATGGATATACTAAAGAAAATGGACTAGAGGTTTCAAGATGGCATGTTGGTCTATGATGAAATGGTGCGAAGGAATCAAAAAGCATGGGATTCCTTCAGATATGTAAATTACCATTCTTTGGAAATCCTAAGCACTTGTATTAGTGGATAATGTCATGCATCCATAAGGAATAGTTTTACTTTGTACGGAGAAGAATGCGTATCACTATGTAATTTATTAGGAGAGTTTCAAGTTTATGTAGTTCGGGTATCAAAATTGAACAAACCTTGGAGGATGAAACATGCATAGAGGCCATAACCACCGTGTTAAACTAATAGAGGGGAGGCCGTGTGATGGAATTTATAAATATCACTCGACCTATACATAAGAATATTTTTTTACCTTTTTATTTTCAAGTTAGGTGAATTAGAGTGGTGGACACCAGTAAAAAATGTGGCTTCACATAACAAGAAGGTGGTTCAAAATATTTCATACAACATTGCTCAATTTATTGCTAAATGGATTGTGGAAGAAGCACACATACAAGTCATGAAGGGAGAAAAGATAACTTGGGGCACCATCCTTCTATTAATTATCTTTTGGAAGATAGGGGTACCAAATGGACCCAATGACAAGGTCTGGAAATACCCGATGGAGAATAAGCCTTCGGTGTAAAGGTTCACAAATTATACATGTGATGGAGGCATCAGTAATGCTTATAAGCTCTAGGTGGATAAATGGTACAGGTGGATGCATAAAGCATTCAAGGATGAGTTGCATGTGACAAGGAGCTTCCCTCAATCTTAAATGAAAAGGAAAAATTTACAATGTATCGACATTATTGTTCAAGGAGATTTTATATGAATATTGGAGATAAAAGTCCCTAGTGCAAGCTACCTTTTGTATTCACTTCCGATACTTACAAGCATTTATGAATATAATATATGATGTAAAAATGTTAAATCTTGATGTAGATAAGATATATGATGATTGCCACACATTGGAAACCAAATTTTTATATCCCCGAAGTTAGAATATGTGGAAACGATGGAGTCGACAATATAAATATCACTCCCGAGACTCTTGTAGTAGGAAAAAAGTAGCAAGAGTCTATATATACTTGAATCCCATAGTGAAATATTAGAATCATATTGATGGAGTAGAACTTAATCTTCCAAATATTCTAAAATGAAAAAAATGGTGGGAACTAAAAGAGCACATAAAGAAACCCTCCCCATCAACAAGAAGAAGAATAAGAAAATGATTATGAAGAGGAGGTAGAAGAAGAAGATGAGGAAACCATATATCAAAACATTAGGAAAAAGAGACAACAAGAGTGTATGGAAGTAGGCCATGGTGTGAGAAATTATAGAGTGACAAAGAAGTTGTCAATGAAACCCAAGACGAATAAGAAGACCCCAAAGTGAATAAGAAGCCTATGGTGGTTTCAAGTGAAGAGATAGAATTGGAGAAATATGATGAAGAAGAGGTGCCACAAATCTCTCCAATCATTCATAATATGGATGTCATAGATGAAGAGGAGAACTATGCGTGTGATGAAAAAGGTCCAAGGAAGGATGGTGAAGATGAAGAGGGCCATGGAAATCCTATTACACTGAGAATGTAGGTGGAGACCGAGAGCATGAAGAAGAGTGAAAATCTAAGCATGAGGAGGAAGAGAAATATAAGGACACTGTTTCTAGTATAGATACATGGACAAGAGAAGTGGGTGACATGGTTTAATCATTTGTGCAGAAAGTGCCAAAGGTGAATAGAGGAAAGGGAATAAAATGTAGGCAAATCCCTAGGGCCCTCTATTACAATATAATGATGATCTTGCAAAGGTCCCGTGGGCATGGTATCAATGGCCACTAGAGATCTTTTATTTTGGTCATTCTTCGATAAAAATGAATCCCTCTTGCATGAACAGGAAGATGTTTTCTTGGGAGTATAGGTAAAACATGGAAGATCCAAAGTTTGAGATAAACATAGAATCGTTATCCGAGACTTCGCTTAAATTTGTGCCAGAGAGGATTTCCCAATGACCGACTTGGAGATGATCATTGGTGAACATGCATGTAATGTGCTAAATAAATTATCATTAGAAGTCAAAGTGAGGATTTTTGATAAGGGGGCTACCATCAAGAGAACACCGAGAGGAAGCTCTAGAGAAATATTAGAAGATTGAGGAGCTTAAATAGGAGCTAAGAGAAGAAAAAGGCTGAAATTGCACAACATATAAAAAGGTAGAATGTATTGTTAATTCCATCACTTCCACCCACCCAGACTTGGTTGAGCATGCCCAAGATGTATACCCCTTATCGTTACACTATTTAGAGGAATCGGCGTGAATGACCACAAACGAGAAGAAGGATACGGGGACAGGGATGAAAAATGAACAAATAACCTTGTAAACATCTTGCATAGTATGAGGTGATATTTATAGAGGCCAAGAAGGATATGTGAAGGGGAAAATTTTGTCTTTTAAAACTGCCAAAATTTTGAATAGGTTGTGAACGTGCATGCCACCAATGATGAGGTCGAGGTGAAACAGATTTAGGTAGAAATGAAGAATAACGAGGCTGAATGGGAGAAGGTGTTGGCTGAAGTAGAATAGAAGAGAGACTTGAAAACAACCTTAAAGGTTGCACTAAGATACAAACTAAAATATATCTTTCCCTTGGTCATGCGCAAGATGGATGTGATAGATGTTTAGGCTTCGCATCTTGAAAAAAATGATTACAAAGATCAAGGGAGAAATTAATGAGTTAATTCCCACAAAAGTAGCTTTCATCATCGATGCCATGCCAATCAAGGAAAAAAGGAGTTTGCATTCTAGATGGAGTTAAAGAATATTTTGGGTAATGAATTTCATGGGATCCTTACACCCAAAAAGAAATGAGTAGTTACTTAGACATGGATCCTAATTCTTTTAATTCTTGGGGCATAAGCCCATATTCTTATTCTTTAATTTATTCATTCATTAGAGGTATTATTTGATTCAATATTGTTGAGGATGGACAATATCCCTAGTTTGGGGTAATGTTGGTTAGGAAAATTGAGTATCGGTAGAGCATAGAGTTTACATATAAGGGTGCACACGCGTAGAGGATCGAGTAGTGCACAAAAGTTGCACACAATAATGAAATAGGTTAGTGCATGGGGTTATGTGAGTGCATGCATAAAGTCAAGGAGCAAGCCAATTTTTGAGAGAGACTAAAAATTGAAAAGCGAGTTGGAGTGCCTCTCAAGTAAAGATATAGAAATATTCAAAAGCATAAAGTATTGGCTTCCAAGAAAGGGTATAAATAGAAAAAGCACATCTAGGACAAAGTAAAAGGTTCATGCATGGATCAAGATAATAATAGGATTAAATTATGGCCTATATTTAGGTTAATCTATTATTAGCAGGAATTGTAAAAAACATGCAAGCTATTTGTTGTCATGAAAATGTGCATGATGAAAATTTCAAATTTTCAAGCATGACAATGGACCCTAGTGTGAAAATTTTGGATTGTAAACCTTCCCGTGTAATTTCTCCCTTTATTTGAATACCCTTAGCCTATCTTTCCCTGTGGGGTTTTGGGATCTTGCAAGGGGAAACTATGCTAGTAATTGAATGATATTACTTGGAGAGTGATTTTAATCATTTGTCATTATAAAGCAATATTCATTTAATTATTAGTTCTCATTTTATTATGGATGTTAAGTGGTTTCTCCAATTAATTATTATTTTTCACAAAATAATATTTATCGAGAAATTAATGTAATTTATTATTTAATTTAATTCCCAAAAAACAAAAAATTAAAAGGGAATTAATTAAATAATATTAAGTGGATTTTAATGTCAAAAAGACCCTTAGAAAGGGTACGCCACACTTAGCAAGGGAAATTAAATTAAAAAAGGGGGAAATTATAAGCATGCCTTATAATTTCAAATTATGGGTTTCCCTCCAAAAGGGAGTCACTCCACCCTAGGAGAAATCTATAAATACATGTCTTGATATTGAGGGAAGGGGGATGTTGATGAATCTATTGATTGCACTCCATGCTTGGAGTAATGAGATGTATGCCCTAGATCTCTCTTTTTCATTGTAAGCTTCATTGGAAGCCATTGTTGAAGACATTGAAGACTCTCTTGTTACATTCATTGTGCTCCATTGTGTTGCGCTTTCTTTTATGCATGATTTATGCTTACTAGCATTGGAGACTTGTTTAGACGTGTGGAACATTTATTTGAGGAGAATATTTGAATGTTAGTGGTGATTATTGAATGGTTAATGATATGATTTTAATACTGCAATTATTCCAGCCCTAGCGATTTGAATAAGTGATTGATTGGCATGTTTGGGTGATGTTTGAAGTGGTTAAAAAATATGGTTTATTTTAGTATATTTATTCCAGCTACGACAACTTGATTTGGCATTATTCTAACATATTTCAAGGGTGAATAATATACATTCATAATCTGATCTATGTCGGCTGGTTTTTCTGAGTTTGAGTAATTATTTGGGATGGTTTTGGGCTATTAACATTTCTGGAATTTACCTAGAAGGAATTGGTGGTTGCGACATTTAATATAATATTTTGGCATTTCTACATACTTCTGCAATTAAATATTAATTTCAGATCTGTAGAGTGTTGTTTGGGTGGTTTAGAAGCAAGGAAAAGGTTGAAATTTAATTATTTATTTTCCCTAATCATAGGTGACTTGCTTATAGATTTATGGTTCAGTTTTGAGTGGGTTGCAGCGCTTCAAAAATTTATATTGATAGCTCTTTGGAAAACCCTTAATTTATAGAACAATCTGCAATTTATTTGGTGAAGAAATATTGAGTTTTGAGGAAGATATTAATTTTCTAAGTTTCAGTTGTTTTGGGCATTTATTTAATTAATTATCTGCTTGTTAAAAATCAGATCTGGGTAATATTAACATTATAATTAGTTTACCCATCTAGCCACAACCTTGGCATACTCCAACCCCAATTTGTGTTGTATTATTGCCAACATTAGGTTATTTAAGGTCAAACTAAGAAGATCTAATCTTCCTAGGGTGCTCTGGATAATTAATTTTTCAGATTTGAATAATATCCCAAAAGGGGATATTACGGTGGTATCGAGCATGTTCTTCTACACTGTGAGGTTTTAAATTTCCTATGAACCATGGATTTATCTAGTGCGAGTAACATTAAAGCAAAGTTCTAGAGATTGGGTAGGGGGATGTTGATGAATCTATTGATTGCACTCCATGCTTGGAGTAATGAGATGTATGCCCTAGATCTCTCTTTTTCATTGTAAGCTTCATTGGAAGCCATTGTTGAAGACATTGAAGACTCTCTTGTTACATTCATTGTGCTCCATTGTGTTGCGAGTTTCTTTTATGCATGATTTATGCTTACTAGCATTGGAGACTTGTTTAGGCGTGTGGAACATTTATTTGAGGAGAATATTTGAATGTTAGTGGTGATTATTGAATGGTTAATGATATGATTTTAATACTGCAATTATTCCAGCCCTAGCGATTTGAATAAGTGATTGATTGGCATGTTTGGGTGATGTTTGAAGTGGTTAAAAATATGGTTTATTTTAGTATATTTATTCCAGCTACGACAACTCGATTTGGCATTATTCTAACATATTTCAAGGGTGAATAATATACATTCATAATCTGATCTATGTCGGCTGGTTTTTCCGAGTTTGAGTAATTATTTGGGATGGTTTTGGGCTATTAACATTTCTGGAATTTACCTAGAAGGAATTGACTTTGGTTGCGACATTTAATATAATATTTTGGCATTTCTACATACTTCGCAATTAAATATTAATTTCAGATCTGTAGAGTGTTGTTTGGGTGGTTTGGAAGCAAGGGAAAAGGTTGAAATTTAATTATTTATTTTCCCTAATCATAGGTGACTTGCTTATAGATTTATGGTTCAGTTTTGAGTGGGTTGCAGCGCTTCAAAAATTTATATTGATAGCTCTTTGGAAAACCCTTAATTTATAGAACAATTTGCAATTTATTTGGTGAAGAAATATTGATTTTTGAGAAAGATATTAATTTTCTAAGTTTCGATTGTTTTGGGCATTTATTTATTTAATTATCCGCTGTTAAAAATCAGATCCGGTAATATTAACATTATAATTAGTTTACCCATCTAGCCCACAACCTTGGCATACTCCAACCCCAATTTGTGTTGTATTATTGCCAACATTAGGTTATTTAAGGTCAAACTAAGAAGATCTAATCTTCCTAGGGTGCTCTGGATAATTAATTTTTCAGATTTGAATAATATCCCAAAAGGGGATATTACAGTGGTATCAGAGCATGTTCTTCTACACCTGTGAGGTTTGAAATTGCCTATGAATCATGGATTTATCTAGTGCAGGTAACATGAAAGCAAAGTTCTAGAGACTGGGTAGAGCACTCAAGCACCTACCTTAATCAAGGGATGTGTTGCTCAATATTTTGGAAGAAGCATCAAGTGCTTAGAAAAAATGGAACAAGATGATTATGGATCCATGCTTCTTGCAAGGGATTCCTTGGTGATGTAGTTGGCTAGGCACAAAATTTTGGATCATGAAGATGGGGAAGTAAGAATTATGGTCATCATCTGCATTAGTGAGGTTATGTAGATTACAACCCCAAAATTGCCATATAGTGATGCCATCATGGAGGACATTTTTGAGGTCATGGTGGGAAGTTTCCAAGGCCTTTGGGACCTCACAAGCCCTTGTTTTGGTAAGAGGGTTATCATTTTGAACACTATGGAAAAAGTAAGATCTTGTGTGGTAATGATGGATCTAGAATGTAATGATCTTATTTCTCACATGTTTGAAGTGTTCTTTGATGTTATACATAATGATCATGATCAAGAAATAATGTTTTATATGCAAGACATTATGTATTTTGTATTAAATGAATGTGAGAGTCCCCACTACAATTTCTATCCATTATTGAGGAAGGATTGAGTTAAGAGGCATCACGTGTTGCTCATACACTAGCCCAAGGTGTTTTAGAGGAATGTTCAAGCAAGGTGGGGGCACATATAATGACCAAGACTATGTTTCTTCAAGGTATAAGTTCTTTAATGTTTGATGCTAAAAATTTGGTATCTAATACTTGCATGAGAGTTGGTAATTTCACAGAAAAATCAGATTTAGTTCAAAGGGAAGAGAAGGAAGAAGATCCCCTAGATGCAAATAATCAAGGTAAAAAGTCATTGTTGATTGAAGAGGTTTCTTTTCCTTTGTGTGATTGCATGCATGTTGATAAAATAGTCATAGGAGATGAGTCCAAGAAGGTAGAAAAATATGATTTGAAAGTTTGCATGAACAAGTAAACTGAGGGCAGCCAAGAGGTAACCAATGATCAATATTTAGTTATTACCAATGCTACTTGGGTTATGTTATCCAAATAACTCTCCTAGTTATTTGGACAACTTGTATACATCTTCTAGATTTGAGCTCTTCATTACAAGATTGTGCATGCTCAAGTTCCCTTGGCACATTACCTTCTTTTCCTAACATGCACTTTTGCACTTACCCTTCTTCTCTTCCTTTTCTTCTCCTCTTTGTTCCATCTTCCCCTTGTGCTTGTCTTATATGCATTTGCCTTCTTCCTAGCAGCCATTCACCCCGCACGCGTGCCTTACACGTGATTCAATAAGCTAAGTATCTGGCCCTCGTGCATGCCCTCACATCATCTTGTAATGGTTGCACCTTTACCATGTGTTCTTTGCTCACTAGTTTGCCTCATTTCCTTGCATGTTCTGCACGCGCCTCCCTCCTACTTCTCCCCATGCCTTATTCTTCCATGCACATACCTTTACACCCTCCTCTACACCATTTTGTGCCACATCATCTGCTGACATGATTGAGTTTGCCACGTGTAACTAGTCAAAGTATGCCAACAGGGTGCTAGATCCTTGTAACAAATCATTGAGTGACACATGGCACAAATGACAAAACATTTTCATAGTTGGCCATTCTTTCAACTGATCCTTGTGCGCCACGTGTTTTTTGTCTGGTGATGACTTTGAAAAACCTCTGAAAACCACATATTTTTCTTGAGCTCGATTGGTGTGCGCCTTTGGAATTTTTAATGAGATGATGACATCATCTATAGTGTTAGACATTCAAATTCAATTTTTGCAGACTAGTAGGTGAGAAATGGGAAAATGTCTTTTCGAGTATTAATGAAGTAGATCTAATTGCTCTAACCACCTGATTTAATTCATTCCGGGCAGATTTATAGGCATTCAATGCTTCTTGTTGGTGGTTGCATTTCAAATTTAAATTTTCCCTCCTTCTTCTCTTCTTCTTCCATGGATTCATCTATAAATGTAAGAGCTGGGTTTATATTAATGATAGACACTTTGGATCCTTACGCACATTGCTAAGGACTTCATCTTTTCTATATTTTGAGTTGCAAACCTCTAGATATGGCTCTTACATGTGGATATCAACCTCTTTCTCCATTATACCAGCTCTCACGTACATTTAAGAAGTAGTAAAAGCATCATTTTGTGACTATTCTCTGTTCTAACATGTTTTCATTCCTTCTTCTTGCCTTTTATTTGCATTGCGTGCTGTTTTTCCATTTTACGTCCCTTACAACTCCTTATTTAGTTGTGTTCCTTAAAAATGATATGGAAAATACGTCTTAAGTTGTGCTACATGTGCCTAGCCTTATTTTATGCATTTTCCTTTGTTTTCACTCGAGCAATGATAGTGTTCATCCCTCTTTTCTAGTACTATCACCTTTTAGTGTAATTTTTGTTCATGTTATCCTTCTATCCCTTTTCCTTTGGATTTTTAGCTTAGTTTCCCATTTCAACACTAGCGATATCGTAGCAGTAGTAGTAGAAATAGATAGAGGAACTAACCTTCTTTGGAGATCCATATCAAGTGCACAAGGTCCCACAATGTGGAGATGGTTCCATTGTGATCTCAAACAGCTTGGATCTTCTAGATCCGAGACACGGGTGAAAGTTTGAAGACAAATAAGTTGATAATAAATGTAGGGAGGAATCAGATTTGGTTAATAGGCATGAAGAGAACATTGGAAAGAAGCATACACATGATGAAGAAGAAATGGTGGGTAAATAACTCATGGGGAACAAATAAGATTTGAGGGAGATCATTCACCTTCACCATCGACATTTTAAGAACAAGAAGGGAGCATGAGTCTCATGGTTGCCCTAATTCATTTACCACATAGCATGAGCATTGGTAAGGAAGAAAAAAGGGCTTTGGATGAAGAAAATGGTGAAGAAAATAACATTGTCCCAAACTCATACATTCTAAATTCTCGTAAATGTTGGGAGCAGCCCAAGGTATGTTTTTCATATTTTATTTCTCCCTAAATGTTGAGCTTTGATGGATATGTTTATGAGCATGATAGAGAGGTGGATAGGTGGTACATATATCATACTCTTGTTGGTAGTTTTTCCCTTAATAATTGGGTGCATTAAAAACATTATGGAAGAAAATAAAGAGTGATTATCACTCTTCCCAATGAAGGAAGCCATAATAGTAAGCTTGTTGGTTCATATGAGGAAATCATCATTAGAGGAAACAAAGCTATGATGGATTCCTATACTTTACTTTACCTCATAAGGGAAGGTCATTGGCACAAATAAAAGTACAAGATTCCTTGGTTTCTACATGATAATATTCATAAATGCATGCACTATATTTCAGTTTTTTCCTCTTCTTATGAGCATAGAAAAAGAGAAAATGTAGGGTGTCATATTTCACATATTTCTCCATGTGGAATGGGAATAAAAGGATTTGAGTTTTGCAAGTTTGGTTTGGATACAAGGATATCATTTCATTTCCTTTGTCAAATGATGCTAACTCCTATCTCTTTGGAAGCCTTGAAGGAAGGATGGATCACATGGACTACATCTTGCATGCTAAGAAGTTCATTTTCAAATTTTGAGCAACAATTATGTCTTCCATCTGGGTGGTTGATTGATATACTTCGAAGGGTAAAATAAACCAAGGATAGGTATTGGGAATATTTTCTTGATGTTGCTTATATGGAAACCATATTTTGGGATTCAATAATAAGTATGAAAAGTTTTAATGGATATGGCATGAAATCTTCTCAAGACACTTCATTTTCAACTGTGTTTATGGATAATTTTCAGCTTGTTATGGTTAAGGATGAAATTTTAGTTACATGGGAGCCATTTTTATTCACTAGCTTGATGATCATTCATTTTGGGAAAAAAATTATGAATTATGCTATTTTCTGTCCTCTCATTTTATGGATAATATCATTAGGACCAGCTCCACTATCACTTCCAAATTTCAGATTTTTTACATACATTTGGTGACATGGCTGTTGATGCTTGATTTTGGCTCATGGGTGCCTATTTGGGGGTGGAAACCACCCACTCTAATTCCATTTTTTAAATATTACAGCAGTATTTGGGGTCACATAAATTTTTTTGAGGGCAGCCCATACATGGAGGAGACTTACACACCATGGAGACACCTTGAAAGAGTGTTCTTCAACACTTATTTTTCTAACTTGTTTGTTTCATGGTCATATTTGAAAAAATAATTACAGTAGAAGAAACTCATAACCTTTAGGAGAAAGAAGCATCACAAGATATTACAAATGCTTCACCACTTGAGTGGCATGGGAGCCCGGTTTTTGGAGTACTACATATTTGGACCCAGACACATGAGCTTGCTATTGCTTGAGGGAAACAATCTTGGGAAGGGAGGACTGTAATGTCCCCTTTTTTGAAGACCCTTGGCCTATCTTTCCCCGTGGGCTTTTGGGATGTTGCAAGGGGAAACTATGCTAAGTAATTGAATGATATTGCACGGAGAGTGATTTTAATCATTTTTATTATAAAACAATATTCATTTAATTACTAGTTCTCATTTTATTATGGATGTTAAGTGGTTTTTCCACTTATTATTTCTCACAAAATAATATTTATTAAGCAATTAATGTAATTTATTATTTAATTTTATTCCCCAAAAATATAAAATTAAAAAAAATTAATTAAATAATATTAAGTGGATTTTAATGTTGAAAATACCCTTAGAAAGGGGATTCCACAATTAGAGGGGGAAATTAAATTAAAAATGGGAAATTATAAGCATGCCTTATAATTTCAAATTAGGTTTTCCCTCGAAAAGGGAGTCACTCCACCATAGGAGAAATATATAAATACATGTCTTGACATTGAGGTAAGGGGGATGTTGATGAATCTATTTATTTCACTCCATTCTTGGAGTAATGGGATGTATGCCCTAGATATCTCTTTTTCATTGTAAGATTCATTAGAAGCCATTGCTTTGAAGACATTGAAGGCTCTCTTATTCCATTCATTATGTTCCATTGTGTTGAAGTTTCTTTTATGCATGATTTATGCTTGCTATCATTGGTGATTTGTTTAGATGCGTGTCACATTTATTTGAGGAGAATATTTGAATGTTACGGGTGATTATTGAATGCTTAATGATATGATTTTAATACTGCAATTATTCCAGCCACGACGACTTGATTAAGTGATTGATTGGTATGTTTGGGTGATGTTTGAAGTGGTTAAAAATATGGTTTATTTATTCTAGCTATGGTGACTTGATTTGGAATTATTCTAACATATTTCAAGGTTGAATCATCTACATTCATAATTTGATCTGTGTTGGCTGGTTTTTCTAAGTTTGAGTAATTATTTGGGATGGTTTTGGACTCTTACCATTGCTAGAATTTACCTTGAAGGAATCGACTAGGTTGTGGAATTTAATATCATATTTTGCAAGGTATTTTTGTGTTTCTACATATTACTGCAATTAAATATTAATTTCATATATGTAGAGTGTTGTTTGGGTGGTTTGGTAGAAAGGGAAAAGGTTGGAATTTAATTATTTATTTTCCCTAAACCTTGGTGACTTGCTTACATATTTATGGTCCAGTCTTGAGTGGGTTGTAGTTATTCAAAAATTCAAATTGATATATATTTGGAAATCCCTTAATTTATAGAACAATCTATAATTTATTTGGTGAAGAAATATTGAGTTTTGAGGAAGATATTAATTTTCTAAGTTTCAGCTCTTATGGGCATTTAATTAATTAATTATCTGCTGTTAAAAATCAGATCTGGGTAATATTAGCATTCTAATTAGTTTTCCCATTTAACCCACCACCTTTTCATACTCCAACCCCACTTTGAGTTGTATTATTTCCAATATTGGGTTATTTGAGGTCAAACTAAGATCTAATATTCCTAGGGTGATTGGGATAATTAATTTTTTCAGATTTGAATAATATACCAAAAGGGATATTACACTTGGTCACTCCCCTATATCAGTTCTTCCCTGTGTAAGGACTACCCCTATCCTTTTAGTGTCCATATGTGTTTTTCCAACCTTTCCCAAGTGTTAGAAAGAGGAAAGCAAGTTAAAACATTTCTTTTGAGGTAATATCTTTTGAGGTAGATCTTTCAACAAAGCTTGGAAATGACTATTTCTAGCCTTTACGAGGCAGGTATACATTATTTAGAGTACATTGCAAGCCTAAATTCATCAAACAATGGTATAAAAGTGATGTGATTATTGTGCAAGTGATTTAGGAAGATTTATGAAAGATTTTGAAATTCGGGAGTAAGTTTTACAAAAGCGGGTTTTTACAGTGAAGGAGCTATTAATTCAAAAAAGAACATGAGCTTTAAAAGATAATTCAGGGATCTCAAAAATGAGTTATAAGTCAAAAAATATACCATTGGAAATATAATTTAATTCTCTAAATGACATTGCTTTCATATTTTTTCAATACCATGAATCTTCTTTCCACAACTCATTTTTGGAAGGTACACCTTACGATCCCAAGGAAAAAGTAAATTTTGAGGGGTTTTAGGAAGAATCAGATCATGAGGCCCATCCTAGTCTTCTCAAAATTATGTTTTCAATCAAATTCATATAAATAAATTCCCGAAAAAGCCTCTCGGTCTCCTGTAACTTCATTTTCTAGGTCCTTCCCAAGGTAAGCTATCACAGATTAGAATTTTTTTATTGCCATGTGTCAAAAATGAGGATGATGTTCCCTTTTTGTCCCTCTTTTCAATTTTCCAAGGGGAAAAATTTTTGCCCCTACCTTGGAGCTCCTAGACCCACCACATGACCTTGGGAGGCTTCCGTAAAAACCTTTTGCAAGATTCCTAAACCCCGCATCTTGCACCTCATGTTTGCCACTTGTCACCATGAGGCTAGGGAACATATTTATGTTCCTTTCATCCATTTCCAAGGGATAATGGGGAAAAAAATTCACCCCCACATTTCTTCCACATGGTTCTTCGTGCGACAAAAACTCGGTTCTGGGTGCCAAAAATAAGCCTTTCTCTCTTCCCCCTCCATAAATACATGTGTTCCACTTGTCTTCATAGGGATAGGGTGAGTTTTTTTGTCCCATTTATCCATTTTGAAGGGGAAAAGGGTTAATAAAAATAACCCCTACCATAAATCTCAAAATCTAGAAGTTAGCATTTTTGAAGACCTTCCTCCGAATGCTCAAAATCCACCCATAACTCGGAATTTTTTTCCCAAGATTTTCCTCCTCCATTTCTCTTCATCCATTCCTCCCTCCATATTTCCATGAAGACAATGAATGTATTTCCAAAAACTTTGCAAAATTTTAAAATCTCCATGTGCATTTTCTCACTTGGATGACTCCATACCCAAGAAGGTGAACTTTCCGTATCTCACAAACCGGTGCACATATCGAGGTGGGGTTTTTACAATCTCATCCATTTGGAAATTCCTTCAAGGATTAATTAAAATAATATTGAATGATTATGTATATTTTTATGGTGAATAAACATTTTTTTGTGCCCTAGATTTTGTTCCTTTGATTTCTCATCATTTCGGTAGACAGATCAAGCTAAATATTTGAGCATAAAATCTAGAAGAAAAACCTATTCATGTGAAGCCAATTATTTCACAATACAAGGTGTGGAATATTTTTTTTTAAATATTAGGGAACCCATTAATGAATCCCATGACACTATAGTTAAAGGGAAGTGAGGCACCTCGTCACTTCCCATGGTTCCTAGTGGTGAAATCTCACAAAAATTAGGGCCGAGCTTTGAAATGAATTATGTAAACTTCTGCAAGTGGTTTCATTTCAATTTGTCACTAGGAATAACAATTTATATTTATGGTAAGAATCTATATGAGAACCTAATAAAATTAGTAAGTATGAGAAAAAATTTCATTCATACTCCTCATTCAATTCCGTTGTGATCGAGACGCTCAACATTGGCAAAATTTGAAAAATATAAAAAATTGGCTAAATGGGACCATAATGATGGATATTACAAAAATAGTGACTGAAAGGAGAAAAGAGTGGTAACGTCTAAGTCCTTATCTCATCTAATAATGGTCCTCAAATTCACATAAGTATCATGTTTAAATTTCAAGCAAATCCTCACACTTCACATGTAGTGCATGACAAGAAGGTGGGTGGAATTTGTTTAGGTCTCATTATTCTTTCCTCACTCTGGACTTAGAATGAATTTTTACGCATTATTCTCT
Organism: Taxus wallichiana var. yunnanensis; assembly: GCA_018340775.1. NCBI lineage: Eukaryota > Viridiplantae > Streptophyta > Pinopsida > Cupressales > Taxaceae > Taxus > Taxus wallichiana. The sequence continues at coordinate 53,728,959 of CM031239.1, forward strand.
TATTATCGGTGTTACCGCATTTGGAAGAATAAAGATCATGACCGAGAAAAAAAGTATATTCAATTTCTCTCATGTAAAGGATTGATCATGAAGTTGTCATGGTGTATCAATGATAAGAATGTGTTTCTCAATGAGGTGAGTCATATTATGATATTCCCAGTGATCTTCTTCTCAAGTGTTCATCATCCCTCTTCTCGGTGTATCCAAGAAGTGTGCGGAAGTGCATCATTTCAAAGAGTTTTCAAAAGGGGAAAAGTGTTCAAAGGTGTCCAGAGGAGAAATCTTCATCATTGGATCATAATAATGTTGTGGAGGGTCATCAGTGGTCATATTTTCATCTTCAAATTTCCTCAACGTGGCAGAATCATCATGGTTACATTGTGCAAGAAATTGTTTCAAGGTCTCATTCATATGCATGATTGGTCAAGAAGGAGTGGCATCTTATCATCAGTTTTTCAAGTGTTTAAGGACATCCTTAATCGTATACAATGGTCTAGTGATCAAGTGCTTCTCACTTCTTCACTCAATGTGCCTCATGGGATACAATTTTTGATCATTTAAAAGTAAAGTTTCTCATGATGCAAAAGATTTCATGACTAGGTATCGAGGCATTCTATTGGATCATCACAAGGAGCAGATTTTCTTCATCTCTTCCCTCCTTTTCTATTCTTCCCCCTCCTTCTCTCCCCTTTCTAATTATTTGTTGAGCATAATCATTGTATTTTTCCTATTCACTTAAGTGACATATTTTGAAAATGTAAAAGTATTTTCTCAAAATTATAAGAGAAATACTTAATTTGTATTTTCTAATGGAAAATGAAAGGTCACAAGTGGAATAGGAACATGAAGAGTCATGTGAAGGGAGATGAGAGGTCAATTCACATTGCTATAAATTGAAATGGATTCTCCATTTCAAAGGATCTTGAAAATGCTAGATTGTGATAACATCTATGTTTTAGCAATTATGGATTGTTGTTGTTGGAATTTTTTCATCAATGCACATGAAATAAAATAGTACATTTCTTCCATTCTCCTTTTCCTATGTTTCTTGTATTTCTCTCTTATGCATGTTGTAAGCATAGTGATATAGGAAGAGCTTTGAATATTTGATAAATGAATCTAAGAACATGGTGTTTGGGTTTGTTTTTTTTCAATAGATAGCTTCATTGTTTCCTTATTCTATGTTGAATGTTGAACTACTCTGGTTACTGGCTATGAAATATGCAATTGGCCTACTCATAGTAGTAACCTTCCTTTCCTTGATTATCTCCTTCACCCCTCATTTCTATGATTTCATCCCATGTACCTTGTACAATAACTTTTCCACAAGTTTAGTGGAATATCCATATGTGATCTATGACCTATTTGGCCAACCAACAACATTTAGATAGGATTATATTAGTTTACATTCAATAATGGGAGCATCACCATTTAGTGTAGAGGGGCATAGCCCCATGAACATTGGTGGAGACACCTCATTTTCCATATTGAAAAATTTTCTTACTAAAAGTTTTTGGTGAATCTAGTGGGGAGAGATATTCCCTAGTGCACCCAAATAGATCTCTAGAAAATACAAAAAAATCAAAAAATCAAAAAATAATAAAAAAGAGTACTTGAATGATCGAGAAAACAATTTTCCAAACCTCTTGAGAAAACCTGGCTGAAATAAGATATAAAAGATTGAATAGGCTGAAAGGAATCATTGATCCTACTTTTGAATCTTTGCAAAATCAAGAGCGAGTAAGAGATAACCCATACTAATTGTCTCAAGCTTTATATATTTTTGATTGATCAAGCTATACCCCTGGTAACCCTATTCAAAATCCTACCGACACTCCTACAAATTCCCCTATCTTTCATCCACCTTTGGATTTTGAAGTCCTAAGAGAAGAAGAATAAAGATAGGAAAATATAGAAGAAGAAAGAGAGGAGAAAGAAATGGTGACACTAACACTTGTACCATAGGGTAAAAGAATTGGTCCATTGGATTTGACTCTACTTCACGAGATTCCACAAGGATCAAGAAATAAATTTATGACGTTTTATGGAGACAAAAATAACATCCTAAAGATCACATCGTAACCTTTATCACATCCTATGACATCCTTAAAGTGCAACACGAAGATGTTGTTGTGCGGTTATTCATAGAAACATTACAGGATGTGGTGGCAAATTGGTTCCACTAATTTCCTTCATGATCGATCTTCGATTATGGTGATATCAAGAAGAAGTTCAAAGAGAGCTTACAAACTGAAAAATATGTCCATGCCCTCATTACTCAACTCACTCTCATGAGGAAAGAGCTGTAAGAGTCCATGAGAGAAATTGTGGAAAAAATTAACAAGTTGATAAAAAATTCCTGCCACTTCTCTTCCCACTTTGGATAACTTGAAGATGTTCCTTTTGAATGCTCAAATGACTGAAGCAAGTTTATTTTTATGGGAGTTCAACAAATATATTTGAACATGTTGTCACACAGATCATGCACTGTTTAATCTCTCGAGTGATCTCATGAGATGTTGGAACATCTCTAAGGTGTGGGACCTTGTATCCTTGCGATAAAACTCTAGATAAGGATAGTTTCCTTTGAAACTTGGAGCACTTTATTTAAAATCAATACGCAAAGATAAAACATTTGAAAATAATTCTTATCTACTCAACTGATGAGCTTAAATTCAAAGATAACAAAAAGAAAAAGGTGATTCACCAAGTATATTGAAAAAATAAACCCATTTAATGCACAATCAACTCCTCACAATAATATATGATATATACATGTCTTTCAATCTTCCTCTATCCATGACTATAAATAATAATGCAACTTTGTAACAGAAAGGAAATAAATTTTCCACAACTAATATCCAAGTAACTATATCATTTTTCACATGAATTAAAACAAGATAATGGGGATAAACGAAGATTAACAAATCACATCAAGGAATTAAACATTCACAAGCTATAAATTGATTAATGATTAACATAATAAACCAAACTTTTCACTCGAAAATATTGTTCTGAATATAATTGAAAGGCTCAAAGTATATGAAACACTCTTCCAAGATTGAAGAGTAACTTCTCCAAATGATCTATATATATCTAAATTTAATGCATTTTTAACTATTTATAAGTTCCAAAGGTTGAGCTATTACATCTAAACCTTAAATAAAAAATTACTAAAAATAGAGTATAATAAGTTCAAGGGAACAAGATCCCATAAAAATAGTAAAGTTCTTGAAAAGGTTTGACTAAGTCAACCACGAAACTTTACTGATTCGAGAGATTGGAATCATCCCAATCATGGTTGCCCATATTAGCTTGGTGTTTCACTCGAATGTTTCATTCCTTTTAGAAACAGATAAGGGTTGGGGCTAGGAGGAATACCTGTAGAATGTCGAGATGGTGTGCGCGTACCGTAGAGAAAGATCAGGTTGACTGTGAAGAACTCCTTTTTGTCTTGGAAGGACTACCTGCAAATAAGAACACAAGACCACAAGATTTTGATTAGACAATAAATGAGGGAACTGCCTTGGGCCCAGGAAATATAAAACTTCCTTTCGAAGGTGGTCAGTTCCCCTGCTAATATGAATTAACACAAAAGACTGTAAGATATCAATTAAATTGCTTCGTTGAACTGGGTAGGGGAAAGGCTGGTTTTTGGTTATAGTCAGGATAACCGATACCGGTTGCTGATAACCGATATCGGTATGGTCTAGGATCTGAAGGTTGGTTGTTTTGTGGGGTGGTGGTGTTGTTTGGTAGTTGTGTTATTTGTAGGGCTGTATATAGGTGATATTAGGAAATAAGGTGATGAGAGGTAGATGAATGATAGTTAGATGCAATAGCACGCTGGGTAGTGGATCTAGGAATGGATTCGTGAGGATTGTGCTTCAAAAAGTCTAAGAAATGTTATTAAAGAGGACATGCAAGATGTAACTTACTGGTTATTGACGAAGATGCAGGTCCAAGAACTCTGATGACAAAGGCAGAACTCTAGGTAGGATGGCTTGACACACAGAAGATGAGAGATCTCCCTCCCGATGATCAGCTGAGTATCACAGGTTTCTGGCTATTCCGTCGCAGTTCTGGGCTTGATCTCCTTTTGCTGCAACTCTCCTTGTCTCTTCACTCATCTCTGCTCGGCCAAGTGAAGATTCGAATGCTCTTAATCGCTCCCAATGATCTCCCTTGATTCAAAAATCCTTCGACCTTTGTTTTTGGTTTGGGGAGCCCATTTTACAGGGAACCGATGGCGGTTACGTAACCGACGGCGGTCGAGTAGGAACCGGCATCGGTAAGGAAAAAGTAGGCTATTTTTAGTAAAATAGCCCACCTTCCCTGCTTTTCTCCCGAGGGATTAGTTGCGGGCTTGGTCAAGTGACTAGAATGTCGGTTTTGGGTGCGAGAAAGGGGTCCTTAATCATGGGTGTAGGTGTAGACCAAGTTATAGGTCTTAATTAGGTTAGTTTAGGGTTAGGGCTAGGTCATGATGAGGTGGAAAAATGAGGTGGCAGGTGAGGTGATGGGGATTTATCAATTACAAGGTAATTAATAAATAATTGTGTAAGGTTTAGGTGATGAGGTTAGGTTGCGAAATGGGATGCGGGTCACAAGGGGTCGTAAGACATGAATTTGGTGTCTACATTAGCCCCTTATTGTCGTGTGGCTTGTTTTGTAAAGCTGCACGGACAATAATATGAAGTGGTTTCTCCTGTTAAGGGTATAGGTAATCCCCCTCAAATCTATCACAGATTGAGGTAGCGTGAAATCAGGGATAGGGTTGATAAAGGGTAAATGGTGTAGAGATAATGGTGAGAGGGTGGGGTAGGTCCAAGAAAGCAGGCGCACGTTGAAATGCAATAGTGCGACTAGGGTACATGATTTGACGATCAAACCAGCAATGCATAGGCAAAGGTCGATAGTTTATCCAAACAAGGGTGATATAATCCTGGTATCCAAGGCATAGGAAGTAGCCCCAGGGTATATAACGGGTAAGGTACAGGAACGTTTAGGCTTGTTCGGCAGTACCAAATGGTTGGTTTGGTTGAGATAAACATCACGGTCTAGGTCTAGGCAAAGTTGGTCGACAGAGCAAGTCAAGGACCCGAATCATGCTAAAACACGAACAGGTGAGCTCAATTGAACAAGAAGGTACATGATGGGTGGAGAAAAGTGTATGTTGTTGATGTTGGGTGAGGTATTGAAGTGGTACGGCCTTGGGTCGGGCCAAGTTGTTGGGTTGCGGCCTTGGGTCGGGCCAAATGGTTGGGGTGAGGCCTTGGGTCAGGCCAAATGGTTAGGTTGAGGCCTTGGGTTGGGCCAAGTTGTTGGGTTGCGGCCTTGGGTCGGGCCAAATGGTTGGTTGCGGCCTTGGGTCGGGCCAAATTAGTTGGTTACGGCCTTGGGTCGGGCCAGATTAGTTGGTTACGGCCTTGGGTCGGGCCAAATGGTGGGTTGAGGCCTTGGGTCGGGCCAAATGGGTAGGTTGAGGTCTTGGGTCGGGCCAAAGTAGTTGGTTGCGGCCTTGGGTCGGGCCGAATTAGTTGGTTGCGGCCTTGGGTCGGGCCAAATGGTTAGGTTGAGGCCTTGGGTCGGGCCAAATGGTTGGTTGCGGCCTTGGGTCGGGCCGGATTAGTTGGTTACGGCCTTGGGTCGGGCCAAAGTAGTTGGTTGCGGCCTTGGGTCGGGCCAAATGGGTAAAATGTTTGCATGAAAGGTTGATATAGGCGATGTTGGTGAAAAAGGGCAAATAGTAAATAAGGGCAAAAATTGGGGGAAAGGTGGAATACAACCGATGTCGATTGTAAATGACCGATATCGGTTAGGGGACCGATACCGGTTTCTTAGGGCAGAATAAAACCGATATCGGTTAGGGGCGAAAAACCTATAAAAAGAAAAATACGGCCTGTCATTGTTACTTTTGCAATTTGGAAGCCAATTTGAATTGTCTGACGTGGAGAGTGGAGATTGGAGCATTTGTTGCGTGAGGTGGCGTTATTTGACCGGAGGAGTGAGTTGTTAGCGGGCCCGAGTGAGGAGGAGGCAGTAGTTGATTGGTGGAGGACCCAGAAGAGGACATTTGGAGCCATGGCCCAGCCAGGAGGAGCAGGAGGGGCTGGACCAGCTGGACCACCACCACCCATCCCACCACGACGACGTGTCATCGTACGGGTAGGTTCGAAACCCCTCATTGTGTTCATTTTATTGCATTATGCTAAATTGGGGGTTTTGGGTATGAATCCAAGTTTTTGATAAAATAATGAATAAATGGAAGTTGTTTGGAAAATAGAGAGGGTAGGTAGGGTAGTTAGGCTAAAACGGTAGGGTGGGTAGGTTTGTAGGGCTTTTCAATGGGTAAAAGGGTAGTAATAGGCAAAAAATAGGTTTGGGGGGCCACGTCGGGTTCGGCTCCGTTTTTACAGTGACCGATGTCGGTTGCTAAGCGACCGCAATGATCGCAATTTTCGAAGCGGGTGTGTTTTGTTCTTGGCTCGGCGCCGTCGTATATCGGCCGGCGTCGGTGGGGTGGTTTTGGGTATTGTGGGTTGGTTTGGGGTTTGTGTGGGTTTGGGTGGGTTATGGGTTGGGCTTGGGGTGGGTATGGTTTGGGTTTGGGTTGGGTTGGTTATGGTATGGGTTTGGGTTGGGTTGGTTATGGTATGGGTTTGGGTTGGGTTGGTTATGGTATGGGTTTGGGGTGGGTATGGGTTGGGTTTGGGTTGGGTTGGTTATGGTATGGGTTTGGGTTGGGTTGGTTATGGTATGGGTTTGGGTTGGGTTGGTTATGGTATGGGTTTGGGTTGGGGTTTGGGTTGGGAAGAGGGAGGGGGATAGTGGAGAAGATAGGTGGCTAGAGGGGGGTGTTAGAGAGTTGGGGTGTGGTCGGGGGATAAAAGGGGGTATAGGTAGATATCGTGATGAAGAGTAGGGCTAATGTAGTGGGTGGGTTTTGCAGGCACGTCAGCAGCTGACGATGCGGGACAGGATGCCTCCGCTGTTGGTGCGGATGTGACCACATGTGTCCATGCCGCACTGGGCTATCATGCGTGAGGTGGGACTCGGCGGAGTCCAGCGATATAGAGCGATCGACAGAGATCATAGTTTGATGGTTGCCCTCATCGAGAGATGGGATCCGGTGACCAATGTGTTCCATCTCCCGACTGGAGAGATGACCATCACATTGGAGGATGTATATCGCATCCTTCGATTACCTATTGATGGAGAGGCCATTTTTCAGGTGGATGCAGAGACAGCCATGGACAACATCCTACAGGTTTTCGAGGATGCAGCTGCGCTAGTGACATATCACAGCGCGAGCATCGGGTATGGTGATATGTACCATGCGCACCGACATGAGACACGGCTTGCCGTGTTGATGATGATCGGGATCACCTGCTTCGCCCTCCCGGACTCAGAGGGAGGCCGCTTTCCATGGGCATTGATGGGGGTGCTTCATGAGATGGTGGAGGAGCACACCTGTTATGCTTGGGCACCAGTATATCTGGTGCAGTTATACAGGGAGCTGTGGGGCTATCGCCGGATGAGGCGATTCGGGATTTGTTCGACATTTTTACTTCACTGTTGGGCATATGAGCACATCATATGCATCAGACCAGTAGGGTTACCCCAGCAGCCAGGGCCACAGGTCATATACAGATACGACTTTCAGAGGTGGTTGGGGGTCGTGGGGTAGCCACGAGCAGTGCTTGTAGGTCGGGACGTTGCTTATTATAGACATTTGTTAGAGGGCCTGACAGCGGTAGATATCATATGGAGACCTTACAGAGGTCATCACCCTCGCAGAGGAGCCCGCTTACAGTTGCGCCTGATCCAGTACACATTCTGGATAGTAGGACGGAGGCCGGGAGAGTACGAGAGGATACCCCTGGAGAGGGTACGCAGGCAGATGGGGCTACGACAGGACGAGCCACCTCCCTTCCCTCAGTACAGGAGGGATGATGTAGAGGCCCCACTGACCTGCACCACAGCCCTTGGACCCAGATTGGGTTGCTGAGAGGCCAGCAGGTGATGGTGTAGATGATGCTGGTTGTACGGGAGCATACATGGTGTGGTGGGCTGGTCAGAGAGCAGCTAGGATAGCACCGCCTGCACAGCCAGACTTGGCAGCGGTGATGGCAGAGCGAGATCAGCTCAGGGGTTAGTGCAATATTACGAGGCAGTGGCTGCTGCTGCAGCACGAATAGGTGTTTTACGAGGCAGCAGCTAGCCCAGCTCGAGTACGCACGAGCACGAGCACGAGCACCACCACCAGACACAACCATAGCCCCAGCACGTATAGTACAATGTGTACCACCACCACCAGCCAGCACAGCATGCCCATAGCCCCAGCACGAGCATGATACCACCACCACGGCCACAGGCACCACCAGCGGCACCATCACAGGCACAGGGGGCACTGGTAGTAGGAGTCCGGGGACCAGCCCCAGCACCTACGGTGGCACGGGACAGATATATGGAGGCGAGAGCGGAGGCCCGGTACTATCAAGATGTTCTTGATGGTACCGGAGCTGAGTATCAGCCATATGCAGCTTATAGAGCAGAGACCTCCCATAGTCAGAGATCGCAGGGAGGTGCAGCCACCCGGCCGCATGTGTCATTACGGGCGGAGGCGAGAGGCACCACAGGGACCAGCAGGGAGAGGTGCTGAGGGCGGTGGGGAGAGCTGAGGGATCCCTGCATTGTTTTTGTATATGGACATGGGCACCGGTCTGCGCACCGGTTGTGTGGATAGAGGCCTGCGTGCCTACATTTATTCATTTATTCACTCATTTATTGTATACCGGCCTGCGAGCCGAGTACGGGTTGTATAGTTGATACCGGCCTGCGAGCCGAGTATATTTTTGATATGAGGGACCGGCCTGCGAGCCGAGTCGAGGTTATTGACATTTATTGCGCTGCGTGCGTGCTTTGATTTGTTGTTGTATTATGAGATCACAGAGGCCCCGATGTAGGGCACGTTGTATATTTGAAACCTTGTATATATATATATATATATGATGATTTGACCCACATGCTGTGTTCAAAATGTTTTTAAGTATTTCGTCAATGGTTTGTGATATAGGTTGTATGATGAGTTTAATTGACATGTTGATATATTGATGATGTTGATGTCTTTTGCACGTATATATGGATGACATATTATATGATGAAATGTGGCATGTTTTGTTGCTGGTTTGGTGACATTGTTATATATGTATCTGATGAGTTGGATCCAAATGGTGTATAGATTGATAGTTTTTTGATATCCTTAGATGATGGCATGTTTGTTTTGGGTAATGTAGATAGATGATATGGATGAAATCGTAATGAGAAGTGGATTGGATGGAAAAATATGGATAATGGTGTTGTTATGCAGGAAAAGAGGTGGGCGCGATAAAAAATTAGGTAGAAAATGAAGAAAATAACTATGTTCAAAAGGCGGTGTGTAACCGATATCGGTTAGGTAACCGACGCCGGTAGTTAGTAGACCGATATCGGTTACGTAACCGATACCGGTTATTTAGGTATGAGCTTTTCTAAAAATAGAAAAGCTAGGGTGGCAACTTAAGTTCTAATTTTGAGAGCCATGCAAGAAGTTAAATACGTGAACGCGACGCTTTTTGACGACTGAGACAGGTAATTGCATGAGAGATTTGAGTGATAAGGAGAAAAGAGACAGGGAAAGTGAATGTGTTCTGAGATTCAGAAGGTAGAAAGGTGAATTTGAAAAGGGTGGTGATCATGGCAGAACGAGGAGAAGCATCCAGCAGGCAGGGACGAGAGGGAAGACAAGGGCCACCTCAAGCTGCTGCAACTCAAGAGGTAAACGTTTTGGTTGTGATTTGATTACTGCATGTTTTGTGAATAAGATGGGGGAGAGTAGGTGGGTAGATATGAGAAAGAAAACATGATAACAAGGGTTATAAATGAGGTGAGTGTTACGTGGTAGGTAATCAAGGGTTTTGGGTATGTCTGTGTATACAGAGAGGAATAAACGAGCAATTTATTGTCGTAGGTGGTTGTTTAGGCAAGGTGTATGTAATTGACAGTGACCGATAGCGGTTAGGGATAACCGGTATCGGTTACTGAACCGGTACCGGTTATTTATAACCGATACCGGTTACTGGAGGAATTTCCAGAATGTGAGAAAAACCCTTAGGGATTTGATGGATTGAATGGTTGTTTGTTGTTTTGATGTATGCAGGCAGAGGCAGGGTTGAGGATGAATGATAGTGTGCCAGTGCTATTGTCACGAATCCGAGCGGATGTAACACCAGCGGAATGGACATTGATAAATCATTTGGGGTTAAGTGGAATCCGCTATTATTCACGAATCGCACGTAACCATGCTATGTTGCAGGCGTTGATTGAAAGATGGAATCCAGAGAAGAATACGTTCTATCTGCCAACAGGGGAGATGACAGTAACATTGGAAGATGTGTTCCGTATTTTGAGGCTCCCTATTACAGGAAAACCAGTATATCAGGCATTACCTAGCACGCGCGGGAGCGATAACAACAGTATTTGGTCCATACGCGCGAGATTTGACACAACGAGGTTTGTCATTCACATATGGGATAATGTATGCAGCACACCCTGAGGAGACAAGGTTAGCAGTGATATTAATGATAGCGGTAGGGTATTATGCATTACCGAGGCGAAAGGGGGAAGATTTCCAAAGGCATTGATGTGTGTTATCTGGGAGATGATAGAAAGGAACGTGAATTTTACATGGGCACCTGCATATTTGGCGGAGTTATACAGGGGTTTATGGGCTTGTAGGTGAAATCACGGGATGACCTGGATTGTTCATACTTATTACACTGTTGGGCCTATGAGCACATTGTTTGTGTGTGACCAGTAGGCCGATCCATCCAATCAGGAGAGATCGGAGTACAGAGGTTGGGATTCAGACGATGGGTCCAGACAGAACAAGAGGCAAGATCTCAGGCCATGACAGGTGACATTGAGTATTACAGGTAGGTATGGGAGAGGGTGATGATTGCTGATATCTGTTGGAGGCCTTACGGGAACTATATGGTAACAGAGAATATAGCTGAGGAGTTGAGGGGTGTAGAGCGATTGAGGTGGATCGCAGGGCACAGGCCAGGTGAGTATGAGAGGATTCCTCTAGATCGCGTGCGGCGACAATTCAGATTTGTGCAGGATATACCCCTGGCTTATAGACCATATATGAGGATCGACGCCGAGGCAGCATTCTCACCTCCCCGGCCAACACCTCCAGAAGGGCCAGAGGAGATAGCAGCCGATCGCAGTGTAATGGATGCAGGAATGACAGAGGCCTATAGGTTATGGTGGGTAGCAGAGCTGCGAGGTGTACGTGATCACCTGACATAGCTGTGATTACAGCAGAGAGAGATCATCTGCAGAGTTTAGTTCAGCAGCTCCAAACACAGGTGAATGAGGCAAGAGGATTGTTAGCGGTTGTGGAGTCACGGGCGGAGAGAGACTAGAGGCTGGATTCCTCCATGCGAGAGGGCGTATTCATATGTTACAGGAGAGATTGGCAGATCAGTGGGCGGTACCAATAGCCGTGGTACTTTTGAGGACGGAGAGGCCCGGCGAGAGGCGTCGACGATCACGATCATCTCCTGGGTCGGGATGAATCATGAGGGTCTAAGTAAATGTTAGCAAGGTATAAGAATAAATAAGGATGCCGACCTGCGTGTCGATGATAGAGAAGATGTATTTGTTTAACATCTAGATAAGACTGAATATGTATGTTGATTTGATAATAATAAGAATGTTTGCGTTGTGATTTTTGGTGTTTTGAAAAAGGATAAAGAGGAATGTGATTAAATAGAAATACACAAAAAATATTTATATTTACCACACATGATAGGTTATGGTAGGGGGTGGTCGAGCTAACCTTGGGAGACCCCATGTCTCCTAAGTGCTGCCTACATAGCCCATTGCACAAAGCAAGGAAGGGCCTCAGACCGATGTAGTTCTCCCTTAGGATCAGGGAGAGGTGAATTCAGGCAATTTGGTACGATTAGGCAATTGGTTGGTTGGTAAAAATGTTGATATTAATATTGGTAAGGTAAGGTTGAGGGTGTTGGTAATGAATTGGTGATGTTGTAAAAGGTATAAGGGAAGCGAAAGTTAGCCTACCCAAGTGGTAGGGAATCATGCCCTGATTAAGATCAACACACAATCCTAGATGCGAGGCAAAGAGGAAAGATTGCTCCGTAGGTGAAAAGAGCTAAACAAACCACACAACGTAGAACGAGCTTGAAGCCCTAGGTACCGTGCATAGACGAGAAGTCAATAGGTGAAAAGAGTTGTATGATCACAATATATCGGGTGTACGTTACGTCCCTTGAGTTGAAACAAATGGTGAGGTGAGGTGGATGATATAGCTGAGGTACAGAGAACTTGTTACAAAGTGAGTGTTCTGACGAAAGAGAACCTACCCTAAATAGACAAGTCCATGACCCAAAAAGTTCTTTTGAATGAGGCTTTTATTTTACTGAATATAGACTGATCGATGCGGGAAGTCTACAAGGGATATTGATTGTGCTATTCTTGAGGTCTTCACAAAGCTGATCCATGCGAGAAGCTTCTGATAAAGGCTGACTGTGTATAGCTGTCCTTCGAGGAGCAGATCTATTTATAGTAGCAGAATTATGATTTTAGTGCATAGCTTTCCTTCGGGGAGCAGTCTATATATAATAGCAGCAATAATTTGGCATATAGCTGTCCTTCGAGGGAGCAGTCTATATATAATTTAGATAGCTAGATGTTCTTTTGGCATGAAGCATCTAGTTTGGTAGGAAGTTTGACTCAAGAAAATCCCATAAGAAGGTGTTATTTTAATACTTTGAAGTCATGGACTAGACTAAAAAGGGGAAGGCATCGTTGAGGGGAGGTGAGAAGTGAGCTTGATTTTATTTGGAGATGTAGGAAACAAAGTGTATGTAGCGGTAAATGAGCTCAAGGGACGAGTAGTAGGTAGATAAGAAGTGATATAACACTAAATTCAACAGTAGAATGGTCGAAGATGCAAGGCATTAAGGGGTTCAGGCTCAGGTTTACCATTAAGCGAAGCTAAATGATAAGTGCCTGATCCATAAGTGTGAGTGATTATATAAGGCCCAATCCAATTAGGAGAAAATTTTCCACGTTTGCTCTTTTCTAGTTTGGTTACATGTTGATTCTCTTTGAGGAAAAGATCACCAACCTTAAAGGTACACTCATGAAGTCGCTTATCATAAGCACGCTTGATACGTTTTTGATAGATTTGAAGGTGATCGAGAGCTGTAAGACGACGTTCGTCAAGAAGCTCCAATTGGGCTAACCGCTCTTGGCGGAAATCATCGTTGGTGAGAATATCCTGAAGAGATATCCTAAGGGAGGGTATTTGTATTTCGAGAGGCAAGATAGCCTCGGTACATATACCGAAGAAAAGGTGTAGCATTAGTAGAGGTACAAATGCTAGTACGATAAGCCCAAAGGGCAAAGGGGATGTGATCGTGCCAATTTCTTCCAGACTCATTCACAACTTTCATGAGGATTTTGGTTAGGGTTTTATTAGAGGATTCGGCTTGTCCATTTGCTTGTGGATAGTAGGGTGATGAGAAGCTAAGTTTAATACCAAAGTTGTCATAAAGGTCTTATAATAACTTATTTTTGAAATATTTTCCATTATCTGTTATCAGGTGATGAGGAACACCAAAACGATAGATAATGTGGTGGTTAATGAACTCTACAATTTTTTCTTTTTTGGTTGAAATGAGTGGAATAGCCTCCACCCATTTTGTGTAATATTCGGTTGCTGTGATAATCCATCGGTGACGTTGCGAAGAGGACGGGTGAATCTCACCAATAAGGTCTAAACCCCATTGTGAGAAAGGCCAAAGATCTCGGGCGACCTGTAGGGGGTGGCTAGGAGTATGTTGAAGGTTGGCGTGTTGTTGACACATAACACAACGCTTAACATATTCGTAGCAATCGTTATTGAGAGTAGGCCAATAATAACCAAGGCGAAGGATTCGTTTGGCCATGGCAAGGCCACTAAAATGTCCGCCACAGATACCGTCATGGACCTGTTGGATGGTATGGGTGACCTCCGCGCCGGTGAGACATCGAAGGAGGATGCCATCAAAGCCACGTTTATAAAGGAGTCCCCCCATAACTACATAACGAGAAACGTGTTTAAGAAAAGTGCATTTGCCAGTACTAGTAAGGTCAGAAGGGAGAACAGAGGTTGTAAGGTAGTCGTGAAATTGGTGGTACCAGGTATCCTGCGAATTAGTAGACACAGTATTTATCATACAAACTACCGGGGTTGAGTAGGATGGGGCAAAAAGTTGTTGGACCAAGACGAATAATTCAGAGTCAGTTGATGAAGCTGGAATTTGCGAGGCTAAGCAAGCCATAGTATCCGCAAATTTGTTAGTGGAGCGGGGAATGGTTTGGATAGAATAGTGAGTAAATAAGGCTAGAAGTGAATCCACGTAGTGTTTGTACTTTTGAAGTTCCTCATTTTTACATTGGTAGATGCCCATAACTTGATTGACTACCAATTGAGAGTCGCCAAAAATATTGATAGATTTGATACCTAAGTGTATCGTAACTTGGAGACCCAGAACAAGGGCCTCGTATTCCGCTGTATTATTAGTGCAAGGGAAATCGAGTCAGAATGAAAGAGGCATGGGCTCAACGTCGAGAGGAATGAGAACAACGCCGGCTCCTCCACCACGGTGGCATTTGGATCCATCGAAGAAGAGGGTCATTGGATATAACTCCTCCTTGAGGGAAAGAGTAGCGATGAGTTCATCTGGGAATGTAAAATTGGTAAATTGTTCCCCAGGTAAAGGGGCCTCCGCAAGTTGGTCTGCAAGAGTTTGTCCTTTGATTGATTTCGGTGGAAAAACTCAAGGTCGAGGTCGGTGAGGAGCATGAGCCATCTGCGATGTGTTGGTCTAGATGAGGTTTGGCATACATGTAATGGATGGGGTCCGTGTTGGTGATGACGAAAGTTTTGTGATTCAGAAGGTAGTGTCGGAGTTTGGTAGCCATGAATGATAGGGCTAGGCATAACTTTTCTACATGTGTATACCTAGTCTCATAGTCCACCAAAGTATGACTTATATAATAAACGGCTTGTTCTCGATTCTCGGAGTCACGATGTGCAAGCATGGCCCCTACAATGCATGGTCAGTGGTGGAAAGGTAAAGGTAGAAAGGGCGGTCGTCCTGAGGTGGGATAAGCACGGGTGGCTGCAAGAGATAAGTTTTGAGAGCTTCAAAGGCTAGGTGGCACTCTTCGCTCCATTGAAAATCAATGTCCTTTTTAAGAAGGTGATGAAAAGGTTGACATCGATCCGAGAGTTGGGAGATGAAACGTCGGATAGATTGGAGCTTACCTTGTAAACTACGCAATTGTTTGAGATTGGTAGGTGGGGGCATTTCTAGGATAGCTTTGACTTTAGATGGGTCGACCTCGATGCCATGCAAAGAGATGATAAAGCCAAGAATTTTCCCCGAAAGGACACCAAAGACACATTTCTTTGG
Organism: Taxus wallichiana var. yunnanensis; assembly: GCA_018340775.1. Classification (NCBI taxonomy): domain Eukaryota; kingdom Viridiplantae; phylum Streptophyta; class Pinopsida; order Cupressales; family Taxaceae; genus Taxus; species Taxus wallichiana. The sequence goes on from CM031239.1 coordinate 53,744,495, forward strand.
TTGAAGGAGGACATGAGAATATTATAGCAACAGGTGATCAAAAATAATGGTTAAAACATCGAGATGTTCACTACGATGTTTAGATTTTCCAAGAAGATCGTCGACGTAATCTTCAAGGATAGTGTGCATAATGTCATGAAAAATGTAGGTCATAGCCCGCTGATAGGTTGCACCAGCATTCTTAAGGCCAAATGGCATTACACGGTAACAGAAGGTTCCCCAAGGAGTTATGAAGGCAGTTTTATGTTGATCGGCGGGGGCAACCAAAATTTGGTTATATCCCGAGAAACCATCCATGAGAGAGAGCATCTCATGGCCTGCAGTGAGATCTACAAGTTGGTCAATGCTAGGCAGGGGGAAGTCATCCTTAGGGCAAGCGAGGTTAAGATCCCGGAAATCCGTGCATATCCGAAGTCCCCCCGTCACTTTAGTGACAGGTACGATGTTAGAAATCCATTGAGGATAGTCAATAGGCAGAATGAAAGAAACAGAAAGGAGTCGTTGAAGCTCCTCTTTGACCAAGAGAGCAATGCGTGGATGCATTTTTCTCAATTTCTGTTTAATTGGCTTGGAATCAGGGTTTAGAGTGATGTTATGGATGGCAATGGTAGGATCAATTCCTGGCATGTCCGCGTAGGACCAAGCGAAAGCTTGGTTGCAGGTACGGAGAAAGGTAGTAAAGGTGGCTTGTTCTGATGTGTTAAGGGATTGTCCGATCTTCACAATGTGAGGATCCTCCTCCGTGTGGATGTTGATTTCTATAGTCGATTCATTCAACATGGTTTGAGTTTCAGATGGTAAGGTGCGTTGAATATAGGAGTCGTCCACCCCAAGGTAAGTGAGGATGGAGTCGTCATCCTGGCACTCAACAACATTAATCAAAGGCGAATCCTCTTCGATCATGTCTGGATATAGAAGGGGGATAGAAGAGGGGTCCTCATTATCGCGTTGATAATTGAGAGGACCTAGGAAGATAGCATTTATGAAAAAAAAAAAAAAAAAAGTTAGGAGGGATAGATTTGGGATCTATTGACTCTGTGGGTGACGAAGGCAAAATGGGTGATGATGGTTTGGTAGGGGTGACGTCATTGTCTTCTAGAAGACAACTGACATGAGGTTCCTCCTGTGTAGGTGTTTCAGGAAAACCGAGACCACTGCGATCATTGTGTTTGCGTGTAGTCACGGGAATGAGTGTATGTCGGCCTTGTTCATAAAGACCAAAACCAAAGCCTTTCCAAGCATAGTGAGTCAAGAAGGTGAGGGTGAAACGACGATTTGTCAAGTATTGAAAATTGGATTGGAAGGGAACCACACCAAGAGGGGGTTCAGGGGTAATGGAGGATGCGTCAACACCCCCATACGTTAGGTTGGTGCGGTAATGGGGTGGTCCGTAAGAGATTACTTCCCCCACACGACGGTCATAGGTAGGATGTGCATGTACCTGTCCGTATTCCTGTGGGGTATGGAAAGAACTAACGTTATATAGGCGATACTCCCCCAGCGTAAGGCGTTGAAAAACATCTACTAAGGGGTCTGTGGTTGGGATGTTAGCTGCGGGAAGGGAAGTGGTTTTGCGATGGTGGTTTCGTCGACCAAGGCGTAGGTGCGGTTGAGGTGGATGGTTGAGGTACATTTGAAGAGGATGGTTGGGTTGAATGTATGGGTGTCTTGATTGGTATAAGCACATCGTTAGGGCGGTATAACATATTACAGGTTTTAAAGGGGGGAGGATCAGCTTTTACGGTGTAGGACTTCCCCTCGTACTCAAATTTTATGCATCTATGTAATGTTGAGGGAACGCATCCCATAGCCCGGATCCAAGGGTGACCTAGCAATATGTTATATTGGAACTCTCCTTCAAGGACATAGAAGAGTTCGGGTAAAGTACGTGGTCCTACCCGAATGTTGAGGATCACGGTGCCTAAGGTAGAGGTAATAGCGTCATTGAATGACCGCAACATGATGGGATTGGCACACATGTAGCTAGAAGGGATATTCATTTGTTGGAAGGCTTTTGAAGAGATGATGTTTAGGCTAGCGCCCCCGTCAATCATAACACGACGTACCCGAATGTCCCGGACGTAAGCTGAGATGAAAAGGGCAGGGTCAGGATCTTCTGTACCAAAGTCAACAATTTCATCTTCAGAGAAACTGACTACCGCAGCTTGTTGTACAGAGACAGAAGTGGTTGGGGCAGTGGGTTGTTTGGTGAGAGAAGCAACGTGATTGGGTGTTAGAATGGAGGCAACAGGCAGGGTTTCATTAGGTAAGACCTCGATCCCTTGAAGAATTTCAACGAGAGCTTGTCGATGGGATTCAGAAGTCTGAATGAGATCATATAGTGTCATTTTTACGGGTGATTGGTGAAGCTGTTTGATCATGGCTCGATGGGCAACTCCATTAGAGACGGGGTAAGTGGGTCCACGAATAACCACTTTGGGTGGTGGTGCAATCGGGATGCTGGATGGAGAAAGAGAGGACGCATGTGTGCTTTCTTTTGCTTTCTCGTTGTTTTTCTGCGCTCGAGTAGCAACACTAATCATATTAATCTCGTAGACCTGAGATGAGGAAGATGGTTGGGATAAATCATGGTCTTCAAGAGGTGGGGTTGTAATAATGATAGATCTTGGTGAGGCGGGGACAGATGGTATAGTAGAGGGAATTGAAGCTAAAGGTCTCTCCCTTCGTAAGTTGTCTTTCTTAACCTTTGTATCTGGGAGAGGTGACTGACGAAGGATGGTTTTTAAAGCTTTGCATCTCTCCACATCATGTCCTGGTGTGCGGTGATAGGCACAGATTTTAGACTCATCATAACCTATAGGTCGAGGTTTAGATGGGTCATAAGGTCTAAGTGGGGGTAGGGAAATGGTCGCATTCTCCACCAACATAGCAAGGATTTTGGCGTAAGATCCTTTGAGTGGGTCAAAATCGGAGGAGGATGAGGGTATTGGTTTTGTGGGTTTTGGTAATGTTTGGGCGTGGTTGATTCGTGCACGGTGGTTTAGCCAAGGGGTGTTGACACGTGGTTTTCACTAAACGTGGTTTCTCCGGCACATAAGCTATATTCAGATGGTTAGATGATGAGGCTATAGATGACATGGTAGCGGGAAACAACCATAGAGAAAGGGGAGTGACAGAAAATAAATCCTTTGATGATGGAGTTCGTTTAGGGTTGATGGGTGGACAGGATATGTGGGGTGACAATGTTGATATACCCTTTGATCTCTGTATAGGTGCAGAAGGCGTAGGTCGTTTTGAAGAAAATGTAGGAGGTATGATATATTGATGTAAGGTGGAGGGATGAGGTCCCAATATGGAAGGTAGGTGTGACGATGATGGTTTTGATTGTGATAGAGGCACGGATTGAGTTTGTCTCCTAGGTGGCGGGGCGGCTTTATTTTTGGATAAATCAAGTCGCTTAGGTGGGTGCGTTAGACTGGGCATTGGTGAGGTCCCAAGTGTAGGGGAAGATTTGGTTAGGTTAATAGAGGTGGATGGGCTACTTGGTATAGATATGGGGGGTGAGACTGAGGACATAGGCATTTTGAGTTTCTGTAAACACTTAGGATATATGGTAGAGGTGTCCGGATCGGTCACCTGCATTTGAGTAGAATAGGGGGTACTCAAACGTTCCCATAGGACTCGTCTATCTTCTGGAGAATGACAATCTTCAGGCATGAATTGTAAATTTGGTACGGAAGAAAGACGGGTTGTGATTCCAGTCCACTGTGGGTGTGATACAGGGGGTAGATGAGGTACTGTATCAATAGATATTAAGAGGTCAACCGGTTGTTGAAAAGATTTAGGCGATGAAGGACTAATAGGCAGGAGGGCATGTTTGAGAGGGTCTGTTATGGTTAAAGAATTTGGTGATGTTGGTGCAAGAGATTTCTCGTCTAAGGATGTCAAAAGGAGTGGCGAGCCTTCCTCTTGTGCAGCAAGAGCGGTAGAAGGGGACATTTGGGAAATAGATAGATTAGATAACATCCGTTCGCAGTCTTGTAGGGATGTGGTGTAAGCAGACTCATTGATGAGAAGAGAAGTCTGGGCAGTTAACTCTTTTATGGGTAAAGGAATGATTTCACTTTGGCTTGATGGTGGTGAAGGAGGTTCGGACTCCTGTGTTAGTGGAGAGGCTTGATTCAAAATTTTCTCGATAGAGGCTTTTGGCTGGGAGTCGAAGACTGCATGGATCTCATGAACACTCTCCTCGGCTAAGATATCCTGGTTTACGTTACTGTTGGACGAGTGATTTGGGAATGGTTTGTTGAAGATTTTCAAATTTCGGTTGGCAGGGGCATTAGGATTATCGAGGGTTATATCACCTGCGTCAACCATTTCCTGCACTATGTTTTTCAACATTTTGCAGTTTTCATGACTATGTCCTTTTACGTGGTGAAAGTTACAGAAGTCATTTTCTTTGTACCAGGAAGGTATAGCGTGGGTAGAATCAAACCCGGAGTGAGGTTTAACAGGAGGTAAGGTAATGGCTCCTGCTTTGAGCAATTTTTCCAATATCACACCATATGTTTCTCCCAAGGGAGTGTAGTTGATGGGTTCTGCTTTATACTTATAAGTGGTTTTTGGCGGGGTATTAGACGGTGGTTGGGATTTGACCATCACCGCGTGCACGGCCCCTTTTGATTTCGAAGCGGTCGATGGGTGAGGATTGGTGGTGTTAGGTTTGTTGGTGGAATCTGGAGTTCGGAAATTGGGGTTTTTGTTGCGCAACCGCAATTTCTCTTCTTCTAAGGCTCGAATTTCTAGTTTCCGAGCCATGGTAAAGGCCTCATCAAATGTGTGGAAAGTTTGAATTTGAAGAGTAGGAGAAATGTGCTTAGCACATGCCCGCGTAAAAAGTTCGATAAGTTCAGCCTGAGGCAAGGCATATGTAAGTTGGTTGATAAGGCCCCGCCATCGTCCAACGAAATCTGCGATAGATTCGTCTTCGAATTGTCGGATGGCATAAAGGTCAGTGATAGATACTTTCTTGGCAATGTTAATGGAGAAATGATCCAAGAAAGATTGGGCTAGTTGGTTAAAAGAGAAGATTGAGTGCTGGGTTAAAGCACTGTACCACTCCAAGGCGGGTCCTGATAAGGACATGGGAAAGGTGCGGAGTAACAAGGCATCATCATGAGAAATCAAATAACAAGCATGTCTAAATGATCGCAAGTGTTGTTGAGGGTCCTCTTTACTGTTAAAACGGGTAAATTTTGGTAATTCCCATTGAGGAGGATACAAATGAAGGGGGACAGACGGGTGAATAGGCTCCCGAAAAACTTGCTCGTATGTCAAGGCGCTATGACTTCCTGAAACAGAAGCCTCTAGGTTTTGCATTTTGTCCATCATTTGTTTAATGAAATCCGTGGTTGGATGAGATGATGGTGCGATTGTGGTAAACGGAGGCAAATTGGGCCAAGGGCCTCCGCTGGACAATGGTGGGGTTAAGTGTTGATAAGGTATGGAGGATGAATATGTTGAGGCGACCGAATAGGGATGTCCCATATAAGATGTTGAGGTCACTGGATACGTGTATGGGAATGAAAAGGTAGGCGGAGCTTGAGAAGGAAAGCTAGTGTGGATAGGTGGCAGAGAGCAAGTCATGAACGGAGCAGTCTGCAAGAGAGATGAGGTAGGGGCAGTCGGCGGTAATGATATGTGGGGTCCAAGATTAACCAACGGAAAGCCAATCTGAGTCGTATGAACCTCTGAAGCCGTCGGATTGGGAGACGGGGCTAGAGATGCAGGAAGCAAGGCGGTGTTATCAGGCGGAGTGGGAGCTAAATGAGCAGCTATACTAATAGGCATACCAACAAGGAGCTGACCATCAGGCGTACGGTCAGGGGTATGAGACAAATAGTATTGTACAGTGCTAGAATTAGCATCCAGAAACTTGGCAAAGTCCTTATCTCCCACAGGAATTTTAGGAACCTCGCTGGTATCCGTAGGATTCCCCACAGAATGTGAAGGGGGTGATTCAGGCAAAGAAACAGAGCAAGCATGTGAAACCATGGTGGTGGCTTGCTTTCGAGTGATAACAACCATGGACAGGTGTTCATAGTAGGGTTTAAATTTTTCAGAATAGAAACAAACTCAGACCGGTAAAATTGGTAGGTTGCTGGTTTGTCAGGAATTGGAAAAGACAGTAACCGATATCGGTCTAGTAACCGATGTCGGTTATACTATAGCCGACGTCGGTCAGGTAACCGATGTCGGTGTAAGAAGTCTAGGCTAACAAGATATAAAAGGCTGCTAATTTGATTTTTAACAACGTTTAGTATACTTGTCCAATTATTGATCACAGAAGACAGAGTATGAGAAAGAAAATGTAGACTAAAAACAAGCAAGATGCACACGCAAATCCAGAGATTAACCCTAGGGTTAATTTTAATTATTGTGGGCTTATGCCTTTAGATGTAGAATGATGTCAGAATCCTAAACAAAAGACTTAGGGGAAATGTCAAGTTTGTTTTAGCTTATAAGGTTACCTCAATCGGGCGAGAGAATACCATGGAAAAAGGGGGATGTTTGAGTCAAGTTGTGTTAATTGTGAAGTGATTCGGTATGTGTTGTGCAAAGAAAGTAAGATTAATTTCTTGTCAATACCGTGGATATCACCCCACGTGTACGACCTGTTACTTAATCTATGTTCACTAGAATTGAAAACAACAAGCAAGGAATGCAATGCACGTGTTTTAAACCCAAATCGAAAATGATATTCGATGAAGCAAAAGAGATGACTTTCACTAATGCGAGATGTAAAAACAAAGAAAGTTCTTTTATCAAAATAATACAAAACCTTGTGAATATCTTTTAGAAGAAGAAAACAGCAAGTATACTCCCTATATGAAAGCAAGCAAGAAAGAAAGAAACCCAAAATGGGTCCCACCGGGCGTGCCAAAATGTTTCACTCGGAATGTTTCATTCCTTTTAGAAACAGATAAGGGTTGGGGCTAGGAGGAATACCTGTAGAATGTCGAGATGGTGTGCGCGTACCGTAGAGAAAGATCAGGCTGACTGCGAAGAACTCCTTTTTGTCTTGGAAGGACTACCTGCAAATAAGAACACAAGACCACAAGATTTTGATTAGACAATAAATGAGGGAACTGCCTTGGGCCCAGGAAATATAAAACTTCCTTTCGAAGGTGGTCAGTTCCCCTGCTAATATGAATTAACACAAAAGACTGTAAGATATCAATTAAATTGCTTCGTTGAACTGGGTAGGGGAAAGGCTGGTTTTTGGTTATAGTCAGGATAACCGATACCGGTTGCTGATAACCGATATCGGTATGGTCTAGGATCTGAAGGTTGGTTGTTTTGTGGGGTGGTGGTGTTGTTTGGTAGTTGTGTTATTTGTAGGGCTGTATATAGGTGATATTAGGAAATAAGGTGATGAGAGGTAGATGAATGATAGTTAGATGCAATAGCACGCTGGGTAGTGGATCTAGGAATGGATTCGTGAGGATTGTGCTTCAAAAAGTCTAAGAAATGTTATTAAAGAGGACATGCAAGATGTAACTTACTGGTTATTGATGAAGATGCAGGTCCAAGAACTCTGATGACAAAGGCAGAACTCTAGGTAGGATGGCTTGACACACAGAAGATGAGAGATCTCCCTCCCGATGATCAGCTGAGTATCACAGGTTTCTGGCTATTCCGTCACAGTTCTGGGCTTGATCTCCTTTTGCTGCAACTCTCCTTGTCTCTTCACTCGTCTCTGCTCAGCCAAGTGAAGATTCGAATGCTCTTAATCGCTCCCAATGATCTCCCTTGATTCAAAAATCCTTCGACCTTTGTTTTTGGTTTGGGGAGCCCATTTTACAGGGAACCGATGGCGGTTACGTAACCGACGGCGGTCGAGTAGGAACCGGCATCGGTAAGGAAAAAGTAGGCTATTTTTAGTAAAATAGCCCACCTTCCCTGCTTTTCTCCCGAGGGATTAGTTGTGGGCTTGGTCAAGTGACTAGAATGTCGGTTTTGGGTGCGAGAAAGGGGTCCTTAATCATGGGTGTAGGTGTAGACCAAGTTATAGGTCTTAATTAGGTTAGTTTAGGGTTAGGGCTAGGTCATGATGAGGTGGAAAAATGAGGTGGCAGGTGAGGTGATGGGGATTTATCAATTACAAGGTAATTAATAAATAATTGTGTAAGGTTTAGGTGATGAGGTTAGGTTGCGAAATGGGATGCGGGTCACAAGGGGTCGTAAGACACGAATTTGGTGTCTACACTTGGACCTAAATAATATTTCTCTTGTCCAAATTTCCCTTGATCTTCTTCTTCCCACATAGCCATATGGTGTTTGTAGTCAACAAAAGGTTTGATGATTCCTTGTACCTCCCCTTCCTCTGGTCCACAAGCATAATGATTCACCAATTCGATGTATCAATCTCCCCGAAAGTTTAGTGAAACATTTTCAATGTATTCACCACTTTCTTTAGCTAAATTATAAAATACTAGTAGGAGGCCAACTCGTCAAATTGAATTACTATTGAAAGTTTTAGTTATTTCATCATCTTTCATTACCAAATCTTTGAAATTTGATTTAATTTGGTCCACTGGAAGAGCATCAATATTATCATTGAAAAACTTGCAGTTGATATTATCAAACTCTTCTGAAATATCATTTAGACCGTCCATTATTTCCACGTGTTTATCATCCAATTTCTTAATCAAATCTTGTAACACTTGGGATCTAAATTCCATAGCCTTTTAAAACTCAAAAAATTTAGAAACATCATCAATTACTCCTTCTTGAAGGAGTAAATCTGGCTCCACATCTCTAATCTCACTCCATGTAGTTAAATTCATATTCAAATTATTGTTATCCTCAGAGAGAATTTCATCTATCCTGTGAATAGAAGTCCTCTCAGTTTGTAAATCATTATATAATTCAACAACTATTTTAACCAAAGGATTAGCTTCTTGAAGCATACATTCTATCCATCCATCCATTGATCTTCCCTTCTAACCTATCTTCTCAATTTCATGATATGAAATATCATCCAAACTAGAAGAAACTGTCAGAGCAGTTGTAGTTGAAGGATCAATAGTTGGAGTGGGTTGTGTTACTTTCCTTAATAGAGCAGTGAGTTGTTCAACCTTTGAATTCAATTCATCTTTGGAATATTTATCTTTATCATACTTCTCCAACAAATTTCCAAGGGCCACTTGAACATCCTATTTGGCACCTTCATGTGTTTCCTTCCCTAGTGAAAACCTAGAGATCTAATAATCTACTACTGTAATAGTTTCTTTAGTTTTCCCCTCAATGGGGGTAGCTATTTCCATGACCCTTTCTCCGATTGGTTTATCGATAAACTAGAGATGATATTTGTTTGTTTGTCTTGTCTCTTTGGAGTAGGTTCTAACACACTCAAATCTATCACACCTATAAGAGGAATCTTCTTGTTCTTCTTTGGGGTTTGGTGATATATCCACTCAGGTAAAGTAGATGCAGATGAAATTGGTATGGTTGGTATGGCACTTAGAGCACTAGATAAAACAATAGCACTGGTAATATCAGTTGGCAATGAAATGGAGGTGGTAATGATAGAAGGGGTGGAAGTGTAAATAGCCTTGGGAGTATATGCAATGAGACTAGAAGTTAAAATGGAAGCAAATGAAAGTTGTTGAGAAAATGAAGTGGAAACCGGAGACACAATCATTTCCCCTACCGAGAGGACATGAAGGGATGAAAACACTTGGGCCATGGATGGAGATGGAAAAGCATAGATGAGTGAAGGAGCATTGGATAATGATTGGGAAAGTGGAGCTGAAGATAGTGACAATGGTAATGAAGAAGGGGGTGGAAAATATTGTGACACAACTGGAGAATCACTAACTTTGACAAACTTCACATTACTTGTATTATAGAGGACACAACCTTGCAATGGGAACTTTTGGAAGAGAGGAACTCCCAACAACAAATGAGATCTTCCTTGGAATTATATTGGCCTTTTGAGTAGACCTTTTACCTTTCACGGTGTAGGAGAATTAATTTTAGTTGGGCTTATTATTATAGATTGATCTATCCCTTTGGGTGAAATTCCCAAGGTAGCCAACCAATCATATGTCCTTTGAAGAATGGGCCCCACCCTTTCCTTAGTATTGCAATGTTCTTCCTTGATACCAATCGATCCATGGCAAGGGTTGATCAACAACATTATTTTTCCTATACACTGGATCCAATACTTCATCATCATCCTCCATTCCTTCTAGAATATCCACAATACTAAATTGTTTAACCTCATTCAAAGTCAACCTTTCATATTCTCGTTGTCTGATGATAACCTCATCTTGACAATGAATCCAAATATCCTCTAGCTGAGGCACATGAGAACTGGCCAACCCTGTTTCACTAAACTTACCCCAGTAATCAAAGTTGGTTCTGGGATGGAAAGTTCGCAAAGTAACTTCAAACATTTCTCCATCCACATTCTTCACTTTATAAATACTAGCACATGTATACCTTCCTATTGAAATAGGAAACTAAAATCCCACCTTATGTTGTTTGTTTTAATTTTAATGATAATAAAACCATTACCAAACCAATTCTAATAAAACCTATTAGTTGGTAGGACATCTTAGTAACTTGCTTGAAGCACCCAAGAAACCGAATCTGATGTATATAAATGTTGGAAATTGAAGATAGATGGCTCTCCATTCCTGTACCTCTTTAAAAGCTTTATAAAAATCCCTTCAATTATACAAATCTTTAACAAAATGGTAAATGGGGACAAAAAATAAGGCAAAATTGACTCTACGAAAATGTTTGTTGCCTTCTTCCATTGTAATTTGAGGATAAAAGTGATAAATCTGTGACATACTTCTAACACCTTTTGTGTTCAAACCATTGAATTCCCCCATGACATCAACAACATAAATGAGGAAGGAAGTCATGAAGAAGTTTTTAGACTTCAAAACATTGCTCAATTGAAAAAAAATTGAGCTACTGATATGTTCCCCCATCGTATGAATTCCTTATTCTTATTTATAGTAGTAATATAGAGGAACATCCATTCCTGAAACTCCTTTGCAGAAGCAAGACCCAAAATTATACTAAAAAATACAATAATATCACTTACTTCCTAGATGAAGTCTGAGCAAATTTTTTTTTTAGGAAGTGTTAGTGCAAAATCACAGCACCCCTGGATGCAGATCAAGTTTCTAGGTTGATGTTCAAGCATCCAGTGTGATTGCACAACATGGAATCCTTTCTCCAAGTGTGGGACTTGTAAAGATGAGAAAGGATTCTCCAGAGAAGGCTGGTTCCTATTCCTCTGTTCAGATGCACACAAAAATGCAGAGGTTTTACTCAAAACCTAATCTAACTTGCCAAGGAGACAGAGAGAGAGGGATGCATAAAAATAAACCTAAGCTAATAGAGGTGATACACCAAGGAATGAAGAACATCCTATCTTTCCAGTAAACACAGACCATTCAAATGTGATATAATATCATGCACAGATAACAAAACTTGCAGTGAAAGACTAGGAGGATGCAAAATGAACACAGAGAGGGTTGAGAATCATCCACAGACATGTATTATTTGCTCCAAAGACGATACAATGCACTACAGAATGCCAAGAGGCGAGTTGTATTACGCTTTCAAATGAGAGGTTCAAACTCCACAAATTCACCCGATAGGAGAAGAAGAGAGGAGCTTCTTTAAAAGGTTGAAAAATACCATAAGCAGTTGGGATATCAGCAACTAGGATAGTCATTTTTACTCTTTTTTGGGAATGTGACAAATGCAAACTATGCATCCTTGATTTGGCCAATCAAGGGGACTTGTTTGGTTTCCATGGAGTAACACCACCCATAAGATTTAGTCAAGGTAAGTCCAAGGGCATGGGCTACTTTTGTGGGCATCACGTTATCAGAGGCTCCTGAGTCAATTATGCAATTGCTAAGTTTAAACCCGTTTATAAGTAAGGACAAATAAAACGGTTCAATCTTTCCCGAAGAAGTAATAGAGGTCATATTATTCTGAGGTAAAGGCTGAGTGGGATTAGGAAACATGCCTTTTGAAGATGAAGGGATAACATCCTTGCTTCTAATGAATTTGGAAATTTTCTCAAATTACTCAGGATTTGACTGAAGGTACTCGGCTTCTGACATTTGGATCTTAGTTTTCTTTACATGATCAATAATGTCAAAAGTGGTATATGAAGGAATGATGGTGGGATTAGTTCTTGTTATACTTTGGTCCGAGCCAAGGTACCACTTGGGGAAGAAGAAAGAGAGTTAGAAGAAGAGGTTAACTTTTTAGTTCTCTCATTTTTAGTTTGCACCGAGATAGGAGAGCCTCTTTTAGCCATAACCACGGAGCTTCTTTACCCTTATCCTTAGATCCTTCAAGTGGTTTTCTAGGGTTCGAGATTGAGCTTGAGTAAAGAATGCAAATGACTGACCATCATGTTTGCACTGGTCTTCCTCATATTCCAAGTACCCACTGTTGGAGTCTTTAGCTGAATCATCAAAAGACTCATCATCATACCCTGAAGCTTCAAAAGCTTCATGAGAATCTTGATCTTTTTGTTCTTCATCTTCCTTAATTATTTCCGCTATTGCATTAATAGGAGGAGCTTCAATGGCTAGCCTTGTTGGAGTAAAGCAGTCAACCGATTCCTATCTCTTGTGGGAGCACCATTGGTATTATTGAAATTTCATCTAGGAATATTCCGATAAGGAATTTTGGTCGCTTGTTGAGACATTTGATTCTTCAAAGTGATCAAGTCATTGGCCATCTTCTAAATCATAGGGTCAGTAGTACTTTGATAAGAACTCTGATTTTTAGGCTTAGATGACTCTCTTCTAATCTTTCCACCAAAATGAGATCATCTTCTATTTCAATGGATATAGCTTGAGCAGTAGCCAAATTAGGGATAATAGATCTTATTAATAAGAAGCTCACATCAGGGGGCTAAGCATTGATGAAGATTTTTTATTTATTTTCAAGAGTGGGAATGACTAGCACTGGAATATTCTGAATCAGTTTATTAAATTTTTCCATGAAGTCTCACATGGTTCATGAGACTCCTTCTCCATATGTGTAAGTTGTTCTAACGTCACAAGAATCTTCAGCTAGTTTGAACCTTGCTTCAAATACATATCTCATGGTAGCCCAACTATTAATGCATGCATTCAGAACATGGTAGAACCATTCTATTTCCATACCCTGCAACGCTTCAATGAAAAGTTGAAAAGAGACATCTTCATAAGCCACCCCAAGGATGCCGCATGCGATAAAGAATGAAGTAATGTGTTCATCAGTGGTGTTGTTTCCCATTTTTTTGAACTTAGGAATATTTTTACGAAATCCGGTGGTAGATCATGCAATGATGGAGTTAGGGAAAGAGGACCAATAGCTGCACCCCAAGGCATAGGTTGTACTTCCATTCTTCTGAATGAAATATGCATAGTAATTTGAGTATTAGACAATAATAATGCATGACAAGTTACACAAGCTTCTTGTTCTTAAGGAATCCAAGTTATTCGGATAGGTGAATAACTTCTTGCTCGACTAGATACAATACTATTGGGGGAAATTCTGAAATTGTTTTGTTGAAGCAAATAAAAGAACATATCAGTTTCACCCCTAGCTCAACTTGACCGAGTGAAGATTTTTCTGGCTAGCTTGAACCAAAAAATTGAACCAAGGAAAATACAGAGTTGCCAGATACCAATAGGATAAGCTTAGTCTTATCAATCCGTATTCCCCAGCAGAGTCACCAAAAATTGTTGGTTGGATATTTTTTCAGGCCAAAATATGAGGTTCAACCACAATATACAGGATTAAATCCCTCCTCAAAGATAGGTGAGGAAACCTATTTATTACTAATCTAAAACACAATATAGATAATATGTACAATATTCACACTATTCTAACCATTGGGGTTGGGATACAATCTTGAAATCCATATCAACATGAGATGGAGATGTTACAACTTTAGAAATGGAATGGATTAGAAAGGAAACTATTATAGACAAAACAAAGTGGAAAGGGAATGAGAGGAACGTATTTTCTTTCAAGAAAACATAGATCAAGAAATACTTATATGAGTTTTAGATAATGAGTGTAATATTTGAAATGATTAAAATAATCAAGAACACTAAACAAAGAATAGCTTAAGATCTTGGATGTAAGAACAATATCTCAAGATAGATGAATCCCACAACACAAAGTTTGCAAAATAACACCTGTTTCTATTCCTCAATGATTAAAAAGAAAATACAAAGTTTTTCTTCTTCTTCATAATAGCTCTTAATATTCTAAAAATCATCTCCCTTTTGAATGTACAAGCATCCCTTATTTATAATAGAGAGAGTAGAGAGAAAATAGGATAAACCCTAGAAAATAGTCATTTAACGAGAGTCCTATTTTGCTTGACTCTCACGTAGGAGAACAAGTCAAAATTTTCTTCCTATGTGATGAAATGAAAATGAAAAAGACATGAAAATTTATTGATAGAAATGACATGAAACATTATGCTTATTCTGTTTCGTCATCCTTTTCTTCCTCCATAAAATCCTACTTGTCTCACAATTCTTGTAACTTTTGGATTTTTCCTTGTATTTCAGCTTCATCTGGTGCACTAGAATAATCACTTAGAACCTCGCAAGTTTCTTGAGTGTCACTTGCATTTCCAGAAATTTTCTTCAATCTCTTTTTGATTTTCCTTAGTGATTCCAAAACATTCTCAATCCTTATAAACTTATCAATGGTTTCCAAGTTGAAGACAGAAGATGGTTCATACTGAATTGATTCTTGAATTTTTTTATAGAGATTGTCAATAGGTAGAATATTCAAGCTTTCATCCAACACCTTGGTGAAGATCCTAGATAGCTCCTCTTCTATGTCATTGGTGGCATCAACCAAATGATCTCTAGATTCCCTCAACTTGCTGCAAGCTTCACTGAGAATCTTTATCCTGAATCTGATGGCTTTGGTTAGCTGAAAATGCTTATCCCCATGTAGAATTATTCCTTCTTCCATCAAGATATAGGATGGAACCTATTTCAGCACATTGAGAGCCTCAAAATTTAACTCAAGGTTCCCAATTTCCTATGAAAATTCATCATCCATTTTATCACCATATTTCTTTACTTCCTCCATAGATTTATAAACCTCCACTGTGTCATCAATGACCTCTCTTCCTTGTAGGAGTAGCCTCTGAATCCATTCATCAACCGTTCTCCCCTTCTTGTTGATTTTTTCAATCATAGGTACCGATGAGAAATCAAACCTAATAGGAGTAGGGGTGGAAGATGATGGTATTAATTGAGAAGGCTTTGAGAGCTTGAGAAATACTTTCGTTAACTGTTCAACTTTCTCCTTTAGCTCATATCTACTCACCTTTGTTTCCTTCATCTTTTGACACAACATGTTCATGGCATCCTGGGCATCTTGTTATGCTCCTTCTATTGTTACCTTTCCTAGATAAACCCTTGTAGTCATATAATCAAGAATGACTATATCCTCCTTAGTTTTGTTAGCCACGGGAGTGATAATCTCTGTAAATTTATGCCTTGAGGTATCCACCAAACCCTTGAAACAATTTTGGGTTTGTTGGCGATTTGGTAGGAGAGGCATTGAGTGAACTCAAGGTGAAGGATAGTAGAGGAACTACGACCTTCCTCTTCCTTGGGGTCTTATCAATTAACCATCGAGGCACGTGGAAGAATTTTCCCCTATCGAGGTTATGGTCACATCTGTAGGTGGAGGAAGGTCTACTTGTGGATTTGTGATGACTGCAAGTGTGGTAATAGTGGGGATAGACTCGGTGAAAGAAGGTGCGAATGAGGAGGCATTTTTATGGCCATCTTAGGTCTAGCAGGAGAGGTCGAGGTCGAGAAGATTTTGGCCATGGCTGATGAAAGTGGAGTAGAAATAGGAGATGTAAAAGATTGGGAGAGAGGAGGTAAAGATTCTAAAGTCAAATCTTACGAAGCAAGAGAAATACTTACCTCCGATGAGCAATCATCAAAAGGAGAAACAAGAGGTTGACCAACCTCGTCTTCTAAAGGAATTTTTCCCGATTCTCGGTGGAGGAGACTAATCCAATACCTCAATTGTTTGTGAAGGAGTGACAGATGATGTGGTTCCTTTCTTTTCTCCCCTTTTAACAAACTTAAATTTTATTTACCTCTTAGTATGGCTTTTATCCTCTTCCCTCTCTCCCTTGGAGGGTTCCGCTTCTAAAGTAGCTATTTTTGAAAAAATCTTTTCCTTATAATTCATTACCAAAGAAATGATCCATGCCTTGGTATAGATAATATTTTGAGCATCTCTTTCAAAGATAAAATCTTTTTCAAAGAATGATCAATCAATAGCTGGGAATCCAAGTTGGTCTCCATCTGACTGTTCATACCTAGTGTCCAAAAGACTTTCATTGTCCATAATGCCTTCAAGGATATCAGCTAGATCTAACATCTAAATTTCTTCAAGTGTTAGTCTATTGTTGTATTTTCTTTGGATGTCCACTTCATCCCAAAGATCAACCCGATGTCTTCCACATTGGACACATGTAGACACAAGGTTCTATATGACTTGAGGACTCCTCGAATGTCGAATGCCTCCCCGAGCTTCATATGTTTCTTCAATTTTTCCTAAAGCTCATACACCACATTCTTGGCCTTAACCATTGTATATCATGTATACCTTCCAATAGAAATAGGGAAGGAGATGAAAACATTGTTCTTGTTTTGTTGGAATTTTTGAAAATCCAACAATTGTCTGACTAATTCCATAAGGATCAGTTTGTCACTGGGAACCTGGGAAAATGGAAAGGGTTACCATGGAACCTTACCACCAAAAGATAAGTAAAATTCTTGAATTGTAAGAAGATGCAACCCCATTTTGACACTTTGGCCCATACTTCATCAAAGAACCTTCTCTTCCTCGCATCGGATCCAATGTGAAGAGTATTTCATGAAGAAGGCATCATTCACTCTTCTATATTTTTCTTCGTAACCTTTTATTGTCAGCTGAGGGAAGTACCGATATATGTGTTCCATTTCTCTATTTCCCTTTACATCTAGTCCTAGGTAATTTCTCATGCCTGCTGCTAAGTAGGTGATGTGTGACATCATATAGAACTTATCGGTAGATAAGACAATTTTCAATTGGTAATCTATCTCATCACTTATTAAGCTACCTCAATCAATCCCTTGGAAATTCTTCTTTATGAAAACCATGAACTAGTACATCCACCCTTGGAATTATTTTGACTTTGGGAGCCCAAATAACCGACTCAACAGGGTGATGATACCACTAATTTTAAGAATAAAATCACTTCTAGGGACCAACTTGGGAAACCTAGAAATAGCTAGCTTAGGATTGATCAAGAAATTCTTGTTTACATGTTTGATTCAGTCTTCTTGATCTTTGTCCTAGGCCTTTGTGCTGATTTAAGGTCTAAATCAACATACTCCACAAAGTCCGACATGAGAATTCTCGAAGAAGAAATGCCTTGATGATTTATGGAAGAGCAATTAGGTTTGAAAGTTTGTTGAATAGGTGCATAGATCCACCACGTTGTTAATATTTTGAAACTTACAAAACACCTTCAGAAAATTGATAGAATGAAGTGTATATCATAAGTCGTGGACATGATGAGCATTAATGAAAACTTGACACACCGCAGTAAGTGAGGAAGTGTCAGACAAGTAGGAAACCCCAACACAATGGTGGAAACTGGAGGATGTCGAGCAGGTAGAACTCCTCAACACACTGTGGATCTTGATGGATGTCGAGCAGGTAGCCAAACCTGAAACAAGGTAGAAAGAGTGAAATGTTAAACACCCTGCAAAACCCAAAACAAGTATATCGGGTTTCTAACATGTCAAAACATGAGAAATTCCTGCCTCATGATCACTTAGGAATTTTTAGAATCATTTTGAAATCTACAAGTTACAACCTATGAAAAACAAGTAAATAACCTAGGGGTAAATTTCAAACAAGAGCCCTCATGAAAAAGACAAGAAACAAGAAAAACAACCCAAAACCCTAAAACAATAATGAAGAAAGAAAAGAAATGGAAACCCCAAGAAAACACTTCACAAAATAACCCAAAAATCTTCTAAAAATAAATAAGAGAAGAATACCTTCAACTAGCTTGAAAAATGATAAAAATGACTAGCGAAATCAATCGAGAAGCTCGATCGGGTTTGGAGGTAGAGGAAGCATCAATGAAAAATCCAAAGCGAAAAAAATGAATGGTAACAAATGACGTAGAAAACCCGACTATTTATAATAGCCTAGCATTAATTACACCTCACTTGACACGTGTGCCAACTGCCAGACAACTAGACATTAATGACATGTCATCATGCTTGGAGCATCTGAAAACCCGATACAAAGGATTTGATTCAATTCAGGTTTTGGGTTTCGAGAAACATGAGACATGTAACATGCATTTAACAAAGCATGTTCTGATGCTTGGAAGTTCTAAAAACCCGACACAATGGTTAGGAAATCAGGTTTTGGGTTTTGGGAACAAGTGACATAAAACATGCTTTGGGAAAAACATGTTCCGATGCTTGGAAGTTCCAAAACTTGACATAATGGACTTATATAATCGGGTTTCGGGTTTCAGGAAACATGAGACATGTAACATGCAAGAAACATGTTTTCATGCGATGAAAACCTAAAAACCCCAAAATCTCTTTCAAAGAGAAATTTTAAAAGTTTTTCCCAAAATTTTCCTATGGTTATCTCAATTTTATCTGAAATCACTAAAACGAGATAACATACCCCCAACAATGTAATTTTTCATATGTAACATCCCCGCTTTTAAGATACTAGAACAAGGGAATTTTTATTTATTTATTTATATACAACGCTTCCTCGTTACGAATTATATAATTCAAACACACGTTCAAGTTTTAATAATTGTTCTCATGTCAATTAATGCATTTTGGATCACACAATTTTCTTTTAAAAACTAATGTTCTCTGTCACATATTTGCAATATGGAACACACATTCATGCCATTCAATCATATAATGATACCTTATGCTATTGTAAATGACTCAAAGAACTACCAACCTCCCACATTATGGCTCGGAGTTTCAGTGATCTCTCATTTCATGACTCGGTGACTTACCGATCCTTCATGTTAATTCATGCATAGTATAATGAATATACAGGGGTTATTTTACCGTTTCTGGTTATCGAAGTGATCCATTTAAGAAGCCTATCTCGAATATCTCATATCGATATTCATCCGACATCCCGCATCTTAAACTAGGTGATTAGGACAACGCAACCAACACTTACGATAATTTGGCCAAAGATTTTCACATGCTTTGCATGATCATATTCCTAGATATCAATCAATGATAATACCAAAGAGAAATAAACAAAAATCAATAATCGAATATAAGGGGGAAAGATCATATCACCTCTTCTACCGTCTATCCAAATACCTCTTATTTAGAGCAGACATGCTCCAATAGTATAATTCATTCGAGTAGTATATTTCATGAATAGAAAACTACTATTACCTTTCCAAAAATTTGACCCGAGTTCATCAGCAACCGGTTTATAAACATTAGTACCAAAAGAACCAAAGCAGAAGAATACCATATCAAATTAGTACAGCAAAGTAAAATGCTACAATAACCTTACTGTCCCAGGGAACCCGTGTTTATGCAAATAAAAAAAAACATCAAGGAACTATAACTCGCATAATAGTCTATTAATATCACCACAGCTTTGTTTTTCCCAAATGTTTCCACACTTTGAACTCAGAAATACAATATTCGCATAACAATGCCTTTATCAATGCAAACCCACATAGGGTAATAGATGCGTAAGCAAGGTATAGTCAAAAAAATCTCAACAGCAAGCAAAATCTCATTTGTTTCATTCATTTGCATAGAAACACTAAGCCATGTTCGTTTTTATGATGACAGTTCAGACTAGAAGATCAAACCGCATCCAAAATGCACAATAAAATCCTCTTTCCCATTACCTTCAGATTTCAAAGCAGCAAAGAGAAAACATAATTCATTAATGATTTCAATAAGAAGAACAATCATTTTCTTCAAACACCCGGTAATACCCAAGTCATGTTCATTCTTTTAAGGACAAGCTTCACCAGACATACAAATCATCTCATCTTTTCATTTTCACAAGAATGCTCAGAACTCAGAAGTGATATTCATTTAGCTAATGTATTTATTAGCACAACCCAAAATGGTAATAAAGTGAATACCCAACATTGCCAAAATGAACCACACAACAAGGACAATGTATTCAACTAATCATTATGCAAAGAATGCTCAAGCCATGTATAAACAAAAGAAAATGACTCAACTCAAAATCATCTCAATGTAACAGCGAAATCAAATAACCAAAACCCCCATCATAAGAGCAGGGTTGTTTTAATGAGACTATTAAGCAAAAGCAAGCGGTTTAAGGAGAAGGGCTTAACATGCCTATTAATTTTTCTTGTGGCTCGAAGAAAACCGCACCCACTAGAGTTGTTTCTCTCCACGACGTCCTTGGCCAGGCTTTCCAACCAGTCACTAACTTCCATAGGCTCAAGAATAGCCTTTGTTTTTCCAAAGAACAAAGATAATAATCAAAACACAGCTGGTTCGACAGAACCATGGAGAAACAAAATGTAGAGCAACTAAAATCCAAATGCACACAGCAACAACAATTTTCCTTTTTCCTCTATCCTCTTTCCAAGGCGATATGGTCACTAAGACCAAGATAATTAATGCATTGAATGCACTGCCTTTCCTCATTCCTCATGCCACCGCCAACTCGGGTTGGTGAGTTTCCAAATTTCAAATTTGCATATAAATTCCATTTAGTTTCTAAGCTAGTTGGACGCCTCCAAATTTTCTTTGTTCCCGCCAAACTTGGCGCTGTACATGTAAGGGCTTCATTTACTATCCCATTAAATTTCTTACCTCCCCCTTATCCTTTCCATCCACATGGGTCTATGCGTCCCCTTCCTTAGGTTAGGATTAGTCTAGTATTTTAATAGTCCATATCTAGGTCATTCACCTAGTTCATAGGTTAATGGAATTTATATCTATTTTCTCCCTTATGAAATATAAAATCCATATAGGATAGTAGTTAGGGTATAAGATAAAACTTAGGGGTAGGTTAGGGTTTAATCCCTAATATTTAATTAACTAGTTTCCATATCAAGTCTTTCCACCGATACCATATTCAACATTAAGTAGGACATTTCGTCCTAAGTTCCACATACCTGTGCCACTTGCATCCAGGCCCTTATCGTCTTACGCTGTCTAGCGTTACAACGGTGTGTGGTTCAAGAATCAAACCTTTTTCATTGGCATCTATGTACTAGATATTCATACCTGAAATCAGGGGCTGCAACATTTATATCAACCTTCAGTCTGGTTCAAAAGTAAATTGACAAAGAGATCATAAGAAGGCCACAACATACCTTGGATCAATGGAATTGATTTAAGGTGTGCTATCAATCAGCGAATAGATTTCATCAAGCATACGACAAGTCTGTTGTCTCATTAGCAATCAAACAAGCAATAATAACTTCTGTCCCAAGTATCAAGTTATAGCAAACAAGGGTCCAGATCATCAACACATTCCTCTAAGATCAAAAGATGTGTCTTAACATATTTATCTATATTTCTATAGTTACAACATCATGAAAGGTAATTACCATGATAACTTACAAAAATCAAGGCATTACATTCCTCCCTTCTTAAAGAATCATTGTCCCGATGATCAAATTAACCAATTCAAGGAGTTTCTAGGACAAAATTCAGTTATTGTCCTTCCATTCATAAGTTCATACCAAAAACAGATTCACTCTTTAAAACAATGTTTTGAGATAACTGTAAAATAGACCAATAATTGTCTAAATTTGGTAGAATTATCAGTTTTTTTAATTTCAATTTCGATCAAACAAGTATGGAAAAGAAAATCTCATTTCTTCGAGATTTTCCCAAGTTGCACTTTCTTCGCTAAACTGGTCCCACTAGACCTTACATTGATTCACTTTGCGATTTCTTAAGCACAACTGGCAAGTTCCCAGCACTCAAATGGGCTTAATCATGATTATTCCTAGGTCTTGGACCTGCAAGGAATTCCAATTCAGCACATGTGATAAATCTGTTACATATTTCTTAAGCAAAGAAATATGAAAAACATCATGCATTTGTGATAAAGCAGGAGGTAATGCTAGACGATAAGCTACAGGGTTGATTATTTCAACAATTTCAAAAGGTCCCACGTAACGTGGCGACAACTTGGCAGCCTTGCCAAAAGTTATTGAGCTCTTTTTCGGCTTAACCCAAAGAAAGACCTTCTCACCAAGTTTATAATTCCTATCAACCCACTTTAAGTCTGCATAACTCTTTTGCCTATTGGCAGCCTCCTTTAGATGTTCCCAAATCATTTTGATTTGTTGTTCCATTTTCTTGAGGATTTTTGACCCAATTACCTCTCTGTCTCTCTACACTGTCCCCAGCTAATGGGGTTCTGCATTTTCTTCCATACAATGCTTCAAACGGCGCCATTTTTAAAGAGGCATGATATGTATTATTGTAGGAAAATTCAACCAACGGAAGGTATTCCTCCCATTTATACTACTGGTCCATGCAATACATTCTTAACATGTCCTCTAAAACTTGATTGACTCTCTCAGTCCGTCCATCCGTCTCCGGATGATATGTAGAACTGAAGTTTAATTCAGTTCCCAAGGCCGCATTAAGCGTTTGCCAAAACCTTGATGTCATCCTCGGATCTCTGTCCGATATGATCAATTCGGGTATTCCATGCAATCTGAAAATTTCATGTACAATTCTTCTTACTAACACCGGTGCATCATCTTTCAAGTTACTAAAGCAATGAAGTGTGCCACTTTGGTTAATTTATCGACGACAACCAGGATGATATCATGCTTGTTCCTTGACATAGGTAATCCTTGAATGAAATCCATCATTATCACTTGCCATTTGTACTGTGGAATGCTATGGGGATACAATAATCCAGCGGGATGCATATGTTCCACCTTAACACACTGACATTCCAAGCAGTGTGTTACAAATTCCACCACATCCTTTTTCATTCCCTTCCAGAAGTATTGCTTCTTAAGATCAGCAAGCATTTTTGTAATGCCAGGGTGTCCAGAAAAAGGTGAATTATGAAATTCAGTTAACAATTTCCTTCTTAAATCATTTGCCAAGGGTATATAGACCCTGTTTTCGAATCTCAAAATTCCTTCACTATCAAAGCGAAATCCTTTATACTTCACATCCTTTGGATCTGCAGCAAGTGCTATTTTAACTTGCTGGAAATAAGGATCTGATTCCAAGGCATCTTTCACCTCATCCTTAAACTGAGTTCTTAACGTTATAAGAGCAGAGATGTGCTTCCTTCGACTCAGAGCATCTACCACTCTATTTTCCTTTCCTTTGATGTAGCTTATATCAAAATCATACTGAGACAGAAATTCTAACCATCTTCGCTGTCTTGCATTCAAATTTAGTGAGTAAAAATATACTTCAACCCCGTGATGGTCAGGGCTTTTAACTCAAAAGGTTTGCCTAAAAGGTAATGCCTCCACATTTGAAGTGCATGTACAATGGCAAATGCGAGGTGGAGCATAATTCTGTTCATGTAACTTAGGATTTCTGCTCTCATAAGCTATAACATGGTCATTCCAGCAATGTAATACCTCCAAGGCCTTCTCCCGATGCATCCGTTACAACCATAAAATTTCCATTTGGATCTGGTACAGTTAAAATAGGTGCTGTAGTTAACTGTTCCTTTAAATTTTTAAAGGCAGATTCACATTTTTCAGTCCAGACAAATTTCTTATCCTTCTTTTGTAGTGAAGTGATTAGGGCAGCAATTTTTGAAAAATCCTTAACGAACTTTCTATAATATCCTGCCAAGCCCATGAAGCTTCTTACTTCATGCACGTTCTTAGGTGCAGGCCACTCGGTTATAGCTGCGATCTTTGAAGGGTCTACATCTATTCCGTTCTTGCTTATAACATGTCCCAAATAATGCACCTCTGCATCATAAAAGGAACATTTAGACAGTTTAAAATATAACTTCCTCTTTCTTAAAACTTCCAGCACTACCCTTAAATGTTCTTGGTGCTCTTCGACATTTTTAGAGTATATAAGAATGTCGTCTAAGAATACAAGCACAAACTTGTCTAGGTATTCTTGAAAAATATTGTTCATTAGATTCATGAAGGCGGCAGGTGCATTTTTCAACCCAAAAGGTAACACCGTGAATTCATAATGCCCGTACCTTGTTCTAAAAGTTGTTTTATGAATATCTTCTTCCTTTATTCTCAGCTGATGATACCCAGATCGAAGATCTATTTTTGAATAGACTGATGCTCCACGCATTTGGTCGAACAGATCATCAATCCTAGGAAGTGGGTATCGATTCTTAATAGTTGCCTTGTTCAACATTCTATAATCAATGCACAGTCTCAATGTGCCATCCTTTTTCTTTACAAAAATTACCGGTGCTCCCCATGGTGAGATGCTTGGTCTTATCAGCCCCTTAGTCAAAAGTTCTTGTAATTGAGCCTTTAACTCTACCAACTCGAGGGTGGTCATTCTATAAGGTGCCTTAGATATGGGTTCAGTTCCTGGCTTGATTTCTATTACAAATTCAAACTCTCGTTTGGGTGGAAGACCTGGTAATTCCTCCGGAAATACATCACTGAAATCCCTTAATAATGGATATCTTTCCATGAAATCATTATCCTCCTTAGCATTTTCTGTCATTTTTACTGCATATAAGGTGTAGCCTCTATTTTTAGTCCTTTTTAGTTGCATAGCTGTTAGTTTTTTAACTGCAACTTCACGCTTTACACTTTGAATGATCACTGCTTTACAGTAGGTCGTCAAAACAACAAATTTGTTTTTCATAACAAATCGACTTTTGCCTTATGTTCTCGCCAATCGCTTAACTTCAATAATGATATCATATGATCCTAAAGGAGTGACATACGACAGTCAACTTTGGTGGAGAAACTGGGCAAGTCAAGAATTGCCCCAAAAAGGCACATTTTTACTGTATGGACAACATTATTCCCATAATGCACTGTCCATGTCTTATCCATTCGTTCAGCCTTTCTTTTTAATTTCATTGCAAGTTTAGTAGAAATAAAGGATTAAGTGGCTCCAGTATCAAAAATTATGACTACAGGTGTACCAAATAACTTACCCGGAACTTCTATAGGCGTAACTTGCTTTTCAACTTGTCTGTTAGCCATTGCAGCATGTATCCTATGCTGCTGATCGCGATCATCCTTTTTCAGAGGACAGTGACTCGCGTAATGGTCCTTTCCACAGTTGAAGCATCCTCCAACTAGCCCTTTCCTAGGCTCAAATTTGTTACCAGCTTTGAAGTTATCATTCTGGCTCCCATAGGACTTTTGTCCATTACCACTAACTTTTGCGAAGCTGCTCTGCACACTATTTGCAGGTTTGTTCGTTCTGATTTCTTGTTGGTTTCTACAACAATTTTGTTTTTCACACCAAACCTTTTCCAAGGCCCCCTTTTGGGTGCAAGAGATGAAGAAGAATTGGGAATCTTCTTCCTTATCTCTTCCCTATGAGCAGAAATTTCTCTCAATTTTTGTTCCTGTCTTATTGCCTTTTCAACAACTCCTTCCATGGTGGTTGGACCGTGGACATCCACTTCACCACCAATGATGGGATTTAGTCCCATTATGAACTTTCGTATTCTGAACTTCTCGTCAGCTTGGTACTGTGGCACATACTTAAGGAGTTTAGTAAACCCTTCCTAGTATTCTATCACCGTCACCTTCCTCATGCGACCGCTTTTGAAATTCACCATTTTCCTATCAAAATAGAGTTGAGGCAGCCACCGTTGCCTAAAGTAACCCTTAAATTGATCCCAAGTTATGTCTGATTTGACAATATTCAACTCAACCTTATAGTTGTCCCACCATGATGATTCTTCATGAGAAAGCTGATATGTTCCCCATATCGCTTTGGTCTCCTCGAGAAGTTTCTTATCGCAAAGTACTTCTCCATTTCAATGAGCCAATTCTCGGCTCCATCCCCAAGGGTTGTTCCATCAAACTTTGGAGGACTTATTGTCTTTATGTCATTTGTAAGTTTAGCTACTAATCTTTCCCTTTTATTTTCGGATGATTAGGAGCATTCACATTACTATTGTCAACACCTGGATTCCCTCCATTGGTGTTGTCCACAGGAGGTGGCTGATCATTTATATCAGCTTCTTCTTCCTCCTCTTCATTTCCCATTGACTGCTGTTCCAAAACAGTCAAACGATCTCTCGTGTCTAGTAGGACAGCAAGGATTTCATCTAGCTTTTGAGCGTGAGTTGCTTCTCCACCCGTAACGGTTGTTCGCAGATTTCTTCTTGTTCGACCATTTTCTGCTTCAATAAGAAAATGTAAACCTTATTAAATTGTGGACTCATTAGGTCCAAGAGCTGCAACCTTCACTCGATACCAAGATGTAACATCCCCATTTTAAGATACTAGAACAAGGGAATTTTTATTTATTTATTTATATACAACATTCCCTGTTACGAATTATATAATTCAAACACACGTTCAAGTTTTAATAATTGTTCTCTGTCACAATTAATGTAGTTTGGATCAAACAATTTCCTTTTAAAAACTAATGTTCTCTGTTCACATATTTGCAATATGGAACACACATTCAGTGCCATTCAATCATATAACAGATACCATATGCTGCTGTAAATGACTCGAAGAACTATTGACCTCCCACATTATGGCTCATATTTTCAGCAATCTCTCATTTCATGACTCGGTGACTTATCGATCCTTCATGTTAATTCATGCATAGTATAATGAATATACAGGGTTCTTTTCCGCAGATTATCGAAGTGATCCATTTAAGAAGCCTATCTCGAATATCT
This sequence comes from Taxus wallichiana var. yunnanensis, assembly GCA_018340775.1. Taxonomy (NCBI): domain Eukaryota; kingdom Viridiplantae; phylum Streptophyta; class Pinopsida; order Cupressales; family Taxaceae; genus Taxus; species Taxus wallichiana. The sequence goes on from CM031239.1 coordinate 53,771,420, forward strand.
ATTATTGATATTCATCTCGACATCCCGCATCTTAAACCGGGTGATTAGGACAATGCAACCAACACTTGCTACTTTGGCCAAAGATTTTCACATGCTTTGCATGATCATATTCCTAGATGTGATACACACCAATGGAATACGTCCTTTACCTCACTTCGTCTGTTATCTAGAATGGTCTTTCCTGGTCTCTACCAGTTCTTCCATTTAAGGTCAAACTCTAACCTCAACTAGCAATATGAATGAGTACAGGAAGTTACTCATGGTAACTAAAGATACGCAGACATACGGTGTCGTTCCTAGATGACTCCGTGTGTCTAGTTACCTTTAGTCCTTCGGAGTCACTCCGTATACATGATCACATTTCTATCCCCAGCCTAGAACTTATTATCCAACTTATGTAAACTTGATGATTTAATTCGGAAGGGCATTGTAATATGTCAGGCTTATAACATTGTGTCATCACGAAGGCCCCGCCTTCACGAAGACACCATATTATAGCCGGCATATGTCAATGTCCTATGAAATCCTCTCATCGAGGGTACACATCCAACTCAATTGTGATTTGGTTATAATCTTAGTATTTAAAATCAACTTTCGTAAGCCATGCTTTGATCCTTTATCCTTGTTCTTGTTACGGTTGTATGTAGCTAAGAGAGACTTAATCCATCTTCTGGCTTAATACGCATCTCCTCCTTCATACCGAAGGGTTGCATATTCGCTTCTTGGTTCCTTTCTTATTCTTTGACTAATCAATCCATTATCGATAAACCTAATAAGTTTAACCTATTAAACTTAACCAAGTTTTTCCACAATTGTAAACAAATTCAGAATTCCATCTTATTAGACACCATTTAAATGAGGTCTAATTCTAAATGAATTTATTCATTTATCCTCCTTAACCTTACTTAGTTAAGGTATGTTAACAATAGATATGATTTCCCATATCTTTATTTTCTGAATTTAAACATTTGAGGCTATTAACGGAGTCCAACTACAAGGTTTTTGCCCCTAAGTTATTTGATATCCCTTAGCTTTTGAACTAATCCCGAATACCTTCCAATTAGGATTTCATGTTTATCTAAATATTTGTAATGTCAATTCAAAATTCATCTTAACCCAAGTATGAACTAATTGCACATTTCAATGTAAAAGTTGCATTCGTAAAGAATAGATGTTATTTCCTTTTAAATTCATCCATTAACATTTGAATAATTCCAAGTCAAGGAATAATGTTATATTCTCAAACTTATTCAACAATATCAAATTGATACAGCTTGTTGAAAATATCACACTTTTACTTGTATTCATCCATCGATTTATAATCTATACATTTTCCACCAAAACGACCGGACTTTGTTTATATCAAACAACATTACAACTCATGAAGATAGAACAATGTAACTTCTTCCTTTCTCATTTCCTCGTGGAGGCGTAATATCTATCAATACAATCCATCTTTAGTTAATTAAAGAAGTATCTAAAAACAACCATGTCTTCATTTATACTCAAGTTTCATCTGCAAAATTACTTACACGGGTCCGGTTATCAATCGGGCATATTAAGCACTTGTCTTTAAAATGAGGTGCTTTTAATTTACTTGTCTCAATAAAAGAACCCCGCTTTTATGAAACATTAATATAAACATCAATCAAGAATTAAATACCAAAAAGGATGAACAACATATCAACTCAATCATCCAATAACCCTCCTAATCAGACAAAGGATTACTGCCCTCTTTCCCAAATAATTATTACGAGAAGTAATTTCCTTCAACAGTTCCAGATTACAAACATTTGTAAGAACTAAAAAAAAAAAAACACAACTATGCAACTGCTGTTCTAACATAAATGCTATCAATTCCATTCTCTTACAATAGTTGTGAATTCAAAAGATAGATCTTAACTAAAATCTAAACCGAATTATTGTCCCTTCCTTCATACAACTCATCTGATTTCAAGCAATCAAACGCTGAAGAGAACAAGCAAACAACAATTAAATACCAATGCTTAACCCAAGCAGTATGAAATTCGTTCCATAACAATTATAGATTTCTAACTGTATGAGAGAAAAATGATCATTAATTCAAATTATCCATTCACACTCTCTTTCTTTTCCTCATAGCTATACTAGAAGTTTTAATCCAAACGTGATATCAATCAATGATAACAGTCCAAAGAGAAATAAATGAAAATCAATAATCGAATATAAGGGGGCAAGATCATATCACCTCTTCTACTGTCTATCCAAATACCTCTTATTTAGAGCAGACATGCTCTAATAGTATAATTCATTCGAGTAGTATATTCAAGTAATAGAAAACTACTATTACTCCGTCCAAAAAGTTGACCAGAGTTCATTGCAACTGGTCTATAAACATTAGTACCAAAAGAACCAGCAGGCAGAATACCATATCAAATTAGTACAGCAAAGTAAGATGCTACAATAACCTTACTGTCCCAGGGAACCCGTGTTTATGCAAATAAAAAAACATCAAGGAATTATAACTCGCATAATAGTCTATTAATATCACCACAACTTTGTTTTTCCCAAATGTTTCCACACACTGAACTCAGAAATACAATATTCGCATAACAATGCCTTTATCAATGCAAACCCACATAGGGTAATAGATGCATAAGCAAGGTATAGTCAAAACAATCTCAACAGCAAGCAAAATCTCATTTGTTTCATTCATTTGCATAGAAACACTAAGCCATGTTCGTTTTTATGATGACAGTTCAGACTAGAAGATCAAACCGCATCCAAAATGCACAATAAAATCCTCTTTCCCATTACCTTCGATTTCAAAGCAAAGCAAAGCGAAAACATAATTCATTAATGATTTCACTAAGAAGAACAATTATTTTAAGGACAATTCAACTAGACATACAAATCATCTCATCTTTTCATTTTCACAAGAATGCTCAGAACTCAGAAGTGATATTCATTTAGCTAATGTATTTATTAGCACAACCCAAAATGGTAATAAATCGAATACCCAACACTGCCAAAACGAACCACACAGCAAGGACAATGTATTCAACTAATCATTATGCAAAGAATACTCAAGCCATGTATAGCAAAAGAAAATGACTCAACTTGAAATCATCTCAACGTAACAGCCAAATCAAATAACCAAAACCCCCATCATAAGAGCAGGGTTGTTTTAATGAGACTATTAAGCAAAAGCAAGTGGTTTAAGGAGAAGGGCTTAACATGCCTGTTAATTTTTCTTGTGGCTCAAAGAAAACCACGCCCACTGGAGTTGTTTCTCTCCACGACGTCCTCAGCCAGGCTTTCCAACCAGTCACTAACTTCCACAGGCTCAAGAATAGCCTTTGTTTTTCCAAAGAACAGAGATAATAATCAAAACATAGCTAGTTTGACAGAACCATGGAGAAACAAAATGCAGAGCAACTAAAATCCAAATGCACACAACAAAAAACAATTTTCCTTTTTCCTCTATCCTCTTTCCAAGGCGAGCTGGTCACTAAGACCAAGATAATTAATGCATTGAATGCACTACCTTTCCTCATTCCTCACACCACCACCGACTCGGGTTGGTGAGTTTCCAAATTTCAAATTTGCATATAAATTCCATTTAGTTTCTAAGCTAGTTGGACGCCTCTAACTTTTCTTTGTTCCCGCCAAACTTGGCGCTATACATGTAAGGGCTTCATTTACTGTCCCATTAAATTTCTTACCTCCCCCTTATCCTTTCCATCCACATGGGTCTATGCGTCCCCTTCCTTAGGTTAGGATTTGTCTAGTATTTTAATAGTCCATATCTAGGTCATTCACCTAGTTCATAGGTTAATGGAATTTATATCTATTTTCTCCTTATGAAATCTAAAATCCATATAGGATAGTAGTTAGGGTATAAGATAAAACTTAGGGGTAGGTTAGGGTTTAATCCCTAATATTTAATTAACTAGTTTCCATATCAAGTCTTTCTCGCCTCGATAGTCATATTCAACATTAAGTAGGACATTTCGTCCTAAGTTCCTTATACTTGTGCCACTTGCATCCGTGTCCTTATCATCTTACGCTATCTAGCGTTACAACAAAGGTGTGGTTTAAGAAAAGAACCTTTTTCATTGGTATCTACGTACCATATATTCATACCTAAAATCAAAGTGCTTTGCAAAGATTTATATCAACCTTCATCTGGTTTAAAAGTAAATCGACAAAGTGATCATAAGAAGGACACAACATACCTTGGATCAATGGAATTGATTCAAGGCGTATTTATCAATCAATGAATAGAGTTCATCAAGCATACGACAAGTCTCGTTGTCTCATTAGCAATCAAACAAGGAATAATAACTTTTGTCCCAAGTATCAAGTTACAACAAACAAGGGTCCGTATCAGCAACACATTCCTCTAAGATCAAAAGATGTGTCTTAACATATTCATCTTCATTTCTGCAGCTTCTAACATCATGAAAGGTAATTACCATGATAACTTACAAAAATCAAGGCATTACATCATAACCCAATTCTTGCGAATGTTTTCTCTAGTGTTTCTTCTCCCTACATCCATATGTATTAAAATATCCATATTCAAATTTATGTACACTCCCCGGTTCATTCACATATATATATCTATAATCCCATATAGCTCAACTAATGTCTATGTCATAACTTATCAAACTCCTCCTCCTTCACCTTTTCATTAGGGAACCTCAATGGAAGAAACCTATGTAATGGGAATTTATGTTGATTACTTGAAATAACCATTTGAATTCAATATTTAGGGTTTCATGCTTCCACGCCCATTTCCATAACTTCCTAAATTAAAAGGGGAAGGAGACTCCTATTGTTGGTAGAATAAGTTGACTAATTACAAATGAAACCTTGCATATGGAGGATACACACAAGGTATAAATAGGTTTGTATAGGTTTGAAGAACCATGCAAAATCACACACACAAGGAGAAAATTGAAATAGGACAAAGTGCACGGAGGTGCACATCATGCATGAAACATGTCATCATGCGAGGCTCATGCACATGCATGCAAAAAACTAAGGACTTAGCCAATTTTAGGAAAAGTTCTAAAAATAGACAAAAGTAAGATGACCTAGAGGACATGTAAGGTCTACTTGTTAAGACATTCCACATTAAAATAAAGAAAAAGGTGACACATGGTGACTTCCTAATTATAGGAATTAAAGCATGGTTAAAGAAAGATTTTCATAACTTGATCTATTGTAAAATAGAGTTAGAAAAGTATGCATGATTTTATTAGAGCACTCCTATATTTAATAAATGTGCATGTAAATGATAAATGACAAGTCCCCACTATGTATATATAGGTTATTTGTCCTTGTAATTACTAGTTCTCATGAGTTTGGTTAAGTTCTGAGTGCTGAAGTTCTAAGTTCTAGTATGTGTGTACCCCTTCTAATACGTGATTGATGATAGTTTGTATGCACGTATGGTCCATTTCTTAAATGTAAACAATATGTAAATTTAATCAACATACTTATTATGTGATTAGTTTTGTTTTATCATGGATAAATATAATTACATTACAAGAATTACTGTATATGAATATGGAGTAATGGGAATATAAATACTTTTAGTAATTTGATATGTAGAATTATTTCCTTATTATATGTGTTGCCAAATTTCTATGTTGCAAATGTATCTTGTTATATGAATGGTTGTGATTATAAATATGCATACATAACATCTTGATAAGAAAAAAAGAAGAGACCTAGAGGATTCGCACACTTCGTGAGATTCTTGAATTGTATGGATGAAGTGTTAGTTTTCCTAGCAAGGTTATGAAAATAAAGACTACATTTTGATTATATTGTCAACACATCTTTTCAATTATTCATTAGGATGTTTCATGCACTTGGCATTTCTATTATCCTTGGAGAACATAGAGATCTAGGTGTATGATGGACAAGATGCATTTTTAGATATATACCACTAGACTTGATTTTAATGTGCGCAAATGGGTAGAAGATAACCTATATGATTTCTTATATGAGACTTTATTCAAATTATTTCTAGTAGACTTATACAAGCATTTGGAGGCTTACGCACATAAGAGAGGTGTATAGGTTGGCATAATGTAATTGTGGAGCTAAGAAAATAATCAAGTGCTCGATGATTTGGATGAAACCTAGAAAAGAGTTGTAGATCATTGGTGGGAAGGTGTGATACATAATTATACCTTAGATAATGCAAGTTTGAAATATTTATTCCTTGAGGAAGCATATTTTTAGTTCTTAAGAGAACCTAAGGGATCATACATACATGTGATACCTTTGTCAATGAATATCTTGATGATTAAACTGGGTATGGATAATTTACCAATGGTAGGCTAAAACCCCGCGCACACGGGGGAAGATATATGTTTAGGAAGGATGACAGCAGCCCAAGTGGAAGAAAGAGAGATGGAAGAGAGATGACTTAGGTATAATGATGCGTGATAGAGGGTTATTGAGAAGGAACTGAGATCAAGAAGAATGATAACTATAAAAAATGATGAGAACCTTGCAAAAGGTGAGGGAACATAAGATCATGTCCTCTCTACCTTGGGAAATTGCAATATAAGGAACCCATTGGAATCTAAGGAGAATTAATATTAGTAAATATTGAGAACCTTTGGCGCACATCCGACCCCACCTAGACCCTATCCATTGAGCAAGGTGCTCAAAATCTGAATTTGTTTTATAGAAGATAATCATAGTGAAGGTGGGAAGGAAGTTAATAGAGGATCACCATGTTAGGTAGGAGACACAAGTAAGAATATATTAGTATCTTCTCAAGAGGAAAAAAATATTAAGGACACACATATGGCTACACAAATGGCACCTATGTTTAGACAAAGTTTTTTTGGGACCAATTCGGTTGGCGCATCGTCAAGTTAGAGAAGTGGCACATTACTATTTGGGATTATTACTCTTGGTAGTATTATAGGGCAAAAAAATTGTGTGTAGTTAAGCATGACCACGGGGACAGAAAAAGTTGATCTATAGGTCCCTAGGTTGTGGTAGGAGGATCGGGAGGTTTAGGTCAGCCACCGGGTAGAGATAATTTGAGTAAGAGATTATTTTTAGGATCTATCCCATTATGCACTACCTTTTTAGTTGAGTTTTGTTGGTATCCAAATTGATTCTCCTTTTGAAACCGAGAAACATCAAAGATTTAATAGACACCGAGAGATAGAATATCATATACATTTGATTTCCTTTTTACACAAATTTGAAAGGGGACCCGAAAAATATGGAACCACAATTTAACTCTCACGGTTGTAGTTAAAGATGGATTCATTTAAATTTTAAAGACATAATTTTGGTGGGAATTTATACATTTGTGGACACATAGGGAAAATAGATAAAATTAATTATACCAGATATTTGAGATACTTCACAATAATTGGAAAGCTAAATGACAGAAAGCTTTAGAATAGCTAAAATATTCCTTCAACTAGAAGGTGTGCATCAATGGAGGCCCATATTTGCATGGTTTCACACAATCTCTAAGAATTTAACATGAAGGCTTGAGCTAAAGACTCAATAAAACATCAAAGACCCCTAGTTCCTCATGCCTAAGATACACTCAAAGGCTTATAGATAATATTTATCAACAAATGACAGTGAAGTGATTTTAAATTGTTTATCTCATCACAAGATGAAAGATCTTCTTGAAATGAAATTGCAAATGCCACTAAACTATCATAGGGATGAGATCCTGTGTGATTCGGAGGGACTTTAACACAAGATTGTAATAGGAATAAGAAAAACTACTTACAAACATTATGAAATAAAGTAGACATAAATTACTCCAAGATTGACATAGATTAACTTGAAATTGATTAGATTCATCAGCAGGGGAAATTTTCTTTGAACATCTCATGAGCTTGTCAATGGTTGTACACTCACAACCAACTTGACATGATTGAAATCTAAAACACAAGAAATTAATAGGTTTCTTGGATTGGTCTCTCAGGAAGATGGGATTTCTCAAATTTTCTCTTAAGAATTCAACCCCGACCCTTTTGCAAGAGTATTCTCATTGCATTTATACATTTCACTCACTCACTCATCCCAAATTTCCCCCAAAAAAGAAGAATATTCAAGGGACCTTTGTTTTGTTACCAATTTGTCTCGAAAAGTGACGTTTAACAAATTTGCAAAAAATTTTCCAATTGGAAAATCATGAACTGATCACATTTCTCAGACCCTCGACTAATGACTAGGATGCCATGCCACAAATTTTTGACAATCCTTCTAATCATTCTCTTTATTATTTCATGTGATAAATCCCCATTTTAATCATTTTCCAAAGGCTCTATATAGCTGGATCTGATAGGTAATCCTTTTCACTCTCGAGGCAACACCTTTTTCATCTTTTGTGCCTCTACAACCTCCATCATTTCATCCTTTTCCCATTCTTTCCTCTGCAACTCTTCCCTACATCCATCTTCTCTAGTAATTCACATTTTTTACAAGTTCTCGAGAAATTCCAACTTCAAAATATCAACCTTAACAATCCTTGGACTCACAAATTAAGTTCTAAATCCATTTAATGGCACTTTGCAGACAAAAAACAAGGAATTTCATCAAAAATGATGAAAAACAATGTGTATTCACATCTCCAGGAGTCTTGGAGAAAAAATGGTGGAAAAACATATGCAATGCACAAAAACCATGATTCTACCCCTTCTCAACTTTAGATTAGAGTCATCCACATGTTTCCTTGGTGCAACTGCAAAGGTGAGGTACAAAGGGAAAGTTTCCAAACAAGCGTGGGCCTTCCACATGCCCTGGGCCCAAGAAAAATGCATTTTGGCCTTTGAAAAGTCTCAGTAAAAAGAGCCAGTGGAAGCCTCCACGTGTCACCTTGGGACACCTTTGGTATGGTCATCAAAAGAAGAGACCCAAACAAGCAAGGGCTCACCACGTGTCTTAGTCCGGTAGAGTTGTTGAAAAATTTGAAGGATCAATGAAAGGTGCCATGTGTCTAGGGTTCGAGATAGTTTTCCTTGGCCATTGAAAATTCCAAGCAAGGGAAGAGTGAGTGGAAGCCTCCAAGTGTCCTCCTAGAACTTCTTCAAAATAAAATTTTAGGGGTGGTCCCCAAACAGGCGCGGTCCCTCCATGTGTCCCAGGCCTTTAGAAATTTTCTTGAAAAGTTTAAGTATAGAGAGGAGCCGGTGGAAGCCTCCATGTGTATCCCTGGCGAAACTTTGAGATGGTCCCCAAAAGCAGAGACCCCAAACAAATGTGGTCTCACCATGTCCCCTTGGCAATCTAAGCTAAGGTGGGACGTTGAGGTGGATCCTCAAATGAGTACCAACCCTCCACATGTCCATGGTCCGACAAAGCTGCACCAACCGCATGAAAAAAAATGTCTAAGTTTGGGCAAGGCAATGGATACCTCCACATGTCTCCTCGCACAACTCCAAGGTCAAACCAAAAGGCAAATTTTTAGATGAGCACCGACCCTCCACATGGACAAGTTTTGAGTTGAAGCGGGCCTTAGAGTTTCAAAGTGCCCCACCGAGCCACATCTAACCAGAAAGGGCCATGTTTCCACAGATGTTGAGATATAAATTTGACAGGGAAAACACACCCATCAAACCATGTAAAATGCAAGAAAATCACCATTTGCACTGAAAATGAATCTTTCTTTAAGGATAGAGAATTTGGAAATGATATAAGGCCCAAATGTGATCCACTAAGCCGCATCCAATCAGAAAGGACCACTTTTCCATAGGTATTGGGACAAAAATTGACAAGGAAAACAAAACATGATCTGGGAAAAATGGAAGGAAGGGAAAAAACTTGATTTTACGCCCAAGTTACAAATTCTTTCACATGGATAGAGGAATGGAAAAAAATTCTAGACTTAAAGTGATCCTCGACCAAAGGAAGGGACTGATCATGGAAACCAAATGGAGGATAGAGTTTTCATGCATCAATACGGGGAGATAGAAAAGACAATAGAGCCTGCAAACTAAATAATTTCAAGGAAAAATGGGGTGAGATCAAATTGAGCACCAACATTGGCTCCAACTCGGGATGGGCACTCCCTGTGAGTGCCACAAGAACAAAAGTAGACCAAATGACAAAAAGAAACCATTGGGAAATGGAGTCAAAGAAAAATCTTGTAGAGAAGAAACAATAATAACCAACTCCCCCAAGGACAAACCAAGAAACCAAAAAATGGCCACCAAGGACCAGGACAAACAAAATAGAAAAACATAAAATCAAAAAGAAACCAAAAGACTATACACTATATAATGGAGTATACCTTGATTCTGAGAAATCAATCAAGGAAATGTTTCAAATGCCTACCATTAATAGGAAATTCAAGAAATTCCCCATCTAAGTCTTTTAAGAAGAAAGTATGTTCACCAATTTGAATGTCAATTGAATAAGGGCCCATCCACAATGCATCAAACTTTCCATGTTTTCCCTTATCCTCATGCCTGCTATCCCATAATAGCACAAGATCTCCCACACTAAAATATCTTGGAGTCACTTTCTTATCAAACAAATTCTTCAATTTTCTCTGAATTTCACATGCCTCTGATGGGATTCCCTTCTTTCTTCATCTAACTCAACAATCTGATTTATGTGAGCATCATAGGGACTAACCTCTTGATCTTCTAGTTGTTGAAGAAATTGAAAATAAGACAATTGCATATGTAGGGGCAAAAAAAGCTTGAGTTCCATACACCAACTCAAATGGGATTTTTCCAGTAGCTCATTTAATAGTGATTTGATCAGCCCAAACAACAAATTTCAACTACTCACCCCACTTCCTTTTGTTCAACTCCAAAGTTCTTCTAATTATCTTCAACATATTTTTATTGTTGGACTCTACTTTTCCATTTCCTTGGGGATTATAATTAGAAGCATATGTCAAATTGATCCCATATTCATGGCACATGGCCACCAAAGGTTTAGCTCAAAAGCTCATGGCATTATCAACAACTATTTTGGCAGGTACCCCAAATCTGTAAATGATATAATTCAGGACAAAATCCATGACAATTTGGTGAGTTTCCTTCTTGGTGGGGATTTCCTCCACCCACTTGGTGAAGTAATCTGTGGCCACTAGTATCCACTTATGGCCTGCACTTGAAGGATCAAAAATTTCCCCAATGAAATCCATTCCCCATTGCCTAAATGGGGCTTCAACTGATACATATGCTACAAAGGAAGGGAGCCTGAAGCTTTTAGTCTTCTAGAAAAGCATTGGCAACTTTCACATTTTCTTACCAATAGAGTTGTATCCTTGAAGAGAGTTGGCCACCAATAACCAGCCCTTAAGATCTTATGAGTGTGACTCTTCCAGCAAAATTCCCCCACAAACTCCTCCATGGAGATCAACAATTATCTTAGGGGCTTCATCTTCAGCAATGCATCTTAAGAGAACTCCTTAGGGTTCTTCCAAGCTAACCCAAAATCAGTAATGACATATTTTTGGGAAGCTAACTTAAGTGCTCTTTTCTTATTCTTGCTCAAATGTTCAGGGCATTGTAGATGTTTGAGATAAAAAATGATGTCCTTGTACCATTCAAATTTATTAGTTTTTCAAGGACATTCAACCTTTCTTCTTCAACTTCATTTACCTCAATTGTCTGCAGATTGCTCTCTGCCATAAGTTTTTCTAGGCCCAAACCTCTGACCAATTTTTTTGTTTGGATATCCATATCATACTCTTGCAATTTTTTACCCATTGGCATCTCTTTCTTGAAACCTCCATTTCTGATAGGATATCTTTCACCATGGTGTGGGGAACATAAGAAATGATTTTGGAACTCATAATATATGGCTTAAGACCTTTGTTGCTTTTACCAAGAAAATGCCTGCTTCTCCATGATAGTATATTTTAGCTCAGCTCCTTATAATGCCTTACTGAAAAAGGCAATTGGTCTTTCAGCTCCCTCATCATCCTTCTGTAACAATAACAAATGCAATAGTATTTTCTGAAGAAAAAGAAAACATTTGGAAAGCCTTCTTATAATTTAGAGCTACTAAAATAGGGGCATTCTTTAATGCTTCTTTGATCCTAGCAAAATCTTGAATAGTTGCTTCTTCCCATTTGATACTTTGGTCTTTCTTCAACATGCTAGTGATTGGGATAGTTAGTTTAGCAAAGTTGGAGATAAATCTCCTAATAAAATTAATCTTCCCAAAAAAGGATTGAATTCCCTTCTTGGTTCTTGAATGGGGACTTTTTGATGGCTCTACCCTTTCAGGATCAATCATGACCCCTTCCTTTGACACAATGTGTCCAAAAACTTTGCTTTCTAAACTCCAAAATGGCACTTCTTGGGATTTAGTGAAATACCATACTCCCTACATCTTAACAACATTTTTTTCTAAGTGTTGCAGTGGTCACTCCTTTTTCTAGAGAAAATAGTCACATCATCTTGATATACAACAATGAAATCATTAATATAGCCAGAGAAAGCTACATCCATTTCTCTTTGGAAAGTGGCTCCAACATTCATTAGACCAAAAGGCATTCTGACATATACATATGTTCCCCAAGGAGTGGTAAAGGTAGTCTTGATTCACTCTGATTCCTTCACAACTACCTGGTTATATCCAAAAAAACCATCCAAGGTGGATAAAAATTCTCAAACCAAGTAACCAATTGTAACATATTGTCCATATTTGGTAGAGGGTAGTTATCCTTCATTGATGCTCTATTCAAGTTTCTAAATTCCACACACAACCTTATATCTCCATTCTTCTTTCTAACAGGTACCAAGTTTGTAACCCATGATGAGTACCTTGTGGGCTGTATGATTCCTCCATCCCTCAATTTTTTCAATTCTTCTTGCATCTTCAGGGAAAGGAGTGGATTGATTGGCCTCTATTTCTACCTAAATGGCTTGGCAGAAGCTTCTAAGGGAATTTCATGTTGGAAAAGATCCTCTCTATATGCTTTCAATTCAGAATAAGACCATGCTAAGAAATCCTGGTATTTCTTCAACAATTGGACATGACTACTTTTCTTCCTTTCTCAGATTTGACCTAGCTAGATCTTTCGTGGTTTATCCTTCATGCCCAAGTCATGCTCTTTAACATCCCTTGAGGTTGACATGTGTCTATTGATAATGTAATCAACATTATCAAATTTTGATTCAAGTGCTACCAAACCTCTAGGAATAGTATTAGTCTTCAACTAAATGATGTCTTTTCCAAATAGAGTCTCCTTCCATCAGCCACACAAACCATTGGCTCCCAATCTATATGTTGATCAGCAAATTCTCCTTGGTTCTACAAAAACCTTTGCACCTGGGCATCATCTTCAAACACTTGCCAGTGTTTAACATTGTCAGGAATAGATGGCCTAGTCAATACCTCAACATTATACTCACAATAGGGGATATAGTATAATTTTCAAATCTGACCCCAATACGGCCAATTTGTCTGCTAGAGTATTGTTCTTCCTATCGTGATGTATTATGTTGAAGGAGTCAAACATCTCAATGAAATCCCAGACTGCATGCTTATACTTGCTTCATTCTCTGATTTTTTTTGCATACATAGTTTTCTAACCTACTTGAAAATTAGCTCTAAATCTCCTTTAACAATGATGTCTCTAATACCATATTTCCAAGCAATTCTTAGACCCAATAATAGTGCTTCATATTCAGAAATATTGTTAGTGCACTCAAAGTTGAGTTTAAAAGAGAAAACAAACTCTTCCTGGCCTAGAGATATCAGAACAATACTAGACACCATTTCCAAATTTAGAGAAAGCCCCATCAAACAACAAAGTCCAAGGAGAACCTACTTGATTAAGAGACTTGCATTGATCAATTTTGTGCTCTTTACCATCAGAAAATCCAAAAAAGTTATCTACATCAGTGTCAGTGTATAACACTTCATAGGAAGCATTATTGGGATCCTCAATGAGATGTAGCATCTTATTTTCACCATACAAATTTACAAGGCTGCCCTCAATAGGTATAGTGGAAAAATACATATCCATTTACACACTACCACCCACACTAGTAGCCCACTTTCTTGATAACAACATTCCCCATTTGGTAGGGAAATCAACAATAACAACATCTAATTTTAAGTTCTTTCCTAGGTAAGCTACAAGTTGCACTATCAAACCTTTGACACATCCAACCACTGGCACCTCTCTGGAATCCATGGCAAGTGCACTTCCCATAAGTGGTTGTCACTTTGATATCTAATTCATTCATGACCTCAAGAGGCATAACATTGCATGATGCTCCAGAATCAAACATACAATTGTGTAATAGCCTATCCTTAATAATCAGAGTAGTGAAAAATGGATCTACATTCAATTGGGATTCAACTAAGGATGTTCCCAAATATACTTTAGGTGGCTCATCTAGTTCTTCCAGCACTTGGGGTTTTTTCAACTCTGAAATGGTAGGAGGAGTCTCAACATTGTTTACATTTATACCTTGGGTAATATTTTCTTCTTTCAATCCCAAATACTCAAAGGCCCTTTTCTTGTGCTCAGGAATCCTAAGCAGCTCAACAATTGGAACAAAATCTTGATTTGACTCAAGACTTGGGCAATGTCATAAGGAATGTATTTGGGCAAGGAAACATTTGGAGGAAGACTAAGAAACTCATCTGACAACAAAGGATTTTTCATGGTCTGAGCATGGGTAGGGATACTAGTTCTACTTGGGGACACAAGGATTTTTCTAGATGTATCTTTCTTAGGAGTTTATTTTGAGATATTGGTGAGAACTGGAGTTTTTGGTTTGGCTTGAGGCCTTGCCCCTTTGACAACTTTACTCCTAGTGTTATATTCCTTTTCATGGCCAACTACAACATTCATTAACAACTACCTATCCTCCTCAGAAGGGATTCCTCCATCATACTTTTTAATCATTAATGCCCTTAAGTATTCAAAATCATTACTAGGAAATTCAAAATATTGTACCATATCTATTTCAAAAAGTATGAGAGGGAGGAAGGGGTAATACCCAGTGGATGCAATCCCAAAATCTACAACAGTTTGGCACTTGATTAATTTAGTCAAAGTTGCTCCTTGTTGTGAGCTTGTAGAGCACCCCACCATGCACACATCATCATCAATGTCATCATCAACTTCCTCAACTTCTTTTTCTTCATCACATGGGGCATGTGGTAAGAAACATCTGTCACACCACTCAATTTCATTGGCTTCTTCCACAACAACAACTCTGGTAGTCAAAGGATCAAGCACAATTCTATTCTCACGGGCTTGGGGCTGTCTATTTCCTGATCCCATGAGTCCTTTTCCTCTATCATCAGATCTCTGATCACCTCTAGGATGATTGGAAAATATTTCTTGACCTTGTGGCCTATGCTTGACCTTGGGAACCTTGTCCAATCCCCTTCTCTGCTCTAGCCAGTTTATAGGAGATTTCCTTAATAACTCTAGCCAAAGTTTTTACAACCTCCTCTAGATCCACAACTTTACTTGACTGAGGCTTCTCTGGATTGATCAGCTTGATGCCTTCTCTCTTAGAGGTTTACCAACTACTTTGATATTATTTTCAATTTGCAAAGCCATGGTGAAGGCTTGCCTCAATGTTGTTGGGTTCTTGTCTCTTAAATAATAGGTAGATTTCTTATCAAAAGCATCAAAGTATTTTATTAAACAAGAAACATCACTTGGCCTCAAGATCACAGTAGCCTATTTAGGGTCTTATTGAACCTTGTATTGAAGTCATGAATAGACTCATTAGGATTATTTTTATATTTTCAAATTCTGATAAAAGAAACCTAGGGTCTGTTTTATCTCCATATTGTAATCTAAAAGCATTCTTCATCTCTGTCCATGAATCAATGGAATTTTCTAGAAAATATTTATACCAGTCTCATGCATCCTCCTCTAGAGTATGAATAAACAACTTTATGTACACATCCTCAAATTTAATCTCAAAGTATTCCATCATATTGACAAAAATATTTAAGTGTTGATCCCCAGTAATGGCATTATTTCCTTGAAATTTAGGAAATCTATTTCTAACATCTTGGGGCACAACATTTGGATATCCTAGCCATACCTCTAAAATCTATAGGACCAAAAGTATTCACAAAAAATGGAGGTCTAGGTGGGGGCTAGGCCATATTGTTTTAGGGAGGTGATCTTACAGGAGAAACAAAATGATGAGGAGTGAGGGGTTTGTGGGGCACATGAATACAATTCTCAGAATGAATGTTCTCTAAAAACTTTGTTTCTTGGAAGATCCTATCAGCTTTGGAGAACACAGGGACAAAATGAGATGTAAATTTTTCAAATACAAAAGAAGGACCCTCTCCAGTTGGAGAATCAGATTTACAAAGAGACTACCTAATTTAGAAGCACTTGAGGAAGTATGGAAATCTTCAATGATAGTTGATCAGTTTCCACAATTGATAACTCTTTTCTTGATTTCTGATCTCCAATAACTTTCCAGATTCTTCTTCCTTCTGAATTCATCTTTCCCAGCTCTGGAAATAACTTTCCAGTAGGGTCTCTAGTGAAGAAATATCTTCTTCCTTCCATATTTGCAAATATTAGTGATAAATTGCAATTGACAGAGGTTAAGACACTAGCATTTATAAAAATTCATTCAATACGGAGTCACCACTAAGGATTTTCACCTTAGTTGTGAAAATGCACTAAAATTGGTCTATCAAATGTCTGTCAACACTAAATTCATGCAAATATCTTCATAGATATGACCCTCCTTTACCCATATTTAACTTTGATGATGTAAACTTAGTGCAAAAACCACATAAACTAGAAATATTGCACATAAACTTGTAACTTTTCTTGATTCTTACAAATCTGGACACAAGATGACGTTTCAACAATGTATTTGTACTTTAAAATTTGTAAGAAGCATTTACCAGGTCTATATGCATTGTTGATGGTGTTCAAACTTTTCACACAACTTCATGTCCCAGAAAATGACACCATTTTGGTGTTGGTATCCAAATTGATTCTCCCTTGGAAATCGAGCAACAAAGATTTAACAGGACACTAAGAGACAAACAAATCATATTATGAGTCATTTTATAGCTAGGGGGGGATTTTTCTAACTCTTTGTCACTCGGGAACAAGAGAAATGGATAACACCTTCATTAAGGATTTGATCTATCCTCACTACTTTAGGTCATGCCTTTCAACTAGGGTGAGAGGACCCATTTTGTAACCTCTATTGGTGAAGGAGAATGAAGATATCCTTCTCTACACAAATTTGAAAGGGGCCCTGAGAAAATATGATCAATGCACCACAATTTAACTCTCACAGTTGTCACTTCTAAAGAATGGTGATATTTCCTAAACAAGGTTAAAGGTTACTAAAGACATTATGGAATCCTAATTGCTTCTACATATTTTAGCAATAGAATTTATACATTTGTGGACACACAGGGAAAATAGGGGTAGTTTAGGATGGATTCATTGTTTTTGAATAATTTTGGTGGGAGATTAAGTAGGATAAAATTGATTATACCATATCTTTGAGATACTTCACAACAATTAGAAAGCTAAATGACAGAAAGCTTTGAATAGCTAAAATATTCCTTCAACTAGAAGGTGTGCATCAATGGAGGCCCAGATTTGCATGGTTTCACAAAATCTCCAAGAATTTAACATGAAGGCTTGAGCTAAAGACTCAATAAAACATCAAAGACCCTTGGTTCCTCATGCCTAAGATACACTTAAAGGATTATAGACAATATTTATCAACAAATGATAGTGAAGTGATTTTAAATTGTTTATCTCATCACAGGATGAAAGCTCTTCTTGAAATGAAATTGCAAATGCCACTAAAATGTCATAGGGATGAGATCCTGTGTGATTCAGAGGACTTTAACACAAGATTGCAATAGGAATAAGAAAAACTACTTACAAACATTATGAAATAAAGCAAGACACAAATTGCTCCAAGATTGACACAGATTAACTCAAAATTGATTAGATTCATCAGCAGGGGAAAGTTTCTTTGAATAGTCTCAGAGCTTGTCAATGGTTGTACACTTATAACCAACTTGACATGATTGAAATATAAAACACAGAAATTAACAGGTTTCTCAGATTGGTCTCTTAGGAAGATGGGCTCTCTCAAATTTTCTCTTAATAATTCAACCCCCACCCTTTGCAAGAGTATTCTCATTGCATTTATACATTTCACTTGCTCACTCATCCCAAATTTTCCCCCAAAAAGAAGAATATTCAAGGGACCTTTGCTTGTTACCAATTTGTCTCGAAAGTGACGTTTAACAAATTTGCAAAAAAAGTTTCCAGTTGGACAAATCATGAACTGATCACATTTCCCAGACCCTTGACTAATGACTAGGATGCCATGCCACAAATTTTTGATAGTCCTTCTAATCATTCTCATTATTATGTCATGTGAGAAAAACCCCATTTTAATCATTTTCTGAGGATCTATATAACTAGATCTGATAGGTAATCCTTTTCACTCTCGAGGAAACACCTTTTTCATCTTTTGTACACTGCAACCTCCATCATTTCATCCTTTTCCCATTCTTTCCTCTGCAACTCTACCCCACATCCATCTTCTCTGGTAATTCACATTTTTACAAGTTCCTGAGCAATTCCAATTTCAAAATATCAACCTTAACAATCCTTGGACTCAAAAATTAAGTTCTAAATCCATTCAATGGCACTTTACAGACAAAAATGACAAGGAATTTCATCAAAAATGATGAAAAACAGTGTGTATTCACATCTCCAGGAGTCTTGGAGCAAAAATGGTAGAAAAACAAATGCAATGCACAAAAACCATTGATTCTGCCCCTTCTCAACTTTAGATTAGAGTCATCCACATGTTTTCTTGGTGCAACTACAAAGGTGAGGTACAAAGGGCAAGTTTCCAAACAAGCGCGGGCCTTCCACATGCCCTGGGCCCAAGAAAAACACCTTTTGGCCTTTGAAAAAGTCTCGTAAAAAAGGAGCCAAGAAAAAGCCTCCATGTGTCACCTTGGCACACCTTTGGTATGGTCCTCAAAAGTGGAGACCCCAAACAAGTGTGGGCTCACCATGTGTCTCATCTGGAAGAGTTGTTGAAAAAATTTTGAAGGATCAATAGAAGGCACCATGTGTCTAGGGTCCAAGACAATTTTCCTTGGCCGTTGAAAAGTCCAAGCAAGGGCAGAGTGAGCGGAAGCCTCCAAGTGTCCTCCTGGCGCTTCTTTAAAATAAAATTTAGGGCTGGTCCCCAAACAGGTGTGGTCCCTCCACATGTCCCAGGCCTTTAGAAAGTTTCTTGAAAATTTTAAGTATAGAGAGGAGCCGACAGAAGCCTCCACATGTATCCCTAGCACAACTTTGAGATGGTCCCCAAAAGCGGAGACCCCAAACAAGTGTGGGCTCACCACGTGTCCCCTTGGCGTAACTACTAAGGTGGGACCCTGAGGTGGATCCTCAAATGAGTGCCAACCCTCCACATGTCCATGGTCTGACAAAGCTACATCAATCGTATGAAAAAAATGTCTAAGTTTGGGCAAGGTAGCGGATACCTCCATATGTCTCCTTGGTGCAACTCCAAGGTCAAACCAAAAGGTGAATTTTTAGATGAGTGCTGACCCTCCACGTGGACAAGTTTTGAGTTAAAGTGAGCCTTAGAGTTTTAAAGTGCCTCACCAAGCCACATCCAACTAGAAAGGGCCACATTTCCATAGATGTTGAGATATAAATTTGACGGGAAAAACACACCCGTCAAATCGTAAAATGTAGGAAAATCACCATTTGCACTGAAATGAATCTTTCTTTAAGGACAAAGAATTTGGAAATGATATAAGGCCCAAATGTGATCCACCAAGCCACATCCAATCAGAAAGGACCACTTTTCCATAGGTATTGGGACAAAAATTGACAGGGAAAATAAAATATGATTGTGGAAAAACGAAAAAGGGAAAAAAAACCCAATTTTACACCCAAGTTACAAATTATTTCACATGGATAAAGGAACAAAAATCAATTCTGGACTTAAAGTGATCCTCGACAAAAGGAAGGGATTGATCATGGTAACCAAATGGAGGAAAAGTTTTCATGCATAAATACGGGAGATAGAAAAGATGACAGAGCCCGAAAACTAAAGAATTTCAAGGAAAAAGCGGGCGAGATTAAATTGAGCACCAATTTTCACATCCACGAGTTTGAGCATGAATGCATCAATACGCTAAGGAATATAAAAATGGTTTATTGGAGAGTGTGAGGGAGTACGATGTGCATTTTAAAAACTATTATCTAAGGTCTCTTATGATATTCATTAAAGTTAGCATGCGCGGTGGTTTGTTGGAGGATTTTTGACTCCTTTTTAAAAAATGTTGTCACATAATACATTCACTAATTCATGCAAGGCGTTAGAGGTAGGACTGCACACATAAGTAGTTGGAAGTGTTGATATAGGGGTAAGTCCTTTCCTTGAATACCAAATATTAGCAATGGACTCTTAGTTCAATAATCTATCTGTCAATTCAACACACGAGACACTTAGTGGACTATTGTGCACATATTATGAGGTTGAAGGACATACTACGGATAACTACCTACATAGGAGTGTGCATGCATTACTAACATCTTGTGATATTTTCCATAAGAATCATGATGTCTGGAATTTTCCACTTTTACAGCATACAACATAGAAGAATGTATCCACGCATTGAAA
Organism: Taxus wallichiana var. yunnanensis; assembly: GCA_018340775.1. NCBI lineage: Eukaryota > Viridiplantae > Streptophyta > Pinopsida > Cupressales > Taxaceae > Taxus > Taxus wallichiana. The sequence goes on from CM031239.1 coordinate 53,792,074, forward strand.
TATTATTGCGAGATTATGTATTGTCGTTTGATTGATCATATTCACGAGGCATGTGAAACATGGTTGCACCAAACCACTGTGGAAAACATCTCATAGGAATGGGAAGGGAAAGATAGTGAAATGCATAATAATGGTAATATAGGATTCCGATGTGGGTTCTTAAGTAGAGCACATGGTGGTCATGAAAGGTTTATGTATGGGTACATGTTATAATTTTTTATCACCATATAATTACTAGTGTGTGTGTCTAAAGAATTAGGTATGCGCATATTGTGGAAAGGCTCAAAAATTTGAAGATTGTCTTTACCTATATGCTCATATGTGTAAAAATAATAAGAAGGGTAAAGGCGTGGTTATGATTAAGGTGGAGCGAGTGAGGAACAAGAAATGGTCACCTAAGAAGATGGTGGAGCATGAACTCTAGCATGTGTTAGTAACTACACTCAAAGAAGCACCAAGTGTGTGAGAGCATATTAAGGAAAAACCCCTTATCAAGAGAGAAGAGGTCATAAATGTTAAATATCTAGATGGTTTTTAGAAAAAGTAAGTGTATTAGGAAACTATGAGTGTTTTCAAAGAACTCTAAGGGGCGATCCAACATGTGAAAGAGCAAACATGTGAGAGGAAATGCATGAAGAACATTGAGATACTTTGCATAAGGATATTGATGATCTTAAGGTATTGTGCAAGATTTTGAGGTAATAAAATACCATCCCTATGCTGAGAGAATGGTTACGTGAAAATATATCATGCATAGGAATAGAAAGAGAGCATCAGATCCTTCATTAAAAATTTCCACCGTGGAACTGTCATAACCCTTTAGAAACTATACTTGGTTATTGTATATTTTCCGGTTGTAGGTGGATGTGAGTGTTTGATTATCATGGTTGATTTTATTTGAATGACTGTGTAAACCATATGGTTGTTTTTTGATCATGCTAATTTCATTATTTACGAAATCATAGTGATGGCTTGATTAATGTGTAATATTTCTTCTTGTTCAATCTTATATTTATGTGTACTGATATTCAATCAGAATTATGTGTAGTTTTTAACCTTACGAACCTTGTCTAATAGATTAAATAGGTGACACCCTTGTTGGTGAACAAAGGTATAAACATCAAGATTATATTTAAAACGTTATTTTGAAAGCCTTTATAAGGCGTTTATGCAAATGTTGACTGGTTCATAATGGTTATTAAGTATGTCCTAGTGATGAGAAAAACATACATATATATAAGTTTGTACGGAAGTACATATGCATATATATATATATATTTATTTATGTATATATGTATATGTGTGTATATATATATATATATTTATGTGTATATCTATGTATATACATATATACATATAGACATAGATACATATATACACATATACATACATACATACATACATACATATATATTTATATATGTAATTTGTAATGTTGCTTTACCTTATGTTTATACCTAATAACGACCATAATGGTCGAGTCATATGCTACGGGAAATTTACATTTTATAGTGTAAGGGGTTAGGGTGGGCTAGCTCAATCGAGCCCCACCTGAGCCCCAACTAAGCTGTTAAGATCCACCACCTATGCTAACATTTGTTAAGTAGAAGATAAAACATTGTAGGTTGTGCTGGCAAGTGGTAGATAGGGTTGGAAACTAGGATGGATCCCACCATTGGATGTGTCTAACTGCCAAAATGTGGGGCTGAGATTTCATAGGAGTTTGGGGTGGAAACACCAAATAGGGAAGACACCAATTTAGAAGGGACTAAGGGGAAGTTGGAGAGAACGTGTACCATTTGAATTGAATGGAAAATTAATGAGGCTTCAGCCTGGGAGAAGTGGGAAGCTTCTCAAGAAAGCCACAAACGAGCTAAGTGGTTATTTATTTTGTATTTTTAATTTTTGGTCTTTTCCTCCTCCATGCGAGCTATACATGTGAGAATTTATGCTTACTTTTTGGGCTCTTGTTGGAATCTGCATGTGAGATAAAAAATGTGAAGATTAAATAGTTGATGACCATGGATTTCATTATGTTCTTAGGTTGATTTGGATTTCTTCAACTATCTAGTTTTGTGTGAAAGCCTTGGAGGATTTCTGAGGAAAGAAGAAATCAGATCCAACCTTATTCAATCATATTATAGGCATGGAATCCTCTCTTTCTCTCATATTTATCATTTTTAGCATTAAAATGTTTTAATGAAAATGGATAAAGTTTGTGTTTCCTTTTGTAACATCATTTTTATTTCATGGACATGGTGGATATCATTCATGTTTGATAGTTTTGTTTGTACTTGGTTATATTCGAATGAAAATATGTTATTTTAAACTTACATGTGGTTGAGATATATATATAGACCACGAGTCTATTTGGGCCACAATATTTTTCATGTTTCCCTTGACTGGTAGTGTTACCCAATACTCATACATACTTACAGGTATTAGTGTTATTATATAAGAACTGTGGTATCATTTTAATATCTATACACACACTCATTTGGGGTGGAATTGATGTATTTAAAGGTGCATGATTTTATAAATGTCTCAGAAGTTTCTTTTAATGATCTCAAGCTTGATATCATGTATCTTATCATTTTACGGTCTCTGCTCTTAATTTTGGGCATTCTTAGCAGATATTGACTCTATGTTGATCATATTTCATTTTACCTTGTTTGTATGTAATTTTTCAAGCCAATATACTAGTTGTTCAAAATGGTTGTGCAAATGTTATTTTTGAGTTTTAGCTCTTATTTATGTAGCATATTATTTAATGGCATTGTTATGTGGATTTGTGTCTCTCAGTGGTCTTTGGGTTTATCATTATGTTTTCCTTAATAGATACATATAACTTGGTTGTCATTTTTATTAGGTTTATGCCATTATTATTATCCATTATGGACTGAGCTATTGCAATGGTTGATATAAATTAGGATAATTCATACATCTAAATGTTTTATTTAATAGTTTCTCGAGACCACTTTGTGGTCGAAGAAGTTTGCATTTGGATTATCTCCACTGTATATGGAGGGGTTATAGTCTTATAGACCATTACATGGTCGATACAAGTTGTACTTAGTATATATCATTGAATGGTGATGAGATGTGATCTTTGTTATACACTTGGTCATTTATTTTCTTAGACCAATCTGTGGTCGATCGCAAATATGCGTTTTACCTTTCACCATGTGGGTGATGGATTTTTGGCTTCGATTCACCTTTGTTTGAATACTAGTTGTATTTAGGGAAGTTAAGGTTATTTCATAGTAGTTAAGGTAAATGTTGGGATATAAGTACATTGTTTAATAAACTATTATTATTAAACAATGTTTAAATTATTATATTCTTTTGAATAATAATGTAATCTATTATCAAAGTTTATTATTAATTTGATTAACGATTATGTATGATAATATTAAATTATTAAGTTGAATAATTTTAATATTATCTAATCGTAATAAAATATTAATAATATTATTATTAAGATAATATCGAATATTAATATACTCTACTCCTTAACAATCGGTTATATAAACCTTGAATGATAAATTGAGTGGGTTGCATATGACTGTACCTGATTCATATTATTATTATATGAAAATGATATAAACAAGTATGTATATTTTTACTATAGTAATACTTGTTTGATGTTTGACTTAACCCTGTTTGGGTATTAAAGACATAATGGATGATTTGTATTTTTTTAAATATAAATGTTGTTCCTTAGCAATCTGAATTATCTTGTTATTGATTAGATTTGGAAAATCACTTTTTTCTTTATGGATTACGAAAGAAATAAAAAGGAGAAAAGTTATGTTGTATCCTTTATGATTTTCAGATTATGTGGATTATGTTTCATTGAAATATTTATGTGCTTTAAATGGTAAAGATAAGATGGTAGAATTTTTCATGCCAGTTCTTTTGAATTGACAGTTTCCTAACATTTTTACAGATGGTGAATTTTAGATCTTATCTAGCAGATGATTGTTAAGGCTAGGTTGATTTTATTTTGCATGATTAAAGGATGTATTCTTATTTTACTATTGTAAAGCAATCTTGTGCTTTGTTGATTAATTTTTTGAAGGCATTTAAGCCTCTAAGATTTTGTATCAATTTTTGGAAAGGATAATAAAGGTTTAATTCAAGTTTGAATAATTTTGTAATATTTATCTTGGTTGTTTATGACATTTAATCAAATTTGTGAACCTGTTAAAATGTTAATGAGATTGAATTAAACACTTCTATTCATGATAGTTACTATTATTAAATTGAACTATGAATAAGTGGGAATAATATCCTTTGTGTGATGGCTTTAATACTATGAATTACACTAAATCTATAAAATGGATATAAGAGACAATCTATTAAATTAAATAATTATGGTTGTTATTTTATAGATTGTATTATGGGACTATTAAATGATAAATTCTGATTAATGATTTGATATTATATAATCATTATGGACATGAACAAATGTATTATATGTAGTTGTAGGGTGTAATAGCTAGCCCTAAGTAAGTAAACCCTATGGGTATAAATGATTTTTACATCCAATGATGAGTTCTATAGTTTTTACTTAAGCAATTTTAATGACATTATCGTACTATAAATAAATTAGGGACTGCGTAATTAATGCAACTTGCTGCCATAATTAACTTAAATGCTTAATGATTGTACATAAAAAAACTTATAGAAATTGATTACGATTAATTAATTGAAACTAAGTTATGGACCTTAGGATCGAATAATTAATGCGATGAATATCACTATATTATGAAATATAAATTTTTCATAAAACTAATTCAATGAGGTGAATAGTACAACAAACCTAATGCATGGTACTCAACATGCAAACTTTGGATGGTTGTTATAGTGTAATGTTCATTAAATGATGTGGGTCATTCATTGAATACTACCATACAAAGTTATCCTAAGTTGTCCCTCAAGTTCCATTTATTACACATGTCATAATCAACATGAATTGAGTTATGCTTTGATGCAGAGGTTTTCTATCTAGTTCAATCTTGTTCCTTTGTACCAACTTATATTGGCTACAAGGAAGAAAGTGATCTCATGATGATGCAAGTCATTGTGTGATATCTTTCTCTCCCATAGACACAACCTAAATTGGCATAGACGTTCTCATCTTACTGGATGCAAAAGTTTTATGTCATGTGTGTGACTTGAATATGATTAACTTAAACAATGATTCAATTATGATAATGGAACCAAGTGACATGGTGATGGGACATGTTTCATAGACATTGTGTAGTCTAGAAATAGAGCATGCAATGCATGAATCATAAACTTTAGCCGAAGTAGTGTAGTACAATACATTGTTAGGTTCACCTAGTTCTAACTAAAGTGTGAGATGATGGATGGGATTTGATTAATTGAACCCTAGGTAGAAACTTTGAACATACACTTGTAAAATCAAAACAAGACATGAACTAACAAGTATATTTAGTATGCTAACTCGAAAGAGAAATTATGGGGGATTGAGAAGGATATAATTGAACCATGAACATGCACATGGTTAATTGATTTTTTATCCGAGGAATTGTAAGTATTTGATGTTGGATTTAAATTTTAGACTGTACATTTAAATAATTGAAGGTATATGTTTAAATTGGGAAAAAGAAAGAAAGTCCCATAGTTATGGTGTTTGAAAATTAATTGTTACATTTTGGTATCAGAGCTGAAGGTTACAAATTTTGGACCTATTGAGTGTGTATGCTATCGCAAACTTAAATTATTTTCTAATAGAAAATATGGTTAGAACAAGAGGAAATGTTATGAATGACTAGCCTATGAATGACAAGGCTACCACAACGTAAAATTAGGATGAGATTGTTTCCCTTTAGAACATGAGAAATAGGATGTCTATCATAGAATAACAGATCCTAAGAAATGTTATTGACCAGAAAAGTGATGGTGAAGAAGCACCACACAAGCATCTGAATGTTGAAAATAGTGATGCTGCAAATCCTAATGCATCAAATAACAATATTTCAAATGAAAATGCTAATGCAAATCATAATGATAATGAATTTAACCCACCTGAGAATAAGAGGTATTTTTTGGCAGCTAAACTATCAAATGATATTAAAAGGAACAACCCACTCGAAGTTTGATGGTACCACTTTAGGTGATGAAGCTGATAATTGGCTCAGTAAAATAGAGAAGTACTTTGTAATAAGGAACGTCTCAGAGGAAAATAAAGATGTTTGGGAGCCTACCAGCTCTCCAATGAAGCTTCCTCATGGTGGGACATGTGGAAGGTTGAACTGGTAGTGGATGAAGAAAGTTTGACTTGGGATCGTTCGGTCATACTTTTCAACAACGCTGGTTACCCCAAATCTATTATGATCAGAAGATGTCTAAATTTTAGACATTAACACAAGGGAAAATGATAGTGACAGTATTGGGAGAAGTTTACAAAGCTTCTCAAGTATGTACCTCAGTATCAAATGGATACAACGTTTTGTATTAGGAAATTTATCATAGGGCTAAACTTGGTGATAGGATGTGAAGTTGATGTGAATGGGCCATAAATAATGGAATCTACCTTTGACAACGCAATTTAAAAATTATGTTAAGAAAGAAATGTTGGTTGATTCTTATTATCAACAAGTAAAAGCAGTGCTTGCTACAAAAATCCAAATGATATTAGATAAAAAGGATTCAGTTTGATAATGAAGGATTCCTTAGATTTTAAAATTGAGTTTACGTACCTTTAGAAAGTGAACTAAGGATGAAAGTGATAAAGGAATTTCATGATGCTCCTTATTCTGGACATCCTGGAGTGACTAAAATGCTTGCTGATTTAAAACAACAATATTTTTGGAAAGGGATGAAGAAGGATATAGTGAACTATGTATCTCATTGCTTAGAATGTCAGTGAGTCAAGGATGAACATTTACATCCAGCAGGTTTGTTGTACCCTCATAGCATTCTCGAACTATAAATGGTAGGTAATCAGTATGGATTTCATGTAAGGAATACCTATGTCAAGGAATAAACATGATGTAATTCTTGTTGTAGTTGAAAAACTAACAAAATTGGCTCATTTCATACCAAGGAATCTAAAGGATGATTCATATGTGCTTGCAAAAAGGTTCATGCATGAGATTTTCAGATTACATGGTGTACCTAAATTAATAATTTCAGATAGAGATCCTAGGATGACTTCTCATTTTTGGAAAACCTTGAATACCGCTTTAGGAACAAAGTTGAATTTCAGTTCTACATATCATCAAAAACAAATTGACATACTTTGAAAGGGTAAATCAAGTGTTAGAATACATGCTCATAATGTACTACATGGATCAATAGTACAAATGGGAAGAATACCTTCCATTGGTTGAGTTTTCTTATAATAACACTTATCACTCCTCGCTAAAAATGGATCCTTTTGAGGCCTTGTATGGACGTAAGTGTAGAACACCTGTCATTTGGGACAACATGGAAGATAGAGAAGTTATAGGACCTAAAATTTTAATTGAAATGGAACAAAAAGTTAAACTCATTAGAGAACATTTATAAGAGGTCAGTAGATAGATAGAAAATCTATTTTGATTTAAAGAGAGTTGATAAAAAATTTAAACAAGGAGATAAATTTTTCTTAAGGGTTAAGCCTAAGAAAATTCAATTTCATTTGGAAAGGCAGCCAAACTATCACCTCACTATGTTAGACCCTTTGATATTATTGAATTAATCATCCTTGTAGCATACTTGACTAGCATTGCCTCCCGCACTATCCAAGTTGCATGATGTTTTTCATATCTCTTTACTTAAAAAGTATGTATCAAATTTATCACATGTGCTTAATTGGAAATCTTTACAAGTTTTGGATCCGGTGTCATCATAGTTGAACCCATAAGAGTGTTGTAAAATCACAATTTACACTTGCAAAATAGAGAAATAAGTCAGTGTAAGGTCTAGTGGGACCAATTTTATGAAGAAAGTGCTACTTGGGAGAATTTGGAAGAAATGAAAACTTATTTTCCACATTTATTTGAGTGATAAATATGAGGAATTTATATATGATACTATTCATTTGATATTTACATTAATTAAATGACTGAAAAAATCATGAAATTTTGTTTTTGGAGAAAAACTTGGTAAAATAAGGTTGTTACAGCCTAATAAAATTTTGATATAGTTCTAAAATTACATTAATTATAAGTTGCAGTTATGATATTATGAGTTTATAATATTTCTGTATGTGAAATTTTATTTGTTTATCTTCAATTCTTAGCATGATATGAACTAATCATCAGGGACGATGATACTTAAGGGGAGAGGTATGTCATACCCGTTAGAAACTATCATTGGTTATTGTATATTTGTTGGTTATAGGTGAATGTGTGTGTGTGATTATCATGCTTGATTTGATTTGAATGACTATGTAAACCGTATGGTTGTTGTTTGATCATGCTAATTTCATTATTTATGAAATCATAGTGATGGCTTGATTAATGTGTAAGATTTCTTCTTGTTTAATCTTATATTTATGTGTACTGATCTTAAATCTGCAGAATCGTGTGAAGTTGTTTAACCTTACAACCCTTATACAAAGAGATTAAATAGGCAACACCCTTATTGGCAAACAAAGGTATAATCATTAGGATTATATTTAAAATGTTATTTTGAAATCCTTTATAAGGCATTTATGCAAACATCGATTGGTTTGTAATGGTTATTAAGTCTATCCAAGTGACAGAAAAAACATATATGTATATATATAATTATGTATGAAAGTACATACACACATATATAATATATATATATATATATATATATATATATAAGTCGACAGATGTATATATATATATATATATATATATATATATACATATATACATATATGTATGTGTGTGTGTGTGTGTGTGTGTGTGTGTGTGTGTGTGTGTGTGCGTGTGTGTGTGTGTGTAATTTGTAATGTTTCTTTGGCTTATGTTTATACCTAACAACAGCCATAATTGTCAAGCCATATGCTACTGGACAATGAAAGTTTTATATTGTAAGGGGTTGGGGTTGGCCAGCTCAATCGAGACCCACTTGAGCTCCAATTGAGTTGTTAATATCCACCACCTATGCTAACGTTAGTTAAGTGGAACATTAAACATTGTAGACTATGCTGGAAAGTTGTAGTTAGTGCCAGAAATTGGGATGGATCCCAGCCGTTGGATGTGTCTAACCGCCCAAACATGGGGTTGATATTTCAAGGAAATTTTGGGTGGACACACCAAATATGGTAGATGGTAATTTAGTAGGGACTAAGGGGAATTTGGAAAGAATGTGTACCATTTGCATTGAATGAAAAATTAATGAGGCTTTAACCTGGGAGAATCGGGAAGCTTCTCGAGGAAGCCACCGCCGAGCTAAGTGGTTATTTGGTTTTGCATTTTTTCATTTTTGGTCTTTTTCTCCTCCATACAAGCTCTGCATGTGAGAATGTATGTATATTTTAGGGGCTCTTGTTATTTTTGAAGATTAAATAGTTGATGATAATGGACTTTATTGTGTTCTCAAAGGCTGATTTGAAGTTCTTCAATTGTCTGGTTTTGTGCAAAATCCTTGGAGGATTTATGAGGAAAGAATAAATTAGATTCAACCTTCTTCAAGCATATTGCAGGCATGAAATCACCTCTTTCTCATCTTTATCATTTTTAGCATTAAAATGGAGAAAGTCTCTATTTCCTTTTGTAACATCAATTTCCTTTCATGGGTATGGTGGATATCATTCGAGTTTGATAGTTACGTATAGACCTAGTTATATTCAAATGAAAATATGTTATTTTAAACTTGCATGTGGTTGAGATATATATACAGACCATGGGTCTATTTGGGCCATGATATTTTCGTGTTTCCCTTGACTGGTAGAGTTACCCAATACTCATACATATTTGCAGGTATTAGTGTTATTATATAAGAACTAGGGTATCATTTTAATAGCTATATGCACACCCATTTGGGGTGGAGTCGATGTATTTACTAGTGTAGGATTTTATAGATGTCTATGAGGTTCTTTTAATGAGCTTGAGCTTGATAACACGTATATTATAATTTTACGGTCTCTTCTCTTCATTTTGGGAATTTTTGGCGTATTGACTCTATGTTTCTCGTACTTCATTTTACCTTGCGTGTATGGAGTTTTTCGAGCCAATATACTATTTTTTAAAAATGGTTGTGTAAATGTTATTTCTGATTTTTAGCTCTTACACATGTAACATATCATTTAATGAAACTCGTTATGTGGATTTGGGCCTCTTAGTAGTATCGGGTTTATCATTTTGTTTTCCTTAATAGATACATGTGTAACTTGGTCACCACTGTTATTGGGTTTATACCATTCTTATTGTCCATTGTGGACTTGAGCTAATGCACTAGTTTATATAAATCAAGGATGATTCATCCTTCCTAAATGTTTTATTTAATAGTTTCTCCACCACTTAGTGGTCAAAGAAGTTTGAATTTGGATTATCTCTACTATATATGGAGGGGTTATAGTCTTACATACCATTACATGGTCAATAGAGGTTGAACTTAGTATATATCACCAAATGGTGATGATGTGACTTATGTTATACACTTGGTCATTGTTTCTTTCCTCATACCACTCTATGGTCAATGTAATCGCAGTGTGCTTTACCTTTCACCATGTGGGTGATAGATTTTGGGATTTGAGTTACCTTGGTTCGAATCTTTGGTTTATTTTCGTGAAGTTAAGGTTATTTCGTAGTAGTTAAGGTGAATTTTGGGATATAAGTACATTATATAATAAACTATTATTATTAAACAATGTTTAAATTAGTATATTCTTTTGAATAATAATGTAATCTATTATTAGAGTTTATTATTAATTCGATTAACGATTATGTATGATAATATTAAATTATTAAGTTGAATAATTTTAATATTTTCTAATCATAATAAATTCTTAATAATAATATTATTAAGATAATATTTAATATTAATATAGTCTACTCCTTAATAATCAGTTATATAAACCTTGAATGATAAATTGGGTGGGTTTTTTTATTAAGGGTAAATAGTTTTGAAGGGACTATACCCTGTATACAAAAAGGATCAAAAGCCAGATAACAAAAGAGGTAGAAACAGCCCAAAAAAGAGCAAAACAACCAACACCAAAGGGCTCAATAGCCAGATAAGACAACATAGTAATAAAATAGGATCAAGACATACAGTGATCCGAGAAATAGTAGAAGAGACAAAAAACTAATAAGAGACTGGTCATCTCAGCCAAAAAACAACACCAAAACCGCCAGTCAACAACAACTTCACAGCCAGTAAACAACAACAGAGCACCGCATCACTTGATAGCCCAGTCAATCTTGGCTTTGATCATTTGAAGTGAGACAAAGAATGCAATGGTGGTGGCCTAGGAAGGGTCTTTCAGATCTACTTGAGCAATTGCAATATCTCTTTTCTCCTTGGAGCCCCAAATGTCCTTAGTAATCCCGCTGAGACTGTAGATACTATGAACATGTTGTTTGATGAAATTGTAAATAATTTTAAGGGCAAAGAGGATATAGTCGTTATGCCCTTTTGAATTTCCAAGTCTGCCATCTAGAGATTGAAGCTTCTTGAAAATCTCAACAGTGACATCCTCTTCTTCATCATTTTGCAGTTTCCTTTTCCCCTTAGCTTTTTCCATATCTCTAATAACACTCTTAAGCTCTTGAATTTCCTTTTCCATATTTCCCACTCTGATCAACAAGTCCTCATCCTTAGGCTCCTCCATCGATGGCTAATGTGCAGGAGATTCTCGGCAAGCTCCAGGTCTTTGTGACTTCTAAGAACCCTCTGCGAAGAAGGGACCTTAGTTTTCATCCCCTTCCTTTTCTTGCTAGATGAAGAATCACAATCTTCCTTTCGAGAAAGGGAGGAATGGAGGAAGTGGGGGCAGGGGGAGGAAGGAAGGTAGAGGGAGGAGCATAATCCAAGTGGGTACAAGCTGAGCAGTGGTGGTGAATAAGCAATATTAACCCTTGATGCAGGGGAACTACCCTAGTATGATTTTACACTTCCAGAATGGATTTCTCCAGTGAGTTTATCAAGTAATGAGGGAAGTTGATGATGATGTTTCTACAAAAGTGATTGAGAAAGATAAAATGTTTTAGAGGAATAGTGACAAATATCCCCTCAAGAGTTACATACCTTACTACCATTCTAGCAATCTCAGCAAAAGGCTTGGGAACCAAAGCTAGCTTGATGTCGGCCATCACAAATTCAAGATCTTCCCCTTCATCCAAAAATTTCTTTATCTCCACCTCTCTGACCACCCTCTTGTTAAAGAATTTGGAGCCATCAAGACTAAGTCCGGTGACTTGAGTAATAAGCTCCTCCAAATCTCAACCTCAATGTTGTATTTTACCACGCGATTCCTCCATCCCTGAGAAAATTTAATAGAGATATCCTGATCAAAACCTTGGATTTTTTCAATAAAGTTTGCAAGACCCCCTATTTGAAGATAGTTCCAAAGAACCGTATCATCTTTCCAAGCTGGATTATGGGTGGGCTCTATCTTGCAAGGTGGTCCCCCCATTTTTCCAGTGGCTCTGCCCACAACGGTAAAAATTTTAGAACTATGCGACCCAGCCTCAACTCTATTTTTGAATCTCTCCCAATCATGCAGAAAGATATAATTATTAGACCTTACTTTGTAATTAGTGACCCGCTCCTTAGCATCCACCCTATGACTAGTAATGATGTCGCTCTAGGTCGCACAAATCTTAGAAGATGTCATCATTCTATACTTAAAAAGTCACTCCTTTGCATCAGCATTACAACCATTAGTGATTACTTGCCAAGTCATGTAGATCATTGATGATGTATTCATTAACATGAGTGGGAATAATTTCACCCCTTAGCCAATTTTTAAAAGTATTTTTAACCCCAAAGTTTTCCAAACTATCTGCGACCCTATTGCCTTCCCTGGTAGGTATGTTTGATTTCAAAATTTTCAAAACTCTTGCAAATATCAGTAGCTTCAACGCAATAAAATCTCTAATTGACCAGCTGGGGGGTTTGTTTTTGGTTCAAGAGATTGATGATGTTCAGCGAATCACCCTCAATTATAATATTTGGAATATTACAATCCTTGGCTAGCCTTATTCCCCAAAGAGCAGCAAGAGCTTCAAAGTAATGGTTAGTTTTCCTTCCCATCTTTCCAGAAAAAGCAAAAAAAAAATGCCTCTGTGATCTCTAATGACTCCCCCACCTCCAGAATCTCTAGGATTTCCTTTTGAGGCCCCGTCAAAATTCAATTTATGCCAAGCATTGGGAGGCTTAATCCATCGACAGTGGATCTATCAATACCATTATTATTCTTATTCAAGACAGTGCCAATATTCCAAGCAGCCAAAATGTTCTCTTCTTCCTCAGGGAAAAGTCTATTTTTAGGAGGTTTAAATCTTGCAATGTTGTCCTACACAGCAATGATAATTTCTTTGTAGACTTTGTTACATAACTTTCTAGTATTCCTGAAAATGACATCATTACGAGCCTTCCAAACTCGCCACATGGTGTGAGGTAAAACTAGTTGCCATAATCTCCTCACCACACAATGTTTGTAAGGAGAGTTCCATTGTTCCTAGGCCTGAAGACAAGTAAGGGGAAAGATCCATTCCTGATTAAATTTTTTAAATATAAGATGCCAAATTTTGGAAGTGTACTTACAATGAAGAAATAAATGTTTGATGTCTTCTGCTTCTTCCTAACACATGCAACATCTATTCAGCATGATGAATCCTTTCCTAATGAGATTTTCATTGGTTAGTATCTTTCCTTTAATGATGAGCCACTAGAAAAAGTTCACTCTAGGGGTTAGCTCTGACATCCACAACTTATGCTACTCAGTATCACTTTCAATAGAGGCAAAGAAAGAATTGTAGCCTGATTTAACCGAGTACTCTCCATCAAAAGAACCTTTCCAAATGAGCTCATCCTTATGACTTTGTGGACTAATATGAATTAGGGAGAGTTGATTCTGCATAGATGAAACATCAGACTACACATTATCGTCCTCAAATTTGAACTATTTCCATTTTATTTTGGTTTCATCCACCTCAATATAGCACTATGCTTTGTGCCCATAATTTCTAATTAAGTTATCTTTAATGTGGCCATAAGAGGAAATCCAGTTAATAACTGACCATTTATCAGTCTAGAAATTAATGTCTTGACCATCCCCAAGCTTCTAGCTACATCCTTGAGAGAGAATCTCACTTGTGTAGAAGATTGTTCCAGAAAATAGAACCATTTAGAAGAAACGGATCAGAAATAAAGGAAATATTTCTTTGGTTGGAAAGGTATTCGATTTTAACCAACTCTGTCTAAGGCTTGTGTTCTTTTATAAGTCTCTAACCTAATTTTGCAATAAGAGCAACATTCATATGTTTGATGTCTTTGATTCCTAACCCCCAAGCCTCTTAGGTTTACAAACCTGCTCCCAATCCACTGAATGATACCTAAACTCGTCCTCGCATACCATGCCATAAAAAATGCTTTTGTATTTTTTCAATACTATTCGTCACTGCTGCTGGAATGCTGAACATTGACATGATATAATAGGCAAGTTCTAAAGAGTGATTTTTATCAATAAACACTTTCCTGCACTTGAAAGTAAAGCTCCTTTCCAACCAGCCAGTTTTTTTGAAATCTGTTAATAAGATCATTCCAAACCTCATTAGAAATCTTGCTAGTACTTAAAGGGAGCCCTAAATAAGTAGAAGGTAATGAATTAGTAGTGCATCCAAGAATATGAGCAATCTTTCTTTTCCTTTCAATGGGCGTGTTGAAGAAATAGATAGAGCTTTTGTCAAAATTAACTTTTTGGCCCGATAAATTGGGTGGGTTGTATGACTATACTTGATTCGTTTTATTATTATATGAAAATTATATAAACAAGTATGTATATTTCTACTATATTAATACTTGTTTCATGTTTGACTTAACCTCGTTTAGGTATTACAGGACATAATATATGATTTGTATTTTGTTAAATATAAATGTTATTCCTTAGCAATATGAATTATCCTGTTATTGATTAGAGTTGGAAAATCAATTGTTTCTTTATGGATTATGAAAGAAATAAAAAAGAGAAAAGTTATGTTGTATCCTTTATGATTTTCAGATTATGTGGATTATGTTTCATTGAAATATTTTTGTGCTTTAAATGGTAAAGATAAGATGGTAGAATTTTTCATGCCGATTATTTTGAACTCGATTTGGCTTTGCCTAACATTTTTTTACAAACGGTGAAATTTAGATCTTTTATGGCGGATGATTTTTATGGCTAGGTTGATTTTATTTTGCATGATTAAAGGATGTATTCTTATTTTACTATTGTAAAGTAAGCTTGTGCTTTGTTGATTAATTTTTTAAAGGAATATAAGCCTTCAATATTTTGTATCAATTTTTGGAAAGGATAATAAAAGTTTAATTCAAGTTTGAATAATTTTGTAATATTTCTCTTATCTCTTTATGACATTTAATTAGATTTGTGAACATGTTAAAATGTTAAAAGATTGAATTAAACACTCTTATTCATGATAGATACTATTATTAAATTGAACTATGAATAAGTGGGAATAATATCCTTTGTGTGATGGCTTTAATACTATGAATTACACTAAAGCTATAAAATGGATATAAGATAAAATCTACTAAATTAAATAATTGTGGTTGTTATAATGTAGCCTAGAATTCACCAATAAAATCCTAGGCATGCTAGCACATCACTCATCCTAGACCGAGTTCTCACCCAAAGCGCGCAAAGGTACCAAGCCCCTCTTTAGGGTTGGTGTTGTAGGATGTTTGCATGATGAAAACTTGAAGCATTTAGATCCATAATTAATCTAACATTCTACAGAGCATATTCAAATCTAGATCCTAAATACTTATGTATCAAACAATAATCATAACAAAACCATTTATGCAATAATAAAATATAACCATGATTAACACCTTGATTTAGTTAATAACCCCCATCATATTAAATGTAGTAATACACAGAAGCTTCTTACAATAATGACATCATATGCTCATGCGCGTGCAGATTTGATAGTCTAATCTCACAGCTTATCCGGTGCTTACATATTGTCTCTATATATATCATACTACATAGCTCCATACATATTTATAAGGGTGGGGTGTTTCCCTTCATCACTTATCTAATACCAAAATAGGTTGCATGCTATTATTAGCCACACGCTGTTACAATAATAGCCACACATGCAAGTGCGTTAACAATAGACTTCTTCTAGTTAACTGTCAGTAGTAAATCTATTCTCAGCATGTATCCATGTAAAGTGCTTCATATCCGATCCTCCAAAAATATCCAATGCATGTCATGTAATTCTCTAACTAGTTATTGTGCTCCACACACTATCTCTAAAAATAACTCATACTCGTGCAAACATCTAAGTCCCAAATTTTTCTCTTCTTCGCACGTGATCCTTTCCCGACCCTCTCACACTTTTGAATTAACTCTACTCTTCCACACGAATCTTCAGTATGTCCTTCTCTAAGTGCCATATTTTCTTGACCAAAATTACCCCACACTAGTTGCATTGCCGCTCCATTAATGGTTTGTCTCCAAAATGAATAAAAGGATATGAATAGAAGAATAGAAAAAATTTTGATGAAGAAAAGAATGTCTTTACCCTGCAGCATATTCTTCTTCAACTTGAAGAATCAATTCTGGATATTCTTCCTTTATTATCTCCTCTAAATTCTACCAATCATTGAGCATGAATTTTTCCTTTTCTAGGATATCCATTGCAATTGACTCTAGCTCATATTTTGCAATCTCTCCTTTCTCATTCTGCAAGACCAAAACAATTTTGGACATTACAGTCATTCTTCCTTTTAATAAGTCCATATTTTGCGTGATGAGTTTCCCAAGCTCATCTAGCCTTTCCTTGTGTGGTTCTTGTGTTGCTATAAGGGCCTCACGCTTCTTCTTGAAAATCTCTAATCATTCTACGTGGCCCAATGTCTCATTTTTCATGGCCCTCAGGACTTCATTGTCTTCCAAAATGGTCCTAGTTCTTATAACAACTTCTGGGGATGTACAAATATTCAATGCTTAATCTTATTTCTTTAGTTCCTCTTGTAAGCTCTAGAGAGCAATGCCTCATATGATGTAATCTTCCTCATCACCGAAGCCTTTTCTCTCTTTGTTTCCTACTTAGGATTATTTGGCGCTGGCATGTGCTTGAGGTACATCTTCAACCAATAATTCCTCTAAGGTACTTACATAATGCATTGCCAAAGGAAACGTTTTGGGTACCTTAGGCTCTAAGTGTGGCTTTGCTTTCATGATATTGTCCCTAATTTCCTCTGCCATGCTGATGAAAATAGTGTTCTTCTTCTGATGCCAAATATTTTTCTTTCTTTAGGCATGCTATTTATACATCCTTAGTTTTGAGCTCTTATCTTAGTGCCCTAATTGTTGCAGTGTTATCCATATTTCATCGTACCACCTCTGTTGATAATTTTACCAAAGCATTGCTCACTTGTTCATCTGACATAATAGTAGGATTTATTGTTATGTGTCTAGCCTGAGGTGTCTTCTTTAACCTCCTTGATACACATGACTCTTCACATACATCAAATTATGGTTCATCCATGTGCGTGTGCATCAACCATGACAATTTCTTCCTTGTGCGCATGGTTTCCATATCTTCATCCATCATCTCCCACCCATACAACTCCTTTGGTGTCATTATTCTTTGAAAATGGGTGCGAAAAATTTTACCTTATGTCCTTAGCATATCCCATGACCGGTGGAACATATTCTCCACTTGTTCTTTTTTATCTTGGCCCCTTAGGAATTTGAGCATCAATATTTGGATCTTGTTCTATTGTACCCTGAGTAGTCTCTTTCATTGTCTCATCTTCCTATTTTTATAACACCCTTAACAGTTGTTATTTTCCTCCTTTGCATTTCAAGTGTTGGCATGTGATTTTCCTTTTTTAAGATAAGTTATTTTGACTTTGGGAAATCATGCTTGATGTGGATAAGGCTTTTCTACTCTTAAGATCTTCTCTCAATGAATTGGAATAGTTTTACTTAATTCATTTTTCACTTCTTGTAGGTGAGATTGCAATTTGGTTTTAAGAGTTGTAAACTTATCTAAGTACCTGACTCATCCTTGGATCAATTTTAGTGATCCAAGGAATGTTTTAAATCTATTCAGAGTGAACAATTGATGAATTGGCATTCCATGAATTAAGAAACATATGGACTGAACTTGGTAGATACAAGTTCTTTAATTCTCTTTTTGTGTGAAAATATTTCCATTCAGTGGTATGTTTTGTTTGGGTCTTTGGAGATCAACCATGGCAGGTCATTACTGACGTAATTGGGATTTCAGCCTATTCATGGTGTAGGAGAGAACTAGAATCCTATAAAGGACTAACCTATAGGATCCTAAGCTAGGTAAAAATATTTCCTACCTAAGCTATGTTACTTGATATAATTCTGATTCTAACCTAAACTTGGTGCTAAGGGAGTTGGAAAGGTTACTAGGTATTAAAACTAAACTTGAACCTATTTGCTAAGGCCTATGGTGGGGGTTAGTTGTTAGTGTTATATCCTAAGGTATAAACTTTAATCTACCTAAGATCTAACCTAAGCAAATAATCTATCCTAAACTATTGGGCATGAATGGGGGACTTATGTAGTCACATGCATTTTGGTGATGGTTCCTAAGGCATTTATGATGTTGATAAGGTTTTTAATGTATGCGGTACTACTAGCTTTGGCAGGGGCTAGTTGGCTTGGTGGAGGCTTAGGTGGTAGTATCACTAAAATTTAAAATGCTTGTTATTTTTGACTTGGCATTCACCAGACTTGGCAGGTGGTGGTAAGGAAGATTAGGCGGGAGATTTGGAATTAATGGAATTAATTGCTTTCAGGTTTATGAGCCCAAACCATCTTGGTAGGCATGCCAACGGATTTTCTTGGGTTGTTTCACTTTGCATGTTTTCTGATTTTTACTCTGCATGTGCTCTGGTTTTTGAACCAGCAGATTGAACTGCACTTCATGGCTATTTTTGAAGTTTCAAATCTATTTTCATTTTGTGGAATTTATAAGAGGCATTGTGGAAGAGGTATCTAGTTGTTTGATCTTTCGTGGAGAAGAGGAAAAGTAGTGAGCTTGGCTGGAGGTCTTCTTCGATTTAACAGAGACACTATCAGGCATGATAGACTCTAACTGTTAAAATATCTTGCTTTCCTCTAAGTGTTTTCATTAAAGCAACTCTTCTCTATGAGTTTTATGCATTGCATGATGTACCTAGTTGTTTGGTTACTGATTTTATTAAATCTTGAATTCTTGGTTTCGAATCCTTTGCAAAAGTGGTATGGTTTAAAATATAGTATGTGTTTGTTTAAGCACATGAAAAATGCATGCAAGAACGACTCTGTAACTCTGCTTGGCTTAACTGGATTGGGTAACTAATGGTTAGGTTTTTGTTGAATTTCATACCAATGTATTCTCGCTTAAGTTCTTTGGAAAATCTGATGTTCCAACTGTTTCTGTGGAAACTAAGGTTTTTGTGATTTCGAGATGGTAAAAAAAAAAGCTCATGTTGTTTATGAAAATTTGTATGCAAGCTCGAGTTCAGTTGGAAACTTTTTGGGTATTTGAGAACTGTTGTTGGGTTCTTGGTGCTATTATGCTTGTGTTTCATTTCATAAATATAAGGAACTGTGAATGGAGTAGTAGATGGTTTGGTTCTTGTTTTCTAACTTGCGAACATTTGTTGTTGCTGAAACCCTAACACGACATGATATTTGTGTGGTATTATCATGATATTATGGACTGTTACTAGTCCACATTTGGTTGGTGTTTGTGTTTTATTGTGACCTTGTGTATTGTATTGAGAGTTCATTAAGAATACGGCCTTAGTACTTATATGGTGTTTAGTCTGAACTCTTAAGTGATCTTACAAACCGCTTCAGTTGTCAAGCAAGGTTTGATATGATAGTTATTTGAAAATGACGCTTGATTTTTAATTTGAACTGTTTAAAATTTTATTCATTGCACTTTATCTAGCATTAGGATGTGGAAGTTATATTAACTCAATATGGAGTATTGTGATGCAAAATGAGTCGGGAATTGTTTCTTATTGTTGGAATTGGAAACCTGAGAAAGGTGTCGGTTCAATTGGGATTCTTTCTAGTTTTCTTTATTAAAAGATATAAACCAAAAGGGAACATAAGTTGCCCGAACTTGTTTAAAATCAGTTGAATGATTTTGATCTTGGTAAGAACTTATGCTCATCATGGTGCTCAGATTGGGATTTCGAATCTTGGGCAGAAAGTATCTTGTAATTATGTTGTTAGATCCTGTCATATAAATTGAGTTTATTACTTTGTAGGGAACTATTTTAAAAATCTGAATTCTTAAAAGGAAACAGATGCATGTGCATGGAGAAAAATGGAAATATGGTCTTATGAGTTGTTTGGTAAACTCTGTGAGATTTTGACTGGAACCATCTTTGTAGTTTACGATTCTTATTGGGAATTCATTCTTTATTTTTACTCTTGAAGCAATACATTGAAAAGTATGGTAAATAATATTGTTTTGATTTAACTCTTGGGTAATTCTGGGTGTTAGCATCTACTCGAGATTTCTCTTCTGTTAGGTCCCCTTAAAGAAATGAAGAACCCATAAAAGAATTAGTTATGGTTCTTTTGTGTATATGGACTGTGTATGACCTTCACTGCTCTAATGTTCCTATTTGAATGGATCTCTTGCTTACAATGGGAAGTTTTTAAAGGAAAAGTTTCATTAGATACCTTCTTACTTTAAGGTGTTCTTGTTCTTCCTTGGGAATTCTTATATGAACTCGAACTGTATATATGTTGAAGAAGGGACTTTGTTAATTAAGTTGAAGGAAATGACTATGGGTTAGGATCATTTATGTTAAGCTTCTTTTCTAATACAGTTGGGAATAAGTTCATTTGTTTGGAATATTTTGTTGATTATTCTATAGGAAAAGTTAATCGTTAATTGGTTAACCTTCTCTTACTTATCATTAATGGAAATGAAATAGAAGGAGAGTGATGACTGGTTTGTTAAAAGAGAATGTATCATGCTGGTTGGTTGATGTTTCATCCTTCCATCTGGGATCTTTATTTATTCCTATTCTGATGAATATCTTAAATGTTTGATTTGAGATAGTTAATCTTAAGATGAAACAACTTAGGTTATCATATGAACCTGTTTCTACCTTGCGGATATTATGTACTTTAGCATAATGAAAATGGTTTCTCTTCTTCTTACTTGAAAGTTAGATGAAACATCCTAGTAAGAACATGTTGAAAACACTTCTTGTATCTTATAGTTAAGATAAGTGTTGTATTCTGTTTTGGTAGAATGGGAAACAATGAGATGTTATGTTCTATTGTTGGTAAAGATGATTGATAGGACCAATCATACTTTAATTTGTAAGACAAATATTATAGATTATATTATGTTCTTCTTTTAGAAGTGAACTCTGATTCATTGATGCTCTTCTTTTGTTATTACTTATGATTAGTATATGAAATACTAATTGTTCATTAAAGCAGGGTTGTTTTTATTGGAACAATTAGTGGAATGCACTTCATTTTAAGGCTTAGTTCTTATCATGCTTAGTTCATTGAACTGACCCATGCTAGCAATTTTTACAGATGGACTTCGTAAGTGATAAAAGATGGCAAAATATTATATGATGCATTGGCTGATCTAAGTTTGATTCTAGTGAAGAATTCTGATTCGTTCTTGAGTTGTATTGAAAAATAAAAGTTATATTATTTTTTAAGGAAGACTGTTGTATGCAGTATGCCTAAAATGCATAAGCTTGGAAATGTATAAGTTTTGAAAATGAATTGAAAAATGAGAATTTACTTGCATTGGTTGTGTAAATCATCTTGTACTTTTTTGAGAGAAATGAAATCTTATCTTGTTGATATTCTTCATTATTTATATGATTAAATGAGGATTCTTGAATAAATAGGATAAAGGGGATTAGAGTAATTTCCCTAATTAAGATGCAACTAGATAAGTTGTAGAATTCAATGTTCTTATTTAAACAATTCAATATAGTAAGATGATGTGTAATGAACTTACAATAAAAACTCTAGAATTTGTAAAGGACAAAAAGGGTGTGTTAAACCCTAGAACTTAACCATGAAGAGGAAGACTCTTCCTCTCTCATGAAAAAGTAAACAAAAAGGAAGATATGATTTATAATCATTAGACTACATTTAATAAAGTCTATTAAGATACAACCTAGGTGGTTGTTACACTTCCTTGAATGGTTAAGTCACATTAAATAGAACTTATGAGGTTGTTGTCCTTTCTTTTTGGTAACTACTTGTTAAGCCAAAATTAACGAACATCAAAATCAATCATAAGTTAAGGAAGTTCTCCAAGGACTAATGGAACCTGATTGGAAAATAATTTAGGGAGAGTTGGATTAGGGTTTAGGTAGGGTTGCTGAAATCTGTTTTAATTATCCAAATTAATTAAATATTAATAATCTCCTAAGGGTACGTACATCTTGACAAGGCTATTCTGTAGGATGCTGGCACATGCCAACTGCAGAGTTGTACCTTCGAGAAGATTAGGATCTTCTCGAGGATACAACATTGCAGTTGACATGTGGTAACACCATTCTGCATTAATTGTTTAGATCTACACGCTTATGGACTTGAACTTAGTTTTTCTCTAGGAATTTGGTAGTAGCATAGTTACGATAAGAAGTATCCCTCTAGGACTCGGTGTACCTTAGCACACAATGTTGGCCTAGGTCAAGTTGACCCGATACCAATATATCCTAAGTCTTTGTGAGCCTCTTCTTATCATAACCTATGTTATTAACTGAACTAGGGTTAAACCTTGGGAAAGTGGACTGATGGAAGTCAGTAAAGGAAATTATAGATAAAAATTGAGTGGGGTGAAGGACGTATTCTAGATTGATGAGTATGCCATCAAGGAATGAGTAATATGAATAGTATGTTAGAAAACTTTGGCCAAAGTATCAAAAGCTACTGATTGCGTTGTCCTATGTCACCTAGTCTAAGGTTCGAGATGTAGATGAATATTGGTAGAAAATATTCAGATAGGTTCTATCTGAGATCACTCAATACCCCGAATAGGGTAAGAGAACCAAGTATACATAGTATATAGAAAAGTATTCAATACTTAATGTTAAACATGAATAGATCGATAGTTCATCGAGTCATGAAATGAATAGATTGGTGGTTCACCGAGTCATTACAGCTGCATATGGTTATCTCTGTTATTTGATTGGATGTTATGGAATGTGTGTTCTAAATTATGTATTTAGAATAGACAACTTTACTTTAAAAATAAAAAAATTCTCTTGTTTCTAAAGTCAAAAATGGGAATGTTACAATTTTCCTCCTTCTTCTCCATCCTTCATATCTTTTTCCTTTGGATCTTCCACATTCTCTGGGAAGTGTAGGATATTTGGGTACACTCTCCTTAGACTCTCCCCCTCCTCATTTAGCCTCATCTTCCTTCTTCTCTTCTCAGTTGTCTCCTTCTGTGGAGAGAGTCGAGGTGATCTGCGTCGATTGTGGAGTAGCACTTTAGGTTTTGTTCTCTTTAATACTCTTTTGAGTGACACTTTGTCCTTGTACTACATCTAGATCCTCATCATCTCCTTCTTGTGGCTAGGGTGGAGTAGTCGCGCACTCAGCTTCTTCCCTATTTAGAGGCTTCCTCCTGCCTCTATGCTCCAAACCACCACTATCTTCATGCTCCTATCTTCATCATCTACTTCTATTGTCTCTATGGGATTAGGTGCTAGAACATTTTCCATTATATGCTTACCTTTTGGTATCCCTGGGAGTGCAAACTCATTCTCCACATACTTATTGTTCTCTATCTTGGGTTTGATTTGAAAGTACACAAGCGCTGCTTCAACGTATCCAACTGCCAAGCTTACCGACTTCATGTTTAATACATCTGAGATAAGCCTCTCAATGTAGGCAATCCATCCTTGATATACACATGTCTTTCTCAGTGTATGGTAGTCACAATCTACCTTATCTACATTGAAGGTTAGGTGGCATGCATCTAAAAACTAGTGAACTGATGCCTAGAAATATCATGTTGTGAAGGCATATGGTAATTTTCACCATGGGCTCCAAGCCTCGTCCTTCATCGCAAACCGTCTAATGCAAAAATGCTTTGTAGACTAAAAACTTAACTACCTTACCCACCACCAAAGGAAACTCCTTAGGTATGTGCCACTCCTCTCTGAATGCTGCGTGGAGTCTATCATACCATTTCTCCACCATCTACTTGACTGGTCCACTCATTGATCCTTTGTATAAGTACTTGCTAAATATTTCCGCATGTGAATTTTTCACCATAAGATATTCCCATATTTTCTCCTTAAGCCCATCGGTACCTTGATTTCCATAAACACTAGAGATAATAGAACAACCCGTAAAAATTATTTTCTCTCCCGTGTGCACTTCTTCAATGATAGTTTCTGTGATATATTTGGAGATGTTGTAGACCACTCCCTGTGACATATTCTTCACAACATTTAGCCACATTTTGTTTACTTGTTACCATCTTTCTTAGTCATTCAAATTTATCAATAAGTTTGCATCTATTTGTATGATTGGGTACTTCTTTAATTTATCAATGTCCATGCCGCATAGACCCTTGGTGTACCCCAAATCCTTCCTTGTCTCCAGGATTTTGGATTATTAGTTAAATCACCATTTAGATCTACCCCTATGCTTGTCACAACCTGTTACTATTGATATCAAAGTGGCTATAATCCTTACCTTACATCCTGCAAAGTAGAAGAAATATTCATGTACCCTACTCATCAACCAATGATACAATGGTTCATATTTACCAAAGTAGGGGAGATCATACAACTGGTAAAATCCATTATGCTTCAAAACTTCTCCCCATCTTTATCATGTCTTCTACTATGCACTTATTCATCTTTGTGTTTAATAACGCATCCAACTCCTTATTTTCAGTTGTACGATGGTTGTACTCACTGATCTTGCTCTTCTGGATGTGGGAATCCCATTCCTAACCCACAATCACACCCTCCGGATACTACATTTATGAGAAATTACTCTCAAGAGTCATTTCAACCTCTACTTCCACTTTCTTCTTTCCTTTTACTCTTGTTGTGGGTGCTTTCTTCGGTGTCATTTGTAACCTTTGTAATCTTCTAACTTCAAATACTCACCTTTTATCTCCTACAATGTGCAAACCCAAACCCTAGCTTGATTCAACATTCCCTAGTTGAAATTATGTGCCCTAGCTCTTTTGTAATTCCTTGCTTTGCTCAAACCCTTCACACTGGGATGCAAGCTTCCTCTGCGCACAAATCTGCTCGTCTCATCTCGATTCACACTCTTCACACCTGAATACTCTTCTCACAGCTTGGTCACACTTGGCTCTTTCAAATTATCATGATTGCAATGGTAAGAATGAACTCACATCCCATCCTTATATAGATTTTCAAAAATTTAGTGCATTTATTGCTCCTTTACCTACCAACAATCCTCTCATTAATCAACCATTTTCATTATTTTCACGTGGTACATCTTCACCCCCAAGCTATAAACTTTTAGCACACCCTCCTACCTTTTGGTTGCATAATTCTCTTCACACACTTCCATGTGCACCGAGTACCTTGCCATTGTGCCTTCCCTTTATAGTTCCCGTGGCCCCTACTTACCTTGAGTTATACTTGTTTCTTCATTCATCTCCATCTATGGTCCTTGTTTCCAGAAGCAATATTTTTTTTTCAATTCTCCAACTTGAATAACACCCATAGCAGTTTGTTCCTTTCATGTGGACTTATTTTCAACATTCATGTACATGGATATCAATAACCTACCCCACACTAAGGGTATGTGTAGTCCTCTATGCATAAAAATTCTTCAAATAGTAATTAACTTCTGGCACATAAACACGCTTATTATAAAAACACCAATTAAATTGATAAAGCATAGCGACGAAGAAGGAAATACATTAAGGAAATGATGAATTGGAAACCTAATCTAAATGACAACACTACCTTATTACAAACATGGAGAGTACTTATTTATAGTAGGGCTTCAACCTACTCTCATTGAAATACCCAGGTAACCGTATTCCATCAAGCGTCTTTAATTGACAAGTGCTTGTTTCAAGTATGTGAGTAACAACATACGGCCCCAACCAATGTACCTTGAGTTTTCCTAGATGGTGCAAAAATTTAGAATCATAAAGGAGCACCATCTATCCAATCTCAAACTTTTTATCCCTGATGTGCCTATCATGCCATGCTTTCTGCCTAGTCTTTTCTTATTTTTGACTCCAACGTGCTATGGCTCATCACTCATTCTTTCTAATTCTTTCTCATCAGCTAGACCTCAAGCATGTGCAATACGCAAATATGGTAGCATGAATTCCATAGGAAGAACTACTTCTATGCAAAACACTAACTGAAAGGGTGTGGCTTTGTTCAACCTTTTATATGTTGTTCGATATGCCTAAAGTACTAGAGATACTTTATCATCCCAATCCTTTCTTCCAACATCACAATTTTTTTTAATGTCTGGCTCAAAATCTTGTTGAAAGCCTCAACAGTCTTATTTTTCCAAGGATGATATGGTGTAGTCTTATGGTGTGCAATCATGAATTCATCCAATAAAATTATGATTATCTCATTAAGAAAATGTGTGCCCCTATCATTGGTCAAACTTAAAGGACATCCATACCTTGTAATAATATTTTCCCATAGAAACTTGGCTGTTGTAACCACTTTGTACAATCCTTTGTAGGTGCTACTTCTACCCACCTTGTCAGATAGTCCGTGCAAGTGAGGATATAGCATGATCCAATCCTATGCATGGTTGGTGAAATAGGACCCACAAAATCTATAGCCCATTTCTCAAATGGTTCTGCACTAGTAATAGGTCTTAGAGGAATTTCATCTTATTGACATGGTTTCCCTATACGTCGAGAGTGATAAAAAGCCTTACAATAATCCTTACAATCTTTATAGAGGGCCTCCCACCATAATCCAACAAGTAGAATATTGCGAGAAGTGGCGTCACCTACATAGTGGCCACCTGTAATACCACCATGAGCTTCCTCTATTATATATTGTGCACTGATGTTCTAGTACACAATGGTACAATTCTTCATCCCGAACTAGCTTGTATAGCTCACCGCTAATCAACATATAGGGTGCCACACATATAGCAAGTTATTTCTTCTCCAAGGATTTCATTCCTTTTAGTGTCATACCTATTTGTAGAAAGACAACAATGTCCTCTAATTCCAATGATGTGCATTGTAACCTATATAACTATGCATTGGGCATGGTATCTTCAATGGTCATGCTTCTTCTCCTAACTATATTATGGATAAATGGTCTGGTCTAGAATTACTTTTCCCTAGTTTTACCATAACTGTGAAATCAAATTCTTGAAATAAGAGTACCCATCTGCATATGTGCCCTTGTAAAACATGATTATTTACCAAATACTTCAATTCCATGTGATTTGTATAAAAGAAAAATCGTGTAGCTAGCAGGTATTGTCTGAATTTATGTAGTGCATAGATCATTGACAAAGCTTCACACTCTATAGTGGTGTAATTTTGCTCTACATGAGTCAACTTTTTACTAGTAAAATAAATACGATGATGTATAATACCTTCTCCAAGCTGAGCCAATATCATTCCAATGGCCATGTCGGAGGAATTCACATGTACATGAAATGGTTGGTCCCACGAAGGAAAACATAGAATAGGCATGGTAGTAAGTTTCTACTTTAATGTCTCGAATGCACACTCACCGTGATTCTCCCGAGTAGAATGTACCTTTTCCTTTCATTAACTCCTTCAAAGGTGTAGAAACATTGGCATATCCCTTTATGAATTTATGATAATACCTCGTATGACCCAAGAATCCACGCACCTCACTCGACTAGTAGGCTCTTTCGTGGCCTATAATGACTGCAACCTTAGTTGGATCAACCAAAAAATCCTCATTGCAAATTATGTGTCCTAAAAATATTCCAAATGGTGTAGAAAATATGCAATTCTTGATGTTCAAAGATATACTTAGTTTATCTACATATTTGAAACATTAAGCACATATTGTCACAATGATCTTTAACAAGTCCATACAACGTCTAATCGTCTAAATAAAACTACAAGAAGTTGTGAATAAAGTCTTTGAACGCTTGAACAACTATGCGCGAGAAATATAACAGGCACATTTTTCAAACCAAAAGACACCACAATATAGGCAAAGCTACCTATTAGTAGTAGTAGTCTTTTCCCGATCCTTTGGGCAATCCAAACCTGATGATACCAGAGAGAACCCATCTATAAATGAATAGATTTCACACCCTGCAATGCCTTCTACTATTTCCTCATTGAATGGCATAGGAAACGGATTTATCACACATGCAACATTCAACTCCATGTATTTCACACGAGATCCTAATCTAGCCATCCCTATTGATAATCGATCACCATTGGACTAACCCATTATGACTACTTGAGGGGCTTGATGATTCAAGACTTCAATATTTTGTCAACCTCTTCCTTGAACTTTTTGCGCAAGTTGGGGTTCATCCTATAGGCTCTCTTTTTTACCGGCACACATCCTCTTTAAGATTTATCTTCATCTCTCCTAATGATTCATGTATGAATTTAAGTTCATGGTACCCATGAGGGAATAAATGTTGATAATCCCATAGTAACTCTATGATTTTTTCCTCTTTAGAGTTTGACCAATAGTCTCCAATTATGGCCTCCTTAGGCTCAGATATAATCCAATATTCACTTTCTTTCTCTTCATAAGTTCATGATAGGTTTGTGTGGTCTTATCTCAGTACTTTCCAACACCTCACGGCTACTGTTGAATGGTTTACATTTAGATTTTATACTTCTTCATCATCCACTAAGTAGACCATTTTTCTTTTTTCTTTCTCAAGGCAAGCACATTGAAGTAATGTGGCATCGGCCTCTGTTTCTTCAACAAAATGTGCTCCTAAATCTCCCTCATCCAATAAATCTTGAAGGAGCTCTTCATCCTTGGTGCTATCTCCCATAGTTAAGCACTTTATGAATTTTAATTCTTCTTCTACCAGAGGATTGGTAGAGAAGAAGTCAAACGTCTGAGTCATTCCTGTAATTAAATCCTACCAATTTCTAGTCTCTCTATGGAGTTATGCATATACATACCAAGCACGCATATAACCTTGTAAAGTGGAATAAAACTTGCGCACCCATAAAAAGGTTGTAAATCTTCCTTCCCTTCTCGTCTGAGTCTCTCACACTTCTAAAC
The DNA here is from genome assembly GCA_018340775.1 of Taxus wallichiana var. yunnanensis. Taxonomy (NCBI): domain Eukaryota; kingdom Viridiplantae; phylum Streptophyta; class Pinopsida; order Cupressales; family Taxaceae; genus Taxus; species Taxus wallichiana. The sequence goes on from CM031239.1 coordinate 53,821,459, forward strand.
ATGGTGCTGAATAGGTTGATTACCATGATAAGTGTAGATTTGAGTAGGTGCATTTCTCCTGAAGAACCTAGTGGCAAGAGAAATCCTAATTTCATTCCATCCTATAAGATTATCCTTATGGGCCACCCACTACTATGTTGTTGTCCCGCGTAGGGTATAGGCTAGTATATAGCTTCTCTCCAAAGTGGGTCTATCCACTGTTCATCCATGGTGTGTAGGAATACCATAAGATATCCTTCTCCAGTGTAATAAGGTACCAATTTGTTACCTATTATCTTGATATAACACTGTTTGCAATCCTAGCGAAAAGACTCTTTACTTTACGCCCCACCAACTCATAAGTGCTATAAGCCTAGTTATCACAAAAAAAACTTATAGTATCACCGATAGATCATGCATCCTCCCATTGAATGATTCCTTCTTTACAGGGGTCAAGCACCTATGGATCCCATATGGCACATACATAAATCCTATTCAGGTCTTCTTCACCCAAGGGCTCAACATAGGGCACAAATTTTCCATATGTTAATGGGATAATGACCCTTTCCTCCTTGTTTTCAAAACTGATATAACCCTTGTTTAACCAAAGATCAACATTATTTGCATAGGAAGCTATCTAACTCTTCGAGCACTAAAACCTCAAAATCTCTAGTGAACTTGGATCCTTGTATGGTAATGGATGCATCTTTTAAAACTCTCTTATTAGCCATGAACAATACATTAGAGGATGGATGTAATGGGGTCTCCCAATTTTACCCAGGCATCCGAGGTAAAAACATTGACTTATGAGAATGTATCAATCACTATATTACTCAATAGCCACCCATCCATAACAATATTCGAGTGATTTACTTGTCATAATCTAGGATATGAGGGGGAAGATTCACATGTAGGATCTACCATCTAGTCTCAAAACTTACGTGTGGAGTGTTTCCTTTTAACCAATTCCTTAATAGTGGAGTGATATTCTCCTGGTGCAACGTTTTGCACACTTCTCTCAATTCATTCATATCAGTTTGGACCATTTCTAATACTTTATTTTGCTCCATATTCTATGATTGCTTTTTTAAATATTGTATTTCACCCTGAAGATTCTTGAGTATCTCCATGGTTTATTGGTAAACCTCCTTATGATGGGCAAGATCTTGGTACTGTGCATGTAGAACCTCCTCCATAGTGATGGTAGGCTTCTACTGCAATGCTTCTATGGTGTGTGCCTCCTCGGCGTGGGTAGTGATCCTTGTAATGCCTCAAATTCTACTTCCAACTTGGGCATCCACTGATTTTCCACAGTGCATTGTATCCTAACCGTCCCTGCACCTTTGTTTTCTTATTTATGATACTTTCTAAGATGTTCATACAAGTCTCGGTGTTCCTCATAACTATGATTCTTTCCACGAAATAACATGTGATATTTTGTAGGCATTTGAACCTATAGTGGTAAGGAGATTTTCATGTATAATATGTTCCGTGAGGAAACTCACTTCTTCCACCACCATAGCCTCTTCCTCTGAATCCATCACTTTGTATCCCTGTCCTATACCACAACTACCTTCAAAACACCCTTCATTTTGATCATAGTGTGCCTGATTGTGATCCCAATCCTGATGCTCATTCTTGCCTTTAGAGTTATCTAAAACTCTTGTCTGTCATACACCAATATCTATAGCATCCTAGATCTGACCAATTAGCCGGTAGTCTTTTGTGTCATGAGTCATGGACCTGCAAATTTTATAGTAACAAGAGACATTCTTCCTTATTGTGTGTTGTAGTAATGGAAAATGGATAGTATCATGGTTTAAATGACATATCTCACAATCCAACAACAATGAGTGCATTGATCTACAGGGAAAACTATCCTTTGTGTGACCTTCCACTTCGTAATTTGTGCACCAAATCCTTATGCGCGTCTCATGTACTGAATTTGTTGATAGTTTCTCCAACTACTTTACCATATATGCAATATGTTCTTCTAAAAATGGGCTCACCCTAGTGTCTATACTTCCAATTGCCTCAACGTGTAAGGATGCTTCAAGTACTTCACGTGGATCAATGTATATCTTATGTGATAATTCCCTCCTAAAAGGGGTAATCAAGCCTCCAATGAACCATTGTGTATGTTGGATTGCGTGAATATCATAAGATAACTTAGATAACAGCATTTTGAAATGGGCATCATACTCTTTGACACTCTCAATAGTTCCTTGCTTAATATCCTTGAGTGCACTTATACTCTTCTTTCGAACTCAGGGATGTGAAACTCTTTGAGGAAAGCATATTTTAAAGTTGTATAGTCTACGCAAGTATGATTAGGGTCAAAATTTCTGTACCAACGGTGTGCGCGCCCTTGTAATGTAGTAGAAAATTGGCTTACCTTGTGCTCGAAGCCATGATTCCTTTTGCACACCATAGTATTTCACACATGTGTATGTGTTCAATAGCATCTTCTATGCCCCTATACTTTGGAAGATGAAGAGACATCTTCATGTAAATATTATGGGGTTAGTGTAAACCTTTCCCACCTAATCCAAAACCTCATGTGTTTCCTCTAGCTCCGAACCACTAGACCCACCAAAACTAGAGCCATATATGCCTCCTAATCACGAACTGTAGCTAGGGTTAGACTAAAGGATGTACTTCCTTGTGTCCCAATAGTAGTATTGAATTATACCTCGATGGTATGCAAAGTGTTACTACTCCTGGAAGAGAGTCAAAAGATCTACGTGCATGAATTTTGTGTGGATGATACACCCAAAAGGTACTCCCATATAACAAAAATCTATTTGCGATGCCATCGATGTGCCTCTTATAAGACTCACTCCTACTCTCCCACTTTGCTTGAATTAGCTTGTTAACTATTTTTTGTACTAGATGATGGTAAACCAAGTGCAAGCGTAAGGTTACCGTGTGGATTTAGATGTGTGCATGTAGTCTAGGTCGTCTCTCTTGGGGTGCTTATGCATGATGCCGAGGAGGGTTGTTTGTCATGCTTTCCTAAATGGGGTAGTTCCTGATGCTCGGGTTCTACATCTTCTATGTGAACTTCAACTCCTTCCCAAACTATCTTTCTCCACAACACCATTTACTCTACAACCTACTGCTACTTCTCTACCTCCCTCTCGTGTGCCTCATTATATGTAATCCAACTTTCCTCTCTCTGCCTCTACCACTATGCCTGCCATCATTCACCAAACCTGATCCTACCCCCATGCATGGCGAGGTTTATTTCACCATCAGTTTGTTCTCCAAGTTAAGGGTTATCATTAGAATCTTAATTGCCAATAGAATGCCTTGTCGGTAAGTTCCCCTTGGATATCATAAAAACTAGAATTTAGCTACCTTTGGGCACAAATAAGTGGAAATTGAGTACTCTAAGATATAACTGTTCAAAACACCATAGAACCATGTATCCATAACATGAGTCCAAATCAGATCAACATCATAAAGGGCCTTACATTATTCTTGCATCCAGATAATTGTGTGATACCTCCAATTCCGTTTATATGTATAAGCAATCAGCCACTCGTATAATTCTACTGGAAATATAGCGACGAATCTCTCATATAGACTATCATAAAGGTTTTTTTCTACCCATACCCATGTGTTAAACTCATATCTAGTGATAAACCTCCATGTGTATTATTCTTCTAGGTTGTTTATCCAATCCTCAACACTTGCTAGGGTCAACCAAGTATGTCTTCATCACAAACCATCTTAAAAATAATCTGAAAAGAGGTCCCAGAGAAAAGAACCAATGATGTAGCCTAGAATTCACCAATAAAAGCCCCCGCACACCGGCACATCACTCATCCTACACTAAGTGCTCACCCTAAGCACGCAAAGGTACTAGGACCTTCTTTAGGGTTGGTGTTTCAAGATGTTAGCATGATGAATACTTGAAGCATTTAGATCCATAACTAATCTAACATTCTACGAGAGAATATTCAAATCTAGATCCTAAAAACTCATGAATCAAACAATAATCATAGTGAAACCATTTATTTAGTAATAAACTATATCCATGATTAAAACCTTGATTCATTTAATAAACCCCATCATATTAAATTCAGTAATACATAGAAGCTTCTTACAATAATGGCATCATATACTCATGCGCGTACAAATCTGATAGTCTAATCTAGTCATTACATACTATCTCTCGTATATATATCATACTACACAGTTCACTACATATTTATAAGGGTGGGGTCTTTCCCTTCACCGCTTATCTAATCCCAAAATAGGTCACATGTTATTATTAGCCATGTGTCATTACAATAATAGCCACACATGCAAGTGCGCTAATAATAGACTTCTTCTAGTTAATTGTCAGTAGTAAATCTATTCTCAACATGTATCCATGCAAAGTGCTTTATAGCCAATCCTCCAAATATAGCCAAGGCATGTCATGAAAGTCTCTAACTAGTTTGTGTGCTCCACATGATATCTCCAATAATAACTCATACTTGTGAAAATGGCTAAGTCCTTAATCTTTCTCTCTTATTCACATGTGATCCTTTCCCCGACCCTCCCATGCTTTTGAATGCACTCGCTCTTCAAATGAACCTTCTTTATGTCCTTCACTAAGTGCCATATTTTGATTGACCAACATGTTATTTCATAGATTGTATTATGGGACTATTAAATGATAATATCTAATTAATGATTTGATATTATATAATCATTATAGACATGATTTTTTTTTATTATATGTAGTTGTAGGGTGTAATAACTATCCCTAAGTAAGTAAACCCTATGGGTATGAATGATTGTTTACATCCAATGATGAGTTCTACGCTTTTTACTTAAGTAAATTTAATGACATTATCGTACTATAAATAAATTAGGGACTGCGTAATTAATGAGGCTTGCTGCCATAATTAACTTAATTGCTTAATGATTGTACATAAACAAACTTATGGAAATTGATTATGATTAATTAATTGAAACTAAGTTATGGAACTTAGGATTGAATAATTAATGCGATGAATATCGTTGTGTTATGAAATATAAATCTATCATAAAACTAATTCAATGAGGTGAATAGTACAAAAACCTAATGCATGGTACTCACAGACCATATTCGGATGGTTGTTGTAGTGCATTTTTCATTGAATGATGTAGGGAATCATTGAATATTTCCATACAACAGTTATCCTAAGGTTTTCCTCAAGCTCCATTTATTACAAATGTCATAATCAACATGAATTGAGTTATTCTTTGATGCAGAGGTTGTCTATCCATTTTGGTCTAGTTCCTTTGTACCAACTTATGTTGGCTACGGGAATAAAGTGATCTCGTGACAAAAAAATTCATTACTTGATTTATTTCTCTCATAGGCAACCTAAGTTGGCATAGATGTGCTCATCTTACTAGATGCACAAGTTTTGTGTCATGTGCATGACTTGAATATGAATAACTTAAAAAATGATTCAATTCTGATAACGAAACCAAGTGACATGGTGATGGGACTTGTTTCATAGACATGATATAGTCTAGTAGCAGAGCATACAATGTATGACTTATAGACTTTGGCTGAAGTAGTGTATGTCAGTACACTTTCAAGTTCACCTATTTCTAACTAAAGTGTGAGATGTTGGTGGGGATTCAATTGATTGAACCCTAGGTAGAAACTTTGAACATACACTTGTAAAATCAAGCCAAGAAGGGAACTAATAAGTATACTTAGTATACTAACTCGAAAGATTAATTATGGGGGATCGAGAAGGATCTAATTGACCCATGAACATGCACATGCTTAATTGATTTGTTATATGAAGAATTATAATTATTTGATGTTGGATTTAAATGTTAGTTTGTACATTTAAATCATTGAAGGAATATGTTTAAATTGGGAAAAAAAAATCCCATAGTTATGGTGTTTGGAAAGTGGTTATTGCAAGGACCATGAATATGATAAGGAGATAATACTTGATGGAGTGATCAATGGTTTTTTGGTGAGTAATATCCTAATTGACACATACACATAAGTTAATGTTCTCATTTTGGATGCTTGGAACTAAATGGGAATGCCACCATTGCAACCATCTTAAAATGTGTTATACATGGATAATAAAACAATGGCCATGCCCATTAGAGTACTTCAAGATGCCTCTATCACTATTTAAGGTCATAAATTTACAAGTGATTTTGATGTATGAAATCTTGGAGAGGAAGATAACTTCTTAGCCCTTTTAGGATGACCTCGGTGCTATGCAAATAATGATGACTTGAACTTCATCAAAAGATATATTAGTTTTGAGAACAAAGATGAGCATGTAGTGATTCCTCTAGATGATACCAAAGTTGTGCCTTATATAGATCCTATCAATGAGGAGGATATCAACAACGTCTATGTGCATATTGTGTGCAACTATGAGAATGTCAAACTATCAAAAGAAGGCATACTTCAGTGTGAAGATGTGTAATATATCAATGACACTACCAACATTACATGTGATAATTGGGTGCATGCTGACACATATGAGCTGGTAACTCGTTAGGTCAAGGGAATAGTTACCTAGATGATAAGGCTACATACATTTAGGTGACTCAAGAAACAATATTTATGAATTACATTGGGGAAGAGAAACCTAACTCTTTCTTATGCATAATGGAGGAAAAATGACGTAATGAAGGATATAGGTGGAATATGATGTTCTATACTTTGCATGGAATAACAATGAATTGGTGAGAGACACATAGAGACAATCTATTGGGTTATTGTGAGGTCAACATAGCCTTCTTAACAAGGTTTACTCAAAGAAATTTTCCTTCACTTGTGCATAACTATGATGGGAAAAACCATGGTTTGGTACATATACAAATTTGTGAGATAAATTGGGCATGCGGAAAAGATGCATTACCACCATATCTATGGGTATACAAACTTTATTCTACTTTTTGTGGGTCTACGCATGATTTTTATGTGCATGTTGAGTTGAAGCAAGAGACATCCATCTAATGGGACCTAACAAAATGTTTTGTTCACACCTTTGATTATTTTTGTACTAAGCCTCTAGTTCAAGAAGCCTTTTATATTATCAGGCACATCATGTTGGGTGATAGCAAAATGTTGAGGAGCTCATGATCCATCTGTTTAGATAATATGATGATGAGGCACATGAGGACTTGGTAGAAATAGAATAAATACAATTTGGATATGAATGGAAAGAGAAATAAAAGGGAAAGATGTTGTACCCTATAGATGATGAGAAATTTTAATATTTAGAAATTAATCATACATAAGGTGTATACGATGTAATGGACTTTGTAAATGAGTAGGTGCACACATACCATGTGCCCTTGATAACTAAGAAGGTGAATATTAGAACTGAGGATGCCTCTAAAGAGGCTATTATTGGTGACTGTTGGTCCAAATATGAAATTGTAAAGATCATTGAGTTGTTGTGTGAATTTCAATATTTATTTCCCAGGGGATATCATGAATTGAAGGGTGTACATCCATCTTTGGGGAGATGAGGATTAAGTGAAAGATGGCACACAACCGGTTAGGAAGAGACATTACAGATTGAATCCAAATTTTCACTTCAAAGTGAAAGAGGAGAGATATAAGATGCTTAAGTTAGAAATTATTGAGCCTATTGAGGAGATAGAATGGATCAGCCCCATGGTGATTATCATAAATAAGGATTGTTGGATCGGGATCTATGTTGACTACAAAGTCCTTAATGCATCATGTGTCATAGACCTTTTTCCTATGCCATTCACTAAAGAAATATTAAAAGGTGTAGCAGGGCATGAAATTTATCCCTTCATAGATGGGTTCTATGGGTACCATCAAGTGAGGATTGTGCACAAATATCAAGAGAATACCTCCTTTACAACCGAATGGCCAAGTTTTACATACACCATCATGTCCTTTAAATTGAAGAATATGCAAGTAGTGTTCTCATTGTAGACACAAAATCATGCACTTTGGGAATTATTTAGTCCCGGTCTCATACTAATATTCATATGGTTTTATAGTGAAGAAAGTACTAATCAACCCACGTCCTTTGGCCATTTTACTTTACTTTCTATTGTTAATGCTAACCTCTCACATGTACTCACCCAGTCATTTTTTTATTTGGAATCGTTTAATCTTTGAATGGGGTGCTTAACCCAGTACTAAGGTCACCCAAGTTCCTTGGTCCCATTTAAGGTGCCCTGATCCTTTTACACTTTCCCTCCACTTTTTGGGCACTTTTTAGCTGTTTGAGCTTTCCATATTTTTAGTGGTCGGCCTTTTCAGGGTTAATTACAAAATTATATCAAAAGAACCATATAAATATAAAGTTATGAGACCATAATGAGGGACCAAGCACTAGACACTACTATCATCACCTAAGGTTGCATCCATCAAAGGCTCCATTTTCATCCATCTATCTCCATCACAAGGGACAAGGCTGGTTCATTTGCATCACACTGCATAGGAGGGAAGTTTATTCTATTCCATCCACCATTTTATTACATTTCTACATATATTTATTGCTCATACTTTCACAAAGTCTGGCTAACACAAGAGCACCTAGGGTATGATTTACAAACACACCTAGAAATACTTTTTAGAGATGTTTTTTCTTTCCAACTTTAATTTAATGAAGTGAAATAATAAAAACATAACCAACGTTGGAAGATGGAGGGGTTTACTCGATACCCTCAAGATAACTAATGTTGATGACTTATCTTTATGGATGATTAACTTAGATGGATCTAATCATGTGCACAAATTATTATTTCTAAAGGGATAAGCTACTTGAAATTCATAGATACTCGAAAAAACATAGGATTAGATAGATATGTGGTGGATTTCCAGGAAAATTCCAATCCCCATAAGTCAATGTAATTCCTTACAAGGATGTCAATCCACATTGAATAAATTCATCTAATAATGATAAGATAAAATGATAAAACAAATGATTTAAACAACAATGCAAATTCAAAGGGACTTGCACAAATCCATGGATATATGATGGTTTGATGTTGATACCCGATCCAAACGGAGTTTAGGAATCAAAAATGTCTCAAAGGAGCAAGGATGTAGATGGTTATGTACTCACAAAGGAAAGTTGGTGATAGATTTGATCGGGATAATTGATAAAGTAGTATGGATGGATCAAAGGAGCTTGATGGGGTTTGGTAGGCACCTACAAAGGCATAGTAGTAATATGTGAAGAGAAATAAATGTCAAAAGGAAATCTTAGGTGTTAATTGGTCTAATAGATATGGATCGGCTTTGGTGATTGAGGCTTATCACCAGCGATTTGACAAAATCATCAATGATTAGGAGAATCACCAAAGATTGCTACGAGAAGTGTACAAGTTGATAATAAACAAGATAGAATTGATTGAGGCTTGTAAATGATGAACAAACAAGATAATAAAACAAGAGAAAACAACTTACCTTGCATACATTAATAGATAAGACTGAGAGGATGATAGGACCTGAGAGAGGAAGATAGTAGATGTCAGAAGATTTACTTAGTTGAATTCCTAGATGTGTGAATGACTTCCAAAGGATGAAGAAGAGATATATGATGTATTATTGTGATGAAAAGGGATATAATGTAGTAATTTTGTAATATGAAGTCTTTGAGCAACATATTGTTATAATCCAAGCCCAACTTGAGGAAGCTAACCTAAAATGAAGGTCTGAAACACATTTATATAGGTTTATGTCAACCAAGGAGAATCGTCGGTGATTGGTTAGAATCACCCATGATCCGGGAAATACAGAAAATGGTTGTAACAACTTCCTAAATTAAGTCATTTTTTTATAAAGGATATGTGTTGGTAAGAAGTTATATGGGTCGTGGAGGTCGTTAAATGGTTAAGAGAGTGTTGATTTGGTTTGTTTTATTGAATTTTGGTTTCTAAGTGGTTTAGAAAGGGGTAAAATAAGATTTTGCAGTTGTAGAATGATATTTACAGAAGTAAATATGGTGAGGAGATATAATATTTAGGATAAGGATTTATTGTATAATATGATAGTGATGCGATAATGAAGGGGTGCTAGCGGACGTAGAGATGGGGATTAACGGGTTAATTTTAAGTGTCTACATTTGACATTTTTGTTGAGTGGTTTTAGAAAAGCCACAAAACAAAAACAAGATGTGGTAGATGAATGATGTGAAATTATATAATGAGGTGTTCCCCCTTAAAATGGGGATTGATGACCTAAAAGGGAATCAATCACGAGTTTGAAAGAGATAGATGAAAAGATGCAAGGATGGAAGGATGAGAGATGATGCCTCAGGATGATGTATAGAAAAAGATGTGTGTTTTCAAAAAATCAAGTGATAGGGGAACCAAAGGGTTCATGTCCTATAGACGTATGATTTAATGATGGAAAGGGGAAATAAAAGAGATGTTTTGATGAGGTTAAAGGATTGAAAATTGATGTTGCCACAAAGGTGGGCTTACGAGGCCAAGAATTCAATTGATAGGGGAACCAAAGGGTTTGTATCCTATAGAATGTATGATGATGGCAAGATGATGGTTTGACGAGGTCAAAGGACCAAAATTGATGTTGCCACAAAGGTGGGCTTACAAGGCCAAGAAGTCAAGTGATAGGGGAACCAAAGGGTTCATGTCTTATAGACATATGACTTATGACATAAAGATCTTGATAGAGGACTAGATAGATGTCTTGATGGTGATCAAGGGCATAGTGTCCAAGGAGGAACTCGATTGAAAAATGTCAATTTTACTTGAGTAGGAGTGACGTTTTGATGTACAAGGCTCTTTTTGAGGCCTATCTCGTGATGTAGACTCGTGGTACAATTTTTTTCGAGATTCCGAGATGATGTACAATGATATAGTGATATAATTTATGATTGTTTATTTTATTTTGATGTGATGATATAATATTGAGATGTGATCATGGTTATATAGATATTGATAGATGTCAACATGACAAGGATGAAATCTATTAAAGTTATGTTTTTGATATGATTTTGATATTTTATATTAATTTTAAAGTGATTTAAAATTTGTCAAAATGTGTCGTAACCATAGAAAATAATAAAACTCATAATGATTTATTTAGTATTGTACATGATACAATGTGATGGGTATGTATATGGTGAAGGCACTTTGTACTCTTGGCCTTATAACAAATGTTAACACATGACTAACAATGGGTAGTCACACATAGGATCTTGGATATAGAGATGAAGTGATAAGATGTACCTTCCTAGAACATGAAAGGGTTAATATATGTAGGTTGTGTGGGGGAGTAAGGTTATCCTTTCAATAGTTTCATAGAGAGATGCCCCAACTATACATATTATTTTTGATGCAAACTAATTGATGCGGAAGTTTTCTTTGATGGGAAATTTGATCAATGTGGGAAGATTTCCTAAGATGCTTTGATATTTGATTTTTGAAGGTTGATCGATGCAGGAAGCCTTTTTACATGGGTAGCCATCCTTTAAGGGAGTGGTCTACAATTTTTACTTTTGAATTTTTTTTTTTATTTTGATAGCTTTCCTTCAAGGATTGGTCTATAATTTTAAACATGTAGTTTTCCTTCGAGGATCAGTCTAGTTCTATTTATTTTTGAAACTATTATTTTTATATTTTAATAGTTGTCCTTCGAGGATGAGTCTACTTATTTTTGATAAGATGCATCCATATATATTTTAGACTTTATTTTTAGCTAAGGAAAAAACCTAATAGATCTGCTTTCGAGGAGGGAAAGATATGTGTACACGACCTACACATACATTCCCCATGACATGTTTTTATTTGGTACATAAGGTAGATGGATGTACTAATTTTGGGGTTCTGTTAAGGAGGAACTTGTTCATATGAAAGATGAGATTCATAACACCATGGTGCTCATATTTAAGGATTGTAAGGGTAGTGATAAAAGACCACATACTTTCAAATCATTACGATGATAAAATGATTGGTTGATGGTGGACTAAAATCTTTGATTTAACTAATCTTATGACGATCAAAATGTTAACAATAGAAAGGCCATAAGTGCAAGGCATTCAAAGGTTCCTTTTTTAGTGTGTGATCTAGGGAGGCTAGGTGATATGCTCCCATATCATACTATATAGACCAATTTAGTCAAGAGAAACCATTCTACATTTACTCCTTTCTAGAGTAGTGACATTTTGACTTGATTGAGAGGATAAGGTTAGTGAGGATTGACTAGGGGGAGGTATGCAAGGCAATAATTTCAAATTCTCAGTAGAGAGGATACCCCCTAGTGTGAAAATGTGGCTAGAGATAACATGCACTCAAGGGGATGATGCCTTTTAGATTAGGATGATGAAATTTTTGATGTTGATTGATTGAGTATATGGAAAAAAAGGGAGGGTGTGGAACTTTTGACAAGGAGTTCGTTGAAAATTTCAATGGGATATGAGAGTACAATTGATAAGGACGGGTAGATTACAAATATTTGGTTTTACCTTTTGTTTATGTATGACGATTTCTTATTCACACAGGTGGATGAACCATACTGATTTGATATGAGGGAACTACAATGGAAGGTGATGAGAAGGAATATTAGAAATATTTATTGAGATCTGATTGATGGTGACCTCCTATTCCTGCAGATGTTGGTGAGGCGTATGTCAATGACTTAGGTGTGGATATTGATGATATTAAGGGACCGTCAAGGAAAAGTGAGCACATTGAAGAGACTGAGAGACCTTCAATGGAAGGTGATGATATTAAGAGACATTTAATGGAAGGTGCTAAAATTGAGAGGCCTTCAATGGAATGTTCTAAAGAGATTTCTGACAGAGGTTTTCTAATATAAGATTGAGGATGACCCCTTTTCCTACACATATAGGTGAGGAAATTGACAAGGATAGACGTGTAGATGAAATCAATGATGGATTAGAATGGTCCTATTCTAGGATAAGATCATAAATGAGGAATATTCATTGGATTATGGCTTTAAGCACTTGACAACTTTCTTTGTTGTGACCTGGCCTTTGATGGTAGGCATAGGTTTTATTTTGATCATACAAGGCATGTTTCCGAGTAAGTGGATTGTGTGTTTTTATGGGTGGTAATGTGATAAGAGAATCCTGTATGGAACTTTTAAGGAAGCCAATGTAAGTACCTTTTGGGGATTTGAATTAATGAATTTTGATTTTGAATTTGATTTATGAGAACACTTGGTATTACACTCCTTATTTTTGGATGGGGGTGGATGTGTGGATTGAGTATGGTGTTGGCTCATCATAGGGATGTTGTGAGATAGATAAAAGAGAGGATGTGATATAAGATGGTATAATATTTAGGATTGATAAAATTGGATCATGAATGAGGTCCCAAAATAGATGAGGGGGACTATTTATAGATGAGATAAGGTTTGATCATGTGATTTGATATTGAGATAAAGGATGGGGTCCTAAAATGGATGATGAGGGTGGAGTTGTAGATGTGATATATTTGGATTGTGATGAAGGATGGGATCCCAACATGTATGGTTAGGTTGGGACCCTAGATGATGTATGTTTTGATTTTGTAATGTCGAAGATGGTAGTATGATAGATGATGAGGATGAGTCTATAGATGTGATCTGCTTTTATTGTATGGTGTTTGATTCATGAAAAGATTATATTATGGATGAATATTAAGGAGTTGGGGATAATATTGATTATGATTTGGATGAGGGAGATGCTTTTTCTAGACATGATTGAGATGGACCTCTTTCATGTGAACTACCTAAGTATTTGACTAGTTTGATGGTTGGATGTTGAGCTCTTCAATCAGTAGGTGACTCCTTGGTAATGGTCTCAGAGGTGGATTATAAAGGATGAAAGGATGTAGTAGATGATTGAACAATAGGCAAAAGTGACATCAATGTGTGAGGATTATCAAAAATAGGATCTAGGGGCTTTGAGTATTCAAAGGGAAGCATTGGTGATGAAAGGGTCTGCTCATGGGAAGATCATATACAATAGTGTTGATGATGTGACTCAAAGGATGTGTAGTATCTATATGGACTAAATCTATTGAGTGTTGGGTTAGGAAGACAAGTTATAGAGATATGTGTGGTGGTATCATCTAGTTTACAAGAAGAGCTAGGAGAATCAGATGGGACATGTGTAGATTAAGGATCGAGATGGCCTTCTTCAAGGGATTAGATTTATAACTTTCATGCCATGGTGAAGGATTAGTAAAAATTCTGGAATGTGTGCATCTTAAGGGTAGATGAGATGTGATGGGAACGTGATTGAGAAAAAAACTCAATCAATTCTGATTGAGGTAGTGAGAAGGTTGATTGATTTATAATGCTCTACCAACTAGTGAAAAATTCAACAATGTGTTTGTTTTCATATTGTTTGATGGTAAAGATCGGAAATGGTGATTTTGCAAATAACGTTGATGGTGAAGTTCTTGATAAATAATAGGGTTATCTATGTGAAAGATAATAAAGAGTAATTAGAGAGGGAGATATACCAATCCAAGGCAAGTCCTTCTAGTGACATAGGAAAGGTTCTAAGAAGAATATCTTGATTGCGGATGATGAGATAATAGGAGTTTCTAAAGGCTAGTATGTGTTTTTGAGGAATCTCTTGGCTATGGAACATGGTAAATTCAGGTAATTCCCAATGTGATGGATATGATTTGTACAGTAGTGATGGATGGATGGGTTCATTAAAAACCTAATCATAAGTGTGGACATATTTGGGTCCCATGGTAGTGGCTTCCAAATTACCTAATTTGTTAAATAGAGCTTACATGGGGTCATTTGTAGGATTAGGCATGAGGTAATTAACATGGGTTTGGAGTTGAGAATGTGGTTGAGGTGATTAATGATAGTGGAGAGTAAGAAGAATTTGTTGTTGATGGGATTGATGTGGAATTTGAGAAGGGGTAGCTTGAGAAGATATCATTTGTAAAGTAGTTTGTGATAAAGGGATGTGGGGAGATGTATAAATATGTTGGACATGATGTTCTAATTGGATGAGAGGGGTTGATTGGGCCTGTCTAGGGATGAGTGTATAGGTTTGAAATGTCTGAGGTATCAAGAGAGGTATTGAAGTCGAGATAGGTTGATTGGATAAAATATGGGGATATTAATATTCTAATGAGATTATGATGAAGGAGGGGATGTGGTGAGGATTTATTGATGGGATACACTTGACATGGGATGAGAAGTGATAGTTTGGAAGTAACTTGGTTGTGAAGGATAGTCGTAGGGTTGTTGGATGGGGTTGTATGATTTTATGATTGGCTGAGAGAGAGACATTCTATAGGGAAAAAAATATGATCTAGATGGCTATGGGAATATGCCATAGCTAAGTGAAGTTGAGTGGGATGTGATAGGTTGATAATATTGATAAGGACTAGATCCTATGTAGGGGATGTTTTTAAATTTATTAGGATGAAAATATGTAGAGATAGTGGATGAAGCAATTGAAGATGATTGTAAAAATGACGTATAAGGGGTAAAATAATATGTTGATGTAGAGGGTTGATCCATATTAAATGATAGTTAATTGATAATGATACAACAAAGATCTAATATAGCTACAAATGTAATAGACAAGTCAAGCAAAAGAATTTTAATTATCTTGATTAGAATTTATATGTGGAGGAAGAGGCTTAAAGGGAACCTAATGATATGGTCATTCTAAGGTTGGTTTCAGGTTTGTTTAAGGTTAGATTCCTCAATATACCCGAAGGTACATGAGGCCTAAATTTGTGTTGGTGCTAGTACAAGGCCTAGTATTAGGGCCTACCCCCCACTTCATGGTCCCATAGTGATAAGGGAGTCAAGTGCTTAGCCAATATACTGAAAAACCAATTATTTATACTCATCTAGAACACCGAGTCGGTTTCCCTATTGGGTGATGAAATCCCAATATTTATCACGTGTAGGAGTGTTTGATACAAGTTTGATATTTTATGTGGTTTAGATATGTGTGAGGGAAACTAATGTGAATGTAATAAATTAACCCTTAGATTAATCTATGTGATCAAGCAGGATGCAAGGTTATTTCTAAATCTCGAAAGAACAATTGATTTTGATGAGGACAAAAAGCAAAATGTAATGCTCGAAAATGAAAAGAAAAGGAAAGGACTCACCTGAAGAACACTTCCTTTTAATTTTTAATTTTTTATTCTTTTTAGTAATGCAATATGTAGCAAGAAAAAGCTCAAGAGCATAAGCCTATAAAAGGTGTTAGGAGAGGACAAAAAATAAAAAAAGATAATAATGTTAGAGGATGACCTGACTGAGTAATCGAACCAGTCATATAAATCATCGAATTGACAAAAATTCTGGAGATTCACATAATCACTACAGATTTGAAGAGATCACTAGAAATTACAGATAAGAAGGCCTAAAATGTCTGAAAAAAATATTTAAATGAAATAAAAACACAAATAAATAAGGGACTAGGATCCCACTTTGGGTGTGTCATAACGTTCGAGAGATTTTTTTTCTTTCCAAATTTAATTTAATGAAGTGAAATAAAAAAAATGTCCTCGGAAGACGGTGGGGGTTTACCAATACCTACAAGATAGCTAATGTTGATGTTTGATCTTTATGGATGATTGACCTAGACGGATCCAAGCGTGTAAACAACTTCTTCTTTCTAAATGCATAAGCTACTTGCAATACATGGACACTCAGAAAAAGATAGGATTAGATAGATATATGGAAAATTTCATGGAAAAGAAAAGTCCCTAGAATTCAATGGAATTTCTTACAAGGATTTCAATCCACATTCAAGAAATTAGTCTAATAATAACAAGATAAAATGGTAAAACAGATGATATCAATGCAAAGGAAAAGAGACTAATGTGGTCCATGGCTATATGATGGTTTGATGATGATACCTGATCCAAAGGGAGTCTAGGAATCACAAAATGGCTTAAAGGAGCAAGGATGTAGATGGTTGTGTACTCACAAAGGAAAGCTGAGTGATAGAATTGATCATGATAACTGATAAAGTGTTATAGATGGATCAAAGGAGCTTGATGGGGTTTCTCAAGCACCTGTAAAGGTAGAGTAGTAATAGGTGAATATATTTTGATGTCGAAGGGAAAGCTTAGGCATTAATTGGTCTAATGACAAGGATTATTGATGATTGAGGATGATTTCCATCGATTTGGATGAATCAATGACGATTGTTACATAAGTGTACATGTTGATAATAAAAAGATATAATTGAATGATGCTTGTAAATGATGAATAAATAAGAAAATAAAACAAGAGAAAGGCACCTACCTTACATACGTTAATAGATAATCTTGAGAGAATGATAGTGTTTCACCGATTCTTAGAAAATTAATGAAACAGATAAGAGGTAATAATCCAAGGAGGAATACTTGTTTGTGATTTTATTCAAAGGTTGTGCATGCATTCTAATTTCCTAATCCAATTTGATTATGAGAGCCTTCCTTTTGGCTAGGATGAAATACCTAAAATACAAATCAAGACGAAAACACATAGTTAATAGAAAAGGTTAGTGGATTTCCTAGCATGAGATAGATCTAGGAACTGTAATACTTCCTAAATGGTTGTCAATCCACGATATATATATATATATATATATATATATATATATATATATATAATTTAATATAAAATAAAATTACATGCAAACAAACAAGTCTAATGCTAGCACTCGATTTAGGTATCTCAGATTACTATCAATGTTAATATAATTAAATTCTTTTATAATTAAATTTGTGAAGGTATCAGTCAGGGTTGCGAGGATGGGTAGGGGTCCGGAGGTCACAGGAAGGGTCTGGGTAAAACTTGGTGGAGTTTGGGCTTGATTTGGGTGATTGGAGAGCTTTCAATTAGAGGAAACTTTCTGACACAGAACCGATGCGATTAGGGTGTGACCAATGACGGTTTATCTATGACCAATACTGGTTAGGGATAACTGATCTTAGTTTATGTGGGAATGGTAAAATATCAAAAATAGTTGTCCAGGTTCTCTCTATGTCTACACAGAGAGATGGGGAGGTCTGTGGAGAGGTTTCAGGTAGATTATCTAGCTTGGGTGAGGATTTTGTGAGGTTTTTTGGGGTGTTAAGGTCAATTTAGTAAAATCTTGATAAGAGATACAATACCGACATCGGTCTAGTGACCAGTGTTGGTGAAGGGAAACCGACGATGGTTAAGGTAACCGGCATCGGTAGGGGAAATTTGGTGAAAGTTGATTAACAAGTGGTTTTGGGATTCTCTGTGATTACACAGAGAATGAAGGGGGACTGGTTGGGTTTGTGATAAGGTGATAAAAACTCAGAAATGTGTAAAAGGTTAGGAATAAAGATCTAGAAGGTTGTGGTGGCTAGATAGGGATATGGGATGGAAAGTGGGGATGGTGGAATACAGGGAATAACAAGTTCTAATAATAAGAGGATAAATAACCTAATGAGTAAGTACATAAATGATATAGAATCAAATGCACTTACTTGTTCCCATAATATTGGTGGGTGAAGGAAGGTGATGGTTGATCTGTGAACCTGGTGGTAAATGTCGTGGAAGTGCTTCCCAGAGTGTCACCGTGAATGCCAATGCCTTCGAGATCAGTCTTACTAATTTCTTGGGACTCGGTTGATTGTATTATGTCACCTTGATGCTTAAGAGAACTCTGGTTCATGCTTGACATGCGAGATAGCTCTCTCAAAAACTCAAGTGATCAACCCAAGAAAAAGGTTTCAAAATTATATATATGGTAAATGACAAAGGTCAAGGTGACGAGGCATTGGTTGAGGGTTAACTGACATCGGTTAAGGCGGGATATCCTAGGTTTACCAAAAATAGTAGATCTTGGCTATTTTTGGCATGCTCTTCTTGTGGGCCTCGAGTCTTAAGTGATGGTTAATGCTTAGATAAGTTGGCATGTTGTTGGAGAAGGAATAGGAATTTAATGTTAAGGTTAGACTAATTCCTAGGTGGTTATGATAAGTGGAGACCGAGTCTTAGTTAATTAATAGGCTAAGAATAAGTCCATGGTGAGGTGTCTAGGTGATGTATCTAGGTGAGGTGTAAATTAACCTAATTAAAGTAATTATATTAATAAATAATGTGAGGATGGGAATTAATTCAATTGTAAATAATTAAATTAATATGAAAGTGAGGTAAAGGGTTCATGGTTAGGAAAAAATGTTATGTTAACTGATTAAAGGCGACAAAGGGGAGTGTGACCCAAATTTGGTGTCTACATTTTCCCCTTTTTGTCACGTAGCTTGTATTGGTAAGCAATGCTTACAAAAACAAGAAGTGGTTGCCCCAAATATAAGTGGGAGTGAGGTTTCCCCAAGTATGGGTGGAGGTGATCCCCTTAAACCAAGAGTTGATGAGGTGTGAGACAAAATTAGTGAGTGGTTTGATAAATGGGTAAGTGATGAAAGTGAAGGTAGGTGAGTTGTAGGTAAGGGTATGGGCATTTTGGGTAATGGGTAAGGGTCAAATTGGGTAATGGGTAATGGGAAAGGGTCATATTGGGTAATGGGTAATGAAAATTGAATGCACACACATATAGATTACAACACAATATCGGGTTGAAGAGCTTGAAAAATCTACATCATCCAAGGTTGATAGGTTTATCCAAACAAGGTTGAAGTGATTCAGGTATCTAGGGTATAGGATATGGTCCGAAAACATGACGTAGGTTAGGTGCAGGAATGTTTAGGTATGTTCAGTAGAAAAAGGTTTGGTTGGGAAAAACAACACAAAAATAGGCAAGGTAAGGTCATTATGCTCAAACAACATAGGTAAAAGCATTGCAAAGGTATAATGAGTACATAAGTTTAGGTCAAGGCATATTGGTCGTGGCACGTAACACCAAGGTATAGGTAAAATAACATCTCCTTAAATGCAATTAAGGAAATGTATGGGTAATTTAGGCTTGTGGGTAGGGTTTAATAAGTGTTGGTATAGCCAAAATGTATGTTCTGATGAAGGAGTTTAGATCAAAATGGGAAAAATGTAGAGGAAATGGTCCTGTAGGTGACTAATTTCAGATTACAAGGTAACCGACGTTAGTTTTGGGTGACCTGACACCCTCATGTTGGGTTAGGGTTATAAGGTTGAAATTTTGTATTTTACAGAAAAATTGTTGTCTTTTGAATTTGAGAAAATGACAGAGCTGAGTGACTTGTAAATTTTTTGGGGAGGAAAAGACAAGGCATTATACCTAGCTGAGGTGGAGTTGACTAAGTGGTGAGAGGAGTCGTAGAGATGGGTCCATGAGATTGGTTGGCGATGTGTGATTGATGGAGGGATTTGAGGTAAATTTAAGCATGGAAGAGGTGAGAGAAGGTTTGGGCGGACCACCAACGTAGTGGCCAAATGTGCCACCACGTAATAAATATCACGATGAGGTAGGAGGTGTTTTAGAACTTGTTATTTGCTAAAAATTTGGTAAAAATGAAGAAATTGGGGTGGGTGTTTTCATTTTGAAATGTGGGTTAAAAGTGGGTAAAAATGAAGGGAATGAGGAGTGGGAAGGTCACAAATAGGTGAAATAGGTTTGGGAATTAAGTTGGGATAGAGTGGGTTGGGTAGATTAGGGGTTTAGGTAAGTTTTGTCAATTTTTTAAAATGGGGGATAGGTTTTTGGTTTTGACATCTCGACAAAGACCAACGTTAGTCAAGGTTTAGCTGATGTCGATTGGTGCTTGCCGACATTGGTATGGCCTTAGGTGAATGATACCATTAAAGGAAACCAATGGAGGTCATGGAAAAACTAGTAACAATCAAGAAGACCGGTGTTGGTTAGGGTTAAAGAATAACAGGGTAAGAAAGGCTAGGTTGGAAAGAAAATGGGTAAAGAATGGGAAATTAAAGGATGCTTGTAGAGGGATAAGGGTAAAATAGGATATTTGGCAATATGGGATAGGTGAGTAGGTGAAATAATGTTAAGGTAATAGGTCATCATTGTAAAGGGTAGTAGGCTTGTAGGTTAATTAGTTAAATGGGGTATTCATGATTTGTGTGGTTGGGTATGGTTTTGAGGCTAATAGGTAATTGGAGGTAGTTAGGTATGAATAATGTTGTGGTTTGTTGGATATAGGCTAGGGACCAGCTGCAGATGAAAGACAGAGTACTACCACCTTTATTGGTAGCGATGTCTACTGTAACTACGGAGGAGTGGGAGAATATTACCGATGTTGGACTGATTGAGATATGACGTTATAGGTGTATAGCCTAAGATCTGAGATTTATGGTCACACTCATCAATATATGGGATTCAATGACCAAAACATTTCATTTACTGATAGGTGAGATGACTATCACCCTAGAGGATGTGTATAGGATCTTACGGCTACCTACTTTTAGGGAGCTAGTGCATTCTATTTCTTCCAAGGCATCTATGGAGGTAATAGTGGTTATATTTGGGGAGGCGATGGGTGAGATGAGGTACCATAGCATGAGCTTGAGATATGGAGACATTTATGCGTCCCATCCTTAGGAGATGAGGTTAGTCATTTTTATGATGAAGGTGGTATGTTGCTTCACGTTACCGTGTGTTGAGGGTGGGAGATTCCCATGAGCATTGATGGGAGTGATCCAAGATATGATGGAGGAGAAGATCTATTTTTCCCAAGCACCAAAATTCCTAGTGCAACTATATAGGGAGTCGTGGGCTTATGGGAGATTATGGTAGTTTAGCTTGTGTTGTACCTTTTTACTACACTATTGAGCATACGAGCACATTATATGTGTGCGTTTAGTTGGTTTTCCTTGACATGATTGGTTCGGGGTGGCTGATTTAGAGTTAGATACAAATGATGGGTACTGTGCCGGTGGGTAAACAGAGTGGCTAGGGCCACATGTGATGTTTTGTATTACAGACAAGTGTTGGAGGGGCTTTCAGGGGTTGATATTGTGTGGAGACCCTATATTGGCTATCCATCCTACAGAGGCATGGTAGAGGAGCTAGAGGAGTTATAGTTGGAGAGGTGGATACATAAGAAACATTCTGGCAAGCATGAGTTGATACCCATGGATAGGGTTAGACGATAGTTTGGTCTACCACAAGATGTACCCCCACCTTTCCCATAGTACATGAGAGATGATGTGGAGAGACCTATGTCTCCACCATGACCAAGTGTGCCTACGGGTAGGAGGAGTAGCTAGTGGATAGGAGAATTGATGATGTTGGGGTCACCGATAGATATAGGCAGTGGTGGGCGGCACAACTATGGGTGACACCACCAAGGCTAGGGAAGCTAGACTTAGCCACCATCACAATGCAGAGGGATACCTTACAGGTTAGGTGGCTGCCCTTCATTCCCAAATTACATCTTTTTAGGGGTAACTTACCGGAGTCGAGACATAGGTTTCCATTTTATAGGCTCATGTGGCAGCCTTACAGGCGCATGTAGCATAGATAAGGACTCGACTCCGCACAGGGTGGAGATGGAGATGAGGGGAAGGTAGCCACCTTACAGGCCCAAGTAGTAGGTTTTCAGGGCCAATTTTCCACTACATAGGCTCATGTTATGGCTTACTGGCCTTGGTTGCATCACGAAAACCTTCACAGACTCAAGGACATGGTCCCACACTACATGCGGTTGTGGCGAGACAAGTCTCACAAGTACTAGGTTCGAGGACAGCGTTAACGAGTTAGAGCTCATAGGTTGCTATGATACCTATAAAACAACCTCATATGGTTTTGATGGAAAGGTTCAAGGATTCCCTAAATGAGGCACGGTACTACCAAGATCATCCGACGAATGCTTTGAGATAGATGTTCCCTCTTATGCCGAGTACGGGTACAACATGAAGCAAGTGAGAGGACTAGATCCCACACTCATAGTTTGGAGAGCATATGAGGTTGGAAAGCCTAGAGGAAGGGTCAGGGTGAGGCTATGAGTTCATGGAGGCTGTCCCAAGTGAGGGGTAGACAAAGATTAGACTAAGACCCATGTTAGGTGGAGAGATGTTGGTAGGTTATTGGGCTAGAGGAGAGGAGGAGGAGATAGATGAGACATGCATGGATATCAGGTGGGGTGATGATTAGTCACTTGATATGATCGGTGTATTGATTTTTGGTATATACCATCTTGCGTACTAATGATAGTGAGGATGTTTTGAGATTTTGATTTTATACCGTCCTGAGTGCCAAAGATAGTGAGGATGTATATGAGAGTTTTGAGATGTTGAGTATTTATTTGTATTGGTGTACATTTGTATTGATACACAAACATTCTTATTGTTATAGATGATGATATTTATGGTATGGATGATGTACTTGCATTTGAATTTTCATTGTTATTGTGTATGTGATGGAAACTAGGTGAATTATGCATGATTGAGTTGAGGTCATGTAGGCATGATGGAGTTAGGTATAGGAATGTTTGAGTTAGGTTAGTTAGGCATGGTAGATTCAATTATATGCATGATTGAGTCAAGGTCATATAGGCATGGTTGAGTTTAGGTAATTAGGCATGGTTAAGTTTAGGTCATTTAGGCATGGTGGGGTCTAGGTGAGTTAGACATGGTTGAGTCTAGGTCAGTTAGGCATGGTGGAGTTAGGTTTTTGGTTTTGATTTAATTTCCAAGTTATTGGTAACATGGAAAAATAAATGATGATGAATATGTATGTTATGGTGTAAATTTCCAAAATATTTGATATTATGGAAATGTGAAATGATTAATGTATGATATGATGATGTAAGAAATAGGTAAGTATACATGTTTATATACTTGAATGTATGTTTAATTTCCAAGTAATGTAGAAGATGGAAACTAACTAATGGTAGAAAGTAAAACTAAAAAGTGGGGGATAATTGGTTATGGTAAAGAATGGTAGAGATAACCTCTAAGGGCCCCATGCCCTATAAGTGCTTCCTACATAGTCCCCATGAAAAGGGACCTCAGGATGATGTAGTTCTCCTATAAGCTAGTAAGAATATGATGAGGTAGAAGAATGGGTTGGTAGGTCTTAGGCATGGTTGATTCTAGGTCAATTTAGGTATGGTTGAGTTTAGGTCCCTTAGGCATGATTGATTCTAGGTCATAAAGGAAGGGGTGAATTGAGGTCATTTAGGTATGATAAAATTGAGGTATCACAAGTGTGGTCCTATATAGGATAATCAAAAGGTATTGAAGAAGGTGAGGGGTAAGAAGTGACAAAAAGATCCACGTAATTGGTAAGAACCAAAAACAAGTTTGTCATACCTAAGATGGACTTATGAATGTAAGACCTTAAAGGCATTGCATGATTGAATATTCTAAGGGTGATGAAAGTCACATAATCATGAAATGTCACATTTATGGAACATATTTTGAGCGGGTAGGAAATTAGGGTGCAAAGGTGATAAGTTGAAAGCGAGGTTGGTGTTAGCATAACCTAGTGTGAGATAGCATGCTGACTTGGCAAGAGACCCAAGATCATAATAAGCAAGTCTATGAAAAATAAGTTAATCTTTTTCTTGTTTATTTTTATTTTGTTTTGATAGACTGATCGATGTGAGAAGTCTATGTGGGATGAGTATATTTTCTCCTTCAGGTCTTCGTGAAGTTAATCAATGCGGGAAGCTTCATAATATTTTTATTTTATCTTTTGCAAGAATAGTCTTCTTATTATGATAGACTATGTACAATATGGCTGGCTTGGTATAGTTATCCTTCGAGGGAGAAGTCTATTTATAGTAGTGAGATAGAAAGTGTAGATGTCCCTTTTGAGGGAGTCATATTTTTTCTGGAATTTTGACTTAAGGAGTTGAATCCTATTTTACTTTTGAAATTGTTTTGCTTTTGGAATTTTAAGTCATGGACAAGACTATAGAGAAAAATAGGTTCTTATTTTTAAGACAAAACTATAGCACGCAAAGGTTAACTATGATAGAGAGGTTTTAAGTGATGAATGACCATGGGATTCCATCTTTAAAAATAAAAAGTGTATCCATGAGAATCATGCCATGAGTAGAGCCATGGTACTCATATTGAAGATAAGGCTAAAAAAGTAATGGGTAACCACATGATTCTTGTTTTAGTCATTGATCCTTAGAATAGGTAAAATGGAAGGTGAATGGTGCTCAAGGGACAAGCATTAAATAGACAAGAGGTGATATAGGACTTAATTCAACAATAGAATGGTCAAAGATGCAAAGCATTGAGGGGCTCAGGTTCAGGTTTACCTTCAAGTGAAGACAAATGATAAGCACCTGATCTATAGGTATGAGTAATAATATAGGGTCCAAGCCAATTAGGATCAAATTTTCTCCATTTACTTTTTTCCTCTTTTATTACATGTTGATTTTCCTTCAGGACAAGGTCACCGACTTGGAAGGTTTGTTTGTAGATGTGTTTATCATAGGCACGTTTGATACACTTTTGGTATATTCGAAATAATCAAGAGCATTAAGATGATGCTTGTCTAATAACTCAAGTTGTGCCAAATGGTCTTGGCAAAAGTCATCATCATTTAACATCTCTTTGAGTGAGATACAAAGATATGGAATATGTAATTCAAGAGGCAGAACAACCTCTATACTGTATACCAGAGAGAAAGGTGTGGTAGCAGTTGATGTACAAATACTAGTGCGATAAGCCCATAAGGAAAAAGGAATGTGCATGAGCCAATCCTTTCTAGTATCATCCATACGCTTCATAACAATTTTGTTCAAGATTTTATTGGTTGATTCTACTTGGCCATTTGTTTGAGGGTAGTAGGGTGAAGAAAAATTGAGTTGAATGCCAAAGGCATCACAAAGCTTTCATAGATTTTTGTTTTTGAACTGTTTTCCATTATTAGTGATGAGACGATGGGGAACACCAAAGTGAAAAATGATGTGATGATTGATGAATTCACATATTTTATCATCTTTTGTAGAAATAAGAGGTATGGCTTCTACCCATTTAGTGTAGTATTTAAGCAATGGTAATAATCCATTGATGACATTGTGAAGAATGGGGATTGATTTCTCCAACAAGATCCAAACCCCATTGAGAGAAAGGCCAAAGGTCTTGTGCAACCTATAAGGCGTGACTAGGTGTGTGATCAAGATTGGCATGTTGTTGGCACTTCACAAAAAATTTGACATAATCACAACAATCATGGTTTAAGGTTGGATGATGATAGCTAGGTGGAGAATGCATTTAGTGATAGTTAAACCACTCAAGAAACATCCAAAATTCTATCACAAACTTCCTTGATGGTGTGAGGAACTTCAGAACTAGTAAGGCATCATAAGAGGATACCATCAAAGCTATGTTTATAAAGAAGACCACCCATGATGACATAGAGAGAGATACTTTTGAGAAAGGCTCGTTGGCCATTGTAAGGTATGGAGGTAGAATTTAAAGGTAAAGGTAATCATCAAACTGCTTATACTAAAGGTCACATGGGTCAAGTTGAATGGTTCTGAAAAGGTTGACATCTCGAAATAGATAAAAAGGTGATTATAGCCTTTGTATAGTGACAAAGATTATTGAGTCTGAGGGTGAAGTAGGTATATGAGAAGCAAGGAAGGCCATGGTATCCACAAATTTGTTAGTGGAACGTGGAGTGGTTTAAAGTTCATAATGGTCAAAGGTAGTCAAAAGTATGTCTACATGATGCTTATTTCATTATGACACTGCTATATACCATTGACTTGATTTACAACTAGTTGAGAGTCACCAAAGATATTAATTGATTTGATGTTTAAGGTGATGGTGGTTTGAAGGCCTAATACGAGTGCTTTATATTTGGAAATATTGTTAGTACATTTAAAATATAGTTTGAAAGATAATGACATAGGCTCACCATCGAGAGGAATGAGGATAACTTTGACACCACCTCCATGTTGACATTTGGAACCATAAAAGAATAAGGTCATGTGGTAAATGGTATCATCCAAAGAGAGGGTAGTGATGGATTTGTCTGGGAAATCAAAGTTAGAGGATTGATCTCCGGAGAGAGGTGCATCTGCAAGTTGGTCAATGATAGTTTGGCCTTTGATTTATTTTTGATGAGAGAATTTGAGGTCTAGGTTACAAGAATCATGAACCAAAGTGTAGCACACTTGATGTTGGTAGGGTTTAGCATACATGTAATTTAAGGGGTCTGTATTGGTGACAACAAAGTTTTTTTGGTTAAGTAGGTAATGACGAAGTTTAGTAGTGACAAAAACTAAGGCTAAGAAGAGTTTTTTGCATGGGTGTATCAGGTTTCATAGTCCAAAATCATACGGATTATATAATAAACTGCTTGCTCCATGTGTTTCTCATCATGATGAGCAAGCATGGATCCTAAGGAATGATCCATAGTAGAAATGTAAAGGTAAAATGGTTGGTCATCCTTAGGAGGAATGAGTACAAGTGGTTAGATAAGGTACTTTTTAATGCCTCAAAGGCTTTATGGCATTCATCATCCCATTTGAAGGAGACATCCTTTTTTAGGAGATGATGAAAGGGGTGGGAAAGGTTGAAATCTACAAAATAAAACAACAAATAGACTGCAACTTTCTTTGTAAACTACACAGTTGGTGAAGGTTAGTAGGTGGAGGTAGTTCAAGAATAGCTCCGATTTTAGCGGGATTGACTTCTATGCCACACAAAGAAATTATAAAACCAAGGATTTTTCCTGATAGGATAATGAAGACACACTTCTTAGGTTAAAGGTGAACACAATACTTGATGAGACAGAAAAAATGACCTTAAGGACTATAAGGTGTTCAACTCGATGTTTGGATTTGGCAAGAAGGTCATCTACATAATCTTCCAATATTCAATGCATGATGTCATGAAAGATATAAGTCATAGCCCACTGATATGTAGCACTAGTGTTTTTAAGGCGAAAGGGCATGACTCAATAGAAGAAGGTCCCCCAAGGAGTGATGAAGGTGGTTTTGTGTTGATCTTCCAAGGTGAGTAATATTTGGTTATAACCCAAAAAATCATCCATGAGTGATAACATCTCATGGTGGCGGTGAGATCAATTAGTTGGTCTTTATTAGGTAGAGGAACGTCATATTTAGGGAAAGATAAATTAATGTCATAGAAATCCATGTATATTCGAGTCCTCTTGTCATTTTTGGGACAGGGAACATTGTCGAGAGATCCATTAGGGATAATCAATGGGTAGGATGAAGGAAACCAAGAGAAGGCACTGAATTTCTTCTTTGACAAGAAGGGAAATGTGAGGATACATTTTTTCGCAACTTCTGTTTTATGGGTTTGACCTCTGAATAGTTATGATATTGTGGACCACAATGTTGGGGTCAATACCAAGCACATTAGCGTAGGACCAAGCAAAATCATTGCTATGATCTCGAGGAATGAGGTAAAAGCTTCATGTTCGGTAGCATCTAAATATTGGCCTATCTTTAGAATGTGTGGGTCGTCTTGAGTGTTAATATTGATTTCGATGGTCGATTCATTTAACATGGTTTCTATCTCAGTAGAAAATAATTGGTGAATATAACAATCTTCCACACCAAGGTATGTGAGAATAGAATGATTGTCCTAACATTAAACTACATTAATAGAAGGTGTATCATCATCAATCATGTCGGGGATATAAGAAGGAAGAGAAGAAAGAGATTCTCCATCATGTTGATGATACGGGTCATCAATCCTTGCCATTAATAATGTCAATCCAAGGCTGGTGTTCGATGGTTGTATGCATTAAGAGAAGAAGATCTTGGAAAGAAACTCCTTTAAACACAAACCAAACTTGCATAAAATAAATCACACTTGTAGAAATTGAAAGCCACACTTGCATAAATAAAGGCACACTTACAGAAATAAAGTTTGCATAAAATAAATCACACTTGTATGAAGGAAATCAAACTTATAGGAATTTAAACACACTTGCATAAATTTAAACACACTTGCATAAATTGAAATTTCTTGAATTGGAAATAAACATAATTAAACGAAACACTTGCAGGTTCACAATAGACTAAATTTTCACAATACAAAAATAAAAACAATACAACAAAATGAATTACAGACAAATGAATAAACATAAACATAAATACACAGATCCATCTTCCTTGAAATTAGTGGCCATCACATTTATTGGAAGTGGATTTAAATCATACTTCTGATTTTAAAACTACGAGAATATTCGAGAGGAAAGAATAGAGCTTTATTTTTTTGCGAGAAAGAAAATTACATATCTCAATGTGGAAGGTTGCATTTATAATTCATGCATCCAACCAACTCTTTATTTTAGGAAATACAATATGATATTATCTTTATTCCAATCCTAATAACTAATATCTTCATCTCCACAAAATATGGAGAGAGATATATCATTGAAGTCAAATCTTATCTTGCTTATTTTAGGAAGATTTGCTCCCAAATATTTTCCTTGCTTTTTGGTAATATGAATCATAATTATTTTATTATTATACATTATTGGAGGGATTTTTTTCTCAAAATATGATTTTGACCAAATACCTTTCCCGATTTTCCATTTGACTTTATTTTTTTATTACGGAACTTTTGACTCTTGTCGATACTCTTTTCCTCGAGACTTCATTTCACTAAAAGTTAGTTTTATCTTGATTGGTAAAATATGTAGAAAATATGAATGAGGTTTTTGTTAAAAACATTGCTATAAACAAAAACCTCTCTCAGATTTCCCATTGGAATCTCTGAGTTTTCATAATCCCTCAAAAACTGTCATTCTGTTGATGAAAGTTCTAGAACTAAAGTTATCATTCCTTTTATTCAAGTTCCAGAACTAAATATGATTTTTCCACAAATTGAAAGTTCCAAAAATAACTTTCATTCAATTTATACAAGTTTTGAAACTAAATCATGAGTTCCAAAACTAAACTGCAAGTTCCTAACTAACTTTGTGAGTTCCGTAACTAACTCTATGAGTTCCGAACTAACTCTGCAAGTTCCACAACTAATTTAAATTAGATATAACTTTTGCATGCGACCTCGATTGAGATGATTATTTTTTGAACTTGTAAATTTTTTGATAGGAATCTGAATATGAAATAAGATTTGATTTTAAATGCACTTTGTTCATGACCAATTCCACTTTTCCCAATACTATCATTATCTTTCCTTTATGTCCTACATACACAAGACTTTGCATCTTTTCCAAAATAATCAATAGGATTAGTAAACAAGATAGATAACAAAAGATTTATAAAGAATGAACAAGATATATATCATATACTCTATCTTAAGAAAACTATAAGTTCCTAGATTACATTTAAATCTGCTTTCAAAGGTAACTTGGAAGGACAAAATAATGGTAATTAATGGCCAACTTATGGCCTCATCAATTGATAAGTTAGAGGTCCTAGGGAAATGGTGTTTATGAAAACAAAAAGTTAGGAGGAATGGATCCTGGATCCATATACTCCGTGGGTGAAGGTGGTGAAGTTAGTAGATGGGGTGAAGAAGGTTTATCGTCCTCAATGAGTTCGATGCAAAATTTCTTGGAAGATGGTTTGGCAAAGCCAATACCACTTTGTGGTCATTGTGTTTATGTGTGGTACACGAGATGACAGTATGGTAGCCATGTTTGTAGAACCCAAAGCCAAAGCCTTTCCATGCACAATGGTGGAGGAAAGTGTGGGTGAAGTGGCGGTTGGTGAGGGATTGAAGGTTAGAAGAAAATGGTCACATTTGGGAAGGTGGCTTGGGTGAGTAGGTAGAAGTATCAAGTCCCCCATAGGTTAATTTTGTATGAAGGTGAGGAGGACCATAAGGAAAACCTTTCCTACATAGTGATTATAGCGAGGATGTTGGAGAAGGTTACCATACTCATACGGAGTAATTAATGTGTCGAAGTTATGGTAGTACTCCCTAGAGTGAGCCATTGAAAAACACCATATAAGGGATTGGTAGCTGGTATATGGGTAGTGAGAATAAATGAATCAATAGGTGATTGGGAAGAAGAAGCATTGGTCAGTTGATAAGCATATGGGTTAGCAAATGTGTCATTTGTAGAGAGGCTATGGCGGTAGTGGGAATAAAGGTGGTAGGTGCGGAAAAGGTAGCAGCAACATCGGTGGATGGGGCTGTGGGTGAAGGAGAAGTGGCGATAGTGGTAGATGCCTTAATTGGTACAAGGACATCATTAGGTCAGTACAACATGTTACAAGTTTTGAATGGTGAAGGGTTAGCGGGGATGGTATAGTTATGTCCTTCATGTTCAAATTTTACACAACGATGTAAGGTTGAAGGAACACAACCCATGACGTGGATCCAAGGTCATCCAAGCAACAAGTTATACTAGAACTCCCCTCTAAGACATAGAATAGTTTTGGAATAGTACGGGGCCCACACAAATGTGGAGGATGATGGTACCAAGAGTGGAAGTGATGGCGTCATTGAATGAACACATCATAACTGGGTTATTATGCATGTAATTTGAAGGGATGTGTATTTGATTGTATGCATGGGAGGAGATGATGTTGATGATGGCACCATCATTGATCATAATGCGTTGAATACATATATTATCAATATAAATGGAGATGAAAAGGGTGGGATCAGGATCATCTGATTGGAGAGGTATAATCTCATCGTCGAGAAAACTGAGGGTGGATACTTGGTGAGTAGTGGTAGGTGTAGAGGAAGGGAATGAATTAGTGGGAGAATATACATGGTGAGGGGTGAGAATGGAGGCCACATGTTTCAGGTCATTAGGTAAAACTTGGATGGTTTACAAAACCTCCATGAGGTCCTGTCGATGGGATTCAGAAGTTTGGACAAGGTCGTATAAAGATTTTTTTAGAGGGGATAGGTGTAATTTTTTTATTTATCATTATACGATGAATGGTCCCATTAGAAATAGGATATGTGGGTCCTCGAATGGTTACTTTTGGTGCAGTGCAAAGGGTATGTTGGGCACATGGTTTGTGGATGGGTTGGCTACTTTCTCCTTTCCTTTGTCTTTCTGGGTGTAAGTGACAATTATAACCATATTGATATGGGGTAAAGGAGGAGGTGAGCCATGATAGGTGTAGAGACAAGATGGGAAATAAAATGAAGGACAATGTTTTTACAAAATGAGTTAGGTGCACCGACATTTAGGAGGAGGTTTGGATAGCTCTCTTATGTGGACCATGTTGATCTTGAATGTTAGAGGTGCATTAAAAGGTTATGGAGGTG
Organism: Taxus wallichiana var. yunnanensis; assembly: GCA_018340775.1. NCBI lineage: Eukaryota > Viridiplantae > Streptophyta > Pinopsida > Cupressales > Taxaceae > Taxus > Taxus wallichiana. Next base: position 53,853,488 of record CM031239.1, read on the forward strand.
GAGATGAAGATCACCGAGTAGGTAAGGGGTGAGGATGTGTGGTGTTAGGTAGGGGTGGAATACGGTCCTTGTCTACAGATCATCTTCATCATAGTTTTCTTCAAGAGGAAGAAGAACGTCTTGGTATCCAGATTTTAGTCTCCTTCACAACTTGAACAACATCATGAACTTGCACAAGACACTCAAGGATAGATAGATGGTTTGTATGTCATTTATAGCCATGGAACACACCTATTTTATTTTTGCATTCAATACTTGAGGGAGTGGATAGCACCTTTAAAATGGTTTTGATCTAACCCTCACTGTTTTAGGTTGTGCCTATCAACCAAGGCAAGACAACCTATATTGCATCCCTTATATGGTAAAGGAGATGGAGATATCCTTGTACTTTACATGTGGTATGGAAGAGGCCTTGTGAAAACATGATCAAGCATCCATTATCCAAACTCAAAGGAGTTGTCACTACTAAATGATGGAAATGCTTTCAAAACAAGGCTAAGGCTGCTATAGACATGATGAAACCCTGATATACTTTGTGCATTTTGGTGGAAGGATTGTATTATTTTGTTGACACACAATGCAATGCAGGGGTAGTATAGGTAGGATGAGTTAGTTTGAATGAAATTATATGGGAGATGTTAGGACAAGAGTAGCTAGGAACCACCAACTTCTTTGAGAACCTTTGCAAGAAATTTGTAACACCTACACAACAAGAACACTTCCAGAGATTTTAAATGCTCCTTCAACTAGGATATGTGCACAAATGGAGGCCCAGATATGCACTCTTCCACACAACCTTTGATAACCTACCACAAAATCTTGAAGTAAAATACCAGCAAAGTATCCAGGAGTCCCTATTCAATCATGACCTGAGGTGCACCCAAAGGTTTACAAACAGTCTCATTATTCAAGGACAGTAAAATGATTTTAAATCTATTTATCTTCTATCAGATGAAAGCTCTTCTGAATATAATATTGCAAATTCCATTAAAACATCAACAAGAGATGAGACCCTGTATGATCATAGAGATCCTAAATACAAGATTGCAACATGAGCAAGAAACATAAACTAAAAACATTCGAACCAAGAGAATGAACTAGATAATCCAGAAAATGATCAGATACATCAGTAGGGAAAAGTCATGAGAACAATATCAGAGCCTGTTGATGGCTTTACAACTGAAACCAACTCAACATGATGAAATCTAATACAAAGATGGAATTGAAAATGACTCTTAGGCAGTTTTCTCCAGAGAAATGGATTTATTCTTGTTTTTCCTTGTGAAAATTCTAAGTCTCTCCTCTATTTTTTCTCCAAGCCCTTTACAAATCCTTGAAAAATACATTTTATACCTCATGCCAGCTTGGATCCTTGCATCCCAAGAAAATAATATGCTCAAGGGATCAAATTTGTTACAAAACTCTTATCCATTTCATGAAAATGACATCAAACTGTAAAACAACTCGCATATTGCCAGGGATGCACAAATATTTTAAAATATTACATGAATTTGGATCCTTATCCATCCCAGGGTCACGTTTTTGGCATTCAGACATGCCAGCATGCTTTTGCAATCATTTTCCACCTTTTACTTCATCATTTTTCACCTCTGCAACCTTTTATTTTCACTTTTCACATTTTTTCACGGGTCTAGGGAAAATTTCATCAAAAACATCATAAGCCATCAAATTAGCTCAAAAAAATTATGTCATTGTTCTTAGAAGGCTGAGGGACTCAAAATCATATAAGGTTCATTGAATTTTGATGAAGAAAATTGATTTCCAAGTTTCTTGGAGTTCCATGGCGCCCAAAAACGAAATTACACAAAGAATCGTTGATTTAAAAATAAACTTTTAATGTTAGCCATCCATGTGTCAAAGATATTCCCCTTTTTCCCTTTGGACTAGGTGGACATGTGTCCAAATATGATTGGGTGGGTCCCCATCTTAAAAACACATTTTCAACCCTTTCATGCCTTTGGAAAATTTTGAAAATTTTCTCTGCTAGCCCCCTAGACCCGCCACATGTCCCTAGGTGGGCCCCATAAAAACCGTGGACCCATTTTGATGAATTTTGGCACAATTTTGATGAAAGGAAAATATTCTTGAAAAACTCTGTGGGCCTCGAGCACTGCTCTCTCCCCCACCATGTGGTGGTCTTCCATTGGTGCGGAGCCGACCCTCCAAGTTTTCCTTCAAACCTCCGCGAGCACTAAAACCTTTGCGGGCCCGCACTCTCCCTTTTTCCCTTTTGTAAATGCCACGTGTTGCCCCCTGATTAGCTATGGGGGACACCTCTAATTTTTCCTTGTCGGGGTTGTGGACAACTTTTTATCTTTGCCAAAATTTGTAAAATTTTCAATATTTTCCCCTAGCTCCGAACCTCCACCTCCTTTTGTACACGTGTGCTATTTTCATTAGACGCGGGTCTTTTTTTCATTTTTTACCCTACAAACATAAATGCCAAAATTCCTAAAAAAAAATTTCGGCCCCTTCTTCCATCTTGCCTCCTGGACACGTGTCTTCCTCCAATTGGTCGCGGGCTCTCGGGCCAAATTTTAACTTTAACATTTTGAAGTTAAAAATTTCAAAATTTTCACAAACTCTGCCCCTCCATGTTGACTTTCTTGGACATGTGTCCACATCTTATTGGAGGCGAGCCTTTGGGTCAAAATGTTACCTTGGCATCCGAGGCAAAAACAATAAAAATTTTCAAGTCCCTCCTCCACCCGCCTAACCTTCCTGTGCCACGTGTCACCTTCCAATTCATTGCGGGCTCTCGGGCCAAATTTTAACTTTAACATTTTGAAGTTAAAAATTTCAAAATTTTCCAACTCTTCTCCTCTCCGCTTGACCCTCCTGGACATGTGTCTTCTTTTCATTGGATGCGGGCCCTTGGGTCAAAATTTTTCTCCGACTCCGCCCGCCATGTGTCCGCTTCCCATTAGACATGGGATTTCCAAAAAAAGTGACTTCGAGAAATTTTAAAAATGGAAGAAAATGTTCTAAGTAACCCCCACCACCTTCCGATCCTCCAACCAATCAAATCATGCCACATAGGCACATCACTTCAGCAAATCTGCAAATTTTAACTTTAACATTTTGGAGAAAAATTTCCTTTGTCAATTTCTCCTCTCAAAAGTCACAACTTATAACATTTTCCTTGAAATTTTTCTCCGACTCGCCGCCATGTGTCCTTCCCATTAGACATCAAAAAAAAGTGATGAGAAATTTTAAAAAATGGAAGAAAATGTTCTATGTAACCCCAACCTGATCCTCCATATCAAATCATGCCACATGGCACATCACTCAGAAAATGCGGGGCGCGGAGAAAAAAATTTCCTTTGTCAAAAAGTAACAACTTATAACATTTTCTGACCTCTCTGCGGCGGTAGAAACCTACCACGTCATCAAAAGGATGGAAGGATGAATTTGATGGAGCAAATGACACCCATATTCCCGTCAAAATGTAAAAAATGCAGGAGATGCCCTAGAAATCGAAAAATTCACAAGGAGGGAAGATTTCTCAGTTTTAAATCAAGTGAAGCATGATTTTACATTGTTTATGACCTGGGGAATGAGATTTTAATAGCAAACAACTCAGATTTGATCCACTTTAATTTTTTTGCATGAATTTGACAAAGGGGAAAAGGCTTAGTCTGAAAAAATGAAGAAGTTAGGGCACAAAAGAGGGGAACTTGGAAAATTGTTTCAATTTAGGGCAAAATCATGACAATATGAGCAATTCAAAGGCATTCAATTGGAAAATATGAATTGCAGGTCACCAATTTGAGCAAATGAAACATTTTCTGAGCAAAACTAGATATAGAAAATTAGGGCAAAGTGTGAAAACTCGAATTTTCACCAACATTGGCTCTTGCTTGGGGATGGGCACTCCTAAGCGAGTGCCAAAAGATCAAAATGTAGACCAAGTGCCAGAAATTCATCGGGAAAGGGGATAAAAATGTTGAGCAACCTAGAAAACTAGACATTTCACCAAAAACAGTAGAAAACTAGACCAAAAATGGTTGCCAAGGACAAAAGGGCAAACCACAAGCCAACAATAGAAAAACAAAGCAAAACAAGAGGCTATACAAAATGTATAACTTGTGCATACCTCATATGGGGATTTAATCCAAGAAATGTTTTAAATGTCTGCACAAGAACAGCAGCTCCAAAAATCCCCATCCAAATCCTTGAGAAAAAATGTATTTTCTCCAATCCCGATATCAATGGCATAAGGGCCCATCCATAAAGTATAAAAATTCCATGCTTGTCTTTGTCTTCATGCATACTATCCCACAAAAAACCAAATCTCCAACACTGAAAGCTTTAGGGGTGACCTTCTTATCAAACAACTTCTTCAATTTCTCTTTAAATATGACATGCCTTTGGTGAGAAGCTCTTCTCTCTTCATCCAACTCAATGATTTGATTGATCCTTGATTCATATGGGCCATGTTCTTGATATTACAACTGTTGGGAAAACTAAAAATTAGATAATTGCAGGTGTAAGGGTAGAAAATCCTGAGTTCCATACACCAATTCAAATGAAATTTTACCAGTTGCTCTTTTTGGAGTTATTCTATCAGCCCAAACTACAAATTTCAATTGCTCTCCCCACTTCTTCTTGTTGATTTCCAAGGTTCTTCTAATAATCTTGAGAAATTTCTTGTTACTAGACTCAACTTGTCCATTGCCTTGTGGATTGTAGTTTGAAGAATAAGTTAGATTTATCCCATATTCATTGCACATTGTCATCAAAGGCTTGGCTCTAAAACACATGGCATTATCGATATCAATCTTAACTTGAACCCCAAATCTATATGATATGATTCAACAAGAAATTCATCACCACTTGGTGTGTTGCTTTTCTAACGATGGAATTGCTTGAACCCATTTTGTAAAATAATTAGTTGCTTTATAAGGATCCATTTATGTGCCCCAATGTGCGTTAACATCCCGCATGCCCCGCTTAGCCCCCACGTGCTTTTTTTTCCCTTTTCCCTCTTTTGGCCTTTTTCTCTTCAAAGGATGAAACAACGTAACCCCTAATGATGATACAAGTCTCCTCGGTGTTCGGGGATCTCTGACCCCGCCTGCCCGAAGCAGTGCTTTGTTTTCCCTTTTAACCGCCGCCCTGCTCAGGGCGGCGGTCCTTTACGTGTTTTCCAGAAAGCTCTTTTAACATGACTCACGTAATTTCAACATTTTACCAGCTTTCTTTCACCGCCATAAGCTTGCATTTATGATTCTGGTTCCCTGGAATAGTGTTTTGCCATTGTTTATAGTTTAAGAGTTCTATTTGGTTTTTACCTTGGGTAAATGCAAATGCTATAAATAGTTGGCTTGTGCTCAAGCAAATGGCCCCTCAAATTTGCCTCTGATTTCTCTTTGCAATAGATTTAGTTTTCATTTTGCTTAGAATGCTTAGTTTCTTTCATTGCATGCTTAGTTAGCATTGTTTTACTATTAGTAAGCCACATATCCATCTTGTGCAAGTATTGTTGTTATTTTATCCAATCCATTGGAATAAAATAGTTTGTTTACCAATAGGAAGCCATTAAAGTTGCAGGTTTTGTTCTTCAAATAGGATAGTTTCAGGTTCTGGACGCTTTATGTTGCATGACTCGCAATAGATCCCGCTAGGAATTGCATAAGCCAAGCTCTGTACTCTTGCGCTATCCCTCTCCTACTCGCATTGTATTCAGTCAGTATTCTGAGCTGCCTTTATCCCAATATCTACTTCTGTTGATGCTAGCATTACACGCTTTTCTGGATCCACGTGAACACGAAGGAACGAGGAGATCACACTGAGGGGACAAGATCACACACACCATCGGATTCGCCACTGTTCTGCAGAATCCAGGTTCTAGCTTTCAAAGTTCTAGTTAGAATCATATCAAATAGAGTAGTTAATTACTTTATTTCAGTTAATTCTACTCTCGATATTGCCAGGGAAGCTGTGGGGATTGATAGTTTCTGAGAAACTATGATTCACTCCTCACTTCTGAGGTAGGATCGAGAGTCTTGCAAATAGATTAGATAAGTTATTTCATTGTTTAGAATAGATCTACAAATTACACAGACAAATAGCTACACTCGGTTATTTTGTTTGTTTTAAGTTGTTATTTTAGCTGTCAATTCTAGATATTTTAAATAGCTACTTTCTTAAATTCATAAAGTTCATCAGAAAACACAAAAAAATAGAGAAATCATATATGCTATAGATATACTTCACATAGTTAAATTTCATTTTACTGTAGTTCGTTTTACATTGTTGCTTTTGTATGACAATAACGGGACCTAGAGAGCCCAGGGAATACGTATTCGAGCCAATCGTGCCTCAACCCAATCTCATCACAGAGATAACTGATATAGACCAAAATCTTAGGATCCAAGTCTTCCGAACAATGGTAAGCTTGCAACAAATCAATTCCCAGTTGAGCGGGTTAAACGTAGAAGACGACCAAGCACACACGTTTTGGTCAAATCAACCAAACTACAGATTACCCTAGGCAACATTCATATGACTGTAGAAGGGCTTGAAAGAGAACAAACATTTGGTTGTGATCCTTTGGTCCCACAGCCAGGCGCAGGAGACACTCTTACAGATATAGATACTAGCCTAAGAATTCAGGTTGCACGAACGCCTGTAAGATATTCTGAGAAAATCACACAGTTATTGATCCTAAATATAGAAGCTGAGAAAGCATACGATTACTGGATACTAGGGATTAGGACTTGATTCCACGCATGACCATAACAGGTCCACAACAACTAAGAGTCTACGGTTGTGACCCACAAATCCCGCAGCCCAACGAATCCATAGGAGAATTAGACATAGACACTGGCCTACGCACACTAGTATTCCAGTCTACTCCACTTCCACCTATCATCATCGAACAATTATCCTTGCTAGACACAACAGCTAACAAAGCTAGGGAATTCTGGACTAGGCCAGAGAATCACCCATAGAGTAACTATATCCATCATTCATTTCATGACCCTGTCTGGAGACATACACGAAACTATCCCGGGTCACTTTCCACGTATTCCACAACCTATAGATCGAATCACGCCGAGCTCGATATTGATTGGAGCCTTCGAGCAGTCATCCTTGCTGATCGATCTATCACACCAGTTCAAGTTAGGAGGGCCTTCTTTGCCTTAGATTCACAAATTCCACTAGTGCGTATTGAAGACATTAGATTGCCTAACTAGTTTGTCTCGCATCTCACACATATTCCATACCCACCGGTCATCTCTCGCACGACCTCGGAGGTCGGGTGCAGGAAGAGTTACTTGTAGATTCCCATGCTCGCATGTCACTTTTCCATCGTACAAAATTGGTGAACCCGACGTGAACCTTCTTACTTTCTAGCTCTCGAGTCATATTATTACTAGTTCTTTTTCAAAATAATATACTTTTCATCTTTACTATCATTATCTTACCATCACTTCGCTTTTGCTCTCTCCCATTATTCTTATGGGTATTCATATACCCCCCGAATATGTCGGGATTCGATGCATATGGCAGACCCCTCTTGGGTCTTGAGGCATACTACGCCCAACAAAATAGACAATCATCACCCTCACTCTCAGTATGGGGTGACAACTATTCAAATAACCAATTATCAACACAAACTCCAAGGATCAGATATAGCTCATCCTTCCAAACAGAGGAGTTGGAACAACTCACTCAAACGCAACAAACAGAGCCTTCAGGCTCGAACAATATGACGTTCACCGAGAATCTGGTTCATCTCCTCAGGTACTACTTAGACCACAAATTAGTAGGCAATCAGACCCATACCAGGTTTTAGATGATGAACGTTCGGTATATTATGCCAGGAATGAACAACGCTCTCGGAGTATGTACCCACCCATAGGAGGTTTACAAACACAACCTGAAATCTCTTTCCAAGAAAATACCTCCATACCACGTCATATAGGAAATGCCCTCGGGAAACTTGGCAGGGAAGTGATCAGTTCATAGCGGGGTATCATAGACCTATACAACACCATGATATACAACAAACGCCACCAAGGCAGAATATCGTGACTTCACCAAATGAAGTCATTTCAACTCTAATAGAAAAGGTTAGAGGGTTAGAACTTGCCCAAGCAAGTCAAAATTCACAATTCATGCAAGCAGGAAGTTCCAATCCTCCACACCATCCTAGCCAAGTAGATCTCCTCACAGGAGTAGGCACGTTAGGCATGACTCCTCAGTATTCACAACAAACGCCAACTAGACCCACCATCTCTAACACTGTTCCTCCTAGTCTAGTACAAAACAATCCATTCCTGGACAATACTCGTCATACTTAAACATGTACTCCAAATCACCACAAGGGGATATGTTCTCCTCTCCCAGCATGTTTTCTCAAACACAGGGGCTTCCTTATGCCCCTGCCAATGCATACGCTACGCCATATCAACAACCCATTCCACTGCCGCTCCCTCAACAGGCACCATCAATGGTCGAAACATATGCGATAGGGACTTACTCAGAATATTTGAAAGAGCCCTTGATTTCACCATACGAAGCATCATGCTTCCAAGACCTCTTCCCGATTTTCCCAAATACAAAGGTGAGGGAGATCCAAACGCACATATCAAAGCTTACGCTACAGACCATTCGAGAACTACTCCCATGGGATGGGGTTGTTGCTAAAATATTCCCAAAACCTTGGAAGGCATCGCTCTCGATTGGTATTATAGAATACCTGAGGCTTCCATACATTCATTCAAACAACTCGTGTCAGAGTTCATCAAGGCCTTTGACATGAACAAATTATTAAGAACAGAATCAGAGAATTCTTACACATCAAACAAGAACACAATGAATCTGTCACCCATTTCATCCAAAGGTGGCGTACAGTTCTTTATTCTTCGGCAAGTGCTCCAAACATGGATCAAATGGAACTATGTGATTTATTCCTTCATTCTCTTAGCAGAGAAGTGAAGGAAGAAGTCCAAAAGTTCCCATTAAGAACTTACGATGAAGTACTTGAGAGCGCTCTTCGAATAGATCAAGCGGCAATTGATAGTGGTCGCAAAACATATGGAGCAAATGGGAGGTTAATCACCCCCAACCAGAACACCACAACTTATCCTACTACCACGAATGTCAATCAAGGACCTAAAATCCTTAATAAAAATCGGGTGTAACAACAGATGGAGTAACCGACCAGCCTAAGAAGGTAAATGTTGTCAATACTCCATCACAAATAAACAACCAACGAAATAACAACTTTACCCCGACAATCAATACAGTGGATTTTAACCATCCACAACAACAACAACAACAACAACAATGGAAAAAATCCCATACAGGTCCAAGCCAAAATTCAACTAGGTACCAAAACCAGAATTCAAACCAAAGACAACAAACGCAAAATTTTAATAGACAATGGTTTGATCAAAATTTTGGGCCACAATACACATCAAACCAACAAACTAGGAATTACAATCCTAATTCATATTGTGGTTTCCACAAAATTTGGGGCCATGACACTAGAACGTGCCGTGACTACAATAAATTCATGCAACGCTTGCCAGATGAACAAAGACAACTTTTCATGGATATGTTCTTGGCAGATCCTACGTCACCAACATCAAATACTTTTTCAGGGGCAGTTTCCCCTCAAAACGCACCCCTCAAGATCTTTAATGATCCACTCCCAAATCACGATAACAACAAGCTAAATCTAACTGGGACGAACAAGGGTGTAATGACAGGAAACAATGATCATGAAGCCTCGACTCGCTAAATCCATTAGTTGCGCCACAACTAGGAAGTCAGCCACGACCTAAGGTAGTCGGTTTAGTGGAGTTAGATGCCGAACTACCCATCGAAGCTATAACAAGGACACGAGAGTATTTCTCTCAGCCAAGTCCAAGCCACCTGCCAGAGGTGGATGACATCCAACAAATCGTAGCAAAACCTGTGGGTGCCTATGATTTAATTAACGACCTAACAAAAACCTTCTCGCACATTTCATTTTTAGACTTACTAAAGAACTCTCCTGCTCACAGGGCTGCTCTTTTAGAAGCATTAGGTTTAGGTCATTTAATTAACATCACTCCACCTCCTGAAACACAGGTAAATCATATAGACTTTGATGTTCATCCTCCGGGCAGGCGGATAGGGACGTCGAATTCATATTCGAGATAAACAAAATGCCGACAGATGCTGAGATCGCACGCCGAGGTGATCCAACCTTACATTTACAAGTATGGGTTTATAACAACTATGTAAAGCATGTAATGATAGATGATGGGGCAGCAGTTAACATAGTCCCCTTCTCTTTCCTTCAAAAGCTAGGGTATGGAGAAACCAATTGTTCCACAACTCAAAATACACTAAGGGGCTATGATAGCCTTAAAGCCACCTCGGTTGGAACTATAATATTACCGGTCACCTTAGGACCCAAAACCATCTTGACTGAGTTTTATATTATAGATCGGAAACTAACTATAATATGATCCTCGGCCGACCATGGATACACCGTATGAAGGCAATCCCTTCTACACTATTTCAAGAAGTAAGGTTTTTACACTTAGGAAAGATATTTGTAGCCAAAGGTGATCCAAAACCATTCGATGTACACCTAGCTGACTTAAAGAAAAGACCAGGCATGCACTCGAGTTTGAACTCCCAACAAACCAACTTAATAAACCTACCAACGCAAAACCAAAAGAAAAGTTGGTACCTACGACAGATCTTGAAACTATGAGCCTAGCCAAGGCAACCCCAACCCCCAAAGATGAGGCTAACACCGTAGAAACAGTATCATTAGGAACTACTACAAAAATCATTGAATTAATAGAACAAGATCTACCAATGTTCTTACCATTTGATTCTGTAGGCATAGGATATTCCCTAGGTGTTGGTTCTCTTCCAGCAGAGGATCTCTGCATGGTGGAAGTAGAATGCACAAACACAACAAATGTCCCAACATCTATACTCCCAGCTAAATATTGGACACTCCATTTTGATGGAGCTAGATGTCACATGAGTGGGGCAGTGTATAATCTTTACTTCCCCCGAAGGAAAAGTCTTACCTTTCACCTTCAAACTAAATTTCGAATGTACAAACAATGGCACTGAGTACGAAGCCCTCCTCCTTGGCCTCATTTTAGCCAAAAGGATCGGTGTTAATAACATCAGGGTGTTAGGAGACTCACAATTGGTAGCAAACCAAGTCTCTGAGATATATGAAACCAAAGCCGAGCACTTACAACTTTACAAAACAGTTGTATTAGATTTAAGCAAGGAGTTTGACTTCATATCAATTGAAGCAATCCCACGAGAGAAAAATCTTCTCGCTGATTCAATAGCAACTTCAGCATCACGTTTTACTCCAAGCAATAAGTTAGAGGATACCCGTTTCATGATATCCCTTCGTGATGAACCATTGATAAAAACAATGACAAATTCTCTTTTAAACGGAAATGAAAACAAATCTACTACCCTAGACCACATTGATAGTGATATGGCCACTTTGAGTTATTTAAACACCTATGCGGCATTACATCTCTCCTATCATATGATAGATTTGTCCTTAATCCCACATTCGTCTTCCTACTTCGAAATCCCATGATGGAACTTCCCTCACAAACAGAACCTAGCATATACACAGTAGAAAATGGGGATGATTTGGATTTACCTCCAGCCCCACCTGAGTTTGAAGAAGGTAACACCTCTTTGATCGAAGAAACAATTGATATTAACATCGAACGGAAGATGAACCAAGGATATTGAAACTAGGATCCTCGTTAACCCCAGAGGAAGTAGAAATACACACTCGATCCTCAAAGAACATCAGAAGGCGTTTGCATTTAATTATAAGGAAATGACAGGGTTGCACCCCACATTGTGGTGCACAACCTCGTCACTAAATCAGATGCAAAACCAATTAAACAAAAATCGAGACCCATGAAACCCAAGGTAGCTCTCATGGTGAAAGAGGAGGTAATAAAACTCCTCCAAGTAGGATTCATCAAACCAGTCGATTACTCCCAATGGGTATCTAATATCATTCCCGTTCTCAAGAAGAATGGGAAGATACGCATCTGCATAGATTTCTGAGACATCAACAAAGCGTGTCCTAAAGATGACTTCCCATTGCCATCCATTGATGTCATTGTTGATGCAACAACTGGGTTTGAACTTTTGTCTCTCATGGATGGATTCTCGGATACAATCAAATTAAAATATCTAAACAAGATCAAGCTAAAACCACGTTTATAACTCCTTGGGGAACTTATTGCTATGTTGTTATGCCATTTGGTCTCAAGAATGCTGGTGCTACATACCAACGAGCTATGACATATATATTCCATGATCTAATTCATAAAATCATGGAATCCTACGTAGATGACTTGTTGGCTAAGGCCAAGAAGTGTTGTGACCATCCGGAAGTACTCCGCATCATTCTTTCACGTCTGATAGAATACGGAGTCACGCTAAATCCAAAAATGCGTCTTTGGTGTAACAGGAGGGAGGCTCCTAGGTTACATCATATCATCGTCACGAGGGATAGATGTTGACCCAACCAAAATTCAGGCTGTCCTCGAAATGGTCCCACCTTCGATGAATCTGGAATCAGGTCATTTCTCGGAAAGCTTGGTGCAATCCGAGATTCATCCTGACTTAAGTTTCACCATTCATCCAATCAACAATTTACTCAAGAAAGATTATAGCATTGATTGGACTGAAGATTGCAATGAAGCTTTTGATGCAGTTAAGCATTTCTTGTTATCACCACCTACGCTAATGCCACCTAAGCTAGATCACCCATTAATTTTATACTCACGAGCTACCAATGTCTCGCTAGCCTATATGCTGGCTCAAGAAGACGATGACAAGAGAGAACGTGTGATTTATTTCATTAGCCAAACACTTGCTCGACTATGAAACACGTTATACACAAGCAGAATGAGAATGCCTCGCCATAGTCTTTGCAACCAAATGCTTAAGACATTATATGCTAAATCAAGAAACAAGGGTCATGGTAAAAATGGACCATTTACGAACTTTCTCACACAAGGGTCCTTATCTAAGAAGGTTGGATGTTTTATAACCTTAATGGGAGAATTCAAATTAACATTTGTAAATCAAAATCGTTAAGGGACAAATCATCACAGATTGGTTAGCTGATAACCCATTAGATGGAGGCATCTAGTAGATCTAGATTTTCCAGATGAGTGCGTATACTACATCGAAACCCGACCTTCTATCTCTGAGTGTCCCTGGTACACTTGATATCATTAATTATATCATGGACCATACGTATCCAGAAGGGGCTACACCACAACAAAGAAGGCGGTTACGTATTATCGTAGCTAAATACATCATTATAGAGCAAGTGCTCTATCGGAAAGCATTCGATGGAATGCTTCTAAGATGTGTCGACGCAGAAGAATCCAAGAAGATTCTCCATGAATCTCACAACGGAATGTGTGGAGGCCACTTTGGTGGCCATGCCACCACTCGTAAAATACATCGAATGGGCTATTTCTGCCTACTCTAGAACACGACGCAGTAGAGTTCATACGCAGGTGTCATAAGTGCCAAGAATTCTCCCATGAGATCCACATGCCGGCACAAGCTCTACAACCAATCGCTACTCCATGGCCCTTTTCTACATGGGGCCTAGATTTAATAGGGAAATTCTCTCCCTCATCCATAGATGGCCATAATTTTATAATCACGGCCACCGAATATTTTACCAAATGGGTAGAGGCTATGCCTCTTACTACTGTACCTAGTTCTGTAATCGCCAAGTTCATTTTGAACCAAATCATTTGCAGGTATGGTATCCCACAAATCATTATCTCTGATAATGGAACTTCTTTTAAGAATGAAGAGGTTCACGAACTATGCAATAAATTTAAGATAAGCCATCATACGGCTTCCTTGTATTACCCTCAAGCCAACGGACAGGCTGAAGCGACAAATAAAACACTAAAATCCATTCTCCTTAAAACGGTGAAAGAAAACAAACGAGATTGGCACTTGAAGTTATATCCGGCCTTATGGGCCCACCGAACCTCAATAAGAACACCAACGGGAGCAACTCCTTTCTCACTAGTATTCGGGGCAGAGGCAGTTCTCCCACTTGAGGTTGAAATACCCAGTCTCCGCATTTCATTACAAGGGATTCTGGATGAAGACGCTTATAGAGAAGCACGTCTTTCCCAACTAGAAAGCCTAGATGAAGCTAGGTTAGATGTTGAACAATGGCATAGAGTCTATGCTGACCGATGTGCCGGCAATATAACAAGAAAGTCTATGAACGACATATATGAAGGTGATCTAGTTCTAAGGCTAGACAACCGGATCGACAAGAAGACCGGCGAAGGAAGGAAATTCCGGCCTAAATGGTTGGGCCCATACCAAGTCATGAAGGACTATGGAAATGGTGCATACCTCTTATGTACGCTAGAAGGTGAGGAATTTGGTGAAACAGTCAATTCCCTACACCTCAAGCGGTTCTACGCGTAAGCAGCTAGCACTACTTATATATATATATATATATCTACATTGCATCTTCATATAGATTAGGATCATATTGTCCGCTTGTTTCATACACAAATTGTGATCAAGGAATCTATTCTCAAAGCAATTCATTACAAACTCATGATGTTGTTGGCATAAACACTTTAATCATACTTCTCCATTTTCATGATATCATCAAATTATCTCGGAATCATTTTATCAAATAAAGCTAGACATGACAAAGTCTTAACGGTAACCATGCCAAGATCTGCAAGTTTATTCTCACTTTTGGTTTCTTCTTAGGGTAGGTGTCTTGCCTATGGTCTGTTCTAGAAGCTTCATGGTGTCACATCTATCCCATATGTATATCTCTTTGGAAATAAACACATACTGACATTTTACTCAAGTAAACAAGTCAAACATTGATCAAACAAAAAATTTAATTTTACACATTTCCTTGCCCCACCAACCTTTGGTGATGAGCTTGCATCTCTTACTAGTGACGTAGGGTTGGGAAAGGATGGAAATGCCCTTACTCGCCTATGCTTTGCCCATGGTGATAAACCCACGCTTCTTACTAGTAGCATGGGGCAAAGTGTAGGGGGTCCTCTTGACAAACAAATGCAAAAGGTCATACACAAACAATTCAAACCTTGAAGCTTTGAGTCAAAAACAAATGAATCAGATGTTCAAAATTCCAAGAGAGTTAAAATCCTAAAAACCCAGATTTTGTCTACTATGTGGCCATCTACGGATCTAAGTCTGGATAAACCGCAAAGCAAGTTGCATCTAAAACTATGAAGTCACTCGAGTGGAGTGGGCTTGTGATATCCTAATTTGGTTCCACCAAAGCTTTGTCTATCTTTCATCAATATCATTTCAACACATCTCATAACTTGCGCCCTTCCCAACTCTCGGTGATAAGCCCTCGCATCTTACTAGTTGCGTGGAGTTGGGGGTAGGGGCAGGTTTATCTCGTTCATCATACCGGTTTATATTCATCACTTTGCCAAAACAAACATGAAGTATCCAAAATTGCTTACAGAAGCTAAAATTCAAAATCACATTATATCTACATCATCATATATCAGCATCATGAAATACAAAAAGAAAATTCAAACACTTGCATCATTTGTTCACCATTGCATACATTCTAAAAAGCATATAAACATACATCATAGTATACATGAGGAAACTAGAAATAGAAAGTAAGCCATGAATGCCAAGGATTTGATCCAGAACAAATATACATATATATAAATGATCAACGTTTATGTACAATGCCATCATGCACTAAGCATGGTCAAAACGCTCAAAGAGCCCGGATATACAAAAGAATGTATCATACAAAAATCTACGAGAGCCAAGTGGCTTCTCAATCCCTACGAGACCCCTCTGAAGGCGCACGCCCATGCCTAGGACTCCGGCTACGCCGCGCTCTGAGTGCACAGAGGGCTCAGGATCCCGAGGGGCAGCCACAGTCTCACCACGAGAATGGCTCCTCATCAGGCGCTCGGCCATCCTATACCCCGCTAACTCTGTGCGGAGAGTCGATACCATCCTGGCCACATGCCAGACTGGGGCGAAGACGTCAGTATGTCTACTAGCTGCTGAAGGCTCCCCAAGTCCACGGACAGCTCTCACGCGGGTCCTCTCCATGGGGATCATCAGGGTATCAGTGCATACCCTACGAATCAAATCTCGCCACTCATCAGCGGTCTCTGCAAACAAAGGAGAAAACAAATTAGAAACCAAACAAGAAATTAGAAATACAAGATAGCAACTAAGGAGATCCTAACTAAAAACAAACATTAAAAGGGAGAGAGGGTAACTTACTCGATCACCAGGCCTCCAGATGGATCTATGGGATCAAGCACCTACCACGATGCCGCTGCCGACTGAGGGGCTCCTCCTGTGGCTGGAGCAACGTAGCACCCCGCAATAGACTCATCCTCCCCATGGCCCTGGGAGAGTGGCTCCTCTGAAACCAGAGTCACCCTCTCTGCACTCTGCTCGGCCCTCTCTGCCTGCATGATATCCTGGGTGTCATGCCACTCAGGATCACTATCCTCGGTCTCCTCCTCTATCTCTCCCCCTGTAAACTCCTCAGACTCGAGTCTATGTCAATGGGGTCATCGCTGCTATGGGCAGGACCCGCGGCATCTGAAGCAAGGGTGCCTGAGGCACACCGGCTCTCCCTCTAGCACGTACTATCCTCCTGGCTGCAATAGGAATGCCAGGAGTAACCACTGTCCAACCCGGCCTCTAGGCCCCCCTCTAGCCTCTCGGACTGATCTGTATACTGGCGCTACTAGGGGAAGCATACCCATGTAGGGTAGGCCAAACTGCTGAGGAACTCGGCCAAAGGGGTGTATCTCCACTCGCCCCACTCTATCAATAAGCTGCCCTGTGGTGGAGCAGGAGATCAAAGTAAGAGCCTCCTCACCCCATATACCTACCATAGTCTGATATGGTGTGGCCTCCATGTCGGTAGTAGTCAAGGAGCAACTGGCTGATGAGGTGCTCTAAGCACCGACATGTCTATCCATCTAGCTGCCCTCACAGCTCCGGGGTCTGTCACCTCTACACCTCTGCCATAGGGGATGAAGTGCTCATAGACCCAACTCATGACTAGGGTCGGGTGGCTCAAGGACTACCCCTGTAAATGGACTACCCTGTATAAGTCATGGTAGGTGGTCCCAAGAATGTCTGCTCCCCAGGCATATATCCGACCGTGTCCCTCTATCTGTGTAATAATGGGGACCAACAGTATAACAAAGTATCTCCTCCCTTGTCCCCGATCAGTCTCGAGGCAAGGATCCCCATGATAGCCTGGCAAAGTAAGGGGATGGGAAAAGTAGGAATGGATCGAACTCTAACCCCCTTCTTCGACCCCATGGAGATGACTGCATCTCCCATATATGTAGCCCACTGTGCAATCTGGGCCCGTGAACCTGCTGTCTCTAGGGTGAGTCATCTCCCGATGATCGGGACCCCCAGAATGCGATAGACATCCTCCAATGTAATAGTCCACTCACCGCGGACCCCTGGCAATCGGAAGGTGTTCCGATCTGCATCCCAATATGAGAACAAGTCACAAAGAATGTGACTGGATGGTGTAACATGGGGCACGCGTGAAATGCGTAGTATCCCACCCACCGAAGAGTGTCCTCCTCATCCTGTGAGAGGGCATCTAGTACCCCCGGAGCCAATCACACTCCCTCTCTCTACTCCACCGGATATACTCCTCTCTCGCCTACATACACCCAAAAACACACAAAACAGAGCAAGTTAGCATCCAAGTAATACTGGAAAAATCATGAAAACACGTAGAAATGCTAGAAAAGCAAAAACAATTTCAAAGGGATGTTCTTTTTACATTCTGTGCAAAACCGCCGCCCTGAGCAGGGAGGCGGTTTCGTAACCGCCGCCTTAAGGGCGGCGGTCGTGTAACCGCCACCCTGAACAGGGCAGCGGTCATGTAACCGCCACCCTGGGCAGGGGCGGCGGTCGTGGTCCGAAAACCCACGCGGGTTTTTAAACTTAAAAAGCCTAAAAAATGCAAAAAGGACCATTTTACCTAAAAACAAAGCCTACCCAGTAGGCGCCCCCCCTAGATGGACCTTTTAACACTAACATTTTCAAAAATTACCCCCCATGACAAAGATTTTAACATTTCAAAATTAAGGGGGTAAAAAGGATAAATTGAAGAAAACTAACCTGTGATCTCACGGGTCGATGTTCCACACGTGGAGGCATGATCGCTATCTCGTCACGGACGTTTTGACTCTACTCACGCAAGAAACCGTCACCGTGGGTCCCAGAGCTCAAAATCAATCAAATCAACTCACGCAAATGAATAGGAAAATGGGCCCACTTTCATATATATAGCACCCTGATTCATTTTAAATGCTTTTTCACAGGTTTGGAGCACCGACGAGGTAAGTTCTTATCCCCACACAAATGGTACGTTCTCATTTCCTATTATTTTAGCATTTATTTTCCAAACTATTGTGTCTATCTGCACTTGAGTTCTCTTTTCATTTTGCAGGTAGCGGGAATTTTGGATGGCATCATTTCAACACACGGATGTATCAGGTATAACTTCTAACTTCCCATTTCGGGACCGCCATACTTGGACCCACCGTTTTACGCCTCTTCATGGCTAAAACACTTCTCCGAGGGGGCAATATGTACGTACCCAAAATTGTAAGGTATTATACTGCCAGAACAACGTGACAGGTGCCCCAATGATGATACAGGTCTCCTCGCAAGGTGTTCGGGATCCGAAAAGCTCCAAGTGTGCGTTAACATCCCGCATGCCCCGCTTAGCCCCCGCGTGCTTTGTTTTTCCCTTTTCCCCTCTTTTCTTGGCCTTTTTCTTCAATGACGAAACCGCCGCCCGCCTCGCTGGGCGGTCTCTCGACCGCCGCCCCGAACAGGGCAGCGGTCCTGTAACCGCCACCCTGCTCAGGCGGCGGTCCTTTACGCATTTTCCAAAAAGCTCTTTTAACATGACTCACGTAATTTCAACATTTTACCAGCTTTCTTTCACCGCCATAAGCTTGCATTTATGATTCTGGTTCCCTGGAATAGTGTTTTGCCATTGTTTATAGTTTAAGAGTTCTATTTGGTTTTTACCTTGGGTAAATGCAAATGCTATAAATAGTTGGCTTGTGCTCAAGCAAATGGCCCTCAAATTTGCCTCTGATTTCTCTTTGCAATAGATTTAGTTTTCATTTTGCTTAGAATGCTTAGTTTCTTTCATTGCATGCTTAGTTAGCATTGTTTTACTGTTAGTAAGCCACATATCCATCTTGTGCAAGTACTATTGTTATTATTTTATCCAATCCATTGGAATAGAATAGTTTGTTTACCAATAGGAAGCCATTAAAGTTGTAGGTTTTGTTCTTCAAACAGATAGTTTCAGGTTCTGGATGCTTTATGTTGCATGACTCGCAATAGATCCCGCTAGGAATTGCATAAGCCAAGCTCTGTACTCTTGCGCTATCCCTCTCCTACTCGCATTGTATTCAGTCTTATATTCGAGCTACCTTTATCCCAATATCTACTTCTGTTGATGCTAGCATTACACGCTTTTCTGGATCCACGTGAACACGAAAGGAACGAGGAGATCACACTGAGGGGACAAGATCACACACACCATCGGATTCGCCACTGTTCTGCAGAATCCAGGTTCTAGCTTTCAAAGTTCTAGTTAGAATCATATCAAATAGAGTAGTTAATTGCTTTATTTCAGTTAATTCTACTCTCGATATTGCCAGGGAAGCTATGGGGATTGATAGTTTCTGAGAAACTATGATTCACTCCTCACTTCTGAGGTAGGATCGAGAGTCTTGCAAATAGATTAGATAAGTTATTTCATTGTTTAGAATAGATCTACAAATTACACAGAAAAATAGCTACACTCGGTTATTTTGTTTGTTTTAAGTTGTTATTTTAGTTGTCAATTCTAGATATTTTAAATAGTTGCTTTCTTAAATTCATAAAGTTCATCAGAAAACACAAAAATAGAGAAATCATATATGCTATAGATATACTTCACATAGTTAAATTTCATTTTACTGTAGTTCGTTTTACATTGTTGCTTTTGTATGACAATCACGGGACCTAGAGAGCCCAGGGAATACGTATTCGAGCCAATCGTGCCTCAGCCCAATCTCATCACAACAATAACTGATATAGATCAAAATCTTAGGATCCAAGTCTTCCGAACAATGGTAAGCTTGCAACAAATCAATTCCCAGTTGAGCGGGTTAAACATAGAAGATGACCAAGCACACACGTTTTGGTCAATCAACCAAACTACAGATTACCCTAGGCAACATTCATATGACTGTAGAAGGGCTTGAAAGAGAACAAACATTTGGTTGTGATCCTTTGGTCCCATAACCAGGCGCAGGAGACACTCTTACAGATATAGATACTAGCCTAAGAATTCAGGTTGCACGAACGCCTGTAAGATATTCTGAGAAAATCACACAATTATTGATCCTAAATATAGAAGTTGAGAAAGCATATGATTACTGATACTAGGGATTAGGACTTGATTCCACGCATGACCATAATAGGTCCACAACAACTAAGAGTCTACGGTTGTGACCCACAAATCCCGCAGCCCAACGAATCCATAGGAGAATTAGACATAGACACTGGCCTACGCACACTAGTATTCCAGTCTACTCCACTTCCACCTATCATCATCGAACAATTATCCTTGCTAGACACAACAGCTAACAAAGCTAGGGAATTCTGGACTAGGCCAGAGAATCACCCATAGAAGTAACTATATCCATCATTCATTTCATGACCCTATCCGAGACATACACGAAACTATCCCGGGTCACTTTCCACGTATTCCACAACCTATAGATCGAATCACGCCAGAGCTCGATATTGATTGGAGCCTTCGAGCAGTCATCCTCTTATCCATCGATCTATCACACCATTTCAAGTTAGGAGGGCCTTCTTTCCTTAGATTCACAAGTTCCTAGCTAGTGCATAGATTATCTAAGACATTAGATTGCACTACCTCGGGAGGTCTAGTTTGTCTCACGCATCACTTTTCATAGTTACCCTACTAAAAAAATTTCCTACACAAACTCCTCCATGGAAATCAACAATCAACTTGGGAGCTTCATCTTCATTTATACATTTCAAGAGGACACCTTCATGGTTCTTCCAAGCCAGCCCAAGGTCTGTTATGATATATTTTTGAGAAGCTAGCTTGAGGGATATTTTTTATTTTTATTTAAGTGACTAGGATAGCATATGTGTCTGAGGTAGAAAATCACATCTTTATACCACTCAGAACTCATCAATTTTTCAAGAAGATCTGCCCTTTCTTCCTCTAGCTGATTTACTTCTACATTTTGCAAATTGCTCTTAGCCATGAGCTTGGCTAGACCCAAACCTCTTACCAGCTTTGTTGTTTGGATATTCATATCATATTCTTGTAATTTTTTGACCCATCTACATCTCTTGCTTGATATCTCCATGTCTGATAAGATGTCGATTGTATACTTCAACTCATCTACTTGTAAATCATTGCTAAAGAAGGCAATAGGCCTCTCAGCTCCATTCTCATCCTTTTGTAACAAAACTAAAGCAATAGTAAATTTAGAGGCAAAAGAAAAGATTTGGAAAGGTCTCTTGTAGTTTGGAGCTGCTAAAATAGGTGCATGCTTAAGTGCATCCTTTATTCCTTCAAAATCTTGAATGGAAGCCTCCTCCCACTTGATAACTTGATCCTTTCTTAGCATGCTTGTGATTGGAAGAGTTAGCTCAAAAATTGAAACAAACCTTCTAATGAAATTGATTTGGCCAAAGAAAGATTGAATACCTTTCTTGGTTCTTGGAATGGGCACTTTGCTGATTGCTTCCACTCTCTCAGGGTCTATCATAACACCTTCTTTGGACACAATATGTCCCAAAACTTGGCCTTTTGCATGCCAAAATGACACTTCTTTGGATTAAGTGAAATGTCATACTCTCTACATCTGATTAACATCTTCTCTAGGTGTTGCAAATGGTCTCCTCACTGCCTTGAAAAAATAGTCACATCATCTTGGTAAACTACAATAAATTCATTGATATAACCAGCAAAGGCAACATCCATTTCCCTTTGAAAATTAGCACCAGCATTCATCAATCCAAAAGGCATCCTTACAAAAACATAAGTCCCCCAAGGAGTAGTGAAGGTTGTCTTAAGTCTTTCTGATTCTTTGACAACTACTTGATTGTATCCGGAGAAACCATCCAAAGTAGAAAGCATCTCTGACCCTATTACAAGCTGCAACATATTCTCCATGTTTGGAAAGGGGTAATTGTCCTTCATAGATGCTTTTTTTAGATTCCTAAAATCCACACAAATTCTGATATCTCCATTCTTCTTTCTAACTGGGCACAAGGTTTGCCACCCAAGATGAGTATCTAGTAGGCTGAATGATGCCACCATCTCTCAATTTCTTCAACTCTTCTTGCATTTTCATGGAAAGTAGTGGGTTAATAGGCCTTTGTTTTTGTCTAAATGGCTTAGTTTTGGCCTCAAGAGGAATCTCATGCTGAAATAAATCTTCTCTATATGCCTTCAGCTCTGAATAAGACCAAGCAAGGCAGTCTTGATACTTCTTTAAAAGTTGGGCATAGGACTATTTTTCCTCTTTGCTGAGATGGCTTCCCAACCAGATCTTCCTTGGTTTATCCTTAGTTCCCAAGTTGTGCTCTTCCACATCCCTTGAAGCAAACATCTTTCTATTTATGATGCAATCAACATTGTTAAAATTGGATTCAAGTGCAACAAGACCTTTAGGAATGGTATTTGTTTTCAATTGTATAATATCCTTGTCAAACAAAGTTTCTCTACCTTCATTCATGCATACCATTGGTTCCCAATCAATATTATGACCAGAAAACTCACCTTGGCATTGTAAGAATCTCAATACTTGGGCATCATTATAAAAATCTTCCAATGTTTCACATTATCCGGGACAACTGGCCTTGTTAGCACTTCAATGTTATATTCACAAAAAGGTGAAATGGTGCAATTGTCAAATCTAGAACCAAGGAAATCTAGCCAATTATCAACAAGCATTAAGACTTCTATCATGGTAAACAATGTTAAAGGAATCAAACATTTCAATCAAGTCCCAAACAACATGCTTATATTGTTTCATACGCTGATTTTTTGTAGCATACAACTTTCTTACTTGCTTGACAACCAGCTCTGAATCTCCTTTAGCAAAAAATATCCTTCACTCCATATTTCCATGCAATCCTTAATCCCAATAATAATGCCTCATACTCAGCAATGTTGTTAGTGCATTCAAAATTGAGCTTGAAGGAGAAAGGAAACTCTTCCAAACTAGGAGAAACCAACACTATACCAGCACCATTTCCAAATTTGGAGCAAGCTCCATCAAATAGTAATGTCCATGGAGAACCTACCATACCAAGGCACTCTAATTTTTCCATCTTATTCTCTTTTCCATCAGCAAAACCAATGAAGTTTTCAACATCTACATCAGCAAACAACACTTCATAAGAAGCATTGTTGGGATCTTCAATCAAGTGTAACATCTTCTTTTCACCATAGAGTTTGACAAGGCTGCCCTCAATGGGAATGGTGGTGAAAGACATGTCCATTTGAACACTACCACCAACACTTGCAGCCCACTTTCTTGACAAAAGCATACCCCATTTGGCAGGGCAATCAACAATTACAACATCAAGTTTTAAATTCTTACCCGGATATGCTGCAAGTTGCACTACTAAACCCTTCACACAACCAACAACCGACACTTCCCTTGAATCCATGGCTGTACACTTCCCATATGTTGCTGTCACTTTGATATCCAACTCATTCATGACTTCTAGAGGCATGACATTACATGATGCACCAGAATCAAACATGCAATTGTGAAGCAACCTATCTTTTATGAGAAAAGTTGTGAAGAATGGATCAACATTCAATTGGGAATCAACCAAGGATGTCCCCAAATATACTTCAGGTGCCTCTCCAAAATCTTCCATTGGTGGTGGTGTTTCAAGGCCAGAAAATGCTTTGAAGAGGATTCTCAACAACATTTACATTTCTACTTGGGGTAATCTTTTCTTCTTTCAATCCCAAGTACTTGAATGCTCTCTTCTTATGCTCAGGAATTCTAAGCAATTCAATAATTGGAACACTCACTTTAATTTGGCTCAAAACCTGGCTATATCATATGGAACATTCTTTGGTAAGACAACATTGGAAGGGAAACAAGAAGGTTCATCAGATGGAGAAGTATTCTTGGCAGCCTGGGCATGAAGAGGACTGATATTTTTGCATGGGACAACAGGGTTCTTGGCAATTGTTTCTTTTCTAGGATTATCTTTGGGAATGCTTGTGAGCAAGGGTGTCTTTGGTTTGGCTTGAGGACCAGCTCCCTAACAACTTTACTTCTAGTATTGTACTCTTTCTCTTGACCAACCACAACATTCATTAACAATTGTCTATCTTCCTCCGAAGGAATACCACCATCATACTTCTTGATCATTAAAGCCCTTAGATATTCAAAGTCATTATTAGGAATTTCAAAGGCTTGAACTACATCTACATCATGAGTTTGAGGAAGAGAAAGAAATGGTACCCTCTTTATGTAATCCCAAAAGGTTGCAGCAGTCCTTGCACTTATCACATCTGTTGATGTTGCTACTTATTGTGAGCCTAAAGAGCTGCCCATCATACAAATGTCATCATCCATTTCATTCTCATTATCATCATCAATATCTTGCTGGTCCATTTCACATGGAGGATGAGGAAGAAAACATCTATCACACCAATCCATATCAGCAAATTTCTTGAACAACAACAACTCTTGCAATCAGAGGGTCAGGCACCACTCTATTTTCATGTGCTTGGGGTTGTCTATTTGTAGATCCAACATTCCCTTTACCTCTATCATCTTGTCTTTGATCACCCCTAGGATGATTGCCAAATCTATCATGGTTTTGAGTTCTTTTCTGTCCTTGTGAACCTTTCCCAATTCCTTTCTCATCCCGGGCTAATTTGTAAGAAATTTCTTTGATAGCCCCTGCCAAAGTCTTAACAACATCTTCTAAATCAGCACCCTTGCTAGCTTGAGGCTTCTCAGGGTTTATCAACTTCACACCATCCCTCTTAAGTGGTTTACCAATAGCTTTAATATTATTTTCAATTTGGAGTGCCATGGTGAAAGCTTGCCTCAAGTTTGTAGGATTTTTGTCTCTCAAGTAATAGGCTTCCTTTTTATCAAATGCATCTACATATTTGATCAAGCAAGATTCATCACAAGGCCTCAAAATGATAGAAGCCTTCTCAATTTTTATTAAATCTTGTATTGAAGTCATGGACTATCTCATTTGGGTTCTTCTTGATATTTTCAAATTCAGACAAAAGAAATCTAGGATCAGTCCTATCACCATACTGTAATCTAAATGCATTTTTCATCTCAATCCATGAATCAATAGAGTTATCAGGTAGAGCCTTGTACCAATCCCTAACATCTTCTTCAAGTGTATGGATAAACAACTTGATATACACATCCTCAAATTCTATCTCAAAATCTTCCATCATATTATCAAATAGTTTGAGATGTTGATCACCGGTAATGGCATTGTTACCTTGGAATTTTGGTAACCTATTTCTCACATCTTGTGGGACAACATTTGGATAACCATCCATTCCTCCAAAATTTATAGGACCAAAGGTGTTAACAACAAATGGAGGTCTAGGCTGAGCCATATTGTTTGGTGGGGGTGATCTTGGAGGTGAAACAAGCTGGTGAGGAGTAGTAATGGGTCTGATTGGAATAGATGAGTGATCTTTAAAATGAAAACCCCCCAAAGGCTCTCTCTCTTGATAAACTTTAGCAAACTTAGAAACCACAGGAGTAGATTTAGGAGCAAGTTTTTTAAATACACAAGAAGGTCCCTCACCTGATGGAGAATGAAAATCAGCAAGAAGATTTCCTGAATCAGATCTACTTGAAGAGAATTATAATCTTCAATAACAAGTTGCTCTCCTTCAAATTCAACTATGGGGATCTCTTTCTTGCAACCAAATCACCAACCACTTTCCACACTCTTCTTCCTTCTAGTTCTAAGCTTCTTGATTCGGTGAGAAACTTCTTAGAAGAGTCCTTGATGAAGAGGGATCTCCTTCCCTCCAGCTTGATAGATTTAAACAACAAGTTTCAAATGATAGAAATGTATAAGACAACTGGTATTTCAAGATCCCAACAACATGGAGTCGCCACTAAGGATTTCCACCTTAGTTGTGTAAGAAAGCACTAAAATATTCTGTCAAATGTATGCTATGACTAAAAATTTGCAAGGATTTACAAATCAGATCTTCTTCTTCTTGATTCAACCAAAAACAATGCATCCAAATCATATAAACTGCTAGTAAATGAGAAGAGCAAGCTGAGTTTGAAATATTTTTACCCAAAACATGCAGATCTGAAGTATGAAATGATATCTCAAGAATGTAATAGCTCAAATACTTGATCACACAAATGCTCAAACCTTTCAAACACTTCAAAACCACCAAGAAATTCCAAAGAATCTCCCCAAAAACGGTGCCACTCGGGTGTTGGTATCCATATTTAATCTCCTTCACAACTTGAACAACATCATGAACTTGCACAAGACACTCAAGGATAGATAGATGGTTTGTATGTCATTTGTAGCCAGGGAGCACACCTATCTGCTTGTTTGCATTCAAGATTTGAGGGAGTGGATAGCACCTTCAAAAGGGTTTTGATCTAACCCTCACTATTTTAGGTTGTGCCTATCAACCAAGGCAAGAGAACCTATATTGCAGCCCTTATATGGTAAAGGAGATGGAGATATCCTTGTGTTTTGCATATGGTATGGAAGAGGCCTTGTGAAAACATGATCAAGCATCCATTATCCAAACTCAAAGGAGTTGTCACTACTAAATGATGGAAATGCTTTCAAAACAAGGCTAGGCTGCTAAAGACATGATGAAACCCTGATATACTTTGTGCATTTTGGTGGAAGGATTGTATTCTTTTGTTGACACACAATGCAAATGTAGGGTAGTATAGGTAGGATGAGTTAGTTTGAATGAAATTTTGTGAGATGTTAGGACAAGAGTAGCTAGGAACCACCAACTTCTTTGAGAACCTTTGCAAGAAATTTGTAACACCTACACAACAAGAATACTTCCAGAGATTTTAAATGCTCCTTCAACTAGGATATGTGCACAAATGGAGGCCCAAATCTACACTCTTCCACACAACCTTTGATAACCTACCACAAAATCTTGAAGCAAAATACCAACAAA
Source organism: Taxus wallichiana var. yunnanensis (assembly GCA_018340775.1). Lineage (NCBI taxonomy): Eukaryota > Viridiplantae > Streptophyta > Pinopsida > Cupressales > Taxaceae > Taxus > Taxus wallichiana. The sequence continues at coordinate 53,880,849 of CM031239.1, forward strand.
GTATCTAGGAATCCCTATTTAATCATGACCTAAGGTGCACCCAAAGGTTTACAAACAATCTCATTATTCAAGGACAGTAAAATGATTTTAAATATGTTTATCTTCTATCAGATGAAAGCTCTTCTGAATATAAGATTACAAATGCCATTAAACCATCAACAAGAAATGAGACCCTGTATGATCAAAGAGATCCTAAACACAAGATTGCAACATGAGCAAGAAACATAAATTGAAAACATTCTAAACATAAGTATATGCAAACTTTGCCAAGAGAATAAACCAGATAATCCAGAAAATGATCAAATATACATCAAGCAGGGAAAGTCATGAGAACAATCTCAAAGCTTGTTGATGGCTTTACAACTGAAACCAACTCAACATGATGAAATTTGATACAAAATGGAATTAAAATGACTCTCAGGTGGTTTTCTCCAGAGAAAATGGATTTATTCCTATTTTTTCTCATGAAAATTCTAAGTCTCTCCTCTCTTTTTTCTCCCAACCTTTACAAATGCTTGAAAAATACATTTTATACCTCATGCCAGCTTGGATCCTTGCATCCCAAGCAAAGAATATGCTCAAGGGATCAAATTTGTTACAAAACTCTTATCCATTTCATGAAAATGACATCAAACTCAAAACAACTTTGCATATTACCAAGGATGCACAAAAATTTAAAATATTACATGAATTTGGATCCTTATCCATCCTAGGGTCACGTTTTTGGCATTCATACATGCCAAAATGCATTTGAAATCATTTTCCACCTTTTACTTCATCATTTTTCACCTCTGTAACCTTTCATTTTCACTTTTCACATTTTTTCACGGGTCAAGGGAAAAATTTCATCAAAAACATCATAAGACATCAAATTAGCTCACAAAAATAATGCCATTGTTCTCACAAGGCCGAGGGGACTCAAAATCATATAAGGTTTGATGAATTTTGATGAAGAAAATTGATTTCCAAGTTTCTTGGAGTTCCCATGGTGCCCAAAAATGAAATTGCACAACAATCGTTGATTTAAAAATCAACTTTTAATGTTAGCCCTCCATGTGTCAAAGATATTCCCCTTTTTCCCTTTGGACTAGGTGGACACGTGTCCAAACATGATTGGGTGGGTCCCCATCTTAAAAAACACATTTTCAACCCTTTTATGCCTTTGGAAAATTTTGAAAATTTTCCCCGCTTGCCCCTTGGACCCACCACGTGTCCCTAGGTGGGCCCCACAAAAACCGCGGACCCATTTTGATGAATTTTGGCACAATTTTGACAAAAGGAAAATTTTCTTGAAAAACTCCGTGGGCCCGAGCACCCGCTCTCTCCCCGCCATGTGGTGGTCTCCCATTCACTGCGGAGCCGACCCTCCAAGTTTTCCTTCAAACCTCCGCGAGCACTAAAACCTTTATGGGATCCACTCTCCCTTTTTCCCTTTTGTAAATGCCATGTGTCACCCCCTGATTGGCTATGGGGGACACCTCCAATTTTTCCCTAGTTGAGGCTATGGAAAACTTTTTATCTTTGCCAAAATTTGTAAAATTTTCAATATTTTCCCCTAGCTCCAAACCTCCACCTCCTTTTGTACACGTGTCCTATTTTCATTGGATGCGGGCCTATTTTTCATTTTTTACCCTACAAACATAAAGGCCAAAATTCCTAAAATTTTCCCTGGCCCTTCTTCCATCTTGCCTCCTGGACATGTGTCTTCCTCCAATTGGTCGCGGGCTCTCGGGCCAAATTTTAACTTTAACATTTTGAAGTTAAAATTTCAAAATTTTCACAAACTCCACCCCTCCATGTTGACTTTCCTGACACGTGTCCACATCTTATTGGAGGTGGGCCTTTGGGTCAAAATTTACCTTGGCATCCGAGGCAAAAAACAATAAAAAATTTCAAGTCCTTCCTCCACCACCTGACCTTCCTGTGCCACATGTCACCTTCCAATTCGTTGCGGGCTCTTGGGCCAAATTTTTCCTTTAACATTTTGAAGTTAAAAATTTCAAAAATTTCCAGCTCTTCTCCTCTTCACTTGACCCTCCTAGACACGTGTCCTCTTTTCATTGGATGCGGGCCCTTAGGTCAAAATTTTCCCCCAAATCCCGAATCAAAAAAGTTTCTCCAACTCCCCCGCCACGTGTCCACTTCCCATTGGACGCGAGCCTTTAGACCAAAAAGTGACTTTGAGAAATTTTCCAAAATGGAAGAAAATGTTCTAAGTGACCCCCGCCACCCGCCGATCCTCCAACCAATCAAATCATGCCACGTAGGCACATCACTGTAGCAAATGTGGGGCCACAGAGCAAAATTTTCCTTTGTCAATTTTTCAAAAAGTAACAACTTATAACATTTTCCCGACTGCTCTGGCCAGAATAGAAACCTACCACATCATCAAAAGGATGGAAGGATGAATTTGACGGGAAAATGACACCCATATGCCCATCAAAACATAAAAAATGCAGGAGATGCCCTAGAAATCAAAAAATTTCACGAGGGCAGATTTCTCGTTTTAAATCAAGTGAAGCATGATTTTACATTGTTTACAACCTAGGGAATGAGATTTTAATAGCAAACAACTCGGATTTGATCCACTTTAATTTTTTGCATGAATTTGACAAAGGGGAAAATGGCTCACCAAAAAAATGAAGAAGTTAGGGCACAAAAGAGGGGAACTTGGAAATTTGTTTCAATTTAGGGAAAAATCATGACAATGTGAGCAATTCAAAGGCATTCAATTGGAAAATATGAATTGCAGGTCACCAATTTGAGAAAATGAAATGTTTTCTGAGAAAAATTGGATATAGAAAATTAGGGCAAAGTGTGAAAACTCAAAATTTACACCAATAGAACGGTCTTTAGAGCCTTACAATTTTCTCCATCATTCCTGGGACATGATGGTAGGCACAAATTTTAGTATCATCAAACCCTTTTGGTTTGGGCTTGAGTGGGTCGTAAGGTCTAAGGGGTGGCAATGTGATGATGGAGGTCTATAAAAGGTTAACTAGAATGTTGGCATAAGATCCTAGCCAATGGATTACAATGTGAGGTGAGTGTGGGTCTAGATTAAAGTGTAGGTGATTGTGATATGTGAGATATTGCAAGAGGTGGGATAGGTTTGACCACCGGTTTGGTAGGTGGTACTATTTTAGGCTTGGGTTGTACTTTCTTGGGTAAAGGCATGGTAGATGAACTAGCGATGGAAGGCATTATAGGCTTGACTACCTCTTTGGAGGGTAGTGGGTTTTTCAATTTTGGTTGCACCTTATTGGGTAAAGGTGAAGGAGGAGTATGTGATGCAGAAGGGAAAGTAGATGGTGGAAGAGGATGGGTTAGTCATGGTGATAATGGAGGTGCGGTAAAGGTTGCTAGCGGAGGCAAGGTGGAAGGTATAGGTTGAAGAGAAGGAAATCTCATAGGTATTGATGTTGTTACTATAAGTGGTGGGGGTATAGGTGGTAAGAAATATGCGGGTAATAGTGAAGGTGTACATTATGCTGATAGGTTGGGTGTAATAAAGGATTTTGATGAAGAGGTGGGCTACAAAGTGCTTTTGATTTTCCTTGGATAGGTGGTTTCTTGGCCAAGGTTGATGGGTGAGGCCCTAGGATAGATGGAAGGGGTGAAGGTGACAAAGGCATGGTGGGTGAAACTAGTGTGTGTAGCCTAAAAGGTTGGATCTTCCTTTTAGGTGGAGGATTGGTTTTTACATGAGCTTGGGAAGATGTGGCTAAATCCAACTTGATGGGTGGGTGGACTAGGCTTGATGTCGGCATGACACCCAAGGTAGTGATGGGTCTGGATATAGGGAAGGTGTGGATACAGGTAGGTTCTTAGGCATAGGAACAATTTTAGTTATTGGTAAAGGTTTGGATGTAGGCGAGGGTGATGAAGAAGAGGCCATTTCAATAGGCATGGTCATGGTTGATTGGGTTCCTTTAAATACCTTTGGATAGATCATGGCGGTATCCACAGTGACATTTGCATTTGGGTTGAAAAGGGTAGCCAAGGTGTCCCCAAAACATGGAATTATCAACGTAATCCAAGTGGTTGGAAAGGTATGAAAATGGCATCATTGTAAGAAGATGGCGTTGGCTTAGTATAAATCCTTGTGAAATATGTCTGTGAGACAGGGAACTGGTTAGCTTTGGACTATGTGGGTAAAATAGCTAAGAGAAGATCAATAGGATCCTGAAATGCTAATAGGGAATTATCCCCAACAGGAATTGGTGCATCTAAAGGATCCCCTATGGTTAGGGGATATAATATTTGGGATGAGGTAGTTTCCTTTTTTGATGGAGATGAAAGTAAAGATGACTCTCTCGTGGGTAGGAGAGTTAATACTGCAGTTGTTTTTAGGTTGCAGAGGTAAGTGGTGAAATGAAATTGGAAAATTTGTGGACTCCTCCATGGGTGAAGGGGGAGATGAAGGGGAATCCTCTATGGGTGAAGGAGTAGAGGAAGTAGGCTCTTCCATGGGTAGAGGATCCCATGCTAGAATATCCTTCGAGAGGGGATATGAGGAAATTGCAGAAGGGCTGGTATGGTGTCAAACACAACATGGACCTCACAGACATTACTGTCATTAGTTGAAGGTTTGCTAGTTTGGTCTGATGATGGGGTATGGTTAGGGAATGACTTCTCAAGATATATAAATTCTAATTTGTGAGTACATTTGGGTTTTCTAGGATGAGATCTCCATTATCTAACATTTCCTGGAAAATGTTCTTGAATGTTATATAATTACCATCGACATGGAATTTTACATGATGATAGTTACAATAGTCATGTTCCTTGTACCATGTCAACATATGATGAGAAAGGTCAAAAATCGTATGTGGTTTTATGGGTGGAAGAAAAATGGCTCTGACCTTAAGAATTTTTCTAATACTGAAGAATAAGGCTCCCCGATTGGAGTGTATTTTCATTGTTCCCATCTGAATTGAAAAGTTTAAATGGGAGAAATGTTGGAGGTATTTTTCAATTTATTAGAGGGGTCGATAGGCCACCTTTAAAACTACCACGTTAAGCGAGATCATTTGGATTTTGAATAATTATTTTGGGGTTTGAAGAGGAAGAAGCATCATTTGATTTAAATGTGGCATTTTTGTTATGTAATTGAATTTTCTTCTCTTCAATGGCACGAATTTCCAATTTTGCACCATGGTAAATGCTTCATCAAAGGTATGGAAGGTTTGTACTTACAAAGTTGATGAGATGTTCCTAGCAAAATCTATAGTGAACAACTCTATATTCTTAGTCCGAGACAACTGGAATGTTATATGGTTGATGAGGCTCCACCAACGAGCAACAAAATTGGCGATAGACTTGTCATCTTATTGTTGAGTTGAATACAAGTTGGTCATAGTGACCTTCTTAACGATATTGATTGAAAAATGGTCCAAGAAGGCTTAAGCCACTTGATTAAATGAGTAAATGGAATGTCAAGGAAAACCACTATACCAGTCTAACGTGGGTCCCATTAAGGACATGGGGAATGTTTATAGGAGTAAAGCATCATCGTGGGTGATTAGATAACACCCATGTTTGAAAGACCGCAAGTGTTGTTATGGGTATTCTTTATTATTGAACCAGTTAAATTTGGGCATTTCCCAATGTGCAGGGTATGGGTGAATGGGAATAGACAGATGGATGGGCTCATTGCATATTTCATCATAGGTTAAGGAGTTACGAGATCCAAAAACTGATGCTTCCAATGTTTTCATCTTTTTCATCATCATTTTAATAAGGTTTTTGGTGGGTTGTGATGATTAGGAACCCTTACAGTATAAGGAGGTTGATGATGAATGTATGATATGGATGACATCCTAGTATATGGTGGTGCCAAGTATGAGAACTGTGAAGGGGGAATAGATGTAGGAGAAAGGTATCCCAAATAGGTAGCAGATGATATTGGGGTTATTGGTGATATGTATAAGTAGGTGGGGTAGTCGTAATGACTCTTGTGGTAATTGGGGGTAGGGACTGTGGGATGGAAAGGATGAGGTTTTGGAATGGGGTATGGGTTTCTGACACCATGGGTGGTTGCGATGTAACTAGTACATATGAGGTAAAGGGTGTAGATGGGGATATGCTCAAAGTGGATAACAAAGGAATAGTTGACACCACGGGTGTGAAAAATGCCATGGATTCAATAGTTATAGAGGATGTGGGGTCTAGTTGAGACACCACAAGTGGTAAGGTGGATGAAGGAAATGCCGAGCTAGTGATAGCTAATGCGAGAAGTGAGGGAGAGGGAAGGAGGGTCGACACGGGCATGTCGTATACCAACCATGTCTTAATGAGTCTTGGGTAGATGAGTGGGTGAGACAGTGTTGTAGGGTGATGAGATTCTGGTCAAGGAGTCTTGCAAACTCCTCGTTTCCAGTACTAATAGTAATGGGCTGAGTTGGATCCATAGGTGACATGATGGAAGGTAGTGATGGGCTAGGTGGAAGCGGCTGAAGGCTAGTGTGAAACACAAGGGCATTGGATTGGCTACGAGTCAAAACCATGTGAGTTAGTGTAAAATTGGTAATCTATTTTTTGTAAATGACATAGAAAAACAACAGATATGGATTAAAATAGATTATGGGAGTGAAACTAGTCAATGTTTTAATTATAAATTAAAACACAGAACCAACTACATGTTAAGGTAACCAACGAAGGTGATAGGGTGACCGATGAAAGATAGGGTGACCGCTACTAGTTCTTGTGAAATCAACTATTTTACAAATGAGACAAAAATGATGAAAATGAAGTACAAAAGTTGTATTTGACTATGATTTTAAAATTATGGGGGTATGATGATGTCCTGAGAACTTCAAAAAGAATAGAAGATGTGATGAGTGTTGTTTTTGGTAAAATTAACCAAAATCTAGAAACTGACAATGGTCGTAAAAACCGATGACGGTCACTGGACTGACACCGGTCACTATGAAATTTTGAAAAATGAAGAAAAATTAATTTTGTGAATTAAGTCAAATGGAATATCAACCTAGAAACCTGAGTATGATAGTAATGGACCTTGACACACTCAGAAATAGTTAGAATACACCAACTATGATGGTGGAGTGTGAAAGGAAGAAGAAAATGAAGAATGTGACCTCACAACTCAAAACACAACTCAAGAAAAAGCTAAGAAAAACATGAAATCCTATAAGTGAATTTTTATGTTTTAGCTTATGCTATTTAAGACTGACTTGTGAACAGAACAAAGTTTTTTGGTTGGAAAGGTGTCCTATGAAGAGGTAAGATCTAAGGGTGGTTTCAGTTATGTTTTGGTGGGGGCGGTCCTTTCTCTGAGTTAATGACTAGACAAAGAAACCAACTAGGTGCCCATTGTTAATCCTTTGATCGTGTGATCGTTGACAACTTCTTCTAGGTAAGGTGTTATTTAATAATATGTGTAAATTTATATTTGTGCAGTTGGAAAATAGAGAGAAGAGAAAGTGCTCTACGATTCAATTATGTCAACCATCAGCTAGGCATGACTTCCAGTGTATAGGTTGCCCTCAGTTTTAATGTGAGCTAAAAATGCAAGCATATAAGTATGAAATGTAAATATTTTAGAACCCAAATCGAAATGTGATATTTGATGTAAACAAATAGTGAATAGGTAAGAGAATGAATTTCACTAATGTAAATGTAAGAAGAAATAAAATGATTCTTTTTAGTCCTAAAATATAAATGTCACTGAAACAAATAGAAGAAAGAGAATATTTCCAGGGATAGAATTTAATGTTAACTTCCTTTTAAAAATAAATAAACATACAACAGTTCCCTAAGAATGAATAAATGCAAGGAACCTCGGATGGGTCCCACTGGGCATGCCAAAATGTTTCACCGAGATTCTTAACAAATTAATGAAATAGATAAGAGGTAATAGGCCAAGGAGGAATACATGTTTGTGATGTCGATCGAAGGTTGTGCATACATTCTTATTTCCCAATCCAAGTTTATTGCGAGAGATTACTTTTGGCTAGGAGGAACTACTTGAAATACAAAGTAAGACCACAAAATATAGTTAATAGCAAAAGGATAGTGGATTTCCTAGTATGAGCTAGATCTAGGAAGTGTGATACTTCCTCAATGATTTTCAATCCACTGATATATATAATTATAATAATATAAAATAAATGGGACATGCAAACAAACAAGTCTAATGCTAGTACTCCGATTTAGGTATCTCATATTACTATCAATGTTAATCTACTTAAATACTTTGATAATTAAATTGGTGAAGGTATCATCTTAGGTTACAGGCTACGTAGGGGTTTTGTAGGTCACAAGAAGGGTCTACATAAGACTTGGTGGAGTTTGGGCTTGATTTGGGTGATTAAGGAGCTTGTTGGTTAGAGGAAACTTTCCGGACATATGATATGTATGCCATTTAGGGTGTGACCGGTGACAATTTATCTATGACCAATATCGGTTAGGGATAACCGATCTTGGTTTCTATGGGAATGGTAAAATATCAAAAAAGTTGTTCGGTTCTCTCCGTGTGCCGCACGACGAGAGATAAGGAGGTTTGTGGAGAGATTTCGGATAGATTATCTAGCTTGGGTGAGGTTTTTGGGGTGTTAAGGTCAACTTATTAAAATCCCGACCGAGATACAATAACAGACGTCGGTCTAGTGACCAATGCTAATGAAGGGGAAACCGGTGATGGTTAAGGTACTTGGCATTGGTAGGGGAAATTTGGTGAAATTTGATTAACATGTGGTTTTGGGATTCTCTGTGATTACACAAAGAATGAAGGGGGACTGGTTGGGTTTGTGATAAGGTGATTAAAACTCATAAATATGTAAAATTTTTGGAATAAAGATCCAAAAATTTGTGGTGGCTAGATAGGGATATGGGTTGGAAAGTGGGGATGTCGGAATACAAGGAATAAAAATTTCTAATAAGAAGAGGATAAAGAACCTAATGAGTAAGTACGAAATGATACAAAATCAAATGCACTTACACTTTGCTCCTCGCAAGATTGGTGGGTGAAGGAAGGTGATGGTCGATCTATGAATCCTATGGTAAGTGTCGTGGCATTTCTTCCTATAGTTTCATTGTGAATTCCAATGCCTTTAGATCAATCTTGGTACTTGCTTGGGCCTCTCGGCTGATTGTATTATGTCACCTTGATGCTTGAGAGAACTTCGGGTTTGTAATTGCATATAGATGGCTCTCTCCAAAACTTGAAGTGACCAACCCAAGAAAAAGGTTTCCAAATTGTATATATGGTGACCAATGATGGTCAAGGTGACTCGGCATCGGTTGAGGGTTAACCAATGTCGGTTAAGGTGGGATATCCTAGGTTTACCAAAAATAGTAGATCTTGGCTATTTTTGGCATGCTCTGCTTGTTGGTCTGGTCTCAAGTGATGGTTAACGCTTAGATAAGTGGGCATGTTGTTGGAGAAGGAATAGGAATTTAATGTTAGGGTTAGACTAAGTCTCAGGTGGTTAGGATAAGTGGATACTAAGTCTTAGTTAATTAATAGGCTAAGAATAAGTCCATGGTGAGGTGTCTAGGTGAGGTGTAAATTAACCTAATTAAAGTAATTAGATTAATAAATAATGTGAGGATGGGCATTAATTCAATTGTAAATAATTAAATTAATATGGATGTGAGGTAAAGGATTCATATTTAGGTGAACATGTTATGTTAACGCATTAAAGGGGACTAAGGGGAGTGTGACCCAAATTTGGTGTCTACAGATAGTACCTAAGAGAGTAAGACTAAAGATGTCGAATATTTCTTGAGTTGAATTCCTAGATGTGTGAATGACTTCCAAGGGCTAAAGAAGAGATATGTCATGTATTTCTATGATGAAGAGGGCTATAATGTGGTAAGTTTTTAATATGATTTCCTTGAGTGATTTCTTATTATAATCCAATCCTTGAGGAAGATAACTTGAAATGAAGGTCTGAAACACATTTATATAGAGTTATGTCATTAAAGGAGAATAGTTGACAATCGGTTAGAATTTTTGAAAATCGGAGAAATACGAAAAAGGGGTTGTAAAAATTCCCAAATCGAGTCATTTTTTTTTTAATAAAGGATATGTGTGGTTAAGAGGTTATACAGTCAAGGAGGTTATTAAATGGTTGAGAGGGTGTTGATTTGTTTTGTTTTATTTGATTTTGGTTTGTAAGTGGTTTGAGTGGTTTAGAAAGGGACAAAATATGATTTTACAACTGTATAATGATATTTATGGGGAGTAAATATGGTGAGGAGAAATAATACTTAGGATAAGGATTTATTGTACAATATGATAGTGCTTTGTGATAATGAAGGGGTGATATCGGAAATGGGAATGAGGAAATTTTAGGTGTCTCCAACTACATTGGGTTTGAGATGTAGAGTGACATTCAGTTAGTAAGTCCACCATTGTGGCCATTGTGGACAATATGACCCATTCATATGCATCTTTCTTTTTTAGGGGTTTTATGCCCGCTTTTGGTGTTATAGATATTTCCTTCATTTCTAATTTACAACGACATTGAGCGTATTCTAGCAACATACATGTGATATGAAGAGAAGTGAGATAGTTATTCAATGACACCTTGAGGATATTTGTAGAGCTTTTTCACATACAAGGGAGCCAATATCTCAAACCAGAGTGCCCTTGGAACCCTAGTCCTTCCTCAAGTGCCCTTGTCTAAACTAATGTTCTAGATTTGTACTTTTATATCTTCTATGTGATCATTTCTGCATTCTTCTTATCTATTTTTATCTGCAAAAAATTCCCAACATATCTATGAATTAGTTAAGCTCTTCCTAACCCTCTTTTTTCATTAGGGTTTCACATTTCTACTTGCTTAGTGGCTTGGGTTACTTTATTTATTTACTTAGATTTTTATTTATTATTTTTCATAATATTATATCAACCTATAATATAATAATTTTATTTAATCACTTGTGCATAGTGGTTCAAGCATTCCAAGAATTCATTCACAAGTATTTGCAAGTTTAATTCGATGATTGGACCATGTATGAGCTAGTGAAAGATTATTTTGATAGCCTAAGATTGATGTTTGAAATATGTAGGTAAATTTGCATATCTTTGAACATCAAGAAGTTTATTTTTCTTCCCCCTTTGGTACTTTACTTGGTTATATTATTTGCATAGAAGGATTGTTAGTGGACCCAACTAAGATTGTAGTTATTATTTTTCTAGAGAAACCTACCAACAAGATCAAAGTACGTGGTTTATTAGGGCATACTACTTACTACATGAAGTTTATTAAAGGATATGCCAATATTTTCATGCCCCTTGAGGAATACTTGAAGGCCGAGAGAAAATTTCATTAGGATGATACACAACAACATGATTTTGAGACCTTAAAGGATAATCTAACCATCATGACCATCTTACGCTTCCCTTCATGAACAAGTTGTTTCATGTGGATGTGGATACTTCAAGTACAAATATTAGTGTAATCTTAGTGCTAACACAATAAAGGAATGTGGATCATCCCACATGATTTGTAAGTAGGAATTTGACGCTAGTTGAACAAAGCTATACAACTACAAAGCACAAGGCCTTATCAATTATTTATGTGCTTCACAATTTCATACATTACTTATTGGCCACAAAATTTATATTCTACATAGATCACATGGAATTAAATTAATTGGTAAATAAATTGGTCTTATCCATTAATGAATCCTTTTATCTTAAGAGTTTTATTTTACAGTCATAGTAAATCTAGGAAAGAGTAACTTGGGACCTGATCATTTATCAAGAATTAACTCTAGAGATGATTCAAAAAGCATAGAGGATACTATGTTAGATGTAAATTTTTTTAGATTCAACTATGTGCCAATATATTTAGAAGACATTGTAATGTTCCTATGTGCTGGAATAACACCGAAAGGGATTAAGACTTTGGAAAAGAAGCATCTTTCTATTTGTGTGGCACCATTTAAATCATTATAGGAGACCTATATAAAATATGTAGAGATGAGGTATTACACCAATGTGTGATATAATGTAAGTGAAAATCCATTATGGAGGAAATGCATGAGGAATATTTAGAGGCCAATATGTAGGTGAAGCCATTGTGTTGTTGTCTTGCAAATATGCAACCTAAAAAGCTCAAATTTTCAAGCATGACAATAGATCCAAATGTCAAAAAAATTTCTCCTAATCCTTCCTAAATCCTTTGTGGATAAGTCTTCCCTATTTGTGGTAAATATCCTATCCTTGCAAGTCTTAATATGTGTTGTACATACCTGCCCAAGTGTTCAAAATGTTGAGACAAGGTGACTCATGCCACTTTGAAGCAGTGCATATAGAGGTGATTTCTTAAATAAGTCTAAGAAGAATATTCTTATCCTTTCTAAGAAAGGTGTGCATCCATAGAGGTAGATTCAAAATCCATGAACCACCTAGTAATATCATTGAAGATGTTGAAATGCAATGGAATAGTTTTAGGAATATTTAGGAAAGCTTCAAGGGTTTTGGTGGCTTAAGGAGCTTGCAGTGGAAAAAGGTACCTAAAAATCAAAAGAGAATTTGGGGAGCTCCAAGATGATATAAAAGGAAAACAAGATATCATGATTGAAATTTCACATCATTCACAAGACCTACGCGCTTCTTAGGGCATACCAATTTCAGTGAATCACTTGGTGATACCAAATGGAAAAAAAAAATTAGATAATGATTAAGAATCAAGTCTTTAAAACCATCCCATTGATCTTAAAATGGTCTTGGGAGTCAAATTGATATAAAAATTTTCTTAAGAAGACCTCTTGAAACTCTTGGAAAAGTCATTTGGAGTTAGTCAATTTTACAGTTAGATGGGTGGCGCATTTTGGTGTCCCAACTATCCAGAAATTAGAGACACTTTGGGGATAGTAGGGAAAAAATAATGTTCCCCACTCCCCATTTATAGCTCTTAAACCCTCATATGACCCTCTCTCTACCCGACAAGTGCTAAATGGTCATGCATAGGAATTTCACTAAGTTTCCTCATCAAACCCTTGGATGCATTTTATTATCCCCACTATCCCAGGGATGATGGGGAGATTTGGGACAACAAAATTCATTCCATCCCTAAGCCCTTCTCAGGTTCATCATGTGACCAAAATTTTTATCCTCCCAGGTGCTCAAATCTTTCTCTCTCATCTTATCAACTCTCTAATCTCATTCTCGCCACTTGTCGAGACTCTAGGAAGGGGAAGATTTTACTATCCCAACTATTCTAGGAAAAGTGGGGACAATATGTATAGAAAAATTCATCCCATTCCTTAAAGGTTACAAATTTTTTTGTCTAAGTCCTTTTACCTTGTTGTTTCCTACTTCTTCCTCTCTCGTGAACCAAAAGTGTTGCCGAGAAAATTTTAACACAAAAGTAACTTCTATCCACTACATATTTTCTCATGAAATCAATGATTTCTCAGTAAAAACCTCTATCAAACCTCTAAATGTTTCAGAGACCATGCCAAATTTCTCTCAGAGCATCCATGGTTGCAAGGATGTATATTTTTCACTCTCGGAAAACAAATAAATTGATTTTACCAAGGTTTTGAGCTGAGTTTTCTTCTCCAAAGAATGTAAGTGATGAAGGAAGCTTAGTGAATCCATTAATGGTTTCCATGGTAACTTCAAGCCTAAAATCATAACCCTAGAAATCTAATTTTTTATTTCCAAGCATTCTGGCGGGTGAAACATAGTGAAATTCTGAGAATGAGATCATGATGAAGAGTAGAATCTAAAAATAATGTTTCTTTCAAAAAAATGAGGTCATTTTTTTCACTTACTAAATATAACATATTACATGCCATTCCACATACTAAAAATATTAACTCTCTCAATTTTCAAGATCCGATCACCCGAAAACTTCGAAATAGTGCAAAATGATAAGCAAGGTAAAATTGTCAATTTTCCCAAAATAGCAAGTCCAAAAAAACACCTACTAAAAATAGAAAGTGGATAAAAATATAAAATTTTCATCAAAAGAAGAAAATTGGAATGTTCCAAAATGTAACATCCACTTTTTAAAAATTTAGAAACAATGATTTTTAATCATAATGTTCTCTATTCTAAATTAATATAATTTAAAACACACATTCCATTTCCAATCCATCTCATAATAGAAAACCATATGCAGCTATAAATGACTTGGTGAGACACTGATCTCTCATTCCATGACTCGGTATTAAACCGATCTCTCATGTTAACTTAATAATGTGTATACTATGTATACTTGGTTCCTTTACCCTTTTAGGGGTACCCAAGTGTTCTATCTAAGAATCCTATCTGAATATCTATTACCGATATTCATCTAAAATCCTACATCTTAGACTAGGTGACCTAGTGTAAGCTAAGAAAAATACACTACTAACAAGGAAGTAAAATACCAATAATCATACCTCCTCCTTCGCGTTCCGTAGCAAACCTCAGAATGGGCTAGGAAACTTGGATTGAGCCCTGATTTTGTGATATGTAGGTTCTTTTCTTCAAGACGGAGCAAGACCTTCCTGCAACAACGATCCTCTTACTTTGCACTGGATGGGAAAAAGGATTATGAGACTATTTTGGCATTAGGACTAGGCAAAAGGATGTTCTTTGCTCAAAGGATGCAAGAACTTAGATATGGCATGAAAGCTTATTCTCCATGTCCTTAGAGGGGAGGGGTAAGGTTGTATTTATAGCCTGAGGGAGTGATTAGCTTAAATTAATTTAAGTAATCATGGTTTGAAAATGTGGGCAAGATTAAGTGGGTGGTTTGAAAATGTGGGCAAGATTAGGTGGATGGTTTGAAAATGTGGGCAAGATTAGGTGGATGGTTTGAAAATGTGGGCAATATTAGGTGAGTGGGGGCCACGAAGAATGGGTGAGGATTTGAATTATATTTTTAATTCATAAGTGGAGGATTTTAGGTGAGTGGGGACCACGAATGGTGGGTGAGGATTTGAATTTGAATTTTTAATTCAATAGTGGAAAAACATGGAGAATAATGACATGTGGTGAGGATTAGATTATTTTTAGATTTTGAAATGGATAATTAATCAAATTATATTTGATTAATTCGAAGTGTATTTTTGTGGGAAATGAGGAAGGGAAATTAATTGATTTAGGATAGATGTGAAATTGGGGTGTCTACATTTGCCCCTCTTTGGAAGGGTACTATGAAAGTAGTGTCCTTTCAAAGAAAGTAGACGGTATGGGGGAAGAATTCAATCTACTTTTTAAAAGGTAGAGTGAATGTTTGTTGGGGAGAATAGAAAGTGGTGAGTGACGGATGTCATGGTATCCTCCAAGACAAAAATGTCATGAGAAGATGTGATTATGGATAGATGTGGTGATGCCCCCTCGAGAGGATTGACGAGAATGAAATATACGACAGAACTCTCGAAAAGAAGGGAAATGGATTTGGTGGAGAAGAGGACGATAATGGAGTGGAAGAGACTGGAATGACCGCACGACGCAAATGGAGAAAGGATTCAATCGACCTTGAATGCTAGGTGTGAGGGGTGTGGGAAAGAGAAAAGGGAATGGATAGGGTTGGGGGTTGATTATGAGAAGAGTAAGGGAGATAGGGGAGGGGAAAAAAAGGAATGAAAGAGGTAGAAATAAGAGAGAGGGATGATAGGGGAAGAAGGGAATGATGAAGGACAAACAAGGAAAAAAGAGGAAAATGACAGAGTAGAGGGTGAAGGGATGAAATAGAGAGATGTGCAAAATGAAGGAAGCAACAGAGATAGTAAAGAGGGATACGTGGCAGTGAAATAAATGAGAGAGTGAAGAAAAGTAGGAAACGGGAAAGGATAAATAAGAAGGAGAAAACGAGGTGGGAGTAGGGGGTGAAATGGAGGAAAATGGAAAGAGGACAAAAGAAGAAGTAGAACGGAGAAAAAAGAAACTATGAGGGGCGAGGAAAGTGTGAAAAAGAGGAGAGAAAGGAAGAGAAACATATACAGAATGAACAAAAAGGTAGGGGTGGTAGAGAAAAGGGAAGTGGTCAGAAGAAATGTGAAAATTAGGGGAGAGGAAAGGAAGATAGAACGAATACAAGGAGAAGATTGAAGGAATCACGTCATTACGAGGAAGACCAAGGCAAAGAATATGGAACAGACCGTATGGAGATGCATGTGGAGAGTGGGATGATAAAAAAGACAGGACAACACTGAACAACCAGGTTATCGATGGGGATGTAAGGAGGAAACGTGATGGAAAAAGGGGAAGAAGATGATATAGGGGAAGTAAAATAAGACGAGGGGTGGGAGAGAGAAGAGGATAACAAAGAAAATGATGGAGAAGGAAGGGAATACAAAAAGGGGGTAATAAGTGGAAAGGAAATGGTAGAAGGAATGTTGAAAGAAGAAAGAGGGGAAGAATGGCATCGATTGGAAAAGATATGGAGATGCATGAAATGAGGATACTAGGATGATGGGAAAATAGAAAAAGGATGTATGATGAAGACAATAAAGATAGTGAAGAGGGCAAAGAGGAGATGGAGAGATGGGTAAGAAGCGACAAGAAAGGGTGGGAGTGAGGGAAAAGAATAGGAGAGAAAAGAGAATGGGGGATAGAAGAGGCAATGCCAATGAAAGGATGTTAGGGAAATCCTCTTGACAATGAGTGGTGGGGAAGGGTGAAAGAAAAAATGAAAAAAGAGAAAGCGAACGAGGACTGGAAAGGGTAACGCCAACAAAGGGACGTTAGGGAAAACCCGTTGCCAATGAGTGGTGGGCTTAGATGAGGGAAGAAATGAAGGGAAACTCTAGAAGGTCCAAGGGAGTGAATGAGGTCGTGCGGAATGAGGATTTATAATTTTTAGGGAAAACCCGTTGACAATTATGAGCGCGGGAAGAAAAGATGATGATGAAAGAATGATATAGGAGTGTTAACAGTAATGGCGAATATGTGTGTGGGTAGAAATGTAGGGGGAATGTGAGAAGATGAAGGGGAAAGAGTGAAGAAGATGGGAGGGAGGAGTTGGGACGAAGTGAAAGTGAGGAGAGGATGGGGGTGATGAGGATGAACGAGGTGAGGATGAAGAACCAAGACATGAAAAGAATGGGAAGAAATGGTATGAAGGATGATGGATCAAGGAGGGAAAATGGGGAAAAGAATGTGATTGTAGGTGGAAGAGATGAGTTGTATGTTGTAAGAAGATATGTGGAGAAAGGATAATAGTGGGAGGAAAAAGTGGGTAACAGGAGATACCGTGGAAGAAACGATCAATAAATGGAACTAAGAATGAGGCGGGGAGAAGTTCATGATGACAAGTTAAGGGCGGGAGGACCTAACATAAGATTTTCATGTGACGGAAGTGGTTAAGTAAGATTGCCATGTGAGCAAAACCGGAGATGACAAATGGTCAAGCGAGAAGTGGTGTTTGCGAGAATCGAAAAGGAGGTGAAAGGATTTGATAATGGGGAATGCCGAGAAAAATGAAGGTTGAAGGGTGGGTAGTGATGGGGAAAGGCAAGGAGAGAGATCATCCTTAAGAGGGACTCTTAAGTGAGATCGCCATGCTGGGTGAGTGGTTAAGTAAGATTGCCAAGCAGAGGAGGGTGATAGTGGTGGTTAAAAGATGTGATGATGGGGAATGAAGAGGAAATATGGTGGTGAGATTGGAGAGTGATGGGCGAGTGTAAGATGACATGTCATGCTTAAGAGAATCTCTTAAGTAAGATCGTCATACTGCTGGAGAAGTTTCGTAGGGTCACCCAACCGGCAGGGATGATATGCAAAGAGAAAGACAAAATGATATTGGGAATAGGGGTGGAATGGTAGGGTGAAGAAGATGATCATGATGAGAGGTGGGAGAAATAAGATGGGCGAAATATGATGGGATGGGGAAGGCCATAGGACGATCAACCTTAAGTAGAAGTCTTAAGTAAGATTGCCATGCGGTGGGATGGTTAAGTAAGATCGCTGCCGAGGAGGAAGAAGGATGATGTTAGAGTTGGTGGGAATAGGGTATGACAAAATGGACTGAAGGGGAACCCTCAAGTGAATTTGCCATACTACGAGAGCGTGTAAGTAGGATGACCTAGGCATAAGGTGGATTTGGGGAAGGATGAGAAAAGAGTCAGTGAGGTATGCCTAAGTGGTATATGATATGAGATGAGGTGATAATAAGAAAGAAAGGACACAAAGGAGTATAACATGAATGGATGAAGGAATATATGTAGTGGAGGGTGGAGAGTGTGAGGGGAATCCTTAATTGGGATGCCCACGTGGTGAGAGTAATGATGCGGGAATGGGAAGTAGAAGAGGTGGAGTTGGAAGGTGTGTTTGGTGGTGATGGTTATTTGATGAGAGGGCATGTGGTGAAGAAGCTTCTACAGCGGGAAGATCTTAGCGAGAGGGTAAACCTCCACTGAGGATTCCATATAGAAGGGGTTATTAAGTAAGATTGTCAAGCGGGAAGAAAACGGGTGAAAGGAAAGAATACCAATGGGTGAGAGGGGACAGGAATGGTGAGAAGGGTAATATGGGTATAAGCGGTGGAGGAGTAAAAATGAGAAGTGAGAATGAATGGATCAAATACATGGTGATCATGGTGGGGGAGAAGGAGCTGCTGGATAGTGAATGCTACTTGAGAAAGATCGTCAAGTAGGATTCGCAAACTGCAACGGTGATCAAGTAGGATTCACAAACTGGAGAATGCATTAGTATGGGTGAATGGATGGGGTGCAAAGTAAGATGTTGATCATGCAGGAAGATACTCACGTGACGAAAAGCATCTTAATTATGATATTCCTTTGAAGTATACCCTAACTACCCAGTGTCTTTAACCAAAGAAGACCTTCTGCAGGATGTCTTAAAATTGCACTTAGCAACCACAGGCTTAAATATGCGCAAAGGATCTTGTCCTCTTGCCGTCCATTATAAAATCATTTACCGTCTAGTCAATACCATGAACCCAGCTGTTAAGCACGGCACGTCCAAGGCAGTAGCGTGGTGACCCACGTTAATTTAGAAACTCAGAAGATTGAACCTGAGTTAATTTCATGGTCAGACATCAAGGTCCCAAAGAATGGACCCTTGCAAAAAAGTTTGTGCAGACATCTCAGCCAAAGCTTGAAAATGCAACTGCAGTAACAGAAGGCAGAAATAATGTGACACTCAGTTTCAGAAGAAACTCAGATGTTGGTAAAGCATCTGATATTGACAGATCAAAAAGGATCTTGAATAGAAGCAATTCAGTAGCTTCTACATCTTCTTATTTTACAGTTGGTGAAACATCTAAGCCTCAAGAGGCTAGTAAAGAAGATGAAAAGATATTTTTATGTAGCCATAGATCATTAACCCATGATCCTTCTACTGACTTTTTATGGTGCTCAGATTGCGAAAAGTTAGTCAGTCAGAAGTACGCCCCTGTCAACGGGCCTACAATAAATATGGCTTCAACAAGTACGAGGACTCAATTTCCTCCTACAGATCAGCATGAGCTGATTTCACCTGATGAGACCCAGAAAGCTGTATTCTGGTATCAAAGAGCAGTCAACAAGGAGATAGAGCCGTCTGAAAGCTCTAAAATGCTCAACTGGACCAACAAGGCACTTTTATCTGTGAATGAAGAGGTATGTTCTCAATCTGAAAAGCTTTCAAGTTTGGAAAGAACACTTAAAGCTATAGAATTGAGAAAGAAAGGAGACACTGCTGGTGCTTTGAAATTGTTAAATTCTAGATTTGATAAAATGGAAGAATCTGTTAAGAAAATAGAAAGCACAGCACACAGTCTTTCCACAAGCCTACCAGAGGCAGTCACACATAGAGTCACAGATATTGTTCAACCCTTGGTTGATCATACAGTTGGTTTAAAGAGTACAATCATAGCCAGAACACAACAAACCAATGAATTGTTAGAATCAGGTCTGTCACAAATTCAGGATGAAAATGAGAAGACACATAGCAGGATAGATGATATCCAAAAGTGTCTAAGTCAAGAACTTCCCAGATCTTTCCAAAGATCAATGAATTGAATAATAGGCTAACTCCTAGAAAAGAAAGTGATTGGTCTCAAGTCAGTCTCTCTCTTGGCGTAAGTCCGAATTTGGCCAATCCTACCGAAAAGAAATCATACAAGGAAGTTCTAGAGGAATACAAACCTTTGTTCTTTAAGGACAAAGAGGTAAACATGCTCAGCATAGAGGGTACTGAATCTCACATTGAGAATCCAGAATTCACACCACCACTGTTTGATGAACATATGGGTGAAAGCAGTACTCCAGGTTTCCAGTCAACCACAAAGGTCCAAACACTTCAGCCAAATTTCTACAGAGTAGAATGCAAGTCTGTGGCTGAGATAAAAGAAATAATCCATGCAATGATAGGATGGGGCAACACCCAAAAAGAAACCTATGGCAGAACACCACAAAATATTGCTGCCACTATAGTCAATGGCTTTGTAGGCATTCTTAAAGAATGGTGGGATGTCCTTCCCAACAAAGCAGAAATATTAGATACAGGTTTCACTGGCCTCACAGCAGCTCTTATTAGAGAATTCATCGGCAATATAGACGATGATAAGATGATGAATACAGCCATGTTCCTCAGAGCTCGCTTATGTGACATGACTCGCATAAAAGAATACCAATGCTTCATGCAGAAGCTATATTACAGTTCAGGTAACATTAACGATGAGACCATGCGTCTCCGTTATATAGAGTCATTTCCACCTTTCTTTGCTACACAATATAGAAAGGCCATGCATGGAATGAAAACTTCAAATTAAGTTTTGGGCACATCAACCAGATCATAGATCAGTGTAATGCCAAGATGTGCAAAGAAAAATGGGAACGCAAGCAAGCGTTCAAACATCAAAAGGCTCTCAGCAATACTTTCTGCACACAGTATGCTTTAGAACCCTTTGGATGCCCTGAACTAGAAATCCAATCTTCCAAGAAGAAATCTTCTTGCAAAGATTGTCTTTTTTCAAAAGGGGGTGAGTGGCGGCAGAAAAAGAAAAAGAAAAAACATAAATACAGAGAGCAGTTCAGAAAAGGAAAGTATAAAGAGCAGTTCCAGAAAGGTAAACCCAGAACGAAATACAAATTTCGTAAGTATAAACATTTGGGTAAATCAAACAGGTTTAAACCTACCTGTTATATTTGTAAAGATGCTCATTATGCTAATCGGTGTCACAATGACATACGAGAAAAGGTAAGGCAAAGGTAAATGCCTTAACCAGTAAAGGCATAGAAGAAGAAGAATATGCTTTTATATCTGACACTGATAGTTTATCATCTGATATATCATATGTCTCCATTGAAGGAGAAAACTGCAATAATATTCAGCAAGCTTCATCAGATGAAGATAGTACTGATAGTGGGTATAGCTCAATTCCTTCCTTTACTCATTTCAGTATCAATATGGTATCTAACTTTGTTCATCCCATGATACCACCAAGTGCAGACTTGCTCAGAAGACAAGTTGAAAGCCTCCAGTCAGTCTATGATAGTTGTCCCCCTTGGGATACAACAAGGAAGATAGCTCTCCAAAAAGAGCTCAGAAATCTGCAAGACAGATACTTAAGACAGAATGAATTGGAGCAGAACCAAGCACAAAGCAGAGCTGAATCAGAGATAGAAGAGTCCTTTGAAGCATTTCCAATACGGCCTCCATTCCAGCAGAGAACCAGACAGAGACAAATTCCCACCAGGGGAAGGTTTGGAGCATGGCGTGGAAGAGGAAGAGGAATCAGTCCTCCTGTTTATTCCTCTTATGAGCCTGGACAATCATCAGAAAATCCAGCTTCAAGGCAGATGTACAAGACCTGGAGAAGATCCAGGATTGAATTACTTGAGAAAGTGCTTGCTAAGGCAACTGAAGAATATAGCAAGCTCATAGCTGAGGAAGAAGGTGAAAAAGAAGATTCCCAGGAGAATCTTGAGGAAACATACCATAATCTGGCAACAGGAGATGACCAGCCATCACAGCCAAAGGTATGTACATTAAGCTGCACCCAGAATCCCTTTATAGCAATCACTATATGCATTCCAAATATAAAGCCTTATGTATTGGATGCCATGATTGACACGGGTGCTGAGATTAGCCTTATCAGACAGTACGCTCTCCCTAGTGACTGTTGGGTTAAAACCCACACTAAAATCAAATTTGATAAAAGAGAGGTAGTCTGCAAATCAATGGCTAAGGTAAAACTAGATGTTGAAGGACATTCTATTGACATAGAGTTCTATCAACACAATATGGAAAATTATGACTGTCTTCTAGGAGTTGATTTTCTGCAACAATGTAATACATTTAGCATCTCCCAGAACAGTATAATGTTATTTGAGCCTCCTGTATCTATTCCCAGGAGATATTCTTTCCAGAGCATAGTTCCTTTACCACAGAAGGTAAAGACTGTCAATAATACCTGGATTCATAAATCTATTTCTAACAATGCTGTTAATATTGAAGAAATAGCTTCCAGGATCAAGAGGAACGTCTGCAGTGAAGATCCACATGCTTTCATCAGCAGAAAGAAGCATTACTTGTTCTTTGGATCTTCAGATGATCAAAGATGACAAGGGCAATGAAGTGCTACCAAAATTCAAAGCACATCATAAAGGCATGCCCCCTACAGAGAGAAAAGAATGCCAGGGTGAAATACAGAAATTGATCCAAGCTGGACTCATACAAGAATCCAATTCACCATGGGCATGTTCAGCCTTTTATGTGAACAAGAGATCTGAACAGATCAGAGGAAAGAAAAGGCTTGTAGTGGATTATAAGCCACTGAATAAATATATAACTGCTGTACAGCATCCCATTCCAGCCAAAGATGATATCTTGAGAAGAATCAAAGGATCTCATGTCTACAGCAAGTTTGATTTGAAGAGCGGATTTTGGCAAGTGTTCTTGCGCAATGAAGATATGTATAAAACCGCTTTCATCGTACCAGGTGGTCAATATGAATGGAAAGTTCTTCCATTCGGTCTCAAGACAGCTCCTTCTGTATTCCAAGATCATGGACAAAATCTTCGGTGAGTTGTCTGATTTCCTAATTGTTTACATTGATGACATTCTCATATTTTCTAAGTCACCAAAGGAGCATTTAACTCACTTAGAAAAGTTTTATGAGACTGTATATAAAAATGGGATCTGCTTGTCTCCCACTAAAATGGAAATCTTTAAGGAAGAAATAGACTTCCTTGGTATTACAATCAGTTCAGGAACAATTTCTATGCAACAGCATGTGATCACAAGCATACAGAATTTTCCTGACCAAATCCTAGAGAAACAACAATTGCAGCGTTTCTTAGGATGTATCAACTATGTTGCTGGTTTTTACCAGAACATAGCAGCTGATCGTGTACTGCTAAATAGTAGACTCAAGAAGAATGCTCCTGGATGGAATCAGGACATGACCAGAGCAGTACAGAGGATTAAGAAACAAGTACAGGAACTCCGAGCAATGTCACTTCCAGGAGCTGGCAAAAGATCATTGAATGCGACGCCAGTGAGCAATTCTGGGGAGCTGTACTCAAGGAAAAGGCCGAGAATGATAAAGAGAAGGTATGTAGATTTGCCTCAGGTGCTTTTCAAGGCTCTGAGTTAAATTATCATTCTTCCCATAAGGAATTATTAGCTGCTAAAAAAGCCATCAAGGCTTTCCTGTTCTTCGTACAAAATGAAGAATTTATTTTAAGATCTGACCTCAAAGATTTCAGAAAAAGGTTAGATGGCGGAGATCCAGCTAATAAGGTAGCCTTCAACAGACTCCAAAGATGGGGTCTTTGGTTTGACAACTTTGAGTTCCAAGTAGAGCATATATCAGGCAAACAAAATGCTCTTGCAGATTTTGTCAGCAGGGAACTCAACACTTCAAAGAATGTCAGCGTTACACAGGTTATCCATGAATCCCATGGCACTGTATGGGATCATCGACATGCAAAAGAACAAATTGATGCATTAGTCCTTTGTGACAACAGAATGTCACAAGAAGCTCAAACGCTTCTAGTCTCTAGAGATCTTATAACCACACAAGAGTTCGCAATGTCTGAACTTGAATGTAAACTTTATGATCCTGACATACCAGGACATGAGTTTCATACTGTACAAGAACCCTTGGTCAAGTGTTGTTTAAAGTGGCAATGGCGATCTCTCTGCGCAGTCGAACAACCGGATTTCCTACCTGTCGAAGGTCTCAGACTCAGGCAGCTGATACCAAGAAAGGACACATTGTGGCGGTTCGAATTTTCAAGGATGTGGCCTGAAGAACATCCTTTGCAGACAGACATATGGAACCGACCTCCTTCTCTGGGAGACAGGAAGTACATCTCTTCTCACTTCAAGTACTTTCTTTCAAAATTTCTCCCTTCTAAGTTATCTAACTCTCCTCTGTTAAATGTGCATCCGGATACAGCCAGAAATATCATTATTCAATGTAAGATCCCATGGTATGTTAAGGCACATTATTATATTAAGATTAACCACAGGAATTTGGTTGAAAGACCAAATGCTACTCTTTGGAGGAGAATTCTTCTGCATCACACCATGGTCGTGCGACCACCAGCTCCTGATCAAGATCTCAGAATTCTTGATCACTATTTGTTTCAACAAGGAGTCATCTTCGACCTAATACAGATGGAACCGCTACAGATGTCTCGCATATGGTCGAACAACATGAAAGATTACTTCTGGTGCACCGACAAGAAATGATTCCACATCATCTTCCGATGATGATGATCCAGACCTGCCAGGACCCTCTGTCCTCTTCGAATAATTGAGTGCGCTCCGCACTATCTGTCATGATGATAGGCATGTTATCATCTTCTCTTTTCAGGATTCCTTCTTATCCTGCTTTTAATAAAGTTATCCGACAGGCTTGTTGTCGGTAGTTAGCTTTTGTAGGTGCGTGGTGGACCCATTGGCATCTTTGTACCTTTGGGTGGTGTCGTGTCTTGCTTTTGGTGAGTGGGCTGTACTCACTGAGGAATCTTACCGATTACCTCTTGCTCCGGTTTCCGGTCTTCCCGTATCCGGTGAAAAGCTTTGAGTTGCCTATTTAATAGCGCATCCTCAATTCACTCACTACACTGGATTTGGAGTAGATTTGAAGACACTTGGATCTGGAGTAGATCTGAATACGCTGGATGAAGAAGATACATCTGGAGTAGAAGAAAGGAAAAGATTTCAGAATTCAGAGTCTATATATGTTTTGTAAGTCAGAAATGTTTAAATCTGTCCATGTACTTGTCGTAATTAATGGAAGTTTGAAGTTTTGAATATAGATCATTTTGATGAATTCAAGATGTCTTTGATTCAAGATGTGTTTGATGTTGTAGTAATGATATTAGTAGACCTATTCGGAGATGATGCTGAAATAGATATTCATTGATATTTGGTCAGTATTAGAATGGTTGATACAAGTATATGCAGATTACAATCGAGTTAGAATATAAGTTAATGATCATTAATGATTTTAGTATATTTGAAGATTATTTTGAGACAGAAGATGTGTTTACAATCGTACTAGGTTGTATAAAAGAAGTATATCCACCTTGGAGTTATGTTACTATAATTCATATATATGGTTGGTAGATAAGAGTGGCGATGTTGTCTAAAGGTTATTGTATGTTGTATTGAAATAATATCGAGCCTATGTCTATTTTTGAGTTGGTATTAGAGCTATTTTTGAGTTGGTATTATGATATGCGGTAGTATGGGTGAATGCATGGGGTGCAAAGTAAGATGTTGATCATGCGGAAGATACTCACGTGACGAAGATGTTGATCGTGATATAAAAGATCGGGATGACTAGACTGTAATATGCGTGATAGCATAGATAGGGGCCATCAAAAAGGTTTGATGCCCCAGTACGATATGCAAATGGAAGAGAGCATAGACAAAGGCCATCAAGAAAGTATGATGCCCCAGTACGACATGCAATCAGATAACATAAGAATATTACAGAGAACACCAGGATATATAAAATCAAGATACCCCCTGTAATATATCAAGATACAAGAAAGCAATTAATAATTTGCCACTAATAATGCAACACAAGAACCAATAAACATGTCCCTAACGTGTTCCACAGTGATGATTGATTAGATGTGCCCCCAAGCGAGGTAAAAGGATTGGGTGGTCTCCTCAAACAAGGAAACAATGAGAGCCGATTTTCCCAAGTGAGGATTCACGCGAGGAGAAGTGGTTTGAAATTGGTAGTCATAAGGTGGTTGGACCATTCGTTTGAGTTTTACAATTTTGTGGATGTTTTTGGTCTTTTGAAAATTTTACAAATGTTTTTGTATTTTGGATATTTTCTAATGTTTTTATTTTTGGATTTTGGATTTTCTAATGTTTGTTTTTGAATTTTATAATTTTTTTGGATTTTGAATTTTTAGGATGTTTACACTTGTGTTTGGATTTTTGACGATTTTCAAATGTTTTGGATTTTTGACGATTTTCAAATTTTTTTAGATTTTGGATTTTTACACTGTTTTGGATTTTTGATGATTTTCAAATGTTTTTGGATTTTAGATTTTTACATTGTTTTTGGATTTTGGATTTTGACACTTTTTTTGGATTTTTGGATTTTTACACTGCTTTAGATTTTGATGATTTTCAAATGTTTTTGATTTTGGATTTTTACATTGTTTTGGGATTTTGGATTTTGACACTGTTTTTTTTTGGATTTTGGGTTTTACACTATTTTTGGATTTTTGATGATTTTCAAATGATTTTTAGATTTTTACATTGTTTTTGGATTTTTGGATTTTGACACTATTTTTGGATTTTTAGATTTTTACACTGTTTTTGGATTTTTGATGATTTTCAAATGTTTTTTGATTTTTGGATTTTTACATTGTTTTTGGATTTTTGACGATTTTCAAATGTTTTGGATTTTACATTGTGATTGGCAATTTATGGACCAGAGTGCGACGTATTTTTGAGAGGTGATAAACCAAGATATTATTCGTATGTAGCGTGTTCAGTGTGGTAACTTATACTCAAAATAACATAAATTCACTTTCCATCGGCATGATATGGTGGTGATGATATGATGAAAAGAATTCCAACTCCATTCTTGACTCCACACAACTAGTAAGATGTGAGGGCTCATCACCAAGAATCAAGAAGGACGCAGGAGGTGGATAATGAATATAGAGACAAATGCTAACAACAATCCCTTTGGGAAATTATGACTCCATTCTTCATAATGGTACTGAACCGGTTTCAAAAATGGCTTTCACTTTATGAGTCACATGCTAGACTTAGACAGTTATGTGGCCTGCTGATTGATAAGATATGAGGTTAAGGGATAGTTCTCTCTTCACTTAGGCATCTAAATTACGTGTTTGGGGATTCTATAATTTGTAAGCACTATAAGATTTTATATTTTTGAAATGACTCCCTATGCCTTGCCCCATGCTACTAGTGAGAAGCAAGGGCTCATCACCAAAGGCAAAATATAGGCGAGTGAATTTCCTTTTGTTTGTTTTTTTGTTTTTTGTTTTGGAATATTTTGCAATGTTTTTATGCTTGTATGAGAATGACCCTCTACGCTTTGCCCCATGCCACTTGTAAGAGGCAAGGGTTTATCACCGAAGACAAGACGTAGACGAGTAAGGGCACCTTCCTCCATTCCCAGTCTCACACTACCAGTAAGAAGTGTGGGCTCAACACCAAAGACTATGAAGGATGAAAGATGTGACAATGAATTATTCATAAGTTATTGAATTGATGGATTTTTTTACAATAGTGCTTTGTATTTGGGAAGAAACATCTGCCCCCAATCTCAGCCCCACACGACTAGTAGGACGCGAGGGTTCAACACCGAAGACTGAGATGGACGACCAAACGAACTAGGTAACGAAGTTTAGAGCTTTGTTATGAAAGAGAGAATGTATTAGAAGGGGATATATTACCATCAGTAAGCTTCTAGGTATGACCATAGAGGAAAGCGACTGAAAGTGGAAGAAGTATGATGCTCACAAACTTAATAGGATTTATATTAGCACTTGTCTCATGATGATAAATATGAAGATGTGATTTTGATAATGAAAATGTCTGCCAATGGAAATGAATAAATTTGAATTATTTGGAGATAAGCAAGACAAAAGGAACAATGTACATGTTGTATCCTGGAATAGTGAACATCTCAAGGATAAAATTTCTTTAAATGAACTGCATTCATTGGTTCATCAAGATCTTGACCATCTACAGTGGCCAATTTATAGGCTCCAGAGCCAAATTTAGCTGTGATTACATAGGGTCCTAACCAATTAGGCTCAAATTTTCCTTGTTTCTCTCATTCTTTAGTGGTATTCTTTTGATTTTCTTTTAAAACAAGGTCACCAATTTCGAATTCTCTGGGTCTTACCTTTTTATGATAACTGCGTTGCAGTCGGTTTTGATAGACTTGAAGATGATTGAGAGCATTAAGTCGTTTTTCATCGAGAAGCTCAAGCTCTGAAGCTGTGACTATCGGTATTCATCCTCATTAATTACATCTTTAAGGGAGATCCTCAAGGATGGGAGTTCTATCTCAATAGGTAAAATGGCTTCACAACCATAAACAAGGGAAAATGGGGTGGCTCCGGTAGGCGTGCGGTAAGATGTACGGTAAGCCCAAAGAGCGGGGTAAATTTGAGTATGCCAATTTTGTCCATGGGTGTTGACGATCTTTTCCATGATGGATTTTAAGGTCTTATTGGTTGCTTCCGCTTGACCGTTGCCCTGAGGGTAGTATGGAGTAGACCATTTAAGTTTGATGTGAAAATGTTTGGCTAGGTCTTTTACATCCTGGTTTTTAAATGATTTGCCATTATCTGCAACTAGAGCGGATGGAATACCAAATCGACATATGAGATTATTGAAAATAAATTTCGATATTTGGCTACCGGTAACATAAGTGAGAGGCATAGCCTCTACCCATTTAGTGAAGTAATCGGTAGCGGTAATGATGAACTTATGTCCATCGGAAGATGTTGGTCTGATTTTACCAATGAGATCAAGTCCCCATTGAGAGAAGGGCCATGGTGTGGTTATCGATTGTAATGCCTGGGAAGGTGCGTGGATAAGATTTCCATGCTTTTGACATGCTTGACAATGTTTGACAAAATGACATGCGTCACTTTCCATGGTGGGCCAATAATATCCAACTCGCAGGATTTTCTTGGCTAAGGCGATACCATTCATGTGTGCTCCACAGATACCAGAATGGACTTCAGCTAAGACACTCGAGGATTCTTCCTGATTAAGACATCGGAGCAAGGTGCCATCATATCCTCGTTTATAAAGAGTTTTTGCTAAAATGGTGTAATGAGAAGCACGTTGTGCTAAAGCACGTTTATGCATTGGTTTCATGTCGGCAGGAAACATTTTATCACGAATGAAGGTATAAAGATCGTGGTACCAAGGGTTATTCGGACCCACGATCTCACATACCATAGTGTTTTCAGGAAGATCATAGGCAGGCATTAAGAGATGTTCAACGAGAAAATGTGCCTGGGGTTGACTAGATGCGATTTCTAATAGGGACCCGATGGTTGCCATAGCATCGGCAGATTTATTACGAATTCTGGGAATTTGATCAAAGCTAATTAATTGAAAATAGCTTCGAAGACTATCCACCATGCGTTTATATGGGATAAGTTTTTCATCCTTGACCTGGTATTCATCAGTAACTTGCTTGATGATAAGTAAAGAATCACCAAATACAACTAATTCTGTAAGATTCCAAGATATAGCCAGTTTTAACCCTGCGACGAGAGCTTCATATTCTGCGATATTGTTGGTACATGGGAATGCTAAGTGAAATGATTTGGGGATAACATGTCCGCTAGGTGTGATAAGAAAAATACCAGCCCCTAAGCCATGGAGATTACAAGATCCATAAAAAAATAGAGTCCAAGTTGGTGCGATGTCTATGTGTAGAATATCTTCATCAGGAAAAGAAAACTGAAGTGGTTCTGTGCCAGGAAGGGGTGCCTCAGCAAGTTGGTCGGCAAGGGCTTGTCCTTTAATTGCTTTTTGCGGAACAAACTTGACATCGAATTCACTAAGTAATACAACCCAACTAGACATTCTTCCCATGAGAATGGGTTTGGACAACAAATACTTGAGGGGATCAATTTTGGAAATTAACTTAGTTGTGTGATTGAGAAAGTAATGACGTAACTTATGGAATGCAAAGGCAACCGCTAAGCATACTTTTTCGATTTGGGAATAACGTATTTCGTGCTCAATAAGTGTTCGACTAAGGTAATATACAGCCTGTTCTTTTCCTTGATTGTTATGTTGTGCTAGTAGAGCTCCTATGGCATGTTCAGTGGCAGATGTATAAAGCAACATAGGTTTATCGGCAACTGGTGACATAAGAACAGGTGGACTAGAGAGGTATTCTTTTAACTTAGCAAAAGAATCTTGGCAATCGTGGTTCCAGTGAA
Source organism: Taxus wallichiana var. yunnanensis (assembly GCA_018340775.1). Taxonomy (NCBI): domain Eukaryota; kingdom Viridiplantae; phylum Streptophyta; class Pinopsida; order Cupressales; family Taxaceae; genus Taxus; species Taxus wallichiana. Next base: position 53,911,209 of record CM031239.1, read on the forward strand.
AGTGTGCATCTTTCTTGAGTAACTGATTAAAGTGATGGCACTTGTCAGCCAACTGTGATATGAAACGCCGAATAGATTGTATCTTTCCCTGAAGACTGCGTAATTCTTTTAGGTTTTGAGGAGGAGGCATTTCCATAATGGCTTTGACTTTGGCAGGATCCACTTCTATGCCTCTTCGCGAGACAATAAACCCTAATAATTTACTAGAGGTTACTCCAAACACACATTTCTTTAGGTTAAGATGAACCTTATACTCACGTAATCTATCGAAAATGCATCTCAACACACTGGGATGCCCTATTCGTGTTTTATATTTTGCTAATATATCATCAACATAATCTTCCATGATATCATGTAACATGTCATGGAAGATAACAGTCATTGCTCGTTGATAGGTAGCACCAGCATTTTTCAATCCGAAAGGCATGACCTTATAACAGAAGGTGCCCCATGGTGTAGTAAATGCCGTTTTATGTTGATCTCCTTCAGCAATACGTATTTGATTGTAACCAGAGAATCCATCCATTAAGGAGAGCATTTCATGGCCTGCCGTAGAATCAACAATCATGTCTATATTTGGCAAGGGAAAGTCATCTTTGGGACAAGCCTTGTTGATGTCACGGAAGTCTGTGCATATTCTGATGCCAGGAGTTTTCTTGGCGACAGGAACTATGTTAGATATCCATGCTGAATAATCAATAGGTTTAATGAAGTCAGCTTCCAAGAGTTTCTCGAGTTCGGCTTTAACAAGTAATGCAACTTGGGGATGCATTTTACGTAGTTTTTGCTTTACAGGTTTTGCATCTGGATGTACCACAAGATGGTGTACTACAAGAGATGGGTCCAGGCCTGGCATGTCCTTATACGTCCATGCAAATATATCTTGGAATTCAATAAGGAGTGTTGTAAATTCCATGCATTCTTGGTCAGACAGACTAATGCCAAGTTGTAAAATTTTTGGTTGTTCAGTGGTGCCAATGTTTATGTCTTTTGTTTCTTCTACAAGCATTTTAGATGTATCCTTTTCGGAGAACGATGCTAATGGTTGATGTAGGTCATCAGTGTCAGGTGTTTGTTGGAATTTTTTGACATGTTTATTGGATAAGGTGGTGGTGAGGTTTTGACTATGGGAAATCCTCTGTTTGCGCTTTTGATCCAAATTTTCTGACGGTGAAGGATCTGAATATTTTATCTCTTCGCCAAAATAGGCCGATGCATTTAGATTGATTTCAAATCCTTTTCTATGGTCTGAAGTAGGTATTTGGTCACGAGTTCCAAGGAATTCTTCGATGGCTTCATCATTTTGGAACATGTCCATGGCTATATGATGTGGTTGGCCATGGTCTATGAGACTCGGATGTGTAGGCTCAAAATTGATGACATTAATAGAAAAATGTTCAAAGGCAAGATGTGTTTCAGCGAGGTCTTCAAAAAGACTACATGGAGATCTAATTTCATTATCAGAACTGGTGTCATCATTGTCACTCGAAATTATTATGGGAGCGACATCAAACACCTTGAAACCTAGACCATGTTTACCGTGATGTTGTGTGCAATTTATAGGGTCTAAACGACCTTGTTCATTTGGACCGAGTCCTTTACCCTGCCATCGCATGTTTTTCATTATTCGGTGAGCTTTGGTAAATTGAGGGGACTCATAACATGGAGCAAAGTCGTCATTATATAACCAAGATCCTGAAGAACTTAGAATATGTTCGTTGTCAAGATGACCAAACTTTTTCCAAACTGACTGACCCATTTGGTGATTGGGATGGATTTTCAGATGTGGAGCGTTAGGTTTGCCATAGCTATGTGGGGATTTGGTGATATAAAAAGAGTCTTCCATCTTTTGAAATTGATATTCATCGCATCCCGTGTCAATGATTTTAAATGTGTGAGATGGGGGACCAATAGGTACCTCATGTGGTGGGGAAGTTAGTTTTGTAGTCTTAAAAGATGAAGAAAATGGGTTATAAGAAAAAGGGGGTGGATTGAAGGATGAAGGTTGGTTATTCACAGGAGGAGGTATCTTAATAGAGGAGGTGTGGTTGGATGAAGAAGATTGGCTAGGTGAAGAAGAAGGTGGTGTGGTGGAAGAATAATTGTTGCTGGAAGAAGAAGCTTAATTAGTAGAAGAAGATGATTGATTAGTAGGAGGAGGACTGGTGGAAGGTGGTTGACTAGCGGATGATAATGGATTGGAAAATGTGTTTTGGTTATGAGATGATGGTTTCGGATTATTGTTAGGGAGTGTATCAGGATCAATGCGTGTTTCATTAGGGATTATCCAAGGTGAAGCGTATTTATCTGTGGATGGACAATAGTGATCATGTTGATACCGTCCTTTGAGGAATCTACAATACTCAAAAGGTTGGGGATCTGCACGTAATGTAAATTCCTTATCCAAATGAGGAAACTTAATGCATTGGTGGAATGTTGATGGGACGGCTTTCATGGCATGAATCCATGGTCGGCCGACAAGAATGTTATAGGCAACTTCTACATCTACCACATGACAAATCGTGTCTAAGGTGATGGGTCCAACTTGGAGAGGCAACGTGATTGTGCCTTCAGACTTTCTTTCGCTATTATCATACCCACGAATGGTTATGTTATTGTTTTGCAAATCATTTTCAGTGTAACCTAGACAACGTAAAATTTTCATAGAACAAATATTTAATGTTGATCCGTTGTCGATTAAGACGCGCTTGATTTTACGATGAGTTACATAACCCTCAACGTATAAAGAATGATTATTAGCAATATTGGGATTAAGCATGTCATCGGGACCAAAAGATAAAATAGGATTGGGGACTGCAAGATGTGCAATTAAAGCCTGGAATTGTTGTGAATTGATGTCCTCAGGGACACAAGTATTATTCAATGTTTGCATAAGGATGCGTTGTAGTGCGGGAGAAGAATTAAGTAGTTCCATGATTGAAATTTGTGCGGGAGTCTTCTCTAATTGTTTGACAATATTAAATGACGGCGTAGGTTGTGGAGAGGAATTGGTGGTGGAATTAGATGGTGGATTAGGAGGTGATGCCGGGGACGAAGTGGCAGATTTTTTTGTTGTAGGGACCCATATTTTTTTCTGTCTAGTGGTGATCGCACAGTCAGTTCTGATCTTTATAGTTGCCACTAAGTCTTGGTCATAATCTATGGTCGAGATGACTGAGTCAAACTCGACATTACTTGATGATTGACCCTTATCTTTTGAATTGTTATCATGATTAGGGAATGGATTTTTGAACATGTGAAGTTTTTCATTAGGTGTTTTTGTCTCAGAAGTATTTTCAACTTCTATGTCTCCACGTTCAATCAGGTCTTGGACGTAATGGCGGAGTTGCATGCATCTATCTGTGGAGTGCCCTTTTATGTGATGGTAATCACAATATTCATTGTCTTTATACCAATTTGGTTTGGGTTGTCCTTCTTCGAAGGGTCTGACAATGGGATATGTAATCATATTAGCATTTGCCAAATGACGAAAGACACTAGATAGACTTTCTCCGAGAGGAGTGAACTCTCTTCGTCGATCCCTAGAAGGAACTTCCTTTCTAGGGATAATGATGGGTTGTTTCGATTTTAATGTGTTGGTGGGATGGTTTTGGACATTTCGGACATGGTGGGAATCAGTAATGCCATCGTTGACGATATTTCAATTCCGATTAAAGAATTTAGATTTGTCCTGGTTCTGAGGAGTGTCTCGATAAGGTTGGTCTCTAAAGGGTGCTTTAAGTAAGCCCTTAGAAATGAGGGCTTTTTCGATTTGTGTCCCCTTTTCGATGACTTCTTCAAAACTATTCAGACAATGCATTTGCATGTGGAATGATAATTCGGCATTGAGATTAGGGACAAAAATGCTAACTAGTTATTTCTCGAGTGCATCGAAAGGGAAATCGGCTTGCAATTTCGCGCCATCGTTGTAAAAAGGAAGCAAAATTTTCGTTTGGCCTTTGCCTAGTGTTGCAGAGATCAAGCATGGTTATTTCTGAGTCTAGGTTATAAGAAAAATGTTTGACAAATTTCTTTGATAAGTCTACAAATTTCGTGACCGACCCTTTGGGTAGATGGAAAACCAAACTAAAGCTTGTCCTCCTAAACTTTGGGGAATAATCGTAAAAGGTACGTGTCTCGATAGGCAACTTCCTGACATTGCATGTAAAATTCCTTGACATGTTCACGGGGGTCACCTTTGCTTTTGTATTTATCAAACTTAGGGATTTCAAAGGATGGCGAAATGGTAATCGTGATATTTCTGTATCAAATGGATAAGGACACAATTCTTCAAAGTTGAATTGTTTCGATTGTTTTTGCAGTCCCTGAATGGTGTCTTTCATAAGTTTCCATTCTTGTGCAAATGGAGAAGCGGGTGATGGTTTATCAAACATGTCGTGAGTATTAGAATCTAGATTGAGGTCTTTTAATCTTTCAGCTCTAATCGTTGTTTCCTCAAGTTTCTTTGTTAAATCTTGGATTTTAGTGAATAATTCTTCGGCCGAAGAACCATTTGGATTGTTTGGTATTTCATTGTGATAACTAGATTCACCATTGTCGATGAGTTTGTTTAAATTTTCGGTCCCGAAGTCAGGGGGTAGTTTTGCCCCCATGGCTAGGATGCGTAACAGATATTCATTTTTGTTTTGTTCTATCACCCTATTGACTTGTTCTTGTTCTTCAGTGGTGAGTTCTGGTTGTGTGACTTCTTCGTCATCATTTTCATGATTGTGACTACGAGTGAATACCATTATGACTTTGATTACTTTGGATTTATCCTGAATAAGCTTGTGATGACTGATAAGGAGAGTAACTCAAACAAGTTATCTCAATATGATGATGATGTAACTCGAGACGAGTTATTAGACGATTTGTTGCACGTTGTGTAGATTTGACTTAAATAAGCTCTGGACTATTGACGGGGAGAGTAACCTGAATAGGTTAATCACGATATGGTTGTGAAAGGATTTGTGTTGGCTATGATTTGGATAAATGTGATGGTGGACAGAATAATGAGTGAACTCAAACAAGTTACCCAATATTAGTTTGATATAGCTGGAAACAAGCTATGGATGATGTTTTGACAATTGACAATATGGGGAGTGAATGCTAGTCACTCAATATCAGTTGGATATAGCCGATGCCAAGTTATGACAAATGTATTGTTGGATGAGGTAAGCTAATGAAATTGGTGTGATGGTTTGATCTGTGTTGTTGGATTGTTTGGATGTTTTCGCTTGGTATTGAATTGGTCGAGAACTGATTTTTTTGTGGAACACAACTAGGGTCTGAACTTTTACAATGAACACATTGATATCAGCCAAGTTTTATGATTAAAAAAATGCTAAACTATTGTGTTTTCAAACAGCAAGCAGTCATGTGGATTCAATTGTTTTGGCTTATGAGGTAACTTCTTCAGGAATGATCATTGTTTCATGCAATCATACAAGTATGCTGTGAAATGGTGGATGCAGGCTCTTATTACTCCAAGAAGATCGTCCTCCGATATACCCTAGTCTGATATACCTAATTATGCGGGGATAGAATTGGCACGGGGAACCCTTAGAGCAACCTTTGGAGGAGACTCACCAATTCTTACTTGTCTGCTTTCGGAGTGAATCACCACGTCCGAAAGTTTTTGAAAAAGGTGGAAGGTGATGGAGGGATGAATGTGTATGGTGTCTTTATAACTCCTCGAAGATTTACGGGGACGATGCCCAGAGCTTCGTTATTCACAGCTATTTAGGCGTGACTGCATGCATGCGCTGCACGACATTACACTGTAAGTGAAGAGCAGCGGCAAGGTAAATACCGAACGCTGTGATGAGACTAGGTCTCAAAGTGCAATGCAGATGCAAATGTTGTTGGTGTGTGGTAGTCAAGTCCACGTCACCGATGTAGCTTTGGTGGTGATGAAATCCACCTTGTCTACGTGCAAAAACAATATGATAAAGTGATTAAACGCAGGGTTCTTTCCAACTTGAAATAAATCACTAGCAAAAAATAATTGCGTACCTGAGCGTACTTTTTTTTTTTTTTGTTTCAGCAATTGTCTTTAAATGGTGGTATTTTTGCGGGATTTTTGTTGTTTTTGTTTTTGTTTTTGTTTTTGACAATATTCCAGCAACGCGGTTCTACAGAAAACAAATTAGTAGTTATCCTGCAAATGAAATGTTAGAAAAGTGATCGTGGTTGTTTTTGATTTGCCAGATCGCTCAAAGGCGCAGGAAAAGAGCATACACAACCAACGACCAAAAAATATTAAGAATATGACAAAGGAAAATAATTATTAAAATGATAGTTGAAAAACAAATCTAGAGGATCCTGCAATGTTAGAACAAGAAACTAAAAAAATGTGACCGTTTCTGATTTTCCAGATCGCTCGAAGGCGCAAGAAAAGAGCATACGCGGATACAATTGGAATAGTTTCTGATTTTCTGATTTTCGACTTTTTTTTTTAAAATGTTAATAATTATTGCAATTTAATCATGATTGCGAAATAGCGATAATGATTATTTTCACAAAAAAGAAAAACGATGAAAGAAGAGGGTGAAAACGTTATCTAGAAGTGTTGTCGTGGAAAATTTAAATGTAAGGCAAAAAATTAAAAATAAAAATTGTTTTCTAGAGCTCGAGTGGCCTCACGTTTCTGATTTCCAAGATCACTTTTGAAGTGCGAGGAAAGAGCATACGTGTGAGGATGTTTCGTGAAATAAAAATTAAAATAAATAAATAAATAAATAAATAAAACTATAATTTTGTTGTTTTTTTGTTAAAAAGACAGGTGTTAGAAGAAATGAAACCAAATTTTTTTGTAAGTCTAAATCTAAAAATTATTTTTTCATTGCATAGATCTTTTCAATACCTTTCCGTTAAAAAAAAATGAAGTCATTCCGAGTTCGGGAGCAAAAGTTATGGCTTCCGGAAGATGGGCTACGAGAACGCTCTGAATGAAAATTTTAAACGTGAGAAAAACGTCCCGGAGCTGGTTTTTTTTATTTTCTGACTTCTATACTTCACCTGAGAAGCTAAAATTTTGACAGCAAGGTTAAAAAAGAAAAATAAACAGAAAGAAAGAGTTAGATCACAAAATGATTGACTAAAATAAAAGAAAGAAAATAAATAAATAAATGATTAACTTCCTACAAAGCAGTTATTTTAGCAAAAGGAAATAAATAAATATATTTTCCGGATTGGTTGTCCCATGACACTAAGATGATAAACTAATGATTATTGCTTGTGTTTCTATAGATTACGAGTGAATAGCAAAATCAGAACTACTAAACACCAAGCACCGAGGAGATCAAAGACAGGATGAGCTGCATAGTTTCATTGTTGCTATAACCTGTAGATACACCACAAGACACCACACAACAAAAACACTACCCAAAGCGTGAAGGTTAACCAAAGAAGACCAAAAGGAACAGAAAAGGAAATAATAATAAACAATAATAAACAAAGAACAGATAAAACCACTAATTGAGAAAGTAATGGTAACAGATCGAAAGTAACCGGGCGTGCCTGAATGTAAGCTAAGAAAAATACACTACTAACAAGGAAGTAAAATACCAATAATCATACCTCCTCCGCGTTCCGTAGAAAACCTTAGAATGGGCTAGGAAACTTGGATTGAGCCCTGATTTTGTGATATGTAGGTGCTTTTCTTCAAGACGGAGCAAGACCTTCCTGCAACAACGATCCTCTTACTTTGCACTGGATGGGAAAAAGGATTATGAGACTATTTTGGCATTAGGACTAGGCAAAAGGATGTTCTTTGCTCAAAGGATGCAAGAACTTAGATATGGCATGAAAGCTTATTCTCCGTGTCCTTAGAGGGGAGGGGTAAGGTTGTATTTATAGCCTGAGGGAGTGATTAGCTTAAATTAATTTAAGTAATCATGGTTTGAAAATGTGGGCAAGATTAAGTGGGTGGTTTGAAAATGTGGGCAAGATTAGGTGGATGGTTTGAAAATGTGGGCAAGATTAGGTGGATGGTTTGAAAATGTGGGCAATATTAGGTGAGTGGGGGCCACGAAGAATGGGTGAGGATTTGAATTATATTTTTAATTCATAAGTGGAGGATTTTAGGTGAGTGGGGACCACGAATGGTGGGTGAGGATTTGAATTTGAATTTTTAATTCAATAGTGGAAAAACATGGAGAATAATGACATGTTGTGAGGATTAGATTATTTTTAGATTTGAAATGGATAATTAATCAAATTATATTTGATTAATTTGAAGTGTATTTTGTGGGAAATGAGGAAGGGAAATTAATTGATTTAGGATAGATGTGAAATTGGGGTGTCTACACCTAGGACAACACAACCAACAACTTGTGATACTTTGACCAATTGTTTAAAACATGTTTACCATGTTGACATTCCTAGAAGACATACTCGTCGAGAGGAACATGTCCTTCACCACACTTTGTTATTATCTAGAATGGTATTTCTTGACATTTATCAACCAAATCTGAGTCAAAGTTACACACTAAACAAAGGCACTATGCACTAGTGTGGAGGACTACTCATGGTGACTAAGGATACATAGACATACTCAATTGACTTACGTTGATTGGGTGTGTCTAGTTACCCTAAGTCAACATGAGTTGACCACAACACTAGATCATGTTTCTATCTTTGTTTAGGGTGGAACCATGAGCCAAACCTCCACTTATGTCAATCAAGTTAATCAAACTAAGTGGGGTGTTGAGGCATAAAATGTTACATCATAGTATCATTATAATGACCCATATCCTTATAAAATGTTTAATTACAATTGTTATGTTACAACATCCAAATGAGTTCCCTCAACTAGAATAACATACTTAAGATTATATTAGTTTATTAACCTAATTAATTATTATATTATAGCTTAATGATAGAAATTCTTTTAAGGGTCTTCAAGAACAATTTAACCCAAAAAATTTACAAGGTGTAAATTACACGAGAGGTAGGTATGTAGATAAAATATTTTTTCCTAACCATTATGAATTTGTGCTTATTTTTATCTTAATATTATTTTTTTATTCCATATGTCATCATGATTGAACTTAATGTTATGAAAGTGTGATCATTAGATCTTTTTACTTCAGTTTTATCTTGTAACAAGCTTATTGAAACTTTTATTTTAGACTTCATATTACTAAAAATATAAATCCTTTTATTATCCTTTTAAGCATTCATATTTCAATTAAAGAAATATGCCTAAGAAAAAACATAGCCAACCATCCTAATAATTTATTCATAACACTTAACAAGATCTTATATAAATCTCTTTGTTTAATTACAAGCAAAGTATTAGTTTTCCTTATCAAGGACTAATGTCCTAAATATGAAAATAGAACACATATGCCTTAGTATAAAAAATAATTCATACACATTTATATAATAAAATTATATCTCCTTTTTACTATTTAAGGATCTACCAAAGAGTATCGACTATGAGTTGTGCTCTTTTATGTGAAATAAATCAACTATGATTGTAGATCCTTAATCCTAGAAGCTTATATATCATAAAATCTTATAATTTTTGTAATCCCATATCACATGTATATCCAAATTTCCCCCATCATGAATGGTATTACTTGGTAATGTATATAACAACTTATGTCAATGAAAGTCTCATAAGTAAATCGAAATCAACAATCATCAATACAATTCATTTATCAAAAGGGAGTGATCCACTCATTGAATTTAGAAATATTTCAAAGTATTACAAAATGTCATTGCATTAATATAAACTAGTTTAAATACATCATCTTTTTCCGATGAAGTACATTTCAAATAAATGTCGCTACATAGTCATCATAACAAAGAGATAATTTCTTTAGTAAAATAGATGTAACTTTCTATGTCTTTCTCCTTTCATCTTTTACAAAATCCATCTTCAAAATGGTTAGGATGAGTCAATTCATATGAATTGAGAATGATAAACACTATCACGATAAAGCAACGTGCTTTTATCTACCTATTTCATAAAAGGAAACCTACTATTAATGAAATGGTTCCAAAATCACAAAATAAGATTAAAAGAAAGAATTTCCCAAAAGATTACAAAACCGAGAGAGGGTCATAGAACCTACAATAAACAATGTTTAAGTAATAAATAAATCAATCAATATAATTAATTTTATCTCAAACACCAATATGAACTCATTAAAACTTGTTAGTCATCTAAACAACAGTACTTAAGAAAGAAGTAAATCATATTTCTAACTTAATCTCAACTTCTCAACCCAACTTCTAACTTAAGTTCCACAACTCAACTTTTTGCTTATTCAAGAAGAAGTACAATGTTATAAAAACTTCTATTCTATAATAAGCATGTTGTTTCATATATCCACAGTGATAAAATATGTCTTTCATTCCATCAAACAATCTTACCTAACTCAGGTTCAATTCAAAGTCTAAGAATTGGAGTGATCAAAAACAGTCTCAACATTATAGGTAAGGAAAGTTTATCAAACAAATATTAGAAATAAACCCAACATAACTCACTGCATAAGTTCCCTAAAGGTCTATAATCAATTATAAGTTTAAAAACACTAAAGAACAATTATAGAAAACACCATGCATTCCCTTAAACATTAACAACTTCATATTTAATGTTTCCAAAAGCTACAAGAAGAGAGAAATATAATTCATTTCAACCCTTGGACAAGGTCCCCGTCCTATCAAAAGATTGAATTTAACTCAATGAAAGAAGCTAAAGAATTAATGAAACAACAAATTTAAGAACAACATAAGACTTTAACCATCCTAAAGGAGATTCACACAAAAGATCCAATAGAATCATAGTCGAGAAGACACCATGATTAGCACCTGGTTCCTAGACAGTAAAATATTTAAAAGAAGAAAATAATGTCGATATACACCCACGTAATCCCATTTCTACAAACTCAAAAATTTGAATCAACTCTAAAAGAGTGTCCATTAGAAGAAGAATACTTCACTCCAAGAAGGAAACATAGTTTATCAAGACCACAAGAATACAAAACCATTAAGATTTATCACCTAGCTTAGAACAAGCCAAACTTAATAGTTACCTCCTTACAGGCCAACCCAATAAGGGTTTAAGTTCCAAGTAAACTCAGCAACAAAGAAAAGAAGGAGAAAAATACTAGTCTCCCAAATGCAACTATTTCACCCATGAAAGATTACAATATCATCAACAAGAATAGCAGAGAGAGAGAAGTAATAACAATCTTCTTTCAACAAAATGTTCTTCCAAAGACAAAATAGACTTCGCAGGCATGGTATTGATCAACAAGATCTTTCATGAAACAACTACAAGGCCCATAATGGATAATCAAAATGTGTCAATGAAGGAGATATGAAAACAAAAACTAACAAAGAAATTCCTTCCTATTCATCTTCCATTAAGAGATACTACCACCTAGACAAGGTTCTACAAATGAAACTAAGATTTGATATAGTTCCCATTTGGGAGAACCAAAAATAAGCATATCCCATATCTATACAAGTTGGATATTCCATACAAGTAATGAAAATACAATCACAAAACAAGTCGAATAAAAATAATTGGTCCCCACTTGTCATCAATAAGAAAATAGACCAAAATGAAGAACACAAAGATTTCCTTAAGTCATAGGCATATATCTCAAACTGTCATGACAAATTCCACCTATAAGGTTAGTCTCTAACCATTACTAATATGGATATATTTTCAAGATAAAATCTACATATTTCAATAAGAACTAGGCTATTATTTATGCATACACAATACCCAGACAAGGTATCCATTCAATAGAGAAACAAACATAGATTCATTTCAATGCCAAATAAAGTTCATATGCAAATAAGTTAACACATTTTTTATTCAATCTAAACAACCCATATTCACAATAATACAACACACACAACATCATAAAGCATCCAAGAAACCAATTCAAAATGCCATCAAGCTAGGAGAAGAATACACAAAACAAGAACCAAAGAGTTTCCAATCAAGAGAAAGTTATTTTAATGAAGACATTTAAATAAAAGTAGAATATTTTAAAGAGATAGGGCCTATCATTCCAAATATATATTGTTTCTTCTATTCCTTGTTGCAAATATTCAAGAAGAACCTTGATACCATATTTCACACAAAAAAAGTAAAAAAAGCTCTAAACTTTCCCTTTCTTCCTCTTATAACTTTCCATCTTACTTTCGCTTACCATAACCACCATGCAAGGAAAAAATATACATGCACAAATTCAAACTAGAGTTTTAAAATGAAAAACCACATGCAAAGATATAAAGCTCACAAAAACCAAATGAACAATGAAAAACTGAAAACCACCTTTTTCTCCAACTTCTCCTATTTCCTAGGCTATTTTCGCAATGGCCGAGATCAATTAATGTAAACAGGACTGACAGAGTCCTTCCTTATCTCCCGCCTTCTCCAACTCCAAGTTGGATATAACCAAGTTCAAAACTTCCATGCAACCAAAATTTAGTAGAGGTGACAACTCAACCTCCTCTAACCTTTCATGCACTCACCAAAATTGGCAGTAACAGAGAGTTTAATGCCACATTTAAACCTCTTTAATACCTTAGAAATTGGTGCCACTAACACCTCTTAGTATGTCTTCCATGCCATCCCTTTAGGCTAGTCCATGCCCTTAGGTTAGGTTTATTAAACATTAGATTAGAAACCAACTTAGGTCCTTAAGTTAGTTTATTAGTTTAATATTAGGGTATCCTAGTTACAAGACATAGGATTGCCCCATTCCATAATCAACCAAAATAATAATATTATCCAGTTTAAACTTAAGATAAGCTCACAACTTAGAAACTTAAATTTAATTAGGTTCCCTTAATAATTGTTAAAACTACCGATTAAATCTTACCAAAAGAAGAATCATAATGACATTCTTGGATCACTTAAGAAGGATGTGAGCAACAGAGGTTACCAGCGATCTCATGGCAACATGGGTTCAGAAATCAAATATTCTACCCAGCTAGGTAAATATGACATTGACATCATGAAATCAAAAGAATGCTTTGGATAATTGAAATTGATCCAAGGTATAGCTATCATGCATCATAAATCATTAATACTAAAGCACAAGTTCAAATGCCATAAATACCATGAATGATTTTAAGTTGAATCAATTTCCTCTATCCACATGTAGTGAACATTTAGCATAAGAAAAAATGAAATACTTCATTTTAAATTCAAAAGAGACATGGCATAATTGTATCTATTTTAGAAGATAACATATTATCTATAACAAACATGATTGTTTAGTTCACAAGAGTACACCGTCTTCAAAAAATTATCACATATCAACATTTACAACTTCAAGTATAGAAGTCATCATAGATATCAACCATGTTAGAGGCATTACATACCTCCCTCCTAAAAATCATCATCGTCCCAATGATTAAATTAGTCCATATTCTTAAACAAGAAAAATAATCATAATTATAGTTCTTTTATCCACAAGTTCTCAAACAAAAACTAAATTTGAGGAATTCAATTTTTCATAATTTATTACAACATTAAAATAGTTGTTTCAGTACTAATAAAAATATAGTACCTACCCAAAACTGGCAGAAATTAAAGATAGCTTTAAAACAAGTCTTTAATTGTTTCCAATATCATAATTAATTATGTTCAAATAAATGAGGAAAATTAGTTTTCATGTCCTCAAGGTTTTCCCATGTTGCACTTTCTTCATTAAAATGGTCCCAATGAACCTTACATTGAATAATTTCATGATTTCATAAGTGCAACTGGTGGGTTTTAAAACTATTATGGGTTCAACCACAATTATTCTTGGGTCTTGTACCTACAAAGAATCCTAATTCAACACATGTGATAAATATAAAATTTATTTCTTAAGAAAAGAAACATGGAAAACATCAAGCATTCATGATAAAGTGGGAGGTAATGCTAAACAATAAGCTATAGGGATAATCACTTCAACAATCTTGAAAGGTCCCAAAAAATGAGGTGATAGTTTGGCTTCCTTACCAAAGGTTATAGATCTCTTTTTAGGATTAACACGTAAAAAGACCTTTTCACCAAGTTCAAATTTCTTATCGATCCTTTTCTGATCTACATAACTTTTTTACATATCCACCGCTTCTTTGAATCATTCATGAATCATTTTAACTTGTTCCATTTAAGTAAGAACTTTGGGTCTAATTACCTCTCTATCTTCAATGTTATCCCAACTAACTGGATTTTGGCATTTCCTTCCATATAATGCTTCGAAAGGAGCAATTTTTAAAGAGGTATGATATGCATTTTTGAAAAAAAATTCAAATAAAGGAAGCTATTATTCCTATTTTTATTGTCGATCCATGTAGTACATTCGTAACATATATTCCAAAACTTGATTAACTCTCTCAGTTTAACCATCTATTTCTGGATGGTATGTGGAACTCAAATTCAATATTTTTCCTAAGGTTACATTTAGCATTTTTCAAAATGAGATGTCATTCTAGGGTCCCTATCAGATATAATCAATTCATGTACTCCATGTAATATGAAAATTTCATGCAAAATATTTTTGCTAAAATAGGTGAATCATCTTTAATATTACTAGTAATAAATTGTGCTACTTTTTCAATTTATCAACTACAAATAAAATAACACCATGTTTATTTCTAGACATAGGAAACCCCTAAAAAAAATCCATGTTAATTACTTGTCAATCATATTGTGGTATGCTATGAGTATCTAATAAACTAGCTAGGTGTATATGCTCATCCTTAACATGTTGACATTCCAAAAAGTGTGAAACAAAATCAGTTATGTCTTTCTTCATCCCTTTCCAAAAATATTGTTGTTTTACATCAGCAAGAATTTTTGTAATACCGGGATGTCCTAAGTAAGGTGAATTATAAAATTCAATCATTAACTTTTTCCTTAACTCATTCCCCAAAGGTACATATACCCGCTTTTCATATCTTAAAATTCCTTTATTATCAAAGTTAAAACCTTTGTATCTTACATCATTAGGATTTGCAACAAGTGATGTTTTTACCTCTAAAATTATAAATCACATTCCATGACACTTTTTACCTCATCTTTAAACTGAGTTCTCAAAGTCATAAGTGCAGAAATATGTTTCCTATGATTTAGTGCATCTACCACTCTATTTTATTTTACTTTAATGTAACTTATGTCAAAATCATATTGTGAGAAAAAATCTAACCATCTTCTCTGTCTCGCATTCATATTTGGTGAGTGAAAATATACTTCAGTCCCAAGGTGATCGTATTTAATTCAAAAGGTCTTTCTAAAAGTTAATGTCTCCATACTTGAAGTGCATGAACTATGGCAACAAGCTCTAGGTCATGGGGAGCATAATTCAACTCATGTAACTAGATTTTTCTGCTCTCATATGTTATAACATGGTCATTTTGTAAGATAATACCTCCAATCCTTCACCGAAGCATTTGTAACTACCGTAAAGTTTCCATTTGAATCTGGTACAACCACAATAGGTGCATATGTTAACTAATCTTTAAGAGTTTTAAATGCTGATTTGCATTTATCACTCCAAACAAACTTCTTATCTTTCTTTTGTAATGAAGTTATCGGGGCAGAAAATTTTGAAAATTCCTTAACAAAATTTCCATAATAATCGTCAAGCCCCATGAAGCTTCTGACTTCATGTACATTCTTAGGTGTAGGCCAATCATCTATGACAACAATATTTCATGGATCAAATGTTATTCCATCTTTTCTTATGACATGTCCTAAATAGTGTACTTTTGTTTCATAAAAAGAACATTTGATCAACTTACCATATAATCTTCTCTTTCTTAATATTTCAAGTACTATATTCAAATGCGCATGATACTCATCGATTATTTTAGAATAGATAAGAATATCATCCAAGAATAAAAGTACAAACTTGTCCAAATACTCTTGAAAGATATTATTCATTAAATTCATAAAATTTGTAGGTGCATTTGTCAAACTGAAAGGTAAAACCATGATTTCGTAATGTCCATACCTTTTCCTAAAGGTTTTTTTATGAATATATTCATCTTTGATTCTTAACTAGTGATACCTAGAACAAAGATCTATCTTAGAATATACTGATGCACCACACATTTGATCAAACAAATCATTAATTCTAGGAAGTGGATATCTATTTTTGATTGTTGTTTTGTTTAGTTTCTTGTAATCAATAAAAATTCTAAGTGTTCCATCTTTCTTTTTAACAAAATTACCGGTGCTCCCCAAGGTGAGACACTCGGTCTTATCAAACCCTCAAACAAAAATCTCTTAAATGTGCCTTAATATTTACCAGTTCAATGGTATTCATTCATAAGGTTCCTTGGAAATAGGATCAGTTCCTAGTTTGATTTCAATCGTGAAGTCAAATTCTCATTTGGGTGGAAGACTAGGTAGTTCTTCCAAAAACACATCATTGAAATATCTTAATAGTGGAAAGTTTTTTAAGAAATCACTATCCCGTTTAGTTGTTTCAGAAATTTTTACTACATATAAAGTGAAACCTTTAGTTTTGGCCTTTTTAAGTTGCATAACTGACAATTTTCTAACTGAAATTTCTTGTTTTACCCCTTGGATATCTGTTGTTTTTTTGCTAGTGTGTTTTTCAAAACAATCCACTTTTCTTTATGACCGTAAAGCTAATTAAAACCTATTATGACATCATATGACCCCAAAGCGGCAACATAAAGGTCTACTTTAGTGGAAAAATTAGGTAATCCTAGGACTTCTCCAAAAATACATTTATGAACAGTTCCATAATGTACAGTCCAAGATTTTTCCATTATTCTAGATTTAATTTTTAGTTTTGTAGCTAATTTACTAGAAATAAAGCATTCAGTAGCTCCAGTATCAAAAAGTATAGTAATAGGCATACCAAATAATTTACCTAGACACTTTTATGGGTGTAACTTACTTTTCAGCTTGTTTATCGATTCTATCATGGCATGTATCTTATGTTGCTAATTACTTGTCATCTTTCTTTAGAGGGAACTGATTTGCATAGTGATCCTTACCACAATTGAAACATCCCCCTACAGGTCCTCTTTTTGGTTCAAATTTATTTCTAGCCCTGAAATTACTATTTTGTCCTCCAAAGGACTTTTGTCCATTGTTATTATTCTTCACAAAGTTATTTCAAATGTTTACAGTAGGTTTATTTACTATTGTTTTCTTATTATTATCAATTACAAAATTATTTTTGGCACCAAAATTTTTCCATGCCACATTTTTGGGTGCAAGAGATGAAGAAGAATTAGGAATTTTCTTACGATTCTCTTCCTTATGGGAAGAAATTGCTTTTAATTTTTGTTCCTGCCGAATGGATTTTTCAACAACCCCTTCCATGGTGGTTAGGTTGTGAACATCTACTTCACCCCTATGATAGGGTTCAATCCCATAATAAACTTATGTATCCTGAACTTCTCGTTAGTTTGATATTGAGGAATGTACTTAAGAAGTTTAGTAAACCTCTCCCAATACTCTGTTACAGTTAATTTTCCTTAAATTAAATTATGAAATTCTATTATATTTTATCATAATAGAGATTTGGAAACCAACATTTCCTAAAGAATCTCTTAGAATGATACCATATGATGTTTTATTCATCAATGTTCAATTCATCTTTACAACTATCCCACCAGGAGGATAGTTCATGGGAAAGTTGATAAGCTCCCCATAATGCTTTTGTTTCCTCTTTGAGAAGTTCCTTATTACAAAGTCCATTTCACTGAGCCAATTCTCATCTCCATCCCCTAGTGTAGTGCCATTGAAATTTGGTGGAATTATCATCTTTAGGTCATCTGTAAGTTCAGCTGCTAATCTTGCCTTTTTATTTTTAGGATGATTGTACATTTGCATTTACATTCACAGCATTATTATTGACATTCACAACATTGTTGTTTTTGAATTATTATTATCAATGCCCAAATTTCTAGCATTGGCATTGTCCCTGGAGGTGGCTAATTCTTATTACCAACATCATCTTCCTCCTCATTACCCATAACTTGTTATTCAAGTACAATTAGATGATCTATTGTGTCCAATAGGGGAATAAGAATCTCTCAAGTTTTTGTGTAGTTTCTACCTCTCCACCTGGAGGTTGGTTATTTGCAACACCTCCTCTTATTCTAACCATTTTATGTTAACAAAAAATCAAGTTTTTATCAGATATGGACTCAATAGGTCTAAGAGTTGTAAACCTCCTCTCTCGATACCAAGATGTAACATCAACTTTTTAAGACTTTAGAAACAAGGATTAATTTTATCATAATGTTCTCTATTCTAAATTAGTATAATTTAGAACACACATTCCATTTCCAATCCATCCCATAACAAAAAACAATATGCAATTGTAAATGACTTGGTGAGACACCGATCTCTCATTCCATGACTCAGTATTAAACTAATATCTCATGTTAACTTAATAATGTGTATATTATGTATACTTGGTTCCTTTACCCTTTTATGGGTACCCAAATTTTTTGTCTAAGAATCCTATCTAAATATCAATTACTAATATTCATCTGAAATTCTGCATCTTAGACTAGGTGACATAAGACAATGTAACCAACAACTTGTGATACTTTGGCCAAAGTTTATAAACATGTTTACCGTGTTTACATTCTTAGAAAACATACTCATCAAGAGGAACATGTCCTTCACCAAACTCTTTTATGTTATATAGAATAGTCTTTCTTGACATCTTTCAAAAAAATATGAGTCAAATTTACACACTAAACAAGGTCAATAACATGCACTAGTGTGGAGGACTACTCGTGGTGACTAAGGATACATAGACATACTCAATCAACTTACATCAATTGGGTGTGTCTAGTTACCCTAAGTCAACATGAGTTGACCAAAACACTAGCTCATGTTTCTATCTTTGTTTAGGGTGGAACCATGAGCCAAACTTCCACTTATGTCAATCAAGTTAATCAAACTAAGTGGGGTGTTGAGGCATAACAGGTTGCATCATAGTATCCTCGTAATGACCCATGTCATTATGAAGGTACTATGTTAGTTGTTATGTTACAACATCCAACTAAGTTCCCTCAACTAGACTAACATACTTAATATTATATTATTTTATTAACCCAATCAATTATTATCTTATAGCTTAATGATAACAACACTTTTAAGGGTCTTCAAGCATAATTTAACCCAAGAAGGTTACAAGGTGTAAATTACATGAGAGGTAGGTATGCAGATAAAATCTACTTTCCTAACCATTCTGAATTCATGCTTATGTTTATCTTAATATTATCTATTTATTCCATATGTCATCATGATTGAACTTAATGTTATGAAAGTGTGATCATTAGATATTTTTACTTTAGTTTTAGCTTGTAACAAGCTTATTGAAATTGTTATTTTAGACTTCATATTACTAAAAATCTAAATCCTTTTAAGCATTCATATTTCGATTAAAGAAATATGCCAAAGGAAAAAAATAGCCAACCATCTTATTAATTTATTCATAACACTTAACAAGATCTCATATAAATCTCTTTGTTTAATTACAAGGAAAGTATCATTTTTCCTTATCAAGGACTAATGTCCTAACTATGAAAATAGATCACATATGCCTTAGCATAAAAAATAATTCATACACATTTATATAATCAAATTATATCCCCTTTTTACTATTTAAGGATCTACCAAAGAGTATCAACTATGATTTATGCTCTTTTATGTGAAATAAATCAACTATGAGTGTAGATCCTTAATCTTATCGATTATATATCATAAAATCTTAAAATTTTCCTAATCCCATATCACATGCATATCCAAATTGTCCCCCTCATGAATGGTATTACTTGGTAATGTATATAACAATTTATGTCAATGAAAGTCTCATAAGTAAATCAGTAATCAAAAATCATCAATACAATTCATTTATCAAAAGGGAGCAATCCACTCACTGAATTTAGAAGTATTTCAAAGTATCACAAAATGTCATTTCAATAATATAAATTAGTTTAAATACATCATCTTTTTCAGACAAAGTACATTTCAAATAAATGTCACTACATAGTCATCATAACAAAGAGATAATTTCTTTAGTAAAATAGATGTAACTTTCTATATGTCTTTCTCCTTTCATATTTTACGAAATCCATCTGCAAAATGGTTAGCACAAGTCAGTTCATATGAACTGAGCATGATAAACGCTATCATGATAAAGCAATGTGATTTTATCTATTGTTTCATAAAAGGAACCCTATTGTTAATGAAATGGTTCAAAAATCACAAAATAAGATTAACAGAAAGAATTTCCCAAAAGATTACAAAACCAAGAGAGGGTCATAGAACCTACAATAAGTAATGTTTAAGTAATAACTAAATAAATCAATATAATTAATTCTATCTCAAACACCAATATGAACTCATTACAACCTATTAGTCATCTAAACAACAATACTTAAGAAAGAAGTAAATCATATTTCTAACTTAATCTCAACTTCTCAACCCAACTTCTAACTTAAGTTCCATAACTCAACTTGTTGCTTATTCAAGAAGAAGTACAATGTTATAATAAATTCTATTCTATAATAAGCATGTTGTTTCATATATCCACAGTGATAAAATATGTATTTTATTTCATAAAAAAATCTCACCTAGGTCATGTTCAATTCAAATTCTAATAATTGTAGTGATAAAAAAAAGGTCTCAACATTATAGGTAAGGAAATTTTATCCAACAAAGATTAGAAAAAACCCAACATAACTCACTGCATAAGTTCCCTAAAGTTATACAATCAATTCTAAGTTTAAAAACTTGAAAGAACAATTATAGCAAAACACCATGAAGTCCCTTAAATGTCAAAAATTCATATTTAATGTTTCTAAAATCTATAGTAAGAGAAATAGAATTCATTTCAAACCTTACACAAGGTCCCCATCCTATCAAAAGATTGAATTCAACTCAATTAAAGGAGCTTAAGAATTAATGAAACAACAAATTTCAAACAACATAAGACTCCAACCATCCTAAAGGAGAGTCACACAAAAGATCCAATAGAATCATGGTTGAGAAGACACCATGATTAACACATGGTTCCCAGACAGTAAAAACTATAAACAAGAAAAGAATGTTGATATACACCCACGTAATCCCATTTCTACAAACTAAAAATTTGAATCAACTCTAAAAGAGCGTGCATTAGAAGAAAAATACTTTACTCCATGAAGGAAACAAAGTTTATCAAGACCAAAAGAATACCAAACCATTACAATTTATCAACTAGCTTAGAACAATCTAACCTTAATAGTTACCTCCTTATGCAGGCCAACCCAACAAGGGTTTAAGTTCCAAGTAAACTCAACAACAAAGAAAAGAAGGAAAAAATACCAGTCTCCCAAATACAACTATTTCACCCATGAAAGATTACAATATCATCAACAAGAATAGAAGAGAGAGAGAAGTAATAACAATCTTCTTTCAACAAAATGTTCTTCTAAAGAAAAAATAGACTTTGCAGGCTTGGTATTAATCAACAAGATCTTTCATGAAACAACTACAAGGCCCGAATGGATAATCAAAACATGTCAATGAAGGATATCTGAAAACAAAAAAATAACAAAAGGCATTCCTTCCTATTCATCTTCCATCGAGAGATACTACCACCCAGACAAGGTTCTACAAATGAAACTAAGATTTGATATAGTTCCCATTTGGGGAGAACCCAAAATAAGCATATCCCATATCTATACAAGTTGGATATTCCATGCAAGTAATGAAAATATAGTCACGAAACAATTCAAACAAAAATAATTGGTCCCCATTATCATCAACAAGCAAACAGACCAAAATGAAGAACACAAATATTTCCTTAAGTCACAGGTATATCTCAAACTATCATGATGAATTCCACCTATAAGGTTAGTCTCCAACCATTACTAATATGGAGAGATTTTCAAGCTAAAATCTACATATTTCAATAAGAACCAGGCTACTATTTATGCATACATAATACCTAGACAAGGTATCCATTCAACAAAGAAACAAACACAGATTCATTTCAATGCCAAAGAAATTTCATATGCAAATAATACAACACACACACAACATCATAAATTATCCAAAAAACCAAGTTGAAAATGCCATCAAAGCTATGAGAAGAATACAAAAACCCAAAACCAGAGAGTTTCCAATCAAGAGCAGAGTTATTTTAATGAAGACATTTAAATAAAAGTAGAAGAATTTAAAGAGATATGGCCTATCATGCCTGATAGAGCTCATGTATTCTATTCCTTGTTGCAAATATTCAAGAAGAACCTTGATAGCAAATTTTCCATGAAAACTGCCAAAACCAGCTCTAAAACTTTCCCTTTCTTCCTCTTATAACTTTCTAGCTTATTTTTAGTTACCATCACCGCCATGCAAGGAAAAAAATATGCATGCACAGATTCAAATTGGAGGTTCAAAAATGAAAAACCACATGTAGAGCTACAAAGCTCACAAAAACCAAATGAACAATGAAAAACTGAAAACCACCTTTTTCTCCAACTTCTCCTATTTCGAGGTGGGTTTTCATAATGACTAAGATTAATTAATGAAAACAGGACTGACAGAGTCCTTCCTTATCTCCCAATTTTCCAACTCCAAGTTGGCTATAACCAAGTTCAAAACTTCCATGTAACCAAACTTTAGCAGAGGTGACAACTCAGCCTCCACTAACCTTTCATGCACTCACCAAAATTGGCGTAACAGAGAGTTTAATGCCACATTTAAGCCTATTTAATACCTTATAAATTCATGTCATAGACACCTCTTAGTATGTCATCCATGCCATCCCTTTAGGCTAGTCTATGCCCTTAGGTTAGGTTTATTAAATATTAGATTAGAAACCAACTTAGGTCCTTAGGTTAGTTTATTAGTTTAGTCTTAGGTTATCCTAGTTACAAGACATAGGATTGCCCCATTCCATAATCAACCAAAATAATAATATCATCCAATTTAAACTTAGGATAAGCTTACAACTTAGGAACTTAGATTTAATTAGGTTCCCTTAATAATTGTTAAAATTATCAATTAAATCTTACCAAAATAAGAATCAAAATGATGTTCTCGGATCACTTAAGAAGGATGTGAGTAGTAGAGGTTACCAGTGATCCCGTGGCAACCTGGGTTCAGAAATATAATATTTTTCCCAGCTAGGTCAAGATGACCTTGATGTCATGAAATTAAAGCATGCCTTGGATCACTAAAATTGATCCAAGGTATATATATCTTACATCAAAATCATTAATATCGAAGCACAAGTTCAAATGGCATAAAGAACATGAACAAGTTTAAGATGAATAAATTTTATCTATCCACATGTAGTGAACATCAAACATAAGAATAAATTAAATACTTCATTTTTATTCAAAATAGACATGGAAAAATTGTATCTATTGTAAAAGATAACATATTATCTATAAAGAAACATGATTTCTTAGTTCACAAGAGCATACTATCTTCAAACAAGAATCACATATCAACGTTTGAAAATTAAATTAAAGAAGTCATCATAGATATCAACCATGTTAGAGGAATTAAATATAAGGTTTATAAGGTCATATTTTATAAAAATGATGATATGTACCTAAATAATAGGTCCTAGTCATACT
Organism: Taxus wallichiana var. yunnanensis; assembly: GCA_018340775.1. Taxonomy (NCBI): domain Eukaryota; kingdom Viridiplantae; phylum Streptophyta; class Pinopsida; order Cupressales; family Taxaceae; genus Taxus; species Taxus wallichiana. Next base: position 53,934,813 of record CM031239.1, read on the forward strand.
GCTAAAAAATAGAAAGACTCTATTTTGGATGTAGAAAGTTGTAGTTGGCTTTATTTTCACCCATCTTTCCACTTTTTGAACTATTTTTTAGGGATGTAGGATGATATCATATCTCAAAAGAGAAATGAAACCTCCATAAGGGTCTTGGAAGCATCTTTTAGATAACAATTATTCCTAAGAACATGGCGAATCATAACAAAGGAAAGTCTAGATCACTGAGAAACTAGAAAATATTCAAAGGGTGTCAAGGAATCCATTAATTAATCGGATAATTTAATCATATCTCATTGGTCAAGTTAGATCCATCATCATCTCTCAATGATCTGGTTGAAGTAAGCTTAGTGAGCCAAGTGAGTTGGGTAAGTTGATGAGATGGGTGGGTTGGAATGAGTTGAGCTAACTGAGTGAGTTGAGTTGAAGTAAGATAATCAAGTTGGTTGGCTGAGTGATTTGGTCAATTGGGTGGATTGAGATAGGTTAAATTTAAGTGATATATTTACATTGAGTTTTATTTGGGTTGGTTGTGGCAGTAATTTAGTCAAGAGATCATCCTTTTTCATGTAGAGCCTAAGCACATGAGCCAAGTCAAGTAAGTTCGGTGAGTTAGTCGAGTTTTAGTGAGATGAGTTCGTACAAAAATTATCTTGTGCAAGCTTGATGAGATGGTTGGAGCGAACTCAATGATCTCAATGAGCTCATTGAGCTAAGGGATTCAACCAATCAAACCTCAAGGGGATCATCATGAGAAATGCATGCGGTCATCTTGAGCTCACATCAGGGGATCTCTAAAAAAAAAAATCTAAACACGCATTTGGTAGTTTAAGGTATATGTGCATCATGCAAAAGTAGGAGATTGTGATCATCATCGACAAGTTATTCATCATAAAGAGCTTCTTCAACAAGATCAATCAATCCATTTCCCTCCTCTTCTCTCCCTTTCTTATAATTCTTCTTTATACACAATCATTATATTTTATCTTATTCACTTAAGTGATAATATTTGTAATTTGTAAAATTATTCTCTCAAAATTATAAGAGAGATACTAAATTTGTCTCTTCTAGGGGAAATTGAAAGATCACAAGTGGAATAGGGACATGAAGAGTCACATGTGGGGAGATGAAATGTCAATTCAAAATGCTATAAGTTGGGATGGTTTCTCCATTCCAATGGATCCTGAATTTTGATTCTTGGTAAAAATTGTGAATTGTTGTAGATTGATTGATGTTTTGTATTCATCACTATATAATAAATGAAATCTAAATTCTTCCTTTTCCTTAGTTCATGTTTTTTTATATTCTCTCTTTTGCAACTTTGCAAGTATGTTGATAAAGAAGTAACTAGGTGTCCTTGATGAATGAATCTAAAGAACTTCTTGTATAGATTTTTTAGTCTCACTAGATGCTTCATTGTTTTCTTCCTCTAATTGAATTTTGAACTATTACATTTACTGGGTGTGAACTCTTCACTTGTCTACTCACAATGATAACCTCCCATATCCTAATTACTCTCCTTTATCTCTCATCACTAAAATTTCCTCCTCAGCCCATATAATCACTTTGCCACAAGTTTAATGAAGTGTGCCTATGTAATCCCTAGCTTATTTTACCATCATGTAATATTAGATAGAATTAGGATAGTTACATTCAATAAATGGATCCTCCCAAACAAGAAGGAGGGGCGTAGCCCCGTGAGCATTAGTGGAAACACATAATTTTCCATACAAAAATTTATTTCACCTACAATTTTTGGTGACTCCACTAGGGAGAGATCTGCCCTCGTGCACCCATATAGATCTAAGAAAATATTAAAAAATCAAAAATACCAAAAAAACTACTAGTTGAGCGATCAAAGGAGCCTTTTTTCAAATATTCTATTTTCAAGTTTCTTTCCTTCCAAAGCACTTGAGAAAATTTGGTAGAAATAAGGGACACTCAGTCTAATCATGTAAGTGGTTATGTCGACCCCGCATTCAAGGAGCAATGAAGAGCTGATTTCAGAATTTCCATCATGCCGGTAAAAAGATAAGTTACTCAAAATCCTCTTGAAGGCCATACTAAAGAACCCACTGTTAAACCATGACTTTCCAATCCTCTTGAAGAAGAAATAGAAAAATAAAGAGAAGAATAAATGAAAACACAAACACTTGTACAATGGGGACAAAGAACTCATCTGTTGGCTTTCAATCCACCACTTCATTAGCTTTCAAAAGGATCAAGAAAGGAATTTTAGAAGTTCTATGGATATGGCAAGCAATGTCTTGATGATCACATCAAATCCTTTGTCATATCTTGTGACATCCTTAGAGTGAAACACAAAGATGTTACTATGTGGTTGTTCATTGAAACATTGTAAGATGTGGCAGAAGATTGGTTCTACTACCCGCCATCGACTCAATCTACAATTTGGGTTATATCAAAAATAAGTTCTAAGAGAGGTTTAAGACCATTGAATATTCTCATACCCTCCTAGCTCAGCTTACTCAAATGAAAAAGAGTCATAAGAATCCATGAGACTTCATGGAAAAATTCAATAAGGTGATTAGAAAAATTCCCATTATTTCTCTTCCCACTACGATAACTTGAAGGTGTTCTTTTTGAATTCTCAATTGTCTAAAGTAAGCTTCATAGTGCAAAGGGTTCAACCAAGAGACTTGGATAACACTCAAATAATTATGGTTGAGGTAGAAAATAACCTCATATTGTTAGGTAAGATCAAGAATCCTTTAATGAAGGATAGGTCCCATGGTTCCAAAGATAAGATAGTTGATCCAATGTTATATAAGTTATAAAATGAATTGATATTGCTGAAAAGGGAAGTTTCTCAATGAAAACCTCATCTAAACCAGAACAAGAACCAGATTGAAGGATCATCTTGAAGGATTTCCTTGGAGGCTCCTCCCCAAACACAACATGTGAAACTAATGAAGATGGAGAAGAAGATATTTTTGAATCATAAGTTAAAGATGAAGGAGAAGGAGAATGTGCTCAGATCATTTTTTGTGAATGCACACTTGATGATGAAGAATCCACATATAGTTACACATATGCAATGTTTACTCGATTGCAAAAGGAGAAAGAAGGCTCTTCTTCTATTGCCCAAGATAAGAAATTTAATCCTCAAATGGCAACTCTAAGAAAAATAAAAATGAAAGGAGGATCATTGAATTCCACTTCAGTAGGGTCAGCTGAGAAGAAACATGAGACCACTCCAACCAATAATCCTTCTTCCTCTTCAAGTAAGTCTCCTTCCAATTCAATTTCTACCAAATCCTAAGAAAACCCATGTCAAATCTTCCAAAACTCATGATGTTTCTACCACCTCTTCATCCTTATCATTGACCATTTCAAAAAAAAATCCAAATTTCCAAATTTGAGTACTTAAGAACTCATCCCAAGCAACTTGAGAAACTTGTTCAACATATCAAAGGAAATAGCTCTATTTCTAAATATGCCACCACCAAAGAACAACCTCACATCTCAATCCACTCCATCTCTTAACTATCTAACCTCCATACCCTCCACCTCTAGGAAGGTATAACCTTTCAATATAGTCTTGTTAGTCAATGCATATAAACTAAACAATCGTATCATTAAATCTAGTGCCTCAGACGATATCATGCCTAAGATTTTTCTAAAGCCCTTGCCCTCTCCATTTCCCCTACCTCTAACAATTTTATTTTCATGGAAAAGAAAGAAGTTACTCTTATAGATTAGATTAAATATGTTGAGCTAGCATTGGCCGATTTTCCTGACAATATTATCACAATGAGAATCCTTATAGCATACATGCCTGTCTCATATGATATGTTATTGGGTTGAATATTTTGTGAATATGTTTGAGGAGATATGTAGCTGGATTGGTTTCTTGCCACCATCTTGGTCAATGGTAATAAAATAAAAATTCTTCCTATTAGGAAGATGAAGTATATTGTTCAAAGTCCAAATGACCCAACAATAGATATCTCATGTCAAAATTCTAAATCTTGCAAATTTTTCATGACCTTTGAGGATGATCTCAAGCTACCCATGTTGGTGGAGGAATGTCTGAGCATCACAGATATGATCAAATAAAATCATGATGGTTTGATGAAATTAGAGTTTGAGAGTGTGTACTTCTCATGGGATGATATCATAAATGAAGTTGCTCCATTGAATGTTGATGATGGTGATGAGGACCTTGATTTGAAACAAATAAATATTGAAATGATGAGAAACCTGAATCAAGGAGTAATTCTAGGTAACTTCTTGATAGGTAATGTCATTTTTTTGATCATGTTCTTGAGGCTTAGTATGAGTTTCCATGTGATGAGTATGTTGGTGAACTTGAAATATTCTCTTTCTCATTGGAAGAAGATGACAAGAAATGCAATAATGAAAACATGTTTTTATCTCTTGAATGAGAACCTAAGGAGAAAATTATTTCATCAAGGGAATGGAATTCTTGGTTTTACATGATCAAGAATGGGAAAATGATAATGAAAACATTTCAACTCCAAAGATTGTGCCCATTCCTTGTCATAAGAATGGAAACATTATCAATGAATAAATGAATAAATGGATTTTTTCTTGGTCCTAAGGCTGATTTTTTTCCAAAATGAAAACATTCTTAATAGAATTCAAGCTTTCAGTGTTCATTCTTCTCAAGAGAAGGATACCCTTAACAAGATTGATATTAAATCTCAATACGTACAAAAGTAGGAAGATGGAAATTTCCATGTTGCATACCCAACCTTGAGTTCATTTTATTTCCAAGATGATGATGTAATGCATGTGGTGCATTCTGTAAGGAAGCATGTTGTGAAAGATCCATAAAATTAGAAAGATGACTTCTTAGAACAATTGAAAAATAGAGAACATAAAGAGGTTGATGATAATGATGATGTTTCTAAGACATCTACTAAGAATAAACATTCATAAATGGTGGTCATGAAATAGATGAGAGGTAGAAAATAATTTTCATAGTATTCAAATGATAATTCAAGTGTAATCAAGAATCATCTTCATGGAAGTGGAAAAAAGGAAATAAATGGAATGAACTTGAGAATCAAGGAGAGGCTGGAAAGAAATTTTGAAAGTGATAGAGGCAATGAAATGAATAGGTGAATAATAAATTTCACTATAAATCATTATATATTTCTCAAGAATTTGAGGAGGGGTTCATACTTCAATGAACCTATCAATGGATTCACAGAAGAAAGGAATTAAGTGATACCTATTTTTGAGTAAGCACGCTATCTAAATTAATGCTTCATTGAAAGTCATTTTTCCCCACATGTACATAGGTATTTAAGCTATTTTCCATTTTGTTTTGTGTTTTTCAATTCTCATTCTGTGTTTCCCTTGTTTTGTGTGTTTCCTTTCTCATCTTTTATGTTTGTTTTTTTCATGTGCGTGTGTTCAATAAAGGAAGTTGCATTGTATCTCTCTATGATGAATCCATAATCCCAATGGAAAAAGCATTGGTCAACAGAGTGATTTAAGATTTTATGGTTCTTGCTTGTATTTTCCACGTTACACTTGATCCAAAATAATTCCCCAAGCTAGATCTAGTTATTGTCTTGCAAATGTGTAACCGGAAAATATCAATTTTTGATCATGACAATAGACCCAAGTATCACAATTTTTGCTCCTAAGCCTTCCTAAACCATCTCCAGATCATTTTTTTCCTCTATGTGGTGTTTATCCTATCCCTGCAAGTCTAGATATGTGTTCTACATACTTTCCCAAGTGCTCAAAATGTTGATACAAGGTGACTCATGACACTTCAATGCAATTCTTCTAAAGGCAAGTTCTTCAGTAAGTCTAAGAAGACTATTCTTAGCCTTACCAGATAGGTGTTCATCCTCCAATGAATATTTTAAATCCCTAAACCATATCCTATTTTTTTAATATTTATAAATGTAATGCACGTAGTTTTAGTTAGATTTAGCAAAGTTTCGAGGTTTTGGAGCAAGAATAGTGAAAGCGGGTTTTGGAGGCTTAAGGAGCTTACAATGGAAAAATGTACCTAAAATTTAATGGAAAATTCTAAGATCTCTTGGATGAGTTAAGATGAAAAATATATATCATCAAAAATCTTGAAGACTCCTCTTCATGATGGAATTTTCTCATCCTTCACAAGGCGTGACTACCAATTTCAGCAGACTCACCTAGTGATCCAAAATGAAAAAACAATTTTTTTAGAGAAATAGGAAGAATCAAGTATTTAAAACCATCCTATTGATCTAAAATTTTTCTTAGGATTCAAATTTATATAAATTTTTTCCTAAAAGGACCTTCTCGAACTCCGGGAAAAGTAATTTCAAGTTTTTAGGAGTTAGTCAATTTCACAGTTAGATGGGTGGCACATTTTGGTGTTTTGACTCTCCAAAATATCTCGAATGTCACTACTTTCCCAACTTTCAAGGAGATTGGGGATAGTGGGGACATTAGGGACAAAATAATGTGCCAAAACCCCATTTTAAGCTCTTGACACTCATATAACCTTCTCTCTACCCAAACGGTGTTAAATGGTCATGCATTGGAATTTTACTAAGTTTCCTCATCAAACCCTTAGACACATTTTACTGTCCCAAATATCCTAGAGATAGTGGGGAAGTTTTTAAAACAAAAATTAACCCCACCCCTAGCTACTTCTCATATTCATCGTGTGACCACATGGTTTTTCCTCCTAGGTGCTCAAACCTTTCTCTCTTATCTTCCCAGCTCTCCAATCCCATTCCGCCACTTGTTCAACTTTGGGAAGGGGGAAATTTTATCATCCCAAGGATAGTGGGGAAAATATGGATATAAAAATTCATCCCATGCCTTGAAGGTTTCAAACCAAAAATTGGCTAAGTCCTTTTACCTTGTTGCTTCCTGCTTCTTCCTCTCTCGTGAACCAAAAGTGTTGCTGAGAAGTTTTTAACACAAAAGTAACTTCCCACTTCATATTTTCTCATGAAATCCATTATTTATCAGTAATAACCTCCATTAAACCTAAAAATTTTTAGACACCATGTCAAATTTCTCTCAGAGCATCCATGGTTGCAAGGATGAAGATTTTTCACTGTTGGTAAACAAAGAAATTGATTGTACCAAGGTTTTGAGCTAAGTTTTATTCTCCAAGAGAATCTCAGTGACAAAGGAAGCTTAGTGAATCCATTAATGGATGCCATTACAATTTTTTTCCTGAAATCCTAACCCTAAAAATTCAATTTTTTGATTTCCAAGCATTCTGGTGGGCGAAAACACAATGAAATTTGGAGCATGAGATCACGACGAAGAGTCAAATCTAAAAATAATGTTTCGTCAGTAAACCAAGCTCATTTTTTCACTTAATAAAAATAGCATATGCCATGCCATTACACATGCTAAAATAATTAATTCTCTCAATTTGTAATATCTAATCACCTAGAACACTAAAAAATAGGCAGAATGGTAAGTAAGGTAAAATTGTCAATTTTCCCAAAATAGCAATTCTAGAAAAATAACTTGATAAAAATAGAAAGTGGATAAAAATAGAAATTAATCATCAACAGAGGGAAATTGGAATGTTCCAGAAGGTTTAGAAGGTCATATTTGATCAAAATAGGTGATATGTCCCAAAATAACGGGTTTTGGTCCCGCCTGCTAAAAATAAAAAGTCTTAGTTTTGGATGCAAAAAGTTATGGTTGGTTCTATTTTCACTTATATTTTACCTTTTTAAATATTTATAGAGTTGTAAGATGATTTCATAGCTCAAAAAGAGAAACAAAACCTCCATAAGGGTCTTGGAATTATCTTTTGGATCACAATTGTGCCCGGGAGCATGATGAAGCATAACTGAGGAAAGTTCAGATCATTGAGCAATTGGAAAATATTCAAAGGGTGTGAAGGAATACATTGATTCGATAGAGAAGGTCATCATATTTCATTACTCAAGTTGGATCCATCATCATCTCTTAGTGATCTGATTGAAGTAAGCTTAGTGAGCTAAGTGAGTTGAGCCCAGTGAGTTGGGTGGATCAAGTGAGTGGTTGTAATAAGTTGATCGACTAATTGATTTGAGTTGAAGTGATCTCATCGAGCCATTTAGTAGAGTAAGTTGTTCAATTGGGTGGATTAAGATAATTTTAATTGAAGTGAGATGATCACATTGAGTTTGAGTTGGGTTAGTTGCGATGGTGAGCTAGTCAAGAACTCATATTTTTTCATGAAGAGCCTATACAGGTGAGCCAAGTCAAGAAAAGTTAGTTATGTAGACACCTAAGATCTTCCTACACATTTTTCATACTAAAATTGTACAAATTACCCTATTTCCCATTGTTTTCATTATAATTAGTGATTTTCGCTAATTAACTAATGTTCCCCTCTATCTCAATCAATTAATGACACTTTGTTAGTTATAATCCTCTTATAACGAATTAATTAACTATTATTAGTTAATTAAGTCTTTTTATCATTTCATTTAATCAATAAACCTTCTTATTGGTTAAATCCCCTTTAAACCATCCAAATCCTACCTATTTTCCTCTAAATCACCTCTAAATAGATTTCTAAGCTTATTCTAGTCTATTAATTAATCCTAGTTGATTAATTAAATCATCTCCAACTCCCATGAATTGTTAATCACTTGTTAATTCCTCTAATCAAGCTTATTTCTTCCAAATATACTTCATCCTTTATCCCATATGCAATATTTTTGAACTTCTCCTAAATTGGAAAGCTATATAAAGGACCTACCTCATTCCTTCACACCTTACACCTTTACAAACATTCTTATTACTATAGGCATATGATAAGAGCCTTCTCTCATTGTTGAATAACTACTTCATCTTTGCATCCATTCTCTCATGTTTGAGTAGTAAATGAAGATATAAACATGGCTTTGTTACCATTTTAGTGATATCATTTCCTCACTTTGGAGAAAAACACACAATTTGATTACTTATGATCTAAATAGGATCATACTTAATAGCAATCATACATTACAAGAGTAGGAATGGTTAGCATTAGATGATTTCATTCATGTTTATGAATTGGAGTAGTTGTTTACTTTAAGCTCTTATCTTGATGTTTCTAGTTAGATTTACTTTTCTTTGAAGATACTTGGTGTTAGTTCATTTCAATAACATAGCAAGTTTAGCATAGAAAAATTTGGAATTCTTGGTGGGACTTACTCCATTGTCTCATGAAATTAATTTCAAGTTTTTGTAGTTTAATTAAATTTTTGTTACTAACCCTCTTTTTAGCATTTTTAGATAAATCTTGAGTTTCTTAACTAGATTAGTTAAGTTTTCTTGGTTTTAGTGCTCTTTACAGGAATAAAGGAGGTGAGGTGCTACCAAAATTGACTTTGACATTATTTTTGTCAAATACTGTGTTTTGATGTTACATAAATTCCTTGCACTAGCATGAAGAAACCTTGCATCAAAATCGAAAGGATTTTTCTACTATCAAAACCCATGCATTACCATTTTTAGGCTTGCGCTATCGTAGCTAGGCTTACGCTAGCATCTCTCAGCCTTTATTACCATTGGATTGAATTTTTCTCCTCTATGTTAGACTTGCGCTACTATCTCTTTGTCTATGTTAGCGTTACATTGTTCTCAGTATTTATGTCACGGCCTGACATCATCAATATGTTTGTGCTATCATTCATAGGCTTGTGCTAGCATTTTGTGTCAATTTTTGGCTCAATTTTTGAGGTTTCCAAATTCTAATTTTTGGTGTTTGTTATTTTATAGGTTTTCTAACTCTGTTTTGCAAGTTTTTACATTTTTAATTAGATTTCTAACATGTTGTTAAGATTTAATGAATGTAATTTTTCTATGTTTTTCTTAAGTTAGGATAAAGTTTGTGTATGCTCTTTTCTTGCACATTTGGGTGATCTTGAGAAAAAAAAGTAGATTTAGTATTCATTTTCTAATATTTGGTTAATTTGGAAACTTAATATTTCTTTTTTTGCTTAAGAGAATGAATAATTTATCAAATATTTCTATGTTTCTTTGATTTCAAGTTTTCCTTTTATATATAGTTGGCTTAATTGTTGTGTATGCTCTTCTATTACATCCTTAGAAAATCTTGAGAATCGAAACAACCTTTGATCCTATTTCAAATATTGTGATTTTTCTTGGAAAAATACTAACCTTTGAGTTAAGACCATATATTTTTGTTAAAGAAGAATGATATAAAAAAACTAATACAATCACGGTGTAGGTTTTTAATGGTGTTCTAAACAACATTTTTAATAAAAGATTAAAAAAACCATTTATTCAAAACAATGTATTTGCAGGTTTGGATAAGGGCTTAAACCCATCTATTTTGAAATGTGGGAAGTCCTATCCCAAATTTACATCCCTGAAAATTTGGATAACCTATTCAAGATTTGAAGTATAGGTTTGAGATGTGTGGACGATCGTTAAATTTAGCCCCACACAAAAGAGAAAGAAAGCCGATGTTTTGGCTTAGCCGATTTGGTATTTACTCATGGAGAGATGGAGAGCTGTAATAAATGTTTGAGTTGGTGGTTTGGCTCATTCTGGAAATTGAAATTTTCATAGGGTTAGATGGGTCCTTGGTTTAGACGATTGTCTAACTGGGTTGGTTGACCCAGGTTGGACAGCCCAGGTTGGTCACGACATCGTGTACCAAAAATGTTAGACAAAATATTCTTAGATTCCTAGGTTGGATGGGTGGAGCATTGTATGGAAGGGGTGATTGGCCGAGTTAGTTGGATGGGTATGTTGGCAAGGGGTTGGTCGGTTGAGATGGACAGATAGGCTAGTCAACCGGGTTGGTCAATTGATTATTGTGGCGGTGCAGGTGATGAGCTCATGGTTAGACGAGTTAGTAGCATACATAGGAGTTGGATGGTGTCCAACCCCTTCGGGTTAGACAAAAATAGGTTAGATGACTCGGTTAGTTGGGTATAACATCATATGAGAAGAGATAGATGGCCATCCAACCTCCCAAGTTTGACGGGCCATGGTGAGAAGACAATGACTCACAAAGTTGGTTCACGACCGAAACATGTATGATCATGAAGTTAGACATTGTCTAACCCACGGGTTGGATGACATTGAGGTTATACGACCTACTCACAAATTATACGGATCATGGTTAGATGGTCCTCTAACCTGGATATATAGAAGAGCTCATGGGCGACCAATTTTCTTATAGGAGGTTGTATGCGACCCAATGAGGATGGACGTCCATCCAACCCAATAGGGTTGGATGACCAACATGGTTAGACGATTCATTGGTCTAGCGTAGGTAGATGGGTGAATGAAAACTCAACAACCAAAATTAATGAGGCATGGCACCCATGACTACCTATGCAAGAAAATTACCAAATTGCATGGCTCCACATACCTCTTTAATTCACCTTGCCATTTAGTGACCCAAATTGCCTAGATATTGTAAAATTCTTCTCATTTTGAGGGGATTCATTCTACTTTGTAAAGGAACTTTTTCAAATTTGTTCCATATCTATTGTGAGCTAAAGGCCTTGTTATCCAAATAGCTCTCCTAGTGATTTGGATAACTTGCATACACATCCTGCTCCCCTTCACATTCTTCTATCTCCTTCCATTTTCCCTTGCATGCCTTCCTCCTACACGACCACATTCTCTCCTTCCTCGTACGCACATGCCACCCCTCTATTTCCCTTTCTCACTTTACTTCTCACTCCCGCACATCACATATGCTTTCATTCACCTCTTTCTAATTTCCTCCCACACCTCTTTCTTCTACGCACACCCTTGTGCCTTCTCCCTTACGACCACATTCTACGTGTTCACCTTATTTCTAGTCAGCTCGCAACATCTCACCATGCAATCCAAAAGTGGGCCCAAAATAGACTAAGTATAGAAGTTCCTATGTAAGATTCCATGTGTCAACTCGACGCTCCTTCAAATGTAAAATATTGAGTGGTTTTCTAAATGAGCACGGAGCCTCCACGCATCTGGTTTCATAAAAGGATAGGGTTACAATTGAATAGTCAAAGCATTAGGATAGGCCGGTGGGGATTCCAAGTGTTAGCATGACACTAATTCAAGAGAAAAATTTGGGGTGGGTTTCCAAACAAGCGCCAGGCCGCCACGTGTCCAAGGTCAAAATTTTTTCCCCGCCAAGAAAAGAGACTTAGGAAAAATATAAATAAGCCCAAGGAGCTCACAAAATCTACCACGTGTCGGTTTGACATGTTTTCAAATTGAAGGTAGGGGTCAAATCTCCAAGGTGCGCGAGGTTACCACATGGACCCAATATGGAAAGCTCTTTAAAATATTGCATGCTTGTGATCCAAATATTCAAATGGCCATATATTTTGACTGGAAACTCAAATTTGGGTGGGAGAATACTTTTTGGAAACATATTGACACCCTCCACACCATGGAAACATAAAATATCATTCTTAATAGGCTTTTTTAGGTGAAAATGGGAAAACGCTCATCGTGCCATTAAAGCAAAATCAGATTTCTTCAACCACCAAATTTGATTCGATTCGATCCGACATTCTTCCATCTTCAACATGCCAAGTAGACAGGGATTCAGACATGACATATTTAGGGTGGATTTGAGAGAGGCATTGATTGATAGTGGTTGAGCTTTCAAAGTAGGATTCAATGCGTCTCGAGGTGGTTGAAGCAAGATTTGTATTCCCTCTTCTCTCTCTTATTCTTCCTATATATTATAATGAAGGGGCAGATTCAAAGGGTTGGAAACTTTGGATCCTTACGTATATTGATAAAGACTACATATTTTTCGCATTTTGAGTTGCGAGACCTCAATGTTTGGCTCTTGCATGTGGATATTGGCCTCCTTATCATTGTAACAGTTTTGTGCATTTTTGGAAGTAATAGAAGCATTGTTTTGTGACTATTCTCTGTCCTAACGTGTTTACATTCCTTCTTCTTACCTATTCTCCTGCATTGTGTATTTTTGTGCTATTTCAAGTCCCCTACGGCCCATACTTAGTTGTGTTTCATGAGATTGATCTCGGTGAATGCGTATTTCACTATGTTACTCATTCTTAGCCTCCTTTCACGCATTCCCTATCATTATCACTCAGAAAAAATAGTGTTCACCCCTCTTTTCTGGTGCTATCACCTTTTAGTGTAGTTTAATTCATGTTATCCTTCTTTCCTTGGTCCCTTGGCATTCTTAGCTTAGTTTCCCCTTTCAGCACTAGGAGTAGCAGTAGCAGTAGAAATAGATAAAGGAATTGGCCTTCTTTGGAGATCATTCCCAAGCTTACAAGGTCCCACAACTTGGGGATAGTTCTATTGTGGTCCCGAAACCTCAACTCCTTTCTCGGGTCTGAGACATGGGTGCACGTTTGAGCAACCAACAGTTTTTGGCATGCCTGGTGGGACCAACATTGAAATCTCAAATTTCATATCTCTAAGTTCTAGTGTGTGAACTTAGTGTTTCAGCCTTTGAAGAGGCTCATTTCAAACACATTTGACGACTCCCAATATTTAAGATCTCTATTTTGATAGTCCTGAGTATCTTTCATGAGAAGAGTGCACACAAGAAGAAGTGCAACAGTTGAATATTATTTTGAATACCTCCATCTATCCCCGAGAAAATTTCGTCCAAAATCTCGCATGTGCATCTCTATGTCTAGTGCTCCACACCCACTCAACTCTTCTTGAAAATAGACAACCTATGTGCCCTGTAATGGCACATTAACCACCTCCCCATTAAGAATATTTACAAATTTTGATGGAGGGAGTCCCTTACTCACGGTCGTGCAACATGATATGCTAAATGGCACGCTCAAAATTATTCCTTACTTTACTTGGTGAGAATCAAGTCACCCCTCAGGATCATATCCAGGATGTAGAAAATGTGTGTTCACTCTATTTGATCACACATAATGATGTATCACAAAGCACTTGCATCCTATTTCAAAGGTAAAGCACTTCAAATTTATAGAGGCTTGAGACTTGGATCTATTAGCACTTGGGATGAGCTGGGAAGAACTCTATGCAATTATTTTGAAGACAAGTCAGATCACCTATCTTTAGTGGATCAAATTACAAAAACAAGAAGGGCACCCAATGAGAAGATGATTGATTTCAAAATCAAATTTCAGAAGACTTGGGACAAAATTCCTCTTGTGGTAAGATCTACATCCCAACATGCTTTTCTTTATTATCTAAAGGCACTCAATAGTGAAATTTTAGTTATGATCCAATCTATGGGAGGTAGGGCTTTACCAGTTGCTTATAGTATTGCAGCTTAGTGCAGAAAATAGTCTCATTCAGCCGGAAAGTTGGCTCCTATACCACCCATACCGTTGTTCCCAGAGATGCCACAAGAACCCCAAATTTCTTCTATGGCCCCTATTCCTATCCTTGAGAAAAGTGCACACATCCTATTCTCCATAAAAAAAAAGGAAAATGAAGAAATGAAGGCCATGATTAGAAATTTGTCAAACAAAATCGTATCATTGGAAAATCAATAGGCGCAAGCTTGTAGAGGTAATTCCAATCAGGTGCATGGCCAAGGGAATTAGCCTTGGCGGAATCAATATGGAAATACAAGATACATGCCCAACTAGTAGAATGATAGGTGGAAGCCTAATGCACATCTAACCTTGCAATTTTTCCCTCCCGTGCCTTCTGTTCTAGCACCCTATGCAAGCCCAGTGCTTGTTCCAATTCAAAACAATTTGGCAAAAAGTCGAATGGTGCTTCCCTTGCAAAATTCCTCATAGTCAATATCATTTTGCTAATGCTACACACGCCCAAGCCTTTATGATTCGAATGCTTCATCCTGTGAGCCCTCAACAATCACCCATGAAGTAGATAATCCAAAAGGACCAAAAGTTCCTCTAGAGTCCAATTTGATGTTCTTTGGTGCAGAGGACTTCTATGCAATCAACCAAGCTACAGAAGATACAAATAGACCGCGTGCCCAAGTTACGGATAACATAAGATATAAGAAAATAATATTAGAGTTAGGCACATAGGTCATAGTCCCAACAATACAAGAATATATTCAAAAGAAAAAATAATTAGACAAGACCTCTTGCAGCAAAAGTGTTCAAATCCCTATGTAGGAGGTCCCACGTAAATCTCCTTCTAAAGCAACACATGCCCATCCTTTGGTAGGCCAAGCCTCTGCTCTAGCTAAAATTTAGGCTTTCATGCCTAAATAGTCAAGAAGGGATGTTGTTCCCCAAATGCACAAGGTGGGGGGATTCTGTTCAACATTGTTGACCAGATGAAGAAAACAAACATAAATGTCACAATGTGGGATGCCCTGACCATTCCATCTCAGTGGGATCTATTGCATGAAGCTCTAGCGCAACTCCCACACGATGACCTCGGTTATGTAGAAATCACGTGATTCTATCGAGAATCTTCCAAGAAGAGGAGAAACAAGTGAGTAAAGTTGCTAAAACCCCACCCTTCTATATGTCCTTGATTATAGGTAAACACCTAGTGCATAATCGCTTGATTGACTCGTGCACTAGTACTTTTGTTATGCCTAAGAAGATATCCGATGTCTTAGTTCTAAAATATATCCCTTTATCTAAAGGAGTCCTACAACTTGATGGCTTAATTGTAACCACCTTAGGAGTCATCGGGGTCTTGATTTAACCCTCCATACATGTACAATCCTAACAATTACTCAAGATGTGTCAATTATTGACCGCCTCCTTTGTTTTCCCTATGTCTATCAATAGAATTTACTTGCCGAGGTGGATGTTTACTTGTCTTCTAATTGGTCTCATATGTTACTCAAGACAAGGTATGGTATACGATTTACCATACAAGCTAGGCCTATATTTTCTTATCATGTAGAGCCATATGTACCAAATGCTCTCCAAGAAAATTGTTTTATCCAAGAAGAACAAGTTTCAGGTGCTCAAGAGCAGATCTCTTCTAACCTTTGTTTTAGACCTAGTACTTGATGAATGGGTGGAAAGGCACAAATTTGATCCCTATGCTAAAGAAATAGAATCCTATGAAACTGGGCTTGATACTTTTTGCATTCCAAAAGAAGACACTATGCTTCTACCCGTGCTCATAGGAGACAAAGTTCAAAATGGTCTATGGAAGTTATACTTTGATGGATCTAGAAGAAAAATAGTGCAGAGCCGGAGTGGTTCTCATTTCCCCTAAGGATGATAAATTCTTCTTCATGCATAGGTTGCAGTTTGCATGCTCTAACAATGTGGTAGAATATGAAGCGTTGGTGCATGGCTTGCTTATTGCTAAAAAGAAGAAAATTAAAGCACTGTAGATCTTTGGGGACATAGAATTGGTCATCCACCAGGTCACCAAAAAATGCAAGACAAAGAATAAGCTTCTTAAAGATTATAAACATATATTTTGGGACCTACTTGAGATCTTTGATGTTCTTAATCTGCAGTAATCCCACACGAATGAACAAACAAGATGACCAAATGGCCACGCTCGATTCACGATTTTCTCATGCTGAGGACTTTTTCAAAGGAAAACTCAACACATTAAGATGGTAATCAGACCATCTATCCCAAAAAATAACACTAGATGGAAAGTGTTTGATGTGATGCACGAGATCATCTAGTTTATCCGTAATGAAGATGGATTTTAATCAAGTATGCAAGCTGACTTACATGACAACTATGGTGACCAAGTGATACAATTGAAGACAAATAAGTTTCCTAAAGGGCTGGTCACCTTAGAGAAAATGTTCATCCCTAATGATGAGTTGAAGGGTTAAGAAATATACATGTGCATCACGTAAGAAGAATTCTCTCCCATTACGATTGTGCACAAAAAGGATTTGTTCCTCAACAGGACTTGTGCGCATGAAGAAAAATAGGCCTTCATCTCTCTCTGTCAAAGATACACTAAAATTTTCTCATGGGAGTATGAATACCTCAAAGATTTTGATCCAAGTATTTCTCAACACTCCATTAACCTTGATCCTGGTATAAATCCCATCAGACAGAAGCAACGACCAGTCAATACAAAAATTGAGCCCCTCATGAGAAATGAGTTATCTAAACTCATTAAGGCTAAATTTATCTTTCCCTTAAAATATTCTACCTGGGTCATGAATATTGCTCTAGTGTGTAAGAAAAATGGTGAAATTAGACTTTGAGTTGATTTCAGAGATTTGAAAAGGAATCTCTAAAGGATCACTATCATTTTCCTTCAATGGAGCAGATTCTGCGGATCGTAGATGGCACACAAAGGTTCTCCATGCTAGATGGGTATTTATGTTTCAACCATATCCTTGTTAAGGAAGTTGATGAATTCAAAACAACATTTACAACCAAGTGGGGAACATATGCATATCAGAAAATGCCCTTTGGTATGTCAAATGCGGGCGCAATGTTTTAGCGTGCCATGGATATTGCCTTCAAAGGTTACATCAATGAGTTCATCTTGGTTTACCTAGATGATATAATTATCTTCTCAAAGAAAGGCACAGATCAAATGGCACATTTGGAAAAGGTCTTTGAGAGATGCAAATAATTTGGGGTATCTCTTAACCTCAAGAAGTGCAATTTTGCAGTGGCTCGGGATAAGCTCTGGGCCATGTGGTTTTGAAATATGGTATCGCGATTGATCCCGAGCTTGTTTCAGCCATCCTAGCCCTTTCCCTATCAGTGTATAAAAAGGCCTTACAGTCCTTCCTTGTAAATATTAACTTGTTTAGGTAGTTTCTCGCTAACTTTGTGGGACTAGTTCGGACCATCACCCTCATGCTCAAAAAGGACATAGCCTTCAGATGGACAGTAGAAGGAAGAGAAAGCTTCAACAAGATCAAGAAAGAGATTACTTGTGCACTAACACTCATCAATCTAGATTACTAAAATTATTCCATCCTTTATGCTTATGGTACTAATGCAAGCATTGCTACTATCCTAATACAAGAAAATGAATAAGGGCTGGAATAGCTAGTGGCCTTCTTCATCTAGACATTGAAGGATAATGAATTGAAATACAGTCACATAGAGAAGTGGATCTTCACCATCATGCATGTGCTCAAGAAATTAAAGATCATTCTCACCACAAATCATATCAAAGTGTTAGTCTCCCACTCATATGTTAGAGAATTCATCATGGGGGTAGAAATCAGTGAGAAGAGAGTGCGATGGTTGACTAAAATCATGGAATATGATTTGACTATTAAGGTCAAAAAGTTGGTAAGAGGTAGTGCACTGTAGAAGCGATTGCTTTGAGGATGCACAAAGTGAACCTAAGGCTTCATTGTTTTTAGATGAAGACCTCCCACGTGTAGAACATGAACAGAATATAGACCTTGACGCACATGACTGGATGAAGGACATGATCACATTCCTTTTCGAGGGCACGTACCCTACCGGTTTGAACAAAGTAAAGAGAAAACATCTGAGGTTGTAATCTATCCCTTATGTTTTGATTGATGGACTTCTCTTCAAAAGAAATCTAGATGACATGTTGTTAAGATGTATCAATAAATAGTAGAGACCTAAAAAAGTGCTATCATAATTTCATGATGGATTTTCTAGTGGACACTTCTCTATCAAGACTATAACAATGAATATCATAATGGCAAGTATCTTTTGGACTACCCTATTTGTAGATGCACATAGGTGGGTCACAAAATGCAAGGAATGTGCTTTCTTTTCAGGAAAGAAAATATTGGCGTGCTTCCTCTCAACCAATCCAATTAGATTAGCCTTTTTGTGCAATGGGGTCTCAACTTCATGGGCATGATCAATCCACCTTCAAGAGTTGGACATAAATGGGTGCTGAAAGATATAGATTACTTCACCAGATGGAAAGAAGTTGTCACACTTAAGGAATCAACTGAGGCAGTCATCCTTGAATTTATTGAAGGTTTAGTCACAAGGTTTGGCATTCCTCAAACCATTATCTCTGATAATGCAAAGGCCTTCCTTGGTGATAAAATCATTTATTGGGCTCTAAGTTTGGAAATTTACCTAAAAACCTCTTCCAACTATTACCCTCAGGGCAACGGTCTAGCAGAATCAACAAATAAGAACCTGATCAAAATCATGAAGTGCATAATGAACATTAGCCATAGACAATGGCATACGAAGGTATTGTGTGTGCTCTTGGTAGATATAATCATAGTCAAAAAGGCAATAGGAAATTTGCCTTACAATCTTGTTTAAGGCAAGGAGGTTGCCCTTCATTTGACACTAGAACTAAATTCATTAGCTCTTACCTAGCAGGCTGTAATTTGAGGGTGTGAATCGTAGAGAAATCAAGATGGCATACTTGGTTCATCTTGAAGAGCTTAGAAACTATGCCATGATCAAGCTAGAAAACATCAGCAAGCAATAAAGAAATGGTTTAACAGAAAGGCTAGGCCTCAAGCTTTCAAATTTGGGGACCTGGTTCTAAAATGGGATGTTGACAGAGATAAACCAGGGTGCCATTCAAATTTTGATACACTTTGGAGTGGCCCATACATCATCAAGTCCTGCAAATAAGCTAACTCTTTTGAGTTAACTCATCCAGATGAAAGCACACTACAAATCCCAAGAACAGGATCTATCTCAAACCCTTCCATTAGGTTTGTTGCATCATGTTATCTATATTAAATTAGTTTCAATTCCTCCAAGTGTTCTCTACACACATTATTTGTTTATACATAGTTCTTTCCCATCACGTGCTTCCTGCGTGTGCTCTTTTGTTACTTCAAGAATGTAGAGCTTCTCTCACCATTGTGAGATTCAGAACAAAGTGCAAATATGATTTTTAAGTGATTACAGGGCATTTTCATGATTGAAAAAGTAGAATCATGCCCAATGGATGCTTTAGGCTATTGATCTCTTTCATCTAGTAGGAAGATGGCCCTGAAATTTTCCAAAACTGTTATCTAAATAGATCTCCTAGTGATTTGAATAACTTGGATACACATCCTACTCCACTTCACATTCTTCTATCTCTTTCCATTTTCCCTTACACACCATCCTCCTTTGCACCTACTTTCTCTCCTTCCTCCTATGTGTGTTCCACCCCTTTGTTTCACACGCATGCTTGCTTCTCTCTCCCACGCCTCTTTCTTCTCGTGCATGCCCGTGCACCTTCTCCCTTGTGCCAACATTCCACACATTTATCTTCTTTCTAGTCACTTAGCGCATCTCACCACATAATCCAAAAGTGGGCCAAAATATACTAAGTATAGAAGTGCATGCGGAAGATTCCACATGTCAACCCGATGCTCCTTCAAAGGAAAAATCCTGAGTGGGTTTCTAAATGAGTGCAGAGCCTCCACGCGTCCAATTTTATAAAAGGATAGGGTCGGGGTTGAATAGTCAAAGCATTAGAATAGGCCAATGGAGGATGCCAAGTGTCAGCACGATGCTAATTCAAGAGAAAATTTAGGGTGGGTTTCTAAACAAGTGCTAGGCCGCCACGTGTCCAGGGTTAGAATTTTGGCCCCGCAAAGTAAAGAGACTCAAGAAAAATACAAAGAAGCCCAAGGAGCTCACGGAAGCTGCCATGTGTTAGTCCGGTGCATTTTCAAAAGTGAAAGGTAGGGGCCAAATCTCCAAGGTGCATGAGGCTACCACATGGACCCGGTATGGAAAAATCTTTAAAATATTGTGCACCCACGATCCAAATATTCAAATGGCCATATATTTTGACTGGAAAACTCAGATTTGGGTGGGAGAAGACTTTTGGAAACATCTCGACACCCTCCATGCCATAGAAACATAAAATATCATTCTTAACAGATTTGGTGGGTGAAAATGGGAAAAATTCTATCATGCCACTAAAGCAAATTGGATTTCTTCAACCACCAAATCTAATTCAATTCGATCCATCGTTCTTCCTTCTTCAACATGCCAAGTAGACAGGGAACCAAACATGACAGATTTGGGGCAGATTTGAGAGAGGCATTGATTGATAGTGGTTGAGATTTCAAAGCAAGATTCAATGTGTCTCAAGGTGGTTGAATCAGGATTTGAATTCTCTCTTCTCTCTCTTATTCTTCCTATATATTGTAATAAATGGGCATATTCAAAGGGTTGGACACTCTGGATCCTTACACATATTGCTAATGACTCCATATTTTCTATATTTTTAGTTGCAGACCTCCATGTTTGGCTCTTGCATGTGGATATCATCCTCCTTATCATTGTAATAGTTCGTGTATTTTTGGAATTAATAGAAGCATCATTTTGTGAATATTCTCTATCCTAATGTGTTTGCATTCCTTCTTCTTGCCTCTTCTCCTATATTATTTATTGTTGTGCTATCTCAAGTCCCCTATAGTTCCATACTAAGTTGTGTTCCTTGAGAGTGATATGGTGAATGCATATTTCACTATACTACTCGTGCCTAGCCTCCTTTCACGCATTCCCTATCATTTTCACTCATATAGATAGTGTTGGTGCCATTTTTGAGCTTGCACCATTTTACCCTAAATTTTTCCTTCATTTTGCATGCTCTGAAACATTTTTCTCTCAAATTGGTGGTCTACAACTTTTCCCTCCAATCGAATGCCTTGAAATGCTCACAAACTTGTTATTTTGCCCCAATTTGAAAGAAATCTACATGTGTGCCTTGTTTTGTGCCCTAATTTTTCCAAAATCATGTGGCTCTGCCATTTTTCCTTTTTTCCCGATCATGGAAGTTTAAAATTGATCAATTTGCACTTATATGCCATTGAAAATCCAATTCCATGATCAAAAATTCTTTGAAAACATGTTTCAGTTGGTTCAATTTTGAGAAATTTGTCGTCCTTAGCGAAAAAATTGAATTCTAGGGCATCCTTGGCATTTTCGTGTTTTTAATCTGGCCGACGGGCGTCATTTGCTCATCAATTTCTTCTTTAGAATTCATCGGCAATGTGGTTTTTTCTAATTGGCCGAGGGATGGTAGAAATTTTTTTAACTTATCACTTTTTACGTTTTTGGCAAAAGGGTGAATTTGGTCCCATGGCTCTGCTTTACTCTGATTGGTTCTAATGTTGCTTGACGTGTCCTCTTTTGATTGGATGAGAAGCAAGCGGGTATTTTGTGCCTTAAGGAATTTTGGAAAAAGAGTTAAAGTGCAAAGAAAATGCCTAGGGCCCGCAATGAATTAGAATGGAACACGTGGCAACTTTAGAGCCAAGGACGGAATTATGGGTGGTTGGGTTCTTTTGAAGTTTTTTGACTTTATTTGGTTAAAAGATTAAAGTCACAAAATAATCTAGAACTCCGTAGTGAATCACAGGTGGACACATGTCACGTTTGCATCAAAGGTGGGAATGGAGGCTGGCATGGAAGACTTAGAATTTTTTTGCTTTTTGGCGAAAGGGAAAAAAGTTGTGAAAAGGGCCGCAGGTCCACCAAGCCAATCAGGAGTGGACACGTGGCAGGGAAAGGCGGAGGTGCGGGAGTGCGGAGGAAATGGTGAAAATTTTCCTTTGTGGAAAATGTTGTTAAAATATAAATAAGAGCGCTACCCCATAGAGAATCAGGTGAGGACACATGTCTTGTGGGAGGGCAGAGCCACGAGGAAAAACGAAAAAATTTCCTTTTTCCAAAAAGAGGCAAAATGTTTAAAATTGATCTCGCAACTCCGTATCCAGATCATATTACACCACGTGTCGTGACAAAATCAGAGATACGGGCCCATAGAGATAATTTGGAAAAAATTTCTTTTCCAAAAAAGGTGGAAATGTGTAGAATCGGTCCGTAATTCCAATGGGGCCCACTTTGGGACACGTGTCAAGCCCATTTTCAAAGGGCGGAGGGGTGGAGAAAAATGTCAATTTTTTTACATTTTTCCAAAAGTGTTAAAATGTCAAAAGGTGATCCCAAGCCCATTTCTAATCACATTGTGACACGTGGAGGGCTTAGATTAAAGGATAAAGGAAGATCAACGATAACTATGCATTTTTCAGTTTGGCTACCATTTGAGCTCCAGGAAGTGTGGAAATGCATTTTTTGCATTGATTCTGATCAAATTTTTGAAAAATTTGTGTCGTTTATCCCCGTGAGGACCAATTTTATCAGTTTTGAGGATCAATTTGAAGATCAGAGATGTTTTTGAAATGAATTTTTCCCTAACTCGTCCAAAAATGTGAAATATCAGATCTAAAAGTTGCAGACACAAATTTGGAAAGTGTAAGGATGAAATAATGAAATGAAGGGGGTCTGCATGCTTTGAAGATGAAAAATGTGCCTCCACAATGGATAATGATGTGAATTTTTCAATGATTCATCTCTTTTTGAGACAACTGGCAAATTTTTGGATGTGTTCTATTAAATGTCCCTGTCTACAAATCATGAGGAATTTTTGTAATAAATTTTTATCCTTCGACATATTATTTTCTTGGGAAAGAAGGCTTAAAGGAGATTAAAAGCTATATATTTCATTAATTTTTCATGCAAAGGGTTAGAAGAGTTTAAAAAATCCCTGGAAAACTAAAAATTTCATAGGAAAATATAGGAAGAAGCCCATTCTCTGAGTGACCACTTGAGAAACTCATGTAACTCTCTTTGTATCATATTTCAAATCATGTTAAGTTGGTTACACATGTATAGCCATTAACAAGCTCTGAGATTGTTTTCAAAACATTCCCCTACTGATAAATCTGATCAAGTTTGAGTTATTATGTGTTGTCTTTTGGAAAAATATGTGAATGCTTACATTTGAGAATGCATTTCAAATTTGTGTTTCTTGTTTCCTGTTGTAATCTTGTGTTTAAAATCTCTCTTGATCATACATGGTCTCATTTATTGTGATAGTTTAGTGGCATTTGCAATATCACATTCAGAAGAGCTTTCATCTGATAAAGAGATAAACAAATTTAAAATCACTTTACCTTCCTTGACTTCAGAGATTGTTTGTAAACCTTTGGGTGCACCTTAGGTCATGATTAAATAGTTATTGCTAAATGCTTCATTGGTTCATTCTAACTCAAGCTTTTGTGATAGATGATCAAATATTGTGTGGAAAAGTGCAGATTTGGGCCTCCATTTGATGCACATATCCTAGTTAAAGGGATGATTAACCATTTTGATACTTTCTACTGTTAAGTTTCTCCATATTTTGCTGAAATACTCAAAGAGTTTAGTGGACCTTGGTTTGTCTTATCTAAACTCCCACCCAAAAAATCATTCAAAATAACTAATCCTACCTTGTTTTACCCCTGTTTTGACCTATATACCCATAGAAGATCAAAATCCATTTGCTAAAGTATGCAAAATAGATCAGATTTCAAAATTTCTTCAATAACCCTTGCCTTGCATTGAAAGTATCTCCATAATCTGGAAGTGATAACTTGTGAAAGTTAGATTTGGAGTGTTGATCATATTTTCCCAAGGCCTTTTCATACTATTTACACAAATTGAGGGATATCTTCATCTCCTTCACCATTTTAGGGTTACAAAATAAGCCCTCTTACCATTGTAGAAAGGCATAACTTAAAATAGTTAGGATAAGATCAAGTCCTATTTGAGTGCTATCCATCTCTCCAAAAATTTGAGTGTCGGTTAGATCATATCCCCGGCTACAAAATGAGACACACCATGATCTATCCGTCTTCAAGGTTCATGTCTTATCTTTGATGCTGCTCAAACTGAAAATGAGAACAAATTTGGGTACCAACAGATAGTGTCCATCCCTCTTTTCTAGTGCTATCACCTTTTAGTGTAGTTTACTTCATGTTATCCTTCTTTCCTTGGTCCCTTGGCATTCTTAGCTTAGTTTCCCCTTTTAGCACTAGGAGTAGTAGTAGCAAAGAGAAATAGATAGAGGATATGACCTTCTCCATAGATACATCCCAAGCTCGCAAGGTCCCACAACTTTGGGATGGTTCCATTGTGGTCTCAGACACCTCGGCCCCTTTCCGAGATCCAAGACGCGGTGCACGTTTGAGAAACCAACAGCCTCAAACTTGGGCATTGTGTAAATAATTTGTGCCTCGTGCCTATATTGTAATGCATTGTTTATATTTTTAACAAATAAAATTCATGTTTTGTGGCTATTTTCACCTCTATTTTATATGACATTGCATATTTTTCCTTCCATTATATTTACAGGTATATTATGCATATATCTATCTCTTTGCAGGATCTATAATTTGTTGTGCTTTATGAAATATAAGGAATTGAATATTTTCTTGGATTGTGGCACCTCCACCTGCCCTCTCTTACCTTTTTTATTCCCTATTTTTTCAATCACTCATAATTCCTCACACCCTTTCTTAGTGCATCACCTTTGCTTAGAGTAGGTTTACTTATATGTATTCTTCTATTCCTATCTCCTTTAAAAGTATTAGGGTAGGATTAGTTTAGTTTTCTATTCTTTGTAATTTGGAAAAATTGGCTCTAGGTTAGGAGAAGAAGTCGGCTTTTTCTAGAGTGTTATCCTACTTTCAAGATACCAGAGTGTAGGATAATCCTATGTTATGCAACTTACATTAATTGCATCACACACAAATCAAAAGAAATCAGGGGTGTTGAAATTTTGCAAGAATAATTTGGCACACCCGGTAGGACCATAAGTCATTTTTTTCTAGGTTTATCAAGATTAGATATGCATCTTAGTGAATCCCTAGTCTTTGGAGGATTTGTAGCAGCCCATATGGAAACTTCTAGGGCAGTCTCATTTGTTTCAAAAGAGTACTAATGGCTCAAGCACATGAGAAGGATCCAAACTTAGTCTGGAGCAAGAGAAGAAGGTGTATTTTAATGCTTGCAGTTATCACCAGGTAGAGGAAGGAGAGGAAGAAGAGTACAAATGTCTCCATCTCCACCAAATAAAAAACATTATCCACACCTCTACCTAGTCGACCCTTCCTTCAATCAACTAGGGTTCTTAAGCCAATCAAGATGGTGCATCAGCCACCACCACCACAAGGACCACCAAATCCCTATGTCAACTTCACAGAAGTAGCCCACTTTCCCTCAATTCCCGAACCCTATTCCAGTTGCAACATTAAAAATATTCCCTACTTCACGGGGAGAACCACATGACTCCCGCTGACCATATTCAAGATATTGTGAATATTTGTACCATTCATGAGATCAATGAAGTGGATGTTGTAGTCAAATTTTTGGCTTCCTCTTTCAAAGGGAAGGCCTTGTAGTGGTTTAGGAGCTTAGCAACGGGTCCATTAAAAATTGGGATCAAATATGCACAACCCTCTGCAACTAGTTTGGAGAAAGAGGAGATAATTTGTCCCTATTGGAGCAATTGACTACAATCAAGAGGGCTCCCAATGAACAAATGGTAGAATTTAATTTTTTATTTCAGCGGATGTGGGATCGGGTCCTGATTCTCATAAGACTAGCTTCTGAAGGTGCATTTCTTTATTTCCTTACAAATTTAAATTCTCATATAGCTTTTATGATACAAACTATGGGAGGGATAACCTTACCAGAGGCTTATGCCATACCTATTAGAGATAAGAATTTTCTAGTCCAAACTGGTAAACTAACACCTAAGCCACCTATACTCCTATATCCATAGTTGGGAAACCCCTCTACTAATGAGGCCATAAATTGGCAATAAATTACCATTATTTTGTCCTTCCAAGTTACCTTTGAAAGTTGATTTAAATGTAATCTAGGAAATTATAGTTTGTTAAAGATAGAATATAGGATATATATCTTGCTCATTCTTTAGAAATATTTTTTTATCTATTTTGTTGACTAATCCTATTGATTATTTGGGAAAATATGTAAACTCTTGTGTTTGCAGGCCATAAAGGAAAGATAATGCTATTATAGGGAAAAATGGAACTGATCATGAATAGTACATCTAAACTCAAATATGATTTCATATTCATATTCCTCTCAAAAAATTATGTAATTTCAAAAAAAGAATCATCTCAATCCAAGATTACATGCAAATGTTATAGTTGTTTTAGTTAGCTCGAACCTACAAAGTTAGCTCCGGAACCTACAACGTTAGCTCCGTAACCTACAATGTTAGCTCCAAACTAGTAACATTAGCTCCAAAATCATAGGATTTAGCTCCAAAACATACATCAACAAATTAACGTTAGCTCTGGAACCATTGGAGTTAGCTCTGGAACCTGCATCAATAGAGTAATGTTAGCTCCAGAATCTACATCAACAGAATGAATTTTTTTGAGAAATTGTGAAAATCAAATAACCCAATGGAAAATATGAGAGAGGTTTTTTTCATAGAAATTTGTTTAGCAAAATTATCATTCAAATTTTTGAACCAATGAAGAGAAATCTAACTTTCAGTGAGCTACATTCTAAGGAAAAGTATATCAAACGATCACTAAAAGTTCCATAAAAAGAAATAGAAAAGTAAAATGAAAAATATGAGATAATTTTTTGTTCATAGAAATGTGTTTAACAAAAACCTTGTTCATATTTGCTACAGGTTTTACCAATGAAGAGAAATATAACTTTTAGTGAGCTGCAATACAAGGAAAAGTGTATTAGATGAGCACTAAAAGTTCCATAAAGAAATGAAAATATGAGAGGTTTTTTTTTCATAGCAATGTGTTTAACAAAAACCTCATTCATATTTTCTACATGTTTTAATAATGAAGAGAAATCTAAATTTTAGAGAACTAGAGTTCGAGGAAAAATGTATCGATAAGCGTTAAAAGTTCCACAATAAAAATAGCAACGTCAAATGGAAAATCTGGGAAAGGTATTTAGTCAAAATCATCCTTTGAGGAAAAAAATACTTCCAATAATATAGGAAAATATAATCATTTTGATTCTTGTTACTAAAAATCAAGGAGAAGATTTGGGAGCAAATCTTCTTAAAATAAACAAGATAAGACTTTGAATCCAATAATATATATCTCTCCATATTTTGTGGAGATCGAGATATTAGTTGTTAGGATTAGAATAAAGATAAGATCAGTCGAGATATGTAATTTTTACTACCAAAAATGAATCTATTCTTTTCTCTCCAATATTTTGCAATTTTGAGTTAAGATCTCGAAGCATGGTCTAAATCCTCTTTAGAAGAATGAGATGGCCACTCATTCTAAGGAAGATGGATTTATATATTTTTGTTTATTTCTTTTTTTTAATTATCATCTTGTTGTGTTGTTCTTCTCTTTGTATTGTAACATTCAATCTGTTGCAGGTGTTTCATTTAATTTTTCTTATTTCCAATTCAACAATTTCAATTTATGCAAGTGAGTTTTATTCCTGCAAGTGTGATTTCCTTTATGCAAGTGTGTTTACATTTCTGCAAGTGTGCATTTAAATTTCCGCATGTGTGCTTTCAATTTATGTAAGTTTGGATTGTGTTTAAGGGAGCTACTTTCCAAGATCTTCTTCTCTTAATGCATACAACCTTTGGAAATTAGCCTTGGATTGACATTATTAATGAAGAGGATTGATGACCCTCATCATCTACTAGTCAAGCTTTTGAAATAGCCCATGTCCTAGCCCCTAGAAATCAAATCAATAGTGGGGCATCCACTTATTCAGGAAATTCACTCAAGCTTCAAGAGCTCATGAACGTTCTACAAACTTTTGGGAATGAGTTAATGGCCATTAAGACATAACAATCCCAAAATTTCAGACCCTTTCAACCTGAATTTCAATATCAAGTCAGACCCTCATATCAACAAAATAAACCACCTGCTCAAGCTATTATTCAAAATCAGGGGTAACCTCATACTGTCAAACCTTCCTAACCTTATAATCCCAATGCAACATTAACCTCTAGAGCTCTGGTCCCAATCCACAACAATATGACACATGAATATGAATGGTATTCTTTATATGGCCCCTATTATGATCAAACAACATACTTCCAAGATCCATTAAATCAAGCTCTAGTGGTGCAAACCATTTGTGTGCCTCAAGAGGAAATTCAAGAAGAAAATAAGTAGAAAACAAGTCCATAAGAGGCTTCTCCAATGGAAACCACATCGGTCAATTAGCAAGAAAAAGATTTTTGTGGAATCAATCAATCTTCTTTCCAGGGAGTAGTTGTCAATACAAGGTCCAAGAAAAGGAACATAGAGGAGGTGAAATCATCTAATTCAACTACTTCTCATCCTAATCTATGACACAATAAGGAGTCAACAGACTAAGTGCGGTTCCTAGTGCACAAAACTAGCCTAAGGCCTCTGTTTTAGTAGTTCCAAAGGTACATAATCATCCTAGGGTACTAGTTCTAGCGGCCCAAGCATCAATTTAGGTTCCAGAAAAGGTCATGCCCATCAAGGGACAACAAAAGGAAAACCTACCTCCATTCAATATCATTGATCAAATGAAGAAGACCAATGTCAACATTTCCATGTGGGAATCATTAGCAATTCTAGGGCAGCAAGATTTATTGCAAACAACTATGGAAAATTGGTCCCCTTCTAATGAGCCATCCAAAAATCAGAGAGGGTTCTTACTAACACTGCGTAATAAGGAGAAGGTCATTTAGGTAAGAATGTGAAGCCTCCACCATTCTATGTCTCATTGATCGTTGGGGATAAATTAGTGCACAATTGCATGATCAACTCAGGGGTGAGCAACTCAATAATGCCGAAGCAAATCACAAATAAATTGGGCTTAAAATATGAGCTAGTATTGAAAGGAGTAGTGCAATTGGATGGGATAGTAGTAGGCATAGTTGGAGTGATCAAGGAACTAATCCTTACACTCCATGCTTACCCAAATGTCACAGTTTTACAAGATGTATCAGTGATTAAATTTCCACCACTATTTTCTTTGTTCCTTTTAAGGGATTTTATGGCCAAGATCATTGGTTATTTTTTGGTGGATTGGTCACACATGCTGTTAAGGATGAGGTATGGGGATAAGGTCACTATTAGGTTGGAACCAATTGCATATTTTCACATTTAAACCCATGTTGCCTATGAACCAAACACCAAGGTTGGGACTATTCCTAATCTGACACTTAGTGAGTGGGCTCATAAGAGGCACGGCTATGACCCATATATGGATATGGAAGAAGTTGAGTTAGGCATTTATTTTCTACACGAGGAAAACCTACCTATCCCCAACCTCACTAAGCTGGAAGATAAGGATGTTAATGGATTGTGGAAGTTATTCTTTGATGGTTCAAGGAGTAGCCAAGGTGCTGGAAGGAGGTGTAATGTTATTTTCACCACAAGGTATGAAGTACTACTTAGCTTTCCATTTTCAATTTTCTTGTTCAAACAATATAGTTGAGTATGAGGCTTTGATCCATGGATTACATTGGGAAAGGAAAAGGGGTATCAAAAAATTGCAAGTGTTTGGGGATAGTGAGTTAATTGTCAACCAAGATAGAGGACACCATCATGCTAAGAATGATTTTCTCAAATCCTATAGGCATCGGGTATGGGATCTAATTGAATACCTTGAGGTATTCAACATTTAGGCCATACCGAGGAAGAAGAATGAGGATGTGCGGATAGTCTTGTGAAAATTAGAGCAAAATTTGATGTGGTGGACAGTATTAAGAGAGACATAACACAACCACATATTCATGTAATTGTGAGGCCAAATGTACCGTATAATAACACAAGCTACTGGTGTTTGAGAAAGATCAATAAATCATTAATTTTTATAGGAGGAGGTTGAGTTCTCAGCTAAAAATTAGGATAAATTTGAGTAGCAGTACGGGGATCAAGTGGTGCATCTGTGGAAAACAAATTTCCAAAGGGTTTATTGACTCTAGAGTCAATATTCAACCCAAATGATCAATTCTGAAAAGAGAAGGCCAACATTTAGGTTAAAAGGGAAGATTCAAAGCCCATTTCAATTAGAGAGGGTAAAATGCTCCAAATTGGCAAGGTGAGCATGAATCAAGAAAAATATAAACTCATACAACTATGCCAAGAGTTCCTAGATGTCTTTGCTTAGAGATATGAAGATTTAAAGGGATTTAATCCTAGGTTAGCACAACACATGATTGAACTGGATCCAGAGGCTAAGCCTATTAGGAAAAATCAAAGACCAGTAAATCCCCATATTGAGCCTCTCATGATGAAAGAGATGAATAAGATAATAGAGGAAAGCATAATATTTCTAATCAAGAACTCGAGTTAGGTTACGAATATGATTCCAAATCAGAGAAAAGAATGGGGAAATCAGGTTGTGCATGGATTTTCAGGATCTAAACAGACCTCCCTCAAAGACCACTACCCACTTCCTTCCATGGAGTAGATATTGTAGGTAGTGGCTGGTTCAAAAATATTTTCCCTCTTGGACGGATATTTAGGCTACAATCAGATCATGGTGAAGGAGGAAGATCAATTTAAAACAGATTTCACCACAAAATGGGGCACTTATGCCTATAAGAAGATGCCATTCAGGTTGTCAAACACCAGAGAAACATTTCAAAGGGCTATGGATATGGTATTCAAAGGGATTTTGAACAAAATAGTGCTTTTCTATCTTAATGACATCACTTTGTTTTCCAAGAATGCAGAAAGCCACCTCTTTCACCTCAGGAAGGTATTCCAAAGGTGCAGAGGTTTGGAGTGTCTTTGAACCCAAAGAAATGTATATTATTGGCTCATGAAGGCAATTTGTTAGGCCATATCGTGTCTAAAGAGGGGTTGACTATTGATCCGGAAAGGGTTGAAGCCATTCAAGCATTGTCACTTCCAAGTCACAAGAAGATTCTCCAAAGTTTCTTGGGGAGGATTAAATTTTTATGAAATTTTTTACCAGATTTCACTACTCTCGTCAAGATGATAACAATGATGTTGAAGAAGATCATGGAATTTAAGTGGACAATGGAGGGGAAAGCAAGCTTTAAAGATACCAAGGATGTTATATCTCAATCTCTGACTCTCATCAATATGTACTTTTACAAAAAATTCATGCTCTATGTTTTCTGTGGTTCGGAAACCATCTCCACAATTTTGGTGTAGAAAAAATAAGGATTGGAGCGGCCTATTACATTCTTTAGCAAAATCTTGGAGGATTATGAGGTAAGATACTCCTTCATTGAAAAACATGTCCTCGCAGTTATTAGGAGTTTGAAAAAGTTCAAGCATTTGGTCTCAAATAATAGGATTCAACTTCTAGTGTCCCATGTGGGAGTTAAATACTTCCTCTTGAAAAATATTTGAATGAGAAGTGGGCAGGTTGGATCACCCATGTCATGGAGTATGACATAGAGATTAAAGTCACCAAATTGGTCTCAGTGAAAGGGGTTGTGTGAGCAGCTAGCTTCTATTCAACATGTTGAGGAAAGTGATCAAAGAGAGGTTGTTTTGGTATTATAGGATAATCAACAACAGGTAAATGATAACATGCATACTCCTTGTTGGACTCAAGATATGATATATTTCCTACAAATAGGTATATGCCCTCTAGGGATGAGAAAAACAAATATAAGGTATTTTAGACTTCAAGCCATTCTGCATGTTTTGATTAATGGTGTTTTGTTCAAGAAGGACGTGAATGGAGTCCTATTGAGGTGCATATGGAAAAACCAAGTTGAAAGGGTGCTATAAGAATTTCATAATGAAGAAGCTGGAGGTCATTTTTCTCCATGAGTGATGGCTCTCAAGATCATGAGAGTTGGTTATTATTGGCCTACACTCTTTAGTGACTGTTATGCTTGGGTTAGGAAGTGTAAAAATGTGCCTTCTTCACAGGTAAGGAAAATCTAGTAACACTACCACTTCATCCCATTTTAGTAGACCATCCTTTCATACAATGGGGATTGGAATTCATCAAGGTCATTAATCCAAATTCTAGCCAAGGCCACAAGTGGATCCTAAATACAACATATTATTTCACCAAGTGGACCGAGGTAGTGGCACTTAAGGAAGTAAATGAGTCTAGCATATTGGAATTTTATGAAGGGATAGTGACAAGATTTGGGGTACCGCCACCATTATATCAGAAAATTCTTTGGCATTCCTTGGTACTAAGATCATTGAGTGGGCTATTAGGAATGGAGTATACCTTAGCACTTCATCAAATTATTACCCCCAGGGTAACGAGCAAGAAAATTTCACAAATAAGAATTTGTTGAGAATCATCAGGAGGAATCTAGATGAAAATCAAAGGACTTGGCATACTAAGTTAAAATCAACCTTATGGGTTGATAGAATCACACCAAAAGTGTCAACGGGTAACTCACCTTATAATTTGGTCAATGGGAAGGAAGCCAGACCTCCCATATCACTTGATTTTCCAAAGAGGGAGCTCATGAAGTAGCTAGATCTATCCAAGTTTGAGCCCATGGAAGCCAGGTATGCATAACTCATGGAGTTGGAAGAAATAAGGGAGCATGCAATACAGGACCATGGAGAAGGACTCGAGCCTTGATCAAGAGGAAATTTGATAAGAAATTCAAATAAAGGACCTTTTAACAAGGGGACTTGTTTCTAAAATGGGATGCAAATCAGGCTAAGTTGGTAAGGCATTCAAATTTTGATGCCATATGGAGTGGCCATTACATGGTCATGAAATCTAAAGACAACAATACTTTCCAACTATCTATCTTAGATGGAGAAGAACTACCGATTATGGTCAACGGAATCTATCTCAAGAACTGTTATTGAAAGGAAAAATATCACCCTTATACATCTTAGTTTAGGTTTTAAATTCCTCTAAGTGATCGCAACACATTTATCTGTTGTAGTTTTAGGTTTTATTTTTTAATAAGTTCTTGTGCATACTATGCATGTTTCCATTTAGAGCATGTATGATTTTTTATATTTGTACATAGTTGTTCCTTTATTGCTCTTGCGCTTTTCATTTTTCAAACAAGGTTTTATGGAAGATCCATATGGGTACCAATCCATGCAAGATTTCTTGAAGAAGAATTTAAGGGGGTTTCAATGACTAAAAGTTCAGGTTATATACGACTCCATGCCTAATGGATGTTTAAAGGAAATTGGTCTCTTCATCTAGCAAGAAAATATCCCCGAATTTTGTAAAACTATTATTCCAAATTTTTCATTTGTAAAATTAGATAATCTATTCAATATTTGAAGTACAGATTGAGACATGTGAAAGGACGTCAAATTTATCCCCGTAAAGAAGAGAAAGACAACTCATGTTTTAGCTTAGCCGATTTGGTCTTTACTCACTACAAGCTAGCAAGACGTGGTGAATGTTCAAATTGGTGGTCATGTTCATTGTGGAAATTGAAAATTTCACATGGTTGGATGAGTCCTAGGTTGGACGGTCATCTAACCAGTGGATCATTGGGTTAGATGACCCAGGGGTTGGTCAAGCAATGTTGTATATGGACAAGGTTAGACGACATATGGTTAGACACCTAGGTTGGATGGGTGGAGCATTTTATGGAATGGGTTTTTCCGCAAGGTTGGTCGACGGGTATGTCGGCAGGTTGGTTGGTTGAGATGGATAGATAGGTTAGTCAATCAGGTTGGTCAACCGACTACTATGGAAACATAGTGATGATATCATGGTTGGACAAGTTAGCAAAGATACATAGGAGTTGGACGATATCTAACCCCTTTGGATTGAAAAAAACTAGGTTAGACAGATCATTTTCTTAGGTATACATAGTACGGTAGTAGAGATAGACAACCATCCAACCTCCCAAGTTAGATGCCCCATGGTGAGAAGACGACAACTCCCGTGTTGGTTGGTCGAAACCAAAAGAATGTATGGTCACAAAGTTAGACACCCTCCAATCCCTAGGTTGACAAAGATTGAGATTAGACAGCCTACTCACAAATTGTATAGATCATGGTTAGACGACTATCCAACCAAAATATATAAAGAGCTCACGAGCCGTAGTTTTATCAAAGGAGATTATACAACCCAATGGGGATGGAATTCTGTTTAACTCAATAGGGCTGGAATACCAACATGATTGGACGAGTCATAGGCTAGGCAAAGGTAGGTGGGTGAATGAAAACTCAACAACTTGAATTAACAAGGCAAGGTACCCATGACTTCCATGTGCAAGTAAATCACAAAATAGTATGGTTCCCATACCTCTTGAATGCACCCTAGGTTAGTGACCCAAATTGCCTATATATATTGTAAAATCCTTCTCATTTTTAGGGGATTCATTCTTTTTGCAAAGGAACTCTCATGTAAAATATTTTCCAGAGCTATTATGAGCTAAAGGCCTCAAATTTGGGAATTTTGTAAAGAATTCTTTCCTTGTGCCTATATTGTAATGTATTGTGCATGTTTTTATCTATAAAATTCTTGTTTTGTGGCTATTTTCACCCCATCTTATACGACATTGCATCTTTTACCTTCCATTATATTTGTAGGTATATTGTGCATATATCTATCTCTTTAAGATCTATAATTTTTGTGCTTTGTGAAATATAGGGAATTGAAAGCTATCTTGGACCGTGGCACCTCTACCTACCCTCTCTTACCTTTTTTACTCCCTATTATTTCACTCACTAAGAATTCCTCACACCCTTTCTTGGTACATCACCTTCACTTAGAGTAGGTTTACTTTTATGCATTCTTCTATCCTTGTCTCTTTGGAAATAATTAGGGTAGGATTATTTTAGTTTTCTATTCTTTATAATTTGGAGAATTTGGAACTATGTTAGGAGAAGAATTTAGCTTTCTCCGAGGGTTATCCTACTTGCAAGGTCCCAAACTCGCGATAATCCCATGTTATGCAGCTTACATCGATTACATCACACAACAATCACAATCAATCAGGGATGCTGTAATTTTGTAGTGAAAGGAAGTATATTAGCATAAGCCATAAAACACATTATGAGGATTTCTATAGAAACATCAAAGTAGTCCACTCCTTGAGGGAACTGGTAGAAAAAATGGGAAGTGCCCCACTACCTACTTGACTAGTTGAAAACCCATGTGCTAAAATCTTCATGTTACCCATGTGAGGCCCCATTCATTAATTTGACTATGGGGTAACGGTCCATTTTCTAGTTTAATAGAAATTTGTACCTCTCTTAGGTAAGAATTGGTGAGTTTGTGAACAAAATCCTAGGAAACCATTTGGCATTGGGGCCAACTTAACTTTATCCATCATGTTCTAAAGATCTCTTACAAAGAAATGAGTTTCTCAGAGTCAAAACCTTGTTATCCAAACAAGGGGAGAGTCCATTAAAATCATATTTTCATGTTATTCATCACAAAAATTACAAGGTATCACTTTGTCTTAGTTTCTATCTTTTTTAAAAACAAGGTAAAACTCGCCAAAGTTAGTTTATGTATTTTTCATCACCACTTGGTTATCTCCTTTGTTTTCTGTTTACCCTTTTTTGACAAAAGAAAGAATAAGTACATGGTCCCTCCAAATATAACCATGTCCACCACTTTTTTATTCTACTTACATGACCATGTCATGGCAGGAATGTAAGTGTTGAAAGTGTGCTGGTATGTCTTCATGTTTTGGTAGGCCCTTGTCTTGATACCCACGTCAAGAATATCTTATTATAGTTAGGTTGTCTCATCATTGAATTCCTCTTGAGTTGTTACACTTCTTTCATCATAGAAATATAGTTATTTATACTTATATCTTGTTTCCTTTATGAAACTTTATTTAAGTCTCTAAGTTGTATTGTTACATTGCTCACATAAATATCAATTTTTTTGTTATACTTATAGTTTGTTTTTACTCCAACATTGCCTTGATTTTTGAAAATTGTTATCGTTACATCGCACACATCATACCAATACCACTTTGATACTAATATATTTTTTTTTCTACAAATATTGATTAAATGTATCCAAGTTATGTTGTTGTGTTGCTCACATCTATAACTTCCATTTTAAGACCCTAACTTTGCTTGTGTTTAAAATTTTTAAGTATACCTTGTTTGGAAATCACTTCAACACCATCTTAGTACTTAAGTCTTGTTTATCCCAAACTTGATTTAAGTATTGACATTGTGTTGTCATTATTGAACCAAACTTATCTTTGAGACGTAGGAAGTAGAATTTTTTTGATTGGATCCTTGTTTTGAAAATTCTTAATTTTTCCTAAATACTTCTTACCATATGGTTCCATATCATTAGATTATTATTTTATTATTTGATTCATATTGGCTTGATTATTTGTATTCTTTTACATTATTTATTTGAAATTTTTCTGATGTTTGTAGTCGGCATGCTACTTGAGTTTTCCTAAGTTCCTTGTAGTACATGTACACATTTTTCAAACCTTAGAAAAAAATTTCCTATCAAGAAAATTTTGAGACAATCTAAACATTGGAAAAGTTTCCTTTGCAGCCATTATGTTGCTAAATTTTGATCAACCATTTTGACATTTACACTTGCAACTTGTTGTCCAAACCTCATTGGATTTTTGAAATTATGTCATTAATATGTTTTTTTCCTTATATCCCCTTTAGAAAATCACATGAGCATCCCCATATTTACAAAATGTCTAGTTGGTTTTTGTTATGTTGCCTAAATCAACATGGAACTTCCTTCCATTTGAAGGAGTTAAATCATACTATCTAGGTCTAGGCATTTGGACCCAACGATGCCAACCATGACTGAATATCACATGGTTCCTCACACTTACGACAATAAGGAACCTAGGTTTAGGCATTCACATAAAAATATTCCCATCATGACTAAACCTTGATTGGTTCTTCACACTAGAGAACCCATTCGGTTACCCCTTTCCCCACCTTCATCTCATAATCAGTGGTATGATTCTGATGATTCCAATCCATTATATTATTTTGATAAAAAATATTCTTCTGATTCCCCTCAGTCTCTTGAGCCTCATCTAATCAACTTTCTTCTAAGGAATAATAATTTTACTCAAAGCAACGTCTTCCTCCTTTGAAAATCTAGGTGAATCTAAGTTCCTCTAATTGAACATCTAATTTGACTATTGAGTTACATTCCTCCCTTTCTTTGTAGGACCCACTTTATCAATCACCTTAATGATGTCTTCCTCCATCTAAGATTTGTGTGACTCAAAATTCTCCCAATCAATCATCCAAGTTGACCCCTATGTCATAATCTACTGAATTTCTACACGATCCTATTTGTCTACCTACACTATGTCATCTTCTAGGAAAACCGATACCAACCTATTCCAAATCCACATCTTCTTCCACTCGCAAGACATCCAAATAAAAATCTACTTTATCTCTTGATTCATCTTCTTCTATCAATCAAAATCCAATCCCTCTTTGGACCTTGAGAAATAAATTCAAACCTTCCCTTAGCTACATAATCAAACATCCTCTCAATCTTCAACACTTGTTAAACCCCTTTCTTCCAATCAACCTTTTATCATCGACCAAAAATGACCCATACCAATCGATTTATTTTAGAATGAAGAAGAAATCAGAGAATTCATGGGGCTACATGAGGACATTCCTCTAGAGGATCATGAGCAATTATTCTCTTTAGACCTCAATGCGTTCACATATTGTGGGGAAGAGGTTGATTCCTTTTTTCAAAAAATAAAGGAAGATCCTAAGATCATCAAACTTGATCCTCCTCTTATTCTTCCATCTTCACATTCCCCATTACATGGAGAAACTCCTGGGTCTATCATTTATCCCTGGCCTATCTTCTCATCACCCCATCATTCTTTACATATCACAATTCCTCAATCATAATCTCTCATTGGGTCACCTTCGTATCCCATCATCTTATTCTATATGTGGGCCACATCTTGGTAGCCCATCTTTGTATTCCCTTGGGTCATGTCATAGTATCCCATTATATTTTATATGAGGTTTACTTACTCGGGAGCCCATTATCTTTTATACTTGGGCCACAACCTAGTAGCCATTTATCTTTTATTTTTGGGTCACCTCTAGGTAGCCCATTATCCTCTATTCTTGGGCCACGTCTCATTATCCCTTCAACTTATCATCTTGGGCCATGTCCTAGTATCCCCTCACCTTCTATACTTGGACCACATCCTATTAAACATTCATCTTCCATCTATAAGTAACCCCCGATATCCCATCATCTTCCATCTATGGGACACCTCTTGGTAGAATATTTTCTTCTATACTTAGGCCACATCCTAGTATCCCTTCATCTTCTATCTATGGGACACCTCCTTGTAGTCCATTTTATTCGGCCAAATTCTAGTATGCCATCATCTTTTATTTGTGGCTCATCTCTTAGTAGCCCATCATCTTCAATTCTTAGACCATATCCTCTTCATCCATCATATCATCCTTCTATCAAAAACTATGGAAAGCCCACCATCATCCATAATGTTCTTATCATCAATCCTAAACATCCACTTTCTTATCACACTTCTCAGGATCAAAAAAATCACACATTAGCTTATATGAAACCAAAACAATTTCTTCATTAAGATAAGATAAAAATCCTATGAGCTCCGAAGCTCTACGTAAATCTAACACTCACAAATCCAATTTGCAAATGTGATTCAAGAATGCACACCAATTCCCGTGCTAGGTATGACACAAAGTACAAAACTAGATGGATAGGTAACTCAAGAAAAACATAAAAATCCGTGTTGAATGATAAGTCACAATCACTTATTGAGTATGATCTCACCACGATCATTGAGATTGGACGTAATATTACTCTTGATAATAAAAATCTCCTATTCTCCTTTATGAAAGAAATCACAAACATCATTGTTGGATCTTATTACATAGAGTAACATTTTTGGTCCCAACTTACCAGTCATTCATCTTCATATTCTTCTCTTTTCGTGGTTTTCCTTTGCAAACCATCAAAAATCTAAAAAATAAAAGGTAAAAAGATCAAACATTGCAATTAGGTATTGCATACACATGGATGTTATTTCCTTCCTTTCTTCATATTCCTATGCAAGTATCTCACCATGTTCATCCCTTTGATGATATTTTGATTAGTCTATTCATGCTCATTGTGTTGAATTTATCTCTATTATATTTGTTTGACCTTGTTCTTTCATCACCTTGGTAAATTAAAGAATGACTGACCTCTTAGATATCCTCTCACTATCATACATTTAATAAAAATTTTGCAAATTTTTTTGGATGTATTTGTTGACACTAGCCAATTTCATCATTGTAATCACTTCCACACCCTTCCATCAAGCCATCTATTTCTCTTAACCCTTATTAAAAAAATGAGAGAGCTGAAATATTTATCAGAAAGCAAAAATAAATACAAATATAAAAACAAAAGTAAATCAATATATAACTCTCTCTTGTGGTATTTCCAATATCTCAACTAGAGCTATAGATGTCTAATTCTGCGTAGATTAATGTTGTGACTAGAACCAAATATATCTCTATAGGGTCTATGTACACTTGGCTGATAATAGAGAAATGTATGGCTTTCCTTCCACCCTCCATTCACAAATCGTATTATAAAATAAATCATTCCTACACATTGGCTATTTTTTTTTCTCACTACTTGCTACGTATCAAATCTTCACTTCAAGAGGTAATTAATTTCCACATGCACACACTGGATCTCTATGAGTAAACAAGATTAATATGTTACCAATTGTTGTTTAGACCTTGTTCATACTCTTTCTTTAGTTTGTATCTTATCTCATGATTTGTTCTTTCGGCTAATCACCTTTTCATCACGAGTCTTCTAGCTACATTTTCCATATCCTTACATGGCATTCAGTATTTTATTTTACTTCATTTAGGACATCCATTTGTATAATATTACTTTTTTACCATGCTTATGAGAAACTTTATCACCTTTCAATAGATAATCTTTTCCTTCTTTCTATCATCTGTTTCTTGAGCATCTTGCACTAGGGGCACACTTTCTCCTTCTTATCACTTCATTGGTTTGAGCTCATCATCACATTGAACCTATCTATCTTAGACTTAATCTAAATCATCTTCCTCTTGTTTATATGTGTGGATTTTCCCTTGTAAATAATCACCTCTCACTGGGGTCATTCTTTCATCTTTGTTTTCCTATACATAGCTTTGGAAAACTTTCAAAGAAACCCTAAAAATTTCAAAAACATCAAAATCCAAAATATTGGTAAAATCATTAAAAATCCAAAAAAATTGGTAAAATTCAAAACATCCAAAAAATTGGTAAAATTTAAAAAATCCAAATAAATTAGTAAAATTCAAAAATCCAAAAATTGATAAAATTCAAAAATCCCATAAAAATTAGTAAAAATAATTCATGCAACGAAAGCATTTATTAGATGCATTTTCCTCGAACATTGAATTTTTTTCCTATAAAACATCTTTCTTTAGTCCTCACTTATTCTCGCAAAAAACAACTCACGATCATTTTGATCTACCTCCATTAACAAAGCTGGTTTGTTTACTATGTTTGTACTCCTTTGCACAACATGTTGCTTAGTATTGTTTCATAGTGCATGATTTATTTTTCATAGGACCCATGTGTCCTCCATTTATTCACCTCACATGTATCCTTGTTTAGGGTTCCATTTTTAAACCTTTTCATTAACTCGAACATTTACAAACTTAATCTTGATAATAAAAACATTGGTGAAAATGTATTAAACATTGTTTGGTTGAGTATGTGTGTTTGTGTACTTATTTCTGTTATCTTAGATTTTTACTTTCTTGTATTGCATTAATTTATGTATGTTTCTTTGAGTTAGTGTTTTAACAATGAACAAATGTTAGTATTATATCTTTTCATGTTATTTTACACTTTTTTGTATGTTTATATTATAATAAAGAGTTGATGACATAGATCATAAAGCAAAATGATGAAACAAAGTTGCTCTTGAGCTAATATGGATGAAATCTATTTCCATTCTCTTCATCTCCATTCTTCTTCATTATCATTTTCTTCTATCACACTTTTTCTTCAACAACACCTGGGGCAATAGGGATTATATTTATCCCCCTCCCCCTCCTTATTTCTTCTATCCATTTCCTTCATATTTTCGATCGTCGATCGACCTCTTTCATCACCCCATCGACACTTGAGGGGGCATCCTTCATTCTACTAATTTTTCTTCTATCCCTTCAAAATTTACTTGTCTGTAATTTTCTAATATCTTTGAAGTGGCATTGCTTATGCCACCCTAAAGAGGGGAAAATGTAGACACCTAAAATCCACCTACACAGTTTTAATACTAAAATTGTACTAATTACCCTCTTTCCCATCATTTCCATTATAATTAGTGATTTCCCACTAATTAACTAATTTTTCCTCTATTTCGGTCAATTAATGACACTTCGTTAATTAACTAGCCTTTACCCCATTTCGGATGCCAATTAACGACACTTCATTAGTTATAATGCTAATCTAATCAATCAATTAATTATCATTAGTTAATTAAGTCTTTTTAACTTTGTATTTAATCAATAAACCTTCTTATTGGTTAAATCCCCTTTCAAATCATCCAAATCCTACCTATTTTCCTCTAAATCACCTCTAAATAGCTTTCTAAGCTTATTCTAGCCTATTAATTAATCCTAGTTGATTAATTAAATCATCTCCAACTCCCATGAGTTTTTAATCACTTGTTAATTCCTCTAATCAATCTTATTTCTTCTAAATCTACTTTATCCTTTATCCCACATGCACTAGTTTGCAAGCTTCTCCCAAATTGGAAAGTTATATAAAGGACCTACCTCCTTCCTTCACACCTTACACCTTTACAAACATTCTCGATTAATAGAGGCATACATTATTGGAATAGATACTTCATATTTTCATCCATTCTCTCATATTTGAGTAGTAAAGGAAGATCTAAACATGGCCTTGTAGCCATTTTAGTGAGATCCTTTCCTCACTTTGGAGACAAACATACAATTTGATTGCTTATGATCTAAATAGGCTCATAGTTAATAACAATCATATATTACAAGAGTAGGAATGGTTAACATTACATGATTTCATTTATGCTTATGCATTAGAGTATTTATTTCCTTTAAGTTCTTAAATCGCTTCTATAGCATAAAAAGTTTAGCATAGAAACATGTTGAGTTAGTCAAGTTAAAGTGAGAAGAATTGGTAAACCAAATGATCTTGGGAAATATTGATAATATGGTTAGAGTGAGCTCAATGAGCTAAGATATTCTATCAATCAAGCATGAATGGGTTCATCATGAGCAATGTATGCGGTCATCTTGAGCTCACATCAAGGGATCTCTCAATAGTGTTTCTAAACAATCATTCGACATCCCGAGGTGTTTCGCATCGTGTAAAAGGAGGAGATTGTGATCATCATAAAAAATTTCCTCATTATAATTAGATTATTTAATAATATCAATTAATCCCTTTCCTCCTCTTCTCCACCTTTCTTCTAATTCTTTTTGTACACAATCATTGTATTTTGGCTTATTCACTTAAGTGGCAATATTTGTAATTTGTAAAATAATTACTCAAAATTATAGGATTGATACTAATTTTTTCTCTTCTAGGGGAAATTGAGAGGGCACAAGTGGAATAGGGATGTGAAGAGTCATTTTGGGAAGATGAAATTTCAATTCACAAGGCTATAAATTTAGATGGCTTCTCCATTCCAAGGGAACTTGAATTTTAGTTCTTGGTAGAAATTGTGAATTGTTGTAGATTTATTGATTCTTTTTCATCACTAAACAAGAAATGAAAGCTACATTATCCCTATTCATTTTCTCATGTTTCCTCTATTCTCACTTTTATAACTTTTCAAGTATGGAAATCAAGAAGGAATATGGTGTCCTTGATGATGAATGAATATAAATAACTGTGTGTCTGGATTTGTTATTCTTGCTAAGTGCTTCATTGTTTCCTTCTTCCAATTTAATGTTGAACTACTCTAGTTATTAGGTGTGAGATCTACTCCTATCTACTTACAACAATAACCTCCCCTCTCTTAATTCCTCTCCTTTATATCTCATTTCTGAAATTTCCTCCCTCAGTACTCTCGTGACAAGAAATTTTCCACAGTTCAAGAAGTGTTCCTATGTGATCCTCACCTATTTTTCCACCCCACAATAATTAGATAAAATTAGGATAGTTACATTCAATAATGGAAACCTACCCATACATAAGAAGAAGGGGCATAGCCCTATGATCGTTGGTGGAAACACATAATTTTCCATACAAAAATTATTTTACTAACAATTTTTGACAACTTCGTTGGGATATATCTACCCTATTGAACCCGTATAGATCTCTAATAATAAAAAAATCAAAAATCAAAAATACCAAAAAAAATACTAGTTAAACAATCAAAAAAAACATTTTTAAAAATTGCACTTTTTAAGTTTATTTCCTTCCAAAGAACTTGAGAAAAATTGGCAGAAATAAGGAACACTCAGTCTGATCTTGTAGGTGGTGTTGTTGATCCTGCATTTGAGGAACAA
Organism: Taxus wallichiana var. yunnanensis; assembly: GCA_018340775.1. Classification (NCBI taxonomy): domain Eukaryota; kingdom Viridiplantae; phylum Streptophyta; class Pinopsida; order Cupressales; family Taxaceae; genus Taxus; species Taxus wallichiana. Next base: position 53,978,890 of record CM031239.1, read on the forward strand.
TGAAGAGATGATTTCATACTCCCCATTATGCTGAAAAGAATATAAGTTACTAAAAATCCTCTTAAAGGTCATACTGAAGAACTAGTTGTTGAACGACGAGTTCTTGTTCCTCTTGAAGGAGAAAGAGAAGAAGAAATGGCAGTACAAAAACTTGTACCATGAGTAAAAAGAATTGGTCCATTGGCTTTGAATCCACCACTTCATAAGCTTCCAAAAGGATTGAGAAATAACTTTATGAAGTTATATGGAGATGGAAAACAACTTCCTAATGATCACATCACAACCTTTATCACGACCTGACATGTATATTAAAAACAAGTCTTTTGTAGTTGGGAAGATGGTACTCCTATATGATTCAAATTTTGCATGCCATCCCAGTGAAGTTAAAATTTAATTGGTTAGGACCATTTGTAGTAAATAAGATACTTTGGGATCAGGTGTATTTCAATTACAGTCTGGAGTGCACCATTTTTCCTAGTTACTTCAATTAGATAATGTTAAAGCCCTAATATAAATAAGCTTCCTTTTCTATAATAAGGAAGTATTTCCATCTTAGTTTAAATTTCCTTTTTAGTTTGTTTTTGTGTTTTGTTTTAATAAAAACATTTTTATGTAGGACTTGATTACTATCTCATAATTTGATGCGTAGAGGACCGCACATACTTTTAGTTTGGGGTGGAACATGTGAAAGTTGACACAAGAGACACTATGTGATGTTGGTACATCTAATGGAGTTAGTTCAGGGGTGTGTAATTACATGAGGTAGGTGCATTCTAAAATAATTTATTGGTGTGCATGATTATGTAAAATAATGGATCTTGATGGACATGTATTGGGGATGTGTGAAAGAAAAGGGAAGTGTGATAGGTTTTTAAGGTTAATAGGGTTTGAAATAAATTCTTATAGTTGGAAACCATGTGAGAAAGATGGTCATGTAGTATAACATCGAGAGGAAGTAGTAGGAAGACTACTTCTCGATGGTGGAGAGGAATATTCAGTGTTGTGTAGAAAGGTGCATGTAAGGATGACTACATCCTGGGAAATAGGGGCATGCCAAGGTTACGATTAACACACGCAAAGAGAAAAAAGCGTGGAAAAATATAAAAATATATATTTTAAATCACAAATAGGTATTAGGTTAGGAGTAATAAATGCATAAAAATTGAAAAAAACTATAAATAGTGTGCGGGTGAAGTCCATTATTACTTTTCCTTTGATATTTTGAGTGATTGAAGAGTGACTAACTATGAAATTATGATTAAAGTGTGAAGAGATTGTGTGAAGGATAAAATTGAAATGGACCATAGAAAATCATATGCAACCTAAATTGAAGATATCTTGTTGAAGTAGAAGCATTGATAGAAGTTGAGTGGAAAATAAATGATCAAAGGTTAGGGTTCGAGCAAGGGTTTGAAGAGTTTCAATTCAAAAATATTGAGGTTACACAAATATGGCATGAGGTGAAGAACAAATTAGAGCACAAGGTAAGATAGTCAAGAGAAAGGATTGGAGAGGTTGATTTAAGATTTGGAAACTCAACACTAAGGCATTAGACTTGAGTAAGTACAATTAAGCACCTAGTACACATATTTTGTCCAATTTATAGGATTTGCACTTACAAGTTGAAAAATTACACCAAAAAGGGCTACCAAAATGAAAACTAACCCAAGGGAAAGAATAAATGCAAGAATGTGGTTGATGGTTCCCCAGGGATTGGTTCTTCGAGATATAGTAACTTCTAAAGTAGTTGGCGGGAATTCATGGTTATCTCACTTAACAAAGTGCAAAATCAGTTATTATAATCATCACATGAGGCCCATGAAGGAGATATGAAATAGGATGTCATGAAATAATTAGCAAAGAGGACATCGGAAGGGTAGTTGGTCATCGATGATATGATGAAGAAGGACACTCGGAGAGCTTTGGGGTTCTATAACTTTATGAATTTCCATCCTTTGGTAAGCTATAATGCCTTTACCAAAGGTTGATGTCCAAAGTACATGAAGAATTATTTTAATTTATAGGAATGTGAATGCGCATCATTGAGCAATTTATTAGAAGAGTGACTAATTTACACAAGTTAGGATTTGAGACTAGGTAAGACTTGGAAAATGATGAGGTAGTAGAGGCCACCGCCACAAAATTGAACTACTAATGGGGAGATCATGTGTTTGTAATATTAAAAATCATTTATCCTTGCACAAGATTTGTAGTGTTCCCGGTGAGTTGTAAGTTGGGAACATATGAGAGATGCTCATAGGTGAATAGGAAATGGCTGCATGTTGAACATACGATGGTGTAGAAGACCTTTTTAACATTTTTGTGTACATTTCTCAAGGAATTATTGAGGAATAAAAGGTCCAAGTGATCAATGGTGAGAAGATAACTTGGGGCATAATTCTTTTATTGATTCTATTTTAGGAAATTAGGGTACCAAATGGCACGGAGAACAAGACGTGGATATATCCAAAGGATAACAAGTCCCCTGCACATAATTTTGTAGATTTTACATATGATGGGGTGATAAAAATATCATATAAACTTTGGGTGGACAAGTGGTATAAGAAAATGTGTGAATGATCCGGAGGACAATACGGAGGACACATTATTCCCTAAATCTCCCGTGATTTCTATAGTATAGAAGATTACTCCAAGAGATTTGTGGAGACTATTTAAACTCTACAAATGGAGTTTATAAGAAAATTTGGTGGTTTTTCAAAGCTGCAGTCAACCCTAGACAAGACCAAAGCTAATTGACAAGTTAAACATCGGTGATAAATATGATCATGCAAAGGAGATGATTCAATCAAAAAAATTCCATGTGGTGGGTCCTCAGGCCACCACATGGCCTACCACCACTTTTCCCTATTTATCAACTCAAGTGAGCTATATATATTGATAAGTTCAAATGTTAATCGAGTTAATCATAGAGCTATATATCGAAGCTAATTCATTACATGCACAAGTTTTAGCATTGCAAGGGTGAGTTGCTTCTATAACTTGGCAAGTCATTTATCTTGGTAGAAAAAATGAAGGACGTGGCTATTGCCACATTATGGTTTAGCACCCATGGGCTATATTAAGCTTTTCATTATCCTCTCCCCCACAAAATGTGGGATAATCCACATGCTTTTGGATGTAATGGTGGGCTTAGCTGGTGTCTCAACACCACATGGATGAGTGCACAAAGTGGATTTGGTGTAGTATGAGGCATAGGGCTCGATAAAGTGGGTGTAAATGAATGGCTCAGTGAGGATAGGGTTGAGCATGACACGGAAGCCAATGTGGATGGGTCATGGTGAGTAGTAGAGGAATAAACATGGTGGTTAAGGTTCTATCCATAGCATTCTCGATGATCAGTTGATCAACCAAAATATGAAAGGAGAGAGAGGATAGGCTCATAACACTTCGGGAGTGGGATTCAACCCGCTAACCTTTTCTCCACAAGGCCCGTGCTTTATCCAACCTGTCATCTGCGCTATCTATGTTAGGAAATGGAGAGATGAGGGATATAAACAAATATTTTAAGGGCCTTTACACTATATAGAGGGGCCTAACCCCTCATTGAAGAACACACTCACAAGCTCAATCCAATGAGCTTGAAGAGATTAATAAGAGCCAAGGGAGCATTATTAAGAAAACCTTATTTGAGGAATTTGTGAAGGAGAGCTAATTCTTCCTTATTTTAGGCTAAATTGTGAGGGTAAGACTTAATATTTTTAAAAGGCATATTAATGTTATTAGGAGTTATTAATAATTCCCAATAGGCCCATAGCGCCACACTATCTACTTGCGAAACTTCGAGTTTTGACTGGAGAACCATAGGGTGTCTTGATAACATCTGGAAGGTCAATTTAGTTTTGTAGGAGTTTTTATGCTAGGAAGGTGGAGGAAGGTCCCTGATATACCATCAGCATTCATTCAAAATCCCAGTACTATTCATGTAAGTTTAAAGTTCCATTAGGTTTTATTGTAAGAAACTATATTGTACTTACAAATTTTGACTAGTGGAACAGATCTATAAAAACTCGAACGTATGCTATTGCCAAACTCTGTAATCAACCTATGTAAAGCATGTTTTAATTTTGCATTATTTTGAGTTGATTTTGGAGTAATTTTATAGGTAATTATTTACAAAGATATAGGGTCTCTGTGATCAAGGGAGAAATTTTGGTCAATTTTTCTATCGGTGAAGCATTAAAAATGAATGGCATGTGCTGAGAGAACTACCTACAACACTTTATGGAAAATTCAAGTTTTTAGTTCACCAAAAATTCTTCCTTGGAAGTTTCTTGCTTAGTGTTGGTACCCAAATTTGTTCTCCTTTTCAGTCTGAGAAACATCAAATATATGGCATGAAGCTTGAAGGTAGATAAATCATAATGTGTGTCATTTTGTAGCCAGGGATATGATCTAACTGGTACTCAAATTTTTGGAGAGATGGATAGTACTCAAATAGGACTTGATCTTGTCCTAACTGTTTTAGGTTGTTCCTTTCAACTAAGGTAAGAGAACCTATATTGCAGCCTCTATTTTGTGAAGGAGGTGAAAATATCCTTGTAATGTGCAGGTTGTATGGATATGGCCTTGAGAAAATATGATCAATTTCCCATTATTCAAACTCAATAGATCTCTCACTACTAAATGACGAAAATGCTTTCAAGACAAGGTTGAGGCTACTAGAGACATGGTATGATCTTGATTTACTTTGTGCATTTTTGTAAATGGATTTTATTATTTTGTTAACACACAATACAATACAGGGGTAGTATGGGTAGGATTAGTTTGTTTGAATGAATTTTGGGTGGGAGATTTTAGACAAGACTAACCAGAATTTTCCAAATTCTTTGAGGACCTTTGCAAAAAAATTGTAAGACCTAAACAACAAAATGCTTCAAAGAGGTTAATGTATTCCTTCAACTAGGATATGTGCACCAAATGGATGCCCATATTTTCACTCTTCCACACAATATTTGACAACATACAACAAAATCTTGAAGCAGATGAACCAAAAATTATCTAGAAATTTCTATTTAATCATGACCTAAGGTGCACCCAAAGGTTTACAGATAATCTCTTAAGTCAAGGAAGGTAAAGTGATTTTAAATTTGTTTATCTCTTTATCAGATGAAATATCTTCTAAATGTGAGATTGCAAATTCCACTAAACTATCACAAGAAATGAGACCATTGTATGATCAAAAGAAACTCCAAACACCAAATTGCAATAGGAGCAAGAAACACAAATTGAAAACATTTTGAAACATAAGTGTATGTAAATTTTGCCAAGAGACAACACAAAATAATCCAGAAATGATCAAATTTATTAGCAAGGGAATGTTTCAAGAACAATCTTAGAGCTTTTTGATGGCTTTACAACTAAAACCAACTCAACATGATACAAATCTGATGCAAAAAGGAATTAGAAATGGTTCTCAGGCGGTTTCTTAGAGAATGGGCTTCTTCCTAGATTTTCCCATGAAATTTTTAGTTTCCCAGGCTTCTTTTAAACTCTTCCAACCATTTGCATGACAAATTCATGCAATATATAGCATTCCATTACAATTTATCCTTCTTTCCCAAGAAAATAATATCCTATGGCATCTTAGTTTGTTACAAATTCACTCATGACTCGCAGAAAGGGACATCCAACAGAAAAACATTCAAAAAGTTGCCAGGTGCCTCAAAAAGGTGAATCATTGCAAAATTCACATCATTATCCATTGTGGAGGTAATTTTTTCATCCTCAAAGCATGCACTCCCTTACTTTCCTTATTTCACCCTTATCCCTCCAAAATTTGATTTTGTAACTTTTGGATCTGATATTTCATGTTTTTGCTCGATCCCGAACAAAATTTCTTTTCAAAAGTACCTCAAATCTACAAATTGAATTTTCAAATTGATTCCATTGATCCTTAAAGGCAAAAATGACATGAATTCACTAAAAATTTGGTGAAAATTGATGCAAAATTGGATTTCCACACTTCTGGACAAAAATGGCGACCAAATTGAAAAATGCATAGTTACCATTGATCTACCTTTCTCCCTTCAATCTGATCCCTCCACGTGTCAAAATGTGATTGGAAATGGGTTTGGGATCATTTTTTGACTTTTCAACACTTTTGGAAAAATGTAAAAATTTGACATTTTTCTCCACCCCTCCAAGCTTGACACGTGTCCCAAGGTGGGCCCCATTGGAATTGCGGTTTGATTTTGGAATTTTAACACTTTTTTGGAAAAAGGAAAAAATTCTACTTTTCCTCCACACACTCGCTCCTCTGCCTCTCCTTCCTGACGTGGGTCCCAGCAGGACCTCGCTTCATTTTTTCATTTTATCCATTTTTACAACCTTGGGAAAAAATTTAAATTGTCCCCGTGGGCCCGCACCTCTGCGCTGATTATTTAATGTAATTTAATTTGACCCTGCAGAGTCACACTTGCTTTTCAAACTTTCACTCCCATTTTGCACAAAAAGGAAAAATGTTTCAAACATCCCCGAATCTCCACACTTCCACCTTGACCCTTCAATGCTGGATTCATTTATTCTTTGGCGGGAAGTGCTCATTTTTGGGACTTTACTCCATTTTTAAGAAAGAAGGTTAAAAATATTAAACCCTCCCGACAACCTCGCTGACCCACTCTTTCTCTGACCTTCATACTTTGAAACTGCCACGTGTCTTGCTTTTGATTTGTTGGCGGGATTGCACCCCAATTTGAAAATGTTTCCTTCTACTCCAAAAGGAAAAAGGTTTCAGAAGCCTCCGATGGCCTGTTGGTTCTCCTTTGATCCAGACACTACCATGTATTAGCAGAGGGAGGGACAAGACTTTGACGGGTAAAAGACGCCCGTACTTACCGTCAAAAAAAAACTTAAAAATTGCCAGAGATGCTCAATTTGATTTTTCTTTGCGAGATGAATAATTTTTGGAACAAAGGATAGATGAAACATGTTTTCAAACATTTTATGACCATGGAAAAGGATTGTCGAATGCATACAAGTAAAAATTGATTAATTTCGAGTCTCCATGGTCGAATAAATGTAAGAGCCTGCAAAATTAAAACATTTAGGAAAAAACAAGCAAACTTGAGATTTCTCTTAGAAAGTGGCAAGGAAACTAAGTTTGTGAACAATTCAAGGCATAAAAATGGAGACAAGACATTATATCATCCATCTCAAAAGGGAAAAAAATCATGGCATGCAGAGAAAAGGGAAAACATTACAAAATGATGGAGGGTAAAAATGGGCACCAAAATAGGTAATTATTTATACCATATAGGGGTTCGTGATCAAGAGAGAAATTTTGGTCAATTTTTGATCAATGAAGCATTCAAAAATGAATGGTGTGTGATGAGATAACTACCTACAACACTTTATGGAAAAGTGGAGTTTTCAGTTCACCAAAACTTCTTCCTTGGAAATTTCTTGCTTAGTAATGGTGAGATGAGGCCTTGGTGTAAGCTACCATTTTATTTCATGGAAAATTACTTTTAGGCCTCTATTAGAAAAATCAAGGATGCACGTAAGTTGATCTTTAATACAGATAGTGTTGACTCTGATTATCATACCTTGTGCACAACCTATGTATACCCATCTAAGTTGACATACATGAAGATGGTGGAATCATATAATATGCGAATAACTCAATCAACTATCGTAGTGGGTCGTGGTACATACATAAAGTGTATATATACCTTAGGCCCAAAATGAATAATGGAAAATATGTTGACGTGTGATATCTCCATCTCCCAAAACCCCTAAAGAAGAAGCTCATAATGGGGATTGTGAAGAGAAGGCACAAGGAGACCCATCCTCAAGAAGAAGAAGATGAAGAAAATGTGAAGGATAATAAGGAGGAAAATGAGGTAGAAGAAGAAGAGGTCAAAATCGAACTAGAAAAATGAAGATAGAAAATACAACAGAGCACAAAGAATAGAGTAAAGGCAAAAGTACTTCATAGGAGCCAAAAGTTTCACCTATTACCATGCCACCCAAACCAAGTATAAAGAAGAAGATAACCCCGCTAAAGAAGAAGCTGCAAGTGGTTCACATTCAATAGAGAGAGGAATAAAAGTTAGAAAATTAGGTCACACACAATGATGAATTAACCCATGAACAAAAATAACCCAAGGATGAGACCATGCGGGATGATGAAGAAATGCATGATACATATGAGGAAGGCCTTAAGGGAGAAGAGGAGGAAAAAGGTGATGAATATCAACCTATTGGGGAAGAATCACGTACTACATGAGGATATGGAAGTAGTGCACAACTGAATATTGTGTAGGATATTCCCAAGGGGAAACACAATGGTGGATGAAATATGAAGAAAATTATGCAAACCCCTCAAGTGAGATACATTGATGACTAAATAAAGGTATTGAGGGCTAGGTTCTAGAGCATGGTACCGAAAAATAATTTATTTGGATGGGATTTGATTGATCGGGATGGAGAAAAGATACGCACCAAGAAGATGTTGTCTTGAAGTATGTCGATGCACATGGGTGATCCAAAATTTGAAATAAATAATGACGCATACCCCAAAAGGAAGATGAAAATTGATCCAGGTGTGGTCCTCACTACCATCAATCCCACCAATTTGATTAATGAAAAATCCTCCAATGTACTAAATAAGATGGCAGCTTTGAAGTGACGTGTATAAATATAGATAAAGGATCTCGTTATACAAGTGTTGAGGAGAGACAAAGAGCGAGAAGGATGAGTAGGTACAAAATTTCAAAGAAGAGATAAGGGAGAAGAAGAAGTGTTAGTGCAAATTCACAACACCCCAAAATGGCTAAAGATTTTAAGTGGTTAAAATGGGGCATTCGGTGTGATTGCATAACATTGGATCATCTCTCAAGATGTGGGACTTGTAAACCTGAGATGATCCTCCAAAGAAAGTTGGTTCTTGTTCCTAAACTACCTGTCATGAGCTACTCTAATGCAGGAAAAACTAAACTATCCTAATATAACCATTCCAAGGAACCAGAGAGAAAGAGAGGGTGAAAGAACATCCTACACTAAAGCGGTGATACACCAGAGAAGGAAAGGGGTGAGATGATATGTTAATGGAGGATGAAACAAGGGAGAAAGGGAGATGGGAAGGTCAAACAGAAGTGATACAAAACCAGATCCTAATCCGTGATCAAAACTCCATAAAAACAACTCCCTACACCTGAAAACGTGAAATACATGCACAAAAATAGATTTAAAAGGGAGAGGCACGGAGAGACAACAAAACAATGCAAAGGGTTGAAGAAACACCACAAAAACACATTTTATTTCTCTATATGGGTGCACAAAACATTACGTTCCTACTTAGAGGCAAAAAAATACTTACCAGGAGTAGGAGAAGGTTTTCAACTTAAAATTTAGTCGGGAAAAAAATTTGAAAGAGTTTCCCTATGCCCTGAATAATCTCTCCTTTTCAAATGAGAAGTGTTAAAATATATAGAAAGAATAAGAGAGAGAAGAGGGAAAAGCTGAATTCTGCTTCAACTACTATGGGATATGCATTGAATCATGCCTTGAAGACTCAACCACTATCAATCAATTCCCATTTTAAATCCACCCCAAATTTGTCAATTTTGACTCCCTTTGTCTGTCTGGCATATTAAAGAAGAATGACGGATCGAATCGAATCAGATATGGTAGTTGGAAAAATCAAGCTCTATATTAATGGATTAGAAGACATTTTCCAATATTTTACCCACCAACACATACAAAAATGATATTTTATGTTTCCAAGGCATAGAGGGTGTCGAGATGTTTCCAAAAAATATTCTCCCACCCAAATCTGAGTTCTCAGTCAAAAGATATGGCCATTTGAATTTTTGGGTCGTGGGCGTGTAATATTTAAATGAGTCTATCTGTACTGGGTCCACATGGTAGATCTGCACTCGTTTGAGATTTGAATCCTTCCTTCACTCTTGGAATATCAACCATGTGACACATGGCAGTGTCCATAGGTTTCCCTATTTCCTTTGTATTCTTCCCGAGTCTTTTCCGTAGGCGAGAGGCACTATATCCGACCCAAGACATGTGGAGGCTTTGCGCATGTTTAGAAACTGCCCTAGACTTTACCTTTGGAGTAGCACGGATACGACATGTGGAGACCTCCATGGGCCTTTGGAATTTTCAATGGTCACCCTCACCTTTTCGGGCTCTAGGACATGTGGAAGGCCCATGCTCATTTGACAACCTGCTTAGGGTCCTACTTTTGAATGTGTGCTATTTGGACACCTAGTGCCTTCCACTGCATTCATTACTTAGTCATTTTTGGGCCCATTCTCCTTTTGACCTTTGTTGACCATTTGCTACATGGAGGGCTGGTGTAAGTTTGAGTCTCCACCTTGGGCTCCCATTTTGGAATTGTGTTGAGCCGACACTTGGCCCCTTCCGTCGAGTCGAAGACTTTTCAATGACCGGTGCAACTTTTGGAGCTCGGACATGTGGAGACTTGGTGCTTGTTTGAGCTTACCCATTTGGTTTTACTTTTGGAGGTGCACCATTTAGACACTTGGCATCTTCCATTGTCTCCTCCATACTTAGTCAATTTCGGGGTCCGTCCTAAACTATTTTAGAGCCCTGAAGACTTTGAATCTTCACCATTTCTTTTCCTTTAAGTCTTTGGCTCATTTGACACCACTCGGCCTCCTTCCCGACCCTGCTATTCCATTTTTTAGCCTACTTGTAATTGTTTTGTTAGATTTGAGGCATGGATTCACTCGATAGAGATGTTTCCTAAATTTCTTCTTACAAAGGGTCATTTGATCTTTCGCAGCCCCGCCACTCCATTGTAAAGTCCCTCTATAACCTTGTTTATCATCCTAGAATGTGAGCTCGTGGGTCTGATTTGTTTCCTTCATAATTTCCTTATGTGCAGGACTTGTCTTGACAAAATTTGTTAGGCGAGGTGAATTTGGGATAACAATTTGGTGACTCATGGGGACATCTAGCTTGCTAAATGAAGAGACTAGTAGCCTTGAAGCGTCCATTGGGCATGGAGTCATAATTAATGGCCTGGTACTGACCCTTCCTTCAAAATGGACTCCCCAACTACCTGCACTTTCTATTTTCTTCTGTCCCTGAGCCTACTCGCATGTATGCACTCTCAATTTTCATAAGAAAATCTTGAAATGGAGTTTCTGAGAGTAGAAAATTGTATTGACCTGGGGCTTTCATTTTTCCCTGAATGGACTGACTTAAAAACATCCTTTGGTTTCTCTACATTTTTTTCATTTTTGGAACTAGCAAATGCTACAGATAGTCATGGATCTTTCTATCGTGGATACTAAAGAGCCTAGCCTTGGTCTATACTTGAGAATATACTTTGTTATAATGTTTACTTGGGGCACATTGAACTTCGCAATGACATAACCTTGGAGCAAAAAAACACAACAACAACACTATGTACAAAGAATCAAATCATACATGCCTCAAATGAGACATGTAGAGTGTGCACAAGCACTTCTTCTGCTGAAAACAAAATCTACTCCTACTCCTATACTAACCAGAAAGAAAGAAAAGCTTAAACAAAGCCTCTTTACAAAAAGGGAGAAATAGCTTCCCTTTCTCAAAAGGGGAAGTCATGCAAATGATTTGACACTGAATATGGCTTCCTAGATGAATTAAAAACTGACTTTAAGCTTATCCTCCACCCAAATCATCAAGGTATCTATATTAACCAAAAATACCTCCTCAAGATGATTGGTATTGGACTCTTAAGTGTTGATGATGACCCTTGGTACTTTGATGCTCATCATTATGCCCTGAAGTAGGTCTGACTGGTTTTGAATTCTCCCTTAGCTCTAATGAAGCCAAATATCTGATTGGGCAAGGTATGGTCCTTTAAATCTGCCCATGGTTCTGAACTCTAACTCCAAAAATGGAGTCTTTTGTGGACCTTCTTGGATGGATGGTGAGAGAGAGATGATGAAATCTCCTTGAATTTTCTCTTCCTTCTCTTGTGAAGAACATGGAAGACCATGATCTTCCAACCCTGGTTCCAGTGGGATGTTGTGAGACACAGTTGTTGTCTTTGAGTGCCCTCCTTTATGACAGCAGGCTCATGTGCTTGGAAGATGGATGATGGAAGAGAAAATGATGTGATCTCCATGGGATTTTCTCCATCAAAGCAATCCTCTAAGTCAAAAAAATAATCCACCTTGTTGTTGTCTTGTTGCATGTGCTCAACCTCCCCCATGGTGTCCTCCTGATCTATAACTTTATCACCATGGATCCCTTCATCCTCAAAAATGAGGTTTGCAGGCTCAAAATCTTCTTTGAAATTAGAGCTTGAAGGGGATGTAGTGGAAGGAATAACTGAAGGTTCTCCTATATCCTACTCTACACTTGGAACCTCTGAAACTGTATGGTCCTCCTCCATCATGGGTTCATCAATTAAATCAGACCCTTAAAATGAAAGCAAAAAATCTTCAATGATGCCTTCTTCATTGAGTGGCTTTAACTCTGATTCAATCTCTCCCAGCTGATCCTCTTCAATGGGGCTTAGAGCTAGTTGTTATTCCTCTTCAACTAGTTGTGCAGCTTGGATCCACTCAAAGATCCTCTTCATACAAAGTTCCATCATAGACACTACATCCAGAGCAGTCAAAATATTGATCTTCCTCTTCTTGTTTTTGGTCCTTCTCTATTGTAAACTCAGTCTCAGCCACCATTGGATCTTCAACTTTGACCTCCTCTATTGGCTTGACCATCAAGGGGATCTTTATAAACCCAAATTTGGCAGCCCAACTCTTTAGATTGTCTGTCATTTCTTCTCTGTTGGGCTCCCCTTCTTGTTGTTTTCCTTGACTAGATTCTTGAGTCTCTTCCCAACATGGACTTGGGAAAGCAAGAGGAGTGACAGGTTGGGGTTCAACTAGATTTGCAATTGTTTGTGGTGGGGAGGGAGGTGGAACTTCTTGTTTGTTTGGAGGGGATGACTATTTGGAAGGGAAAGGGGAGAGGAACTGAAATGGGGTGGAAGACTAGGGAATGGAGAAATGGAATCAACACTTGGGGTAGCAACTGGGAAGCTTGGAAATTGGAGCTTGGGTTGAGATGGTGTTGCTTGAGAAAGAGAAAAAGAAAAGCTATGAGATGGTGGACTTACCCATTGACAAGGTTGTCTTGACTCCAACTAATAGGCGTCAATCTCCTCAATCCATTTTGTAAGTTGAGGTAGAATTTCAACCATGAATTCTAGCTTCTCTTGAGGTCTATAATGTATTGGAAAAGGGCCTTCCCATGGACAAGGTGCCATGCAACCAATCTCTAATGCCTTCATTTGTGCTATGCCCCTTGAATGAACCATTCCAACCTCCATTTTTGAATTTTCTCCAATAAACTAGCATTCTCCACATATTTATCACCATTATATGTGTCCCCTTGTTCTTGATAATCTCCATGGCCAAACTAACTTTGACCCTACTCATATGGGTAAGCATAATAGTCCTAGATCTGATTATAATGTTGATTTAGAGGATTTTGGAAATGCATTGGAGGTGGATTGCATTGTTGTAAGTGTGAGTTCCATGAAGGGAATGAAGTCATGATTTCACAACCTCATGGAATGGGAGAAAATGAAAGAGATGGAAGAAGAAAATAGATGAAAATGAGTGGAAATGGATGGAAAATGTCCATAACTCAGAGAATGGGTTTTTAACCAGATGGAGTCACTAGATGTGCTTGCATGTGCCTCAAAAGGATAAATCCCACCAAGAACACATCAAATTGATGAAATAAAGTGAATACCTCTTGTCCCACCGGCATGCCAAAACTATTAGTGCAAAATCACAACACCCCTGAATGGCCAAAGATGTGAAGTGGTTAAAATGGGGCATTCAGTGTGATTGCATAACATTGGATCATCTCTCAAGCTGTGGGACTTGTAAACTTGAGATGATCCTCTAGAGAAAGTTGGTTCTTGTTCCTAAACTACCTACCACGAGCTACTCTAATGTAGGAAAAAACTAAACTATCCTAATCTAACCATTCTAAGGAACCAGAGAGAAAGAGAGGGTGAAAGAAAAGCCTACACTAAAGTAGTGATACACTAGAGAAGGAAAGGGGTGAGATGTTCTGTTGAGGGAGGATGAAACATGGGAGAAAGGAAGATGGGAAGGTTAGACATAAGTGACACAAACCCAAATCCTAATCCATGATCAAAACTCCATGAAACACAATGCCCTGCACCTGTAAATGTGAAATGCATGCACGAAAACAAATTTAAAAGGGAGAGGCATAGAGAGACAACAAAATAATGCAAAGGGTTGAAGAAACACCAAAAAAACATGTTTTATTGCTCTATATGGGTGCATAGACCATTACATTCCTACTTAGAGGCACAAAAATATTTTTAGGCATAGGAGAAGGTTTTCAACTCAAAATGGAGTCAGGAAACAAATTTGACAGAGTTTCCCTATGCCTAGAATAATCTCTCCTTTTCAAATGAGAAGTGTTACAATATATAGAAAGAATAAGAGAGAGAAGAGGGAAAATTTAAATCCTGCTTCAACTACCATGAGATATGCATTGAATCCTACCTTGAAGACTCAACTACTATCAATCAATGCCCCTTTCAAATCCACCCCAAATATGTTGATTCTAGCTCCCTCTGTCTATCCGGCATATTAAAGAAGAATGGTGGATCAAATCGAATCAGATCTAGTAGTTGGAGAAATTAGGCTCTGTATTAATGTCCTGGAAGACATTTTCCCATTTTTACCCACCAACACCTATAAAAATGATATTTTATGTTTCCAAGGAATAAAGGGCATTGAGACATTTCCAAAAATCTTCTCCTACCTAAATCTGAGTACTTAGTCAAAAGATATGGCCATTTTCATTGTTGGGTCATGGGCGTGTAATATTTAAATGAGTCTATATGTACCAGGTCCATGTGGAAGCTCTGCACTCATTTTAAATTTGAATCCATCCTTTCCTCTTGGAATAGCACCGATGTGACATGTGGCGGTGTCCACAGTTTCCTTATTTCCTTTATATTATTCATGAGTATTTTCCACTAAGCGGAGGCATCAGTATCGACCCAAGACATATGGAGGCTTTGTGCATGTTTAGAAACTGCCCCTAGACTTTACCTTTGGAGTAGTATGAGATATGACACATGGAGACCTCCATGGGCCTTTGGACTTTTCAATGGTCACCCTCACCTTTTCGGGCTCTGGGACATGTGGAAGGCCCGCGCTCATTTGACAACCTGCTCAAGGTCCTACTTTTGAATGTGCATTGTTTGGACACCTAGTGCCTTCCACCTACATTCATTACTTATCCATTTTTGGTCCCATTCTCCTTTTGACCTCTATTGACCATTTTCTACATGGAGGGTTGGCGCAAGTTTGAGTCTCTACCTTGGGCTCCCATTTTGGAATTGCGTTGAGCCGACACTTGGCCCCTTCCACCAAGTTGAAGAATTTTCAATGGCCTCGTGTAACTTTTGGAGCTCTGGACGTGTGGAGGCTTGGCACTTGTTTGAGCCTGCCCCTTTGGTTTTAACTTTTGGAGGTGCGTCGTTTGGACACTTGGTAGCTTCCACTGTCTCCTCCATACTTAGTCGATTTCGGGTCTATCCTGAACTATTTTAGAGCCTCGAAGACTTTGAATCTTTTCCATTTATTTTCCTTTGAGTCTCTGGTTCCTTTGACACCACTCAACCTCCTTCCTTGACCCTGCTATTCCATTTCCAAGCCGCCTATAATTTGTTTGTTGGATTTGAGGCATGATTCACTCGATAGAGTCGTTTCTTGAATTTCTTCTTACATGGGGTCATTTGATCTTTTGTAGGCCCCGCCACTCCATTGTAAAGTCCCTTTGCAACCTTGTTTGTCATCTTGGAATGTGATCTCATGGGTTTGAGTCGTTTCCTTCATAATTTCCTTATGTGCAGGACTTTTCTTGACCAAATTTTTCGGGAGGTGAATTTGGGATAACAAGAAGCTCATAGTAGATGCATATGAGAAAGAAGGTAATATAATCAAGATCATCATGAATGCATGCCCCAAGCTAGTAGAGCATGCCCATGTTAATTATTCCACATAATTAGAGTATCTTGAAGACCTAGTATGTATGATGATAATGGAGAGGAAGGGCAAGAAAGCTCCAACAACCGAGGAGTTAAGCGATCAAGAATAAGAATAAATAAGTTGTGGAATAAAATATATCAAAATGAGGCATCAATCGTAGAGATCAAGGAGGCCATGAAGAAAGTAGTGTGTGTATTTGACAATTGTCAATATTTTGACCCTACTCTTATAGTGCATACCATCAAGGAGGATACAAAGCTGAAACATTTGTGGGATATAATGAAGGATAAAAATCCAAATCGTGAGAAGGTCATGACAAAATTCATGCTGAAGAGTGATTTATTAAAGGCCTTGAGAGATACTCTTGATGAGATACTTAAGCAGATCTAGCTAGAGGTAATACACAAGATTGATGCATTAGAGGGTGTGAATTTAGAATTATAGGTGGTGGTGAAGGAATTGAAGGAGAAGGAAAAATATATGACTTTGGAGAAAGTGATGTGTATTGTAGAAGAGAGACACCAATAAGAGTTGTTGAAGGGAAAATTTTTGGATATAACTAGAAGTTGTGACAAGAATTAAGTTTCCATAGCTCTTCTCACCACCGGGGAGCATGAGTATTGAGTACATGTTCCATGATAGAGTCTTATTCTTTGATTCATTGGGTATATTCCCCCTACCATTCTTTGTACTTGATTCTTTATTCGTATTCTTTATTCCATAGTAATTCTAACTCCAACAACATGACATTTACTTGGTAGTAAGGGCTATACCCATGAGTCTTGAAAATGCCACATATTAACATGCAATATGATTCTACTATATCTTCTTTATGACTTAATGACAATATTTTGACACAGTTTGGACAAATTAATGACCAAATTAAAACCATAGGTGGATTTTCCCTCCTACTTTGAAAATGACCTAGACCTAATGGAGTTTCCCTTTTAAGAGCCAAGGTCTCAAGTTTTTATGGATATTTACCATAATGCATCTTAGCTGGGAAATATGGAAGGAAAGAAATAGGATAATATTCAAGGGAAAGAAAGAAACAGAGATATTAATTGTTGTCGAATGTTATAATGTTATAAAAGCTAACTTTTCCATTCTTTAAAATAAAATAAAAAAGTGTATCAATGATTAGGAAAGTAAAATATCCTCGAATCGGGATATTATCAATATCCATAAGAAACCTCCTAAACCTAACCCCTAGCTAGATGGTTGGAAAAATATTACCAATGACTGGATCAAGCTGAATTTTGATGGTTCCTCGAAAGGAAACTCGGTAAAAGATGGAATTGGAGCAATTTTTAGGAATCACAAAGGCATATTTTTACTTGGTTACTATTGTAATTTAGGAAAATAGTCTAATCATATTTTTGAAGCCACAAATTGTTTCTAGGGATTAAGCATTGTTGTTAAAAGGGATTTATGGAAAATCAAGTCAAAGGTGACTCCATGAACATCATAAATGAGATCCTTAATAAATGTACTACTTCTATATCTATCAAGGATTCTATTGAAGGTATAAAAGACATGGCTAAAGGGTTTGAAGGAATTTATTTTAAATACACACACACACACATGTATGTATGTATGTATGTATGTATGTATATAGGGATGGAGTCCAATGAGATGGCTGACCTCTTCACTAATA
The DNA here is from genome assembly GCA_018340775.1 of Taxus wallichiana var. yunnanensis. Taxonomy (NCBI): domain Eukaryota; kingdom Viridiplantae; phylum Streptophyta; class Pinopsida; order Cupressales; family Taxaceae; genus Taxus; species Taxus wallichiana. The sequence goes on from CM031239.1 coordinate 53,996,593, forward strand.
AAGGGGTGTACTCTGATAAGATGAAGTTCACTAATAAATTTGAGGAGTTAGAAACTCCTATGAAATCCCAAATTGCTAAGGATGTTAATGAACACAATAATGTCAAGAAATTATCTTAAGTTCTAGAGGGGGTGATGTTCAATGGTAAGAAGAATGATTATAGAAATCATATCTTGAATCAATATGAAATTGGGGAGTTAAGATGTACAATGATTAAAACTAATGTTAGGTAGAGACACGTGCAAGATCTGGATACTCATAAAGGCCAAGATTTAAAGTGTGGGAATGATTCTATCAAAAGTGGAGGTAAAATCATTTTTGGAATAGGTGAAATCATTGGAGGTTAGAAATCAAGAAAACACTGGAGATGAATCTGAACCTTTTGCAAAGAACAAAATTTGTGGAGGAGTTAATTCCTTAAGAAATAAAATGGATGGAGGTTTAGTGAGGGTTGAACCCGTAAATTTTTGGACATGAGTAAGGAAATGATTGAGCTCTTAGAGAAATTTGGTTTGATTATTTTTTTCAACATCTTCAATGGCCACGACAAGGGGCTAAACATCTAGATTGCCAAGTCATATAAATATGATTGGGTATGTATGTAAGGATTATCATTTTTATTTACACCTAGGATGATTGTAAAAATGACAAGGTTGTAAATGGAGGGTAGATTGATCTTTAAACTGAAGACAGACTATAGTTTGGAAATGGAAAACTTCTTACAAGGTAAGGAGACTTTAAACAACATTTCAATGGCTATGATAGAGAATTTATTCCTCCCCTTTTATGGAAATCAATTTTCTTTTGATGTCATATGTAACCCTTGAAGGAAGGTTTAAAGTTGTTTACGATTATCATTTCCCTATGCTTAACCATATCACACTTAGTATTCAAATATTTGGAGAAGTCTATTGAACTTATCGTAAAATGGACTTTCAAATTTCCTCTACACTAAGGGATTATTAAGGAATTGGTTTGAATAGGGACCACTAGAATTCAAAGGGATAAGAAATTTTATGTAAAGGGGAAGAACCCTAAAAAGGAGGAAGGTGATAAAATCTTGGGAAAAAGGACTAGATCTTGCATGGCCAAGGAGAATCCTAAGAAGGAAATAAGATTGGAGGGCTTGGAAGAAACAAAGGAAAATTGCAATTAGCTTTGGGTCTACGGAAAAGGAAACTAAGGAGACTAAAGAGGATGGAAGTGACCGTAAGTTTAAGGAAGACAATGTGAATCCTAAATTGATATATAAGGAAAAACACAAGGAGATCCCTCCAAAATGAATGAAAAGGAAGAGATATATGAGACACATACTTAGAGTACTGAGGAAACAATTTCATCTCAAGGCTCAAGGTTGCACAAAAAGATCCTTTTTGGTCAAGAATCAAGCAGTCAAGACCAATGCTTTCATGAAGGAATTCAAAATTGTAGACTAAATACTGATATAAACATGCATAAGATCAGTATGGTCACTATTGAACTTAGGGGGTGAAGGAGAAGATTTATAAAATCACCTCTATCATGGTTAATGAGAAACTACAAAATGAAAATAAATGATGCCAAACTATGGAAAAGGATATACTAAAAATGAGGGAGACGATGATGCACATCAAAGAACTGCATATTATAAACATGAAAAACATGATTCAACACTTAAAAGCATTATTTATTTCATCCTTCATTGATAATACATTTGTTTGACGTGTTATGATTGATGGAGGTGCCAATATCAACATCATTTATTCCCATGCGTACAAAAAAAAAAAAATCCCTACCAATCACATGCACAATAACCCATTTATGCTGTGTTCATTTAATGATGTCATGACTTCCACCCTCGCACCATCATCCTCCACATTCGCATGGGCCTCGTACCATTCTTGAATTATTCTATGTCCTAGAGGGGGAATTCCAATACAACATGCTACTTGGCTAACCCTAGATTCATGCCATGGGTTGTGTACCTTCAACCTTACATTGTTGTTTAAAATTTGAACATGAAGGGCACACCTACACCATTCAAAGGCTAATCCCTTGCCATTCAAAACCTGTAACATGCTCTATTGGCCTAATGATGTCCTTATACCAGTTAAGGTATCTACCACCACTACCGCTTCTTCTTTAGCTACTATCCCATCTACCACCACTACTAATTCTTCTTTAATCACTACCTCATCCACCAATTCTGCTACTACATCTTGCACAAGAAAATCCTCTATTCCCACTCCTACTGCAGCTTCCTCAACTAGCCCATTAGCCAACCCATCTACTTCACAAACACCTGACGCTTCCCCTTCTCAGGCTTCTGGTGATTCTTCCATTCCCACTAACCAAATACCAACTTCTGATCCTTTGGTAGGTGTTTTTCAATGCCTTACCTTAGGGAGTATCACCTCTACAACATCAACACCTTCCTTACTCAACAAGAGTATGGAAGCCTCCATCAACACCCACATTACAACCATTATGTAGGAGAGGTATTTCCATACGGTCCACCCCACCTTCACACTAACTTGACATATGGGGGACTTGATGCTTATTCATATACTCTTGAACCACCTACCCAAACCCATCCATTCTCATCTGATTTTCAATACCTCACCAATCGCTACTTTTCCCACACTTTCCTTCATCAATGTGCATGGAAAGGCTTTGGATTTGGTATTTATGAATAGGGTTGTCACATAGTCATACCTTGCACCACTCAGAAAAACAAAGACTACAGTGGTCTTGGATTTTCTTAGGAACCTTCTTCTAAGAAGTCCCATATCAACCTTGTAGAGGAAATTACACCTTCCCCACCTCACTCACCTACCACACCACCTTCCCCCATGGATTCCATGGATCCATAATCCATCCCTCATAATTTTTTCATGAACATCATTTATTTGGGACCTCTGACCTATCAATGTGATGGCGAGGCTCCTTCTTCCCTTCCCTTCATGTATCCTGACATGATCGATGATGACACACCTTCTATAAACATCGTTCAATGTTAGGATGATGATTCTATTCTCACCTATCTAGGTGTGGAAGATTCTTACATTCATCATTCATTACCTTCTAAGAAATAAACCATACTAAATGAATCAACCATAGAGATCAAAATTCACACTCAGGATGACCCTCAAATTCTAAAGATAGGTCAGTCTTTAGATCCCACTAAAAAGGAATCTTTCACCTCTATGGATTGAGATCATAGCAACACTTTTTCTTGGTCTTATTTCTTGGTATTTACCCTAATATTGTGGTCCACGATATCATAAATATTCCTAACGCTAAACCCATGAAATAGAAGCTATGAAAATGCATCCCCACATTACCCTTCTTGTGAAAGAAGAACTCCAATGCCTCCTTTTTGTTTCTTTTATTCTACCTATTGACTATCCCAATGGATTTCTAACATCGTTCCTATCACCAAATTGATAGGGGGACTCCACATCTACATGGATTTCCTAAAAATTAACCTTTCTTGCCCTAAGGATGACTTTTCTCTACCTAGTATTGACCAACTTTTTGATCTTACAACCGGCCATGCGATGATATCACTCATGGAAAGGTTTTCATGTTATAATCAAATATTACTTGCTCTTGAAGGTCAATAAAAAACCAGCTTCATCACCCCTTTGGGGACCTTTTGCTATCGCATAATTCTCTTTGGTCTTAAAAATTCTAGTGCCACATATTAGTGTGTTATAACCTATATCTTCCATGACATCATGCATAGGATATTAGAATATTATGTCGATGACATTCTTACCAAGTATAAACATTGTGTAAAACATCTCATAGTTCTTAAAGCCATATTTGATTGCCTCATCAAATACTATGTTTTCCTTCAACTAAAGAAATTCATCTTTGTCATTCTCTCTAGAAAAATCCTTGGTTTCATCATCTCTTTGCGTGGTATCGAATTCGATCCTGCTAAAATCAAGGCTATTCTTGAGATGCCTCCACCTACTAACCTTCGGAGATTTGTAGTTTACAAGGCAAGTTACAATCTATTCGATGCTTTATTTCCCATATTTCTAACCGATGTCACCTTTTTCATCATATTCTTAAAAAGTATGTTTCCTTTAATTGGGATGACGAGTGCCATAAATCTTTTGAAGTGTTAAAGGAATACCTTCTTCAACCACTTGTGCTTATCCCACCAAAGGATGACAAATCCTTTTACCTCTACATTTCTTCCACTGATCATTCCTTAGGTACCATGCTCACTCATCGCGACGAGCAACATAGGGAGAAAGTAGTGTATTATATAATTCATACTCTTTTAGACTATGAGACTATATATACTCATGCTAAAAAACTTTTCTTATCCCTAGTATTCATTACCACTAAACTTCTCCATTACCTACTTAACCACAATATCTTCTTCGTCACCAACACAGACCCCTTTCATTACATGTATGATAAACCCTACCAACACCAATGGACCGCATGTTGGCTCATGCTCCTTATAGAACAAGACCTCAAATTCATCCATCAAAAGTTTGTTAAGGGATAAACCATTACAAATCAACTTCTAGATGCACCCCTTTCAGTAATAAATCTTATAACTTTCAATTTTCCTAATGAACCCATTACTACCCTCTCCCTTGATAGCACCATCTATCATATGAACTTATTTTTTGACAATTCTAAATGTTAGCGTGTGGGTGGCATAGGGGTTATCCTCATTCCTCTTGATGGTGAACCTCTTCCATTTTCTTTCAAACTAGATTTACACAATACTAACAACATTTTTGAATACGAAGAACTCATGTTAGGTCTTCAACCCACCATAGCCTTAGATGTTAAATACATTAATGAGGTATTTGGTGACTCTCAACTAGTGGTGAGCCAAGTCAATGGTTTATACCAATTTCTTAATGAGGTACTTCAAAAGTATAAACATCATGTCAACATGATTTTGACTACCTTTATCATTATGAACTTCAAACTACTCTGCGTTCCACTAACAAAAATTCAACACCATTGCTTTTCTTGCTTCTCAAATACCCACTTAACCTTTGGACTCAAAAATATTTGTCATAGTAAAAAGGTTGTAGTCACCCTCTTATCTATTCTGAGATGTTAAATTTTTAGGAAGAATTGAAACCAAACCATGTGACCTTTTGTATAAGTAGTTTGTTGACTACCTTTCCCTTTCAATGCTACCTCCAAATCTCACTTACAATGAACAACAAGCCTTCCTAAAAGTTTCTCTCATTATGTCATCATGGGGGTCTTCTTGTAGTCATTTTATGTACCCTTAATACCACATCTAACCCCAAGTGCTCTATCCTATCACCCAACGGGCACTAGACGCCCGACTGTGGAACGTGCGGGTTCTAATTCTCTCCTTTATGTGAGCATTATGAGAAGGTTTTTCCATTAGTGGAGGATGAATTACAGAATGAGAAGTACATTTACTTAGTTAAGAGAAAAGTGGAAAGAATAGCTTAAAATCCACACATTAATGCATTACAGAAGCTTAATAATAATGTAATAAACACAATAAACTAGATCTGATCCATGATAATCACATAACACAAGGGTTTACACCCTTAAACATGATATACATAATGAACCCTTATACATATATTCATTGGTAGCCACATTACAATCAAAATAGGTCATCACAAATCATACATATTAAATAACAGAGACCCAACCCTGTCGATCTTTCCTAGCATGAGATCCTAGCTATGCCCTTCCATTTTAACCTCTATTAATGATCCTAGTGCCATACAGAGGCTCATGATATCCATCAAAACCCTTAGCACTAAGTTCTCTAAACCCTAACATTATTGCAACACTTTTTTACTCAACATCTTACTCTTGATGCATTCTCTCTACCTCTTGCATGCTCTTCAGATCATGTTTTCAGATCATCTATCATGTGTCTATATGTATTTCTCTAGTTTGAGCATCTCTCTTTATAGGATCAAAACCCACCACCATACCTTCTCTTCTAAACAGATTGTGTGCTAAGTGTCGATGTGTTCCTCCAATGGTGAATGCTTATCCCTTGCAAACTCTCCACTCTTTGTAATGCTGTCTTCCAAGAATATTCCTGTGTGGAATATCCTTTTCTTGACCTCTAAGGTTCTAGGCTAACACCTTATCCATTCAAAATACATAGTTAGGTTCTCACATTTTTCCTCAAGTGCCTCCGGAATGCCAAATATAGCTAAGTCCTTTAAACATGTGTTCTACCTTCCATGCATGCCCTAATTTCTCTTAAACCATCCTTAAACCTCTTTGTCTTACACTCTTCTTTCCCCACACATTTCTTCTCATTGGTCCTATGCATGTGCACCCTTTGGTACTTAGAAATTTTTAAGGCCCAACACTTCTCTACAAACATGGATTTGACGATATCCTCCTATGATGCCTTACAAGTTCTGAAATCCCATACACCATATAGGAGATTTGTGATGGGATTTGTGGTGGTAATTTTAGTGGCCTCACTATTGCCAAATGCATCCTTCTCCTCGGCTACTACTACTAGCCAACCATAAACCAAGATCATGTGTGACTATGTCAAATGTTGTGTGAAATTTCAGTAATACACTAATCTTCACCACACCCCTAGTTACACCTTATAAGTCACTAGAGACCTTTGGCATTTATCTAAATTGGGTTTTGATCTCGTCAAAGAGATCAACCCTTATTCTTATCAACGTCATCAATGAATCATCATGTAAACCGAATACTACACTAAACGGGTGGAATTCATCCCTATCAGTTTTACAAAAGCTAAGAAAATATCTGAATTCATTAACCATCACATCATTTATCATTTTTGTGTTCCTCATCACTTCATCATTGACAATGGTAAACAATTCAAAAACAAGACCCTACGTAAACTATGTGACACCTTTGGCATTCCAATCAGTTTTTCTTTGCCTTATTATCCTTAAAATGGTCAAGCTGAATCAACTAACAAAAATCTTAACAAAATTCTTATGAAAGTAGTTGACGATACTGGTAAGGATTGGCACATGCAAATTCCTTTCACCTTATGGGATTATCACACTATTACTTCCACCTCAACTACTACCAAAAATTTCTTTTTGGTCTACGATACAGAGGTCATCCTGCCTCTTGAAGTTAAAATTCCATCTCTTTATATATCACTCAAAGATATGCTCAATGATGATGAATTTTTCCAAGACCATTTGACACAACATGAGTTATTAGACAAACGTTGTTTAAATTCTCTTGATCACCTTCAAATCTACCAAAAATGTATCAAACATTCCTATAACAAGTGTGTTCATGAATGTAATTTCAAGGTCGGTGAACTTTTCTTGAAGTAAAATCAACATGTAACTAAATATGAGAAAAGTAAATGAGGAAAATTTTCTTCTAATCGTCTTGGAACTTATATTTTCACTCATACCTACGGATCGGAGCTTATCATTTATCTTATCTTGAAGGTAAACCCAAACCTTAACCCCTTAACACCTTGCATCTTTGACCATTCTATCATTGAATAAATTACTAAATCACTTTATGACACTTATAGGCCCATCCCTTGAGCTAACCCCTCCTTCCATCTACCTCTTTTAAAGACCAACGACTAAACCAGAATTGTGTGGTTATCCATCACCTTTCATCCTTTTCTTCAATATGAGTACCACGACTCTACTCGTGGCATGATTCTCATGGATAATTTTCATTATTTTCAAGATGGAACCCCATGTTCATTCATCATTTGAAACCCCTCTTTCATAGCTAATATTTTCTATGGTTATGCCTTCATACAAGAGGCCTATACTCCTTAATAGTCTTGTCCATGACTTAAAAGTCCAAAATGAAAAAAATATATATGGGATACTAAAAATTCAAATCCTTGAGTCAAACTTCTTGTAAATCAGATGATTCCCTCAAAAGGACATATTTTTCTCTCTTGTTGCTATAAATAGACTACTCCCTCGAAGGAAAACTATAAAAAGTTAGCTATATTGTACAAAGTCTATAAAAAAGAAGACTATTTCTAAAAACACAAAATAAAAATTATCCTGAAGCTTCCCACATCAATTAGCTTCACAAATACCTCAAGGATATATTCTATTTATCCCACATAGACTTCCCACATTGATCAGCAATCAAAAGAAAAAAGAAAAGAAAAATCAAGAAAAATTAAAAAAATGGTCATGGACTTGCCTATTCTATTTTTTGGTATCTTATAGAAGGGGCATGTTTTCCCACAATAAGGTTACGTAAACTCCCCACCTTACCTTCCTTTCTTTTCTTCAGCCTACTCAAGGGATGTATGAAACACGTGAAACTTTTTGATCATGTAACTTATTTCACCCTTAGAACTATCAATCGTGCAGGATGTCTAGGGTTTTATGTTCATAAGCTTGTCTTTTGGTATGCCCATTATGGTCCTTTCCACTTAGGGGGAATTTTGTCTCTCTTTCGGTTCACCCCTTTGCTTACTTATTGATTCTTCAATATAGGAAAAATCCTTCAACGTCTAATATTTGGGTTCTCTTCTTGTCTCATCTATACCTACCTCAATCACCTATATCGATCATTTACCTTTGAATATTCAAATCCAATAACATCTTTAACCTACCCTACCTCATCAAATTAAAACCAATCTACCTGACTAATCATACCTTACTAATTTACCTTTACCATTCAATCTAAACCAATATACCCTACCTAAAATCAACCAAATTATCTAACCCAATCTCATTCTTCCCTGGTTTATGGGTGAATTACATTGTCCTGAGGCCCCTTTCACTAGGGCTATGTAGGTAGCACTTTGAGGGAATGGGGGCTTATAGGTTAGCTCAACCACTCTTTCCCTTTCCTCATTTTTCACTCTTTTCCCCCATCAAACTAAACCCCGTTAGTTATTTTCCATTAAAACCATAACTTGGAATTTAATTCAAAACAAAACCATACATCACCCATATATATCATCATTTATTTTCCATAATGCCAATAACTTGGAAATTAAAATCATAACAACATCCATCAAACCATGCCTACAACTAATTTCCATAACATCAATATAATGGGAATGAACTCACATCATGACCACATCGACTCAACCATGCCTAATCATCTAGTTTCCATAACATCAAAACAATAGAAATTAAACCATTCAATATTCTAATCATAACCAAATCATGCCTACATATACTTTCCATAACATCAATATAATGGAAATGCAATCAACCATACATCATCATAAATTCATGCCTACACATCTAGTTTCCATGATAACAATACAATGGAAATAAACCACGTCCATCATCTATAAATATCATCATCAATCTATACATTGAAAGTCTATATATCAATACACTAAATATATAGATATAAATACAAGTATCTCAAAATATCATATACATCTCACGTATTCGGTACATATGATGGTATATATACTCATATAAATCTCATTTCTTTAGAACATAGGCCAATATATATATCAAAAATAAAAATAAAAATGACCATATCATCGATATCAAATCTAGGAAGGGTCGGCACCTCTGTTGCTCTCCTAAGTACTCTCACACGGCCTCTATCTTCGTGAGTTTGGTAACCTCTCTATCACCCTGCTTATGTGGTGATGACTCTCTCGAACTACTTGAACTATGTGTCCATGTGCTATTCCTCATACTTGTTTCCTATTGCACTCTATACTCTCCATGGGTCATATACCTGGATACCATCCTCCATCAACTAGTTCTGTAATACCTAACCTCTTTCACAACATCTCTATAACTAACCATAGAAATCACCTAGGGTGGTGCTATAGCTTTAGTACCATCTTAAAAACGATGTACCTATACCAATGGTACATGTCCCGCTATATGTAACACAAGACTCTATCCTGGTGCCTATACCTATACAAGGTGACCATGTCCTGTTATTGGTCATTGTTCTGTTCATGCACTCCGTGCTCAGGCTACTACCTATTGTCTCTATAAAGTGGCAACATGTGCATGTAATGTGGCAGCTTGTGACTACATCCCTACAACCTTCCCCTATCTCCTACCTCGTACTGTGTTTGGGCTCTTTGCCAATTGTCCCTATAAACTAGCTACTTGTGCATGTAATGTGGCAATCTATGCCTGCAACCCTATAACCTTCCCTTCATCCCATTTCAGTTTTTGTACCTATGCCATCTGCCCCTCTAATCTAGTCACCTATCCCTAGAGGGTGAACACTTCTGGGACCGAGTAAGCTAAGCTATAACTATATGGAATTCACCTATCCCCGTAATTCATCCCTCTGCACTATGACTATTGCTAAGTCCTGGCTATCTTGGCCTCGGTGGTAACTCTTATAGCCGGGATACCCACCAAAACCTATACCCATTGGTAACACTTGTGTCATTGATATTCATATCTATCGCCCACTCCTCCTGCCTGTTGGCCCTATCGGATGAAGTGGAGATAAAGTTATCTCCACATCATCCTTACAATACTATTGAAATGGTGGAGGCACATCCTATCAAGCCCGAACTAACATCAAACTCGATCGATGGGAATATTCTCATTTTCCCCATCCCTCTATCCCTATATCCACCTGACCAATTGTAACCCTTCCAAATCCTCTACCATACCCCCATAAGAAGGAAAATCAACATACGGCCATCATACAATATCTAAAGCATATAGCCCCTCAAAAGTCTTCCAATAATATGTCACATCTTTTGACACCTCCTTTACTCGCGGATGTGCTCCTACTAACACCCACCTCTTATATCTCACTATATATACACCTCTATGTCATTCCTTTTGTGGAAGGCCTACTGGACATAGACACACGATGTGCTCATATGCCCAACAATGCAAAGATATAGTGTAACAAATACTAAACTATAGAATCCTCCGATATGCCCATAACTCTCTATATAATTGTACCAAGTAGGTTGGAACCCATAAAAACACACTCACTCCTCTATCATGTCCTCCAATACACCCATCAAGGCCTAAGGAAATCTCCCACCCTCTGAATCTAGGAGAGCATAACATCCAATAGTTACCATCATCAGAACTACCAATCTTGTCATTAGAGGATGTGCAACGTACATATCCCCGTAACTGATACTAGCACTATGATATCTCAAGTCACCCATTGCCTCACCAAATACTGTCACTATTATCTCAACTGATGCCTCTAAAGAAATATGATATAATGGCTCCCCAACAATGGGTAAAAATCGCAAAATCTGTAGAGATCCTCCAGATGTGATGGCCATCTTACCGATAGGTAAATGAAAGGTGTTGGTCAATGAATCCCATTTATTAGTGAGATCGACCATAAAAATGTGATCTCATACATTGTGCTAGTATCACCACACACGCCCAAGCCTAGCATCCTACATATGCAACCACTCCTGATTTGTAACACTAGGCTACATTTGCACCAAAAAGAGGTGGCACCCTGTCCCACATAGTCAACTATTGATATGCCTACATCATTTCCATTTACACTTGTCAATCACCTAGCTCTTTCGATCATTTATTCTATCCTTCCTAGTCATACCCCACCTACAATTTTACTAAGCCTAACTACCTTCTATCCCATTCACTCACTTACTATATATTCTACCTTGCCCAGACATTTACAATTATTCTGATTCACTCTTTTCACTCCTTCACTGATTTACCCAACTTTCACCTAAAATCACCCATTCATACATATAATCACCCTAAATCTCACCAAAATCTGTTTCTCCCAGACTCCTAACCTATCCACACCTATTTCACTACACATTTACCCACCATACCCTTCCCTTTTTTTCCTTCCCAACCCCCATTTTTAGGCCTTAGCCACTTTTAATAGTGACTAACATCGATCACCCCGATCACCTGCAGCTCCCATTCAAATCCCACCGATGCCATCCAAACTTTGACCAATGTCGGTCACTTGTTCGGCCCTAGGGCTGAACCCCACATCCCCATTCTTTAAAAAATTAACCAAAATACCTAACAACCTACCCAAAACCCCTAAATTACACCTTCATTCCTTTTACCACCTATTTAACTAACATTTTCCCCTCCCCATACCTCGATTTAGCCATTTTCTACCCAAATTTCAAAATCAAATTCAAAATCCACATTTTTCAATTTTCCACTTTAGTTTTAATAAAAAACACAACTAGATTTTTAATCCTACCTCTACATGCCTCCATCTCCACGGTGGGATCTCCAGTCTGGACCGGTAGTCCTCCGTGATCCTTCTCTCACCTCGGCGATGACTATAACCACTCTTCAACTCTCACCCAATCACATCACTCGATTGATCTCGTAGGACCTGCCCACTACCCTCTAATCACCCACTAGTAGTTAGCCAACTCGAGTCACTTGCCTCTCTTTGTCATTTTCCACAAATAAAAAGTCACAAATGAATATGTTTTTCACATATTTTTAATTTTTATCCCCAAATCGACTTGAATGATGTCTATCTCATGCCCTAACGGACCAAAATCACTTACCTTGTACTCATGTCGATTCCCCCTCAACTAGTGTTGGTCACCTTGCTAACCCACTTATACCTAATTTACCCAAAATTTTGATGCCAAATGCCAATTTCTTACAACCAAAGCCTCACCCTAGCTCTACAACCCCACCTAATTTCCATATTTTCTCATACCTGACCTCAATATCAATTAGGGCATGTTTTTTCCTATACCTTGGTGTTTCCCACAGCCTCATCTATAAACCCAACCCGCACCTACCCATTGTACACTTGAATTCACTTACTCGCTATACCTTGTGATGATGATACTTATGTTGTTTAGCCTACCAACCTTGCCTTGCCTTATGTTGTGATGTTTATCTTGACTAGACCAAACCTATTGGTTCTTTGGAACACACCTAATGCCCATTCCAACACCTATCCTTGTTATGTTTCCAGGACCATATCCTATACCTTAGATACTTGGACCACATCAACCTTGTTTGGATAAAATATCAACCTTTGATGATGTAGATTTTTTGAGCTCTTCAGCCTAGTGCCTTGTCACATTTTATACATGTGTGTGCATTTTAATTCCCCCACCTATTACCTACACCCATATCACCATTTCTTGTGCCCACACCTTACCTAGTTTAGTTTCACCTCACCTACCACTTTATCAAACCCATCATTGATTCAACCTCTTACTTCATTAGTTCCTAGTTTGAGGGGATCACCTCAACCCATACTTGGGGAAACCAAATTGTAACTCATAACTAGGGCAACTACCTCCTATTTTTGTCATCTTCACTTATCAATACAAGCTACATGATAAAAAGGGGCAAATGTAGACACCAAATTTGGGTCACAATCCCTTTGGCCCCTTTCAACTTATCCATTTGATGCATATACCTAGCCTTCACCCCTTCTACACATCAATATTAATTTAATTACCTATAATTAAATTAATCCTCAACCACCTCACCTATCCACCTCACCCTAGACCTATTCCAACTTCATTAAATGACCAAGACCAAGTCCCCACACTCCCTAACTAACTAGGACTTGTTCTAACCCTAATCATTATGACCTATTATCTCTCTAACCACTCTCCCACTACATTTAGCGTTATCTCCCACTTCTAACCCGGACCTAAAACTTCAATCACACCAAATCTAGGAGCAATCAGGATAATTTTAGTAAAATTGACTATTTCTCCTAAACGATGGCACCGGTTTCCTAGACATCATCGATTACCTTAAATAAGAGTTTCTAACTCTTTACATGGGTTCTTCTTAAATTCATTCATTCACTCAAGATTTGGCATTCTAACTCTCGAGCATTCAAGCTACCAAACGATGAACTAGAGCACATCAAGTCTTCACTAGCAACCAATCTCTTCCTCCACACCTTGGATCACCCACAACAGAGCACATAGGATCCATTGTTGCAACACTGGACACAACCCTGTTTCATCTCCAAATGCTCATCAACCACCACCACCTTTAGATCTATAGGTTCTTAGATTATCCAACTCTCTTCTATCCCAAATATCACCCTTCACCCGTCTACCATCTATTATACTAACCTAAACCATTTTTCCCATTCTAGCGCCTCTATCACCCTTACCGAGTCTTTGTATAAACCATACCTATAACATCTTTCACAAAACTATTACTTTGATTACATTTCCTCTTGACATTGTAAACGTTGACATGTGATTTGTCTTAGGAAGGTGTACTCTTTTGACTATTGGAAATCATGTTTGCAATGGATAAATTAGTGTTATGAAGAAATTCACTTTGTGTTGTGATTTTTTCTTACTTTAAAACAAGACCATTCATCTTTTTGTATAGCTTTAATTCATTTTTAAAAAGGATTATGAACTTATATTGCTGTTGTCTTAACTCATTTTATGTTAATAGAAAGACCTTTGATCAATTCCATTGATCCAAGGTATGCTTCATTTCTCCTTACCTGACTCATCTAGTTGACTTGGCATTCTGAAACAAGGTGAAGAAGGACTAATTTGTTTTTGGTTATAAATTTAAAGGACCCAACTTCGGGTATCCTTACTTTGCATCATGTTGTAATTGGATAGCCTAGGCCTTCTTCTTAAATATTTATAATGATGAATAGTGTAATAGGACTAAAGGCCCATTACTATGTTATTCAGGTTAACACCTTAATCTAGTTGTAATGTGCTATCCTATTTGGATTTTAACTTAAGGTAGATAAGACCTACCTAGGACCTATTATTAAACTACTAAGGTGAAACCCTAACCTAAGTTGGTATGGTTGTGGAGGTTGGAAATGACCTATGGAAAATAATATTTACCTAAAGACTAAGGTTGAATCCTAAGCTAATGTTAATCTAACCTAAACTAATACTAAGCTAAGGAGTACCTATGGACTACTTTGCAATTGGAAATGGTTTTGGCATTGGTTTTCAAGGCATTGATGGAAATGGTTTTGGCATTGGTTTTCAAGGCATTGGAGTTAGGGGAATTCCTAGTTGGCATCATTACTAAATTCAAAATTCATGCAAAGTTTGAAATGGAGTTCACCAAATTTAGATGGTGGTGGCGTGCAGAAATAGGAGGGAAAAACTGACTGTCCTTGCATATATTGATCTTGGTTGTGGTGTAAAAACCTCCTAGGAGAGATGCATAGCAGATTTTGAATGGGTTGTTTGATCATTTTTTTCTTTTTTATTTTTTCTCTGCATGGAGGTTTTGGTTCTCCGAACCAGCAATTCTATTTTAAATCCTTCAATATTCTTGGCATTCTTGAGCTATTTTTGGATCCATTGGAAGTATAAGAGGAAGTAATAAAATTAGAGTTGTTGGCGACGCTTGGAAAAAAAAAAAATATTATGGGAGCTCGATTGAAATCTTCTACAAATTGATAGGAAGCTTTATCAGGCATGATAGGCTCTACCCATTAAGTTGTTCTACTTTTTACTAAGTGTTTTCATTAAAAAAACTCTTCTCTTGGAGAACAATGAGTTTTATGTGATGTTTATCTTACTTCATGCTTGTATTTTTTCACTCTATTCTCCTACTTGAATTCGTTGTTTGAGGAAATAAGATCTGGGTTTGTTCCTTGTTGGAAAAATGAGTGAATATTTCTTTAACCATTGTTTGAAATGGAATGTTGACAAATTTTTGTGAACTTCATTGACTGTGCAAAAATGGAATAGAGGGAATTCACTATTTGATGATGATAAGAGCTAGTTTTGTTTCTTTTATTGGGTGAAGGTATGAAATGTGTTTCACTTCTGTTGAGCTCGAGATGTTTCAAATCTTGTTATGACTGTTCAAACTATGCTTAAGTAGATAGTCTGATTCATTGTTGGGAGTCATTTTTGGTTGGAAAAAATTGTAACATGTCTTACTTCTGCTGAGCTCAAGGTATTATCGAATCTTGTTATGTCTGGTTGAGTTATGCTAGCATGGAAAAGATGGATTCAGTGTTAGGATTTGTTCTTGTTAGCAAAATAATAGTAAATATGTTACAATGTTGTTGAGCCGAGACGTTTTAAGTTTGATAACTTTGTTGGAATGATAAGAAAGGATTGTATTTGGATTTGTTCTCCCTTTCTTGATATGTGTTAAAACATGTTTAGCTTCTACTTGAACTTATATGACTTCATTTTTGTTTCTCACACCTGTATGTTATAAGATGATTACTAATAATTTAAATTGTTTTGGGATCTAATAAAATCCCCTTGATACAATCTACTTGATGGTAAGGTTGAAATTTATTCACCTCTCATGATTTGTAAAGGTCTTATTGAGTTTTATTTATGCATATTTTCCAAGTGATATTTCAGGCTTCGGTAGTTACCTTATCGGTTCAACTTGTTGGAGTACTAGTTCTTGATAATCAATTTTGATGTTTTGGTGATGCTGTAGGAATGAGGTAGCTCTGTTTAACTTTGGATTAGATCAATCTTGTCTATCCTAAGTAAATGGCTATATCGGTTTTGATTTTTCTTCTCCCGAAATTGACTTTGAGCACCCGACTTGGGGATATGTCTCTTTTTGTTGTTCTTCTTTGTGTTCGAATCTAGGTTGGGGTTCTTTCTTTCCTTACCTAGTAGAATGTTCCTTTTATTCTTGTAAATTTGTGAATATGGGATAGCTTGACTATAAATCTTGTATACATTTTTTGCATTTACCATCAAATGATCGTTATGCTTTATTTGTGATGACATTTGAAAGGAAATTGTGATCTCTTATGGTTACATTATTTAATGATACTCTATCTCTCTCTCTCTCTCTCTCTCTTGAATGGGAAAATTGGAGAAATGTGTAGTTTGATGCTATTAATGTTGAGGTGAGTTGAATGCTCATATTTTTATGGTTGCTTCAAGTTTTGTTGCAAATTAAAATTATTTGTATTACTCCTTTAGTAGTAGCTTTAACACTACTATATCGGTGCATGTTTGTAGGTTGAGGGAACTATATCTTCAGTTCTCGACCTTCATGATTGCATCGTATATATATTTTCTATATCAAGTATTTGTTGTGTTTTTTCAATGATTTATAGATTTGAATGAACTCTTGATCTGATCTATCTCAGTTCTTTATTTCAGATTTGTATTTCTTATATTAGGAAAGAATTATGAGATCCTATCTCATCCTTGTTGTTGACTTCCTTCCCTCTCTTTTCTGAGTTAAAAATGCAATACTATTCTCTTCAAACTCTAAATTAAGTATTAGTTTTCTCTTTATTTTTGTTCATTCTCTTGTTAATATTATCCTTTTTTAAGGAGTTGACTGTTCGGTTATATTAGTCAAGAAAAGCGGCGAATGAATGGATAGTTGGAGGATATATCTTAATGCTTTGATAGGGATGATATGATTTTGAGGTGTGACTATTTTAAGGCATTTGTAAATGTAATTTATACTTTAGCAAATATGTTGATGCTAAACATAAAACTTAGGCTAGAGTTGGCTTTGAACTTGGAAGTTGTATCTTAAATAGGAAAATCTTATTTTAGGATGTTGATGGTTCTTCCTAAAAATTTTCATAGAGATTGAATGAGCTTGGCCTTAGTTATTCTTTGATGAAGTATGTAATGATGAGTATTTTGGATCATTGCTTCTTTAAAATAACTCTATTTTGGTGAATTATTAGAGTTAATACCTTTCTTTTATTTAGATTGAAAGAATCAAGAAATGAAACATAGATATCTATAGTAGGAATGTGATAAGTAATTTGGGTGGAATATTACTTGTCTAATTTAATTCCTTATGAAATCATTGGATGAAGATTTTTTGATTACATCATGATCTTTAATTAATGTTATTGTCATTTATCACTTTGTTCTTCCTTTCATGACTGTTATTTCTTAAGGTTGTATCTTTTTGTAATGCTTTAACTATTTCATAAAAGTAGAGTTCTTTTTATGAAACAATTAGTTGAAAGCACATCGTTTTAATGCTTAGTATTTATCATGCTCAGTTCAATGAACTGACTTGTGCTAGAAATTTTGTAGATGGACTTCATAAGTGATAAAAGAAGACAAGTTATTTTATGAAGTTACTTTTTTTACCTAAGAATGGATCTTGTATGAGGAAATATGATTCATTATTGAAACGTCTTTGTAAGGGGAAAAGTTGTATTTCTTATTGATTTTAATAATGTTGTTTGACATGAAATAATGAAATGATTAGAATTGTATTTCTTGTTTCAATATGATGGATGGAAAATATTGAGAGTTTACTTTGGTACTTGATGTGTCATTCTCTTTGTGCATTATGTTAAGGGAATTTGTAAGCTTATCTTTATTCTCTCATAATCATATTTATTTTGAACCTTTTCAGTTTGACTTAAAATGAAATAGGTGGAAAGGGGATTTGATACTCTATCCCTTTATTAAATGCAACTTATCAAGTTGGCATTCATAGCTGAACATTTAACTAGGTCACTATGGTTTATTAAATGGTGTTAATGGGAGTTCAATTTCTTTATGATATCTGATATAATGTAAAAAGGTTACAATGAATCCTAATTCTTAACAAGAAAGAGGAAGGTGAACTTCCTCTTGACCCATACCTTCCTTGGTATAAAACAAATGAAAGGTAAATATAAATATTTAATAAGTAGACTTCATCTCAATGAATTCTAATATAAAGGAACCTGTTTCTGGAACTTAAACAAGCTAAGAATGGTTGGGTATAATAAGTGAATCTTATTGTTGATTGTTGTTTTTGTTTTAATTAACTAAACCCTAAAGTAGGAAGTTAACAACTAAAAAGAAATCTTGATGTTTCTGCAAAACATTAACAACTCATTTATGATTGGAAACCTTAGGGGTTAATTAAACTAGAATTCATAGGGTGTTGTAATTAGACCTTAATCATAGAAAATAATTAAGTAATTAACTTCTTACTTGGGTATGTACATCTAGATGGGGTAATTTTGTTGGATGTTGGCACATGCCAACTATAGAACTATACCTTCGTGAAGACTTGGGTCTTCACAAGGATACAATGTTGTAGTTGACATGTTGCAACACCCTTTAGAATTGGATCATCTAGGTCTACATAAACTCAAACTTGATCTTAGTTATACTCTAGGTTAGGTTAGAAGCATGATTTAGTATAGGGGTAACTCACAATGACTTAGGATAGGTAGACACATGCAATTGACTTAGGTCAATTGAGTTAGTCTATGTACCCTTAGTCACCATGAGTGGTTCTCTATACCAGACTATGTTACTAACTTAAGTTAGGGTTAAACCCAGAACAAGTGGACTGAAAGGAGTCAGAATACCATTCTAGATATTAGATGAATTTAGGTGAAGGATGTATTCCGTTTGATGAGTATTCCATATAGGAATATAAACATGAACATTATGTGAAAATATTTTTCCAAAGTATCACAAGTTCTTGGTTGTGTTGTCCTAAGTCACCTAGTTTAAAAAATGATATATCTCGATGAATATTGGTAACAAATATTCAGATAGGCCTCTTAAATAGAACACTTAATACCCGAGAAAAGGGTAAGAGAACCAAGTATACCTAATATACAATTCAATTAGTTAACATGAGAGATCGATATGAAATAGAGTCATGAAATGAGAGATCGTTGTTTCATCGAGTCATTATAGTTGCATATGGTTATCTGTTATGAAATTTGATTGACATGGAATGTGTGTTCTAAATTATGATTATTTAGAACAGAGAACATTAGATATAAAAAAATCCTTATTTCTAAAGTCTTAAAATGGGAATGTTACAATACCACCCTTCCCGAACCTCCTCAACTCTTTGTGCAACCATAGAGATCCAAAACACCTATTTTTAATATTTTGACCATATTTCCCCTACCAAAACTAGTCACCCAACTAACATCGATAATTTTATAGTACCGGAATCAATCACCTAACCGATATTGGTCTTTTTGATTGGTAATGTTTCTAGAACAACGAGCTTATAACTTTCACCAAACAACCCAGAACGTAACCAAACTTCACCCAGACCTTGCCTAATACCTCAGTGACCTTTCCTAACCATAACCATACCTTGCCTAATGCTAGATTAGTTTGTACTTCAATACTTTGCTTAATATAGTGTGTTGATAATGTTTTGAGACACCTAAATCAAAGTGTTAGTAATAGGACCTCTATTTCTCGCATTTATTTTCATTAATTTGATAAAATCAGTGGATTGATAGCCATCTAGGAAGTGTCACACTTCCTAGAACTAGTATTTACAAGACATTCCACTGTCATATAATTTTTGACTCTCTCTTATGGTCTTGTTGTTCTTTACAAGTTGTTCCTCCTAGACAAAGGGAATATCTTTAATCATCAGTCGATCAAATTCTACAATGTGCGCAACATTCTCCCAACTATTCACAAGTATTACTCCTACACCCTTTACCTATTATCTATTTTATCTCATAATTTTTGGTGAAACACAACCATCAACCTTAGTATTTAAAATAAAATTATATCTTATATCAAAATCAAAGACCTTAAAAATTATATGTAATATCCTTGGTTTTAAAAATAATCTCCATCCATCGACTGATTGATACTAATCTATTTTATTAACATCGATCCCTGTTAAAAGTTGTATATTTTGTGTCTTTCACATATCTTTTCATATTTCTTTACAAACCAATAATCATGTCCGATCAATCGCTTCTTGTAATCCTATGTTTCTATCGATGAAAAATTTAGGAGCAAGATATAAACCAAACACTACCTTGGACCTACTTGATTGTGTCATAACCCTTTGTGTGGGGATAATATGACATTGGCTAAAAGCTAATTTTGTACATCATCACCCTCAAAACTAATTTGGATGATATATCCAAGAATTTGTATGTTCTTCTTGAGTAGAGTGATGAGGCCAACTATTATTGGGAATACATTTTCAACCCTCCCCATTCTATCATTGAGGATGCCAATTAAGTTCCAATATCTAAACAATATATATTAACATATTATTATCTACATATTTGCATATTATATATATTGTTATCATTTTATCTGACTTAGCTTTCCAAAATCGAGTTGACACCCATCAAAGGAAGCCCTTTGTTTCCTAGGATTGGATTTTTCCATGCAACTAGTCTCATCATTATCTAATATATATCTCGTCAAGTTATTTATGTATGTGCACGACCTCAACCCTTTGGAAAGGAATGTTCACACATGTACTTAGATCTTCCTTCTTCTGCTATCACCTATGCAAGTATCATTAAACCCTCAGTAAATTTCTAAGTTTTAGTGGTTTATTCCATATAAAATAATCATACCCTAAAAATTACTAAACCATCTTGCACACCCGGTGGGAACCTAGTCCCATTTTTTATAAAATTTTAAATTTCTATAGTAGAGTCCATTTCTTTCTTCATTTCTAGTGAGATTCACTAACTTTTCATCTCGAGTTCTTTGGATTATTTTTCAAAAATGCATAAAATAGTTAAAAAGGAGTATTTAGTGAATGAAGGTACTTCTTTCTTTCCTCATTTTAGTCTCTTTTCAGCATCACATCCTATGTGTTTTTTCCTCTTTGAAGTCAATTTTCCTTTCATCTCTCAAAAATAACTTACATTCTTTCTTTCTCATCCTATTTAAATAGGTGTCACACTTTGCATTCACTATTTCTCCTCACACACAACCAACACACATACAAATCAAATATGCATTTTAAAAACTTCCTTCCATGTATACCTACTTGGATTTCATCACCAGGGGAAACCAACTCGATATTTTTGCCGAGTATAAACAATTAGTGGGAAATATGTCAACTAAGCACCTAAAACCATTATAGTTACAAGACGGTTAAGTGAGGGGTTGGCCCCATAGCATGCCTCATACCAACTCGAACACAAATTTGGGCCTCTCATACCCTTGGGTATATCAAGGACTCCAGCCTTAAACACACCTGAAACCAACCCTAGTAGGCCTACTTCTTAGTACCTATTTGCATATTTTGTTCTCACACATTTTTTTTTAATCTAGGATAATCTAAAATCTCTTCTTGATTATGTGCTCTTCATTTTTAATCACAATAGTCTCATATTCATAACATCACAAACATGTCGAACCATCACAAAAACCCATGGAAATCACCCAATAATCCCCACACTCTCACATCATTCAATTATAAACAACATAAATTCTTGATGCATCTATTCTATATTTCTTCAATAATGGTGAAGTAGTATTCAAAGAACTCCTAGACACCAACTCTTTCACTCTCAAAATACAGCTACCTTCCTTCATGATCCATTTACCTTCCTCATTATAATCCACCATACTAACCACCTATTAATACCATCACCTTTGATCATTCCCATGTCATCGACCCATCATATCATTCATTTATCGAGAAAATTTCTCCTTATCCTACCACTATCCATACATAAACATCTGCACCTACCTCATCTTCTCCCATTTTCAGCTTTGAACTCAACACTATCTAATCTCAAAACATCGTTAGTCAAAAAGGACCTTTACCATCTACATCCTCAACTATCCCTCAAGGTACTTAACGTCATACTACCGCTTCATCACCCACAATTATTCTCACATCTTCTACCTCTCCTCCCTCTTAAATAAGATTTGTTAATATACCTCTTTATATAGATTTTTTGGTCACATCTTATCATGTTATCTCACAATAATCCACATCATCGATTCAAAAATAAATTCAATATATCCTTGCACCCTTATCATCTATCAACATAATTGTTATTACTAGTGTTTTTTCACCCTCACAACCATCCCCCATAACTTATGTCCCACAATATGGTTATATCTACTCTCAACAGAATCCAAAACCCTTATAGCCTCTTATCAATACTTATATCCATCACCCTTATCATTATATCCAATATTCTTCATATCCATTAGTTTCTCAATAAAATCACAACATAATAGTAAGTCTTCCTCATCTCCAAAATACTCATTTTTCATACCATATATATCAACAATCAAATAACCTTATCTATGGATAGGATAACCCTTCCTCTTCAAATATCCAACCTCCTCAGAATGATCCTATGTAATATTTTATGATTAGAATCACCAACTTAGAAGTTTCCACCGTGGGATCTAAAAACACATTTTCTTACAAACAGATTTGTAATAAACCCATCAACCCATTAGTACCATTTAAACATTATTCCCTTCACTGAAACTACCAAAATTCATCAAGTTCTACAACAAGGAAGATATGCAACAACACTTCAGATCCTTTAGTTATCGCTCATGATCAATATCTCATATTAAGTACATTCACAATGTCATTAGTTGTGCCCACTCTTAATTGGTATAACAACATTACCCAATAATTTATCTATTCATTTGTGCATCTAGCACAACTGTTCTTTATAAAATTTCT
Source organism: Taxus wallichiana var. yunnanensis (assembly GCA_018340775.1). Classification (NCBI taxonomy): domain Eukaryota; kingdom Viridiplantae; phylum Streptophyta; class Pinopsida; order Cupressales; family Taxaceae; genus Taxus; species Taxus wallichiana. Next base: position 54,019,890 of record CM031239.1, read on the forward strand.
CTATCAACATCACACGTAACATATCCATCACTGAATTATATACCATAAAATTTTTGAGGATAAATATGTTGTTTATTTAATTTATCGATGGTAAGGAATCATCAATTATTTATCCTTCTCTCTACCCCGCATTGAATTGATAGAGTTATTTACTCGGTCTTGCGTAAAGTATATATCATCCATCCTTCGATCCAAACTTCTCAAACATTCGATTAGTCCTTTACCATGGCCAAAAATTTATAGCTCTAATCTCTCAAAGACTCTAAGGTTAAATTACGATATAAAAATACTAAACCAAACTCTCCCTTTAAAACCTCTTCTAGCAGTGACAAATCCAAGGGTTCAAAATGTAGTTCTTTTGAAAACTATGTCTTAAATTTTTTCATACTACGAATGATCCCAACCCCCATGTAAATATACACCTCTAGGGGAGTTTTATTACTCTATTTTTGATAAGCTCATGGATTCTTGCATGATAAAACCCCCTCCTATTCGACCCGTTGAGTAATCTATACCTAAATCATCATGGTATAGGGGAAATGACTACTTAAAATACCACTAGGTTTGAGGACATGACATTGAGATATGTCACTCTTTTAGAAATTCCTTCCAAGATCTCATTGATCAAGGTGATTTGTAGCTTGACAATCCAAATGCACCTCCTAATCAAACTATAGACGTGTTTAAACAACCTTGTCTAAACCACCCCCAACTAATAATCAACCTTAGACTAGTTTTGTAGGGTCCTAAAATTTACTACTTATATCATCAACATTAATAATCATCTTTCACTTTTTAAAGAACCCGCATCTTCCATATGGTCCATTTCTCTAATGGGAATGCTAGCTAAATAAAAATACACTTTAGATCTCCTTACCAATAAGATATCGAACCCATTTATGGCACAAATTCAAACCTATTTTATATCTACTCACACAAATATCCTTGATCTTCTCCATTCAGGATCAAAAGAAGAGAATCATGTTGTGAAAATCATAAAAATATCTTCCAAAGACAAGGTCCTCAACATCAAACCAAAATCCTTGGTGCTTCCGTACAAAAACTAGGAAGTAATCCACATAAAATATAAAACCCTTATAATACCATCATGTAATAAACATGCCTAAAAATACAACACCACTTCCCTCCATCCTAGGGCCACATCCCTAAAAACTACAATCATCATATTAGAATCTAAAACCATCCTTTAAAAAAACACCTAAAAGTGTTTCATAAGACACACTTCTTGTACATTACGTCCCTAAACCATCAAGTAAAACTCAAAACCTTGCAACCCTATCAACATCTCAACAAGATCCATCAGGATACTATACCACAAATCTTAAAAATATTATCTAGTCATCAATCATAACACTACCTACTATCAATTCCTATAATCCCTAGAGGTGGAAACCTACCTAGTACCAATATGATGCATTTTTTCTTATCATAGAACACCGGGCACCACCTTTAGAACTAAAATTCCCTTTAAGAAATGATTTGGAGTCTTTCTAAAAAGGACTCCTAAAAATATAAACTATCTTGGTCCATATATTAATCCCAAAAGAACAAAATCAAATCACCAAGTCACACCTAAGCCTGAAAATCTTCAAGCATCACCCAATAACTTATCTAACAAAAACATAACCTCCTCTAGTAAAAATATTTTCTTTCAAATCAATGTTATCTACATAGCCATGATAGCCCATGCTCAGGATTTGAAATCCCGAATCAAAACAAGGCTTAAATTTCTATTTCAATGGAACCCCCTGAATCACCTAATTTTCCGCACCCAAAAGACATAGTATCCATTCTAGCAACCCTTCACATCCAATATTCGAAATCCATACAAAATACCATTTTCAAAAATTATATCAAGCACCCATCAAAATGTCTCTTTACGATCTCATCAAAAATTCCTTTCAACATCTAAAATCTATGATAGAATCCCTTCAAGCCATGTTGTTACCCTCGAATGAACCCCAACCATTTTATAACCTCATTGGTGCCCCGAAAATTTATGCGGTCATCGCATTGGATGATTCCAATATTCCATCACTACAATTGAAGGATCGAGACATGCCCCTCCTTTTCACCACAAAAATAAACTATACTATTGTTAAGAGAGTCTTGATTGATAACAACGCTAACATTAACATAATATCATCTTATACTTTCAAACAACTTCAATTACCCGATAACATTGTTTCCCAATCATCTGTTATCTTATGTGATTTTAATGATACTGTCATTCCCACCTTGGGCATAGTTATCTTTCCTATTAAAATAGGTGTGAATGTCCTTCATGAACTCTTCTATATTATAGAAGTTGAATTCCAATACAATATACTATTACAACATCCTTGGATACATATTATGCATTATGTCCCATCCACCTTACACCGGTGTTTGGAATACAAACATGAAAGTAAAAACTTTATGGTCTCTATGGATCCTAATCCATTCAAATCCCGACACATGAGTTACATGCCCAATGAAGTCTTTCTTCCTTACAGATTTCCACATTTTTAGATCAAGCCTCAATGATTTATTTTATCCACACATCCAAATTTCTAGACAATCAATCATTTAAAAACATGATATAATGTATCTCATTGGGGTACTAACTCCTAACTATTAATACACTCTTTACCCCTAAAACATATGAGAGACTCGACAAGCACCACTTTATGAGCCTAATATGGGAAATGTGATTTCCTTCAGTCCCCTTTTTCTTCTAACATAACTTATTTATAGAGGCATTGATCACACCTCTTCTTATATCGATAATCAACCACATGTTAAACCTTTTACGTCGTAATTTTCATTCTTAGATAAGCCTCAATTTTCACAAACTTACCTCCACTTTGCTATGAGTGGAAATATTTTTATTTGGGTATGTATGAACAAGGCTCACATGATTCACCATTCAAGATTTGGGAAAACCTTACAAAAAATATGTCCTTGGCTTCAAATCCCCTCTTTAAATCCATCACTACTAACACCATAATTTGAATCATTCTCTTCATTACCATTATCGAATCCTTCAATTCGATGATACAGTATCCATCCCTCCTAAATTTTTTAATCAATACTATCACACTAGGAAAACTAACTTACCAAGCTAATCTGTAAGACTGAATCCCTTCCATTATTACTTCCTATCATGATAGAAGAGTATTATCCCACTATCAATATTCTCCATTATCATGGTGATAAGGCCATCCTAACCTATATGGGTGTTGAGGATCACTATCTCCAAAAATCCTTACCTACTCATATGTCTACAATTATTAATAAATCTACCATTGACATTAATATAGAAACATTACAAGAACCACATATTTTCAAAATATGTTAATATTTAGACCCACAGAACTCCCGTAGTTCACCGCACTCTTATCCATATATATTTAAGACTTCATAGGGTATTACGGTGATATTATTGGTATATACCCTAACGTTGTTATCCATAATATCATCACTATCCCCAGTCTTAAGCCTTTGAAGAAAAATATTCATTGAATGCACCTTCACATCACATTGTTAGTCAAAGAATAACGTTAACATGTTCTTTCATCCAATTTCATACTACCCATCAATTATCCCCAATGTATTTTTAATATCATAATGGTCACTAAGACATTTACAAAATTACACATATGTATAAACTTTAGAGACATTTACCTCATTTCTCCAAAGGATGAATTCCCCTACTTATCATTAATCATCTTGTAAATCTAATGGAATAACATGATATTTTATCTCTTATGGATGGTTTCTTTAGTTATAATCAAATGCTGATTCCACCAAAATACCAAAATAATACATATTTTATCACCCAGTGGGGAACCATTTACTATAGAGTAATTCCCTTTGTCATGAAAAGGTAGGAGTGACTTAATAATATGACATGTAATATATATTTCATGACCTCATCCATAAAAAAATGTAGAATACTATGTGGATGATATCTTGGGAAAATCAAAACATCTAAAATTTCATCTCATTGTCCTTGACATGATCTTTTCCCATCTCATACAATTTTTATCTTCCTTAACCCATCTAAATGCTTATTCGGGGTCCTGACAGGAAAAATCTTGGATTCATAGTATTTATCGGGGACTTGAAGTATACCCCACTAAAGTCAAATCCATTATTAAAATGACTCCTCCATCTAACCTTAATTTAATTTGTATCCACTTAGGGAAACTTCAACCTATCTCATTAGGAATTTAATGTTTACAATTATATTGAGTTGTAATAATAACTCGTATTATTAGTTGTTTGGTTTCGTGAGATTTGGTTGTTAAACCAAACACATGAATATTTTTGAATAATAGGTTTTTGGTTATAAATGAATGGTGGTGGTTGAAACGAATCACGTATTTAGGAGGATTGGTTTTAGGAGCGCTTGTAGCTCCACTATATTTTAGGAGAAATAAACTCCTATATATTTGTATATTTTTCTATTGTATCTGGTATCCAGAATGAATTGAATGATATATCATTATTCTGTGAATTTTATTTTACAAATTTGGTCTCACGCCATTACTATCCACCACTTTTTCTTTTAGTTATTGAACTATTGTCAACCCTTCCACCAAATTCTAAGTAAGGACATCCATAATAAGTGGGATGATGACTATCAACAGGATTTTGATGCCCTCAAATAATATCTCTTATCATCTTTAGTGCTTATACCTCCACATGAGGGGGATTTCTATATCTACATATTTTCTACTGATCATGCCCTAGGATCCATGATAGCACATCAAGATGAGTAAGGTAAGGAGAAGGTCATATATTACATAAGTTGTACCCTTCACGATTATGAAACCCACTATTCTGAAGTAGAAAATTTGTGTTGTTACTTATACTTCACACCTTCCATACTATTTCATTATCTCCTCAATCACAAAACTTATGTAGTCACAAGTTTAAATCCATTGAAATCCATGTAATCCAAACCATACCAAAATAATCACATAAATAGATGGCTTATGCTTATGATATAATTTGACCTCAAATTCATCTATCAAAAAAACGTCAAGGGGCAATTCATTGTTGATCAACTCACATAAGATCCCATTCCTACTAATAAAATACCTTGTCAATTATTTCCTAAGGAATCCATCAACACCCTCAATCACTATAACACCTTCTTAAAATGAACATTTTCTTAAATAGGTCCAAATGTAGACAAAGGGGTACCAGAATAGTCATAATACCCCTCGGGGAAATCTTAGTCTATTATCTTTAAAATTTAACTTTAATTGGATAAATAATATGGCGAATATGAGGCCCTCAAATGGATATTCAAACCACTGCATTTCTAGGAGTAGAAATCATTGACATCTATGATGATTCCCATCTTTTCATCAATCAAATTAAAGGAGCCCATCATGTAAAAAATAAATATTATAAAAACATAAAGCCATCATCAATAATTATAAAATTAAAACTACTCCATGTTCATCTAACAAATTCACAGATACTATGGCATCCCTCACATATCTTATCCCTCTATCACATGCCAATTTCAAACTCTTCATCATCATACATAAACTTGATCAACCATCTTATACCAATATTGATCTTCGAACCATCAATCATATAAAATATAACCAATCGACACTTGTTACACTCGGACATACGACAATTTTTCCATAGTAAAATATCTTTCCAAAGAATGCATATCCTGTTATATAATACTAGGGGTATCCTTTATAAAAGAGGATTTGATGGCCTTCTCCTCTGGTATCTTAAATGTACAAAGGCTCATCAATCTATTCAAGAAGTACATGGTGGAATATGTAGTAGACTATTTAATAGCTTGATCATTTCTAAATGAATCCTTCGGATGGGGTACTACTAGCCTACCCTTAACCGATATTTTTTGAATATTTCAATCGGTGCATCAAAATTCAACAACACTCCAATATTACACACATCCCTAGTCATGCTCTTCAACCATATCAAAATATATGTCCTTTTTCATAATGGGGACTTGACCTCATTGGCCTTATTAACCATCAATCATCAAAAAGACATAATCTCATCATCATAGTATCTGAATCTTTCACAAGATGTGTGTAATCTATCCCCGTCATATCCAAAGAAAGTAGATAATATTTTTATTTCATCCATCATCACATTATCTTTCACTTTGGTATGCCTCATAAAATCATTAGAGATAATTATAAATCATTCAAAACTAAGAAAGTTCAAAAACTTTGTGAAATGTACAACATCAAAATTATTTTTCCACGCCATATTATCCACAATCCAATGGTCAAGCTGAATCATCTAGTCAAACCCTCAATAAAATAATTACCAAAACTATTGATCAAGTTGGTAAAGATTGACATCTTCAATTACAATTTTCTTATGGGCCTATTGAACTACTATTCACACTCCTATGGGTATTACACCTTTCTCTCTAGTATATATCACTAATTTTTTTATTCCCCTTGAAATCCATATTCCATCCTATTTTCATGTAAATTATTGACCTAAAAATTCAAAACTTAATCCATGACAACCAAGCTACAATGTGAAATGTTTTCCTTTAACCCTCCCGAATATCTCCCCTAGCCACCTACCTCCTATTTCATGATACACATGGCCTTTAAGGTAGTCCTAATGTATTGGGTGAATAATTATAAGTTTTCAAAATGTGTAGTAAAGTCTAACATTCCATTCAATGAATCACAATGAAGAACTAGTTCTCTAGGAAGCTTGGAACAGCTAAATTTGTCCATTTTAGAGCCTATGTGAATCCTTCTGGAGGGTTTTAAAAATGTATTAATCATTTTTAGGTGGTATTGGAGAGCCTTGAAGTTTTTGAATCATTTTAGGAATATTTATCAAATGTTTGGTCATTCAAGGGCAGTTTGCTCACAAGCAAGTTTAAATGAGCATCAAATGGTGAACCTAAACTTCTCCAGATGATTTTGGGAGTTATGTATGGAGTTAGAATGCAATAAAATAGAAATTGGAAATTTATGGTAATTATCTACTGGTGGTATGATAAAATTTTATCAAATGCATGGTGATTACAGGCGGTTCAAACATTGCATGATCCCCCAATGTTCTGATCACAAAGGGGAAAATTTTTGGAGTTTAAGGAATATTCAAGACATGAAATCTTTTACATTAATTGTAAAATGGAATTTGGAGTCAAATTCATATAAAATTTGACCCCAAAAGATCATTTTGAGCCTCCGGGTGAAAACATTATGTTTTCACTCTATTTTAGGTAAGGTAGTGCAAAACATGGCTTTCCAAAATGGTAAGGCACATGTTTGACCTACTATTGTCCCTATTTTACACTTAGGTACATGGCATACATGATATACAAAACATTTTACCCTCATAATCTTCCAATAGGTGCACTTTGGAGAACAATGTGTCTCATTTGTCCCCTGGGACAAAGGGGACATGGGGGACACAAAATTGAACCCTCACTCCTTCACCATGGGTGAAATTTTGATTCCTTGTGTCTCCAATGTATAAAGTGTGGCCCATTTTCATTTTAAGACTTCAGACACTCACATGACCTCTACTAAGCTCCGGAGGTTATTTTTCATTCCCTTGTGCTCATTCACTCAACCTTGCTTGCTTCCACTTCCACTGTCCCCATTTTCTAGGGTTAAATGGGGACAATAAAATATATGTATTCCCATGTTCAAGCCCCAAAATTTACACGTGACTCCTCCCATCTCCGCAGTTGTTTTCATAACCCCTCTATCTCACTCACACTTACTCCTATGTTGTCGCTTTTCTATATATTGATCTTGAAAGATACATTTGATTTCCATTATCCCTAATGTCCACAGTATCCTTTTTAACCCACTATTAGCCTCACATACACCGCACTCCAACCCATATATGAACCATGGTCAATTGGGTGAAATAAAAGCGTCTTTAAGCATATTTTAAGTTGTTTTTGATATTTTATTCACACAAGGTAGACATTACTCCATTTTTATCATCTCACACCTTCCAACCTTCGTTAATGGATTTCATGCCATATCATAAAGGTGAGAGTAAGATCCTTCTTCATTTCCCAAAGATACAACAAGCAAAATCACCTAAAAATTGGAGCAAAATATCATCAACGATTTTACTTTCAAGTAAGCCATTTTTTGCACAATGAAGAAGCTAATTTTTAGGGATGGTGAGGATTGTGTTTTTCTTAGCATTATACCCTCATCATTGAATTTTTAACCTTCCCAAAGATCTGAAGCATGAAAATATATACAACTTATAGTGGATGATCCTATAAAAATCTAGTTTCATTTGAGATATTTCTTTCATGATGAGGTTACTGATTTTTCAAGATATGAAGGATTGAATTTTTCAATATTATACCCACTTCAATGAAAAAATAATTTTTCCACTCATCTAGATGAAGGAATACTTCAAAATTTGGAGTGGGGAATCTTGGAATAAATCCCATAATTTCAATACTATTTTCGTTGCAATCCGACACCTACGGTGCACTTACTAAGAATATAATTGTGTCCTACTTTTTGGGGTTTTGTACTTTCGAAAAATGTGTCCGATACCCAAAACATGAAAAAACACATTAAATGACCAAACATGTTTTTTAAGATCTTATAAATATGAAGGTGTAGGGAATCCATAATTGACCTAATTTTAAAAAAAATATATAGTATTTTTAAATATTTATTTACTAGTCATATTTGAATATATTTTTGGCCACTAAGTGGGACACACTTATATGATTTGACCTAGTTATATGTATAATAATATAAAGTTTTAAAAAGTGGTAAATTTTTAAGCATTCATGGTCCCACAAAAGAAACATTAGGAAGTGAAAACAATGCAAAATTACTAAAAATAGCAGCCTTGGATAGGTCTTGTTGAAAATAATAAGTCCCAAAAATGAGCCTAAAATCTTTGGAAACTCCCATTTTTCTTATATTGTTTCTACTTCCCATCGTCTCAAGGTCATTAATTTGTTTCGTGGCCCAAATAATAAAATAAACCCTCCACAAAGTCTCAAAGCATCATTTTTGAAGCTATCTTCGCAAGACACAACTCGATGCAATGAAATGGAATGAAGAGGAAATACCATTGAAGGTGATGCTAGTAATCATATCATTCCCTCAAACAAATCATACCTCTTGATATTTTTTCTTAACATTTAATCAGTTCTTGGTGACGATATCAATATAATTTAGAGGACGGAAACATGTAATTCATCTACAAGTTATTTTTACTCAAGAAGAAAATTGATCAAAAGGGTGTTCTAATGTTGTTGCCATGCATTCAATCAATTATTATCTTGGTCAAGGGATTGATTTTGAAGTATAAAATGTTTTCATCTTGATCAAAAATTAAATGAGAGATTACGTTATCCAATTTTTCCCCTTGGAGTAAAATTATACAATAGGGGCCTATTTTGTCCTGAGACCGGAAATAGTCATCCATAATCATTCTAGGTCATTTCGAGTAAATTTTGCATTTAAGGAGCATTATGGTATTCCAGGAGGTTGTGGGATCATCTTGTTTTATTTTCCCCTTTCCAAGTCTTGGAGGCTCAAAGTTTTCTCAGAGTGTGGAAACTGACCACAATGGGCCCACTTCTAGTCAACATGGGAAAAAATGATCAAAATTGATAAGTTGTGTTGAAAGGGTCTTATTGTGCTTACATTACCATCTGGGTTCAAGAAAGATCATAGAAAGTTAGTTTTTAGAGAAAAATTAGGTTTGAAAGGCATAAGCTAGAATAGCTCATCGGGAAGCTCGGTGAGTGGCATGCATCCATGCAAATGAGGGCTCTAAAAATAACTCAATTTGCTAATAACATCATGGTGAGTTATCTAAGGTCACGAGAGGTTAACTCATCAAGCTAGATCGTATTGGAAAATATAGCAACATGACATGCTCATATGACTCGTCGAGCATAAATTAAATGAGGAGTTGAGATAAGGAAATGGTAGATTAGCTCGGATTAAATGAGCTCAAATCAAGCTAGGTAGCAGAAAATAGTTCATCTAGTGAGTACTAACATTATAAGGTAGTGATTTGGAGCATCGAATGTTGATAAATATATTGATATAGTGTGATAAGGATGGCTCATGGGTAATACGAAGATTCAAGATATGGATCGATTTAGCAAACATGAGCTTGTTGTTGGGATGAGTGTTAGATGGTCTAAGTCATGATTTAGTGGCTCGAGCCACTAGATCAATGGTTAGTCAAGCTTATCGTAGGCCATATTATAGGGAACAATGATCTTGACATATGGGTAAGGACAATAATTGAATGAAATATTGTACAAGTGGGGCGGGATGTTTCCATTCAAGAACATAGTGCATTATTGGAGGACGCACTCGTAGTACTTGAGTTAAAAATAAGAACTTATTAGGAACATCTCGAATTCAAGCTTAGTAGATGGAAGAGTGAGTTATAAAATTATTGAGCTTATTAGGTGAGCGGCCCAATAAATCGATCCATGCCATGATGATCATGTTAGGGGAATGAAACTAGATAACAGATCTTAGCCGTGATAGCTTGTAATGGATGTCAATTAGGTGAATCGGAGGTGTCAAGTGAAGCACGTTTGAATTGAGATATGTAGAGGTGGCGTGGTGGTTAGTTCATATCAATGTAACACGTAGAGCTTAAAGGATCTGTGCTTGGCCATGGAGAGGATAACTCCTAAGGTCCATGGAGCAACTTAGTTGTGGCATTAAATGAGAAAGAATTAATACACATGGAGCTCATAAAGGGATTCCATAAGTCATTCATGAATAGAGACATCATTCATAAAGGGAGAGCTCACTCGACATTTGAAATAAAGACTCATTTGTCGAGAGATGACATGGCGGAAACTATATAAGCAGAGCCATTAATGAAAAAATGATAATCAAACCATGGATCATCATGTTGGATGGATTTGTTCACATAAAACCAAGTTATTATATCCCACAAGCACAAGTAGATGCCTCAAGAAGCTCAAAAAATCTATGCACAATTCAAGTCATTCATGTGTGGGCTCGACCTTGCTCGTTTGAGCTGAGCTAGTTATGAGTGTGTCAAAAGGTAACTCGATTAACCGCGTTAAGGGAGATTCATTCAGTGGTTGGAGAATTCTGATTTGGCTCGAATGACTAAAATTACTTCATCGGAAAGTTCCAAATCAAATCCAAGTTTGGGTTTTTTGGATTTGGCAAATCCAAGGTAAAATTTTCACATTTTGGTGGTTTTTAGATTCCCGAACCCAAGTTACAAGGTATGCGGGGATCGAAGGATATCGGGTCTGCCAGGGTAAGATGCCAAGCCATGTTGTGTGGATTTAAGTTTTTTGAGCTAGGGAAACTTGGAATATTTTTCCCGTGAGTGATCGGATCCACTGAGGAGTTATGAAAAGGGGGACATGGAAAGGAAATGATTATATTAATGCGGGTGATCAATGAGTTCAGGAGTTGAGGGACTTCGGGTCCCAAAATCTATTTTGTCAGGTCAAACACAAGGGTCAATGTAAAGTTGAAGGTAAGACACGTGGGTTCAAAGAACAAATCATGGTGAGTTAAGGTGATGTCAAGTCAGCCTAACAGTATGAAGATTGGTGAATCATGTGGTAAGCCCAACATAATGCAAAGCTAGAAGAACACATGTCACCTAGAGACTGAATTGAGTGTCACATTTCTAATCCACGGGGTGAGCGTGGAAAATATTTCAAATAATCTGTTGAGATTACATTGGGATCAATAGGTTTAAATACAAAACATGGGTGTGAGGTACACAATTCAATAATTGACACATGGAGCTCGTCAAAGTGAGTTGTTAATGGTTTTACGGGAGAAGTTCAAGGAGGTACCGAGTCACTCAAAGTGTATTCACCATGGGGGTCAATGAATTGGAGAATGTAAACTCATCATTCAATGCAAGCTGGTTGGTAGGATGTTGGGAAACACCCAATGCAAAGGTTATGACCGTTAAAATATAAGGTGTTCGAGGTAGTATAAAAATATCACCAAGGAAAAATGTAGGACATGGTGAGATAAAGTATGACTCATCCGAGTTATTTCTAACACAATGGCTGAGGTCAAAATAAATGAGAAGTTCCCAAGAAGAGGAACCCACTATTTGATGAAATAAAGGAGCTTGTTAGTTAGCTTGGTGAGCTAGTTGGTGAGTCAACAAACCAAAGCAAGGAAAAACACCCCACATTTTTTTATAAGAAAAATTCATGGGTCCCACCAATGGGCTAAGTGAAAGCTCTGAATAATTTTAAAATATTATTTTTATTAACATGGAGAATTAAATTCAAAATTTTAAATTTATGGGGCATGATGGGTGAATGCAGTTAATGATGCAATTAAACATTAAGGCCATCATGTGCTATTATTGGGCCCAAAATTTAGGATTTCTCCTCCTTTCTCTTTATTTGGATTTTCTATAAATGTAAATGAGAAACCCATTTCAAGGGGTAAGAATTTTTGAGATTGCTCTCCCTTTTCACAAGTTAGTCTATTGTGGATTATGGTAACTTTAAAGCCTTTTCCCCAAGATTGTAATGAAAAATATTTCCTCTTCCTCATGTAATGTTGCATTATGCATGTGATTGAAGCAATAAAATTGTGTTATGTGACTAATTATTGGTATTTTCATCATTCTAGCTACTTTTTTGTGCATTTATCATGTATGAAAGTATACTTTACAACTCAAAGTTTCCATTACAAGTTTTGGGAGATTTATGCTTATCTAGGAGTGAAGATTTGTATGTGGTTAAGTTGTGGTGCTTGTTCATCCTTTTCATTTTCATCCTTATTCACTCAAAAACTGAAAACTTGTCTAGAAAAAACCTTTCTTGGTACATCACCACTTCTAGTATAAGTGTTATTTTTACAAATCTCTCTCCCTAAATCCCTTGAAAATGTTAGCATAGGTCTAGTTAGTTGTTTTATTGCATTAGAAGTAGTGTTGTGTTTATTTTAGGAAGAGGAAGCCAACCTTCTCTATAGGTTCACCTTGAGCCCAAGTCCCATAACTTGAGAGGTGATACCATGTTACCCAATCACACTAAATGCCCTACTCATCACTTGGCCATTCGGAGGGTGTAGTGATTTGGTGATAACCATTTTTGGCATGCCCGGTGAGAGTAGAGTTGGTACTTAACTTCACACTTACATTAATCAAATTACCTATCGACTCATTATCTCTTGATTTTTGATATCGGTGTGTTAAATAATGCAAAGAATTCAAACAATACATTCTTCAAAGAAAGGAAATTATCATCGTATTGAGCTATCCTTGTCTCCTCCAAGGAGAAGGAGAAGAGTTATTTCAACATCACTAGTTTCAACATCACCTCATAGGGGTCATTCAACTCCTTACAGAAGGTTTCCTCCACCCAGAAACAATCAACCTCTCATTGGTATGGTAGCCCCTATAAGGAACTAAGTTTTCCTCCTTTCAATGAAAGTATTCCTCTCTAGTATGCTCAATGTGATTATATACCTAGTGCAGAACTCACAAGTTTACCTTTTACACATGGGAAACTCATATTACTCTGGTGGAACATATTCTTGATGTAGCCAACATTTGTGTAATACATAATATCATAGAAGACAACATTACAAATCGGAATCCTGCCACTTCCTTCAAGGGAAAATCACTTTAGTGGTTTCATGGGTTAGAAGTTTGCACTAACTATTTGTTTTCAAAATAATGCTAATATGAGTAAAGACTAACACCTAAATAGCCTTAACTTAGCAAGAATTTAACAACAAAATAAACACCATCAAGATAAGAATTAAACAAGGGTTAGATGCTAGCATTCATCAATACAAACTTTGAAACTAACAATGCTAAATATCTAAACTCCTCTATTCTCTAACAACAAATAAATGAATGGACCTAAGTAAGCTCCATGGCTATCAAAATAGTTGTCCTTAGTATGCCAAGTAACCTAGGAATGAGGGCCTATCAAAGTTGGGCTACAAGACCCCTTTGACACCTCCCATATGACCTAAGCACTTAAGAAAGAGGCTTAACTCTTCAAGATGATGAACTCTCAAAAGGGTAAAAGGCAAGCTCTTAGTCTTTGCTATATGCTTTGCATTCACTCTCTTAGAAAGTTTAGGTGTAGGTATAAAGGTAGAAGGAGGGCTCCTTATATAGCCCAATGGATAAAGGAAACACTTCATCCCTTTGCATGTGGGATAAAGGTAAAACATGATTAGGAATGGATAAGGTTGCTTTATTAAAGGTAACCTTACTTTAGAAGGGTTTAATACATGTTTATCAAGTCATGGGAGTTGGGGGTGTTTTAATTAATCAAAGGTGATTAAATAATAGGTAGATGTAAGCTTATAGAAGATAATTAGAGGAATATTAGTATGATTTAGGCTATTAGAAGGGGATTAAATCAATTAAATATTGATTTATTGGTTAAATGGAAGGAAAGCTAATTAATTAATAATAATTAATTAGTCTAGGTAGAAGGGTGATTTAGTAATGGAAGGTCGTTAATTAGGTACTTGTTGGATAGACAACTTAATTAATTAGCTTAGTGTAATTAAGTAATGATGATATGAGGGAAAATGAGTGCTTTTGACGATATGTCATCAATTTGTGAGAAAGATGATAATTAACGCTATTTAAGTATTTAAATTGCTTGGGCATAATTATGGGGTCTACACTAACTACTTGGGACGAGTTGGTAGAAAAACTCTGCAAATAGTTCAAAGACAAGAGTGATCACCTGTTACTCATGGAACAAATCACTACCATAAGAGATCTCATTAGGAATACATGAGTGATTTCAACTTCCGATTCTAAAATAATTGGAATAGAATTTTGGCACTCATAAAGCCTTCTCAAAATAATGCATTCTTGTATTATTTATGATGCATTCTTGCATTCTTGAACAATGATGTAGCAGCTTATGATCTAGTCCATGGGAGGGACTACACTTCTTGATGCCTTCCAAGTTGCCATAAGAGCATAGAATTCTTTGATTTAGGATGGGAATATATATCCAAGACCACCAAGGTTGTTATATCCAGATCTTCCAAGTAACCAACCTTTCATTGCTCCTCTTCCAAAGATCCTCTAAGAAACCAACTCAATATGTGCATGCCCCTTCAAAATATCTAGTCAAAGTCAATTCACTATTGTAAACCTTTGGGAACAAACTTGTTGCATTCAAGAGGCAAAAATCTCAATATAATCATCCTTGCCAACCTCAGAATCAATAGTACTAGGCTAACTACTCATCCTTTCAAGGAAATAACCAAGCTATAAACCAAGCTACAAATCAAGTTGTGAATGTCAAGCCTCTAGAATTTTAGGAATCCTCTTGCTGCTAGCTCTTCTAGAGCCCTTGTACCTATCCAAAATAATCTAGTTCAAGACTATGAATGGTGTTATCCTTGTTCTCAACCCCACAATAAAAATATTTACCCCAATGGAGTTCTTAGCCGTGTCTTTATGGTTTAAATCATATCTACTCTGTCGAGCCGATGTAAATTTCATCTACTCGAAGCAACAGATCAACCATAGGCACATGAAGAAAGTACTTTATTAAATTGGAAAGAAAAGGATTTTTACGGGTTGAATATAGATTCCTCATCGATATGAGAAAATAATCACTCAAAAATGATGGCAATGGAATCCCAACCCTCCAAAGCTGATCAAGCATCCACTTCTTAGCCCTAACCACAAGTGGTAGTTTCTAATAAAGATAATGGAACTAACTCAATAGAAATACATGCTAGTCAAGATGTAAGGAAAGAAGGTTCTTTAGGAATCACAATACCATACAAGAAATTTCCAGAAGAGGAATTTAATGCCCAAATAAATGTCAAGAAAGTAGGAGAAATTCACTTTAGTATTGTAGAACAGATGAAGAAGACCAACCTGAGTGTTACCATGTGGGACGTACTCTCGATTCCTTCTCAAAGAAACTTGTTGCAAGAGGATCTTAAAATTTTTGGTACAACTGATGAAACATTAGGTCATGGGGCAACAATGCACAAGTTTGTGTTAGCCAAAAGGGAAAATTTATCCCAAGAGTAATAAAATGCCACCATTCTATATTTTCCTGATCATTGGTGACCATTTGGTACATAATTGCATGATCGATTCTGTGCTAGTAGTTCATTCATGCCCAAGAAAATTATAGATGTGTTGGGAATCCAATAAACACCAATCTCTAGAGGATTTATTTAGTTGATGGTACAATATTCTAAACCATTGTCATCATCAAAGGACTCTAGCTTACTATCCATGCATGTCCTATTTTTTTCATTCACACAAGACATATCGGTCATCGATATTCCTCCTCTCTTCACCATTTTCCTATCATGAGATTTCATTGCCAAGATGGGTGGTTACCTATTAGCAAACTAGTCACATATGATCCTTAGGAATTGATATGGAACTAAAGTGACTATAAGGGAAGAACCAATTTTTCATAATCATGTGGAGCCTTATACCACTAGTCCTATAAATGGGAATTATACCATTCATTATCTAGAAGAAGATGATCCTGATCATGAACCAACCACTCTTTTGGAAGAGGTCCATGATATTGTGTTAGATGAGGTAAGTGTAGATCATCAGTATTATCCCTATGCTGAGGCATTAATAGAAGAAGAATTTAGTTTGTTACTTTTAGAAGAAACAAGATTGGGTACGTATTATATCCACGAAGAAGGCATGATCATACCACAACTTGTTAAGACCCAAAGCAACTCTAAAGGAATTTGGAAACTATTTTTCAATGGCTCAAGGAGTAAGAATGGAGTAGGTGCTGGTGTCATGTTAATTTCTCCTGAAGGAGATAAATACTTCTCATCTTTTTACTTCAATAAAACTGCACCAACAACATTGCTAAATATGAAGCTCTCGTGCAAGGAATTTAGTTGGCTCAAAAGAAGGGAATCAAATCCTTGACTATTTTTGGTGACAGTGAATTGGTTGTACATCAAGTAAGAGCATGTAGCACATCCAAAAATGATTTTCTAAGATCTTACAAGAATCGATTTGGGATTTAATTGAAGATTTTGAGGTCTTCGCGATCCATGTGGTTCTTAGAAATCAAAATCAAGATGTTGATAGGCTTGTTATGGTTGGCTCACAATATGATGTACCTGTTGATATCATGAAAGAAGAGTGGCATCCTATTAAAATGGTCATTGGACCTGTAGTTTCGATAATGTGGGTAGTTAGACAGTTTTGATAACAATAAGCAAATCATTCTTTTCTTGTAGGAAGAAGCGGAGTTTGCTGTAAAAAATCAAGATAAGCTGCAGGAAGCATATAGTGACCAGATTATACAATTGAAAAGTAATAAGATACCAAAATGCTTGGTTACTATTGAGTCAATTTTTAATTTAGACGATCAATCTAGAAGAAAAATCTCTAACATGGTAATCAAAGAGGATAATTTTGAAGAAGTTGAGGTAGAAAATGAAAATTTCCTAAAAATTGGCAAAGTGTGTACCCTAGAGGAGAAAGAGGCTTTTGTCAAACTTTTTCAAGACTATAATGAAATTTTTTTTAATTTATAAAGATATACATGGCTTCAATCTAGGTTTTGCACAAACATATCATCAAACTATATCCTAATTCCAAGTCATTCTCACAAAAATAGAGGTCGATTAATCCAAAAACTAAGCCGGTGATGAGAAAGGAGCTCACCAAGATTATTAAGGCTTACATAATTTTTCCAATCAAGCATTCCTCTTGGGTAGAAAACCTAGTTCCTATGAGAAAGAAGAATGGAGAGATTCGGTTATGTGTGGACTTCAGGGATTTGAACCGTGCTTCATTAAAATACCATTATCCTCTTCTATCAATGGAGAAAATCCTTCAAATAGTGGTAGGAGCGCAAAGGTTTTCTTTGCTTAATGGATATTCGGGTTATAATCAGATTCTATTCAAATAATATGATCAATTAAAAATGGCTTTCACTACCAAGTGGGGCACATACACCTACAACAAAATGTCATTCAGATTATCTAATATCGAGCTACTTTCCAATGAGCTATGGACATGGAATTTAAGGGATTGATCAATGACATCATCTTAGTGTATCTTGATGATATAACTATGTATTCTAAGCATGCAGAGGATCACATTATGCATCTAAGAAAGGTTTTCAAGAGGTGCAAGGAATTTGGGGTTTCACTCAATCCTAAGAAATGCATTTTTTTGGTGCATGAGGGAAAGTTGCTTGGGACATATTGTTTCAATGGAAGGACTTTCAATTGATCTAGCTAGGATTCATTCAATTTTTCCCCATCTCTTCCAAGTCACAAGAAAGGTCTTTAGAGTTTCTTGGGAACCATAAATTTTGTGTGAAGATTCATCCCTCAATTTGTAGCCTTGGCTAAACCATTAACAACCATGTTGAAGAAAAATATGCCTTTTTCATGGACAAAGGAAGGAAAGGAGATATTTGAATCCATTAAGACAACCATTTCTCAAGCACCTACATTGGTGAATCCAAGGTTTGATAAATATTTTATTCTTTATGCTTTTACAGGATAGGAGATTATTTATGGGATCCTCACTCTAAAAATGACGATCTAATGGAACAACCAATTTCTTTCTTCATCCAGTCTCTAAAAGACTATGAGATCGAATATTCATTTGTTGAAAAGAATTTTCTTACCATTCGAGCTTTGAAAAAATTCACACACATTTTGTCTACTAATAGAATTTATTTGATGGTGTCTCATCCAGGTGTTAAGGACTTTTTATGAACAAATATATGAATGAGAAATGTTTTGAATGGATTATCAAGGCAATGGGGTATGTCGTGTATATCAAGGTTACCAAACTAGTCTGAGGTAAATGTTTGTGTCAACAACTTGCTGCAGATTTGGAATCGAAAGGTGATGAGGACATGATGCTTCTAAATAATGATTAAAGAGAAGATCAGGTTATTTCGCTATCAAATATGAATGCTTTCCTTCTCTTAGGAACATACTCTACTTTGGCATTTATAGGACTCAAAGATGAACATTTCATCTTCAGTATATTCCTTATGTTCTAGTAGATAATGTTCTCTTTCAAAGGGATTTGAATGGTGTTCTTCTTCGGTGCATAGGTCCAAAATAGGTAAACAAGATTTTGGAATAATTTCACAATGGTCTATCGGGAGGAATTAGTCTACAGGAACAATCTGCTACAAAAATCATGAGGGTCGATACTATTCACTAGATTTATTGAAGGATTTTCATCTCTCAAAAAAGTTTAAGGAATGTGCATTTTTCACTAGAAAGATGAATTTGGCATCCCTTCCCCTCCATCCAATTTAATTTGATCAACCCTTTGTTCAATTTGGGTTGGATTTCACTAGAATGATCAATCCTCCATCTAGTGACGAACATAAATGGGTCCTTACCGAATGAATTATTTTACTTGATGGACTGAGGTGGTAGCATTGAAGGAGGGAAATTAGAAAGATATTATCGATTTCCTAGAAGGAATAATGACAAGGTTTGGTGTCCCATTTACATTTATTTCAAATAATGTAATGGATTTTCTTGGTCTAAAGCTGAGTGAATGGGTTGTTAAGAATGGGGTTTATCTCAAAACTTCATCCAATTATTATCCATAAGGAAACAAATTGGTTGAGTCTAGCAACAATAACCTCACAAGGATTATCAAATGCACAGGAGGAATTGGCACACATAGCTTAAGACTAATTTATGGGTAGTTTAGATCACACTTGAAAGTGCCATCGGTAATTCTCCTTTCATTCCGATCTATGGAAGAGAAGTAAAACTTCCACTATCCTTGGAATTACCTTCTTTGGAGTTAGCACATCAACTTGAGGTTATGGAGAGTGATCCTAAGACAGTCAGGTTTACTGAGCTCATGGAGTTAGAAGAAGTGCAGAAAAAGGATATGAAAAATTTAGAGCAACACCAGGCTAAATTTAAGAAATATTTTTATAAGAAGGCATCCAACATGAATTTTCAAGAGGGAGATTTAGTTCTCAAATGGGATGCAAACAGAGCCAAACCAAGCATGCATTACAAGTTTTACACTCTTTGGAGTGGGCCATACATTATAACAAGTTGTAAGGAGGTGAACTCATTTCATCTATCTAGGCTCAATGGAGAAGAACTATCCATTCATGTGAATTAGATACATCTCAAAGATTTATTTTGAGAGTTTTGCACCTCATGTACATTTTAGTTAGGTGTTTTCCTCCAAGTGCTTTACAGTTTTTTTATTTTTTTATGTTTCTTCATTATTGTTTTGATTTCCTCATTGTTATGTGTTGTGTTTTGTTGTTGTTCTTGCACGGTGTATCGAAGGTGGAAGTTTTTAGGAGAAGAAAAGGTTTATGTTTTAATGAGAGTTTCATGATATTCCAAACTTCACGGATGCTTCATTCAAAACTCCACAATATGCCATAGATGTCAATCACTTGCCGATTCAGGATACTTCCTACTTAGCATTACAAGAAATTCCAAGATCAATAATGCCCAAAGATATTTCGTGATCCATTGCAAAGAATCGAATCAATTTAAGGATACCAATATTGAATCCATTCCCAATGGATTATTAAGGCTACTAAAACCATGTTTAGTAGGCAATCATCCCCGAGAGGTCTCCAAAAATGTTATCCAATTTTACCCCTTAGAGTAAAATTGGACAACATGGGCCTATTTTGTCCTAGGACCGGAAATAGTCATCCATAATCATTGTGGGTAATTTCAAGTAAATTTTTCATTTAAAGAACCTTATCATATTCCGAGAGGTTGCAAGATCATCTTGTTTTATTTTCCCCTTTCTGGGTCTTGTAGGATCAAAGTTTTCTCAGAGTGTGGAAACTTACCACAAAGGGCCCACTTACATTCAACATGGGAAAAATGATCGAAGTTGATAATTTGTGTTGAAAGGGTCTTATTGTTCTTACATTAGCATTTGGGTTTGAGAAAGACCATAGAAAGTCAGTTTCAGAGAAAAATTAGGTTTGAAGGGCATAAGCTAGAATATCTCACTGGGAAACTCGGTGAGCTGACATGCATCCATGAGAATGAGGGCTCTAAAAATAACTCAATTTTATATTAACATTGTAGCAAGTTGTCTAAGTTCATGAGAGGATAGCTCATTGAGCTAGATCATATTGTAAAATATAAATGACACGACAGGCTCATATTACTCTTCAAGCTAAGATTAAGTGAGGAATTGAGCTAAGGAAATTATAGATTAGCTCGGATTAAGTGAGCTCAAATCAAGCCGAGATAGCAAAAATAGTTCATCTCGTGACTACTGACATTATAAGGTAGCAACGTGGAGCATTGAATGTTGATAAAGAGCTTATTGTAGGGAGTTAAGGATGGATCATGGGTAATACAAAAGATTCAAGCTATGGCTTGACTCATGAAACACGAGCTTGCTTTGTTGGGATGACCGTTAGATGGTAAAATTTATGATTTAGCAGATTGAGCCACTCGTTCAATGTTTGGTTGAACTTATCGAGGCCATATTAGAGGGAACAATGATCTCAACATATGGGAAAGGATGAGAATTGAATGAAAGGTCATGTTAGTGGGGTAGGATGTTTCCATTCACAAACATAGTGTATTGTTAAAGGAATCAACTCATTACACCGATTTGATTCCCTGTCATCCTTTAGGAACATCTCAAATTCAAGCTCAATGGCTAAAAGAGCGAGTTGCGAGAATGATTGATCTAGTTAGGTGAGAGGCCCAATAGATCAAGCCATGCCATGGTGATCATGTTGGATGGCATGCAAAGGTAATAGAGCTTAGTTGTGATAGCTTGAAATGGATGTCGATCGGGTGAATCGGAGGTTCCAAGTGAAATAATTTTGACTCAAGATAAGGTAGAGGTGGCTTGGTGGTTAGTTCATATTAGTGGCACACATAAAGGTTAGAGGATCTGAGTTATTCCATGGAGAGAATAACTCACTAAGGTACATGGAGTGACTCGGTTGTGGCATAAAATGAGCTAGAATAAATACACATGAAGCTCATGGAGGAGTACATAAGTCAGTCATGAAAGGACACATCATTCATAAAAGGGTGAGCTCACTTGGAATTGGCAATAAAGACTTGACTGCATCGAGAGATACCATGGCCGAAAAGCTATAGAAATAGATACATTAATAGTGGAATGATAATTAAAGCATGGATCAACATGTTGGATGGTTTTGTTCACAAAAACCACGTGAATATATCCCACAAGCACAAGTAAAAACCTCAATAATTTTAAGGAAATGATACATAGATCAAGCCATTCATGTGTGGGCTTAGAGCTCGCTCAATTGAGATGAGTAAGTTGTGAGTGTGTCAAAGGGTAACTTGGTCGAGACGAGTTAAGGGAAAGTCATTCGAGTGGTGGGAGAATGCTAACTTGGCTTGAAATATTGAAATGAATTCATTGGGAAAGTTCCAAATCAAAGCCAAGTTTTGTGTTTTTGGATTTGGAAAAGCCAAGGTAAAATTTCCACGTTTGAGGGTTTTGATTCTGAACCCAAGTTACCAAGTATGTGGGGATGGAAGGATGTCGGGTCTATCTTTGTGGTACGATTCCAAGTCAGTGTTGCATGGATTCGAGTCATTTGAGCTAGGGGAACTTGGAGTATTTTTCCCACGAGTGATCAGACCCACCGAGGAGCTATGAAAATTGTGACATGACAAGGAAATGATTAAATCAATGCGGGTGATTGATGATTTCAGGAGTTAGGGGAATTCGAGTCTGAAATCCATTTTCCGAGTCAAATGAAAGGGTCAATCCAAAGTTGTAGGTAAGACACGTGGGTTCAAAGAACAATTCATGGTGAGTTAAGGTGATCTCAAGTCAGCTTAATAATGTGAAGGTTGGAAAATCCTGTGGAAATCCTAACATAATGAAAAGATGGCAGAACATATGTCATCGGGACACTAAATTGAGTGCCAAGTTTCTCGGCCACTAGGTGAGTGTGAAATTTCTTTCAAAGAATTGGTTGAGGTTATATCAAGATCAATTTCTTTCAATGCAAAATGTTGGTACAAGGCACTCAATTCAATAGTTAACACATGGATCTCATCGAAGTGAGCCATTAATGGCTTTGTGGGAGAAGTTAAAGGTGGACTGAGTCACTTAATGTATTCACCATGGAGGTCAACGACTCGGTCAATTCAGATTCTTCATTCAATGTGAGGTGGTTGGTAGGATGTTTGGAAGTGACCAATGGAAAGGTTGTGGCCATTATAACATATGGTGTTTGGGGTAGTGTGAAAATCTCACCAAGGCAAAATGTAGGATGCGGGGAGACAAATAATGACTCGAACAAGTCATTTCTAATATAATAGCCAAGGCCAAAATAAATTCAAAACACCCAAGAAGAGGAACTCATTATCTCGATGCAATAAAGGAGCTCACTCATCATTCGATGAGCTAGTTGATGAGTTAGCAAACCAAAGAAATGCAAGACACCCCACATTTTTTACAAGACAAATTCATGAGTCCCACTAATGGACTAATTGAAAGCTCCAAATAATTTTAAAATATTATTTTTATTAACATGGAGAATCAAACTCAAAATTTTAAATCTATGGGGTAGGATGGGTGAATTCAGGTAAATGATGTAATTAAACATGAAGGCCATCATATGCTATTAATGGGTCCATAATTTAGGATTTTTCCATCCTTTCTCTTCAATTGAATTTTCTATAAATGTAAATGAGAAACCCATTTCAAGGGGTTAAACTTTTTCAGATTCCTCTCCCTTTTCACAAGTTAGTCTATTGTGGATTGTGGGAACTTTCAAGCCTTTTCTCCAAGATTGTAATGGAAAATATTTCCTCTTCCTCATGTAATGATGCATTGTGCATGTGATTGAAGTAATAAAATTATGTTATGTGACTAATTATTGTTCTTTTCATCATTCTAGCTACTTCATTGTGCCTTTCTCATGTATGCAGGTATATTGTGCAACTTCAAGTTTCCATTATAGGTTTTGGGAATTTTGTGCTTATCTGGGAGTGAATATTTCTATGCGGCTAAGTTGTGGTGATTTTTCATCCTTCTTCACTCGAAAACAAAAAACTTGTCTATCAAAATCATTTCTATATGCATCACCACTTCTAGTATAAGTTTTATTTTTACAAATCTCTTTCCCTAAATCCCATGAAAATGTTATTATATGTCTAGTTAGTTGTTTTATTGCATTAGAAGTAGTGTTGTGTTTAGTTTAGGAAGAGGAATCCAACCTTCTCCGAGAGGTTCACCTCGATCCCAAGTCCCACAACTTGAGAGGTGATCCCATGTTACCCAATCACACCGAATGCCCTATTCATCACTTGGCCATTCGGAGGGTGCAGTGATTTGGTGATAACAAATTCATGGAGCAAGTTGAGGGTCATTTGTTTGAGAAGAGAGTCAAAGTGAGCTAGTCATACTATTGAGGTACTCAATCCATCATATGTGAAGAAATAAGGAATAATCTTTTCCCATTAGAAACATCTACACATGAAGCTATGTAAGCATCCCAAATCTGAATTTCATTTAAGTTCTCTAGATTCGGGAAGGTTAATATGTGATCTTCATGTGTGTCATAATGAATGCAAGAATGATAAATCACCCTAATTTCATTTGATTTCATTCACAACAGTGTTGTTAAACACTTACTCAAATACCTAGTAATGTGAACAGTCCTCAAAGGAAGATATGTTGTAACCAAATCTCACTTCAGTGCCACCAAGGACCATTATGAAAGAATCCTTCAAGAATAAATATGAGGAAAAGAGGGTGCATAGATGTTCCCTATTCTAGGAAGCTTCATAAGAAGGTGAGAATAATTGAGAATCCCATAAAGCATCTTGAGCCATGTAAGATGGACCCATTACATCCCCAACTTTTCATTAGCATCCAAATAGCTCTTCCTCGGTGGTGGAATGCTCCCATACTGAGATCACATATTTCAAGTAAGAGGTGGTGAAGTTTGTAGTGTTTTAGTATAGTGTTCATGATAAGAACAAGAAACTCATTCTTATTCATTCCTTCAAGTTCCATTCAGGGATCAATCTTTCTATCAAGAAGAGGAATCCTATCTCCATGAATAGAAATTGGTCAAGAGGATTTCTAATCACCATAAAAAATTTTTATCGATATTGGTCAGAAAATGAACAATTCATCATGTCTAATAATGAAATGTGATACTCAATGAGTGATTTATTCATACCTTGACTCTATCATTACTTTCAAACCTTATTCAAGGAATATTCTTCAAGGAAGAATCTAGAAAGAGTTATTCTAAAGCATCGAGTACCGTTGTGTGTGAAAGATAAATAAATCATCCATTCCCATGATAAAAATTTGAGAAGGATGTATATGAGCTGATTTCATTCAAGTAATATTCTAGAGATAGGAAAGGAAAAATGTATGATCTTCATTTAGATCATCATAGTTAAAAAAATTGGCAATCATCTCTATTTCATTTATTTCCACCCACTTGGTAGTGATTTTAAACACTCACTTAAAAGCGTGTAGTTTGGTCATGCCTAAAGAAGGAAGGTAATTTCCATCACCTCATTCCATTTCAATAGATAGCCACATGACAATAATTCCACTTAGGGAATGCTTTCACCCACATGATCAAGACCCATCCTAGTAGGAGTGTAAGCATCAAATTTTTGAGTATCTTGGAGTTGTCTCTTGTGACCATTGAGGTAAATTGGGAAAGAATAAGAAGTAATAAAGTGATCCTTATGTTCTAACTCTTTCTATAGAAACCATCATGTTTCCATCACAATGCAGATATCATAGATGTGTTTTTCAACACTAATTCAATTCTTATATTGTCTTTGAATATCCTCGAGATGATTTATTTGGGTGTTCTAACTCTAATTATGGGCACTTAGGTAGAAATTGAAATCAAGAGCATCATGGATCCTATGCAATCATTGAGACATCAAGATTCAATTCATTAAGGAAATAGTCATAATAAGCATGATAAGAGAGGATCATCATGGATCATGCTAGTAGTCATCCTAGGTTCACTTTATAATGCCTTACAACAGTGTTTCTAAACACTTACTCATCACTTTAGAGTGTTCTCACATCTCATAGAAATAGGAAAC
Source organism: Taxus wallichiana var. yunnanensis (assembly GCA_018340775.1). Lineage (NCBI taxonomy): Eukaryota > Viridiplantae > Streptophyta > Pinopsida > Cupressales > Taxaceae > Taxus > Taxus wallichiana. The sequence continues at coordinate 54,045,989 of CM031239.1, forward strand.
ATATGCAATCTAAGTGTTCTAATTTAACTGGTGGTCATAGGTCAAGATTCTTGTTCATGAAGTATTCACTCAAAGTATAGGAGCTCATTCCAAGAACTCTCCTGCAAATATCATGAATAGCTAATGCTTAATCAAAAAATCTTCATCCTCACCAAATTAGTCAACCCTTCTCTCTCTATCCATCTCCTTCTTTTCTCTTTATATTGTAATTTTCCATTAGGAATACACATTTTACTATTTCATCTTATTCACTTAAGTTACCCTCAATATAAATATTGTAAAAGTAATTTTCCACTAATAAGAAAAAAACTCACCTCCTAGGAACATGCAAGGTCAAAAGTGATTGGGATAGGTGAAATTCATGTGGGTGTTCAGAGATATTTTTACCTTTATACTTGAATTAACAAAGTAAAATAATTAAAAAAATCGACCTCTCGAGAAGATCTTTGGGTTTAACAATACCCGTAGATGATGGATTTTGATGCTCGATATTGATAGAAGTTGTGCTCCATCCAAAAGTGTGTACAATATTTGGTCCTACAAAGAAAACTATGGTCAAAGACACTAAATATACTGGATTAGATAGATAGAGAAGTGAGCTTCTCGATAAAGGACGATTTTAGGAATCCAAAGGACTTCCTTTAAGGATGTTAGCTCGCCTTGTAAACAATAAAGTTAATTATAATGGATAAATGATAAATAGATACAAGATAGATAGATGTAAGAATAATAGATAAAGATGACTAGAATTCAAGATCAAATGGTAGGTCATGTTCATATTCGAATGTGGCCCAAGAAAGTGTGGATGTAATTTGTATGCACTCAAAGTAATCGTGTGAAGTCATCAACTTCCCTGTTCGATCTCTTGTAAGAATTCAATTTGATATTTTATGTCTTGTTCAAAGTCATCAAATTGGATTACACACAAATTCAATTTATGAATGATGTCAAATTATTCCTAGTAGAAAAGTTTTGGACTATTGAAAGTGAGTGAATACTTGTGATTTCATGTGATTAACTAGGTATTTATATCTAATAGTAAACCATGCTATAATTTATTTTAGAAGCAACAAACATGATAGAAACAAATATGATGGACTAATTAAAATTGACAAGGGTTAACATTGATGGGAATCACTGGTGATTCCATTGAACTTTGACAGTTTAATGAAATCAATTGGTTGAAGTGTATGATTAACATTTTAGGTTGATTTTGACTGAAAATGATGAAAAAGAGGTAAATAAATATACAAGAGATACCTGGAGGTTGTAATGGAGCTAAAAGAAGCCTCAATCCTCACTGGAGGATGACCTAAGGTGGATGGTGTAGTTTGCAAGTTGAATGTTGAAAAACTAGTCCACATAAGCTTTAAAAGGATTTGAAAATTCTTGATGAAGATTGATAATTATTATTAGTGATGATTTGGATGTTACGGTGTTAAGTGATGATATGCGAGAATGTTGGAAGATGATTTTGAAATTAAGAGTTTTGTATTCAAAACCGAGGATCCTTGATGATGGCTGAAAAACTACTATTTATAATCGTTGGCGATTACCTGAATCGCTAGTGATTTGGGTATTTAGGGGTTTCGAAGGGTAAATTGGCTGAGACCACTTCCAAAAAGAGTTGTTTAGTTTTGGCTTTGGGTAAATATTTTTCTAAGTTTTTAGGGACGAGGTGTGATGGTTAAGGGGGATGTGAAATAGGTTATATGTGGTTTACCTTTATTTAATTTTTATTTTATGGTGGTTTTAGATGGTTAGATGTAGATTTGACAGTTTTAGAAGGGACATTTACATGTGGTAAATATGATAAAGGGGTTATGACTTAGGATAAGGTGATTTTATGAGTGTAAATGATGAATTGGATTAATAAATGATAAAGGGGATGAAGGGTGCAAATTTTTGGTGTCTACATCTACTCCTTTTTGTCTAGTAGTTTGACATCATCAAAGTGCTAGAAAAAAACAACTATGAGTTGATTTTTATGGGTGATCTCCCTAAAAATGGAGTGACTACATCACAATGTAAGGAGCACTAGATTGATAGGTTGGTTTGACAGGTGTGACATGTGTTTTGTTAAAAAGTTTCCCCAATCCGAAGGGGTACCGTAAACGAGGTAAGATACCATGGGATCAAGTGATAGGGGAAACCAAAGGGTTCGATGCCTATGGACATATAATCTACGAACATAGGCTATAATGATGGAGAATTAAAGTGATGGTGATTTTTAGGGCTCGTGTCCTAGAGACGTATGATTTATCCCAAGATTGATTTTTATTGTTTGATGTTTAATAATTCAAGGATTGTGGTTCTTTAAAGGAGGTAACATGCTTTGAAAAAGGTGATAAAGTGTTTGATTTTACAAAAATATTGATAGGTGTGTAAAGTGGAATGAATCACTAGAGATTATACTAATCATAGGTGATTTGGAATGAATCATTGGTGATTAAATAAATCATCACCGATTAGGGTAAAAGTGATTTATGAGATATAAAAGGAGATAGTATACATATTTTGTTAGAGGCTTTCACTTGTCCATTTACTTAAGGATAGTATGGTGATGAAATGATAAGTTTGATATTAAGGGTATCACAAAGTTTCTTAACAACCTTGTTTTTTAAGGATTTTCCATTATTTGTGATAAGTTTATGAGGGACACCAAAGTGGCGTATGATGTATTGATTAATGAATTTGATGATTGGATGTGATTTATTTAAATTTAAGGGAATGGTCTCAACCCATTTTGTGAAATACTCAGTAGATGTGATGATTTAATGATGTTTTGTGATGATTTAGGATTGATAGTGCAAATGAGGTCTAACCTCCATTGTGAGAAAGTCCATAGATTGTGAGAATCTTGTAATGCTTGACCAGGGACATGGATGAGGTCATAATGTTGTTGACATTTGACACACTTTTTAGTGTATGCACAACAATCCCGATTGATAGTGTGCCGCATAATAACCGAGTCATAAGACATGTTTTTATGATGGAGTTACCACCGAAATGTCCACCACATATATTGTCATGAAATTATTGGATTTCCTTGATAGATTAATGAGATTTAAGATACCTTAGTAAAATGCCATCAAATAAATGTTTATATAAGATACCTCCTATGATGACGTAGTGAGTGGAACATTGAAGAAATGATCATTTAGCGTGACATGATAAGTCAGAGGGGATTTTAGATTCAAAAAGATAGTCAAATTTTGGAGAATACCACAGATTAGTTGGATTTTTGTCAACAATGTTGATAAGAGGGAGTTCATTTTTATGTGAGGGGTGATCTAATATTTGAACTACCATAGATACCTTGTATTTGACTTTCAATTCTTAATTTTCTAATGAGATGAGGGATCCTAAAGAAGCCATTATATCTAAAAATTTATTGGAAGATCATGGGATTGTTTTGATAGTGTAATGATCAAAGGCGCCAACAAGAAATCAACATTGGATTTATAATTTTTCAAGATTACATTGATATTCTCCTTTGACTTGATTAATGAGAAGTTGTAAATCTATGTAGATTTATAATCTATGAACACCTAGTATGATAGAGGTGGTGAGACCCATGATCATGGCTTCATATTATTCTATGTTGTTAGTACATTTGAACTTAAGCTTGAATGATAGCAGGATAAGAATCCGTCATGGTGCTATGATAATGATATTGACTCCTCCCCCTATCTGGAATTTAGATCCATCAAATAATATAGTCATTTTTATAGGGTTGAATTCATATTCATCAAGTGTTGATGGATTTATCAGGAACCTATCCATGAGGAAGATGAGTATTAGGAAGGGGGCTTCAGCGAGCTGATCTATAATGGCTTGACGTTAATGGATTTTTGGGATATAATATCAAGGTAAAAATTGGTCGTAATCATGATCCACCATGTTATACAGTCAATGTGGTATGGTTTTAAGTGGGTTGAAGCTGGTGACAATGAAAGTTTTGTGATTAAGAAGATAGTGTCATAACTGGGAGGTAACGAAGTATAGAGCACAACATAATGTTTAAATATTGGTAAAGAGGGTCTCATATTCATAGAGGGCATAAATTATGTAATAAATAACTTATTCACAACCTTACTCATCTTGATGAGCAAGCATAGTGCATAGACCATGATATGTGGAAAATATGTAGAGATAGAAGGGCTCCCCCTCATGAGGAGATGTGAGTACAGGTGGTGATAAAAGATAGTGTTTGAGTTCGTCGAAAGATATTTAACAATTAATATCCCATCTAAAATTAACATCTTTATGAAGAAGATGGTGAAATGGTTGGCAGCATGATCTCGAGTTGAGATAAGAAACATCGATTGTCTACGCTTTACCTTGGAGGCTATGCAACTATTTTAGATTTGATAAAGGAGGCATCTTGATGATTGTTTTAATTTTGGCTAGATATACTTCAATACCTTAGATAGATATAATGAAACCTAGGATTTTTCCAAAGAGAACATTGAAAACACATTAGCGGGGTTAAGACAAAGGAAAATTGAATAAGACAAATAAAGATTGATTCGAGGATGGAAATATGATCTTTTCATCGTTTAGATTTTCCTAAGAAATCATCAATGTAATATTCTACTATTTTGTGGATAATATCATGGAAGATGTATGTCATAGCCCATTGATAAGTGGATCCAAGGTGTTTTTAAGTCGGAAGGGAATAACACGGTAGCGAAATTCCCCAAATGGGTAATGAAGGATGTTTTATGTTGATCATCGGTAGTGATGAGGATTTGATTATAACCAGAAAAGACATCCATGAGGGAGAGAATTTTATATCTAGTCTGTTAGATTGACTAGTTGATCAATATTTGGAAGAGGGAAATCATCTTTAGGGCATGCAAGATTGAGATCCCAAAAGTTAGTACAGATGCATAAATTTCTTGAGGCTTTGGTTATGGGTACAATATTAGAGACCCATTTTGGATAGTCAATGGGTATGATAAAGTTTGTGGAAAAGATACAATGTAATTCTTCCTTGATAAGGAGATCTACGTAGGGTTACATCTTGCAGTTTTACTTAATGGGATTAGCATTAGGATAGGTTATGATTTTTTGTATGATGATATTAGGATTGATACCTGGTATATCACTATATGAATAGGAAAACTCTTGGCTATATTTTTATAAGAAGATGTTGAAATCATCTAGTCCTTGTAAGTTTAATGATTGACCAAACTTAACTATTCAAGGTTCTGAGGGTTCCTAAGTTTACGTCGATGGTGGATTTGTTAAGGAGTGTTGATGTGTCAGGTGGTAAAGTTTTTTGAAGGAAATGGTCATCACTTCCATATGGGATAAGATTTCTTGATCATTATGACATTGAAGGGTGTTTATAGTGGGTGAGTCTTCTTCGATCATTTTTAGAAAAATGAGAGGAATTTTCTTGGTGACATGATTGGATTGATAAGTTAAGGGTCCTAAGGAAATAGTATTGACTAAAAAAAAGTTAGGTGGGATGGATATGGTGTCATCAGTATCCATGGGATCATCTAACTCGGTGGATGGTGATGGTTCAAATTCAGTGATGTGTACTGAGACATGGTTTGTTTGAGTGAGTCGGTAGTGGGTATTTTATATCCTAGACCATATTTTTTCTGTGGTTTAAGATAATTTTGGATGATTAAGTCATGTATTCCTTGTTCATAATGCCCAAAACCGAAACCTTTCTATGCATAGTGGTGAAGATACATTCAAGAATTTTTTTGATTATATAAATATTGAAAATATGATGAAAATGGAATGGAATGATGTTGTTAAAGGTATTGAAATGAAGTCTGATTGATTCCCCCATAGATGAGGTTCATTTTTAGATATGTGGGACCGTAGGAGATAACATCTCCTACATTAGGATCATACATGGGTCTCTTGTCAGGATGACCATACATCTTAGGTGTTGGTATGGAGTTAAGCATGAGAAGGTGATACTCCCCTAGCATGAGGAGTTACATAATGTCATTAAGGGAAGATTCATTTGGTAGTTTGGATGAAGGGATGGTTGTGCTAGTAGATTCTTCTTTAGAAGATTTTGATGCAGATTTAGGTAGGATAATGTCGCTTGGGTGATATGTCATATTACAATCGGTGAAGGGATTTGGATCTACAGGGATGGTGAATGTCGACCTTCATGTTTGTCTTTAAGGAATTGGTGGAGTGTATAAGGAACACACTTCATAATGTGTATCCAAGGTTGTCATAATAACATGTTGTATTGGAACTCTCTTTCTATGATGTAGAAGAGTTCTAGTAAGTTTTTAACACCAACTTTAAGAGGTAAGATAAAAGTTCCTAACATGGGCGTGATAGTATCGTTGAAAGATCACGGTAAAAGTAGAGTTTGAGTGATGATGGTGTGAGGTAATATAATTTTATTAAATGTAATGGATGATATAATGTTAATAGTTTCACCTCCATCGATCATGACCCTATTAATGAGGAAATCATTGATTTGAGCAGCAATGAAGAGTGATAAGATATGTTCTTCTCGTCTAAGTGATGATATTTCAGATGACTCAAATTATATGGTGGTGGATTCTTTAAGTGCCCCTACAATTTTTTTGAAAGAGACAAAGTCATCTTTCGGTACAAATATATGATTACGGAGAATTTGATCAAGGCTTGTTTATGGGAGAGTGAAGTTTGAACAATCTCGTAAAGTGACATTTTGATGGGATCTTGGTGTAACTATTTGATAACGACCTTCTATACTATGGTGGGTGAAGGATGTGTAACAAGTATCGAAACCTTAGCTTTAGATAACATGGTTTGATTGGATGATTCAGGAGCTATAGAGATGGATACTTTAGGATTTTCAGATGAAGAAACTAGCTTAGAGGTGAGAGTATAGCTAAAAAAATTGGATTTCTTTGGTTCTAATGAATCACTATTGTAGTTTTGTGAGTAGGTAGTTATGTGAACAACATCAACTTGATGAGGAGAAATTTTGGATATGGATTATTTGGATGTGGGTGATGTTGTAAATGTTGGTTTTGTGTGTGTTTGAAGGAAGGTATACTTTAGTTTGGATTTTTCTTAGTGATTAAGTGAAAGGATTTACGGTCCTTTGTAGAAAGTTTGTGTGTCCTATGATATTCAATTAAATACATTGAATTCATACCAAGAGGGATTCCATCCTTGAGGGTCAAGATGGTTTAGGAGGTGGTAATGTTATGAGTGATTGTTGAAGGAGATCATCTAGGATGCTCACATAATGCCCCTTAGGTGTAGATGTGGATGGTGAAGGGGTCTCTTTTGATTTTATTTTCGAGTGAGACACAATATTGGAAGTTGTTTTTTAGTCATCTATCAAGCATGATTCTTAGATGGTGTGATGGATGAGGGACATGGACCCAATATAGAATCTTGATGGGTTGGTTTCGGAGTTGAGATGATAGTGACCTTATTAAGAGGGTGGGATGAAGGTTCAAGGGTCACGTAAGTGGTACTAATATACAAAGGAATAATATAGGATTTTAAATACTTAGGTAATGGTTTTTTTTTAGGTCTCTTCATATTTTCTTAGATGAGTTAGGTGTGGATGTTGAGGTAGTAGATGTGTAGGGTTGTTCTTCAATGATAGGATTAGGGGGTGTTTCTAAATTTTTATCATATGTGAGTTTAGAATCATCTTTAGGAGGTGCGGATGATGTGGATGTAGATTCAAAAGATGAAGGTGTAGTTTTAGTTGTGTTTTTAGTGGATCTAGACTCGGTGGTTATGGATTGAGATCCAGAGATGTAGATGTTGGTACAAAAATGTAGATAAGTGTATCTATAGTCTTATTGATATTAAAAATGGTATGATGAGTGTGAACATTATTCACTTGTGGTTGATCGGTGGAGGGAGAGTGATTCGGGAAATTTTATTTAAACAAATCAATATTTTGGTTTTGGGGTGCATTCGGATTGTCAAAATGGAGTTCACCTTTATCGATCAAATCTTGAAGGACATTCTAGAAAAAGTGACACCTTTTGATGTTATCCCTTAACCCTATGGTATTTAAAATAATCATTATCCATATACCAAGAGAGATTAGATACAGATGTGTTGATGGGACAGATGGGTGGAAGAGAGATCATATAAGAAGTGAGGAGTTTTTCAAAGACTACACTATAGGTCTCTCCAATGGGTGTGTAACTACGTTACAAAAAAGAATGCTCGATAGTGGGATTTTCCTTAGGAGTGGATTTGAGGAATATGGCGCAGGATAATGATTTGGACTTGTCAGGATTGGAGGATGATTTAGATGAAAATTTGGATTTTGTCTTCTTAGGTTTTAACTCTTCCTTCTTTGAGGGCTCGCAATTATAATTTATGGGCCATAGTGAAAGCTTCATCAAATGTTTGGAATGACTAGATTTTAAGTGTGGATGAGATGTGTTTAGCGCATGAACGGAAGAATAATTCAATTAATTTGGTTTTTGGTAATGAAAATGATAACTAATTGATTATACCCCTCCAATGGGAAACAAAATCGGCTATGGATTCATCTTCAAATTGTTTAATGGCGTAGAGGTCATTGATGGTGATTTTATGGGTGATGTTTATAGAGAAGTGTTCTAGGAAGAGTTGTGTGAATGATAAAAGGGAGTACTGAGGATGTTATTGTACCAATCTAGGGTAGGACCGGGAAAGGGACATGGGGAAAGTCCTCAAGATTATATTGGTTTGTGGTATATGAGATAACAAGTGTGGCGGAAAGAATGAATGTGTTGTTGGGGATCTTCTTTACTATATAATTTGATAAACTTCAAAAGTTCCCAGTGAGGCGGATATGCTTTGTAAGGTACTGAGGGGTGAATGGGCTCATTGCATATTTGTTCATAGGAGATAACATTCTTAGGACCCGAGGAAGTGGATTTGAGGTTGGATATTCTGTTCATGAGAGCTTGAAGGGGGTCTAGTTGTGATGGTTGTTGTAAGGATGAGCCAGTTGGTTAAATGAAAATCTAGGTTAGGCTATGGGTATAATTGATACTACCGATAAGGGATATTTTTTTATAAGGAATATTAGTGGGGATATTGTAAGTGGATTGAGACACTAAGGGTTGTGATGGTTGCACATATTGATAGGGAATGGGAATAGATGTGTTAATAAGAGGTTATGATGGTTGGGGGATATGTTGGAAGGGAATGGATGTATAGGTAAGGGGTTGTGAATAAGTGAGTGGTTGTTGGAAGTGTATAGAAGAAGCAATAGAGGATGGTGCTTGTTGTGGGATATTTTGAATAGGAATAGATTGAGGTATGGAAATGAGTGGTTGTGATGGTTGAGGTACATGTTGTGAGATAAGAGGAGTAGAATATGGTAATGAAATGGGGTGGGTGCTAGTAATAACACTAGTGTTGACTAGAGGGATGGATGCAGGAATGGACATAGTGATGTTTTGAATGGGGTTGGTGTTTTTTGAGAAGGTGGTGGCTGAGATATAGTGATAGAAATGGAAAAAAACTCATTGGAGGTGTCTGAATGGCCGAGGATACTTTGGAGGGGGTAGATGAGGAAGCATTAGGATTTTTTTGAAGAGGTGTGGAACCAATGGAAGGATTAGGTGAAGATGTAGGTTGTTGAGTGGACGTGTCTTGAGAAGAAATCATAAGAAGACGGAAAAAGGAATGGAATATAAGACATTAGATGTTTTGGGTTGATTATGAGGTGGATATGGGTATAATTGATGAATGATGAGTTCCTAAGTTAAGTCAATAAGATGGGGAAAATAACATGAAGGATCAAGAACATACGAAAGTGGTTCTAATACGATGGTTAAGTTGGACACCCCTAGCTGTAAGGTAAGTATTAAGAGCCATGGGATTTGAATCCAAAATTTCTGAAAAGAGGAGATCCCCACCATCAAATAAGTGAGGACTAGGAGGATCAAGGATTTCAAATGATGCAGATTGAGAGCCGAGGATAATGTGGTGGTTCTTAATCTTACATCTGAGATAGATGAGATCTATGACAATGGATTAGGTGTGTGGAATATAAAAGGAGTTTTTAGATACTTTCATTATAATCAATCATTTTCTTCCTCCCAAATTTGTTTATTTTCATATTGATGTGTGGATATTTTTTGATTTGGATCTATAATCGGTTGAGATTTTGGGGTTTGATGGTGTAATGGTGTAGATTTTTGGAACGGACTAGACATGTTTTCAAATTTTTAGACATGGGATTGTTGTCTTGTAAGTACCATGATTAACAAACACACAATCACCTATAATTGAAAGATAAATAAGTGGTTTTATCACAAACAACAAAAAAATCGAGTAGAATGAATTTTAAGATTATATTGAATCAATTAAGAAATGATGAAATGTGTAAAATGGATGATGGGGTCCTAGGAAATGGATGTCTATGGCTAGTTTCAGACTGTTCAAGGGTTACATCCTTGATATACCTAAAGGTACATGAGGCTCAAATCTATTATGGTGCCGTAAATATCTTGATATTGGGTCCTACCCCCTCACTTCATAGGTCCCACAATGATAAGGGAGTCGGGTGCTTAGCCAATATACCGACAACCAATTATTTATACTCACCAGAACATCGAGTCGGTTTCTCTATTAGATGATGAAATCCCAATAGTTATCACCTACGTAGGAATTTTTGATGTAAATTTGATATTTGATGTGATTTGGATGTGTGTGGGGAAGAATCAAGTGAATGTAATCAATTAACCTTCCTAATTAAAGTTATATGATCAAGAAATATGCAATGTTTGTTTTAATCCCAAAAGAAGTGATTTATTTCGATGAGGAAAAAAAAAAAAATATGTGTAATATAAAAATAAAAAAGGACTCACCTTAATAACTCTTCTTTTCTAATTTTTTGCAATTTATTTATTTTTATATATATAGTAATATAGAAATCCAATAAGAAAAATGCCTCCAAAAAAGAAAACCTGCAAGAACAAGTTAGTAAAAAAGAGAAAACAACAGGAAAATAGGTGTTAGAAGACTAACTATCGAGTAATCAAAAGAATTTAGAGAAATAGTAGGTGATTGACTGAATCACTGGCAATTCACATGATCACTGGAGATTAACCAAATCACTAGTGATTATAAATCAAAAACCTAGATATGAAAAATATGAAATTTGAATGAATGAAAGAAGGGGACTTAGGGTCCCACCAGGCATGCCAGAATGTTCAGAGATGTTTTTACCTTTCTACTTGAATTAACAAAGTGAAATAAAAAAACAAACTGACCTCAGAAGATGTGGGGTTTAATGATACCCGTAGATGATGGATGTTGATGCTCGATGTTGATAGAATTTGTGCTCCATCCAAAAGTGTGTACAAGCTCTGTCTGTGAAGAAACATGTGCTTAAAGACACTAAATAGAATAGATTAGATAGATAGATAATTGATCTACTCGAAAAGGTTGATCCTCGGGAATATAAAGGGATCCTCGAAGGATGTTAGCTCACCTTCTAAACAATCAAGTGGATTGTAATGGATAAACGATAAATGATAAATGGATACAAGATAGATAGATGCAAGAATAGTAGATAAAGATGACTAGAATTCAAGATCAAATGACAAGTCTTGTTTAGCTTTGAATGTGGCCCAAGCAAGTGTGGATGCAATATGTATGTGTTCAAAGTAATCATACCAAAAAATTTCAACTTCCCATTCGATCTTATGTAAGAATTCAATCTGATCTTCGATGTCTTTTTTGGAATCACCAAATTGGATTGCACACAGATTCAATTTGTAAATGATGTCAAACTATTCCCAGTAGAAAGGTTGTCAGACTATTAGAAGTGAGTGAATGCTTGTGATTTCATGTGATTGACCAAGTATTACCATCTAAACCATACTTGAAAACATCTTTCAAGAGAAAAGCATGATAAAACAGATGTGAAGGACTTGGATAAAAATTGATAAAAATTGACAAGGGGGTAAAATCATGGAATCACCGGCGATTAGGCCAATCACCGACAATTCAGGTTGATTTTTAAAAGTTTAATGAAATCAAATGTTTGAAGTTTCTAATTAACGTTTCAAGTTTATTTTTGAATGAAAATGATGAAAAGAGTTAAATACATATACAAGAGATACCTAGAGGTTGTAATGGAGCTAAAATAAGCCTCGAACCTCACTAGAGGATGACCTAAGGTGGCTAGTACAATTTGTAAGTTGAATGTTGAAAAACTGATCCAAAAAATCTTTGAAAGGCTTTGAAAATGTGTGATGAAGATTGATAATGATGCTCACTAATGATTTTAATGTTCTAGTGCTAAGTGATGATATGCAAAATGCTAGAAGATAATATTAAAAGTAAGACTTCAGATTCAAAATTGAAGATCCTAGATGATGGCTGAAAAACTACTATTTATAATCACTAGTGATTACCGGAATCACCGATGATACGGGGTTTTAATGGTTTGGAAGGGTAAAGTGGTTTAAACCAATTTCAAACAGAGTTGTTTTGTTTTGCATTCAAGAAAATAGTTTTCTAATTTATTAGGGAAGAGGTGTGATGGCTAAGGGGGTTGTGAAATAGGTTATATGTGATTTTTCTTTATTTAATTTTGATTTTATGGTGGTTTTAGATGGTTAGATGTAGATTTGACAGCTATAGAAGGGAAATTTATGTGTAGTAAATATGAAAAGGGGTTATGAATTAGGATAAGGTTATTTTATGAGTGTAATTTATAAATTGGATTGATAAATGATAAAGGGTATGGAGGGTGCAAATTTTTGGTGTCTATAGTGGGGGTAGATGAAGAGACATTTTTAATGTTATAAATTAGAATGGATTCTCCATTCCAAGGGAGTTAGAAATTGTTGATTGAATGTATGTTGTTGAGATTACCACTTCTACATAAAGCAATAAAAGCTACAATTCTTCTATTTCTTGTCTTATGTTCCTCTACTCTCTCTTTCCAAATTTTTATACATGATAATCTTATAAAACCAAGAAAGGTGTCTACACCTTTGATGAATGAATCAATGGAATTTAGTGTCTATTATTTGTTATGTCTTATCATTGTTAAAAAATTTGTGTTCTTCTAATTGTATGTGGACCTACTTTATTTATTGTTTGTGAATTCTCTAATACTACTCACAACAATTATCCTCTCTCTCCTTATTTCCCCAACTCCCTTTACCTCTCTTCACCGCAAATCCCTTCCTTGTACCTTGTACATGAATTTTCCATATTTTGAGTGTAGTATTGATGTGTGTTACCTATCTTAACAACTACACATAGTTTTAGGTTATTTTACATTCAATAATAGGAGCCTCCACATATAATTGAAGGGGCTGAGCCCTTTGAATATTAGTGAGAATAAACTAATTTGTTTGGATGAAAAATTATTTCACCAATATTTTTTTATGAAACCACCGGGGAGAGATTTTCCCAAATAAATAAATAAATAAACATATTCCAAAAACATTGCAATAAAAAATCCACAACTTGTACAAGGAAAGAATGTTAGTAACAATTAAAAGAGTTACAAAAAGAGTATGTTAGGAGCACAATGGACTGAGGGGGAAGTGAATCAATCCTATAAATTTATTATTACATTTACAATTAATTTCAGAAACCATTAACATTCATCCATTCACATACATTCAACCATAACTTATTAAGTATGCATAATACATTAAAATAACCACAACACAAAATAAATAGATCATAAACAAAAGATTTAAGTGGGTGTAGTCATTTTTATGTCCTTAGAAACAACAATCTAATCCCATGCATATCACCCAATGACGTTGGCTTCTCACCTAAGGCATACGGGGTTGTTGAGCCCCTCCTTTATGTGAGTTTTGTGAGAATACATCCCCTACTAACAGAAGATTAGATGCAAGAAGGGAAAGAACCATGCATTCATTCAGATAACAAGGAAAATATCAAATAGATAACATATCTGATAATAAAAAGAAAAGGCACTAGGGTTTATACCCATGAACAATGTATATATTTTAAAAGAAAGCCATATATTCATATTAATCTCTATTCAGTAACCACATTACATTCCTCAAGGCCATTACAGACCAAATGTATTAATGTAGATAAGACTTATACATCAGAATCCTAAACTATGCTTTCTAGATTATAAAGATGTTCATAGACCCATCTCTCCTACTTGTCCTCCTAATGAGAACCTTAACCCATAGAATCTACTACTATTTCTGCAGAGCTTCACCTCTCCTCTTCTTCTTCTCTTCCTCTCTTGATATCTCTCTTGACGCCCTTTTCTTCTACCTGAGAATCTCTATATATAGCTTTAGCATCCACCGCCATGCCTTCCTAAAGTAATAGATCAGTTTCCAAGTGTCCATGTGGTCCTTTAATGGAGCATGTTTCTTCCCATCCGAGCTCTCCACTTTCTGCAATGATGTATTTCTAGATCCTTCCATCACATGGAATATTCCTTCCTTGACCATCAAGTTGCCAAGTTGGAACCTTATCCACTTTACATGCTCAGTCGGGTCATACTTTTATTGTGTGCTTCCTTAAATGCCAAATATGGCTAAGTCTTGAAACCCTTTCCTTTACCTTGCGCATGCACGCCTTGGGTTTTTCTAAACCCTTCTAAAAAAAATTCCTATGCGCCTTTACCTTGCGTGCCCTTCTTCATATAGGCCCCGCATGCCCATGCGCCTTCTTATACTTAGCTAATATTATGAGGCCCAACATCACCCCACACTAAGCCTATTCTCTATCCTTAGAAACACTTCTCTTCAATGAATAAAGAATTGTGGGCTCTAAATAGTTGGAAAAATAATGAAGGAATGAATAATTGGGAGAAATAATGAAATAATGGGGAAATGAAGGAAAACATGTTCATTGTTGAAGGAGGAGAAGGAAATACTAACCTATGTTTGCCTCTATTCTCCCGACATTAACCTCGATATGCGATTCTTGTGACAGAGGTCACCTACTAAGGTGTTTACCTCCTCAAAGCTTATCCCTTCCCCTTTAGTGCTCATCATTTTAAAAATTCCTTCTAGTTTTTCTCCCAAATCCTTGAGGACATCCATCATATGGGTGATCCAGGGGTATAATTCCTTCATCCAATTTTTGATCAAGCCTCACAAGGTCTCGATAGCCTCTAATTTATTCTCCACCTTGGTAAAGATCCTATCCCACTCTGTTCTCTATTCCCCTTATTCTTCTCTTGGAACTCCTTGAGTTCCATCTCATGTGTAGCGACCAAGATGCTTGCTACTCTATCTCTATCAACACAATTATCATAGGAAGCTTTAACAACTTGTGTGGTGGCCTTCACATTGGTAAGGAGTTTGGTATACGAGAAACAATCCCTATGACCTTTAGCTTGTCTTCTCTCTCTTGGCGTGTCAAGTGCTTATTTTGCGGACTCTAAGGTGAGTGGCTACCTCTCCATAGTGAGGATGCGAGTCAAATCCTCCAGGAACTGCAAGGTTGATTCATATTTTTCTCGGGTGGTGCTAGGTTGGGATGCTTTAAGATAATAACATCTGTAATCATCTCAATTTTCTTGTGTAATTCACGCACCCTTTCCTTCTCCTCTTTCATTTCATGCCTTAGCTATGTGCTGATTAGTTCTTCTTGTTTCAAATCCTTTCTTTTCTCAAGAATATCCTCCTCCTTCTTCTCCAATTCCACCTCTAGGAATCTCACCCTATCATTTCTTCCAAAAATTCTGGCCTCAACCTCAACTGAAACCTTTTTGAGTGCATTATAGACTTTCTCATCTGATAACTATTGAGAATTAACCAAGGGTTTATCCCTTTTGTCTCTGGCATCTTCATTAGTGCCCCTTAGCTTACCTCAAACTCAGGTTCATTGACATGTGATTCAAATGCCCAAGATAGAATTTTCTTGGTTTGTGGGTATGTGCCTTCTACGTCAAATGAGGGCATGGCTAGGAGTTGTTCTATTAGCATGGTGCTATGGAAGCATGTGCGTAGAACCTTTCTTGGATCATTGATGTAACCCATTCCTTTCCCTTGTGTTACCACCACACTCTTCCCACCTGTTCATGTAGCCTTTGGAAAGCTCACGAAAGATTGGGATCTCCACCCATGCTGCCATACTCCTTTCCAACACTTTCTTCCTCAATCTCCTTCATCACTTCATCTACACTGCACTCTACTTCCTGTTCCACTAACTTTTCGATGATGCCTACCACTTCTCTCTCTATCGCATATTCTTCTATTTTTTCCTTGGTGAGGCTTGGGGTCCTCTGATCTCTTGTGTTTACTTCTTCACTCACCCCTTTGCCTTGAGCATCTGCTTCTTCCTCACCATTCTTCCCTTTGCTTCCTTCTTCTTCTGAATCGTGTATATCATACACAGGATGATTCTGAACCTTTTCATCCTCATCGTCATCCCTCTTTCCCTTGTAGGCCTCTAAGTCCTCTGTTTCTTCTGAGTCTTCCCTTTCTCGCCACCTTCTGTTTCTTCCTAACTAGCGATTCCAAAGATAGGAGACTCCTACCTCTCTTTCCTTTTAGTAGGTGAATCCTTCCTTGGCAACTCTTCTCTTGTGAGGGACTCATCTTGCTCTGGTACATCTTCTTCTAGGGTATTATCCTTGATTGGGTACTTCTTTCGTGCACATAAGTTCTTTTCTTAGCACTTATTTCCAAGTGTGCCCACAAATTGTGTTGTCTACACACTTGGTGCCTTCTTCTCCTACACATATTCTCTCTCCCTCTTATTTGGCATGGCCTTATTTCTTCCTCCTCCGGCATCTTCTAGAATGGAGACATCATTTTCTAGGTAGGAACCCTTCTCAAAATTTTTCCTTATGTGTAGATATACCCTTGTTGCAGCCCTTTCGGTGATCGGCAGCATTATTGGTTTTATCATCTGCACTTCGTGGGAGACATATTTCTCCACATATGCACACTTCTTTGGATATACAAGATTTCGGCACAACTCGCGGTGGTCTTGATCTACCTCACTAAGGTCAAACCTTAGTCTCTTGGCCTCCTTAAAATGGTTGACCCCCGCTTGGAAGTATTGTGTGGTGAAATAAAATGGTAGCTTGCACCATGGAATCTTAGTCCCATTTGTTAAGGTGAACTGCCAATACAAAAATGTTGATATACAAAAACTCCACTTCCCCATCTATGAGCACGGAAACTACTTAGGTATCCTCCACTCTACCTTGAATGCGTCGCACATCCATTTATACCATTTTTCCAGGTGTGCCTTGTGAGTGGCCATCATGGTCTCACAAGTATATTTCTCAAACCTTTTCGTGGGTGAGGGATTTTCTTCTGGATACTCCCATACAAACTTCTCTAGCCCATCGAGAACTCCAATCTCCAAGAAGACGATGGTGAGGATAATGTTTCCAAATAGTATCTTCTCTCCTTCCTACACATTGCTAATGATCTCATCTATAATTTAGGCGGATAAGTTATAAATGGTTCCTTCAAATATCTTCTGGCATACATTCAACCACACCTTGTTCACTTGTGTCCACCTTTCTTGATCTTTCAACTTGAGTAATCAAGTGTGGGATCATTCTCATAACAGGTCGGGGATATTTGTGATATCAAAATAACATGAACCCTTTTTGTATTCATAAGCCTCCATAGTTTTCTTGATGGCCTCCTTATCATCCAAGTCGTCATCTATAGAGTCTCCTTCAAAAATCGGATAGTGAAATTTGATGAGTTGAGGAGTTAGGAACATTTTGTGGCCTCGTAAAATAGAAGTGGTCCTCATGCACACATGACATCAACTACTAGTATAGTGTCTTGGGCTTGCATAAATAGGGAAACTCATATAGTTTCATAACTTCGGCCTTCTCCAACTTCACCTTCACTTCTGCTATAAATTGAAATTCCTTTTGGTGTCCTCTTGTTAGTTGGATGAACTAGTTCCAACACCATATCTTTTTCTGTAGTTCTCATGCGATGATTGTAGTCACTTACAACCATCTTCCTCAAGTGTAATTCCCACTCTTTTCCCAACAACACTCCATATGGGTATTGCATCTCTCGTATACCACTCTTCATTGGAACTAGCGATGGCAGTGGTTTGTTTTCCTTTTCCCTTTCCTTCTATTTATTTGGCGAGATGGTTTCCTTCTTTGGTGTCATTCTACTTGTCAGGTTAAAACTTAAATTCCTCCTTGCTCTACTCTACTACTCTTCTCAACTCTAAGGATCAACTCTGCGAAGAATCCTCCTACCTCCATGCCCTAGCTACCAAACCCTAACTAGGAAAACCCTTCCACAAGATGGCGTACTCCAAAAGAACTCTCCCCACACCCGTGTACTCCTTCCACTTTGGTTCGCAGATCAACCTAGTTACACACTTAGATCTCTATGATTCTTCTTCCTTCGCACAAATCTCTCTGGATTCCCTAGTTCACAAGATCTCTTCCACTTCGTAATCACAAGGTAAAATAATGATTCACCCAACCTCATACTTATATCTTTTTCCTCCTTTTCAACAATAAATGCTATGCCACCTACTAACATACTTAGCATTAAATGTGTATTTTTCCACTAAAGCTGACCTTAAAGTGCTCTTACCCATGTGCCTAATCATGCACAAATAAATCTTTACAACCTTCTGGCATGAAAAAATACTTACTAACAGAAGAATATTATGCGTGTGTCTACAAAGTACAAAGGCACCTCTTCCAGTATTTTACCCAATTTTTTCCTCGCCTACCTCATGTTGTTCTTGTGCTTTTCCTTCTCTATACGTGGTCTTTATAAATCCTTATCCTAACACCAACCATTCTCATCCACCATTTTCCCATGCACTTTCTATCCTTCAACCAGGCCATTTAACTTTTACTACCATCTTATACTTCACTTTGCACTACTCTACCCCACACTAAAATCGATGCACAGTACTCTGTGTATACACAACCTTTTGAAAATAATGTGGTTACCAGCACAAAAGGGAAAAAACAAAACAACGGAAAGGAACAAGCAATGAGAAAGGGAAACACAAAGAAAATAAAAGAAAAAAATGCATAAAGGATATTCTAATATGACTGGAAATATTGCCTTATTTAAAAACACAAGGAAGGCTTATTTATATTAGGGCTTCAGCCTACTCCTATTGAAATGGCGAGATAACTTCATCCCATCTAGCACTTGTAACTAACATGAACCTGAATACAAGATGTACGAGATGTTGTAAGGTCCCAACCAATGAACTTTCAACTTCCCAGGATGGCATAGATACTTGGAATCATACAACAAAACCATCTGCCTGACCTCAAACTTTTTTTTCTTGATATGACGATCATGCCATGCCTTATCTGGCCTTTTCAATCTTCTGACTCCATCTATCAAGTGATCACCTTTCATCTAACTACATCAATCTATCAATCCTTTCCTCGAGTACTTGTTCATCATCTAAACCTCCTACAAACACTATACGTAATGATGGTAATATGGATTCAACAGAAAAACAACCTCTACACCAAACACCAACTGAAACGATGTGGCCTTGTTCAATATTTTGTAGGTTGTCCTATATGCCCATAGAATGGTTGATACTTTTTCATCCCAATCCTATCTTTTGACATCACAAATCTTGGTCAACGTATGACTTATTATCTTGTTAAATTCCTTAGCAATTCCATTCGCTCGAGGCTGATAAGGGGTAGTCTTGTGATGGGCCACCATAAATTCTACTAACAGAATCCTGACTGTTTCATTCAGAAATGTGTACCTCTATCACTTTTCAAGCTCAAATGACATCCATACTTGCTGATTATGTTCTCCCATAAAAATTTATTAGTTGTCACCGCAGTGAAATCCTTTATAGGCATTGCTTCTACCCATATTTTCAAGTAATCAGGACAAGTAATGATTTAGTGTGAACAAGTCCTTTGTGTGGCGGTGAAATTGGCCCTACAAATTTGATTTCCCATTTTTAAATGGCTCTACACTCAAGCTATCATCCTTAATAACATCTCATCCCTCTTTCCAGGTTTTCCCAGGATGCTAACAATGGTTACAAGCCTTACAAAATTCAATACAATCCTGGTAGATGGTTTCCCACCAAAGCCCTTCCATTCGAATCTTCCACACGGTAGATTTCCTACATAGTGTCCTCATGTAATCCCACCATGCACTTTTGAAATAATTTTTACATGCTCATGTTCTAATATGCATCAGTGTAGAACCTCATGATGGCCTAATTTGTACAAATATTCACTAATCAACATGTAGGGTGCGATGCGTATTGCTAACTATTTTCTCTCCAAAGTCTTCATCTCGTCCGACGCCAAACCTATTTTAAGGAATACCACAATATCTTCTAACTCTAAGGGAGTGCGCTGTAACCTAAATAGTTGTGTGTCTAGCATTGTATCCTCAATACTCTACATGTCATATTCTCGAGTCAATTCTTGATAAGTGGTCGTCCTAAATTAATTTTTCCCGGTTTACAACACTGTGAACTCAAAATCTTGAAATAATAGGACCCAACGACATATGCACCCTTACAAAATGGGATTATTTACCAAATACTTTAGTGCCATGTGCTCTCGAGAAGAATATAAAAGGTGTTTCATAAATATAAGTCCTAAACTTATGCATCACGTAGATCATTGATAGTGCCTCACACTCAGTAGTGGTATAATTCTATTATACTAGTGTCAACTTCTTACTTGTAAAAAAAAGGAGTGATCAACAATCCCCTCACCAGGTTGTTCTAGTACTTCTCCAATGGTTGTTCCTGAGGTATCAACATGCACATGGAAAGGCTCATCCTAAGAAGGAAAGCATAATATGTGTGCATTGACAAGTTTATCCTTCAAAGTCTCAAATGCCCTCTGCTATGCCTCTCCCTAATGAAAGGCACTCTTGTGCTTTAGAAATTCTTCTAAGGACGTAAATATCTTAGCATATCCTTTTATGAACTTCTTGTAGTACCCCGTAAGCCCAAGAAAACCACTCACTGCGCTCTGACTAGTAGGCTCTCCCAATCCCACAATAACAACTTTTGCGGGATCTATTAACAAGCCCTCCTTCTACTCCATTTTTTCAAAGAGATGATACAAATATTGATCAAACTCCTTACCAATACCATACTCTTTCCTAATTCACATCATTTTAGGACATTTTTACAAAAATTGAATGCATGAACTCACCATTTTCATTAACTCATACCCCGATAGTCGATATTCCCTTTACTATACTAAGAGCGACACCTCTTTCACCTGAACAAACCCATACCCGTGAATTCACTTCATTATAACCATGACTACCCCAGAGGATGAAAACACAAAATTCATGTTCTTGTGCTTCTTAAGACCTAATCGTGCATCGACACTCTTCATTTGATCTCAATAGAAATTTTTGAGCATGTAACATACTTATTTCACTCTTCATAGTTAATACCATAATATAGGTTCGACCTTCAAGTCACTTGGCCTTCATACATATGACTAAAAATTTCTCTATACTTGTATCTAATCACATTATGGGAATTCGTGCCTACTTAAGATCTCCTTAGAATCTCATACTGTTAAAATGGATTATACTTATCGAATAGATAATTAATTTCTTCAAGCAAAACTCATGATAAAAAAACCTAGAAATGAGACTTGAAAGTGAAATATATCTCTTAATTTGGCATGAGATCATATATTCATACTTTTCATGCAATTTAAGCTTCATAATTATTTCCATACCTTGAAAATGTCAAGTGCAAGCTTCCCTATAACTAGGACATCCTTTCAAGTACATACTCATAATAGGTCACTTGAATTGTGAAGATTCATAAACATTATACATACACCTCCAAGCATAGAGATGACCTTCACAAGGCTACCAACCAAACATCATGACACATTCTACTAAGGAAGAAATGTGCCAAATTGGTGATAACCATTAACTATACCATGAATCTTATACACAAACCAAAAGACCTTTTCCCCAAGACTTAAATACCTAAGATAGAGCCCATACATACTGAATGAGGACCAACTTTAGGCACAAAACCATATCCTAACTTTATGACCTCCTTTCATGACATAACAAAACTTATTAAGGATTTTGAGGCACTAAAATACCTTGACATGTGGCCACAAAATTTTTCTTATAGATAGTCATGCACATATTCACATTCAATCCTTTGAGATTACAACTTGAACTTTACACATGATGGGTCTCTAACAAACTGGCAATATCTTATGCTCATATATTTTGGCATACCTTACTCAAACTAAGACACTTTGACATAGATAAATATCTTATGACTAAGATCATAAAATAATAGACAACTTAACATACCTTCACATGCTTCAACTCATGAGGAATGGATCCATGAAGCCTAATAGAGACACTTGAAGCATCTCGCAATCACCTACTAGGGAAGAAAATTCATTCTCTTAAGGGATATGAGACCAAGATCCACCATCAATTCTCTGAGATTATGAAATTTTCTTTATTTTTCATTATCCTTGGGATATTCTTGAGAAGATAACAACAATTCTTGTTGTTCAACAACAATAAGCATGCCTTCATGAGTAAGAGGATCATCCTGATTATTACCAACAAATTTAGAATCACCTTTTGTCCTTTTGAGTTCTTCTTTCACTTTCTCAACTTGTGTAGACTTGACATCATCCTTCCTTTTGTAGGTATTCATTTTGACTCTACAGTATCTTACAATGTGACCTAATTTGTTACACTTGAAGAAAATAGGATAAATCTTAGTTCTAGAAGCATCATTTATCTGTTTAAAGATCTTTTGAGTATAAAACTTATCTATATGCCCAAACTAATTGTAAATTATAACACACAACTCCATACTTCTTATCATTCTTCCAAAACTGATTAGGAGACCCCGAATAAGTTTTTTTAGCAATATGACCCTTTTATGGCTTTTGTAGCAAGTAATTTCTCTTGATCGATATGTATGATCATGCCAACCATTGCTCCATGGAAATGCATTCTTGAAAGACCTCCTACAGTCCCTAGCCCTATGAAAAATATATTACAATATTAACACACACCCTTATCATAACCTACTTGTAGATTTCATTATATTGGGCTACTTGATAACCTTCTTAAGATATTTTACATCCTTTATGGATTTTGCAACATCATTAGGTCCAGCTATGTTCACTTCATGCTTCTCTGAACGTATGTCTTTATAACCAATAAAATATTTGTCATTTTTATCTCGTTGGTTCTCCAACATGTCATTTATGGATCCTAAACATTTCTCTAACCCCTCATAAGTGTTCAACCTACTAGATGCATTTTCCAAATCAAATTCTAGGGCTTTTGATTTTTTTCATACTTGTGTTGGCATGTAGGCCTAATAGGTTTTTTCATTGATGAAAAAACACATTAATGAAAAATTTAATGATTGTATGATGGTCTTATGATTATTTATATGATTCTAACATACTATTTCATATATTTTTGAGCTAATACAATGATATTTAATGAGGATAGTTATCTCTTACAAGCCTATACAGGTGCCTAGGAGATGTAGCTTAGAAGTGTGATATTTTTGGATGGTTGGGAAGAATGTTTTCATGATGAATAGAATTATTTTAGGGGTCATTATCACTCACAGCAGTGGTATAGTATAGGTACAAGTGTTTCACTTTGTTACAAGTGCTCATTGGGAGTAGGTATAGTAGCTTGGAGGTGTGACAGAGTGGTTTGGAGCTATATGAGATCATGGAAGCATGAATTCAGATGTATAATGGAATATGAGGTATTTTTTGGGTCATTTTCATAGGTTTCTTATGTAATTATTACATTATTTCAGTTGCCCCTAGCTTCTACAATGAGGATAAAACATGCAAACATAGGTAAGTCTTAGTGACTAGAGAGATTGATGTATGGAATTTTCATTATGATAATTGGATATGCTATAGGAATTATTCATGATGCTATCAGAAAAAAATTAGGTTCTCATGATGTGCTTTTCTCCATATATGATTGATTTTTTGAGACAGGGTGAAAATCAAGTCAAATTCCAACTCGAAGTTGATCTTCTAATGCTTGTTGTGAATAGTGTGATTTGAATGGGACATTTTTAATTTTAGGAAAGATTATATTTTTATTGTATAAGGTATCACAAAAATAATGAGGTTTTTTTATTGTCAGGATTTTATGAACGAATGTTAAGAAGGAAAAGTAGTCTAAAACCCTAGTTAAACCCTAGCTAGGAGAAGTTTGCAGAAAGTGAAATATAGTGACTTAATTTTGATTTATTTATAAAAATTGATGATTGGATGTTGTAGAGGACTATGTTATATTTCCAAAAATTTATGGTTGAGGTCATGGTGATGAGCCGACCTCATCTAAAAATAGTATTTTATGAAGAAGAAGGTTTTAGGACAAAATGGTCCAAAGGAGTAGCATGAAAAATTGATGGTGAATGATTTATGAGATTTTTTTATTGATTTCCATGGAGGTTTTAGGAAATTTTCATATAGGTATTTGGTGTTTTGAGGTCCAAATAGGTTGACTGGTCAAAGGGCTATTTTGGGATCTCGAGATAAAAAGTTCAATAAAATGGCTATAACTTAAGCTACGGTGGAGTTTTGATATTATTAAAGTTTTGTTGGAAATTGGATTAATATATATTTCCAATGATATATGGATTTCCTCATGATGAGGTCATATGACATGGTTTCAAGTTCATCCTTTGAGTAGAAATTTTTTTGCAGCTTCAAGATAATATGTGTTCCAAAGTGAATGTTGATGATATTTGAAGCATGAGATGGATTTTTTTATGCTTCCTATCACCTAAAATGTGAATCGAGATGAATTTTTCATCCATTGAATCAATTTTTAAGTATTTAATATTTGTATAACTTATTTTATGAGACAAACTTTAGAAACAAAGTTTTTGGCAGGTTAATTTGGTGAAAGCAAAAGTTGTTGTGGTTTGAAAATATGATTGTTTCATGGCTTCTAACTATCTTATAAGTGTTCTAAAGGTTCTATAATTTCAATTGAGTTGTCACATTGTATGGTTTGGTTTTCTAGACGTGATTTTGTGACATTATGAAGTTTTGGGGTGTTGAAGGGTGTAGGAAACAATTGTTTTGAGAATTGTAAAGGAAACATGGCCTAGTAAATGAAATAATTTGATTTGTTTATATTAATTGTGACCATGTATGAAATTTTAATGATATTTTATTCATATTTAAGGGGTTTTGGGTCATGCCAAAGTATGTTACTAATGTTAGGGAAATTTTAAGATTGTGCCCATGGGGTCACTTATGACTATTGTATTTCAAATTTTAATTATTTCCTTGATGTATGGGTCAAACAAAAATGAGGTAAAATGTTGTGCCTAAGTTTGAAATGAGGAGAATCATATAAAAGGATGTTTTTGGGTGGTTTTTAAAACGAGCATGTGTGTGTGTAAGGTGAGTGACCTAGGGTAAGTTGATTTATAGATGTATGAGCATGAATTTAGATCATATAATGTTTGTGATAGGTTGAGGAATATCATCAAGCATGTGTGCAAGATTTTGAAGCATTGAGAAGTGAAGAAAGAGCTAGATTGTGCAAGTTTAAGACCTAGGGTTTGAGCAAGGGTTTGGAAGATTTTGGAGCTGAATATTTGGATCACTATCATCTATGGTATCAGAATATTTTTAGTGGTCATAATTCATCAAAATCTTGTGTGATGATTCATATTCATGCAAGTCTCTTGTTGTGTGTAATATCAACAAGGGTTTAGGGGTTAGTGCTCCTTGTGGGGTTGGTGCCTCACTAAAGAAATATCTTGTGATGTGTAATATTCACTTGAGTCTTTGTTGTGTAATATTAGAAAAAATTTTAGTGTGTTTTCTTCCCCTTGAGGGTTTCCCACTTATATCTTGTGTTATGGTGTTACTTATCTTGCTCTTGGTTTATTGAATGAATGTTGTATGATGTTGTGCACACATTAATGGATGGATAAATGGTTAATGGTTTATGTGAGTGTTTTTAAAATAGAATGTTAATTTCTAAGGAATGATTCACCCCCTTTTAGTCCATTTTTCTTCCATCAATTAGTATCAGAGTAGGTCCTTTTGGAGAAGTTTAGCAGCTTGAAAGGAGATTCTAAAGCACAAAATGCCAAGTGTTAGAGTCATAGGAAAAGCCCCAATGTTTGATGGAATAAATTATGCATTTTTAGGCTAAGGATTAAGACCTACATTATGTCACAATTTTTTGATGTTTGGAAGATAGTGGAAAATGGTTATATTCTTCCTACCACTTTTATTATCGATCAAGAAGACAAGGATGCATATGAACACAATTTTAAGGCCTTTAAATCTATCATTTAGGGTCTTAGAGAATCTGAGTTAGGAAATGTTATGTACTATAAATCAGAAAAGGAATCATGGAAAAATTACAATTCATATATGAAGGTGACTCAAAGGTAAGAATTACAAAACTTCAAACCTTTAGAAATCAATTTGAATATCTTAAGATGAATGATGAAGAGTTGTTGCATATCTAATTAGGGTTGACAAAATTTTCAATAACATGAAAGGATTAGTAGAATAATTAAAAGAATAAGTTGTTGTTCAAAAGGTTTTAAGGTCAATAAATCTAAAATTTGATTCCAAATTATCTATTATAGAATAAGTAAAGGATTTGACTACTTTGAATATGAATGATTTTCATGGTACCTTGATTACATATGAAATGAAAATATGTGATCTCAAACCATCCAAAAAAGAGGTTGCATTCAAGTCTTAAATAAATAATAAAATCAAGAAGGTGAAGGATGATGAATATAATCTTGAGATTGAAGATAAAGAGCTCTTGTTATGATGTCTAGAATATTGAAGCTTGGATCTAGTATGTACAAAGGTAAGATTCCTTACAACTATTTCAAATTTGGTAAGATAGTACATTTTTTTATTAATTTTCCTCATAAGAATAAAAATAAAGATCATGATTGAAATGTGCATGATAGTGATCATGACCACAAGTACAAAAAGTATGATAAGAGAAAGAAAATCTTTAAAAAGGTTGACTATAAGAAGGACAAAAAAATAATTTTCATATAAATGAAGATGATGAGTTATCTAATGTAAGTAGTAGTATTTCATATTCTAAATGTGAAACAGATAGTGAATATACTGGCAATGAGGCATTTTTCATGAAAAACTAAGGTGTGAATTCTTCTAGTGAGGTATATTCATTGCTAGGTGATTTCATTTCATGTTATTGCACCTATTCTAGTGTAAACGATGAGGATGAAAATTATGATTTTGAAGGCATTCAAAATAAGTTTAAACAAGCTGAAAAATTAAAAAAAGTTGAGTTTAAATATCAAGGAATATGAGAATCAATTTCATAAGATAGAATAATAATCTGTCCGAATATTCCAAAAAAATGAGTCAATGAGATTTCTAGAAGAAAATTTAAAGCATCTTGTTTCAAAATTAAAATATAAAGAGATTTTTGTTCAAAGTATGAAGAAGATATAGATTTTTAAGGGCTGAGTTGCTAGAAGTTAGCAAGAAGACTATGACCTTTCAGAAATTTGAGAAAAGTGCAAAATACCTAGATGACCTACTTGGAAAACAAAGAGCAGAAAATGATAGGACTGGTTTGGGCTTCAAAGAGGATTCTAAAGACAAGGAAGTGAAGCAAGAAGACATTGATTCAAGAAAATAATCAGGTGAATCTATCACCAAGGAAGAGAAGAAGGAGACACTCATCAAGAACAATGAGAAGACCAAGCCTATTAGGAAACCTAATGCCTCAAGGTATGAAAGAAATTTCAATGGATATTGTTATTCATGCAATGCATTTGGTCATAGGGAAAGAGAGTGTAGAAGGTCCTATAGAGATACTCATTCATGGAAAGACAATAGAATTGAATTTTCCAAGAATATAGTGTGTTACAAATTCCATAAGAGAGGTCATGTTGCTAGACATTCCTTGATTAATCCACCAAGATATGGTGATGGCTTCAAGAGGAAGAATACAAGTGGTATGTTTCAGTTGTAACTAAACTAGTCATGTTGTAAGGGACTGTTATCAAGGCTATTCAAGTCAAAACATGAGTTCTTCAAGTCCTAGAGTGCAAGCCTATGGAGTTCAAAGGCCTAGAATACATGAAAATGGTCCAAGAAGGACTTAGGAACCAAGAATAGATATTCATACCTTAGTAAGATCCAGTAATGGTGGAAGGAGAATTTTTCTCAGTCCACATATTAGATAAGGGAGGATGAAGGATTTTTACAAGTGCCCAAGAAGTATTTGGACATCTTCAAGACCTTATTTTAGGTCTCCTTGGAACAAATATACCTTCACTATGCTTCTTGAAGGTATATCAAAGCATATGAAGAATCTAAGAGAAGGGGATGTCTAATTCATCCTATGTTTCCTCCACTAGGTCAAGGTATGTTTATGAGTTTTTAGTATGCATATTGGTACATTTTTAGTTTCTCTTGTATGTAAGTTTTCATGTTCTCTGTGTTGGTATAATAAGATGCATGAATTTGAGCTCCTATGGTTTGTATGGTGGTATTCTTGATCTTTGATTAGTCTAAGGTGTCTCAGTATGTTCAAGAGCCTCTTGGTCATATCATTTGGTGTGTGTTTTTATCACTAAGCTCTTGGTGTATGTTTAAGATGTCTATGTATCTCAATGTTTCTATAATAGATAAGCATATTGTTTGTGGTGTCTTGTTGACAAATTTGGAGCTCTATATTATGTCATTGATATTTTATGAGGTGTATCTCATGTGTTCAAGGGTTCTATCATAAGTATGATGAGTTGAGTAGGTCTATGAAGTTGAAATTGGTCATTATGAGTCTCTGTGTACTCATTTCCTCAATGGTGTTATTCTTATCACATTGTGTGTCCAGTATGTGTCTTGATTTGAGTGTACTTTGGGCTATGCCATGTGTTACAAAATTGGTGTCTAGACCTCTGATTGTCCTTAAATATGATCTAAGGTGATCAAGTACTAACTTGATCATTTTGCACTAAAAATATGGACGGTGACCATGATATGATCAAGATAACATTGTTTTAAAGTTAATTTGGGGTGTTAAAAGTATGAGAAATGATTGTTATTGATATTTATACATTTAAGGGATGATCACATGTTTTAAAATGCCCTTGAAATATTTTTGTACTAGCTTGGAAGTGACATGAGAAAAATTCAATTAATATTGGTACTTCACTTCCCCTTACTATATTTACACAATCCACTTGAGCGGTAAGCATGGAAACTCACTTTTTGAGGTCAAGATGGAAGAGTTAGAAGCTAAAATTTTGAGAAAATATTCTAGGCTCATAGGGCTAAAGGATGGAAGAGGTTTGAGGCTTCAAGTAAGTATATTTCTTCAGTTATGCATGACAGTGTTGAAAAGTTTCTCTTGTGGCCTAAAAAGGCCTAATTTGGGATGATAACAGTGGTTTTGGTCTACAATGAGTGTATTCAAGATTTGAAAAGGTGATTTGCATTTTTATGAGCTTCATGGAATGTCCCAATGCATATATAAGGTGACCCATATGGTATAGATCAGTTTTTATGGTTTCTTGGTTGTTCTTCATCATGATTTGTGCCAAGAATTGCTTACTACAAAGAGGCGAGGCGAGTTGATGGTATCTTAGTTATGAATGATGGCTTCTCCTCATTATTGGTATGTTTCTTGGGTTTATTAAAATATTGGTTTTTCAAAAATTTGGAAGTATATTTGGTGATGACATTAGATGGTGTGTACTTGAGGGAGCCTATTGTTGCTCCTTGAGAAACATGAAGACCTACAAGATCTCAATGATGAAAGGAGGTAGTATAGGATGATTTTTAGAGGCTTGTTATGATTCTCAAAGGATATTCTCATTTATAAAGGTATGTTCATTCTTCAAAATATGGTTTTAAATGTAGTGGTGTAAGGAGAAAGTCTTGTTGATTTATTAGTCCAAGAAACTATGTCTTTGCTAAAAAACAACAACCTATAGGCTTGTAGGTGCACATTCTCAATGTGCTCAAAGAAGTATTTAAGTAATGATGATGTCTTAACTTCTTTATATGTGTAATTATTTGTGAATATGTAGAAATAATTGCATTCATGTGATGAAATGATCTAGTTTTGGGTCAATATGTTGATCTTGACCTCCAAGTGAAGAATGAGACAAGTACAACGCCTTGAGACAAAGGTCGATTGCTAAGAAGTTTTAGTTTTGATTCACATGATAGGGGAGCTTGGTATATCTCACTATGAAAGAAGGTGTAAGTGTTCAAGAGCCATAAAGACAATTTATTTCCTTCTCAATGGAGTTTTGATATTGATATGTTGTTATAATTCCTCTAACAGTGTTGAAATGTTGGTATTACAAGAAGAAATGTTGTCGAAGGTGTGTGTGAGATCTCCAAGACAAGGGGAGTGCTTGGTTAATCTATCTTGGGATTGAAATGGTGTTCAAGGCCATCCATGGTGATATTATGTTTTTTTTTCCTTTTTTTCATTCTTGTGATGGTATGTATTTGCTTATATCACCAAATATAACCGTAGAAGACTGAAAAAGTTTTCTTGACCCCGAGGAAGCATTAAAGTTGATTTTAAGGCCTGATAGTAGTACTAGTAACTCAGATTTGTACTCTTGGTCTATTTTTGGAGGTATTGTTTCGGGGTGATAGTTTCTTGAGTCAAAGCTTGGTTGACTTGTAGTTTGATGTTGAATTTGTTCAAAATTACTCTAAGAAATCTGTTTTGGACTCATAGTATTGTTTTTGGTATGAAGAGAATGCATAAGCATTATATTGCATGACTTATTCCTAGAAACGATGGATCATTATCAACATAGGTGATACAATACTTTGAGATGCATGGGAGGGTAAGTGCAACAAGTTGGGGGACAAAAAAGGGGTCATAAGTGGACGTCATATTGCAAATAACAACATAATATAAACTTGTAGGTATTATTAGCAATGCATACACTCAAAATTAGAAAAAATTATATGAATATGAATCGTAGCATACATAATCTAGTTTCTAAAAACTATTTTTAAAAAAATGGACAAATTTAGCTTTATTAAACACTCAAAATTCAATGACTTGGTTTTTTTTTTAAAATTCCTATAAGATTGTAGTCCTTTTGCCCGCAATTTGGATGACCAAAAATTGATATATATTTGATGAGAAGTTAGATGCCACTATATATCTTGGGATAGATTTTATTTTGTATTTTTTTGAGCAATATTTTATTTTTTTATGATTTTTTCCATGAAAGTGGTCTGAAAACATAAAGAAAACAAAGAACTTTCCATTTGCCTGCCATAACTCCATAAAAGAAATATTGAAATCAAATATATATTTTTTTGAACATGTATATAATTCACCATGGTTGGGATGGTATAAGTTTTACCACATTTTGACAAGTGAAACAAAATTTGCAGTCTTAAATGTAGACATAAAAATTCACAAGAAAAATTGTCTTAAAGACCTATTATTAGTTTAAAATTATAAAATGATATTCATCCTATTCTATTCACTTTAAAATCAATATTTCTACAAATCTAACATCCTCCCCTACACGATGGTACCATTTTTATGACATATTTTTGACTTTTTGGCATGGTTCAAGTCTCAGAGAAAACTAAATTTGATGTTTTGTTTTTTTGATGTAAAATTCATGATTTGATGTCCACTTAATTGTCCCCCAACTTTCTACACTTACCCGAGACTAACATTTCGACATAGTGAAGATGTGAATGAATCATATTTTAGGCTTTTATAGTACTTAAGAAGCTCAAAATAGGGTTATAGGTGAAAATGTGCTTGTTGCATGTCTAGAAGATGAAGAACGATGTTTTTGTTCTCAATAAGGTAATATTTTGATTCTTTCATGCCTTACTGATGTTTTTCAAATGTTGGAAGTGCTTTTTCCAAGGGGAGCATGTTGCTTGCATGCCTAAAATGAAGGCAAAAATAAGATTTTGTGCAAAAATAGAGAATTTGAGTTAGTTTAAGACCTTTGGTTGATGTTTCTAACTACGACATGATGGGATGAAGTAGAGATGGGTGAATAAGGTGAGATATAGGTATGCCTTTTTCATTAATGTAAAAAGGGGGAGAATTTCTGCATGTTTTCCATCAATGAAAAAGGGGTAGATTATTGGCTTGTAGGCATAATAGGTGTTGTCATTGATGAAAAACCAAATTAATGACAAATTGAATGATGGTATGATGGTCCTATGATGATGTATATGATGTTAACATACTGATTTAGATGTGTTTGAGGTGATATAGTGAGATTTAATGAGGATTTCTTACTCTTGCAAACCTATACAAGTGCCTAAGAGAGGTAGCTTGGAAGTATGATATTTTTGGATGCATGGGAAACATGTTGGAATGATGAATAGAATTATTTTATGGTGTTATATCACTCATAGTAGTGGCATAGTATAGGTACCTATGTTTCACTTTGTTACAGGTGTTCATTTGGAGTAGGTATGCTAACTTGGTAGTGTGACAGAGTGGTTTGGAGCTATATGAGCTCATGGAAGAATGAATTTAGGTGTAGTATTTTGGGTTCATTTGCAGAGGTTTCTTGTTCATTTGTTTCATTATTTCAATGATTGACCCTAGATTCTACAAAGTGATGATCTAACATGAAAGCATAGGTAAGTCTTTTTCATTATGATGATTGAGGTATGGAATTGTCATTATGATGATTGTAGATGTTAGAGGAATGATTCATGATTCTATCAGAAAATATTCAGGTGCCCATGATGTGTATTTTTCCATATATGACTGATTTTTTGAGATATGGTGAAAATCAAGTCAAATTCCATTTCAAAGTTGATCTTTTGATGCTCATTGTGAATATTTTTCCTTACATAGGACCTTTTCCCTTTTAGGTAAGCTTCTATGGTGAGTTTCTAAGGTCTCAAAAAATAATAAGGTTGTTTGATTATCGTGGATTTTATGAACGAAGGTTATGAAGGCAAAGTGGTCTAAAACCCTAATTAAACCCTAATTAGGAGAAGTTTGTAGAAACTAAAATATAGTGACCTAGTTTTTATTAATTCATCAAAATTGATAATTGCATATTTTATAGGACTTTGTTATATTTCCATAAATGTATGGTTTAGTTCATGGTGATGAGTAGGCCCCACCTAAAAATAGATGTTTATGAAGAAGAAGGTTTTAGGATAAGATGGTACAAATAAATAGCATGAAAAATTGATGGTGCATGATTTTTGGGAGTTGGTATTGATTTAAATGGAGTTTTTAGGACATTTTCATGAAGGTACAATGGTTTTTGAGTTCTAAACAGTTAACTAGTCAAAGGCGGTTTTGGGATCTCAAATAGGAGGGTTCAAAGAAATAGGCTATAACGTGAGATAAAAGAATATATTTTTGAGATTATTAAAGTTTTGTTAGAAATTATATTAATATATATTTCCATTTATATATGGTTTCACTCTGATGAGGTCATATGACACGCTTCTGTGTCATCCTTTGAGCAAGAATATTTTTTGCAATTTAAGATAGGATGTGTTCCTGTGAATGTTTGATGTTATTTGAAGCATGAGATTGATTGGTTTATGCTTGATATCACATGTAATGTTAATAGGGATGAATTTTTCATCTAATTAATTAATTTTTAAGTATTTAATGTTTGTATAAATGATTTTATGATTTAACCATTGGAAATAACTCTTTTGACAGTTTGATTTGGTGAAAGCAAAAGTTGTTGTGGTTTGAAGAGATGACTATTTCATGGTTTATAACTTTCTTATAAGTGTTCTACAAGTTATTACATTTAAATTTAGTGGTTACATGACAATTTTTTTATCATACGTGATTTTTTGACATTATGAAGTTTCCAGTGGTGTTAAAAGGTGCAGAAACAATTGTTGTGAGAATTGTAAAGGAACTGGGCCCAATAAATAAAAGAATATGACTGGTTGATATTGAGTGAAAAATGTATACATTTTTAAGGATATTTTATTAATATGTAATTAGTTTTTGGTCTTGACAAATTATGGTACTAATGTAAGGGAAATGTTAAGATTGTGCCCATGGGGTTTTGCGTCATTTTCGGCACATGAAATGATGGTTTGAAATAGGCAAACCTAATTGGGTCACTTGTGAATGTTTTATTTCAAATTTTAATTTTTCCTTGATGTATAGGTCAAACCAAAATGAGGGAAAAGGTTTTTCCTAAGTTTTAAATGAGGAGAAGCATATAAAAGTATGTTTTTGGGTGCTTTTTGGAACTAGTTGTGTGTGTGCAAGGTGAGAAGCCTAGGGTAAGCTGATTTGAAGGTTTAGGATCATGAATTTATATCACATCATGTGTGTTACAAGTTAAGGAAGATAAGCAAGCATGTGTGCAAGATTTTGAAGGATTGAGAAGTGAAGAAAGAGCTAGATTGTGCAAGTTGAAGACCTAGGGTTTGAGAAAGGTTTTGGAAGAGCTTGGAGCTGAATATTTGGATCACTATCAGCTGTGGTATCAAAATATTTTCAATGGTCATACTTCATCAAAATCTTGTGTGATGATTCATATTCATGTAAGTCTCTTGTTGTTCGTGATATCAACAAGGGTTTAGGGGTTAGTGCTCATTGTGGTGTTGGTACCTCACTAAAAAAAATATCTTATTATGTGTAATATTCACTTTATTATTTTTTATGTGTAATATCGGAAAAAAATTTAGTGGATTTTATTCCCATTGAGGTTTTCCCACTTAAATCTTGTGTTATTGTATTATGTATCTTTCTCTTGGTTTATTGAATGAACGTTGTATGATGTTGTGCACACATTAATGGATGGATAAATGGTTAATAGTTTATGTGAGTGTTTTTAAATAGAAGGTTAATTTGTAAGGACTGATCCACTCCCATCTTAGTCCATTTTTCTTCCAACAACCTATAACAAGTGTCTTCTTTCCCCTTTAGGGCTTTAGAAATTATTTCAACCTATAACTCCAAGACCTTGATGGCTTGAACATGATCTATCTCCATATCCTTAATTTGATCTTGTAATCCATGAATAATCTAATGAGATACTTCATTCCTCCTCCTTAATTCATCTTCAACATTTGAATACATACCCATTTCTTATGCTTCAAAGGATCTCCTTCAAGTTTCTAAACTTGCTTCACAAGGACCTACTGTAATACCAATTGTTGGAATAATAATAGACTGAGAGGGGGAGTGAATCAGTCCTACAAATTTCTCATTATAATTAACTTTAATTTTAGAAACCATTAACATTCTTCCATTAACATACTTTCAACTATAGCTTATAAAATGTGCACAATACATTCAAATAACCACAACACATAAGAGAGAGAGATCAGATACACAATATTTAAGTGAAAACCCATCATGGGTAACAAAAACCTCTAAAACAAAAACATTACATTTCCATGTTTCAAATTCAAGAAGCACCAACCCCTAGTTTAGTATAGCACCAACCCTACAAGGAGAACCAACCCCTAATTTAGTGAATAACCCACTCCAAAAGGAGGCTACAACCCCCTAAGATGACTAAGCACCAACTCGGACACCAAGATGATGATCTCTGATTTTTTTCTGCCATAACTGATGGAGATCTCTAATTCAACTCATACAATCACAATCAAACCCTCATTGCTCCAACTCACTCTATCTTCTTCCTTCTCAAGATTTCTTGGCTCTTAAAAATTTATCACATGCCCTATATCATTATTCAACCTATAATACACTTCATCATCCTTTAAATCATTCCTTATATCAACCTTCAAACCCTCACCTAGGTCACATTTTCTCTATTGGCTCAACTAGTGCACAAAAGCACCCAAAACATCACTTTTATATACTTTCCTTATTTCTAACCCAAGTCAGGTCAGTCCTCATGCTTTATTTTGACTAATTTATCATAAAAAAACCCCAAAACAATTATTACAATAGTTTCATATGAACAATATAGGTTTGTCATTCCCAAAACCACTCATCTTGCACCAAACAAGCTAAAATCCCTACCACAAACATGGGCTAAACCCATAAATTACAAAACCATGATTATTCAAGCTCCTAAATTCATCACACATGTGTAATATGACATATAATAATCATCCATGGTCTCACATTTTCTTGGACCAATCAAATAATTCATAACATAAGCCAAAAGGCTCATATCCTTCACTAAACAACTGCTTCCAACACTCTGTCTTCACCTTTGGGCCTTAATACCACCCAAGATAAACTAAAATATGGAATGTGTCCAATATATGGAATAAAAATACATTTAAATCAAAACCATGCATTTTATCTCATTAAACATCTATTTTTTCGAACCACAACAAATTTCCTCTTCACCAAATCATGTTGCTCAAAAACTAGTTTTGCAAACTCAACTAATTTTTCACCCTTTCTTCCACTTACAATACCTAAAAATTCCTTAAATAGGATTTTTTTCATTCCTATTAACTTTCCAATTAATATAAAGCATCAAATAATTCATTTCATGGCTTAACTAACTCAATCTTTCAACCCGAGAAAACTTTTCCCGAAAATCAATATACTTTCTTCTTCAAAAAATGACCTGAAAGACACATAAAATAAACTCACGAATACACAAACCATATATAACTATAAATAAATCTTAATCCTCTTTCCATAACATATTATAACTTCTTCTAACTCTAAGTATAATGCCTTCAACCAAGATAATCTTTGTAAATTACTTTTTATGCGTTTTAGGACTCAAGAATTGAGCTTCACTCAATATACTCCATCACCTAAAAATCACTTCCAATCTTACACAAATCATGTAACACCTTTATAAATTATTTATAATAACTCATAAACCTTCACCAAGAAATAAAAATTCAAAGATCACTTTACCTCATGTAGCCACTTAACACCTTGCTAGAACAAACATCCTCCATATTTTACCCTCAAATCATAGCTCATAACTTTTGAATACCATATAAAAAATAATTTTTTTATACACCATTGAAAATCCATCTTAACCAATATTACAACACAACTTTAATGGAGTCCTAACTCCTCTTATAGTGTCTCGTGATCTCAATTTTACCATGAACTTCTCCAAACTACCCCAAAACCAATCTACATAAATAGGAGATGAATGAAATGCTCTACAAGCCAAAGAGTGGGAAAATCACTTTGAAGTATAGAAAATACAATAGGAAACCTATCTAATGGATGTGATCTGGGATGACCAATGAGTTATAGGTAAACATCAAATCATGCACAACTAAATGCAAAAATTATGTGAAATACTTTGTACATGATGAATTGAGAGAAAGGTGAATGTCTCCACAAAGGATGAGGGTGTAAATAATGGCGCCCCAACAAAGGGAATAAAAAAGCATGAGGAGACAAATAATGGTGCCCCAATAAAGGGCACGATGGTGACCAAGGAGGTGAATAATAAGAAAAATAAGTAATGGTGTCCTATAAGGAACGCAAGTATGGCCAAATAAATGGAATTAAGATATAAAATGGGTAATAATATGGTGTCTCAAAGAAAGGACACAAAAAAGGCCGAAAAGGCAAAATAAGAAATGATGATATAAAATGCCCCAAGGGGGAATAAATATGGCCACAAGGGTGGACTTGAGATAAGATGAAATGATGAAATGGTTCCCTAAAAGAGCAAAAATATGTACGAAAGGTTAGTTAGGAGAACACGTGATATAATGCTCAAAGAAGGACACAAAAGTGGACCTAGGATGAGATAGATTAGATAAGATTTGATGAGATAAAAAAGGTGTAATTGGATGATATATGAGACAATATATGAAATGAGATAAGATAATATTATATGTGACCAAAGGGTATGAATGATGCTACATCATATCAAGGAACACATGGGAAAAATATGCCTCCAATCCACATTAGAGGTAAACAAGAGGAGGATCCAAGTAACGCAAGGCACATGCGACCAAAACATGATGTTAGCATATAACCAACAATAGTTAGTTATACCAAAGATCATGAGAAAAACAAGGATGGAATGAACTCATAAACCTAATTTCAACATTGCAAAGGGGTTTGTGATGTAACTTGTACTTGGGAAAAGGGTTCTCAATGAGTTTTGTTCCATGAATCTATGCCCCAACTCGAGAAGGGGAAAGAGCAAATTGATCAATGTGGGAAGTTTGCTAGAAGAAATCTAATGAATAAGGGAAGCTTTCTTAAGATGCTAATAAAAGGGAAGGTCGATTAATGTGGGAAGCCTTTGATGCCATAATACAAAAGAGTAGCCATCCTTTGAGGGTATGGTCTAATTTATTTTCTTCTTTTCTCTTTTTTTTTATATATGAACTTTTGTCCTTCGAGGGAGAAGTATTTTTTTATTTCTTTAAATTTTATAAGAGCATACATGAATTTTGATTTTAACATGGGAAAGAGTTGGGGATAGCAAATTAAACCACTTAGAAGGGCACAATGAATGTACAAGAGACACCGGTGAACCCTTTGCATGGTTTCAAGAGGTAAACGAGAGGGTGATGGATGTAATGATCATGGATTTCTCACCAAGAAGGGACAACCTATTCATAAGGAAAATGCTACTTGTAGAGCCATGGTGCCCATATTTAAGGTCATGTCAAGGAAAGTGATAGTAGACCACATAGTTCCAAATCATTACAATGATAGATGGAAGAGGCTAATGATGGAAGGATAATCTAAAGATATGACTAAGTACTCACTGGTAATGTGCTAACAATAGAATGGTTGCAAGTGCAATGCGTTAAGAGGTTCCACTTCTATTTTACCATCAAGGGAGGCAAAACAATAAGCTCCTGACCCATACTTATGTGTGATAATGTATGGTCCAATCTAGTTAGGGGAAAAAATTCCATGTTGGCTCCTTTCTAGAGTAGTAATGTTCTGATTTTATTTAAGGATGAGGTCACCAAAATTAAATTCATGTTATTTGAGGTGCTTATTGTAAGCATGCTTGATGCACTCTTGATAAACATGATGGTGTTCAAGATTAAGGAGACAACATTCATATAATAATTCGAGTTGTGTTAGAAGCTCCTGGAGATAATCTTCATCAAAGATGAAGTCACGAAGAGACACGTGCAAGGATGGAATTTCAAATTCAAGATGAAGGATGGCTTCAAATCCATACATAAGAGAAAAGGGAGTAGCTTCTATGGAAGTTT
Organism: Taxus wallichiana var. yunnanensis; assembly: GCA_018340775.1. Taxonomy (NCBI): domain Eukaryota; kingdom Viridiplantae; phylum Streptophyta; class Pinopsida; order Cupressales; family Taxaceae; genus Taxus; species Taxus wallichiana. Next base: position 54,085,080 of record CM031239.1, read on the forward strand.
GGATGTTGGTTTGATAAGCGCAAAGAGCCAAGGGAGATCGAGATCCCAATTATGACTAGACCGATCAATAGTCTTTCTAATAATGTTTCAAAGTGTTTTATTAATTAATTTTGCTTGGCCATTATCTTGAGGATAATATGAAGAATAAAAACTAAGTTGATATTGAATGAGTCACAAAATTTCTTGAGATTTTTGTTTTTAAAGGAATTTTTGTTTTCTCGTGATGAGCTTGTGAGGGATGTCAAAGCGAAAATGATGTGCTAGTATATGAAGTTAATAATTGGACCATATTTGGTTGAGGAGAGGGGAATTTCTTCCACCCACTTAGTGAAATATAGTATTACAATAATGATAGAGTGACGTTGTCGTGAATACTAGGGATTGATGAGACCAATGAGATCAAGACCCCATTTTGAGAAGGGCCGCAGGTCCTAAGCCACTGGAAGGCTTGACTAGGAATGTGAATAAGATTGGAATGCTGCTGACATTTTTCACATTTCTTAACATACTCACAACAATCATGATTGAGGGAAGGCCAATAATATCCAAGCCAAAGAACACGCATAACAACGGCTAAGTGACTAAAGTTTCCACCAAAAATACCATCATGGAATTCTTGGATATCATGAGAAGATTCATGGGATTTAAGGCATCGAAGGATAATATCATCAAATCTGCACTTATAAAGAATGTCACCAAGTATCACATAACAATTAGTACAATCAAGGGAATACCTACTAGCTTTCTTGGATAGATGAAGTGGAATGATTGATTTTGATAAATAATCAAAGATTTTGGAATACCAAAGATCCAATGAATTGGACTCAACAAGATTAACATGAGGTAAGTCATGAAATGGTCAATCACTATGGTGAACGACAATAGAAAGTTTAGATTCTTTTGTGGTCCATGGGATAAGAGCTATAAGGGATGCCATCATATCAATGAAATGATTGGAAGATAAAGGAACAACTTAGATAGTATAAGAATCAAAGGCCTCAAGGAAGAGATGAATGATGTCTTGATATTTTTGAATAGTTTCATTTTTACATTGATACTCACCTATGATTTGTTTGATGATAAGTTTAGAATCTCCATAGATGTCAATAATTTGAACACCTAGAAAGAGAGTGGTTTTAAGGCCTAAGATAAGGGCTTCGTATTCTGCCATATTATTCGTATACTCAAAATTGAGCTTGTTTGTGAGGGGAATAGGAGCATCCCCAAGAAGAAAGAGAATGATGCCAAAACCTCCTCCTTGCTGACATTTAGAACCATCAAATAAGAGATTCATTTTAAGGGTTTCATATTCATGATGAAATTGATTAATGGATTCATCTAGAAATTGGTCATGAGGTAAATGTGAACTAGGAAGAGGGGCCTCTTCTAACTAGTATGTAATATCTTGGCCCTTAATGAATTTATTGAAAAATAAACTTGAGGTCGAACTCACCATGAGCATGATCCAACTAGTAATACGATCATTGTGATACATTTTATAATGCATCATCTTAAGAAGATGAAATATAGTAATGACATAAGTATTATTATTGAGAAGATAGTTTCAAAGCTTAGAGGTGGAAAAGAAGAGAACACAACACATTTTTTCTACTTCATTATAGTGGGTCTCAGCAACAAGGAGGGTGTGACTTATGTAATAAATGGTCTACTAACGACCTTGGTTATCAAGATGTGATAATATAGCCCCTAGAGTGTGATCACTTGCACAAATGTATAGATAAAAGGGCTCCCCCTCATATGGAGGTGTGAGTAATAGTGGAGATAAGAGATATTGTTTAAGATCCTCAAAATCCTTCTGGAAATTATGATCCCAATTGAAGTCTATGTCTTTACGAAGAAGATGATGAAAATTTTGACAATGATCTGAAATTTGGGAAATGAAGTGACAGATGATCGATTGAAGTTGGCCTTGAAGAATACAAATTTTCTTAATATTTGAAGGAGGAGGCATTTCAATGATTGCTTTGAAATTTAGCGGGTTCAACTTCAATACCCCTAATAGATATAATAAAGCTTTGGATTTTTGCAATTAATACTCCAAAACACACTTGGGCTGGATTGAGATGAAGGTAGAAACAAATTAGGCACTCTAAAAGGAATTTAAGAACATAAATATGGTCATGGCTATGTTTATATTTACCTAAAATATTTTCAACATAATCCTCTATGGTTTTTTGGATGAGGTCATGAAAATATAAGTCATGGCCCGCTAATAAGTAGCTTCGACATTTTTCAAACTCAAGGGCATGATGAAGTAGAAAAAGGTCCCTTAAGGGGTGATGAAGGAATTCTTGTATTGTTCTTATAGGGTGATAAGAATATTATTATAAATAGAAAACCCATCAATAAGAGAAATAATCTCATGACTTGTGATAAGATCCACAAGTTGATCGATGTTTGGAAGAGGAAAGTCAACTTTAGGGCAAGTGAGATTGAGATCTCAAAATTTGATGCATATACAAATTTTTTTAGATGCTTTAGTGACAGGTACTATATTTGAAACCCATTTGGGATATTCAATAGAGATGATGAAATAGGTAGAAAGAATACATTGCAACTCCTATTTGATAAGGAGGGAAACTTGAGGGTGTATGCAAAAAAATTTCTTCTTGACCAGTTTAATGTTAGGAATGGTGATGATATTGTGAATGATGATAGAAAGGTCAAGACCTGACATGTCTGAATATGACCATGCAAATTCCCGACTATGATGAGAGAGGAATAAGGTGAAAGATTTGAGCTCATTCAAATCAAGGGATTGACCTATTTTCAGGATGTGAGGCTCTTGGGGAGTCTTGACATTGATGTTGATGGTGGCTTCATTGAGAGAAGAGTGGATGTCTCGATGGTAAGGTCTTATGAAGATAATAATCCTCTTCCCCCATGTGGGAGAGAATGGCATCTTAGTCAATGTAGTAAAGAATTTTGATGGTAGAAGAGTATTCTTCTATCATCTCTAGATGGCAGAGGGAAAGAGATCTAGTCTAGTTCCTGGGTGATAATTGATCACCCCAAAGTGATGGTGAAGACTAAAAAAATATAGAGGCAATATACATGGTGTCATCCATATCCATAGGCTCATGAGATGGATAAGATGGAGAACACATGTACATGCATATCTCAAATGGTGGAATGGGGTCAACGTGTTGCTCCCGATAGCCTAACCCAAAAATTTCATGAGGATTGTGGAACTGATCAATAATAAGGCCATATGGCCCATGCTCATAATGCCCCATGCCAAATCCCTTCCATATGCGTAAATGAAGGTAGGTGTGGACAAAGGATGGTTTTTGATAAATTCAAAACCAATTGTGTAAGGTATGGTGTGTGGAAGATCAACAATGTGAAAATAATGGGTATTGAAACCAAAATAGATGAGGTTGGTTTGAAGATGTGGTGGATGGAAAGGAAATATATTCCCAACATTGGGGTGGTATATTAAATCTTGGTCGTGGTCTACCGAGATGGTGAGGAGTGGGCAAGGTGTTTAGCATAAGAAGACGACACTCCCTTAATGTGAGTTTATTCATTATCTTATCTAGAGAGTCATCGTTAGGAAGTTTGGATGAAGGGATGGATGAGCTAGTGTATGGTACAAATGGATCATTCTTGGGAATGCAGAAATCATTAGGTTGATAGGCCATGTTACAAATTTGGAATGGAAGAGCATCCCTAGGAAGCATCAATATCTTCCCCTCATGTTCTTATTTAAGACAATGATGAAGTGTATAGGGGACAAAATGCATAACATGGATCCAAGGTCGTATAAGGAGAACATTGTACTAAAATTATCCTTATATGATATAGAATACCTAATGGATGAGCTTCTCATCCATGCCGATGGGAAGGATAACCATTCCTAAGGTAGAAGTGATGCATCATAGAAGGCATGAAGGACATCGAGTGTTTGGGTGACTATGGATTTTGGGATCTTAAGATGATCAAAGGTATGTGATGGGATGATGTTAATGCTTTCCCCATTATTGATCATGGATCATCGAATGAAATTATCATTGATCCTAACCATGATGAAAAGGGGAAGGTCATGTTCATCTAGTGTGATGTTTAGAATCTTAGTATCATCGAATGAGATGGTAGTAGAAGTTGTAAGTGTTCCTATGAGAGACGTGAAGGGTTGAGCCTCATCACTAGATGTTAGAATATGCTTCAAGGATTTAGTGAGGGATTTTCTATGGTCTAACAAGATTTGGAAGATCTCGTAAAGTGACATCTTAACCGGTTCTCGAGGAAGTTGTTTAACAATACTTTGTTCAATAGGTTGAGGGTAGCTAAGACATAAAACTTAGGTTTTGATGATGATGTAAGATCCCCGGGAGGAGGGATGGTGACAAAGGTCTTAATTTTGGCTGAGATGTAAATTTAGGATCATGCGAGCTGGATCTTGTGGATTTCTCAATAGAATTAATGAATAAAGGGGACTATCCTTGAATGAATCTTCATTCGGATGTGGGATGGCCATAAAATTCCATGATGAATGAAGATAATTTTGCATTTGGATGGATGAAGTCGAAGGTGTGGGTATTGAAGGAGGAGATTGGTTTTCTTCAAGAAGAAATTCATTTTCCTCGATGATGTTGTGTACAAGGGTTTGGATTGCTTTGCATTGTTCGGTATCATGTTCGGGAGTATGATTGTAAGCAAATGATGGCTTCTTACTATTTGGGTCAAAGGCCTTAATAGGTGGAAGCGTGATGGCATAAATTTTTAGTAAGTGTTGGAGAAATTTTGCATAAGATTCGATCAAAATATTAGAAGGTTCCTTGTCTTTATGAGACATGTTAATATTGAAAGAAGAATTGGATACTCGAGATGATTTTGATGTCAAGTATGAAGTTAGAGTATTTCGGGGTTTTGGTGTCTTAGTTTTGGTTTTGATTGGTGCTCTAGAATAAAAAGCGTTGGATGGTTTTGGCTTGATTTGATTCATGGATTGAAGTATCTTTAATGGAGGAGCTAGTCCAAGAAGAGATGGATGTGGTCCCAAGATAGATGATGTAGTGTTGGTTTAACTAATATTAGGTGGGTGGATATTAATGTTTTTGTGAGGACATGAAAGATAATGTTGATGAAATGTTCCAAGGGTTCTAGACCTTTTACGGGAAGAAGCACCCTTGGGATGGATGACCAAAATATCAACTAGAGAGTCTAAAGGTAGTGCTACAAAGGCGGAGGGAGTAGTTTTTGCATAATGAGGTCAAGAGGAGGTAAAGGTTGGTTTGATGTAGAAGTGTTTGATTGGGTAGCTGAGATGGGAGGATCATTTGAAGTAAAGGAAAGTTGAAAGGCTCTCATAAATTCTTCAATGATGAAAGTGATGTGGAAGATGACGTGGATGTGGTGACTATAGTTGATGTGGTAGGTGAAAGTAGGGAAAGAGGAACTGGGATCGATGTTAAGGATGTTATAATGGGTAAATCGGAATATATGTGGAGAAAGTAGTTGAAACTAATGAAGTGGATGTGATAAGTGATGGAGTACATGGGATAGGTAATGAATTAGATATAGGTGTTGATCAAATGGTGGACGTGGAATGGGGTTGGAATGGTTGTTTCATAAATTTTTTAAGGGGTAAGAATGATATGTTTGTGAATGGGGTTAATCTAGTAGTTGTAGATGCAGAAATGGATTCTAACTTAGATGTAGGTATGATTGGTATGGTTATAGGGATAAGTGTTAATGGGCTTGTAGATGGAGGAAAAATGTCTAAAGAAGTAGATGTGATAATTGATGACTGTTGAGTTGTGGAGCTCAATTGCTTCACAATTAGCATGCTTTATTAAATTTTTGGAATACAACATAACAGAGGCATCGATCGACAAGCTAACATTGGTCACCTAAGGACCAATACCGGTCAAAGAAAGGAGGAACCCTCATCAGTTTCCTCTACGTGATTTTTTTTAACTCACGTGAATTATATCTAACCTTTAATCTAAAGTTGATATAATGGTTGTAATTGCATAGCTAGAGTACCCTAAGTTTGTATCTACATATATAAGCTAGAAAGATAGGGTTAGAAGAGAGATAACTCATTAAGAATTTAGAATTATAAAGAAGGAATTATTGGAGAGAGAAAAGATAAGATTGTGAGGAAGAAAGTATTGTACATCTGGGAGAGGTGTGGAAGATTGCAGATCTTCATTGTATATCCTCTGTTAAAGATTTGAATAATATATTGGTTGTTTCTTGTTAGATGTAGCCTACACTTGGATGAACCATGTTATATCTTGTGTATTATTTCTTTTGGTTTATTTTCACTTTTATTGATTATATGGTTAGATCTTAATATGTTTCGTAATCGGTGTGATTAACCCCAACAACTGGTATCATAGCTTTCATGTTTGAGGTTTTTGTGCGTTGACATATTTATTCATAGAGGATTTCTTATTGAGTGGGAGCTATAGTAATGGAATAAGATGGAAAATATAGAGTTGATAAATTTTACATCCGTAATTATCAATTATGGAAGAAGCAGTGGAAGATTATCTCGTATCGAAAGATATATACTTACCATTGGATGAGAAGGAAAGACCTACAAAGACGATCGATGAAGAATGGAATTTCTTGACAAAAAGGCTCGAGACCTATAACATTGAGCTTGGTAGCATTTGTGGCTTTGAATATTATCAAGTAAAGAACCAGGTAGAGTTGATGAAATATTTGGCTAATTTATATGGAAGACCTACTGCTTGAAATACATTTTATTTGATGAAGAAATTATTTAATTCTAAGATGCAAGAAGGTGAATCTACATCAAGTCATTTGAATGATTTCCATTCTATTGTAAATCAATTAAAATCAATGAATATTTTTTTGATGATGAAGTGAAAGAACTTTTATTTCTATGCTCTTTTCCAGATAGTTGGGATAACTTGGTAATGGTTTTTAGTAATACAATGTCTGCTACTAATATTTTAAAGTTTGATGATGTGGTTAGTATAATCTTGAATGAAGAAATACGCAGGAAAAGTACATGAGAATTATCATCTGGAAATGCTTTAAATGTAGAAAGAAGAGGAAGGAAAAAGGAGAGATCCAAGAGCAAAAATAATGTTAAATCAAATTCTAAGAATGGTATATCTAAATCCAGAGGTAAGGGAATAACTCCGCTAGAATAGTGGAAATAAAGAATATGCAAAGAAGGATTGTTGGTTCAAGAAAAATAAAGAGAATGTACCGTAGAAAGGTAAATAAGAAAATGTTGTTGCATCTGAGGTAATGAAATATGCCATTATTCTCTCCTTGGATAATAAAATTTAATCATGGATTTTATATTTAGGAGCTTATTTCAATGCTACCCATAATAAAGGTTATTTGAGAAATTATGTCTGGGTAATTTTGGGCATGGTTATTTAGGAGGTGATGAACCATGCAATATTATTGGGAGAAGTTAATCTCAAATTTCATAATGGATATATATGGACATTGAAAGATGTGTGGCATGTGCCAAGCCTCAGGAGAAATCTAATTTTTGTAGGATAACTAGGTGAATTTGGTTACATGGTTACATTGACAGCCGACTCTTGGAAGGTTACCAAGGGATATCTTATTGTATTAAGAGGTAATAAGGTAGCAACATTATATTTGTATACCTATATTACTAATTCCTTTTCTTTTCTATCGACTTCATATTTAGATACAAGCATGTGACATAATCGATCGGGCCATATGAGTCAAAAAGGAATGCAGATCTTAAAGGCTAAGGGTAAGTTATCAGATTTGAAATATGTAGATATTGATTTTGATGAGAATTATATATTTGGAAATCAAAATAGATCTATATTCCTCAAAGTTGGGGCAACAAAAAGGAGAAAAAATTGAAGCTTGTGCATTCATACGTGTAGGGACCATCCCGTAGCTTCTCATGGAAGATCCCAATATTATGTGACTTTCATTGATGATGCCACAAGAAAAGTATGGGTTTATTGTATTAAAATTAAATATGATGTTTTTCATACTTTTAAAATATAGAAATCCCTTGTGAAAATGAATCAAATTCAAAGTTAAAATGCCTTAGATATGATAATAGTGGTGAGTACTACAACAAGGTTTTCAATGATTATTGTTCAGTGAATGGAATACATAGAGAAATAATGGTTCCTAGAACACCACAAGAGAATGGTATTGCTAAAATAATGAATAGGACAATCATGAAACATGTAAGAAGCATGAGGATACATGTTAGATTACCTTTTTCATTTTTTGGCAGAAGTAGTAGATACAACAGTTTATTTGATAAATTGTGGGCCTTCAAGTGCATTGGATGGTAGAATAATAGAACAATCTTGGACTGGAAAAGAGGTAGATCTTTATTTTCTTATAGTATTTAGTTCACAAGATTTTGTGCATGTTGATAAACAAAATAGAAATAATTTGGATGCTAAATGCAAGAGATGTACTTTCATTGGTTATGGATTTGGTGATTTCAGATTCCTTTTTTGGGATTTAGAAGATTCTTAGATTGTTAGAATTCATGACATTAAATGGAATGAAAAGAGAATGTACAGGGACCATGCTTTGGTACCCAAAGATGAACTGATTGAAAAGTTTGTGGATGAAAATGCATTCTCATATTTTAAAGTGACACCTATAGGTCTACACACAAAGAACTAGTTTTGGTTAGGTCTACACAAGAACTAGTTTTGGTTAAAACCGGATTAGCGCCGGTCACTTGAACTCGGCATTAGTTACAGAGGATGTAGACCGATGTCGGTTATTGGATTCGGTGTCATCTAGAGGTGTCTAATATCGGTCAGTGTCGATATTGATACAAATTTACAGAATGAGTAAATTGAGCCTTTGACACCCCAAATCTCAATGAGAAGGTCACAAAGTGTAATTAGACCTATAGAAATATCTATACATTACTTATATTATTATTTATTATTGACTGATAGAGGTGAAATAGTGAGTTTTCAAGAAGTAATGCAGCAGGATATCCACATGAAGTGGGAGCATGGCATGGATGAGGAGATGGAATCCTTGGAATAGAACTAGACATGGGATTTGGTTAAGTTTCCAGCTAGGTAAAATAACATTGCAAAACAAATGGGTTTATAGGATCAAGGAAGAAGAGGGTGGACAGAAAATATACAAGGCAAGGCTTGTGGTAAAAGGATTTGCATAGAAATCAGGTATTGATTTTGGTGAGATATTTTCTCCTATAGTAAAAATGACTTCCATACGTACTATATTGAGTTTAGTTGTAGTAGAATATTTTCATTTAGAGCAACTTGATGTCAAGATGGATTTCCTTCATGGTGATTTGGAGGAATATATTTATATGCAATAGCCACTTGGTTATGAATTCAAGGGTAAGGGGAAACTTATGTGTAGGTTGAAAAATAGATTATATGGGTTTAAGAAAGCCCCAAGGAAGTGGTATATGAGGTTTGAGAGTTTTTGCATGAGCATGGTTATATGAGATGTGAATCGACCATTGTGTTTATTTCCAAGAAGCTTGAAAGTGGAATCTTTATTATTTTGTTATTGTATGTGGATGATATGCTTATTGCAGATCTAGTATGCACAACATTGTTGAGCTTATTAAAAAGTTAGCTCACATATTTGTAATGAAGGATTTGGGAGCTGAAAAGAAAATACTCAACATGAAAATTCACAAAGACATGAAGAACATGAAGTTGTATTTGTCTCAGTAACATTATATAAATAAGTTTTTGGAAAGGTTTAATATGCTAAATTCAAAACTTGTAAGTGCACCTCTGGCTAGGCACTTCAAATTGAGAAAATATCAATGTCCTACATCACAGGAGGAGGTTGAGTACATTACACGAGTCCCATATGCTTCAGCAGTTGGAAGTATCATGTATGTTATGGTTTGTACTAGACCATACATTGCACATGTAGTGGGAGTTGTGAGTAGATTTATGGCCAATCTAGGTAAAGAGAATTAGAAATCAGTCCAATGGATTCTCAATTATTTGAGAGAGACATCCAAAGATGCGCTTATGCTATGGAGGGTCCAGATATTTCTTTATGTGGCTATGTTGATTCAGATATGGCTGGAGATTTAGATGGTAAGAGAAGCACCACTAGATATGTATTCACAGTAGGTGGGATGGTAGTTAGATGGATTTATAGATTTCAGAAGGTTGTGGCATTTTCTACTACAGAGGTCGAATATATTTCAGCTACAAAGGCTAGCAAAGAGATGATATGGATGAGAAAGTTCATGGAAGCGTTGGGAAAGGAGCAAGAGGATTGTAGATTATATAGTGATAGTAAAAGTGTGATTCATCTGAAAAATAACTCAAAGCATTTCATTCAATAATGAAACACATTCAATTGATATATCACTTCATATGGAACATGTTGGAGGATGGGAAGTTGTAGTTATTTTTACCCTTATCACAAAAGAAAGGAACCCCATGCGCATCGGCCTATCACCTAGCGCGCTGGGTGCTCACCCGAGGCACGCGTAGGAGCTGAGTCTCTCTTTTATGTGAGTTTAGTGGGAAACATCATCTATGATCCATGTTCAAGGGTTTTGAAAGGAGTAAAACATACAAGCATCATAGAGCTTAACGGATTCTAGATCCTTGCAGTCATTCTAGATAGAAAATGCTTAACAAATTGAATAAATTATACCAAATAGAAAGAAGTTGTACAAGCACTCATACTTAATTATAAACATAAATGTAAAATAATTCTGAGAAATATGTATGCATTAGAATCATCAATGCTCATATTCATTATAAACTGGTAACCTCATTACATTCATGGAGCCATTACAAAATGTTATAGAGAAGTAGACCGTAGTCATGCATTATATCTGGACTCATATGACTAGGCTCACAAAAGAAATTTATAACCCCATACCCTTGATACATCCTTCCCTAAACATAATTCCCCAAACTAACAGAGTAGTTCTTGCAGATTTCTCAGAGATCCGCCCTCTCTCTCTATATATCTCCTTCCTTCTATAGGTACTTATATATATAGGCTTTCTAGACTGCCAACTCATCCTCTAGCAGCCTCAAATCTGATGCCAAGTGTCTGAATGTGGTCCTCTATGCGAGCATGCTCCTCCAGGCCTAAGATTTCAACTTTTTACCATGATGAGCTTCTAGAAGCTTCTATCATAGACATACTCCTTCCTAGGCTACCCTGTTGCTAGGTTGACACCTTATCCACTTTGCATGCATAGTCAGTCATGCTTTTCATGTGTTCTGCCAAAAATGCCCAATATGGCTAAGTCCTAAACCCTTGGTTCTTTCCATGCACATGCCATGGGTTTCTGTTATCCAAAATTCACCCCTTAAGGTAATTTTGATAACATGCATCAAATTATTTAGTCCCGAGAAAGTAGATTGATTCAAGGCCTGAAATCATGTTTTTCGAGGTCCCCTCGGCCTTTTTCTAACTCTCCCATCCAAGAAGAAATCCCAACGAGTTAGAGAAAATGGAAAAAATGCAAAAATAAGGTTGCAGGACTGTTTTAAAGCATTTCGGTCTGAAGGGTTTGGGTCATACTGAGGTTCATCGTACCAAGCTTGGGGCCAAAAAAGCAAGAAAATCAGCTAAGTCATCAATTATCATCCTTGAAAAATGTCGGGACGCGTAGGATGCGAAAAGCCAAAATGCAGTACCGAAAGCAAGGAAAAATCGTCTAAGTCTTGTTCTACGGGATAGTTGGGACAGCCGGGACAAAAGTACGCGTGAGATGTGAATCGGTCGGTTTGCGAAATATATTCCATTTCAAGTGGAGATATTTGTCCCACGCAGTCAAGTAGGACGCTTGGGACAAAAGTACGTGAGGGACGCGTGAGGCGCGAAAACGCCGAAAAGGCCGCAAAAAAGACAAGGAGGCCCATGGATGAATCGAATGTGCCACGTGTCCTAGAGTGGTGGGTTGGGGGATATTTTTGGGAAATTTTCCCAAGGGAAAAAACAAAGCAAAATAAAAAGGGAAAGCCCGCCCCCTTTTTTGCGAGCCAATAGAATCTCGCCACGTGTCCAGCTGGCGCCAAAATATTCGAGGCAGGCCCACATGGAAATTTTGGAGTGTCAAACCCACATCAAATGAGATGCTACCAATGTCTAGGCTAGAAATAATCAAGCGCTGCAAAAAAATTTGGGAGGCAGGCACCGCAGCCAATCGGGCGTGCCAAGTGCCCTGACTGCAAATCGGCCGGGGAAAATTTTTGGAAAATTTTCCAAAGGCAAAAACAAAAGAAAAATAGTCAGGAAGGGCCTGCACCCAATAGAAACATGCCACGTGGCACTTGGAGTGGTAGAGTGTGGGGAAAATTCAAAAAAAATTCCAAAGACCAAAACGGGTCAAAATTTCAAACTTTTTCCCGCTGATCCGTTCTGGGCTTGTTTTTGCCCTAAATCTTCAAATGGCCATAACTTTCAATCCAGAGCTCAGATTTTTGTGTTCTTTATATCAATGGGAAGTGGTGAAATTCTTTACATGATTCCATGGTAATTTTTGCATTTTGGTTCAGTTTGGAAAGAGAAAATCAAGAAATGTCTCTAGCATGTGGTAATGGCTAGAAATGATGTTTCAACAACAAGTTTTAATGCAAAATGGGTCACATTCTTCTCTAGCATGGCCAAAAATGTCAGGACATGGATCTATAAGGATGCCCATGCTTTTTTAATGCATCTTCATTCAATGAGGAATGGCTCCCACATTTTTACATGTTTTCTCTCTCCTAGGCTCGACCCATGCACTGTAAAAGCCAGATTTAGCTCATTTTTCAGAGGGTTGTTCATCTTTTCTACTCTGATCTCATTCCATTTCTTCCCCAAGGTTGAAAATGGAGTTTGAACCACCTCCCTTGCTCTGTAATGGCATTTTTTCCTTTTACCATTAAAATGATGTTCTGTGCAAACTTCTAGAGCAACAAAAAACGTGTTTTGTGATGCATCTGTCCATCCTTGCTCATTTTTGCTTGTTTTCTTCTTGCCTCTCTTCATTGCAGGTATTTTTGCACGTTTAAATGTCCATTGCAAGGTTGGAGCTATGTTCATGGCATTTTTGATATATGTTCATCATTTTCCTTCTCTCGTGTATCACCGTTTTAGTGTAGGATTTTGTTTTTTTTTCTCTTTTCTCTCTCTCCCTGTTTCCTCGGAGGTTAGATTAGGGTTAGATTAGCTTACCTGCACTGGAACAGCTTGTGGCAGGTAGTTTAGGAGCAAGAACCAGCTTTCTCTGGGAGGTCTATCTCAAATAGCAAGTCCCACAACTTGGAGATAGTACCCATGTTATCTAATCACACCGTGAGTTCAAGTATATGCGCTTGTATAAACAGATGGGTGCTTTGTGATTCGGTGATAACAATTTTGGCATGCATGGTGGGAGTTTAGAGGTCTTCCACTTCATCTTTTGCAGGTTGGTGTGTTCCCGTGAAGATTTCAGCCTTTGGAGGCACTTGCAAACACATCTAGTGACTCCATCCGATCAAAGAACCCATTTCGAAGTTGCGAGACCTATTTTTCATCCATTCCCATCCATCCTTCTTTCCATCCCTTTCATTATTTTCCATTCCATGAAGTTGTGAAATTATGACTTCATTTCCATCATGGAACTCACATTTACAATAGCAGCAATGTTTCCCACCTCCAACATGTTTTTTAAATCCTCCAAATCAGCATTTTGAACAAATTCAAAATCAGCATACATATCCATATGAGCAGCAATGCCAAAATCAGTTTTCCTATGGAGCTTTCCAAGAGAAAGAGTATGCATATAATGAAGACCATCAGATGCAAGATGCTGGTCTGTTGGAGAAAATCCAAAAGATGGAGGTAAACATGGTGCAGTCCAGGGCTCAAGCACAAATGAAAGCATTTGGAATCAGTTGTGGAGCACCCTGTCCATGGGTGGGACCTTTTCCAAGGCATTACAGCCCTCAAGAGAAGCTTGACTTCATGATTGCAACGCTTCCATTGCTTACAAAGTGGATTGAAGGAATAGAGGTGTATGAGAGGAGTATTCAACAACCTTGTCAACGGGTAAGTACGCCATCTCATGCCTTTCTTTTTCCTCTTTCCCAATCTATTTTATCTCAGCAGTGTCAAGTTTTAAACTCTCCATTTGCTGTCCCAAGTGTTGAATCCATTTATCCAGTCCTAATCTTCCACCCCATCTCAATTCTTCCTTCCCTTTCCTTACAAACACCATCCCCTCCACAAAAGATAACAAAAATACCCTCTCCTCAAAAGAAATAAGAGTTCCTACCTCCTCCACCACCACGAAAAATTGCAAAATCAATTGAGTTACAATCCACTTCTCCTCTTGCATTCCCAAATCCATGTTGGGAGGATAAAAATCAGAATGCCAATCAAGGAAAATAGCATAAAAAAGAAGAGCCAAACAAGGATGAAGAAATTCAAAGTCTCAAGAGTTGGGTTGTTAAATTTGGGATGACAAAGATCCCTTGATGGTTAAGCCTTCAAGAGGTTGGAGTTGGAAAACAAGTGGTGGTTAGGACTGAATTTGCTTTGCAGCGGGAGAAGAGTAAAAAGAAGAAGCGGATCAAAAATCAGTTTACTCGAAAAGTAGTGTCCATGTTAGCATTCTATTTAAAGGGAATGTTGATTCAATTCAAGTTGCACAATCAGCCATAGAGGAAGAAAGCTCAAAAGAAGATCTTGCAGTTCCAACTTGTCCTCTAGAGCAACAGATCGAAGAGTTTGACTTGACAAAATTCATGCTAGAAGAAGAGTTCTATCAAGAGCAGGATTTTCTTTGAGTAGTAGAGGAGGAAGAAGCTGCTCCAAATCCAAAAGAAGAGGAGCACATTCTAGTTGTGGAGGAGAAAAGTGCAGATCCAAAGGCTTTGAGCACAAAGTAGGTTATAGAAGAACCTTCAGTTCTTCTTTCTACTTCATCTCTCTCAAGTTCTAGTACTGAAGAAGAGTTTGATCTCTCAAACTCAATGTTGGAGGATGAAAGAAACCATGGTGATCAAGTTGCAGATCAAGAGAACACCATGGGAGAGGTTGAACATTTGCAGCAGGACAGCAATGAGGCAGTTTACCTGTCTGATTTGGAGGACTGTTTTGATGAAGAAGAACCGGTTGAGTTTCCACCATTCTCTCTTTCATCATCCACGTTCCAAACACAAGAGCCTGCTATCATGGAGGAGAGCATTCATTTGCAGCAGCCTGCATCTTATAGTAGCTCTTTGGAATCAAGATTGGAAGATTTAAATCTTCCATGTTCTTCATTGGAGGAAGAGAAAGGGCAGAAGGGTTCTACCATTGCTTCCACACCATCCATTCAAGAGGGTTTACAAGATAACTCCATTCTTGGAGTTGAAAATAAGGGAAATGGGCATACTCAAAGGACCATACCTTGCCCAATCAGGTATTTGGCTTTATTGGAGCCAAAGGAGAAGCCACAACCAGTCATGCTTGCCTCTAAGCATGAGGATGATATGCAAAGAACCAAGGATCAGCTGTCATACCTCTTCAATTCAAATGCAGAGCAACTAAAAGAGGTATTGAATTTTCCTTCACCTGATACCTTGATGATTTGGGTGGAAGACCAGCTTCTTGTTGATTTTCCATTCATCCAATCAGCCATGTTCAATGCCAAATTAGTTGCATGGTTGCCAATTTTGAAGAAAGGAAGCTATTTTGCACAACTAGTTGCAGGGTTTGTTTAGCCCACTTTTGCTTCCAGTTAGAATAGAGTAGGTAGGTTTGCTTTCAGTAAAAGAAGTGCTTGTGCACACTCTGCATGTTCCATTTGGAGCATGTATGATTTTCAGTTTTGTAAATAGTTTTGGGGCTGTTGGTTTTGCTCTTGCACAGTTCACTTTAAGTGGCATTTTGGTGAGAACAACTCTAAGTTCAGCGGATTTCAAGTGGCTTAGAGGGAAGTTTTCAAAGTTTAGATCAGTTTGCAGGCTACAACTCATGACTCCATGCCCAATGGATGCTTCAGGCAGCTGGCCGTTCTTCATCTGGCAGTAGATAACCCCGCTGAGTCGCCAAAATTGTTATCCAAAATTCACCCCTCAAGGTAATTTTGATAACATGCATCAAATTATTCAGTCCCGAGAAAGTAGATTGATTCAAGGCCCAAAATCATGTTTTTCGGGGTCCCCTCGGCCCTTTTCTAACTCTCCCATCCAAGAAGAAATCCCAACAAGTTAGAAAAAATGGAAAAAATGCAAAAATAAGGTTGCAGGACTGTTTTAAAGCATTTCGGTCCAAGGGTTCGGTCATACATCGAGGTTCATCGTACCAAGCTTGGGGCCAAAAAGCAAGAAAATCAGCTAAGTCGAGACATTTTGTCCCGTGATCCGCGGATGGTTGGGACGTCGGGACGCTACGGGATGTGAAAAGTTGAAATGGCCGAAAGCAAGTAAAAATCATCTAAGTCTTGTTCATGGGACATTGGGACAGCCGGGACAAAAGTACGCGTGGGGTGTGAACTGGCCGGTTTGCCAAAATACACCCATTTCGGGCGGTTCGGATATTTTTCCCAGAATTCCATGGGACGCTTGGGACAAAAGTACGCGAGGGATGCGTGAGGCGCAAAAACGTGAAAAGGCCGCAAAAGAGACAAGGAGGCCCGCGAATGAATCAGAATGTGCCATGTGTCCTGGAGTGGCGGGCTGGGGGAGATTTTTGGGAAATTTTCCCAAGGGAAAAAACAAAGCAAAATTCAAAGGGAAAGCCCGCCCCCTTTTCTGCGAGCCAATAGAATCTCGCCACGTGTCCAGTGGTGCCAAAAAATTCAAGGCAGGCCCGCATGGAAATTTTGGAGTGTCAAACCCACATCGAATGAGATGCTGCCACATGTATAGGGTAGAAATAATCAATCACCCCACAAATAATTTTGGGAGGCAGGCCCGAACCAATCGTAGAGCGTGCTAAGTGCTGACATCACCGACGGAAAAATTCAATTTTGGAAAATTTTCCAAAGGCAAAAACAAAAGAAAAATAGTCAGGAAGGGCCCGTGCCCAATAGAAACATGCCACATGGCACCTGGAGTGGTAGAGCATGGGGAAAATTCAAAAAAACTTCCAAAGACCAAAATGGGTCAAAATTTCAAACTTTTACCACCGATCCATTCTGGGCCTATTTTTGCCCTAAATCTTCAAATGGCCATAACTTTCGATCCAGAGCTTGGATTTTTGCGTTCTTTATATCAATGGGAAGCTGGTGAAATTATCTACATGATTCCATGGTCATTTTTGCATTTTGGTTTAGTTTGGAGAGAGAAAATCAAGAAACATCTCTAGCACGTGGTAATGGCCAGAAATGATGTTTCAACAACTAGTTTTAATGCAAAATGGGTCGTATTCTTCTCCAAAGATGGCAAAAATGTCAGGACATGGGTCTGTAAGGATGCCCATGTTGTTTTAATGCATATTCATTCAATGAGGAATGGCTCCCACGTTTTTACACATTTTCTCTCTCCTGGGCTCGACCCATGCACTGTAAAAGCCAGATTTGGCTCATTTTTCGTAGGGGTGTTCATCTTTCTCGCTCTACTCTCCTTTCTTTTCTTCCCTAGGGTTGAAAATGGAGTTTGAACCTCCTCCCCTACTCTGTAATGGTATTTTTTTCCTTTTACCATTAAAATGATGTTCTGTGCAAACTTCTGGAGCAACAAAAACGTGTTTTGTGATGCATCTGTCCATCCTTGCTCGTTTTTGCTTGTTTTCTTCTTGCCTCTCTTCATTGCAAGTATTTTTGCACGTTTAAATGTTCATTGCAAGGTTGGAGCTATGTTCATAGCAGTTTTGATAGATGTTCAGCATTTTCCTTCTCTGGTGTATCACCATTTTAGTGTAGGATTTTGTTTTTTTTTCTCTTTTCTCTCTCTCCCTGTCTCCTTGGAGGTTAGATTAGGATTAGATTAGCTTTCCTACACTGGAAGAGCTTGTGGCAGGTAGTTTAGGAGCAAGAACTAGCTTTCTCTGGAGGTCTATCTCAAATAGCAAGTCCCACAACTTGGAGATAGTACCCATGTTATCCAATCACACCGTGAGTTCAAGTATATGCGCTTGTATAAACAGAGGGGTGTTGTGATTCGGTGATAACATTTCCTTAAATACTTTCCCTACATGCCTTATTCTTGTGTGCTTATGCGCCCTTTTACACTTAGCCAATATTTAAGGGCTCAACAAAGCAAGTTGAAACTAGAGAAAATTCATACAAATAAGAACCCTACGGATATGCTAACAAAGCCATTGGAAAAGGAGAAGTTGGAGCTTTAATCCACTTCTATTGGTCTTCAAGTTTGAGACTTGAAGAGGAAGAAATAGGCCAAGGAAAGGATCCAAGAATGGATTTGTATAGTATAGTGTAGAAATTTATCTCCAAGTGGGATATTGTTGAGTTATGGAGCTCAATTGCTTCACAATTAGCATGTTTTATTAACTTTCTAGAGTACATAGTAATCGATGTCGTTTTGCATACTAACATCATTCACCTAGGGACTAGAATCATTCAAAGCAAGGATGAACCAAGATCGGTTAGGGTAATTGACATCGGTTTCCTATGTCTAGTTGTTTTATTTAATTCATGGGAATTAGATATAACCTTTAATAGAAAGTTGATCTAATGGTTATAATTACATAGATAAAGTACCCTACATTTTTATATGCATATATAAGCTAGAAAGCTAGGGTTAGAAGAGAGAAATAATTAAGAATTGATAATTGTAAAGAAGGAATTCTTGGAGAGAGAGAAAAGAGAAGATTATGGGAAAGAAAGTATTGTATGTCTAGGAGAGGTGTGGAAGATTACATATATTCATTATATATCCTCTGTTAAAGCTTTTAATAATATATTGGTTATTTCTTGGTGGAAGTAGCCCACATTGGGTTAACCATGTTATATATTGTGTATTATTTCTTCTAGTTTATTTCCACTTTTATTGTTTGTATACTTAGGTATGAATATAATGATCACCCTTGGTAAGGGAGTTCTTGCATAAACATGGAATGAACATACCCATTCTAGGAATTGGGATAAAGAACTAGTCCTAGTCTAATGCATCAGAGCATGGTATAACATGATCAACTAAATGAAAGTAGAATCAAACCATGAATAATATCAAGAAAACCAATAAACATGCACATGAACATAAGGGAAATGTATAGATCAAGATCCATCACATGAGTGCTTTAAAAACTCTTCATTATATTCATTAATCAAATATAGTAGCCAAGATTACATCAAAAAGGGTTCCATCTCTGGAACGTTCATAGTAGCAGAGGGATTTTATACATTACAAAGCTCACCATTACACATTACACAATACCTCTATATTTTTCTTTCTCTCCTCCTCGCATACATCTACACACACATACTAACTTATCTCCTTCTTTTTTTAACCCTACTAGAGAAAACCATCCATATGAAGAATAAGAAGGAATATTCTCTTAACCACTCATCATTACCTACAAAATCCTAAAGGAATCCTCTCATGATTTCTCTACCACTACCTAGGAATATGCCAAATGTCATCATGTGTTTCCCTCAATCAAGTTCCTTTAGCATGCATTTTCCATAGCTAATCCTTAACAACCTCAACTCCTTATCCTTTCATGATAACCATATTGATGCCCTGAATATCCTTTCCTTGAGCCACAAGTCTCCATAGCTTATCCACATCTTGTATCTGGTCACTTTTCCATTTTCTCCCTATGCATGTCTTTTCCTATTGTCCAAAACTCACTAAGTCCCAATCCATCCTTCCTGGCACGAGCCTTCATGCCTCTCCAAGAACTACTTCTTCATGTGCCTTCTGCACTTTGTGCCCTACTTTTCATGCCACAAGGCTTTGCACCTTAGGTACTTAGTTATTTTAGGGGTCCAACATCACCCCACACTAAACTGGTTTCACCTTGAAATCCTTCACACTCCTAAACAAAAAAATTGTCGACCCAAATCTGTTAAGGCAAGAATGTTGCTCCAAAGAATAAAGAATAGTGGTTGGGAAAGAATATGAATAAATAATTGAAGGATGGAGGAATATGTTATGCAACCAATTGGAGGAGTTTGGGAACTCCACATCTATCTCATCCTTCAACTTTTCCCAAGCCCTCAATTCGATAGGGCCTTTCCTAGCACTTCTCCTACGACACTTGGGCACCTAGTTTGGGAGGATCTCTCTTCCACCTTCCCCTTCAGTGCATTGATAGCCACCCCCAACTCTACATGTAGACACCTTCAACTCATCCATCCATTTAGTGATGGAGTCTCGAGTTCACTTGATTCTAAAGTCCAACTTCTCACGCTTTGTCTTGATTTTCTCCTTCTAGGTCATGGTGTTAATGACCAACTATGTGCACACTCCACCTTGTTGGTAGGGATGGTCTCCTACAAAAACTTGAGGGATTCCTCCTCCTCTCACCCATGCATCAATAATTGGCTCACATTTTCTACAGTTATTGAAGCCCCTATCTACTAGTATATTTTCTTCCTTGAGTTGGGAGAAAGTCTTCCAACTCAATGATCTATGGGCTTCAATGATGACCTTGTTCTCTTCTTTTTCCTTTGCAGCTTTAGTATGTGGGGCCCATGCCATCCTTGATGTTAATGAGTAACATCCCCATGAGGTCCTCGAGGTACTCCATTTCATCCCCATAATCGGTCTTGGCCTAGCTTACCAATGCAACATTGTCCCAGAATGCTCTTTACTAGGGTGTCAACTCATCATCATATGCCTCCTTGGTTCACGCTTGTTCACCCTTCAGTCCTTGGCACAATTTTTCTACTTCCTTTTCCTTCTCTTTCTTTTCCATGACCAAGGTCCGAACAATGGCTCCTACATCCAAGCTATGCACCAAATCACCTCTGCGGACATCTTTTGTAATGCATTGCATGCTTGCTCATCTGTTAGGTGGTTAGGATCCACCACCTTATATGTATCTCCTCCTTTCTTCTTCAAATGAATGGTCTTGATCACATGATCATTGACCTCAAACTTAGGTTCCTCAAGTGGCAAGTGCATGTTCTAGTTGAGCATCTTCTTGGTCTTGGGCACACCCCCATCTTGGTCCATCAAATCCCAACCATGTAAATTTTCTGGTGGGAGGGTGGCCTGAACCTCACGTGCAAAACACCTTCATGGGGTCATCCATGAAGTCCATATGTGGGGACATGGGGTCCACTTCTTCCTCATTTCCTTGTGCTTGGTCCTTTTCTTCTTTGATCTAGGGTAAATCCTTTATCCTCCTTTATAGTGAAGGAGTCCCCTTTATCTCCTCCTCCTGGGATGGTGGTTTGTGTTGGGGAGGCCTCACATGCTATGGAATTTTCTCTAGTTCTATAGATTTCTCCTTCCCTTTCTCATGCACCTCACCCTCAACCCTAGCTCTAGCTTTGGCTTCCTACTCCTCAAGTTCTACCTCTAACTCCACCTTGAAGGTGGCATTGTCCTCCTCTTCTCCTTCCTCCGAGCCTTGTAGCGGAGCTTGATGCATCTTGTGTTTTCCACTTCTTTTCTTTAAGATCCTCCTCTTCCTTCCCTTCCTCACCCTAGAAATGAGGCCTCGGTGCTACCTTGTGAAGTGTTGGTGCCCTTTCTCCCATTCCGGCATGTGTAGTACTTCCTCTTCCTAGAAGTATCTAACTTTCCCTCATCTTGTTCCTCTTCTTCTTCCTCTTCTTCTTGCACTACTTTCATGGGTGGGATTGGTGTCTCCTATGGCTTTGGAAAGGGAGATTCTATAACCTCCACCTCAATCCCCCTTTTGTTTTGGGGTTAGCTACACAAACACCCGATGGACATACCCCTTGATGGTAACGCTGACTTGAGGGTGTAAGTCCAGAAAATATGGCTCCAAAACTTTGACGTAAGCAGGTCGAGTGCCAAATTTGTATGTTGTGTGCAATGTGTGGACATCAACATCTACTTTTTCCACATCAAAAACAAATTTTTTTGCATCCTTTATCTAGTTGATGGTGCATTTCAAATATTTGGTAGTAAATGTGAAGGGGAGTTTGCACCATGGCCCCATCTCTCCCTTGGCCATTATAAATTTTTCTAGACAAAAATGTTGTGTAATGGAAAAACTACTTGTCCCCAAAACTTGTGGTAACTCATGGGGGATGCACCACTCATTCTCAAAAGCTTCATGCAAATCACTTGAACCACCTATTCATCCAGCCTTGTAAGCACTTGAGATGGTCCCATCGTAGGTGAACTTTGTGAATTGACTAGCAGGGGATGCGTGCGTGGGTGGGTGAACCCAAATGTTCCTGGTCCATCCATCTAGACACCAATCTCCTAGAACATGATCAATAAAGGATGGAGCCCCATGTGATCTTTTCTCTTACCTCATTCTACACTCATGCTTCCTCAACAATGCCCTTCACGATGAACTCTACAAAGTTATAATGTGCCCACTTGGACACTCTGTAGGCCACGTATAAGAACCTCTGTTAATGTTCATCCATCTCTCTGACGTGCCCAATTTGTAGCTAATGAGCTAGGAGGTGACTCTCAATGTTGGGTCTGGGAGATCTGTAATTACTTGTGCCCTACCTCCCTTCTCATAGTTCAATTTCTTTACCAGCTCCTCAATCTTGGTAGTGGCACATAAATCAAGTGCCATGTCCTCACCGTTTTTTTCAGGCCTATAACTATCCTAATCAAGTGGCATGTTATCCTCATCCTTCACCCCACAAAATAAAATAAGTCCTCATGCACCCGAACATTAACCACCTAAATAATGGGGTGGGTTTCACAAAGAAAGGAAGCTCCCACAGTTGCAAGACTCTAGGTCTTCTACAATTCTTATGTATTGAGTCATCAACCCTAGGGTTTTGAGCTCATCTACCATCGAGTGTCTCAAAACCAAGTCTTCCCTCATCAGCTTCTCATTTCACTTGTCCTATGGTTATACTCACTTGATTTTGCATTTGTATAGCTTTGAGCTCCACTTTTCTACCTTGATAACTCCAGGAGGGTACTTGTATTTTTGAGTAAATTTCCATGGGATCCTCCTTTTCCACCACTGGTCTCTTTATACGGGCCTTCTTTGGTGCCATCTTCCTCCTCCTTTCCTTCATTCCCTAGGTTCTCTTAACATCTCTCTATGTGTCTTCCCAAACTCAATGACTTCCATGCTTCTCTCTCTCTCACACAACCCCTTCCTTCCTTGTCTCCTTTTTCCTCTTGTTTACACCACAAGATTACTCCACAACTTCACACAATCACATTGGTTCATGACAAGTTCTTCACTCTCCTTTCACAAAAACCCTCATCACACTTTGAGCTCATCAACACACAAATAAATTCTCTAAGGAAAAGTAGTTGAAAATGACTACCCTTACCCTTCTATTTATACTTTTCTAGCACCTTAAAGTTCTTCCAACCATGTGTCTCAACGTCTCTTTTTAATAGAGTACTTTATTTTACTCAACTTAACTTTCATGACTTCCCTTCACATGTCATCACAGCTATAACCTTCTGGTGCTCCAACACTACTTCACTACCATATACCTCCTTCACGTGCATCACCACCATGCCAAAGTACATAACCTCTGCATTGACTACCAAGTAGTTTCCCATGGTGTTTCCTACCTTATGTTATATTATGATCTTTCTCCTCTTTTTGGTCTTCAAACTTCTCTCAACACACCTTTATAACCACCCAAATCCAAACACCTTAATCCACCATACCACCCATTCTTCTATCTTCAAAATGAGTTTCCCAATAGTTCCTTGTCAAGGAATTTTTTAAACATATCCAAGCATATCTACCAATCCACCCCACACAAAAATGCATGCACGGTCCTCTACGCATAGAACCACTTCTAATGCAATTAGCTACTGGCACACCAACACAACACAAAAAAAAAAAAATGAAAAGGAAACAACCAAAAGGGGAAAGCATTAAGGGAAACCTAATCTAATTGGAAATATTTCCTTATTTTATAGACACATAGAAGCCTTATTTATAGTAGGGCTTCAACCTACTCCCATTGAAATATCTTGGAACCTTGTCCCATCCAATGCTTACAACTGCCTAAATCAAGGATGTAAGACACAATGTATGACCCTAACCAATGGACTTTGAGCTTCCCAGATGGCACAAAAACTTAGAATCATACAATAGAACCATTTTCCCAACCTCAAATTGTCTATTCTTAATGTGATGATCATGCCATGCTTTTTGTCTCACTTTCTCAGTCTTCTGACTCCATCTAGGCAAGTGATCACCTTTCATCCAACTACATTAACTTATCCATGTGCTCTTGTAATGCTTGTTCATCAACCAATCCTCCTACATGCACAATACGCAGAGAGGGTAGCATAAATTCTATTGGTAAAATGGCTTCCATGCCAAACACACCAATTGAAATGGTGTGGCTTTGTTCAATCTCTTGTAGGTTGTTCTATACGCCCATAACATGGATGAGACTTTTCATCCCAATCCTGTCTCCCAACATCACAAATCTTGGTCAACATGTGACTTAGTATCTTGTTGAATGCCTCGGCTATTCCATTAGCTTTGAGGGTGATAAGGGGTAGTCTTGTGATGAGCCACCATGAATTCTACCAACAAGATCCTAATTGTCTCATTCAAGAAATGTGTACCTCTATCACTAGTCAAACTCAAAGGGCACCCATACCTGTTGATTATATTTTCCCACATGAATCTTGTTGTTGTGGCCATAGTGCAATCCCTTGTAGGTGTTCCTCCACCCACCATGTTAAGTAATCAATACAGTAATTATATAGTGTGAACCAGTCCTCCTCATGTGGTAGGTGAAATAGGGCCTACAAATCAATCACCCACTTCTCAAATGGCTCAAGCTAGCTATCTATCATCCCTTAATGGCATTTCATCTCTTTTCCCTAGTTTACCAAGGTGCTTGTAAGTGGTCATAGGCCTTGCAATACTTGATATAATCTTTGTAAACCATTTCCCACCAAAATCCTACTAGAAGGATCTTTGTGTGGTTACATTCCCTACATAGTGTCCTCCTACAATTCCACCATGTGCTTCCTCCATGATTGCAAATGCACTTCATGCTCTAACATGCACCGATGTAAAAAAACCTCATCATGGCCTAGCTTGTATAAGTCTCCACTAATTAGCATGTAGGGTGTGATGCATATAGCTAATTGTTTCCTTTCCAAAGTCTTCATTCCTCTAGCCCACACCCATTTTGAGAAACACAACAATATCTTCCAAGTCAGAGGGTGTGCCTACAATTAAATAGTTGTGCATCTAGAATTGTATCCTCAATGCTCTGTGTGTCCTCCCCTAATTCAATCCTTGATAAATGGTTAGGTCCCAAATTACTCTTACCCAGTTTCACAACAACCATAAACTCAAACTCTTGAAACAACACCCACTTACATATGCACCCTTGTAAAATGGGCTTGTTTACCAAGTACTTCAATGCCATGTGGTCCATGTAGAATATAAAAGGTGTTTCCAATAGATATTCCTAAATTTTGTAGCACGTAGATCATTGACAATGCCTCACACTCAAGTAGTAGTATAGTTTTTTTCTGTTGGGGTTAACTTCCTACTTGTGAAACAAAGAGGGTGGTCAATAGTTCCCTCACCTAGTTGTGCCAACACTTCTCCAATTTCCATCCCTAAAGCATCAACATGCACATGAAATGGTTTTTCCCAAGAAGGAAAGTGTAATATGGGTGCAGTAATAAGTCTATTCTTCAATGTATCAAATGCCATCTGTTGCATGCCTCTCCCTAATGAAATGTACTTTTTGTTTTAGCAAATTTTCCAATGGCGTGTGATCTTGGCATACCCCTTAATAAATTTCTGGTAATACCCCATATGCCCAAGGAATCCACGCATGACTGCTCTGGCTGGTAGGTTCCCCAATCCCACAATAATGACAACTTTGGTAGGATCCACCAACAAGCCTTCCTTACATATGATATGCCCCAATAGGGTTCCAAATGGAGTAGTGAAAAACACATTTCTTAATGTTGAGGGATATCCTCAACTACCGACATCTTTCAAACATCAACCTCAGATTGTCACAATGGTCCCTCACTAATCCATATATTATCCAATCATCTAGGTAGACTTGTAGAAACTTGTGGATGAAGTCTTGAAATGCCTAAACCACAATGCATGAAAAACATAGTAGGCACGTTCTTTAGTCTAAAAGGCATGACCATGTAGGAAAAAAATTCCCCATTCAGTGGTAAAAGTTTTCTTTTCTTGGTCCTCCTTTGTAATTCTAACTTAATGATATCCTGAGAATCCATCTGTGAAAGAATAGATCTCCCAACTACTCCTTCTAGGATCTCTTCAGTGAAGGGGGTTGGAAAAGGGTCAATAACACATACCACATTCAAATCCCTATAATCAACACAAATCCTTATCCTCCCATCCTTCTTAATGTTAATGACCATTGGACTTATCCATTTTGATTCTTCAACATAGCTTAATGATACCTAAGCTATCATCTTGTCAATCTTCCTTGACTTGACTTTGATGCATAGATTCAGATTCATCCGATAAGGTCTCTTCCAAATTGGGCATGCTCCCTCCTTTAGTTTGATCCACATCTCCCTAAAGAGTGGTGAACTCCTTTAAGCTCATGGTACCCACATGGAAATAAATCCTAAAACTCACAAACAGATCAATGATCTTTGAAACCTCCTTC
The DNA here is from genome assembly GCA_018340775.1 of Taxus wallichiana var. yunnanensis. Classification (NCBI taxonomy): domain Eukaryota; kingdom Viridiplantae; phylum Streptophyta; class Pinopsida; order Cupressales; family Taxaceae; genus Taxus; species Taxus wallichiana. The sequence continues at coordinate 54,111,727 of CM031239.1, forward strand.
TTCTCCAGTAGTCCCGATAGTAGCCTCCTTAGGTTCCATATCCGAAGCCAATGTTAACCTTCTTAGTTTCGGGGTTCATGGTAGGCACTGCTTTCTCATCAACATTATCCATTACTTCATGCATACCCATAGTATGGTTAACATCCAAGTTTTCCACCTCTTCACCATCGATCACATAGACCAACTTTCCTTTCTCTTTTTCTATGCATGCGCACTCAAGTTGTATCTCCTCTGATTCTTCCTCATCAAAGCATGCTTCTAAGCCAGGTTCACCCAATAATTCTAGTATTCTATCCTCCACCATGGCACTATCTCCCATAGTTAGGTGCTTAACAACCTACAACACCTCATCCACCAATGGCTTAGTACTTATATTCAAAATCTTGAAGGAGATCATCATCAACTCCTACTAGTTTCCTATCTAATGATGCACATCTCTGAGTGAATGTACCATGCATGTGTCGTGCAACCTTGTAAGGTGGAGTAAATCTTATGCACCCATAAAGAAGGTGGAAAGGCTTCCATTTCCTTCCATCCAGGCCTTCTCACATGCTTGGATGTGAAATGAGGTAGGTTCCTTCCCATGATAATCTTGTATAATAGTAGGTGCATTACTCTAAAAAACCTAACAGAGAACATGATTCTCACTTCACACCACTCTAGAAGGTTATCATGATGGGTCACCCACCAATGTGTTGTGGTCCCAAGAAAGGTATAGCTAAGCATCCTTCTCCTTTCGATCTCACATCTCCACTTGGGTCTCCATTTCTCATAGAAAACATCAGGGTCGGCTCCCCCAGTATAACTTGGAAACTTCTTTCCTCCTAGGTGCACTTGACTGAGCACCTTTGTTACTCTCATCATCAGAGCCTCTTAACTACCTTCCAACTAACTCATATGTCTCATGCCCAATTATCACATGCTACACTAGTGGTATCACTTACAGATTGAGTGTCTTCCCACTGAATAACCCCTTCCATTGGATGCACAACTTTAGGGTCTCTGATAGTGCACACATATATTTTATCTAGATCTCCTTCTCCCAAGGGTTCAATATAGGGCGTTGAATTTCCATCTGTCAATGGGATGATAACACATTCCTCCTTGTTCTCAAAACTTATATACCCCTTATTGAAATGTAAGTCAACATTGTTCTTATAGCACCAGGGGTGCCCAAGTAACACTGGAAAAGTTTTCCCTCAGCAAGTGCACCAAGACTTCAAAGTCTCTAGTGAATTTCTCCCCTTGGATAGTGATAACAACATCCTTCAAAACTCCAATGGGCATTGCCTTCATCTTGTTTTCCATATACAACACATTCAAAGATGGTTGTAATGGGGGCCTTCCCATTTGATTCCACACATCCAAGGTGAGAATGTTAACTTCTACACCCATGTCAATTAGGATATTTCTCAAGAGCCATCCATCAACCATGACATTCAGGGTAATTTCCTTATCATAGTCAATGTTGTGAGGAGGCAGATTAGCATGTAAAACCTACCTTTCACTTTTCTCTCCAGTGCTTGGTACTTTCTCTTAACCACTCTCCTAGTAAGGGGATGATATTTTCTTGCCTCAACATCTTGCATACCTCCTTGACATCATCCAAATCCTTCTATGGAGCCTCAACACTCTTCTTTTTCTAGCTAGCATGACTGCTCCTTCAGGTACTATCTCTCCTTGTAGGCTTCAAATCACATCCATGGTCTCCTGATAAACTTCCTTTTGATGAGTAGGGTCTGATACTTCCCATATACCACCTCTTCTCTTGTAACCAAGTGGTCTCTACTTTGGTATTTCCTAGCATCATGTAGCCTCAGCTCACATTGTCACCAATACAGTTCTAATTTTGACTCACACGCCACCCTTGGCATCCACTGTGAGTCTTCTTTCTTCATGCTTACCATCCCAGTGCCCTTGTCTTTTCCATTTTTGTTGGCTCATGTGTTCAAATAATTTAGAACTCCTCATACTTGTGCTTCTTCCCACACCAAGAGCATTGTAGTAGGTCAGGACATTCACGCTTGTAATGCTCTATGGACCCATAGTTATAACAAGTTCCATGAGGGAATTCACTTCTTCCACCTCCTCCGTGATTTCCATGGCCTCTAAATCCTCCATGAAATCCTCTTCCATGAGCTCCTCCATCCACACCCTTCATAGTGATGACCATCATCCTTGGAATTATTTGCAACACTGTAGTCTGGCACACACCAATATCAATGGCATCATGTATCTGGTCAATCAATCTACAATCCTTGGTGTCATGAGTAGTAGAGGTGAAAATCTTGCAATAGAAAAGACACATTCTTATGGATCACGTGTTGTAGTAGGACACCTACTTGCATCATGATCTCCATGGAAAATCTCATCTACTACCATCATGCGTACCAATCTCTCGAGGAAAATTTCCTTTGTATGCCCCTCTACCTCACAATCCATGCACCATAGGCCATTGCGAGTCTCATGTGCCAAGTTCAAGATATAGCTTCTCTAGTTACTTTTCCATGGAAAAATCTAGCTTCAAGAAAAGGACTAACACTAGTATCCATGCTTCCCACAGCCTCAGCATAGGGCAGCCTCCAAGGCCTCACGTGGGTCTGTGAAAGTCTTATGCAACAACACTCTCTTGAAGGGTGTTATTAATCCTCCAAAAAACCATTGAGCATGTTGAGAAGGATGAATATCATAAGATAGTTTTGACAAGAGAGTCTTAAAGCATGCATCATACTCCCACACACTCTCTGTCATACCTTGTTGAATCTCCTTCAACACACTAATGCTCTTTTATTCAAACTTAGGAATATGGAATTCAGCTAAGAAGGCATTACATAGTGTGGTATAATCTACTACTATCTGGTGAGGGTCATACTTCCTGGTACCAACTATGTGTGCATGCCCTTACACATCATTGTAAACTAACTTGCCTTCCATTCTGGGGTAGTGATCCCCTTCACGTGATGCCATAGTAAAACTCACATTTGTGTACATGCTCTATAACATCCTCAACACCTTTGTAATCTGGTAGATGCAAAGACATTTCAAAGAACACTTGTTGAGGTGGTTGAGGCCCTTGTCCACCTAATCCAAACCTGATTCCCCCGGTGTTTCCTCCACCACTAGATCCACTAGATCCACCAAGCACCTGTTCCTCCTGACCCACTAGATCCTCCAGATCCACCAGTCCACTAGTTCTGCTAGTTCCTACTCCACCTGACCCACTAGATCCACCTCCCATAGCTAGGAAAAGGTCCTGAAGTGGTCACACCTTGTGTCCCCACTATTGCACTAAACTACATGCCAACAATTCTTGATATTATATTACACACTACCATGATGTGTGTCCCACGCCACTTCTCTAGATGTGATACCCAAGCTTTGTGTACCCATAATTTTTCCAAACATTTGTACTAGACAATATACCTCCGAACACAGGAAATGATTGTGCAGCCATGGATGTACCAAATGAAAAATTATACCTCCTAGGTGTTGATCGGTTACTTCCACCAATACCAACTTAGGTTAGTAATACTTATCTCTAGATTTGGAAAACTAAGTGCCAAGGGTTGGTCACTAGGTGGATTCAATGTGCACATGATGGCTCTTCTCCTTTCTTCATATGATGAGCTCTCTCTAAAGCTAAGGGGTTTCTCTTCTGCACTTTCCAAGATGGGGTAGCATAGACTACTCAGGTTCCACATCCTCCACATGAACCTCAAATCCTTCCCACAACATCTACCTCCATAAATCCATCACTCCCATGAAGCTTTGTTATCTTTTCTAACTCCCTCTCACAAGCTTCATTATACTTGAGTCATCTCTCTTCCCTCTCCTTTTCAGCCACAAGGTCCACCATCTTCCTCCACTCTAGCTTCCTCCCCAAAACTCTCAAAAGAATCTTAGCCAACCATAGGAAATGCTTCCAAACTCAGTGTAATGATCAGGATATTTATAGCTAAAGGGATAACATGCAAGAATGATCCTCTTGGCTCCCTCAAGAACTCAAACTCAACAACCTCTAGACAAGAATACATAGAAATCACGTACTCCAAGGTGTAACTTGTCAACACTCTACTCCACTAGTGATCAACAACATGTGTCCAAGTCAGATCAACATCATGCAACCTCTAATACTCATCTTGGGTCCATACATGAGGTCTATAGTACCATCTTGATCTAGATGCATACACCAAAATCCATTCATACAACTCCACTAGAAAACAACAAAATAAGGTCTCATACAACTCATGATACAAATGTTTTTCTACCCATTTACATGCATCAAACTCAAGTCCAATATTAAATCTCTGAGAAAACTCATCCTCCATGATTTTAAGCCATGCTTCAACACTGTCCAAGGTCAAGTGCTCTCTATCATCACACACCATTCTCACAAAAACTTTGAAAAGAGGTCCCGAAACAATGGAACCAAGATGTAGTCTCTTTTTACCACTTTCTTTAACAACCAACCCCAAACATGCATATATCATCATCCAGATTGGTCTGGAAGCTCACCCGAGGCACACGCACAGTGCAAAGCCCCTCCTTTATGTGAGATTTGTGAGAATGATCACCCTTGGTAAGGGAGTGCTTGCATAAACATGGAATGAACATACCCATTCTAGGAATTGAGATAAAGAACTAGTCCTAGTCTAATGCATCAGAGCATGGTATAACATGATCAACTAAATGAAAGTAGAATCAAACCATGAATAATATCAAGAAAACCCATAGTAACATGCACATGAACATAAGGGAAATGTACAGATCAAGATCCATCACATGAGTGCTTTAAAACTCTTCATTATATTCATTAATCAAATACAGTATAGCCAAGATTACATCAAAAGGGTTCCATCTCTAGGAACGTTCATAGTAGCATGAGCTTTTATACATTATAGAGCTCATCATTACACATTACACAATACCTCTATATTTTTTTTCTCTCCTCCTCGCATACATATACACACACATACTAACTTATCTCCCTTTTAACCCTACTATAGAAAACCATCCATATGAAGAATAAGAAGGAATCTTCTCTTAACCACTCATCATTACCTTACAAAATCTTGAAGGAATCCTCTCATGATTTCTCTACCACTACCCAAGAATATTCCAGATGTCATCATGTTTCCCTCAATCGAGTTCCTTTAGCATGCATGTTTTCAGCTAATCCTTAACAACCTCGACTCCTTATCCTTTCATGATAACCGTATTGATGCCCTAGAATATCCTTTCCTTGAGCCACAAGTCTCCATAGCTTATCCACATCTGTATCTAGTCACTTTTTCCATTCACTCCCTATGTGTGTATTTTCCTTTTGTCCAAAACTCACTAAGTCCCAAATCCATCCTTCCTAGGTGCGAGCCTTCATGCCTCATGCTCTCTCCAAGAACTACTTCTTTGTGTGCCTTCACCCTATTTCATGTGCCATAAGGCTTTGTGCCTTAGGTACTTAGTTTATGTGATGCATTAGAATTTTCCACTTGAATATCACCTCGATCAATGAATATTTGGGCTAGGTCTTTAAAGGTTTGACACCTCTCTATGTCATGTCCATGGACTTGGTGGTATTTACAATATTGATCGTCATGATCCCACGTGGGTTTTGGTTTAGATTAATCAAATGGTCGATCGGAGGAATTTTGATAAGATTAACCACCATCAACTTGTCAAATATTGAACTATACTATTCTCCAAGGGGAGTGTATTTGGGCATAGGTCTAGGGGCTCATTGTTGATGCCACATTCTATATGCGCAGTGTAGAAGAAGATTTGATGACCAAGGTATTGGCTGAACTCTTAAATTTATCATTATGTGTGGATGGTTTGGTGAACTCGTCTTTGGATTTTTTTAATTTAAGTTTTAATTAGCCTTTATCAAGGGTGTAAGTTTCAATTTTATGAGCCATGGTAAAGGCTTCTTCAAATGTTTGGAAATATTAGATTTTCAATGTAGAATAAATATGATTTGCACAAGAACATGAGAAGAGTTTGATGAGTTTGGTTTTCATAAGAGTAAATGGTAATTGGTTTATAATGCCATGCCACCATGTGATAAAATCTGTACTATATTCTTCCTCAAATTATCTAATGGTGCACAAGTCATTGATAGATATTTTACACACAATATTAATTGAAAAATGCTCTATAATTAAGTGTGCGAGATGGGTGAATGAGAATAGGGAATGTTTAGGAATCTCATTATACCAATTCATTGTTATAACTACCAAGGACATAGGGAATGTGTGAATCATAAGTTCTTGATCATGTGTGATAAGGTAAAATAAATGTTTAAATACATGAAGATGTTATTGGGGATCTTCCTAGTTGTTTAACTTAGTAAACTTAGGAAGATCCCAATGATGAGGGTAAGGTTTTATTGGAACCAATGAATTAAGAAGTTCATTATAGATTTTTCGTAAGATAATGTAACCTTGGATCCAAGGTAGCAACCTTTGTACTAGCCAACCTATTCATTAAGGCATAAATAGGATCGTTCGATGCAATGATAACTTTGGATTGTGATTTTGTGGCATGAGAAGTAGCCGTATAAGGTATTTGATAAGATTTTAGATTTATGGGGGTTGGAGGAATCATTTGATAAGGATATTTTCTCCATCTTTTATGTTGAGATTGTTTTGATTGGTTTAGTTGTTGAACGAGAATGTAGGTATGAATAAGTGGAAATTATTAGTGAGGTGTATTATACACTGCATAATACAAAGCACTCATAGGTGTAGGTTGAGGAGAGATTATATGTACGTGTGATGCAAGAGGTAAAGAAGGGTTATAATGTCCAGATATGGGATATGACATTTGGGTGGATTCAGTAGGGACACTAGTAACAATTATGGATAAAGAAGTAATGGGAATGGTTATGGTGATAGTTATGTTGATTCGAGGAATATGGGGAGGAATAGGTGTAACTAAATAATTAGTTTGGTGAGGTAGGGGATTGGTAGAGGATGAAGAAATATCACGTTGACCGTAATAAGTCGTGAAGAGAGGAATTGGGTGATTTCGAGGATTTGACCGATAAGGATAAATTCATTGAATTGGTGGACCCTCAATAGGAAGATGAGTTGATCTGCCTAAGAAGGTAGTATCTAAGAGATATTGAATTGGCATATAGAATCTCTTAGAACTCTAAAATACCTCAAGAGATAACATGAGGTCCAAAAGGTTCAGATATAGGAGATGGAGGGGTGGCTAGTCGAGATGGGATGGGATGGTGATAAAAAAGGGTTAGTCTCATCTATGGTAGTAGTTTGAACAAGAGGTTCTTGGGAAGCATTGATGAGAAGTTGGGTGCTCATGGAAAAAGTGACCAAGGGCACATATGAGGCATTGGTCATGATGAATGTTTGTTGGGATGAGACTACATAACTATTTGAGACAAGGTTTTATTCCATTTTCTTGGCTACTGAACAAGTAACTATGGGCATGAAATGAAAACGAGTTTCAAGAAAGTCCAGTCAAAGATATATTTTTATTTATTTATTAAGAAAGTATTAATAATAAAAGGAAATGGATAACAAAGGTTCCCAGAGAAGGAAATTTATGTTTGGTTTCATGTTTTTATGGCTAGGGAAGTCTCAGGTGGCTTCCTATTGGGTGATGAAATCCCAATCGGTTCACCGGTAAGAAGATGTCTCGATGTGTGATTTAGATGTGTGAGTTTTAGGTTGTGTGTGATAGAATGTGAGATGCAACCAATTAACCCTTATTTAAACTATGTGATCAAGAAGGATACAAAAAGAAAGGTTCTTTTTAAGCCAAATCCAAATGTGATCTTTTGATGAGGACACACACAAGAAAGTGGAAATACGATGCAAAAAGGAGAAAATAGGGGAAAATGAGGAATACACAGAATGATTTTCCTTTTTATCTAAAATTTAAGTGAAGAGTGATCAAGCAATGAAACCCAAAGGCATGATCAAGTAAAAGTGAACCCTTGTGTTGCGGTGTTAGTAGAAGATAGACGAAATAGAAAATAGAAAGAAATGCAAAGTTTACCTAAAGGGTGGTCCCACTGGCATGCCAAGACAGATTTAGTAGTTTTCTCATTGGTTTCAAATAAATGATGCTAGCTACTTGCAAAAGCTAAAAATTAGAAAATGGAGGGTTTATGGTACCTCAAATGCGTGATATGGATGAATGGGCATGAAATGATTGATCATCTCTGCTACAAGATGATGACCTACAAAACAAGGACACTAATAGGGAAATGGATTAGATGATAGATGGGATGTTTCTTGACAAAGTCAGCTCTAAGAAGCATTAACTTACTCGCAGATGTCAACCCCCATGTTTTGATAAAATAGGATTAAAGAAATGATAATGAACATGATAATTTGCGAGAATCGAGGTACAAAGAAAATAAAAAATGTAGAAATGTGAGGCACATATAGATCTAATCTAAACTAAACTTCAAATAATCTTACCTGTTTGGGTCGATGGTTACCCAGACTTTGCACATAGGTAGGTCGATGATGACCTAAGCAAGTAGATTTAGACAAAAACATAAATATGTAAATCTATAAAGATTTGAATGTAAATTGGACACATCATGAGACTATATATGTTTGAAATGACTTGTAGAAGGGAATATAGGGCAAAAGAAACCGAGAGGGTGGCATGAAATAGAGGTAAAGAAGGATTAATTAATGAATAAGACCCTATTTGATGATGACCGGGAAGGGTGATGACAACTTGGGTTGCATGTAGGTTAGTTTTGATGCAACATAGGAGTAGGATGATGGATATGGAAAACGAAGCAACAATAGAACATGGATGGGTATGGGGGAAATATCTTAAGACATAAAGCATAGTGATAGAACACTAGGTTAGTGGTGACTGGGCTAGACGATGGTGACCTGAATAGTATAAAACCAATATGGATGGTAAACTAGCTAAATGGATGACCTATAAAAGAAACACTTATAGAAAACACTAATAATGGAGTCCTGACTATTTTTGAACTGTAAGATGGTATATCCAACAAGATAATAATGGAGATAGCATAAGATAAAACAAAAAGTAATTTAAACCTTCCAAATTCATGTGAGTGATGAAAACAAGATCCAAAGGACCACAAGAGGGTTGATGTTGTTGTAAGGATGCTCTAGTTTGAAGATGGATTCAAAGAATGTAGGAAAAGCCGAGTTATCTCACATCTATGTGTTTATGTGTCTCTTTTTGTAAAGGGAAGAGCTTAGTATTATAAGGTCATTGGTGATCTGGGCTAGGTCACCACAAAATGTAGAGAAACTTTCCCCAATGGGGTTGATTTTTTGTTTTAGTCGGGATTTTGGGTTTTTAAGGATGGGAAAAGTACTTTAAATCTTGTAGGTGGGAGGAGGTTGCTTAGGGATGTGTCATGGGTAGTTAGGGGATAAAGATAGGTAGGATAAAATCTATAAAAAGCATAGGGATTTAGATTTAGGATAAAAGTGGGCTAAAATTAATTACGACATAATGGATATTAATTAATTAATTAATGAAAAATAATCAATCAATGTTTATTAATAAAGATTAAAGGTAATGGGATAATAAGTGGGAATTTAATTAAATGAAGGGGGATGAATTAAATTAAAGGGGTCTAGCTAGGACCATGGTGAAATATGCACATGCGGGAAGACAAGGGTAGGGATACCGAATTTAGGTGTCTAAAATTTGGGATAGGAAGAGAAATATTTTTCAAACAAGTCCTGGCTATATGAAGATTGGATATCAAATCATCTCCTGAGACTCAATGTGAATATTTTTCAAATGGATGTTAAATTGAGTATGTGGCAAAATTATAGGAGGAATCTATGCAATATGTTTTGAATATTGTAGAAGAAATTAAAGACCCACATTTGAGTCTCAAAATCGAGACCTATGTAATGACTATGCAAGAAAAGCATGATTTTAGTTCGATGATTATTTTAATATATAAATTTTCAAAAATGAGATGGAACAAATATATGATCTTAGTGTTATCCTTAGAGCCTTTGCGGAAGAGCATGAATGTGAAGGTAATTCCTCCCCTTTTCCCATTTTTTGAAGAAGATTGCATCCATGATGAACCAAAAGGAAATAAAATTCTTGAATCTTATGTGGATACATTTAGTCATGAATATAATACCTTCATCATAGAAATTGATATCAAGGTCAGTGATGAGTTGATAGGCATAGAGATAAATCATTTGGAACAAATGAATCGAATATATAGGATTCTTATAAATGGAGTCGAGTCAACTTGTTCTCACCACCTTTGGATGCCATTTTGATCCTAGAACTTATTCCATATTGCAACATCCACTAAAGGATGATTAATTCCTTTAGGTCAAGAATTTTTATTACATTTTTTAAAACTTGGAGGAATGGCTTCTCATAGTCACATAACATCAAAAGGAGACTACAAGAAGTAAAACTCTTGAAAAAATAACAAAATTGTCATTGGATACAAAATATTTTTCTATATACTATCATTATAAGGATAGAAACTTGTTCTTTCTCCTTCTTCTCAAACCATACAGATCCATCACAAGAGCATGACATGATCAAATGATTATCTTCGAGATTTGGAAGTATGAATTTCAACCTATTATTCCATGATGGTACATACTTATCTCAACCAGTTGTCACGTTTTTGCACATTCTTCTCCCACCTCAATAAATTTCCCTACCCCATGTACTATAATTTTACTTTCCATTTTGTGATTTCTTTCCATTTTGGTGTGTTTCCTTTCTATCTAGTTTATTCATTTTGTTTCCCCCTTATGTGTGTTTGTTGTTGGTGTTAGTAGTGAAGAATTAACTCTATGGCCCAATATTACAAGGAATCTGGCCCTCTCACCCATGAGAAAGTTGAGGTTCTCTATTTCCCATTGTGTTTTAAATTCCCCAAGTTAGAGCCACTTATTTTCATGTAAATTCGCGACCCAAAATTCAAAACCTAAGCCATGACAACCAAGTTACAATGTGAAATTTTTGCCTTCTAACCCTCCTAAATCTCTCCCTTGGATGACCTCCCTCCTATCTCATGATCACCTTTTCCTTCAAGGTAGTATTGATTCATTGGGTGAACATTAATTATTTTGAATTTTTTTGTAATAAATTCCATCATTCCATTCCATGAAGTGTTGTCAAGAACTAGTTCTCTAAGAAGCCTAGAAAGGGTAATTTTGGCAATTTCGAGCATATGTGCATCCTCCGGAGGGTTATGAAAAGATATTAATCATATAGATTTTTTATTAGAGATACTTGAATTTTTTTCATGTAGTTTATTAAAATTTAGGAAAGTATTGGTCATTTAGGGACTGTTTTTGATCAAAAGCAAGTTTTCAGTGCAAGGAATGAGCATTAAAAACGTGAACCTAAACTTCTCTAGATGATTTTGGGAGATTTTAAAGGAGTTATAAAGAAAAAACATATTAATTTGGAAAGGTATGGTAATTATATAAAAGGTGGTAGAATCCAATTTGATTCAAGGCTTGATGATTTCTTGAGGAAGTTTAAACATTGCAAGAGCCCTCATCCCGATTATAAAGGGAAAAATTTTAGAGTCTCTGGAATATTAAAGGTCTAAATCCTATTCAATTAGTCTTATGATTTATTTTTAAGTAAAATTCATATAAACTTTGACCCTAAAAGACCATTCTGAGCCTTTGAGGTGAAAAACTTTATTTCAGGCTATTTCGGGTAAGCTAGTGCAAAACCTAGCTTTCCAAAAAAGGTAAGGTAAAATTTTGACCTCCCTTGTCCCTATTTTACCCTTTGGGAAATTTTTTACATGTTTAAATTTTTTTAACTCTCATACCCTTCACATAGGCACACTTTGGAACAACTAATGTCTCATTTGTCCCCAGGGAAAAGGGGGACGTAAGGGACACAAAAGTGTGCCCTCACCCCTTCACTTTGTGAGTGCACTTATGTTTCCATTGTGTTACCCATGTACCCAAGGGGATAGATAGGATAATAAATTTCACCCCATTCTCATTTTAATCCCTAGACACTCACATGACCTCTGTCGGACTCCTTATATGATTTTTCAACCCCTTGTGCTCATTCAATCATCCCCACTTGTTTCCAATTACACCGAATATTCACCATGGGTGAAATTTTATGCCACTATCATCCCTATTTTCCAAGGGGTCAAGGGGAAAATAAAATTCACCCATGCCCATGCTCAAGCCCCTAGACTTCCATGTGACTTCTCTTGGCTCCGCATGTTGTTTTCCCAACCCCTCCATGTCACTCACACTTGATCTTGTGAAGCCACTTGTCTCCATCCTAATCCTAGTTGCACATTTTAGTTCCCATTTTCCCTTTCAAACATATATTAACCTCACACATAACTCACTCCACCTAGATTTTAACCATGGTCAATGGGTGACATAAAAGTGTATTTATTCACACATGGTGGAAATTCCTCCATTTTTATACTTTAAAAACTTCTAACAACCATTAATGGTTTTCATGAGACAATATCAAGGTGATAGAGATATCCTTCTTTATTTCTTGAAGATTTGGTAGGCTAAATCATCATTATCCAAAATTCACCCCCAGGGTAAATTTTATAACATGCATCAGAATACTCAAGTCCCAGGAAAATAGATTGATTCAAGGCAAAAAATCATGTTTCTAGGGTCCCCTCAGATTTTTTCTAACTCTCCTGTCCAAGAAGAAAGGAGCAAGTTCTAAAAAAAGGGTGAAAAAGTTGCAAAAACAAGCTTGGGCTAGAAAAAATCATGAAAATTGGCTAATTCCTGGTCAAGCGGCCCTTGGGATAGTTGGGACGTCGGGCGTGAACCGGCTGAAAATCCTCCAGGTGGTCCACGAAGCAAAGGGACATTTGGGACATAAGGATGCACGGGACGCGAAAAGGTGAACCGGCCGAAGGTAAAAGCAAAATCAACTAATGCATGTGCGAGTAAGTGCCGGGACATCTGGGCCGTGAGGACGTGAAGGATGCAAACCACCCGGATCGGTGAAACAGAGAACTTTCACACTTTGGGACAATCGGGACAGTATACGCGGAAGACACGAGGGAGCCAAAAGATCCGAGAGCCAATCAAATCATGCCACGTGTCTTCACCTCAAAGAGGGACAAGGAAGTCCATTTCGGGCGGTTCGGAAGAATTTGTCCTAGATAGTTCGGGATAACCGGGCCAAAGGGACGTGAGGTATGTGAAAAGCCAGCAGGCCCGCTGACAAATTAGGAAATGCCACGTGTCACAAGGGAAAACGTCCAAAATTTCAAAGGGCAAGGTTTGAAGCGTTGGCTGAGCCAATAAAAAGAGGACACGTGTCCTAAGGAGAAGGGGAGTGTGGATCTCGGGGAGGAATTAGAGAATTTGGTGAAAGTTTTGGCAAAAATAAAAGGTAAAGGATGACCCCACGCCCCTGTCCTCCAACTAGATCATGCCACGTGTCCCAAGTGGCGGGGACGCGGGGAAAAAATGGGAAATTTTCCAAAATTACAAAAATTCAAAACTTTCAAGGAAAACCCGCGGGTAAGGGAAGGAGAGAAAATTGCTCATCCAATCAGCGCCCGACACGTGTCGTCCAGGTGGCGAGTGCGGGAAAAAATTTCAAAACCCATTTTTGCCTGTTTTGTGCCCTAAATCTTCAGATTGCCATATCTTTCGATCCAGAGCTTGGATTTGCACATTCTTTATATCATTAGAAAGCTTATAAAATTCTCTACATGATTCTAGGATTAATCTTGAATTTTGGTTTAGTTTGGAGAGAGAAAGTTAAGAAACGGCTCTAATGCGTGTTCATGGCTAGAAGTGAATTTCAGCGACCAGTTTAATACAGAATGGGTTGCATTCTCCTCCAATTTGGTCAAAAACGGTGGTATGGGTTTGTTAGGTCCTCCATGCTGATTTAATGCATTTGTAGTTAATGAGGAATGGGTTCCCACGTTTTGTATGTTTTCTCTCTCTGGACTCAACCCATGTAATGAAAAAGCCGATTTGGCTCATTTCTAAAGGGAATACTTTTGGCACCGAGACTTCTTCTTTCACCTCCAAAGCAAGTGATTGTTGCAAGAATCATACCTCTTGAAAGATTGTAACAGATTTCTACCTCTCGAGGTTGTAATGCGATGGTTTTGACATTGGAAATGATAATGCAAGCTTTGTGAATGGGTTTCGATCCTTTGTTTGTATTATTTTCCTCATTTCGGATCCCAAATTATATCTTATCACTTTGTGTATGTTTTATGCTACAATTTTGGTTTGTGTCTATTTGCATGAAAAAAATATTCACCACTCCTTTTGGTGCATCACCATCTTTAGTTAGTTTCAATTTTTTCACTTCTATCCCTGTCTCCTTGCAATTTAGAGTAGGATTAGGATCTAAACCTCTCGTAGTTGTGAAAATATAGATCTAAATCGAGAGGATTTTCAGGAACCAACCTCTAATCTGGAGATTCCTCTCTAAGTTTGACAAGTCCCACACTTGGAGAGAGGTTTCCATGTTGTGTAATCATCTTTGGATGCCTAAGACATCATTTAGAACCTTGATTTACATCCGGGGTGCCTTGTGATTTTGCAATAACAATCACCTAAAAATTGGAGTAAACGATCATCAAAATTTATACTTTCACACAAGCCTTTTTGCACAATGAAGAAGTTATTTTTAGGGATATTTTGGAGTGTGTTTTTCTCATATATATTACCTCTTCAAATAATTTTTCACCTTCCTAAATCTATAACAAGAGAAAATCTCTCAAACTTGGAGCAAAGGATCCTCAAAACTCTAGTTTCATCTCGAGACATTTCTTTCATGATGATGTTACTAATTTTTAAAGATATGGAAGACTTTTTTTTTTCTCAGTATTATTACCCATCCAATGAGAAAATCATTGTACCACTCATATGGACAAAGGAACCATTTGAAAATTGGAGTAGGGAATCTTGAAATAAAACCCAGAATTTCAAGACTATTTTCGTTGCAATCTAACACCTGAAGTGCACTTACTCAAAATATCATTTGTTCATTATGGGGAATATATAATAATATAAATTTGTAAAAATAGGTGAATTATCATCATCTGCGGTCCCCTTAACAAGCAAGAAACATCAAGAAGTGAAAAATGTGCAAATTTGTAAAAATAATAAATCCTAGAATTGAGCCCAAAAAGCTGTGACAACTCCCATTTTGCTTATATTGTTGTTTTTCCCCATTTTCATGAGGTCAAGAAGTTGCTTTGTAGCACGAGATAAGAAAATAAACCTTGTGCATACTCTCAAAGCATCATTTCAAAGTGATCTCTATAAGGTGTAGCTCGATGCAAGGAACTGGAGCGACAAGGAGAGATCACTAAAGGTTATCTTTGGTAATCATATCATGCCCTCAAACAAATCATACCTCCTTCAAGTGTTTTAAAATACCTAATAATTTCTCAACAACTATCTCGATATAGTTTAGAGGACAAAAACATGTAATTCATCTTTAATTTCTTTTTTCAAGAGAACAAAATTTATAAAAAGAGTGTTCGGATGTTATCGGCATGTGTTCACTCAAGTAACATCTTGGTCAAAGAAGTGAGTTCTGAAGTATAAAATGGTTTCATCATGATCAAAAATTAAATAATAGATTCATGGAGAAAGGTGAGGGTCATCTCTTTGGCGAATCAAGTCAAAGTGATCTATTCATACTATTAAGGTACTCAATCCATCATATGTGAAGAATCAAGGAATCATCTTCTCCCATCGAAACATATGACCACGAAGGTATGTAAGCATCCCAAGTATGAATTTCATTCAATTAATATTCATTTGGATGGGTAAATAGGTGATATTTCTATGTGGCAACATAAATGAAAGAATGATAAATCATCCCAATTTCATTTGATGTCATTCACAATAGTGTTCTTTAACACTCGGAAAACACCTAGTAATGTGTACACTCCTTAAAGGAATAAATGTTACAACAAAATATCAATTCAATACCACCAAGGACCATTAGGAAATAATCCTTCAAAAATAAAGATGAGGAAAAGAGGGTGCACAAAGGTTCCCTATACTAGGAATCGTCATAAGGTGAGAATCATTGAAAATCCCATAAAGCATCTTGAGCATGTAAGATGGACCCATCACATCCCCTACTCTTCAATGACATAAAAATATGTATTCCTCTATGACATAACTTTCTCATAATGATCCAACATATTAAAAATCATAGGAGGTGGAGTTTTAATTGTTTTAGTGAATTGTATAGGACAAGAACATGGAGCTCATTCTCAATCATTCCTTTTAAGTTCCATTCATGGATAAATCTTTCTATCATCAAGAGGAATCCTATATCCATAAAGAGAAATTAGGAAAGAGTATTTTGAATAACCATAAATATGTTATCACACATATTTCTCAAGAAAGTGGAGGACTTATCATCTTCAAATATGAAATGTGAGACTCGAGGAGTGAGTTGATGATCTTCATACCCTGACTCTACCATTGTGTAAAAACCTTCTTCAAGGAATAAGCCAGGAAGAGCTATTCTAAGGAATTTGATACCATTGTGTGTGAAGGATTAGGAAATCATCCATTCCCATGAGAAACATGTGAGAAAGAGGTTTATGATCTTATTTTATTTAAGGAATATTCTAGACATAGGAAAGGAAAAAGGGTATGATATTCCTTTATAGCATTACATTCTTACAAAAAGGGAAATCATCTCTACTTCATTTTATACCACCCACTTGGTAGTGTTCATAAACACTCACTTGCAACCTTGTAGTGTGATCATGCCTCAAGAAGGAAGGAAATTTCCATCACCTCATTCCATTCCAACAAGTGGCCACATGATAATAATTTCACTCAAGGGTAATCCTTTCACCCGCATGATGAAGACCCATCTCAGTAAGAGTGCAAGCCTAAAAAATTGAGTATCCTAGAGTTGTCTCTTTTGATCATTGAGGTAAGTCATGTGAAATCCTGAGATGCAATAAATTGGTCTTTATGTCATAACTCTTTCTATAGAAACCATCATGTTTCCATCACAATGCAGATATCATAACAATTTTCTTTAACACTAATTCAATGTCTTGGATTGTCTCTACATCTCATCAGAGGAGTAATTTAGGTGTTCTAACTCCACATATGGTCACTTAGGTATAAAATGAAATCAAGAGAATCATGAATCCTATATTGGTGTTGAGACATTAAAATTCAGGTCATTAAGGCAATAGTCATAAGAAGCATGACAGAGAGGATCATCATGGGTGATTTTAGTGGTCATCCTAGGTTCACTTTGTAATACCTTGCAACAATGTTTCTAAACACTTATTCAACACTTTGGAGTGTTCTCACATCTCACAAAGAAGAGGAATCATATGGAATCAAGTGTTCCAGTCAGTTGGTGGTTAGAGGTCAACATTCACATTCATGAATCATTCACTCAAAGAAAAAGAGCTAATTTTGGGAAATCTTCCTTAGTAATCATGAATGGCTAGTTCTTCATCAACAAATCTTCATTCTAAACAAATTAGTCAACCATTCTCTCTCTCTATCCCTCTCCTTATTCTCTCTCCATATTCTAATTTTCCATTAGAAATGTAGTTTTTGTTGTTTCATCTTATTCACTTAAGTGACGCTCAATATCAACATTATAAGATTCCTTTTTCACTAATAAGAAAATACTCACCTCCTAGGAATATGAAAGGTCATAAATAATGGCGAAAGCTGAAAATTCATGTGGCATAGATGAAGAGACAATATGTAATGCTATAAATTGGAATGGCTTCTCCATACCAAGGTAGTAGGAAATTTTGATCAAATGTGTGTTATTGATATTTCCACTTCTAAATCAATAAATAAAAGTTGTAATTCTTCTATTTATTGTATTATGTTACTGTACTCTCTCTTTCCAACTTTTCATACAAGATAATATTTCACAACCAAGAAAGTTGTATGTGCCTTTGATGAATGAATCAATGGAATTTTGTGTCTATGATTTGTTATGTCTTATCATTTTTTACATTGTTTTGTTCTCCTAATTAAATATGTATGTGCTATGGTTATTATATGTGAATTATGTAAGCATACTCAAAATAGTAACCCTCTCTCTCCTTATTTCCCCAACTCTCCTTTACCTCTCTTCACTTTGATCTCATCCCTTATACCTTATACAAGAATTTTCTAGAGGTTTTGTGGATTATTCCTATGTGATCCCCATATTAGTCACCACCCACAATCTTAGGTTAGTTTACATTCAATAATGGGATCCTCTTCATACACAAGGAAGGGCTTAGCCCCGTGATCATTGGTGAAAATCAACTAATTTATCCACATGAAAAAATATTTTTCCAACACATCATTATGTGTTTCTCTTTAATATTTCATCCCTAAAGAAGAATATTGTTAGGAACTCTTATCATAAATAGAATTGTTAGATGATCACCGACTAACATATATACTTACAAAACCTTAGTCCAACTAAAATCCTCCACCCTCAAACCAACCACTTAAAATCCTTCACCCATGTAATGATCTAGAATCATGCGGTCTTCCATCAGTATACCTAGAATGACGTTAAATATGGGAACCACAACCCTTCTCATAGAATATTCCATATGGAAATGTCCCTTTTAAAATCGGGGACCCTTTGATCATTATCTCCCACCACCCTATTTGTTATAACACATGTTATCTTGTACACCAAACCCACCTAGTCTTTCAGGTCCACCATCAACAAAGAAAATCAAAATTACTATGGGATGTAAAAATATCTAATAGACTACTCCCTCGAAGGATACCTATCAAAAAAATATTATCTATCACCTTCAAAATCAATATATTATCATATACCAATACCTTGAAGGATGGTTACCCAAATTACAAAATATATACATGGAAAATAATTGAAAGCTTCCCACATTGATCCTATTTCTAAAAACAAGTCTAAAATCCTTATCATCCTTGGAAAGCTTGTTTCCTCGAGCATATTTCCCTTAAAAGAAGCAAGCTTCTGTATTAAACAACTATCATAGTATCAAAATAAAAATTTGAGGTATATCCTAAAATCTCTAAAGTGCACACAATTCCTTTTACAAGATACATGGAACTTCCAATCCATGTCAAGAAACTAACATGTATATCTATTCACATCCTAAATCCATCACACAACCTAAACTAGACTAATCATTTTTAGTTATATGTTACCGTAGAGGTAAATTTGAAAGTACATTATGTCAAACTCACCATTACATATATACCAAATCAAATAATACATCTTAGACCATCAATAATATACTCACAAAAATAATATAAATCATCATCATATCTAAAATCCATCTATAAAATCATATAAAATCCAACATCAAAATCATCAACACACATTTTACATATCTATTTCCAAAAAAACTTCATGTGTGTGTGTGTGTGTGCATGTCAAAAATTGTTTTTCATCTCATGATTAGGTTCTATGGCCCATATAATAATCACATTATGAAATGCACATCTGATATCACTAACCCCATTGATCCACCCTTAGGATCCCTCTGAGGACCTCCGATACTCCCCATGCTTGCCACAAGACTCTCTGTCATGATTCCTTCCATTGGCTCACTACATATAACGCATAACGAGGCACCTCTACAAGCCTCTTCCTCATTATTCTCTCATAATATAATATCTCCTCCCTCAGGCCCTAGTAATGAGCCATGCTTACTATACCAGGCATACCCATATGACCTCAAATCCCTACCCCACTCACACCTCATGTTGTTCCTATTCCCGCTAATGCCCCCACCCTAGACTCAAATGGCCCCAAAACTTCCAGTGTATTACTATTCACACAAAACCACTTCCTCATTAGCTCACAATGATGAAAATATCTATCTCAATCCTATTGAGTCTACCCCATATCCATCTCTAATGTACCAATCATTTATCCCTCTCGCTCACCACTCCCATCGGTCTTATCAACTCACTCTACAAGATAGATATATGAGCATTCCTATTACTCAAAAAATGTCACAATATACCCAACTCCTCCTCTGCGCACCTCGTACCTACCCCTGCAGCTTGCCTCCACCATCACCACATACTCCTCCCTACACTTTACACTTACCCTCACAATTATTTCCTCTTGGGCTATTATCGTCTCCTGCCATCACAATGAATACTTAGGTGTCACCCCGACATCATTTATCTCTATGAGTGCCACCTCCTCCTCCACCATCTCCTATATATCTCACATCTAAGAAGTAGGAAGATCTATATTCACCTCCACCCATATATAAAAGATAGGATTTCCTAGTACATCATGCACCCACCAAAATGCCATTGAACCCATCAAAACTAAACCACCTCCATCATCTCATCTTTCCACCCCACATCCACCTCTCTTCTTACATCATCTGTGAACTCCTCTTCATCTCTTGAAATTAAGGGAAACCCATATATGGCCTTCACACAACATCATCTCGTAACATCCCATCCAACATGCCAACATACTACTCTAAACTATGTCACACTACATTGCAAGAAAATTCTTGCCTCCACATCAAAAATACAACACAAAAAATCATTGTTGTGCCACCTGACCTAAGGTATTCCATGTGGCCAAATCACTCGATGTGCTTGTTTTCCCAACACTATAAAACAAAATTCACATACAACCCAAACCTCTTCCCCCTATGACCACTCCCACAAATCCCTATACACATGTACTAATAGAGCTAGCCCCAAAGAAAAACTATCTGATACTCTATCATATCTACCACAATCCCTGCCATTTCCAATGAAAATTGACCTCTTCCATAATTTGGTAAAGCATAGCATCTTATTCCCACAATAATCATAGTGGTTAAGGTACTACCAGCCATCTCATCATCCCAATAATTCTAAAAGTAAAATCCCCAGCAACATAGGTCATGTAAAGAGTAAAATCCCCATAAAATCTCATAATCGCTACCCCTCACCCTATTTCATCTATTGTTATAATCATCTCACCCTAAATAGTTAACCATGAGATCTTGTAAACATCCTCCGAGGTAATCTTGATTTCCCCTTAATGTGCTAGTGCAAATGCAAACAAGAAACCAAAGTGAGTTGATTCCTAACTAACAAATCTAATACACTACCTCGATAGAGCAAGATGGAAAGAGAGGAGAATATAATATACATGTACTTACCTACAAGTGAAATTCTCCTTCTTTGATTGGTTGGATGTGCTCTTGATGTTGGATGCTTGATTGTTGCTTCAGATTTTGTTGTGGATGCACTTGGATAACACCTCCCCTTGATGAATGATGATTTTCTTGATCAAGATGATGAGAGATTGGATGATTGGATTGGATTGAGGATGAATGATGGATTGATTGAGTAAATAAAATAGTAGAGGTTTGTTATGATCTTGCTAACTTGGCTCTCATGGAGGAGGAGAGCTTGATTTATAGCTTGTGGGTGGAGGATTGGAGGGTCAAGATTGATCCAAGTAGGATTAGATCAATGGTTGGAATTCCATGAGAATGGAGAATTCTCTAGAATTAGAGAATTCTAGATTTTAGGAGAACTCTCCATTGAATTAAAAATTCAATGGAATAGTGCACATTTATTTGAATATTTGAAAATGAGAGGGAAGAATGGAGAGGCTTCTAGAAATAGAAGCCTCTAGATTTAGAGGTGTGAGGATGTGATTAGATTAGGATTATATTAGGTTAATAAATGATGATTAGGGGTGAGGTTACATGGAAAGGCTAGGTGTAGGGATGTGTAGGGTAGGTGGTAGGTGAGATGTAGGAATATTAAATTCCTAGAAAATATTAATAGGGATTATAATAGGATAATAGGATATAATAATGAAATAAAAAGGATTAAGGATGAAATGAGATAAATGATAAATGATAAAAGGGTAAATGTGATAAAAGGGATTTTCAATGGGATAAATGATAAAATGGAATATTTAGATAAATGATGAAACATTGGAATAAAGGGATTAATGACAAAATTAATAATAATTAATCTTTTGATTAAATATTATCAGAATTTAGATGGTTTTTTGGGCCAAATTAATCATAATTAATCATGTTGAAATTTTATATGTCTACACCCCTAAAGGATACTAGAATGTCCCTATAGTTGGGTCCCACCTATCCAATAAATCTACCATCATCTATAAATCATGGTGAACATGCCCGTAGTTTGCAATTCACCTAATCACATTACCTCCAAAATCTCCCAGTCCTCGTCCCCATAAGCTCTTGTAATTACCCCAAAAAATGTGACACTTTATCTCTCATTGATAGATGCCTCCTCACCTACATCCACAAACAAAAAAGGAACTTTATTATTTATTCCAATCCAATAATAAAAAATCTAATCAAATCATGTCCAATTGGCACTAATCCATAGCAATCGGTACCAATCATACCTAATTGACACCAATCCTAGAGATCCATGCCAATCCTATATTAGTATATAGAAAAATATTTATATACACTCAAAACTACAAAATAATGCACCTACCTCTATCTAGGATGGCCATCGTATCCTTTGTCCACTCCCACTAGCCTCCATCTCTCAAACAAAAAAAAATCATGAATTTATAACAACCTTATCATAACAATCACAATGAAAAAATGATCTATCATAGTTAATTTCTACCTAAATATAGGTGTTTCAAACCAATCAATTTCTCTTTTGTATCGGTGTTGATTCATTATTAATTTATATTGATGCCATGTTCAATTACACATTTTCACAATTATACTTCTTTTTGGTTCCCAAGACCCCTTATAATCTAATTTACATCTTATCTTTTGAGCTTGTGTTTCTAATCCACCATGTATTTCACAACCTCTCAAAAACCTTTTTCCCACCTCTTGTAACCAAGTCATACATCTATAGGATGAAAACCCATATGTTCTCCTATCACTTGACTTCTCGTTCATGTACATCCACTTTTGTGAAAACATATCTCATATTGATCATGTGTTTACTAACCCATAATGGATACCATAGCCTCTTAGGAACCATTTTTTCCATTTATTCCTACAATTCATACGTTTATAGGTTGAGAACCCATTGGTTTACTTATTACTTTAATTCTCAATCGCGGAAATTCCACATATGTAGTAACATATTCCATGTCTGGTCTTGGGAAAATTAAAATTAAAACACATTTATAAATACAATCTTACACTGATCCTACACACTCTTGCATTTATCCATCCATCCATTCATTCAAATCAATGACCATCACATTGTCTTGAAATGGCCCCGGTTGATTTGAGAAGGGATCACCTATCTAGAATCATATCCAACATAAATCCAACTATCTCACTCATTATTTTCCAAAGGTGGCTTATCCACTACAAACCAATTGATAAAAGGGGGAAATATAGACACAAAAATTAGGGCACCCTAATTCCCATAGGTGTGTATGCACTCTAGGATACCCATTCACAACCCAACATGGTAATTTTTTCTCTTTCTATTAGTTTAAATTTAACCATTTTACCATATGTAACAAGATCACCCAAAATTGCATGTGCTACATTGTCGAGAAAAAGTTACAAAAGTCCCCAATGATGATTCAGGTCCTTTTAAGAAGGTGTTTGAGCTCCAATTTCCTTTATAGTATATATTTGTCACCTAGACATCTTTACTTAGCCTTCTCGTTCTTTTTCTATCTTCCTACCTCTTTTTGCGCATGTTTTGGCCTTGATTCTAGGACCACCACCTTGCACAGGCAATGGTTCTAAAACTACCTCCCAAAATAGGGTGGTAGTCTTGAAACTGATGCCCTGTGTAGGGTGGCAGTCCTACCCACTTTTTCCAGATCCTTCATGTGTGTTTTAACATGTGATGGTTCACTTAATTTCACTTTTTGCATGCATCTGTGAGCCAAATTGTCTAAAATTAGCTTTGATTGCTTGGTTCTCCTTCCTCCTATTTTAAAATAGATTTAATTAGTTAGAACTACTCCTTCTTTCCTTGTGCATGAAGGCACCTCCCATCCTCCATTCCTATATATTCCATGCTTGTATTCAAGAAAAATGCCTGAGAATTTTGTGTATCTTGCATTGTATTATCTATATGATATTGCTAGGAATTACATAGCCAATATTTGATCTCTTGTGTTATCTCTCTTCTACTTGCATTACATCCGGACTACCATCAAGTTTTCATTGCTCAAGCACCATCCTCCTACTATTGTTCTTGCATTCCCAATCCCTTGGAATCACATGAACACTCAGAGAAAGAAAGGAACATATTGATGGGACAAACACATACATAACCATATTTGTCAAATCTCTTGCTTGTCCAGGTTGGAATTATGTGTTTGTTTGCCCTTTTTGTTGAATTTTTAATTTCAAATCACTAGTTTTAATCATTCATATCAAGTAGAATATAAAATCATTCATATCAAATAGAGTATAAAATCATCCATATCAAATAGAGTAGAAAATCATTCATATAAAATAGAGTAGAAAATCATTCGTTTCAATAAATTAGTCAATCACAAGTAGATAAAATCATTAGTAAATTTTCCTCTTTAACATTACTAGGGAAGTTGTGAGGAACAATAGCCCCTTTTAGGGTCATGATTTTTCTTCACCTCTGAGGTAGGGTTTAGAGGGTTTTCATCATATTAGGTTATTTGCTTTAGATTAGATTCATACATTTGCACAAGTAACTAGATACATCGGCTTGATTATTATTATTTTAGTTTATTTATTAGATTAGAACACATTGCTTAAAGATTAGAAAAGAAAAAAATATTTCCTTTGATAGATTAGTTTGCTTTCATTTCTTTGATCCAAAATATTGTGAAAACCCCAAAAACATAGATTATATTTCTTTCAGTAATTAGGTTGCTTATCGAAATCATTGTATCTCATTCTGCATGACCATCAATGGTCCACAACAGGAAAATACATACAGTTTTGATCCCTTGGTCCCACAACCCAACAAGCTAGAATTGATAACTGACATTGATACTAGTTTACATTTAACAGTCTTACGCACACCTGTAACTTTTGCTGAGAAAATAGAACAACTCAATATACTAAATATCACTACTAATCAAGCCTACAACTATTGGAATACTCCTGAAACAAGGTTTGATTACGTGCATGACCATCTAAGGGCCACAACCTCCACGAGTCTTTGGTTGTGATCCTTAGGTCCCATAACCCAACGGGCTGCCAATCATTTAAACATTGACACTAGTTTGCGTACATTAGTATTTAGATCTTCGCCACTTCCACCAGATATTATCACACAAATTTCCTTCTGAACATAGCATCCGATCAAGCTAATAATTTCTAGACCAAACCAGAAAATCACCCATAAATACATGTGGCTTCATCGTGCCTCTCATTCTTACTTCCATGAACTTGTCTGGAAATCTATACGAGGCACCCGCAGGTCATTTTCTACATGTTCAATAACCAAAAACATTATCTCAGTCGAGCTCGATATTGATTAGATTTTATGAGCAGCTATTATCTCAGATGGAGCCATCACACCATTTCAAGTTAGGAGATCATTCTTTACCTTAGATTCATATATCCCGACATTGCGTGTTGAAGATATAATATTTCCTGATTAGCTTGATCCCCGTCACCACACTCACATTCAAAATAATTCTACACCTAATGTCTCGCACAACCTTGAGAGGTCAGGTGCAAAGAAGGACACGTGTTGATTTTCTATCAAACAAATTGGTGAACCCTATGTGAAGAGACAGTCTCTAAAAATTTCTTCTTTATTCATCCATCCTTTATTTTGTGTGTCTTCGTATACCCCTCGAATATGTTGGGATATGATGAGTATGGTCAACCCATCCTAGGTTTTGACATGTACCACTACCAATCAAGTATGCCACAACATTCACCTTCACTTTCAACATGAGAGGATAACCGCTCATCCGCTCAAAACTCTCTGCTTCTAGGAACCAATGTTGGTTCCTCTGTACGTATATATGAACTCGACCAGGTCACTAAAACCTATCCCCACAAACAATCAAGTTCAAATAATATGACTTTCATTAGTGAAGAAAGTTCATCTCCTCGGGTATTGTTTTGATAGCCCATTAGCATGCAATCTGATCAACTCCCCCATCTAGATGAGGAGTATTTATCATGATATGCTAGGAGTGAATAACACTTCTAGAACATGAACCAAGATTTTGATAGGTTGCAAGGAAAAGGTGATGTCCTGCTTCAAAATAATAACACTACCCCTCCACCAAATGACAATACTACTAATGAGGGGTGACAAGATTTGAACAATTCATAGCAGGATACCATACTCCTCAACAACCTCCGAGGGATCAATAAAAGGTACCTAAGCAAAGAACTACTCATAATGGGTGATGTCATTTTAGCTTTGGTAGAAAAAGTCAAGGAGCTAGAGCTTGCCCAAAATACTCAAAATTTGTATGCACGGCAAGCACAAAGTACTCCTACCCATAGAATTATATAAAAATACCTATTACATAGAATCCTCTAGTTTATATGAATACTCAAAACCCTGGGGATCTTCTTATGGGGACAAGCACCTTGGGTATGCCCCCTCACACCACGTATGGATATCTGCAACAAGAACTAGCCGAAAGTGTGTTCCCAAACACCGTACTCCTTCAGAAATGGAACATTCCCTGATTTCATGCCTTTGATTCCATATCAAGGTAATCAACCCCCTATGTACACATGTATTCTAAATCTCCATAGGGGGACATGTATACCTACCTAGGTCTATATGGAAAACCACAGGGGATGCCATATGCCCCAAAAATGTCTATGTTGTCCCATTTCAGCAATCAATGCAACCCCCACCTCCCCAACAAGGGTCTTTAATGGTGGAAACATACACAATGGGAACATATTCTGAATATCTCAAGGAACCCCTAGACTTATCGATTCGGATAGTCATGCTCTTGAGACCCTTTCCTGATCTTATAAAATTCGGGGAGGCGATCCTAACTCCCCCATAAAGGCTTATGCAACGGCCATTTAAGAGCTGCTCCCATGGGATGCAGTCATTGTGAAAATTTTCCCTAAGACACTAGAAGGTATTTCTCTTGACTGGTACTATAGGATACCAAAGGATTCAATACACTCGTTCAAGAAACTCATATCAAATTTTATCAAATATTTTGATATGAACAATATTTTGAGAACAGGAATTAGGGAATTCCTTCATATCAAGAAAGAACACAATGAGTTTGTAGCCCACTTTATTCAAAGGTGGCAATAAGTCCTCTACTCCTCTACAAGTGCTCCAAATATGGATCAAACAGAACTTTGTGATTTGTTCCTTCACTCCCTCAATAGAGAGACAAAGGAAGAGGTTCAAAAGTTCCTACTAAGGAGCTATGAAGAGGTGTTAGAGGGTGCTCTTTGGATTGACCAAGTGGCCATTGACAGTGGTCATAAGACTTATGGAGAAAATGGGAAGTTAGTCACTCCCAATCAAAATAATCCTGGTTACTCCAACAACACAAACAATAATCAAGGACCAAAGATCCTTAATAAGAATCATGGATCCATAACCAACGATGTGATTGACCAGCCCAAAAATCTTAATGTTGTTAATCCTACCAGTACATGTGCTATAAATAACAACAACAATAATGGAAATAATCATAGAAATAACAATTTCTCACCCTTGGTAAATGTTGTGGATTTTAATCATCCTCAACAATCTCAACAAAAAGACAAACACCGACCCTAAGCCCTAGTCAATACCTAGGTGGGTATCCCAACCAATTAAAAACCAAAGGCAAGGGTTAAAAATTTTAACTATAATAACCAACATCTAAACAATAATCGTAGTTTCAAGCCACAACAAGGAAAAAATTGAAGGCCTCAAGATTACGATCCCGACCTATACTACGGTTTCCATAGGGTTCGTGGGCATGACACAAGAACATGCTGGGATTGTAACAAGTTTTACAATGTTTTCCAGAGGAACAAAGATAGTTCTTTGTTGAAATGTTTTTGGAAAACCCAATAGCACCCACTCAAAATGCCTACATGGGACCAGTGTCTCTGTAGAACACATCATTGGGGATCTTTAACGATCCTCTCCCCATGTGTCCAAAGGATGGTAGATTATATCCCAACAGTTTGAATAAAGGTATTGTAATAGGGACTCATGATCGCGAAGCCTCAACTTTGTCAAACCCATAGGTGGAAACTCCGTTGGATAGCCACCAAGCAAATGAAAATTGTGGGGTTAGTAGAGTTAGATGCTAAACCCCAAATTAATGTTGCCACAAGAACCAAGGATTATTCTTCATAGCCAATCCCGATTTATCCAATTATGTCAAAAAATGTTCATGATACACTAAGCAAGCTAGTAGGGGCTTATGACCTAATCAATGATCTAACCAAGACCTTTTCACACATTTCCTTCTTGGATCTACTGAAGAATTCCCCTACTCATAGAGCCACTCTGTTAGAAGTGCTAGGTCTTGGCCATTTAATTAACATTACCCCTCTACCAAAGGCATAGATAAATCACATAGAATTTGACATTAGTCCTCCAGGGCATCCTAAGAGAGATATTGGGTTTGTGTTTGACATCAACAAGATGCCCACATGTTGAGATAGCTCATAGGGGTGACCCGAATTTGTTTCTACAAGTTTGGATTTACAATAACTACGTAAAGCATGCAATGATCGATGATGGGGAAGTAGTTAACATAGTTCCCTTCTCTTTTCTTTAGAAGTTAGGGTATGGGGAGACCAATTGCTCCTTGACACGAAACACGCTGAGAGGCTATGATAGCCTCAAGGCAACGTCAATCAAAACCATAGTATTACCGATTACTCTCGGGCCTAAGATGGTACTAAATGAGTTTTATATTATAGAATGGAAAAAAACTATAATATGATCCTTGGTCATCCTTGGATCCACCACATGAAGGCAATCCCCTCCACTCTATTCCAGGAGGTTAGATTCCTACATTTAGGGAAAGTATTTGTGGCACAAGGTGATCCAAAACCCTTTGATATACATTTGGATAACTTAAAGAAGAGGCCAGGGGTCCACTCTGAGTTTGAGCTTCCCACAAATCAGTTAAACAAACCTACAAATGTGGTACCAGAAGAAAAGCTAGTCCCTATGACAGAGTTAGAAGTCATGGGGTTGATTGAGGGAATTCCGGTAGTCAAGGATGAAACCATTATTGTAGAGATAGTGTTGCTAGGAACCACAACAAAAATTGTCAAGCTATTAGAGAAGTATTTTCCTATTCTCCTCCCCTTTGATTCTATGGGTATGGGACATACCTTAGGACTCGGTTCCCTTCCAACAGATGAGGTTTGCATGGTTGAAGTATCGAGGTAAAGAAAGAAGGCACAAAGGATGACTCAATGTCCATCTTTTCGAGTAGTTGTTGGACTCTCCATTTTGATGGAGCCAAGTGTCATTTTTGCGCTGAGGGTAGGTGTGATCCTTACTTCACCTGAAGGAAGGATTCTACCTTTTTTTTCAAGTTAAATTTTGAATGCACAAATAATGGGGCTAAATATGAGGCTCTCTTATTAGGTCTCATTGTAACTAAGAGAATGGGTATCCTCAATATTAGGGTGTTGGGTGATTCACAACTAGTCACAAATCAAATATCCAAAGTATATGAGACTAGAGCTAAGCATCTAAAACTGTACAAAATAATAGTACTAGGTCTGATGAAAGGTTTCAACTTCATATCAATTGAAGCAGTTCCACGTGAATGGAACCTTCTCGCAGAATCTATAGTAACATTTTATTTGATCCTCACCCCAAGTAGTGACTTGGACGATATCAACTTCATAGTTTTAGTTCGTGTCAAACCCTTGATTCATAAAGTGCCAATGACCCCAATGTTGACGTATGTAGAAGCCGAGAATCAACCTGATTGTTTAGACCACGTTGATGGTGATGAAGTGACTTTAGGATATTTAAATACTTTTACAGAGACTGCATCTTACTTATCACGAGATAGACCTTTCCTTAATTCCACATTCCTCTTCCTATTTTGGGAATCCCATGATCAAATCCTCCCCGGGAAAATATCTTGAGATTTACAAAGTAGAAGAAGAAGGGGATTTAGAGTTACCTCTGGCCCCACCTGAGTTTGAGGAGGGAAACACCTCCTTAATTGAGGGAATGATCGATATAAATATTGGAACAAAGGAGGAACCAAAAATATTAAAGCTAGGATCCTCCTTAACTCCAAAGGAGGTGGAAATACATACCCAAATCCTCAAGGAACACCAAAAATCCTTCGCATTTAGTTACAAAGAAATGATGGGAATTGCACCACATATCACGGTGCAAAATCTCATCACCAAACTAGATGCAAAGCCAATTAAGCAAAATTTGAGGCCCATGAAGCCAAAAGTGGCCCTCATGGTGAAAGAAGAAGTAATGAAACTTCTCCAAGTAGGATTCATCAAGCTAGTTGATTATTCACAATGGGTATCTAATATCATCCCCATTCTAAAAAAGAATGGAAAGATCCATATTTGCATAGACTTCTGGACATTAACAAGGCTTTCCCCAAAGATGATTTCCCATTACCATCCATCGACATTATTATTGACATAATAGATAGATTTGAATTGTTTTCTCTCATGGATGTGTTTTTGAGTACAATCAAATAAAAATATCTGAGGAGGATCAAGCCAAAACTACATTTATAACTCCTTGGGGACCTACTATTATGTTGTCATGTCATTTGGTCTTAAGAATGCTAGTGCCACGTACCAACGAGAAATGACATATATATTCCATGACCTTATTCATAATATTGTGGAATCCTATGTGGATGACCTACTAGCCAAGGCTAGAAAGTGCTGTGATCACCCAAAGGTGCTTCGTATCATCCTTTCATGCTTAATCAAATACGACATCACATTAAATCCAGAAAAGTGTGTATTCGTCGTAACAAGAGGTAAAATTTTGGGTTACATTATATCTTCACGAGGGATTGATGTCAACCCAACCAAAATTTGGGTTGTGCTAGAAATGGTTCCACCATCAAACGAGTCCGAATTAGATCTTTTCTTGGGAAACTTGGTGCAATCTGAAGGTTCATCCCTGACTTGACCTTTGCTATTCATCTAATCAAAAATTTGTTGAAAAAGGATTATAGCATTGATTAGACGAAAGAATGCAATGAGGCCTTTGAGGCAGTTAAATGATTCTTGTTATCCCCTCCCATGCTAATGCCTCTTATATTAGATCACTGCCCTTTGATCTTGTATTCATGAGCTATGGATTTTTTTGCTATCCTGCATGTTGGCTCAAGAGGATGATGATAAACAAGAACATGTGGTTTATTTCATTAGTCAAACATTGCTTGATTATGAGACATGTTACACACAAGTAGAAAAAAAATTCCTTGACATAGTCTTTGCAACAAAGCGCTTAAGGAATTATATGCTTTGAATCAAGAAACGAGGGTTATTGTTAATTCAGATCACTTGTGGACATTCCTCATGCAAGGATCCTTGTCTAAGAAGGTCGGGCATTTCATAACCCTAATGGGTGAGTTTGAACTAACATTTGTAAATCAGAAATCCATCAAGGGACAAATCATTATGGACTGGTTGGATGACAATCCATTAGATGGAGGTGATCTAGTAGATTTAGAATTTCCTGATGAGTGTGTGTACTTTTTCAAACCAAGCCCCCTATCTTTGTATGTCCTTGGTATACCAATATTGTCAATTTCATCATGGACCATACATACCCAGAAGGGGCAACATCATAACAAAGAATGTGGTTACACATCATTTCCACTAAGTATGTTATTTTGGAACAAGTGCTCTACCACAGAGCCTTTGATGGAATGTTGTTAAGATGTGTTGACATCAAAGAATCCGAAAAAATCTTTATGAGTCACATAGCGGAGTATGTGGAGGTCACTTTGGCAGCCATGCCAATGCTCGAAGATACATCGGATGGGCTATTTTTGGCCCACTCTAGAACATGATGCAGTAGAGTTTATATGTAGATGTCACAAATGCCAAGATTTCTCCCACAAGATCCACATAACAACACAAGCTTTGCAACCAATCAAAACCACATGGCCCTTTTCCATGTGGGGCCTAGATTTGATAGGAAAATTCTCTCCCTCATCAACAGATGATCATAACTTCATAATCATGGCCACATAGTACTTTACTAAGTGGGTAGAATCCATGCCTCTTACCACCGTACCTAGATCTATAATCACTAAGTTCATCTTGAACCAGATCATTTGTAGGTACGGGGTGCCACAAGTCATTATTTTAGATAATGGCACATCTTTCAAAAATGATGAGGTGCGTGAGTTGTGTGCAAAGTTCAAAATAATTCATCACACGATTCTCTCTACTATCCTTGGGATAATGGACAAGATGAGGCTACGAATAAAACATTAAAGGCCATCCTTCTCAAAACTGTTAAGGAGAATAAACGAGATTGGAACCTAAAGATTTTCTAGCCTTGTGGGCCTATCGAACGTTAGTTAGAACACCAATGGGGCAACCCCCTTTTCTTTAGTGTTTGGTGCAGACGGGGTTCCACCACTCAAAGTTAAAATACCTAGTCTTCGTATTTCATTGCATGGGATCCTGGGAGAAGAGGGTTATCGAGAAGCACAAATATCTCAATTAGAAAGTATCGATGAGGGTAGAATTAATGTTGAACAATAACACAACGTTTAGGTTGAACGGATGGCTCAGAAATATAATAAGAAGGTTTACGAACATGAAATATACGAAGGAGATTTGGTATTGATACTCAATATATGGATAGACAAAAAAAACCAAGGGAAGGAAATTCGGACCAAGGTGGTTGAGTTCGTATCAAGTAGTAGAAGACTATGAAAATGGGGCATTTCCCTGTGTACACTAGGAGGTGAGGATTTTATAAAATCATGAACTCTCTTCACCTAAAGAGGTATTATACATGATCCATTAGCATTTTCATATGTACATTATTGCATCTACATTGCATTTTCATCCGCTAGTTCATTTTGTAAAATTTGTGATCAAGGGATTTATTCTTATAGAAACTCCTTAAAAAAATTTGAAAACATTGGCAAAACATTCAAATCATATCTCTTCAAATCTTCATAGTATCATCAATTATTTCTAAATCATTTCATTAGTTCAAACAAGATAAGACAAATTTTTGACCGTGATCATACCAAGGCCTGCATACTTGGTTCTACTTATAGTCTCTTTCTAGATTAGGTGTCTTTTCCTATAGTATGTTCTAGAAGCTTCATGGTGTCACATCTATCCCATAAAAATATCTTTGGAAATAAGAACATACTAAATTTTTTTCCTAGATAAGTAATTCAAATGCAAATCCATAAAAAAAATTATTTTTCACATTACTTTTCCCTACCAACCTTCGATGTTGAGCGTTTATCTCTTACTGGTGATGTAGGGTTGGGAAAGGAGATAAATTCCCTTACTCACCTATTCCTTATCTGTGGTGATGAGCCCATGCTTCCTCCTAGTAGCATGGGGCAAGGAGTAGGGGGTCTCGTTGATAAAATTGAAAGTTACAAATAATTCATTCAAATGTTGTGAATTCATAAGTAAAAAAAAGTGAGTTAGATGTCCAAGATTCCAAAAGAGTTTAAAACCCCAAATCCATATTTTGTCAACCAAGTGGCCATCTATGGATCCAAGTCTAGATAAACTACAAAGCAATTCACATTCTAAACTATGAAGTAGCTTGAGTAGGATGAGGTTGTAGTGTCTCAATTTGGTCTGTCAAACCATTGTCTTTCCCTCATCACTACCATTCAAAAAATTTTCATAACTTGTGCCCCTTCTGGTTCTCGATGTTGAGCCCTCGTATCTTACTAGTTGTGTGGAGTTAGGGGTGGGACAAGAATATCTACTTATCATATCATTTTATCACCACATTTTTCCAAGACAATATGAAGTATCAAAGATTTCTTAAAGAAACTAAAATTCAAACATCACATTGTGTTCGCATTATCATATATCAACATTATGAAATACAAAAAGAAATCATTTTGTTATCATTTCACATCCATTGCATACATTCTAAAAAGCATAGAAAAGTAGAAATTCTAAACATCTAGAGTACACATGAGAGATAAACCAAAATAAATTCAACTCAGATACAATGGAATACCGAACCAAAAATAAGAGTTTGTATATATCATGGTGAATCAAGTTTGTATACAATGTCACCATGCACTAGGCATGGTCAAAATGCTCATAATGAGCCTGAAATATAAAAAAAAAATCATATAAATGCCTGAAAAAATGTCATCAAAGTAATAAAAATGGCCCCATGGCCTATCAATCTTGTGGGATCCCTCGGATGGTTCCCAACCATGTCTAGGGATCCTACTATGGCTACAATGATGCTGGGAGTGAATTGAATGATGTGAGTGCTCATGGTGGCATCTACTACCCATGGCCTCACTATAAGAATGGATCTGTCTCATCAAGTGCTCAACAGTCTCATATTTGGCCACCTGGGTACAAAGGGAAGTCATTATCTCTGCTATCCCCACACAGGGGAAAACACATCGGTGTGTCTACTAGACACTAATGGCTGGCCCGAGTCGACTACAAGCTTAGCCTGGGTCTTCCCCAAGGGGATCAATAGAGTGTCCATACACACCCGATGGATGAGATCTTGCCACTCTTGTGTCATCACTACAAGAAGAGAACAAGAAGCAATAAGTTAGGAAAACAAAAGAAAGAAAGAGATATAAGCCAACATTCCTAACTAACAAAGTCGAGAGAAAATTATTAAACTTACTTGGGTATTCGGGCATCCATGTAGGATCGGTAGCTACTATTGTCAATGCTTTCTGGTGGCTACAATGTTTCCAAAAAGCTAGAAGTGAATCACTTTGTCCTATGATGGACTTGTTGTCCCCCTCTCCATCGGGAGGAAGTTTCATCTCTAGAGACTAAGGTCTCTCTCTCAACACTAGCCTCCTCATATGCTACTCTCAGCATCTCTTGAGTATCATGCCACTCAGGGTCACTCTCCTCCTCCTCTACATGGGCTGCTTGCTAGTCCTAACACTAACTCCCTCATCCTCCATGTCCTCTCCAACTGAATCCTCCTCCATCTTATCCCCCGTATCCTCCTTAGAGTCAGATTCTAGATCAATGGGCTCATCCTACTCCACGATGTGAGCGGGAGAGGCAGAATTCAAGTAGGTGCTCTTGAGGGGCACTAGCTTCCCGTTGAGCATAGACCACCCATATAACCATAATAGGCACACCTGTAATGACCACTATCCAACCAAGATCCCCTCTAGGGCCCCTCCGAGCCTCCTGAATAGTCTTATAAATTGGTGTAACTGGAGGGAGCATATCAATGTACGGAAGGCCAAACTATTAGGGGACCTAATCAAATGGGTGGACCTCAAGTCTCCCTGCTCTATCAACCAGCTGACCTGTCGAAGAGAAAGCTACCATCATAGTCACCTCTAGTCCCCATATCCCTGCCATGTCCTAGTAGGGTGTGGCAGTCATGTCTGTCATAGTCGGGAAGTCACTAGTTGATTTGAAGTCCTAAGTCTCTTGACATGCCTATCCATCTAGCTACCCAAACATCCCTGGATCTGACACTAGTACTCCCCTACCATAGGGGATGAAACACTCATAAACCCAACTCATAACAAGAGTGGGGTGGCTCAATGACTACCCCTGTAATCAGACTACCCTATATAAATCATGGTAGGTAGTCCCAAGATATCTATGCCCTAGGCATATTTACAATTGTGCCCCTCGATCTATACAATGATAGGAGCCCAACAATATAAAAGGGTGTCACCACCCTTGTCCCCAATCAGTCAGGAGGACAAGATGCCCATGATGGCTCTACGTATGATAGGAATGGGAGTGGTGGCAATGGACCAAACCCTCATCCCCTTCTTCAAACCAGATGAGACAATGACATCTCCCATGTATGTGGCCCACTGCATCATCTTTTCCCTAGACCCTGTTGTCTCTAAGTTTAGCCTCCTCCTAAGTATCGGGAGCCCAAGAATGCAGTACACATCCTCCAGGGTGATGGTCCACTCACCCTAGACACTGGCAAGCAACCGAAAGGTGTTCCAGTCCACATCCTAATAGGAAAATAAGTCACATAGAATATGACTGGTAGGAGCAACATGGGGAACCCGTGCAATCCTTTAGATATTAACCCTTTGGAGAAGATCCATCTCATCCTGAATTAGATGATCTAGAATACCAGGGAGCCAATCACACACCTTCTCCCGACTCAATCTAATGTACTCATCCTTCTACATTCACCAAAACATGGAAAAAGAGAAATTTAGTAACATATACCAAATAATAAGCTCACTAAAAACATTATAAAACATCAAAAATCCAAAAAAATCAAGTTAAATACACGTCTTGGTCATTTTGTTCGGAAGAGCCACCCAATACATGGCGGTGGTTCTAGGACCACTACCATGGAGGTCCCATGACTACCACCTTTCTTTGGGTGGAGGTCCTAGAAAGATTTTCCAAATGCATATTTTACCCTAAAAACACCCAAAAAAACAAAAAAACAAACTACTTTTGACCAAATATAACAATGCCTTATGGCCCCCTAGTGACTCATTTAAGCCAATTTTTTTAAATGATCCCTCTTACATGAAATTTAATTTTTTTTTACATTTTAGGCATTAAAAGACAAAAGTGAAAATAATCAACCTTATAACATCTTTGATAAATCACTTTTGATTTCATTTCCTCTTTACATTGCAAATGTTGACATGTGACTTGTCTTAGGAAGGTGTACTCTTATGAAATTTGGAAATCATGTTTGTAATGGATAAATTATTGCTATGAAGAGATTCACTTTGTTGTGATTCTACTTACTAGAAAACAAGGCCATTCATCTTTTTGTACAACTTTAATTCATTTAAAGAAAAAGGATTTAGAGCTTATGTTGTTGTTGTCTTAACTCATTTTATGTTGACAACAAGACCTTGGATCAATTCCATTGATCCAAGGTATGCTTCAGTTCTCCTTACCTGAATTGTCTAGTTGACTTGGCATTCCAAAATGGAAGGTGAAGAGGGACTGAGTTGTGTTTTGTTTATAAATTTAAAGGACCTAGATTCAGGTGTCCTTGCTTTGCATCATGTTGTAATTAGCCAGCCTGGGCCTTCTTGTTAAATATTTATAACGTTGAATAGCATAATAGGACTAAAGACCTATTACTAAGCTATTAAGGTTAACACCTTGTCCTAAGTTATAATGTTCTATACTATTGGATTTCAACCTAAGGTGGCTAAGACCTACCTAGGACTTATTACTAAACTACAAAGGTGACACCCTAACCTAAGTTGGTATGGTTATGGTTGAGGAGTTTGGAAAAATCCTATGGAAAATAATATTTTCCTAAAGACTAAGGTCAAATCCTAACCTAAGGATAATCTAACCTAAACTAATACTAAGCTAAGGATAATTCAAAGGCATCATTTTCCAAGGCATTTATGGGAATTGATTTTTGTATTTACATCTTTAAACTACCAATTTTGGCGGAGGCATGGGTAGTTAGGGGGATGTCTAGCTGACATCATCACTAAATGGATTTGCATGTATATTTTGAATTTAAAAGACTCACCAAATTTGGATGGTGGTGGCATGGAGAAATAAGTGGGAAACTAACAGTCCTTGCATTAAACGACCTCAGTCATGGCAAATAAAATGCCTAGGAGAAGATGCAAGTGGATTTAGGAAGGGTTGTTGGTCATTTTTTCTTTGCGATTTTTACTTTGCATGAAGTTTTGGTTCTTCAAACCAATAGTTCTATTTTTGATCCAATGATATTTTTGGCATCTCTGAGCTATTTCTGGATCTGGTGGAAGAATAAGAAGGGTAGAAAGTTGGAGTTGTGGAGGTCATTTTGGAAAAGGAGAGACTGTGGAGGCTCGGCTAGAAATCTTCTGCAAATCGATAAAATCTCTATTAGGCATGATAGGATCTACCCATTAAGTTGTTCTACTTTTTCCTAAATATCTTCATTAAAAGAACTCTGCTCTTGGAAACAAATGAGTTTTTATGAGATGTTTATCTTTCAATCTTGCTTGTATTCTTCACTATAATTTCCTACTTGAATTTATTGTTTGATGAAGATTTGATCTGGGTTGTTTCTTTGTTGGAAAAATGAACGAATCTGGCTTTAACCATGTGTGAGCTAAATGTTGTCAATTCTTGTATACTTTTGTTGTCTGTGCAAAATGGTTTAAGGGAATGCACTATTTGATAAAAGGATACACGAGTTGGGTTGTTTTCCTTGTTGGGTGAGGGATTGAAATGCATTTTCTTTTTGTTAAGATTGAGATGATTTCAAATCCTTTCTTCATCTACTCAAACTATGCTTAAGTAGATAGTTTGATTCAAATTTGGGAGTCATTTTTGGTTGGAAAACAAATGTAACATGTTTTACTTCTACTGAGCTTGAGATATTATTAAATCTTGCTATGTCTGGTTGAACTATGCTAGAATGGATAAGTAGGATTCAGTGTTTTGAGTTGTCCTTGTTGGAAAGTAATAGTAATCATTATTAACCATGTTGAGTAGAAACATTTTAAGTCTCAGAAATCTATCGAACTATTATGGAAGAAGTATGTTTCGGTTTTGTTCTTCCTTGCTTGAGACTTGATAAAACATGTTTAGCTTCTGCTTGAAGTTATATGACTTCATTTTTGTTTCTCACACCTATACGTTATGGGATGATTACTAATGACTTATATGGTTTTGGGATCTAAACAAATCCCCTTGATACAATCTGTTTGATGGTAGGGTTAAAAGTTACCCTACTTTTGGTATTTGAAAAGGTTTATCGATTTTTTTATGCATCTTTTCTAAGTGATATTTCGAGCTTCAAGAGTTACCTTATTGGTTCATCTTGTTAGATTTATTGGTTCCTTGCATTCAATTTTGATTTTTTTATGATACTGTAGAGATGGGATATCTAAGTTGAACTATGGAATAGTTCAGTCTTGTCTATCTTAAGAAAATGGGTTGGAGCGTTACAATTTTTCTCTTCTCTTCTAAGCTCATCTTCGAGACACTCAATCAAGCTAGGTCGCCTTTTTGTTTCCCTCGTGACGAATCTGGGTTGGGGTTTGACATTATTGAATCTGTATCCTATTCCATTGACTCTTGTGAAATAGGGAATCTAGGGTGACTTGAAGATAAGTTGAGACAATCAAACTTGTATTTGGGTATCTTTTTTTTATGTGTATTGTCCTTTGAAAAGAAATCAAGACTGCATTGAATGAAGATTTACTTCATCACTACTCTATCTCTCTCTCTTGAATGGAAAATTAGGGAAATATATATATATATATATATATATATATATACATACACTAAGTTATTAACAAGGGATGAATTAGAATGTTCAGTTTCCATTTGTGCTTATGTACTTTGTTGCTAACTTCATTCATTCGTATAAATCCTGTTGGTCATAGTTTTTACACTACTGTGGCAATTCTTGTTCAAATATTGAGAAAGCTTTATCTTCGATCTCGACTTACATGTTACATACGTATACCTTGACACATTACCAATGTTTGTTGGAGATGGACCATCTCTTGATCAAAAATGCCTTAGTCTTTTAATATGGTCCCAACCAATGCACTTTTAGCTTTCCAGATGGCACAAAACTTTGAATCATATAGAAGTACCATTTTCCCAACCTCAAGCTTCTTGTCCTTGATGTGCCTATGATGCCATGACTTTTAACTGGTGTTTTTTTCTTATGACTCAATATTGCTATGGTGTGCCTCTCATCTAGCTGCATCAACTTATCAATTCATTCTTCTAGTGCTTTCTCATCATCTAGACCTCCTTTGCATGTAATATGAAAAGAAGGCAACATGAATTCTATGGGAGAACAACCTCTACACCAAAAACCAGATAAAAGGGTGTTACCTTATTCAACCTTTTGTAGGTTTTATGGTATGCGCAAAGTATCACAGAAACCTTATCATCACAATATCTCCTTCTAACATCACAAATTTTGGTCAAGGTATGGCTCAATATCTAATTGAAGGCCTCAGCAGTTCCATTTTCCTAAGGGTGATAATGGGTTGTCCTATGGTGTGCAACCACAAATTCATCCAATAGTACTCTCATAGTCTCTTTAAGGAAATGACTACCCCTATCACTTGTCAAACTTAAAGGGAAGCCATACCTGCCTATAATATTTTCCCAAAGAAACCTTGCTATTGTGGCTGTGAAATCCTTTGTATGCACCTCTTCTACTCACCTTGTAATATAATATATACAAGTTATAATATAGCATGATATTGTCCTACACACGGCTGGGTAAATGGGGCCCACAAAGTCAATTTCCCACTTATTAAATTGTTCTACACTAGTAATAGGCCTCAAAGGCATTTCATCTCATTTCCCAAGCTTTCCAAGGTGCTGACAATGGTCACATGCCTTATAATATGCTTTGCAATCCTTGTACAATGTTTCCCACCATAGACCAACTAGTAGAATCTTGCACACAGTGGCATCCCTTGCATAGTGTCCACCTACAATACCACCATGATACTTTTCCATAATTACTTCACGCTCATGCTCAAGCACACATCGGCACAAAAATTCATCATGACCTAACTTGTATAAGTCTCCATTGATCAACATGTAAGGCGCAATACAAATAACAAGTTATTTCTTTTCTAAAGCCTTCATTCCTTTGGGTGCCACACATGTGCATAAAAATATAGCAATATCCTCCAAGTTTGAGGGCATGGGGTTTAACTTGAACAATTGTGCATCTAGAATTATATCCTCAATGCTCTGTGTGTCCTCTCCTGATTGAATCCTTGATAAATGGTTTGGACTAGAATTTCTCTTACCTGGCTTAACCACCACTATAAAATTGAACTTGAAACAACAATACCCATCGGCATATGTGCCCCTTCATAACGAGCTTGGTCAATTAGTACTTCAATGCCATGTGGTCTGTATAAAAGATGAAAGGTATAGCCAGCAAATACTATTGAAACTTATGGAGTGCGTAGATCATAGACAATGCCTCGCGCTCTGTCGTTGTATAATTTTGTTCTGTTGGAGTCAACTTTCTACTAACAAAGAAAATAGGATGATCAACAATCCCTTCTCTAGGATGAGATAATACGACACCAATGTCCATTCCAGAAGCATTTATATGAACATGAAAAGGCTTAGACCATGAAGGAAAACACAAAATAGATGTTATAGTAAGCCTTTCCTTTAGTGTGTCAAATGCATGCTATTATGCCTCACCCCAATGGAACTTTTATTTTCCTTGAGTAATTCTTCTAAGGGAATGACAATCTTGACGCATCCCTTAATACATTTTCTATAATAACTTGTGTGCCCCAAGAATCTGCACACTTTGCTTTGGCTAGTAGGTTCCTCCAAGCCTAAAATCACAGCTACCTTAGTAGGATCCACTAACAAGCCTTCTTTATAGATGATGTGCCCCAACAAAATTCCAAAGGGGGTGGAAAATATACACTTCTTAATGTTCAAGGATATGCTCAACTACCTACATCAGCCTCAAATTATCATAGTGATCTTTCATGAGCCCATAGACTATCCAATCATCTAGATACACCTGCAAGAACTTGTGAATAAAATCTTGGAATGCTTGTACCACTATGCATGAAAATACTGTAGGCACATTATTTAATCCAAAGGGCATAATCGTGTATGCAAAACTTCCCCACTCGGTGGTGAAATTTTTCTTCTCTTGATCCTCTTTAGCTATCCTTACTTGATGATATCCAGAGAATCCATCAATGAAGGAGTAGATTTTGCGCCTTTAACACCTTCCAATATTTCCTCAGTAAATGTTGTGGGAAAGGGATCAATCACACATGCAGCATTTAACTCCCTGTAATCTACAAAAATTCTAATTCTACCATATTTCTTGATGCTAATCACCATAGGACTTACCCATTTTGACTCCTCAATTGACACATAATTCTAGAAATTAACATTTTGTCAATTTCTTCTTTTACCTTGATGCACAAGTTTAGATTCATTCTGTAAGGCCTCTTCTAGACTGGGCATGCACCTTTTATAGCTTTATCTTTATTTCACGCAATGATTCATTTACACATTTCAATTCATGATAGCCTCTAGGGAACAAATCCTGAAAGTTGCACAACAATTCAATGATCTTAGAAACTTTAGAATCAAACTAGTAATCTCCTATAATGGCCTCCTTAGGTTCAACATCCATTCCAATGTTCACTTTCTTAGTCTTCATAGGCTCATGGTAGGCAAAAGCTTTCTCATATGCATTGTCCAAAACTTCACGTGTACCCTCTATATGCTCAATATCCAGGTTCTCTACCTCTTCATCATCAACCATGTAAATCATCTTACCCTTTTCTCTCTCTAGGAAGGGGCACCCAAGCTACTTTTTTCTATTTCTTCTTCTTCAAAGTGCACCACCAAGTTTGATTCTCCTAAGAGTTCTAGAAGTAACTCTTTGGCCTTTGCACTATCTCCCATAGTTAAGTGCTTCATAACCTACAATACCTCATTCAACAAAGGCTTAGAGGAAAAGTAATCAATGGTATGAGTCATACCTTCAATAATTTCCAAATGATCTATCCAACTATGCATATACATACCATGTGCGCACGCAACCTTGCAATGTGAAATAAAACTTGTGCACCCACAAAAAAGG
This sequence comes from Taxus wallichiana var. yunnanensis, assembly GCA_018340775.1. Lineage (NCBI taxonomy): Eukaryota > Viridiplantae > Streptophyta > Pinopsida > Cupressales > Taxaceae > Taxus > Taxus wallichiana. The sequence goes on from CM031239.1 coordinate 54,154,398, forward strand.
TGGTAAAGCTTCCTACCTCACCATCTAAAGTCTCTCACACTACTAAACGTGGTGCTGAATAGGATCATTACCATGAAATGTACAAATCTAAGTAGGCACATTACTTCTTAGAAACCGAGAAGATAAATTAATCCTTACTTCTCTCCACTCTAAAATATTATCCCTGTGAACCATCCACCAGCGCATTACCATCCCATGTAAATTATATACTAACATGTTCCTTCTTTCCACTTGACATTCCCATTGAAATTCCATAGCAAGAAGGATCTTCACCTATATACTTTGGTACTGGATGATACCCAAACGCTGATAATCTTTGTTTGGCTTCTCGATGTTCTTAGCCGCACTTCATACTTCACACCCAAACATTTCATAAGTGCCATGTGCCCAATCATCACATGAAATAATTATATTATCTTTCATTGACTGTGCATCATACCATTGCACAACTCCATCTTTTTATGGCTCAAGCACTTATTGATCTCAAATTATGTGCACATAAATTATGTTCAAGTCTTCTTCACTTAAAGGCTCTACATAAGGCATAGATTTCCCATCTGTCAGAGGTATGATGAAACGTTCTTATTTTTTCTCAAAGCTGATATACCCCTTATTGAAATGAAGGTTATTGTTTTTTTCATAACACCAAGGGCACCCAATTAATGTGGGAAATTTGTCTGCTTCTTTAAGTGCTAAGACCTCAAATTCCCTCGTGAACTTGGGCCCCTATATAGTAATTGATGCATCTTTTAAAACTCTAATGGGAATTTCCTTAGTCCAATTTGACATGAAAATTACATTAGAGGATGGATGTAATGGAGGTATACCCATCTGAACCCATGCATCCAAAGTAAGAACATTCACTTTTGCGTCTTTGTTAATCAAGATGTTACTCAAAGGCCAACCATTAACAACAACATTTAAAGTAATCTCCTTATTATAATCCAAACTATCTGGAGAAATATTAACATACATAAGTTGTCTTTCATGTTCAGGTCCCAAAGTGCATAATAGTGTTTCCCTTCAACCATCTTCCCAACAAGGGAATAATGTTCTCTTGGCACAACATCTTGCAAACTTATTTCAAATCATCAATATATGTCTGATGGAGATCAACTGCTTTCTTTTTTCAACTTCGTGACTCTTCCTTCTAATTTTGTATCTCACCCTATAAATTATGAATTACCTCATTATTTTCTTGATGAATCTCCTTCTAATGAATAGAGTTTAGATACTCAACATATATGAATTCCTCCTTAGTAATAGTAGGCTTCTACTACAGAGCTTCTCTAGTGCGTGCTACTTCAGCCGCGTGTAATAATCTTCATAGGTACCAACTCGGATCCAAAGGAAAACTTTGGCATCCATTTTTATTCCACGACACGTTGTAATCTAACCATTCTTTTACCCTTATTTTCTTGGTTATGTTTCTTTCTTAAGTGTTCATACAATTAAGGAAATTGTCATAACTATAATTATTTCTACAAAAATAACACACAATATTCTATGGATAGTCATGCCTGTAGTGATAAGGGGATCCACATCTATAAAAATTTCCATGAGGGAAATCACTCCTTCCTCCCCCACAACATTGACCTCTTGATCCACCTCTCTGTAACCTTAACCTCCACCACGGTTGCCATCGAACGTCCCTCATAGTGATCATAGTCACATTATCACCCTTTTCCTTGGAATTATTTGAAACATGAGTCTATCATACGTCAATATCAATGACATCATGGATCTCGATCAATTAATCTGTAATATTCGATCACAAGTTAAGGATAAACAAATCTTACAAAGAATTAGACACATTCTTTCTTATCACGCACTACAATAATGGGCACTAGCTTTAACTGTAGTCCAAGTGACATATCTCTCAATCTAGTAACAAGAAACACACTAATTTATGAGGGAAACTATCCATAGTACACGCTTCTACTTCGCAATCTATACACCAAATCCTACTAAGCATCTCATGTGTTGAATTAGTAGACAATTTATCCAACTATTTCACCATTGATGTTATCTATGCTTCCAAGAATGGGCTCACTCTTATGTTGAAACTTCCTACCACCTCAAAGACATAGGGATTCCTCAATTGCCTCACATGGATCTATATAAGTCTTATGATAAAATTCTCTTCTAAAAGGCATGATCGGTCCTCTTCCAAACCACTGTACATGTTAGCTTACATGGATGTCATAAGATAACTTATACATGAGAGTCTTGAACCAAGAATCATATTCTCGAACACTTTCAGTAGTGCCCTAATTAATGTATTTAAGTGTGCTTATGATTTTCTGCTCAAACTCAAGGATATAAAATTCCTTTAAGAAAGCATCTTACAACGCCATATAGTCCACACAATTCTCGATAAAGAGAAAACTTTATGCACCACTTGTGTATGCTCCCCGCAATGTAGTTTCAAACTAACTTACCTTACATTCTATAACTATAATTCATTTTACGAGCCACATTATCTCACACATATGCACGTGCTCGGTTACATCTTCAATGCCTTTATACTCTAGGAGATGAAGATACATATACATGTAAATTTTCTAAGGTTGGTGCGAGACCATTCCCATCGAATCGAACGTGTATTTCCTCATATATTTCCACCACCTCTAGATCCACTAAATCCTCTAGTGCCTAAGCCATCTAAACCTCTTGATCAACCCCTTTTAGTAGGTAATGGACCGAAAGATTCATTACCTTGTGCTCTAACTGGTTGTGCTAAATATAATGCCCACAGTCTGCAAAGTTGCACTACTTCCGATTTGATGTCAAGGTTATGTGCACCTATGTTCCTTGTCAAAGATGCACCAAAAAGATACCTCCTATAACATTCCCATTTTAAGACTTTAGAAATAAGGGAAATTATTTTTCAAACATAATGCTTTCTATTCTAAAAAAATATCATTTAGAACACACATTCCATGCCAACCAATCTCATAATAGATAACCATATGTAGTTGTAATGACTCTGGTATACTATCAATCTCTCATGTTGACTTAAAGTATAGAATACTTGTATGTATACTATGTATACTTAGTTCTCCTACCCTATTCTCGGTACTTGAGTGATATTTTTAAAGAACCCATCTGAATATTTGTTACCAATATTCATCTGACATCACGTTGCTTTAAACTAGGTGACATAGGACAATGCAACCAGTAGAGTGTGATACTTTGGCCAAATATTTTCAACATACTATTCATGTTACTATTCCTAGATGACATACTCGTCATTCCGAATACGTCCTTCACCTCACTCTTCTGTTATCTAGAATGGTCTTTACTGACTACCGTTAGTCCACTTGCCCAAGGTTCGACCCTAGCCCCGGTTAGCAACATAATTTGTTATAGGAAGATGCTCATGATGACTTAGGGTATATGGGCATACTCAGCTGACCTAAGTCATCTGAATGTGCCAAGGTACCCTAAGGCATAGAAAGCTACTACCTATCCCGAACATGCTACTAACTTGACCTAGAGAGAAATAAAGACCAAGTCCGTGTGTGTGTAGATCTAGATGAACAATACAGAAGGGTGTCACCACATGTCAACTACAAAACTGTATCCTTGAGAAGTACAGGGACTTTTCGAGGGTATAATCCTATAGTTGGCATGTGACAACATCCATTAGAACTAATTCATCAAGATGTACATACCCCCTTAGCGGTCATTAATCATAATTAAATTGGATTAAAAATTCAGATTACAAAGAACCCTGCCTAACCCTAATTCCAACATTCCTTAAGTTATTTATCCAACACTAGCTTGATTAGATATCGAGAACTTCATTAATTCATGTTTGCATTTGTTATTAGTTAACATGGCATAACAAACAGTTATCCCAAAAAACAATGCAACAAACATCAGACATTTAATTCTTAATGCAACCTAGCTGTCCAAATCAAGTGTGTCATCCACTTAGATTCAACTAGTGTTTACTTTATAAACGAAGTATAACGATTAATGATCATACCACTATTCCTTTTACCTTTCATTCCATGAGAGAGGAAGAGTCTTCCTTTTCATGGTTAGATGTTAGGTTTAACATAACCTTTTTATCGTTCGTTACTTATATAGTTTAATTGTATGTCCAAAGCATATTTCATTATTAAACTATAGTTATGTAGATAGAGAACAACATCCTTGCAATTTAACAAGTTCATTAATATAAGGGAGATTATACTATCTCCTTAATCTAACTCATTATCTTATAACAACAATAGTATACACATATATAAAGAATACCGCAAAGATATCACTATTATTTCCATCATACAAGTACAAAATTATTCACATCACAAATTGTAGTCCAACAAAAACCTTTCAATTCATGATTTTAAATATACATTTACAAGACTATGCAATTCAGACATTCTATATGTCAATCATAATTAAGATCTTAAAAGAACAACACTTTTATTTTCCAATACAACTCAAGAATGATTCAAAACTCTTTACATAAGATCCAGAATTAAATAAACCAATACATCATGAAATTTCTTACCTTCTTTTATCACTTACGATGTCCATCTACAAAAATTGTCTAGCACGGGTCAATTCAATGAACTGAGCATGATAAGCACTAAGCATTAAAGTGAAGTGCATTCCACTAATTGTTCCATTAAAACAACTTTGCTTTAATGAAATAATTAATATATCATACATATAATCATAAGTAATAACATCTAGAAAAGAAGTATATTAAAAGAGTTTGAATTCACTTTTAAGAAAAGAGCATAATATAATCTACAACACCTACATTATATCATAAGGTTAAATTGATCTTATTAATTACTTTAAAACAATCAACATGTCTTGTCATCTAATTACTTCATAGTTCTATAAGAGTAGAAAATACACATTTATCTTTACTGAACAACAAAAGAAGTTAATTACGGCATAGCTAATATTAGAATACTTCATCATTCCATATAACAAGGAAGAAGAATCAATACGCATCGTTCCCCAAACACTAATCATTAGAAAGACAATTATAGGTTTAGAACACACAAATCTACCTCAATTCAAAGACCTAAAACCAAACGTTCCTCAATAAATTTTCCATCTCGAAGAAGATTGAAAGAAAAAAATTTCAATCAAATGAACTTATCTGAACAACAGAAAAAGGATCCCAAATAGAAAAGGACCTAATCCAAAATTCATTTCATTTATACTATGAAATGAATTCCCATTGATAATCCAGACTTAGAATTCCTTAACTAGTTCCCAAAATAGAACACAAAGTTGAATGCATAGTTAAAGAAATCACACTTCTAACTTTCCTTACAAATCTCACAAACTGGTTTACCTATTTCCATTCACCAAGCTCAAGTTCAAATTCAAATCTCTAAATGAAGTACACATTACAGTCCCTAATAGTATACTTTCCCCAAGAGGACATATTCAATTCTCTTTTTAAAACCAGAGACTTGTTCAATGAATTCAATAAGGAATAAAAATCCATAAATAGTGAAAGATATACAAGGATCAGCATAACTCAAGAACTCAAAATACCGACATCCTATTACATGGCTTCAATAACTTCATGCAAAAAATAAGTAGCTCGTGATCCCCAAATAAGAATAATAATATAAAGCATTTTGAATAGAGATATTGTATCCTTCCATACAAAATTCAGTATACTAGGTTTAAATTCAATTTTCAAATAAAACCCAAGAATCAAATAAAATATCTGAAGAGAGTAAGAAACCCCAACGATGTTTAAGTCAAGAGTTGTTCCAATCTTACTTCCAACTCGATTAAAACAGAATCAAAACTAGGACTCTCAAGTTCCAGTTAAAAGATTAAGATAGGGAAAGTATTTGTTTTAACATCTAAAATAGGAAAGAGAGTGAATACTGTATTTCCATAAACCCTCTAAAACTATTATGACTGTTCCAAATGAACTACAAAAATCAACCAAACCCACAACAAGACATAGTTCCAGTCCATTAATCCTATGAACAAAACATTCAAGCTTCAACAAGATGTGGGTTCGCTCAGGGAAGAGAAGGAAAGATATACTTCACATTCACTCGCCCTATCCAGTTCAAAAGGTGGTACAGTCTAAAAGACAGAAGTACTAAAACCATTCACACTCAAGAAGTTACACGAAGGAGATCTCAAAGAGATTACCAGATCAACTTCAAACTGAAACTAATCTCTCAAGCCCTTATCGAGTAGACAGTCCAAAAATGGATTTAAAGCTTTTCACATCCATAATACCAACAATACTCCAGCTCAGAATACAAGTATAGATTCAAACCCATCGACTCCAACTCAAGTTTAGAACAAGCAAGAATGGAATACTAGTATAGTTTCGAACACAAGCTTCAAACAAAAGTTCAGGACTTCAAAAGCTTATAATACTGGCTCAGAAAATCATGAAGTTCAAATACGATCCTAAATCAAAACACAAATTCCTAAATACAAGCTCAAAACAAAACACCAATTCTCTAATACGAGTTCAAGCATTTTCAATTCCTTAAATAAGAATAAAACTTCTAGCTCAAGAGTATATGTACAGAACAAAACTCAACAACTTGACTACAAGTTCAACATTCATAAGAACTAAATATGAGTACAGTGTTGAATATGAAGATTCAACCAAAATTTTAGAACTACACCAAGTTCCACTCAATCCAAAACAAACACGAAGTTCCATTAAAAGCTCATAACAAATCACGAAGCTTCAACACAAGCTTAGAACAACCATGAAGATCCACTACAAATTTAAATGAAACACAGGCTCTAAAAATAGTTACAAAAAAGCATAAGGAAAAGAATTCCGATTCGATCAACACCAGCCTCAAATACAAGTTACAAAGCTTCAAATACAAGTTACAGAGCTTCAAATACAAGTTCACATGAATATCACCATTAAACTAGCATAGAGAAAGTTTCCCAAAAACTATCATTACTATGCAATGGATTTACATTCCAAAAACCACAAAGTTTTCATCAAAACATGCAAGAAAATAACCAGAAAAATCTTCCAAACATTTATCTCATGAGAACAAAGTTGTTTTAATGATTCATTTAGAAGAAAGCAAGAGATCTTAATGGGTAGAGTCAATCATGCCTGATAGTTCCTCTTCCAATTTGAAGGAGACTTCCAGGTGAGATTCCAACCATTTTTATTCTCCATGACAGATCAACAACCAATTTTTTTTTCTTCCAATGCCTCTTATACATTCCCTTGATCGAAAATAGACCAGATAAACCAAAAATAGCCAAGAAGAAGAAGAAGCCAAACTGCTGGTTCAAAGAACCAGATAGCTCCATGCAGAGAAAAATTCGCGAGGCATGCAAAACCAAACAACCTCCCACAAATCCACCTCCCTTGTTTCCAAGATGGTTTGCACATAAAAATTGAGATTCATTAATGCCATAACTCCCAATTCTCCCGATTCTCTCTCCTTGCCACTACCTCCCAAAACTGGTGGATACCAATTCCAAATCAACATGCAATTCCATACTTAGTGAAGCCTCCACATAAGCCCCACTAAATTTAACTAGCCCTTGCCAAACTAATGGTACTACCTTGCATTAATACCCAATCAAATCAAATCAAATCCATTGAACTCATCACCATAGTGTCATGCGACCATAGGCCCCTCTTTAATTAGTTTAGGCTAGATGTACCCAAAACTTAGGTTAGTCAAAAATCATTTCCTAAATAATTTCCTTAGGTCTAAAAATTGTCATAGGTAATACCACCTTAGGTTAGATTAAATTCACAACCATTAGTATTAATCATTAGGTTAACATAGCCTAATATCACCTTAGCTAATTTTCTCTCTTATTCATTTAGCACAAGATATTAGGTTAGGTCACCCCCAACATAATAGAATAAGAAGCTTATGTTAGATTATAACCCAATTAAATAGACGTAGCTAGGAAGTAGGCACTCTTACCTAGTTTAGGATAATGTTAGGATAGTCCTTTAGTTTTTAGGATTCTCGACCACCCTCATAGTCATGAAGTAAATTATTCTTATTTATGACACTAATGTCCTACTGAGGTATATCCCAAAGACCTAAGCATAAATATACAACCGAATGAAGACACAATCACTCAAGCCCAAATAACTTGTAACATACAAGGTTCAGTCCACTATGTCTCTTAACCAATGAATGCCAATTTACCATTCAATCATTAATAAGATTTAAACATTCGTGGGTCACCAAATTGATGCAAGGATGAGTCAGTCAAAAAGAGATAAGTTTGCAACTCTCAAAATCTGATTGCAGCTTATCAACAAGAAGTGAAAGTGGATTCTTGCAAGCCATATCATTTCATTCAAAATAATCCTAGAGTAGAAATAATTTATCCTTAACAAGCATGATTTTCAACAATCAAGGGAACACACCTTATTCAAGAAAATCACATGCCAATGCTTGTAATGCAAAAGAGAAATAGAATAGTTTGTCCAAGATGTTACATACTTCCCTCCTAAAAAGAATCATCATCCCGATGATTATCTCATTTGAACATTGCATTAAGGATAATCAATTTATTCACTTTCTTAATCTATGTTTGCAACAATATCAGGATTTAAAGTTCTAGAAATCAACATTCACATAGCTGTTTATTCAAAAATAAATAGCCATCTGCCCAAAACTAGTAGAATTATTGACAAATAAAGATAAAATCACAAATTTTTATCAGTCATCATAGTCAATTCTGATCAAATAAATATGGAAAAGTATTTTTCATATCTTCTAGATTTTCCCAGGTTGCACTTTCTTCATTAAACTAGTCCCACTGGACCTTACATTGACTTATTTCATGATTTCTTAAATGCAACTAGCAAGTTTCCAACACTTGTATGGGTTTAACCATGATTATTCTTGGGTCTTAGACCTACAAGGAATTCCAATTTAACACATGTGATAAATCAAAACGTATTTCTTAAGAAAATAAATATGGAAAACATCATGAATTCGTGACAAAGTAGGAGGTAATGCTAAACGATAAGCTACAAGGTTGATTACTTCAACTATCTCAAAGGATCCCACATAACGAGGTGATAACTTGGCAGCCTTGTCCAAAGTTATTGAGCTCTTTCTCGGTTTAACCCGAAGAAATACTTTCCCACCAAGTTCAAATTTCCGATCAAACCGTTTTAAATCAACATAACTCTTTTGCCTATCTGCCACTTCTTTCAAGTGCTCACGAATCATTTTAACTTGCTGTTCCATTTTAGTAAGAATTTTAGGTCCAATTACCTCTCTATCCTCAATGTTGTCCCAACTAATAGGGGTTCTACATTTTCTTTTGTATAATGCTTCAAAAGGTGCCATCTTGAGAGAGGCATGATATGTGTTATTATATGTAAACTAAACTAGTGGAAGGTACTTTTCCTCTTATATTGTTGATCCATGCAATACATTCGTAACATATCCTCTAAAATTTGATGAACTCTTTTAGTCTTTCCTTCCGTTTTCTGGATGATACGCGAGAACTAAAATTCAGCTTAGTTCCTAGAGATGCATTAAGAGTTTGCCAAAACATTGATGTTATTCTAATATCTCTATCTCGATATGATTAATTTAGGTACTCCATGCAATCTAAAAATTCATGAATAAATATTTTAGCTAATACAGAGAATCATCTTTCGATTACAAGCAATAAAATGTGCTACCTTCGTTAGTTTATCAACTACCAAAATAATATCATGTTTATTTCTTGACATAGGAAACCCTTGTAGAAATTCCATGCTTATCACTTGTCACTTGTACTATGGTATGATATGAGGATACAATAAACCGGATGGGTGCATATGTTCCACTTTAACACGTTGACATTCAAGGAAATGTGTCACAAAATCAATAACATCCTTTTTCATTCCTTTCTAGAAATATTGTTGTTTTATATTAGCAAACATCTTTGTAATACTAGGGTGTCCAAAAAAAGGTGAATTGTGAAATTCTGCTAACAATTTCTTTCTTAAATCATTTAGTGAAGGTATGTATACTTTGTTTTCAAATCTTAGGATTCCTTCATTATCAAAGTGAAAACCTTTATACCTCAAATCATTTGGATCTGCAGCAAGCGCTATCTTTACTTGCTGAAAGTAAGAATCAAATTCCATAACACTTTTTACTTCATCCTTAAATTGAGTTCTCAATGTTATAAGAGAAGAAATGTGCTTCCTATGACTTAGAGTGTCAGCCACTCTATTTTCCTTACCCTTGATATAACTGATGTCAAAATCATATTGAGACAAAAACTCTAACCATCTTCGTTGTCTTGCATTTAGATTTGGTTGAGTGAAAATATACTTCAGCCCAAGATGATTAGTTTTCAATTCAAAAGGTTTACCAAGCAGGTAATGCCTCCAAACTTGTAGTGCATGAACAATGGCAAAAGCTCTAAATCATGTGGAGCATAATTCAACTCATGTAACTTTAGTTTTCTACTTTCGTAAGCTATGCTACACATGATCATTTTGTAACAAAATACCTCCTAGAACTTCACGGATGCATCGATTACTACCATAAAATATCCATTAGGATCTGTACTGCCATAATAGGTGTTGAAGTTAACTATTCTTTCAAAGTTCTGAATGTAGTTTTGCATTTCTCACTCCAAACAAACTTCTTATCCTTCTTCTGTAAAGAAGTTATTGGTGCAGCCACCTTAGAAAAATCTTTAACAAATTTTCTATAGTAACCAAAAAGCCCCATGAAGCTTCTAACTTCATGTACATTCTTTGGTGTAGGCCACTCAGTTATAGCTGCAATTTTAGAAGGATCTATAGAAATTCCATTCTTACTTATTACATAACCCAAATAGTGCACTTTTGTGTCATAGAAAGAACATTTAGATAACTTACCATATAACCATCTCTTTCTCAAAATTTCCAAAACTATCTTCAAATGCTCATGGTGCTCCTCTATGTTTTTAGAATATATGAGAATTTCATCGAAGAATACGAGCACAAATTTGTCCAAGTATTCTTGAAATATATTATTCATTAAATTCATAAATGTTATAGGTGCATTTGTTAATCCAAAAGGTAAAACCGTGAACTCATAATGTCTATACCTTGTTCTAAAAGTTATTTTATGAATGTCCTCATCCTTAATCTATAGCTAATGATACCTAGATTTTAGATCTATCTTAGAATATACCGATGCTCCACACATCTGATCAAATAGATCATCAATCCTAGGGAGTGGGTATCTATTCTTGATCATTGCTTTATTTAACATTCTATAATCAATGCACAATCTAAGTGTTCCATCCTTATTTTTCAAAAATTTATAGGTGCTCCCTAAGGTGAGACACTTGGTCTAATGAAACCTTTAGAAAAAAATTCTTACAACTCGAGCTTTAAGCTCTATTAATTCTATAGTAGTCATTCGATACAAAGCCTTAGAAATAGGCTCGATTCTAGGATTGATCTCAATTGTGAAATCAAACTCCCTTTTGGGTAGAATACCAGTAACTCTTCCGAAAACACATCATCAAGTTTCGTAGCAACGGATATTGTTCCATGACATCGTTACTCTCTTTAGTTGTTTCTGCAATATTTACTGCATATAAGGTACAAACTTTATTTTTGGCCTTTTTAAGTTGCATAGTTGACAATTTCTAAGAGAAATCTCATGTTTCACCCCCTGAATCTCTGGTTGTTTTCTACAGTCATCTAAACAACTAATATGTTTTTCAAAATAGTCCACCTTAGCCTTATGTTCTGCTAACCAATTAACATCTATGATTACATCATAAGACCCCAAAGGTGCAACATAAAGATCAACTTCAGTGGAAAATCTAGGTAAGTCAAGGATTGCTCCAAAAAGACACATACTAACTGTATGAACAACATTGTTTCCATAATGTACAGTCCATGTTTTATCCATATTTCCAACTTTTCTTTTTAGTTTTGATGTTAATTTACTAGAAATAAAACATTTAGTAGCTCCGGTGTCAAAATAATAGTTATAGGTAAACCAAATAACTTACCCGAAACCTCTATGGGTATGGCTTGTTTATCAACCTACTTGTTAGCTAGTGCAACGTGTATCTTGTGTTGTTGATTATGATCATTCTTTTTCAAAGGGAATTGATTTGCATAATGATCTTTGCCATAGTTATAACAGCCTCCTACAGGTCCCTTTCTAGGCTCGGGTTTATTTCAAGCCTTAAAGTTATCATTCTGACCTCCATAGGACTTCTGTCCATTATTATTGTTCTTAACAAAGTTGTTTCATGCATTTCCAACAAACTTGTTTGTTGCTGATTTCTTATTAGTATTAGATGAAAACTTACTTTTCATTCCAAATTTCTTCCATGGTCCTTTCTTAGGTGCAAGAGATGATGAAGAGGAGTTGGGGATTTTCATCCTTACTTCCTCCTTATGAGTAGAAATTACCTTCAATTTCTGTTCATACCTTATGGACTTTTCAACAACCCCTTCTGTCATGGTTTGGTTGTGAACATCCACCTCTCCTCCTATAATGGGATTCAATCCTATGAAGAATTTCCATATCTTGAACTTCTCGTCACTTTGTTACTGAGGTACATACTTAAGGAGTTTAGTAAACTACTCCCAATAATCGATTCTGAGATAGCTTTCCTTGAGCTAAGTGATGGAATTCAGTCATTTTCTGATCATGGTAAATTTGTGGCAGCCAACGTTGCCTAAAATAACCTTTAAATTGATCCCATGTTATATTAGTTTCATCAATGTTTAACTTAGCCTTACGGTTGTCCCACCATGAAGATGCCTCATGGGAAAGATGATATGATCCCCATATCACATTTATTTCTTCTAAGAAATTCCTTATTGAAAAATATTTCTCCATTTTTCTAAGCCAATTCTCAGCTCCATCCCTTAATGTGGTGCCATCAAACTTGGGTGGACTTATCCTTTTGATATCATTAGTGAGTTCAACTAGCCACCTAGCCTTTTTGTTCTTAGGTTGATTAGGTATGTTCACATTGTTATTATCAACACCTAAATTGGCATTGTCCTTAGGAGGTGGCTGATTATTGTTACTAGCATCTTCTTCCTCCTCATTTCCCATTACTTGTTGTTCAAGTACAACCAAATGATCTCTTGTGTCCAACAGGAAACAAGGATCTCATCAATTTTCTGGGTAGTTATTGCTCCTTCCTCAGGTGGAGGATTATTTGCAACATTTCCTCTTGTTCTAACCATTTTTTGTTAAAAATAAAATTTAAGTTTCATCATATTATGGACACAATAGGTCCAAGAGCTACAACCTTCAGCTCTAATACCAAGATGTAACATTCCCATTTTAAGACTTTAGAAACAAGGGATTTTTTTAAAATATAATGTTCTCTATTCTAAATAAAACATCATTTAGAACACACATTCCATGCCAATAAATCTCATAAAAGATAACCATATGTAGTCAGAATGACTCGGTATACTACCGATCTCTCATTCCATGACTCTTCGATTACTAACCGATCTCTCATGTTAACTTAAAATCTAGAATTATTTATGTATACTACATATACTTGGTTCTCCTACCCTATTCTGGTACTTAGTGATCTGTTTAAATAACCTATATGAATATTTGTTACCAATATTCATCTGACATTACATTGCTTTAAACTAGGTGACATATGACAACGTAACTAGAAACTTACAATACTTTGGCCATACTATTCATGTTACTATTCCTAGATGGCATACTCGTCATTCCGAAATGTGTCCTTCACGTCACTCTTGATTATCTAGAATGGTCTTTACTGACTACTATCACTCCACTTGCCCAAGGTTCGATCCTAGCCCCGGTTAGTAACATAATTTGTTATAGGAAGATGCTCATGATGACTTAGGGTATATGGGCATACTCGGCTAACCTAAGTCATCCGAATGTGCCAAGGTACCCTAAGGCATAGAAAGCTACTACCTATCCCAACATGCTACTAACTTGACCTAGAGAGAAACTAAGTCCAAGTCTAGATGTGTGTAGATCTAGATGAACAATATGGAAGGGTGTTACCACATGTCAACTGCAACACTGTATCCTTGAGAAGTCCAGGACTTCTCAAGGGTACAGTCCTATAGTTGGTATGTGCCAACATCCATTAGAACTGATTCATCAAGATGTACATACCCCCTTAGTGGTCATTAATCATAATTAAATTGGATTAAAAATTCAGATTACAGCAACCCTGCCTAACCCTAATTCCAACATTCCTTAAGTTCTTTATCCAACACTAGCCTGATTAGATATCGAGAACTTCATTAATTCATGTTTACATTTGTTATTAGTTAACATGGCATAACAAGTAGTTATCCCAAAAACAGGACAACAAACATCGATGTTTAATTCTTAATGCAACCTAGCTTTGTCCAAATCAAGTGTGTCATCCACTTAGATTCAGCTAGTGTTTACTTTATAAATGAAGTATAACGATTAATGATCATACCACTATTCCTTTTACCTTTCATTCCATGAGAGAGGAAGAGTCTTCCTTTTCATGGTTAGATGTTAGGTTTAACATAACCTTTTTATCGTTCGTTACTTATATAGTTTAATTGTATGTCCAAAGCATATTTCATTATTAAACTATAGTTATGTAAATAGAGAATGACATCCTTGCAATTTAACAAGTTCATTAATATAAGGGAGATTATACTATCTCCTTAATCCAACTCATTATCTTATAACAACAATAGTATACACAGATATAAAGAATACCGCAAAGATATCACTATTATTTCCATCATACAAGTACAAAATTATTCACATCACAAATTGTAGTCCAACACAAAGCCTTTCAATTCATGATTTTAAATATGCATTTACAAGACTATGTAATTTAGACATTCTGTATGTCAATCATAATTAAGATCTTAAAAGAACAACACTTTTCTTTTCCAATACAACTCAAGAATGATTCAAAACTCTTTACATAAGATCCAGAATTAAATAAACCAATACATCATGAAAGTTCATGCCTTCTTTTATCACTTATGATGTTCATCTGCAAAAATTACTAGCACAAGTCAATTCAATGAATTGAGCATGATAAGCACTAAGCATTAAAGTGAAGTGCATTCCACTAATTGTTCCATTAAACAAATCTGCTTTAGTGAAACAATTAATAAATCATCCATATAATCATAAGTAATAACATCTAGAAAAGAAGTATATTAAAAGAGTCTCAATTCACTTTTAAGGAAAGAGCATAATATAATCTGCAACACTCGCATTATATCATGAGGTTAAATTTATCTTATTAATTACTTTAAAACAATCATCAGGTCTTGTCATCTAATTGCTTCATAGTTCTATAAGAGTATAAAATACACATTTATCATTATTGAACAACAAAAGAAGTTAATTACGACATAACTAATATTAGAATACTTCATCATTCCATATAACAAGGAAGAAGAATCAAAACGTGTTGTTCCCCAAACACTAATCATCAGAAAGATAATTACTGGTTTAGAACACACAAATCTGCCTCAATTCAAAGACCTGAAACCAAACGTTCCACAATAAATTTTCCATCTCAGAAGAAGATCGAAAATAGAAAATTTCAATCAAATGAACTTATCCAAACAACAAAAAAAGGATCCCAAATAGAAAAGGACCCAATCCATAATTCATTTCATTTATACTATGAAATGAATTCCCATTGATAATCCAAACTTAGAATTCCTTAACTAGTTCCCAAAAGAGAACACAGAACCAAACACACAGTTAAAGAAATCACACTTCTAACTTTCCTTACAAATCTTACAAACTGGTTTACCTATTTCCATTCACCAAGCTCAAGTTCAAATTCAAATCTCTGAATGAAGTACACAGTACAGTCCCTAACAGTATACTGTCCCCAAGAGAACATATTCAATTCTCTTTTTAAAACCGGAGACTCGTTCAATGAATCCAACAAGGAATAGAAATCCACAAATAGTGAAAGATATACAAGGATCATTACAACTCAAGAACTCAAAAGACTGACATCCTATTACAAGGCTTCAACAACTTGATGCAATAGAGAAGTAGTTCACGATCCCCAAATAAGAACAATAATACAAAGCATTCTGAACAAAGATATTGTATCCTTCCATACAAAATTTAGTATACTAGGTTTAAATTCAATTTTCAAATAAAACCCAAGAATCAAATAAAATATCTAAAGAGAGTAAGAAACCCCAACAATGTTTAAGTCAAGAGTTGTTCCAATCTTACTTCCAACTCGACTGAAACAGAATCACAACCAGGACTCTCAAGTTCTAGTTAAAATATTAAGATAGGGAAAGTATTTGTTTCAACATCTAAAACAGGAAGGAGAGTGAATACTGTATTTCCATAAACCCTCTAAATTGTTATGACTGTTCCAAATGAACTAAAAAAATCAACCAAACCCACAACAAGACATAGTTCCAGTCCATTAATCCTATGAACAAAATAGTCAAGCTTCAACAACATGTGGGTTTTCTCAGGGTCATACAAGGAAAGATATACTTTGCATTCACTCACCCTATCTAGTTCAAAAGGTGGTGTAGTCTAAAAGACAGAAGTACTAAAACCATTCACACTCAAGAAGTTACACAAAGGATATCTCAAAGAGATTACCATATCAAATTCAAATTAAAACTAATCTCTCAAGCCCTTATCGAGCAGACATTCCAAAAATGGATTTAAAGCTTTTCACATCCACAATACCAACAATACTCCAGCTCAAAATACAAGTATAGATTCAAACCCATCGACTCCAACTCAAGTTCAGAACAAGCAAGAATGGAATACCAGTACAGTGTCGAACACGAGCTTTGAACAAAATTTTAAGACTTCACAAGCTTCTAATACTAGCTCAGACAAGCACGAAGTTCAAATACAAGCCTAAAGTGAAACACAAAGCCCTAAATACAAGCTCGAGTAAAACAAAAATTCTCTAATATGAGTTCAAGCATTTTCAATTCCTTAAATAAGAATAAAACTTCCAACTCAGAGTATATGTATAGAAAAAAACTCAACAACTCGACTATAAGTTCAGCATTCGCAAGAACTGAATATGAGTATAGTGTTGAATACAAAGATTCAACCAAAATTTTAGAACTACACCAAGTTCCACTCAGTCCAAAACAAACACAAAGTTCCATTAAAATATCATAACAAATCATGAAGCTTCAACACAAGCTTAGAACAACCACAAAGCTCCACTACAAATTTAAACGAAACACAGGCTCTAAAAATAGTTCAGAATAAAGCATAAGGCAACGAATGCCAGTTTAGTCAACACTAGCCTCAAATACAAGTTACAGAGCTTCAAATACAAGTTTACATGAATATCACCATTAAACTAGCACAGAGAAAGTTTCCCAAAAACTATCATTACTAGTAATGGATTTACATTCCAAAACCATAGAGATTTCATAAAAACATGCAAGGAAATAACTAGACAAATCATGCAAACATTTATCTCATGAGATCAGAGTTGTTTTAATGATTCATTTAGAAGAAAGCAAGAGATCTTAATGGGTAGAGCCTATCATGCCTGATAGTTCCTTTGCCAATTCAAAGGAGACTTCTAGCCGAGCTTCCAACCCTTTTTCTTCTCCATGATAGATCAACAACCAAACAATTTTTCTTCCAATACCTCTTATACATTCCCTTGATCAAAAATAGACCAGAGAAGCCAAAAATAGCCAAGAAGAAGAATAAGTCAAACTGTTGATTCAAAGAACCAGATAGCTCCATGCAGAGAAAAATTCGCGAGGCATGCAAAACCAAACAACCTCCCAAAAATCCACCTCCCTTGTTTCCAATATGGTTTGCACACAAAAACCGAGATTCATTAATGCCATAACTCCCAATTCTCCTACTTCTCTCTCCTTGTCACTACCTCCCAAAACTAGTGAATACCAATTCCAAATCAACATGCAATTCCATACTTAGTGAAGCCTCCACGTAAGCCCCACTAAATTTAACTAGCCCTTGCCAAAACTAGCGGTACCACCTTGCATTAATACCCAATCAAATCAAATAAAAGCCATTGGAACCATCACCATAGTGTCATGCGACCATAGGCCCCTCTTTAATTAGTTTAGGCTAGATGTCCCCAAAACTTAGGTTAGTCAAAAATCATTTCCTAAATAATTTCCTTAGGTCTAAAAAATTTCCATAGGTAATACCACCTTAGGTTAGATTAAATTCACAACCATTAGTATTAGGCATTAGGTTAACATAGCCTAATATCACCTTAGCAAACTTTCTCCCTTATTCATTTAGCACAAGAGATTAGGTTAGGTCACCCCAACACAATAGAATATGAAGCTTAGGTTATATTATAACCCAACTACATAGACGTAGCTAGGAAGTAGGCACTCTTACCCAGTTTAGGATACCGTTAGGATAGTCCTTTAGTTTTTAGGATTCAAATCCCCTTATAGTCATGAAGCAAACTATTCTTGTTTATGACAATAATGTCCTCGAGATGTAAATCCCAAAGGCCCAAGCATAAACATATAACTGAATAAAGAAATGATCACTCAAGCCCAAAAACTTGTTACATACAAGATTCAGTCTGCTATGTCTCTCAACCAAATAATGTCAATTTTCCATTCAGTATGTTAAGAATATTTAAAACATTCCTTGGATCACTAAAATTGATCTAAGGATGAGTTAGTAAAAAAGAGATAAGTTTGCAACTCTCAAAATTCGATTGCATCTTATCAACAAGAAGTGAAAGTGGATTCTTGCAAGCCATATCATTTCATTCAAAAGAATCCTATAGCAGAAATAATTTATCCCTAACAAGCATGATTTTCAACAATCAAGGGAGCACACCTTATTCAAGAAAATCACATGCCAACGCTTGTAATGCAAAAGAGAAATAGAACAATTTGTCTAAGATGTTACATATTTTTAAAGAGTGTGACACTAGGACTTCCTAGAGGGCACCCATCCCAGTACTACTCGCCCAAACGTGCTTAATCTGCGGAGTTATGATGGGATCCGATGGAAAACGATAGTATAATCACACCAAAAAAGATACCTCCAACAGGTCCTCCAAATAAAGTAGATGATGATTGTGTCATAGATGAATAAGCTCCTAATTAAATCCTGAACTTGATTGAAAATTAACTCTATCTAGTGCAACCCTACTCCTCACACTAGCTTGCTTGAGGTAACCTAGAATTTACTATGAATAACCCAGGATCATAGCACATCACTCAGCCTAAGCTGAGTGCTCACCCAAAGTACGCAAAGGTACCGGATGCCTCTTTAAATCTGCTTATATAGGATGTTAGTGTGACGATGTTTAAACATATTCAGACTCATAATTAGACATAAGCATTCCATAGTGCATAATCTAGATGTATATATTAGAGAATCATGATAAATGAACTAAACAATAACTATGATAATATTAACCATACAAGAACTAGATTCAATTATGTCTAATACCATTATCCAACCAATATACTCTATTGCATTAAATACTATAAAACATAGAATATTCTTACACTACATCAACATCTCCATGAGTCATGTGCACATCAAAACCGAAACACAACTCTATAATAATTCACCGCCTTTTAAAACTACGAAGTCAATATATATTTATAGGGGTGGGGACTTTCCCTTCACCACCCATGCACTTCTCAAAATAGGTCACATGCTGATAATAGCCATGCGCCTTTACAATAGTATGCACAACATGCAAGTGCTCTAACAATAGATGTCTTATAGTTAACTCCAAGTAGAAATCCTATTATTAGCTTAAACTATACATGGTGTTTATATGCCACTTATTCCCAAAATATCATTGCATGGAGTGCAATTATTCATATCTATGTGTTCTCCATATACTATCTCCAAAAATATCCCTTATCCACAAAACAACTAAGTCCCGATTTTTGGCACTTCAATACTATTATAGCACTATGTGCTTCTAGCGCCCTATATTCACGTGCCCAATACTTAGAATTTTTCTTGGCTGGTCAACATTACCCCACACTAGAGTACATTGCCATCCCGACAATGTGAATTCTTTCATATGTATTCAATAATAAAGATTAGGTAATGAAATAATGAAAAGAATGAACCAAACTCTATACAAAAGAATGAAGTTTATTCTGCAGCACCCTCTTCCTAAAATGGAAGGATTAATTATGGATATTCATTTTTGAGCTTAGCCTCCAATGTCTTCTAGTCACTCAGTGTATTCATTGTTTTATCTAGAATATCAGTGGCTATGACATCTAATTTGTCCTTAGTGAGTCTATCTTTCTCATTTTGTAGTATATGGACAACATTGGCCATACCTGATAACATTCCTCCATGAGGTCCATCTTCTACACTATGAGTTTTCCAATCTCATTAATCCTTTCCTTGTGTGAATCTTGGGCTGCTTTGTGAGGGCCTTGTGCTTTTTCTTTACCAAGGTGCAACCTTTCGCATGCCCAAGTGTTTCATCCTTCATCACCTTCAGAAATTCATTATCCTCTACTAAAGTTATGATCCTTATTATGGCGTCTGAAATGTACATAAATTAAGAGCTTGATCAGATCTCTTTAGCTCATCCTTCAATGTTTGGAGAAACACCTCATATATTGAAACTTTTCTATCAATAGTGGCCCTTTCTCTTGTTGCTTCTTCCCCTGCATCCTTTTTCTTGGGAGGCACATTGGTCCTTCCTCTAGAAGTAGGTGAAATGTTGTGCACAAATAGTGCAACTCAGACTTGAAGTCTTGAGGCACCTTCTCTTGAAACTCAGGCCTCTTCAGTAGAATATCATCTGCAATCTGATCTTCCATCTTCTTTACATTATGGGCCTCCATGACTACATTATCATGCTCTTGAGTAAGGTGTTTGATTTTTGTGTCCTTTTCCTTTTTATCCTCCACTAATGGTCGGATTATTCTTTGCCTTATCCATATTTCTACATGCTACTTCTGTGGACACCTTAATCAAAGCGTTGCTTACTTGCTCATCTGAAAACTGGGTTGGCTTAGTGGTCATATGGTGCATATGAGGTGCCTTCCTCATATTTTTCAAAGTGCACGCCTCCTCATGAGACATTAAAATCGGGATCATCCATGTGATTCGCATTCCTTAAGATAAATTCTTGCAAGTGCGTGTATTGGCCATTTCAAGGTCCATCCAATCCTAGCCATACAACTATTTGTTTGGTAGTGTACTCTGGAAATAGGTTTGAATAGTTTTTGAAGGGTCATTCATATAACCCAAGTCTTGAGTACCTACTGCTTCTTCTTCCTTATGTGTGCCTACATGCTCACTAATATCCTCATGCCTTGGTGTGCTCTCTTCTTTCTATGCAGCTACACTTGCATCCCGTGGGAAAAATATTTAACCACCTGGTTGAATTCCTCCTCATCTTTCCCTTCTTCTTGCGTGGGGCGCATGAGAACTTCTATATCCCCACCAAGTGTTGCTTTCTCCTTCACCAGAGATATCTTTGTGAATAATCAAACTGGGGTTTATAGTCTCATAGACTACACACTTGCCCATATCTTCATCATCCTATATTTCCACACTGGGGGTGGTCTCGATATATCTCCAATCATTCTTGGAGTTTCCTCTTCTCCATGCGCACTTGGTGGGGAGATTCCTCTTCACTATCTTATATAGGAACATATTTCCTACACTTTTTCCTCTCCTTATCTTCATCTTTTACAGGAGTCTCACAAGGTGATTTCCTTACTAGCTGTGAAGTTCTGACACTAGCGTCCCCTAAAGTGCACCTCTTCCTTAGAATCCTTCTAGTATGCATAAGTTTGATGTTGTCTTCAGGTTCCTCTTGACCCACTATTTGTTTCTTCTTAGGAGGTCATGGAAGAGCCATATACATGCCCTTCACCACTTTTCCATCCTTGAACCTTGGCCTTAGATGAATGCGGATGTGCATTAGTTCAATGTTCCCTATATCCAAACTCTCCAAAGTGTGATGTCAACATTATTAGACTCCATGGTTTGTACATAGGACTCCTTACCTAGACATATATATGTTTTGCGCAGGATGTGAATGTATGTATCCACTTTTTGGTGTCGAACTAGAGTTGATGCGTGTCATGAAGTCTATTTACGAGTCTTCAAAAGATCTTACGGAAAACGCAAAGGGAAACTTATAGAACAAGTGCTTCTCCCAAGACTTCATGTGGAAGCACCCCAAGGTGAAATGTTGGTAAACTATGAATTCAACTTCTCCATCCAAAACCTTTAGCATCTCTCTTATAATGTGCCATTCTTTATTTGAATTCCCAAAGAAGTATTTGGAGCCACTTGTCTAAGTGATCTTTGTATGTGTTGGAAACATTACTTGACATATATTTTGGCTAGGGACTTGTTCTCCAATGGAAAGTCCCATATGTTTTCCCTAGGACTATTTGGTATCCCAACTTCACTAAACACAATTAACAACAAAATTACACACCAAGTTATCTTCTCACCTGTTTCTACTTGGATGCGCACCTCATTCACCAAGCTCTCTAAAATGTAACCAATGATATTGTAGTATGTTTTGTTGGCCATTTTGTGTACTATATTCAACCAAAGAATATTTACTTTGTTTCATCACTCAGTGGCCCTTATCCTACTCCCTACTAACCACGTTGTTACTCTGGTGGCCATGTCTTTAATGTTAGTGACCTTGAAAGCTCACCCCCCTTCTTATACTTGTATAGGGATGTTGTGGAATCAATTCCCTTATCATCTGACATGTCTTCAACACACTCACGAGCATGTGTTGCACAAACTTGTTACCTTCCTGATCAACTTGGTAGTAATTCTTATACTCCTACCTGTGAAATAGAAATAATCTGCATGGACTGTGACATTAGCCACTGGTACAATTTCTTGGGATTTCTAAAGTAGGGAAACTCTAGGATTTGCATTACACCCATGCTCTCAAGTAGTTTCTTCACTAAGGCATCCAAAACCCTAGTGCCATCCGCCGATTGTTGGTTAGTCTTTCAGAGACTTTTTCTGACATCCTTCATACATTTTGATACGGTGGTTAATCTCTAAAACCCTACACTAAGTAAAAAAAAATTTCCATGGCCACCCTTCAATGACTCCTTCTGGATATAGCATCTCCACCAGTCACTCCTCTATTGGATCATCAACCTCTTTCTCCACTACTAGATATTTTTGTGGTGTCATCACTCCTTTTGATTTTGTAAATGTGTAGTGAAAACCCTAGCTATGAAATGAAAACCCTAGTTGGTATTCTCATCACGAACACACCACTGATTAATTCTTGCTTTCGTGCCTAGACACTCAACACCATGTTTCAAAACTCAACAAGATTACTCAATTTGTAAAATGCTCTTTGTCTCCATCTCTTCTTCGCACTTCAAAATTTTTCTCAAGTTTGCAAGGTAGCAAATGACATTGAAAACACTGACTTTAAACTAAGTTTTAAAATTTCCCTTCATTAATTGCTCCACCTACCACCATACATGAAATTAATTTCTCTTGAGTGCATTGTGTGCCTCATTATCCTACGCTTCAATGTCTCATGCCTCGGTCATAATTTCCTGGTGCACCGCTACCTATTTTGTCACAGATCTCCTCTACCTACACTTCCTTAAGCCAAATTAGATTATCCAATGTGACCCATCATACATATTATCTAATGCCATAGCCTCCTTGAATTATACTTTGAGTGCTCAATGCGTTACGTGTGGTCTTAATTTTTTAGTAATTCTTCGGAAGTTCTCATGAATTTTTAAACCTTTCTTATTTTATTCCTCTTGTAGTTACCCATGATTTTATTTCTTTTCTAGACCTCCTTTTTCCACCCCACACTAAGGGTATGTGCAGTCCTATGTGCATATAAACACTTTATATTGTGATAAGCATCCGCACGCAAAAACGCTTATCACACAAAACACTAAACTAAATTGATAAAGCATAGCAATGAAGAAAGAAATGCATTGAAATAAAATACAAAGTAAAGTAAATCTAATCTAAATGGAAATACTACCTTATTACAAAAACTAAGAAGTCTTATTTATAGTAGGGCTTCATCCTACTCTGTTGAAGTAACTAGGTAACGGTGTTCCATCAAGTGCCTCTAAGTGACAAGTGCTTGATTCAAATATGTGATTGATAACATAAGGTCCAACCCAATACACCTTAAGCTTTCCTAGGTGGCACGAAACTTTGAATCATAAATAAGTACCATCTTCCCGACCTTAAGCTTCTTATCCTTAATGTGTCTATCACACCATGCACTATGTCTATCCTTTTCCTTCTTCTAACTCCAACGTGCTATGGCACGCACGTCTCTCATCCAAATTGTATTAAGTTGTCAATTCTCTCTTCCAAATCTTTCTCATCAACTAGACCTCCAGTGCACGTAATACACAAATAAGGTAACAGAAATTCAATGGAAAGAATGAATTTTGTACCAAACACCAACTGAAATGGTGTGGCATTATTCAAAATTTTATAGGTTGTTCTATTTTCCCAAAGTACAACAGAAACTTTATCATCCCAATATTTCCTTCTAACATCAAAATGTTTTGTCAAGGTCTGCTTCATTATCTTGTTGAAGGCCTCAATAAATCCTATTTGCTTAAGGGTGATAAGGTGTAGTCTTATGGAGTGCGACCATAAATTTAACCAATAATATTTTGATTTTATCATTTAAGAAGTGTGTGACCCTATCACTTGTTAGACTCAACGGACATCCCTACCTCGTAAGAATATTTCCCATAAGAACCTTACTTGCTATAACCATTGTACAATCATTTGTAGGTGTTTCTTCTACCCAACTTGTAAGATGATCTATACAAGTGATGATGTAGCATGATCCAGTTCTACGTGCGGTTGGGAAAATAGGACCCATAAAGTCTATTGTCCATTTTTGAAATGGTTCTACACTAGGAATAGGCCTTAAAGGCATTTCATATATTTTCCTAGGTTTTCCAAGGCAATCGATAGTGATCACACACCTTATAATATTTGTACAAGGTCTTTGACCATAATCCAACGAGTAGAATCTTGTGCATGGTGGCATCACCTATATAGTGTCCACCAATAATATCACCATTAGCCTCTTCCATTATATCTATGTGCTCATGTTCTAGTACACACTGGTGTAGTACCTCATCCTATCCTAGTTTGTATAGGTCACCATTGATCAACATGAAAGGTGCAGAGTGAATTGCAAGTTGTTTCTTTTCCAAGTCTTTAATTCCTTTTGGTGCCATACCTATGTGCAAAAAGACATTAATATCCTCCAATTCGAAGGTGTCCGGTTTAACCTATACAACAAAGGTGCGTATGGTATTGTATCTTCAATTATCTAGGTTTCCTCTCCCGATTGAATTCCGGATAAGTGGTCTAGACCATAATTAATTTACCTAGTTTTACCATGACTATAAAGTCAAATTTTTGGAACAAGAGAACCCATCAAAGCATATGTGCCCCTATAAAATGGGATTGTTTACAAAGTATTTCAATGCCACTTGAATTGTATAAAACAAAAAATATGTTTTTATAAAGTACTATCTAGACTTATGGAGTGCATAGATCATTGACAAGGCCTCACGCTCTATAGTTGTATAGTTTCATTTTGCAAGAGTCAACTTTCTACAAGAAAAATAGATAGGCTGATCTATAATAGCTTCTCCAAGTTGAGCAAATACTTCACCAATGGTCATGCTAGAGGCATACACATGTACTAAAAAAATAATGGTTCCATGAGGGAAATCACAAAATAGTTTCCGTAGTAAGCCTTTCCTTTAACATTTCGAATGTGAGTTGCTTTAGTTCTCCCCAATAGAATGTCCCTTTTCCTTTTAGTAACTCCTCGAAGGGCATGACAATATTAGCATATCCTTTGATAAATTTTCTGTAATACCCTGTGTGGCCCGAGAATCTGTGCACCTCACTTTGACTAGTAGGATCCTCCAGGCCTATGATAAGTGCAACCTTAGCCGGATCTACTAAAAACCTTCCTTGCGGAGAGGATATGCCATAACAGAGTTCCAAAAGTTGTAGCAAATACACAATTCTTAATGTTTAAGGATATGCTTAACTATCTACACGTCTCAAACATTAATCGCAAGTTTTCACAATGATCCTTAACAAGTCCATATACCATCTAGTCATCTAAGTAAACCTGCAAGAATTTTTGAATAAAATCCTTAAATGCTTGAACAACTATGAGCAAAAATACCGCATGCACGTTCTTTAGTCCAAATGATATCACTATGTAAGCAAAACTTCCCCATTCAATGGTGAAAGTTGTCTTCTCTTGATCCTCCTTTGCAATTCTTACCTGATGATACCTAGAGAATCCATTTGTAAAAGAGTACATTTTATGCCCTACAACTCCTAATATTTCCTCGATGAAAGGTGTAGTAAAAGGATCAATCACACATGAAACATTCAACTACCTATAGTCCACACAAAACCTAATCCTAACATATTTATTTAGAATGATTACCATGAGGCTAACCCACTCTAATTCTTCTAGGGGTTTAATGATGCCATATTTAAACATCTTGTCAATTTATTCTTTAAATTTTACGCACAAGTTAGTGTTCATCCTGTAAGGTCTCTTCCTAACTGGGCACGCACCTTCCTTTATCTTCATCCTCATCTCTCCCAAAGACTTGTGTACTCCTTTTAACTCATGGTAGCCCTTAGGAAATAAGTCCTAGAAATCACATAGTAACTCAATTATCTTAGCCACTTTAGAATCATACCAATAATATCCAATTATGGCCTCCTTATGTTCAACATCCGTGCCAATGTTCACATTTTTGGTCTTAATAGGTTCATGATAGGCACATGCCTTCTTATCTCACTTTCTAAAACCTCGTGTGTACCTTTTGAATGATTAATGTAAAATTTTTATAATTCTTCCTCATCCACTATGTAGACCATCTTTCCTTTCTCCTTCTCAAGAAAAACATGCTTAAGTAGTTCGACATCAGTTTCATCTACTTCATCAAAACATGCTCCTAGGTCTACCTTACTAAATAACTCTGAATGATTTCTTTATCCTTTATCCTTTGTACTATCTCCCATAGTCAAGTGCTCCATAACCCGTAATGCCTCTTTCATCGAGGTTCAAGGAGAAGTAGTCAAAATTACGGATCATTCCTGCAGGTCAAGTATTTCCAATTTCTAGTCTCCATATATAGCTCCACATAAATGTACCAAGCACGTGTGTAGCCTCGCAAAGTGAAATAAAGTTTGTGCACCCATAGTAAAGGTGGTAAATCTTCATGCCCCTTGTCGAGAGTCTCTCACATTGCTAAATATGGTGCTAAACATTATGATTACCATGATATGTGAAAATTTCGGTAGGCACATTACTCTTGAGAAAATGGGTTATTAGATCAATTCTCACTTCATTACATTATATGAGATTATCCCTGTGAACTATCCACCAACATGCTGATATCCTATGCAGGGTATACACTAACATATTCCTTCTATCCACTTGATCCTCCCACTATTATTCCATGACACGCAGAATACCATAGGGTATCCCTCTAGAGTGTACCGGGGTACAGAGTTGTTACTTATCCTCCTAATACAACTGAGGCTTTTCTCCTCACACATATGTGCTTCTTACTTTGTACCCAACCATATCATAAGTTCTATGTGCCAAATTATCACAAGAAATACTTGTATTATCACTAATAGACTATGCATATTCCCACTGGAGGATTCTTTCAATAGATGACTTAAGTACTTCAAAATCTCAAATGATGTGCACATAAATTGTGTTTAGGTCTTCCTCACTCAAAGGCTCAACATAAGGTGCATATTTACCATCTGTCAAAAGGGATAATAACGTGTTCTTACTTGTTATCAAATCTTATATACCCCTTGTTGAACTATAGATCAGCATTATTTGTAGAACACTAAGGGCACCCAAGTAGATTTGGGAAGCTTTCTACTTCTGCAAGTGCCAAAACCTCAAAGTCCCTAGTGAACTTGGACCCTTGTATAGTAATAGGTACATCCTTTAAAAATCCTATCGGGGTGGCCTTAGTTCAATTTTCCATAAACAATACATTAGAGGATGGTTGTAATGGAGGTCCCCATTTGTATCCATACATATAAAGTAAGAACATTAATTTTCGTACCTATGTTAATCAATATATTGCTCAAAATCCACCCATCCATGAAAGCATTCAAAGTGATCTCCTTGTCATAATACAAGCTATGAGGGGGGAGATTAGCATGCAGGATCTTCCATTCATTCTCAATACTTGCGCTTGGAATGTTTCCTTTAACCAACTCCATAGTAATGGAATAATATTCTCCTGGCACAACAACTTGCATACCTCTTTCAAATCATCAACATCTGATTGGACCATCTTTGCTACCTTATTTTGTTCCAAATTTTGTGACTGTTCCTATAAACACTATATTTCACCTTGAAGATTTCATAGCACCTACATGGTTTCCTGATAAACCTCCTTTTGATGTGTAGAATCTAGGTATCTTGCATGTAAAATCTCCTCCTTAGTAATGGTAGGCTTCTATTGCAACATTTTTCTGATGCACATGACTTTAGCACCTATAGTAATATTAATAGGTAATACCTCAGGTTTCGATGCCAACTTTAGCATCCATTGATTTTCCATTACACATTGTATTCTAACCATCCTTGCACCCTTGTTCTCCTATTTATGTTTTTTTCTAAGATGCTCATATAAGTTTAGGAACTCCTCATAGTTATGATTCTTTCAAAAAAAAACAAGTAATATACTAAGGGCATTTTTGCATGTAGTGATTAGGAGATCCACACGTATAACATGTTCCACAAGGAAACTCACCTCATCCACCACCATGGCCTTGGCCCCCTGAATCCACCACGGTATCCTCGACCTCTACCATGACCTCCTTCAAAGTTCCCTTCATTCTGATCATAGCACCCTTGAGTGTGATCATGATCATGGTGCTCACTTTTACCTTTAGAGTTATTCGATACTCATGTATGTCATACACCAATATCAATGGCATCATGGATATGATCAATCAACTTACAATCTTCAGTATTATGAGTCGTGGACCAATAAATATTATAGTAGCAAGATATGTTTTCCTTATCACGTGTTGTAACAATGGACAACGTGCTTGCATCATGGTCTAAATGAAATATTTCACAATCTAATAACAATGAATGCACTAACTTGTAGGAAAAACTATCCTTAGTATTCCCCTCTACTTCACAATCTGTACACCAAATCCCAATGCATGTCTCATGTGCTAAATTGTCTAATAGTTTCTCCAACTACTTTTCCATAGTTACAATCTAATTTTCTAGGAATGGGCTCACTCAAGTGTCTATACTTCCGATTGCCTCAACATGTAGCACTAATTCAAGTGATTCATGTGGATCCATATATGTATTATGTGACAATGCCCTCCTAAAAGGTGTGATCAAGCCTTCGATGAACCACTGTGCATGTTGTCTTGCATGGATATCATAGGAAAGTTTGGACAAAAGTATTTTGAAATGGGCATCATATTCCCAAACACTCTCAGTAGTTCCCTGATTAATATCCTTGAGCATGCTTATACTCTTCTTCTCGAACTCAGGGATATAAAATTCCTTAAGGAAAGCATCCTGTAATGTTGTATAATCTACACAATTTTGATCGGGCTTAAATTTTCTATACTAACTATATGCACATCCCCTCGTAACATAGTTATGATCTGAATTTCCTTGTGCTCAAAATCCACGATCCCTTTTACACGCCAAAGTATCTCACACATGTGCACATGTTTAGCAACATCTTCTATTTCCCTATACTCTAGAAGATGAAGTGACATCTCCATGTAAATATTCTGATTTGGTGAGGACCATGCCCACCATATCCACTAGAACCAAAACAACCTATGCCCCCCCCCTGATCCTCCACCTATAGTAGGAAGTGAACCAGAGGATGTACTACTCTATGTCCCAATGGGGGTACTAAAATGAACTCCTATAGTTTGTGAGGCGATACTACTCCCAAAGGTAAGTCCAAAATTCTACGCGCTTGAGTTCTACACTCGATGACACACCGAAAAGGTACCTCCAAATAACAAGGAAGGTGTCTTCTCGTTCATAGATGTACTTTTTATTTTATTCACTCCTGTTATTTTACTACCCAAACTAGCTTGTTGAATACTCGACTATAATAGAAACTGGAAAACCAAACGTAAGGGCTAGGTTGCTAGGTAGACTCGAGATGCACACCCATGGCCCATGTCATCTCTACTGACATGCTCTCATAAGAGGCTGATGAGGGTTCCCTATCATGCTTTCCCAAATGGGGGAGTTATAAATGCTTTGGCTCCATGCCCTTTGCGTGAGCTCCAAATCCTTCATGATCCATCCCTCTCCTCAATGCCATCTGATTTGAAATATTACACCTGCTGGTCTAACTCCCTCTCACGTGCCACATTGTACTTAAGCCACCTTTCCTATTTTTCCTCTCTGTTGCTTAGGTATGCCATCCTTCACCAAAATTTCTCTTTCCATCATGTGTGGTGGGGTTTAGCTAGCCATCGAATTCTCTTCCAAATTCTAGGTTACCAATAAGATCTTAATTGCGAATGGAATGCCTTGCAAATAGGTTACCCTAGGATAACGTAAAAACTAGAACTCAGCTACCTCCAGGAAATAATAAGTGGAAATTGAGTACTCCAAAATATAGCTATTAAAATTACTAGGAACCAAGTATCTACAACACGCATCTAAATAAGATCAGCATCATAGAGGGCCTGAAATTCTTCCTATATCTAGACAAGTGTGTGAAACCTCCAATTCCTTTCAGATGCATAAGAAACCAACTACTCATACAAATCTATCGAAAATATGGCAAAGAAAATCTAATATAAATAGTCATACAAGTTCTACTCCACCCATGCACACGCATCAAACTCACATCATGTGTTGAATCTCCAAGTGTATTCTTCTTCTAGATCTATTATCCACTCCTCAACACTTGATAAGGTCAACTAGTACGTCTTCATCATGAAACATCCTAAAAATAAGCTGAAAAAGAGGTCCCGACAACGGAACCAATGATGCAGCCTAGAATTTACTGTGAATAACCCAAGCGCACTGACACATCACTCAACCTAAGATGAGTGCTCACCCAAAACACACAAAGGTACCAGATCCCTCTTTAGAGTTGCTTATACAAGATGTTAGTGTGATGATGTTTAAACATGTTCAGATTCATAATTAGACATAAACATTCCATAGTGCAAAATCCAGATGTATATCTTAGAGAATCATGATAAATTAACTAAACAATAACTATGATAATATTAACCATACAAGAACTAGATTCAGTTATGTCTAATACCATTATCCAACCAATATACTTCATTGAATTAAATAATCTAAAACACACAAGATTCTTACACTACATCAGTATCTCCATGAGTCATGTGTGCATCAAAACCAACAACACAAATCTATAATAATTCACCACCTTTTTTAAACTACGCAAGTCAATATATGTTTATAGGGGTGGAGACTTTACCTTACCACCCATGCACTTCTCAAAATAGGTCACATGATGATGATAGCCATGCACCTTTGCAATAGTATGCACAACATGCATTTGCTCTAATAATAGATTTCCTATAGTTAACTCCAAGTTGAAATCCTATTATTAGCTTAAAATATGCATGGTGCTTATCTCGCCACTTATTCTTGAAATACCATTCATGGAGCACAAGTCTTCATCTCTATGTGTGCTCCACACACTATCTCCAAAAATAACCCTTATCCAAAAATAGTTAAGTCCTGATTTTGGGTGCTTCAATACTATTATAGCGTCGTGCGCTTCTAGCACCCTATATTCACACACCTAATACTTATAATATTTCTAGTTATTCAACATTGTTGTTTACTAACTATCATAGAAACTGAAAAACCAAGCGAAAGGGTTACGTTTCTAGGTAGATTCAGATGTACGCCCATGGCCTATGTTGTCTCTAACGATGCACTCTATCTAAGGATGAAGAGGGTTCCCTACCATGATTCCCCAAATAGAGGAGATCTAGATTCTATGGCTCCACATCTTCTAGGTGAGCTCTAAATTCTTCATGATCCATCTCTCTCCACAAAGCCATCTATTCTACAACTTTCTGGTACTTTTCTAAATCCCTCTCCCTCACCTCATTGAACTGAAGCCACATTTCTTCCTTTTGTCTTTTTCCATTAGGTCCGCCATACTTACCAAATCTTCTCCTTCCCCAACACGTGGTGGGGTTTAGTTAGCCATTAGCTTCTATTCCAAATCTAGGGTTACAATCAGGATCTTGATCGCTAGTGGAATACCACATAAATACAATCCTTTGGGCTCGCGTAAAAACTAAAACTCAGCAACCTCTGGGAAAGAGTAAGTCAAAACTACGTACTCAAGAATATAGCTATTCAAAACACCATAGAACCAAACATCCACAGAGTGCATCTAAATTAGATCTGCATCATACAAGGCTTGGAATTATTCCTTCATTGAAACAAGCGTGAAAAACCTCTTATTCCTCTTAGATGCATAAGCAACCAACCACTCATATAACTCTATCGGGAAGATAGAAAAAAATATCTCATATAAACAATCATACATATTCTTCTTGACCCACGTGTGTGCATTAAAATCAGTCCAAAGTCTGAATCTAAAAGTGTACTCTTCTTCCAGATCTACTAACCACTTCTCAATACTAGCCAAGGTCAATCAATATGTCTTCATCACACAACATCTTGAAAAATAGCTGAGAAAGAGGTCTCAAAAATGGAACCAATGATGTAGCCTAGAATTCACTATAGATAACCTAAGGCACGCTGACACATCACTCAACCTAAACTGAGCACTCACCTAAAATGTGTGAAGGTATCAAGTCCCTCTTAAGATTTTCTTGTCTAGAATGTTAGCATGATTGAGCATTTATATATTCAAATCCATAATAGATAATTAAGTAAACCACAATGCACAAACCAAATCTAGATGTAAACTATATGAAATATTAACTAAACAATGATCATAATAAGATTTACCATGTAAGAACCATATTCAGTCATATCTAACACCAATATCTAGTCAATATGATCGATTATATTAAACACTACAAAACACATAAGCTTCATACATTCAATATCTAGTTTCCATGGTTATTCACACCAAAATTCCATAGCATAACTCTACAATAATGAGTACTATCTAAACCATGTAAATAAATACATATATATACAGATGGGGACTTCCCTTCACCACCCACGCACCTTCAAAAATAGGCTACATGCTAATAATAACCATGTGCCTTTACAAGGAATACAAAACTTGCAAGTGTTCTAACAATAGACTTCCTATAGTTAAATCTGAGTAGAAATCCTATTATTAGATCAAAACCATTCATGGTGCTCGAATAAATTCACATCCAAAATATCCTTGCATGACCTACAAGTCTCCATGTCATTGTGTGCTCAACACGCTATCTCCAAAAATAGTCTTAACAAAAAAACAACTAAGTTTTTATCCTGGGCGCTTCAACCTTACTATACTGCCACATGCTCTTCTCATGCCCTACATTTGTGTTCCCAACACTTAGGCTATTTTTTCAGCCTAACACCACCATCATAATGTTCTATTTTGCACCAGGATCTCCCCGCTTTAAATTTTATCATTTTCTATCTCTTGAATCTATGAGAAATTTAAAAAGTAGGTTTTAATGTTTAGAATTTCAGTTTTATTTTTGCAAAAAGGCTAGGGAATCAATGAGTTCTTTCTTGTAATCTTTAAAAATGTGTTTTAAAGAGGAGGATTCTGACAAAGGTTCACTATGATTAGACTCCCGCTTAAAAGATATGTGTAAATATTTGTTTCATTGGTTATGGATGTGTGAGGAAATTTTGGCGAGAAACCTCTAGTTAAAATTTGAGTTTTTGAGGGTGTTTTGGTAGTAACTTATGTGAAAATGGTGAATCTGTGAAGTGAGAATGAGTTAAAAATGAGTTTTTGTGAGGTTTTAACTCATTCTACTTATTGTACCTTCAACCTAGGTTGAATGTAGTTTACATGGGGTTTTAATTTGGTGCAATTAGGAAAATGGAGGAAGTTAAGTATGACTTGGAGCAGGATTTTGACAAGTGGTAGTATGGAAAGAGGTGTGAATGAGATGGGGGATGAACATGAAGCCTAGGGGCTTGAAAATCAACATGAAAAGTTGTGTAAAGTCATGCGAGGTTCCAAGAGCTCTATATTGGATTTATCCTCACTTTCTTATCCCCATTTTCCCTCTTATGACATGGGGACACAAGGGAAAAAAAAGTGTGACATGGGAGAGGGGTGAGGTTGTAATTTTGTGTCCCTTTTGTCTCCCTTGTACCATGGGGATAAAAAGGACAATGGTGAAACACGAGGCACTTGGGTGTCCAAAGTATGACCTGTGGAGGAAGATAATGTAAAATTGTGTTTATGACATTCCCCCTTGTCCCCAGGGGACAAAGGGGACACCAGTTTTAAAAATTGTGATTGGGATATAAAAGGAAAGCCGATTTACACTAGATTCCCATAAATAACTAGGAAATTAAATTTTTCACTTAGGAGGTTTAGGATGATGTTTTGGGGTCAAATATTATATGTTTTAACTCCGAAACACATTATAAGATCAATTTACTATTTACTATTTTGTAAATTCATGGATCTCGAGAAGGAGTCAAGTCTAGAGGGGATTTATGTAGGAAAATAGAACAATAATTGGGCAACAAAATTATTCGGTGAAGCACATCGGGAGCCTATAAAGCTCTTGCCCCTGTGGAAGAATGAGGAGCCACTACTAGATATTTCAAACCTCATCATTGATAGAGCCAAATAAATATTTCGTTATGCAATAGCGGGTAGGTTTGTGGAGTTGTGAATGAATGTCAATCTTGTTAGAGAATGGAGCATGAGAAAATGGTGCTACAAGGTAGAAGTTTGATCCTTAATAGGAGAAGGTTTAATTGTTTGCTTATAATCCAAGTTGGAAATGTAGAAGGTTTTCAACTAAGGACCATGGTGTTTTGGTAGTACGGCCTTTACTTTCCACTAATGGGAGCTTAGAATGCACCATAATTTTTGATTCTACACTCTCTCTGTTTGGATTCGGCTTCTGGGTCCTCTACTAGAATTTTGGGAACCTAAGGTATTTCTTGGAATAGCCCATTGATGGGGCTGCTAATTGTTATGGATCCCTCTACCATATCAAGATCCATATGTTTTTCCACAAATATTTGTATCAATATTCTAGTGGGGTTTAAAGTTCCTAAATGAATCTTCGTTCATTCCCCTGCTGGTAAATGGGAACAAGCTATCAAGGTTGAGAGCTCCAAGATTTTCTACAGAAATGCATAATGGTTAGATATGAGATGGAGTATTGTGGATCTATCAAGCCTCCCGTGAAATTTAATTATCTCTAGGGGGATGATGAGATGGAAGTTTCATCTAAAGAGGAAGATGTTCAAGAAGATTCATATGAGGAGGAAGTTGTGGCAAAGACTCCAATGTTGTAGAAGGAGGATCAAGTTGTTGTTGGAGGGAGCATCGAGCCTATATTAGATCTTGTTCAGGAGGTGGTATCATTTGATGTGGTGTTGGGGACCTGTGCTTTTTCATAGTGTTCAATGATTTCGGGGAGAAGGTTTGAAAATGGGGTGATGGTGAAGGTTTGGTGTTGATGGATTGTACCAATAGCATCAATGGGGTGGGCTAGTTAGATGGGTGGGATGTCGAAATTTTAAATCTTGTGTTGAACCATTTCAAGATACTTTAAATGATCCTCTAGTGTGGATGGTTGTTTTGGATACCATGCATTCTTACCCACCGTTTTTAAAGTGGATCAACAAATTTGGTTAAGGGGAGGATCAAGGTTTTCCTTGGGCATGATTTGAAACACTCTTTAGGGTCCTCTCCTCCCATGGTGGATTATGTGGGTTGGATAGAGGTCCACCAAAAAAACATTATGTAACATGGATCCACTCTCGAATGACATCCGGTGTTGATTCCTAGTTATTTTGGTCGAGTGTCAAGTCTCTTTGAATTTTCCTTGGGACTTGTCTTTTCACTAGTGTTGGTTTGTTTCTTTGAACCACCGGTAGAGGTCTCTTGTTTTTCTTCTCCATTATGTCTCTCAGGATGTATCTTCTTTGTAAGGCCTTTGGGATCCATAATCCCAATACTTTTACCTAATATGATAAAAAACATTATAATATCAATGAAAAAATTTCCAAACTTTAATCTTCATGAAATTTAAAATTTAGGCCCATTTTTTCCGTAACTAAGACAGTAAATGCATGCTTTGGAATGTTTCAATAAACCTTTAAACCTTAGAACCAAAATTATGTTCCAACCATGTTGATAATTCTATAGATTTAGAGTTCCTACTTGATTTCCTCTTAAAGATTTATGAATATCCCAAAATCATCTCAAGAATTTAGGTTTATCTTTTAGAGTGTTCATTCCTTACACCTATAAAACAAGATTTTGAATAGATTTTTCTTGAATGATCAATTATTTCCTAAATCTTCCTAAATTTCTTCCAAAACTTTCAAGAATCATTGAAATAACATTATATGTTTTATATATTTCCTAAATTTTTCTAGAGGGTTCATACTAGATTCAGAATGACCAAAAATTTCCTTTTTAGTCCTCTCGAGAAGACTTGTCTTTCATAAAATCTTAATGAAATCATCCATAAAATTCATCATAATTATTTGCACACTTAGGCATTCTTGAAAACATAATTAGGAATTTAATTTTCACCGGGGTGATGGTAATAATGGAGACATGTTGTCCCGAGAGGAGGTTTTAATGTGATCGTGAGGCAAAATTTTGCATTATAGGCTTAATTGTCATGCTTAAAAATTTCAAATTCTTAGGGTAGTAATTTTACACAAAAAAACCTTCCGTAGAAAAATTAAATCTAAAATAATATATAAAAATGAATAATAAAATAAATGGAAGGATTTATTCACTTCTTCCTCCAACTAATTTCCCAAGCAAATCCATAAGGATAAGTTGGGAAGAAGTTATCAAGGGAAGAATATTTATGTAAGAAATATTTTGAAAGAAATAATAAAATGAAGGTGTATACAGGAAGTGATGGGGTATTTCAATTCTAATAACTCAATAAACAACTTATTTTAATTCTAATAATCAATGCCTATGGTTAAATCTTCAAACAATTAAAATACACCTCTAACTTGATCATTACAAGATTATGCAAACTTATCATAGTGATGTTGATGATGCATCTCGTATCTCCTCATATTCAATATCCTTGCAATGTATGAGATATAATTTATCCACGTGGGAAAGGTAGATAATATCAACAATAAATAAAGAAATTAAATGGTTGGCTTGGTCAGGAAAGTAGTTAGAGTGTGAGTAATAGGGAGACAAAGTAGAGAAATAACTATCTATGTTAGAACCTATCCAAAATTTAAGACAACATAATGCTTCAAAAAATAGAAAATTCCAAAACCATGATATGAAAAAAGTTCCATTTTTATAATCTAGTAGAGGAGAAGATGCCAAGAACACATGTTGATCAAGAATCGATGACTCATCCAAAAGAGAAATATTTTGACATACTACATATAGAAATAATGAAGGAACTCAAGACCAATCAAACAAGCCTATATTTACCCAAATTTACTAAGAAATGTGAGATAAAATCAATTCTAAATGAAAACAAGTGATAAACAATGTGTGTTTTAACTTTACTTCGAATGTGATGAAACAAACCTTGTTTCTAGAGGGGCGGTTGTGTAACTACTTCTAAAATACAAGAAAAAAATATTAGAAATTAAGTTTCCAAGTAAAATGAAGTCCATAACTTGGAGCAAAAGGTTGAGTTGAGTTTAAAGGGGGATGTAGAGGAGAGAGGGAGGGATTTGGATCTCATTTTTTATCTCGGGAGGAGTTTTTTTCATCATCAGAGACATGGCGTGTTTCAATGTTGTACCTATGTAATTTTTGGGTACATACATATTGCCCCATAAGAGGAGTGTTTTAACCATTAATGGGATGAAACGTGGTTTATGAGAATGTCACTTCTTGAAATGTGAGGGTTATAGGATTACCTTATATGACCGCATGTCGGTATGAAGCTAGTTGAGAATTCCCACCACCTACAAAAATGAATGGGAATCAAGTGTAATAATAAACAAAGTTAGGAAAAATACTTGAATGAAAGGATAAAAATATTTAACATTTGTGTGAGGGTCAGAAATCTACCTACTCTGCCATCACAAGTTTTGCACAATATTTCTAAAAATGACGTTAGAAAAATAAAATACTATATATATCACTTTAAACTATTTATAGAAATCATTCGTCTCATACATATTTATTATTTTTGGGGCTCTGTATTTCTAGTAACCATTTTTCACAAGATTAAATCAAAATTATGGGGATTTTGATATGATGGTAGAAAATCCAAAGGCAAACGATCGAGGCTCAAGAATAGGTAAGTTACTAGCATTTTTATTTTTCCCTAGATTTTTTTCCCTCTTAAAATGAGCTCTAGGGGGATATTTTTAGGAAATTTAAATCCAAAATTATCATTGGGGGACATCTCATAATTTATGTAGTTAATTTTCTTAATTTTAATTTTTGTAATATTTTTTTGTAGATTTTTGGGAAATAGGGCATTGACTAGCGATTAGTGATATGATACGCCACAAAGGTTAAGAAACGCCATTGAACACAAAGTGGTGGCATGTAACTCGCCACAAAAATTGTGTAATTACCTCTCTATATTGAGGGATGGCTATGTAACTTACATGCCGGTTGAAAAACTACCACTTTGGAAAGAGGGGTAGTTTCAAAACCATCACTTGTGTTAAGGATGTTTTGGTGGAACATGGATGTTTTCTAATTTTTATTATCATTTTCAATTCTTCGAGGTTGGTGGTTTTTTTAAAACATCATAATGTTCCTTTATTGTTTCCTTGTTGCTTTATGGGGTTTATATTTAATGGAGAGGGATTTTGAATAGGAATAGATCTCAAAAGTGTTACCCTTATTGACTCAGCCGAGATAGGTCTTCTTGTGAGGTCCGAGATATGACAACTTGCATAGATTAGACCAGTTGCTCTAGTTAGCAAGATACTTCATGACTTTTGATTTGGATGCAAATCAAAACACATTCCAATTACCTGGTGTTCATGGGGAATGGAGGATTAGTTTGGGGGATGTTTACTAGATATTAGGATTTCTAGTTACAAAGAGGAGGATAGTGATAGTTCATGAGATGAGGTCTCGTAGATGGGTGATATATTTGGGAGATGTAAGGGCACTTAATACAAGTTCCAAGAAGGGCATGAGACTAAATTCAAATAAGGTGGACCTTATCCTTACTTTGTGCAAGGAAAAAAATGGTATTTAGGCCTTGCACTTTATTAGGGATAAAGAAGGGGATATATTTATATTCTATTGGGCACATATTGTGAAAATTATAGAGAAACATGACCAAGTGTTTACATGGGGCTAGGACATACTAGCTACTAATTATCACAATTTCTACCAGAAGTCAAGTACATGTCTAAATCACTTAGTAATCCTACTCTCATGATGTGATGAGTATATGAGAGCATGATCCCTTATCGATAGCAAAGGGATTAAAAAGTCGATAACATCGGGGAAGCGAGGAGGGTGAATATGAAACCTATCAAAGCCACTCCATAAGAAGCATTTAATTTGACTACAACAGATATGGTTGTAGATATATACCAGGTATGTTAGGATTATTGGGAGAGGAGGGTATTACATTGGCTATGTGCACAAACACCACACAACTAATTGACCGCAGGTGGGTGAAGAGAGACTCATCTAGTGACACATGTACCTCAATAGTTTGGATGGCCATATATTGACTCCATTCATGTGGTAAAAATATTTTCAGAGGCATGAGGGAGACAAGAGCCAAATGTATGAAAATATTGAGATGGAAAATTATAGTCCCTAAAGTATCAATTGGGACACCCAAAGCCATACCCAAATAGGTAGTTAGAGGAGGATATTTTTCATTTGCAGTTTTATAGATTGGTGAGGCACTTGTAAGGAGTGAGGAGGAGGAGGTGGAGAGAAAGTATGGATTAGAGGAGAGATCGAACTTGACTGGAAGAGTAGTGTAAAAGAGGAGTAAGTCAATGTAGAGGAGTTTGTAGAGGCGAGAGGAGGATGTCGTAGATCCCGACTAGGTTGAGTGATATCCTAGTGTGTAATTTTCATTCCCTCTTTATTCTACTTCCTAGATTATAGTTATTTTTTCAAATGTTAATAAGTTTTGTTTCTCTCTTCTAATTCATTGGTGTGTTCATGTGTTGTAGCTATTACTATGGAGTGGCAAGATCTTATCACGTGGAAAACTTGCACTTGTTCACTATTGCTTCGGTTTGACAAAAGATGCACTACTATTAGACTGAGGACTCTTAGCCCATGCTAGATTCCATTTGATGTTTTTTCTCCTGCATGGAATGCAATCAACATTCTATTTTGGATATGGACCAAGAACATGGTATAAAGATAACAACTTCAGGACTATCAAGAGATTCTTAGAGGGGTATGTTATACATGTAGTGAGGGGATACGTACTTCAACATTCCATCACCACTAGCACATAAACTCCCACAACCACTCTCATGGCCACTCACATTGATATTCACACCAATCAATGCATGCAAATTCCCAAAAGGACCTACTAGACCTCATAACAGAAGTTTTAGAAGGATTCCTCGACCCACTACTTCATAGGGGTCTTGAAGGGATGGATAGGATGAGTTATTTTATTTCTTGATCTCATTTTTGTGTATATATTGTTTTTTTGGATTTTTGGCTCATGATTGAGCATTTTAACCACACTTGTCCATTAATATGATGGCATTTTACTTAAACATTGAGGAATATATATATATATGGCTCGACACTCCTTTGTACATTTGTTTCTTTACGCTCTACTTCATTTGTGCACTTCAGATAGTTAGGAATGTTCAATGTTTTTATAGTTTTTAAATGAATGTTATGGATGATAGTGTAATATGGTAAAAAAAATGAGATATGGAAACACGGAGGTTATAAGTCATACTTAGGAAACTTATTTTTCAAATAATGCTTAAACATTCCATTCCATTAGAAAAATATGTTGTAGATGATATAATGATGAGATGTATCACTCCACTCTTGACCCCACACAACCAGTAAGATGCAAGGGCTCAACACCAAGAGCCAAGAAGGACATGAGATATATGAATGAATAATGTATAGGTGAGAATGATGAATAAAGAGACATGAGTTTTAACAATGAACTATTTAGGAACTTATGACTCATTTCCAATCACAATGATCTAACCCAATTCAATTTATTTTACACTTCATAAACCATGTTTGAAACTAGACCCATGGGTGGCCTAATGATTGGAAAAATATGGCTAGGGAATAATTCTCTCCTAACATAGGCATCTAAATTATCTATTTGGGATTTTATATATTCAAGAACTTTCATTCCACATTGCTTTAAGGATTATTTTTCTTCTTTTTTTGAAATGACCCTACGTCTTACCTCATGCTACCAAAGTAAGAAGAATGGGATCTTCACCAAAGGAAAAATGTAGGGTAGTAAGACAATAATTCTCCTTTCATAGCCTCATACTACCAAGAAGAAGAATGGGCTCATCATCGAAGACTGGGAAGAATGAAAGGTGTAGTTGTTTGCAATGTGTGTGTGTGTGTGTGTGTGTGTGTGTGTGTGTTTTATTTTGCCTCATTATTGTATTTTTCTTATTGGGAGGGAATTATTGTTCCCCAATTTTATCCCCATGAAACTAGTAAGATATGAGGGCTCATTACCAAATAATGAGATGGGTGAACATAAGATATGGGTGAAGAATTTATATATTTCTTGTTATGGAGATAATTTATTTGGGATGAGCATATGACATCATGATACTTTTAGACAAGACCATAGGTGAAAAATATTTTAATTGGGAGAAACTATAAGAGGGATGAAGCATGCAAGAATTTATAGGATCAATGTTAAATCTTGTCTCCTAATTGAAATAAATGATACAAATTATATAATTGAAAATTATGAAGAAGTTGTAAAGATATCATAATTGAAACATTTTCTAATGTATTAAAATTTTAAAAATCATTTCCAAATAATTAGAGCCATAGTACAATTTAAACATGATGTTAATGTAAATGAAACAGAGGGTGAAAATGTAACAAGGATAGTGTGGAGGCATAATAAATATATATAGAAACGTTTTCGGTGAATTTATTTGAATAATTCACCAAAATACTCACCCTCTAAAGTGCACCAATGATAGGTTCAATTCTTGAAATCCTTAGTTACTTGATAAGGTCCTATCCATTTAGGTTTTAACTTACGACCTTCACCCAATTTCTTTGTTTATGGTGAATTTCGGTTAGATGCTATAATTATTGAAATACCCAAAATTAAAATAAATTAGGGTTTACTGATGCTTACATCGATAAATACAATGTTGGGATGATCAAGTGCACAAACAATGTAAAAGGATCCTCCTTTCACCAAGTGAGAAGAATACCATATAAAGACATATAAACAAACAAATATTAGATAAATATGTAACAAGTTGCTCATTAAGTACAATCCCAAGAATCCAAAGGTATTTCTTGAAGGGTGCTAAATCATTTGATATAATTAAGAGATTTTATAATGATGAGATAAAAGATAATGATATTTAGAACTCAATAGGGATAGGAAGGTCTTGCTCTGCATTGTAGGCATCCCAAACTATGGCTATGATGAGTTCAATGTCTTAGAAGTAATCAAACCAAAATTATTCTGAAACTTCACATTCTTCTTGTATGATCTCAAGATGATCCTTGATGTCTTCAAATTCAGGTATGTGGGAAATGACACACGACTAAGCTCATGTATGGTATACAAAAATCTCTTGGATAATTGAAACATCATATATGCCGGTGATAGGATGTGATAAACTTGGAATAGTAATCTATAATGAATACATATTGCAAGAAAACATATTAGATAAAAATAGATTCCTAAAAATATAATAAATGATATAAATGACTAAAAATACAAGGATTGATGACGATTAGGAATCGACGTCGATTAGGGACAAATGGAGATTTTTATAGAAGTTGATAAAATGGATAATTATTGATGCTGGATACAATATGAAAATTATAAGAGGGACTAAGAAAACCCTATAAAAATATAATACTTATAAAAACATATATGAATATGTGTTTAAAGAACTAATGAAGGAAAAAGGGTTAAGGGACCGATCGACGACAATTACTATTAAAATTATTGATGTTCTAAAAATGGCTAAATGATTAAATGAGGGACTAATAATGTAATTTATACAGAGGATTTTGTAGATGACTAGTCATGTTATATGATTACAAATGCTAAAAAATAACATAGAAACCTTGTTAGATGTTTTGAGGATGATAGAGCTCTAAAAGGGGTGGTTGATGACTTAAAGATATTTCTCTAAGGATTGACAACAGGGTGATGCTTTCCTAAGTGTAGTAATGTTGTAAGAAGGTGTAATAATGTATTCCAAGTATAATATCTAAGTAAGCTTCCTATGTGTGTAACTGAGAAAATGGGTAGTGGGGTGATTTAAGTAGAATTGATGATGTTTGCAACGATCACCGAAAATCACAAATCAACATCAATTTTCCTAAAGATGGAGATAACCAACTAAAGAAAGATGGAAAATGGTAAAACCACTTGCCATACAAGGATTTATGTTATTTGATAAATGGTGGGAGGTTAGGAATTCGGGTAGGAAGAATTTACGGGGTTAGGATGGGTAGGATAAATTAGACTAGGCTGGTTTTAAGTGGTTAGAGGAGGGTAAATGAGATTTTATGATGGTAAATGAGGGTTTGCGATAGTGATTTATAATTTACTTAGGATAGGGATGATAATTATAATGATAATAATGCGATTAATGTGTGTCTGGTCACCTAGGAGTGAAAACATGGTGTTTACATTCTTATCTATTTGACTATCTAATCTTAACACGGGTCACCCACCCAATGGGAAATTTGTAAACCTTTTTGTTATACTAGTGACACATTTTGTCTCTATAAAGCTGATGATGTTTCTCAACTATAAGACTCTTATCATCCATGTTTTCT
Organism: Taxus wallichiana var. yunnanensis; assembly: GCA_018340775.1. Taxonomy (NCBI): domain Eukaryota; kingdom Viridiplantae; phylum Streptophyta; class Pinopsida; order Cupressales; family Taxaceae; genus Taxus; species Taxus wallichiana. The sequence continues at coordinate 54,198,574 of CM031239.1, forward strand.
ATTTTTTTAACTACACATTTCTATACTCATTGATGCAGCCTAGAATATACCCACAAATAAAAAGGTGCGCTAGACATCACTCAACCGTAGATCGAGCGCTCACACAAGCACACAAGGGTACTAGGTCCCTCTTTAGAGTTTCTTGTCTAGAATGTTAGCATGATTTTGCATGTATATATTCAGATCCATAACAAATAATCAATTAAACCACAATACATGAACCAGATCTAGATCTAAACCACATGAAAGATTGACTAAACAATGATCATAATAATATTTATCATGCAAGAACCAAATTTATTCATATCTAACACCAATATCTAGCTAATATGATCCATTATATTAAATACTCAAAAACATATAAATTTCATGCATTCAAGATATAGTCTTCATGGTCATGTGCGCTAGAAAATCTACAGCATAACTCTATAATAATCAGCCCCTCAAAACCGTGCAAATCAATACATATGTATAGGGGTGGGGACTTTCCCTTCATTGCCCATGCAATTTACAAAAATAGGATATATGATAACAATAGCCATGCACCTTTGCAAGGGAATAAAAAAGCATGTAAGTGCTCTAATAATAGATTTCCTATAGTTAACTCTAAGTAGAAATCCTATTATTAGATCAAGACCCTGCATGGTGCTCGAACTACTACATATCCCAAAATAGCCTTGTGTGAGCTACAAGTCTTCATGTTTATCACGTGCTCAACACTCCATCTCAAAAAATAGCCTTGACCAGCGAGTGGCTTAGTCCTAAATTTGAACTATTTTGGAACACTCATGTTCCTCCCTAAATATTTTCCTTCCCACACATATGGTTTCTGGGCACCCAATCCTTATGCACTCTTCTACTTGAGCTATATTCCCTATGCTCAACATTACCCCACACTAACTACATTTCCATCCTCAAAAATGGTAATCCCACTTATATCTTCAAAGAAAAGAAGAATGAATGAAAGAATAAAGACTTGTTCAATAAAAAGAATGATTCATCACTCAATACTTTCCTCCTCTACTGGTAGTATCAACTTTGGATATTCATTCTTAATTTCTACCTCCAATGTCTGCCAATCACTCAATGCTTCACATGTTTTATCTAGGATGTCTGTCATAATGGCATCTAGTTCATCTTGAGTCATATTTTCTTTCTCATTCTATAGAACCCTGAAAAATGTTAGCCATGCTTGACATTATTCCCTCCATGGAGTCCATTTTCTATGTTATAAGCTTCCCAATTTCGTTTATTCTGTCCTTGTGTGGATCTTGGGCTGTTGTGAGGGCTTCACACTTTTCTTTCACCAGAGCAAGTCTATCTACATGCCCAAGTGTCTCATCCTTCATAGCCTTCAGGACTACATTATATTATTCAAGGGTCATCATCCTAATTATTGCGTTTGGAGCTACGCACATGTTCAGAGCTTGATCTTCCCTTTTCATCTCATCCTTCAAGGCCTATAATAAAAACTCATAGCTTGAAATATTTTTGGAAATGGTGGCCTTGGCTCTTTCTTATTCCTCTGCAGTGTCTTTTGGCATGGGCACATGCACGGGCCCTTCATCGATGACTAATTTTACCAGTGCACACAAATAGTGCATTGTAGAGGGGTATTTATGAGGAAGCTGAGACTCTAGATGAGGTCTTACCTTCATAATGTCATCTCCAATTTCTTCATCCATACTAAGAAATGCTTCATTATTTTCCTCTTCCTGTTCTTTATAACTTTTTCAAGCTTTATAACTCTAATTCATTTTCCCTAGCAAGAAACCGCGTGCCCTAGCTTCAATTCAAACCCTAATGCTTGATTTCTCTTCCCAGCATGTCTCTTCTTTACTCAAACACTTTTATAATGGGAGCATAAGTCAATCATGTGCATAAATATGATCACAACCGTTGGTTTCTCATCTCTCCACACTTCAACAACATCTCACTAGCTCGTTCACAAATAGCTCACTCAAAAATTCGTAATAGAAAAGGTAAAAATGAATCTCGCATTGCATCTTTATATAGATTTTTTAAAAATTCTACATTTATTACTCCACCTACCACCAATTCTAGCATTAATTCTTCATTTTCCAACTTTTCCGTGACGTACATTTCTGCACCATAGTCATAAAATTCTAGCACGCCTTTCTAATTCTTGGCCACATACCTCCTTTCACATGCTCCCCTACACCGATGTACTTTACCACTACACCTTCTTCTAAGTAGTTTCCACTACTGTAGCCTACCTCACATTACACTGTGCATCCATTTTTGCATCTTTGGTCTTTATTAGGAGTAATTTTTTCTATTTGCACCCTTCCAAAAACACTTGCACAACAGTTTCCTTATGCATACTCATCTTCAGATGACAATCAACTATATTCAACTTAGTAAGGAACCCTATAAGTAAACCACCCCACATTAAGGTTAGGCGCAATCCTATGCACATGAAAACACTTAAGATAATAATCATCTTGTAGTGCGCAAGCACGCTTATTACACAAAACACTGAACTAAATTGACAAAACATAGCAACAATGAAGGAAACACATATAAAGGAAATGCATTAAAGGGAACCTAGTCTAAATGGAAATACTGCCTTATTAAAAAAACCAAGAAGATTTATTTATAGTAGGGTTTCACCTACTCCCGTTAAAGTAACTAGGAAATCATGTTCCATTCAAAGTGCCTCTAACTTGAAGACATGGATAGACTAGTTAGGCGATCTAATATCTTCGATACGCACTAATGGAATCTATGAATCTAAGGCAAAGAAGGCCCTTCTAACCTCGGGACTGGTGTGATAGATCGATCAGCAATGATGACTCGCCAAGGCTCCAATCAATATCGAGCTCGGCGTGATTCGATCTATGGGTTGGGAATACGTGGAAATGACCCGGATGGTTTCGTGTATTTCTCCCGATAGGGTCATATGGTGAATATAGTCAACTCTATGGATGATTCTCTAGCCTAGTCCGAATTCTCTAGCTTCATTAGTCATATGTCCAAAGAGGGATAACTATTGGATGATGATAGGTGGAATTGGGGTAGACCAATACCAAAGTACGTAGGCTAGGGTCTATATCGGATTGACTCGTGGACTCGCTTGGGTCAGGGGGTTTGTGGATCACAACCGTATACTCTCTGTTGTTGTGGTCCCGTTATGGTCATACGCGAGATCAAGTTCTAATCCCTAGTATCCAAAGAATCGTATGCTTTCTCAAACCTTCTATGTTTAGAATCAAAGCAACAGTGCGATTTTCTCGTAATACCTCACAAGTGTTCTAGCAACTTGGATTCTTAAGCTGGTATCTATGTCTACGAGGGTGTCTCCAACGTCTGGCTGTGGAACTAAAGGATCACACCCGAATATTTGTCCTCTTTCGAGCCCTTTTACAGTCATGTGGATATTTTCTAGGGTAATCTGTAGTTTGGCTGATTTGACCAAAACGTGTGTGCTTGGTCATCCTCTATGTTTAATCCTCTTAACTATGAACTGATCAATTGTAAATCTGTGGTTGTTTGGAATACTTGTATCCTGAGATTTTGGTCTATGTCAACTATCACTGTGACGATGTTTGGTTGAGGCACGATTGGCTCAAATATATATTCCTTGGGCTCTTGAGGTCCCGTGATTGTCATACGAAACAAAATGTAATCTAACTGTAATGAAATAAATTCTAACTACGTGAAATAAATCTAACATATATAACCTTTATCTTTCTAAGAAATATTCTAACAATTCTAAGAAAAACAAACTATTTTAAACGTATCTAGAAATAATAACTAAACAATATTTAAAAACAGACAAGATAACCGAGTGTGGTTATTTGCCTGTGCGATTTGTAGAATTATTCTAAATAAATAAGATAGCCTGTCTAATCTACCTACAAGATTCTCGATCCTACCTCAGAAGTGAGGAGTGAATCATAGTTTCTCAGAAACTATCAATCCCCACAGCTTCCCTGGCAATATCGAGAATAGAATGAAATGAAATAAAGTGATTAACTACTCTATTTATATAAATCGACTAGAACTTTGAAATTTAAAACCCGACTTCGCAGTAACAATGGTGAATCCGATGGTGTATGTGATCTCGTCCCCGCAAGATGATCTTCTCAATCTTTCGTGTTCACTTGGATCCGTAAAAGCGTGTAATGCTAGCACCGATAGGAGTAGATTTTGGGACAAGGACAACTCAGAATGCAGACCGAGAATGCGAGTAGGAGAGGGATAGCGCAAGAGTACAGAGCTTGGCTTATGCGATTCCTAGCGGGATTTTACTGCGAGTCATGCAACGTGAAGCGACCAGAACCTTTGACTATCCTATACGAAGAGCAAAACCTGCAACTTTAATGGCTTCCTAAGCTATTTTGTTCCAAAATAAAGACACTGCTTGCACAAGTTGGATATGTGGCTTACCAACAAATTGAATAAAGCTAACTGTATACAATGAATTGAACTAAGAACTCTAAGTCACAAGAAAAACAAATTTACAAAGAAAAGGAATTCGAGGCAAGCTTCTAACCGGATTGATGAGCAACAAAGACCGCCGCACAAGATGGGTCTCGTGGCTTACCAACAAATGAGCAATGCTAAACCAAGTATGAAGTAAACTATGCTATCAATCCTAAGCAAGCTAACCAAAATACTAAAAACCAAAGACTCTAACAAGGAAAAATGGTGATCAAAACTCCAGCTCAAATTCTTCACACAAACTCACCAAAATTCGACTAAAATCGCACCATTTGCATGTACACAAACCATGCATTTATAGGAATTCAAACACCCAAGAATCAAAACCAAATTGAACTCCTAAACAATAAACAAAGGAAAACACTGCTCAGGGGACCAAAAACATTAATGCATGCTCAAGTCGGCAAAGAAAAGCTGGTGAAATGTGATATTTCACGCGGTCGCGCCAAAAGGGCGTTCGGAAAACACACCAGACCGCCGCCGCTCTGCTGGTAGTAGCGGTTACAGGACCGCCGCCATGTTCAGGGTGGCGGTCACGAGACCACCGCCCTGCAGGCGGCGGTTTCATCACTGAAGATCAAAAGGGGCAAGAAAAGAGGGAAAAAGGGGAAAACAAAGGACACGGGGGCTAAGTGGGGTATGCGGGATGTTAACGCATATCCGAAGAGCTCTTTCTGGATCCCGAACACCTTGCGAGGAGACCTGTATCATCATTAGGGTATTTATTACACTGCTCCGCAAAGACAAAGACTTACAATTTTGGGTACGTACATATTGCCCCCTCGGAGAAGCGTTTTAGCCATGAAAGGGCATAAAACGGTGGGTCCGAGTATGGCAGTCCCGAAATGGGGGGTTTAGAAGTTATACCTTACACGTCCATGTGTCGAAATGGCGCCATCCGAAATTCCCGCTACCTGCAAAATGAAAAGAGATCTCAAGTGCAGATAGATACAATAATTTGAAAAATAAACGCTAAAATAACAGGGAAAGAGGACGTACCATTTGTGCGGGGATAGGAACTTACCTCCGCAGCCCGAACTCGCGAAAAGTCATTTTAAGACGAAATAGAACAATATATATATATGAAAGTGGGCCCATTTTCCTATTCATTTGCGCGAGTTGATTTGATCGATTTTGAGCTCTGGGACCCACGGTGATGGTTTCTCGCGTGAGTATAGTCGAAACGTCCGCAGTGAGATCGTGATCATGCCTCCACGTGCGGAACGCCACCCCGCGAGATCACAGGTTGGTTTTCTTCAATTTTGCATTTTTCCCCTTCAAATTTGAAATGGCAAATTATTTGTAATGGGGGGGTTATTTTTGAAAATGTTTGGTTCAAAAGGTCCATCTAGGGGGGGCGCCTACTGGGTAGGCTCTTTTTTTAGCTAAAATGGTCTATTTTTGCGTTTTTTGGACTTTTTAGGGTTAAAAACCCGCGCGGGTTTTCGGACCATGACCGCCGCCCCGCCAGTGGCGGCGGTGGTTACACGACCACCACCCCGATCGGGTGGTGCAGTTACAGACCACCACCTTAAAGGCGGCGGAACAGCCGCCTCCGCTCAGTATGCGGTTTTTTTGCATGTAATGCAAAAGAACCTCTTTTGAAAACTTACACTTGTATTTTTAGCATTTCTATATGTTTTTATGATTCTCTTGATATCGTTTAGATACTAACTTGCTCTGTTTTGTGTGTTTTTGGGTGTATGTAGGCAAAAGAGGAGTATATCAGATGGAGCCGGGAGAGAGAGTGTGACTGGCTGCCCGGGGTACTGGATGCCCTTTCGCCAGACGAGGAGGACACGTTGCAGAGGGCCGGCATATTGCGTATATCGCGTGTGCCCCATGTTACGCCATCGAGTCACATCCTTTGTGACTTGTTTTCTTATTGGGATGCAGATCGGAACACTTTCCGACTGCCAGGGGTCCGCGGTGAGTGGACTATTACTCTGGAGGACGTTTACCGTATTTTGGGGGTCCCGATCATCGGGCGGAGACTCACACTGGAGACAGCAGGGTCCAGGGCACAGATTGCACAGTGGGCAGGGTATATGGGGGATGCAGCTATTTCCACGGGGCCGAAGAAGGGAGTGAGAGTTAGATCCATTCCTTCTTTTCCCATCCCCGTATTTCGACAGGCCATCATGGGGATCCTTGCCTCGAGACTGATCGGGGACAAGGGAGGGGATACATTGTTATACTGCTGGGCTCCCATCATTGCACAGATAGAGGGGCATGGCCGGATATACGCCTGGGGTGCAGACATTTTGGGGACCACCTATCACGACTTATATAGGGTGGTCCGTTTACAGGGCCAGTCATTGAGCCACCCAACTCTAGTCATGAGTTGGGTGTATGAGCATTTTATTCCTTATGGCAGAGGCGTGGAGGTGGCAGATCCTGGGGCTGTGAGGGCAGCCAGGTGGTCAGATATGTCGGTGCTTAGAGCACCTCACCAGCCAGTAGCTTCCCTCACCACAGCAGATATGGAGGCCACACCGCACTCACCATGGCCGGCATTTGGGGAGAGGAGACTCTCACATTGATTTCTTGCTCCACCACAGGGCAGCTTATTGACCGTGTGGGACGGGTGGAGGTACATCCTTTCAGCAGGGTTCCTCAGCAGTTCGGCCTCCCATATGTGGGCATGCTTCCTCCAAAGAAGCACCCGCCATGATCAGTTCGGGAGGCTGAGGGGGCCTAGAGGCCGTGGTCGGACAAAGGGTCACCCCTGGTATTCCTATTGCAGCCAGGGGGATAGTTCGGGCCAGAGGGAGAGCTGGTGCGCCTCGGGCACCTTTACTTCGATTACCGTGGGTCCTGCTCATAGTAGCGATGACCCTATAGATATTGACTCCGATTCTGAGGAGTCCACAGAGGGAGGGTCGGAGGAGCAGACGGATGAGAGTGATCCTGAGTGGCATGACACTCAGGATATCATGCAGGCAGAGAGGGCGGAGCAGAGCGCAGAGAGAGAGACTCTGGTTTCCGAGGAGCCACTCTCCCGGGGCCATGGTGGAGATGATGAGTCCGTTGCGGGGCGTCATGTTGCCCCAACTACAGAGCAGCCCTCGCCGGCAGCCGCATCTCGCAGGGGGTGCCGGCCCTAGTGACCCATCTTGGAGGCCCGTGATCCGAGTAGTTATCCTCCTCCCTTTTCAAGTTAGTTTGATTTAGGACTTGTTTTAACTCGCTATCTCTCCTTATATTTGTATCTTGTATATTTTAGCCTCTTGCCTAGTTTCTAATTTTTTTTTCTTTTGTTTTGCAGAGATCACTGCCGACGAGTGGCGGGATCTAATCCGTAGGGTATGCACTCGATTCTCCGATGATCCCTATGGATAAGACCCATGCGGAGCTATCTCAGAGATGCCGGGAGCCCTCAAAGCAGCCGGCAGCACACCGACATCTTCGCTCCCGCTTGGCATGTGGCCAAGATGGTGTCGACTCTTCGTACAGAGTCGGGCGGGCTATAGGACAGCCGAGCGCCTTATGAGGAGCCACTCTCGTGGTGAGACCACGGCTGCTCCTCGACCCCGAGCCCTCCGTCCATTCGTGAGCGCCGTAGCCGAGTCCTAGGCGAGGGCGCGCACCTTCTGGGGATCACGTAGGGGTTGAGAGGCCACTTGGCTCCTATGCATTTTTTGTATTATAGATTCTTTTGTGTATCACTGGGCTCTTTGAGTGTTTTGACCATGCCTAGAGCATGATGGCATTGTATACAAACATTGATTATTTATATATATGCATTCGATTTTGGATCAAAACTTGTCACTCATGTTTTCCTTTCTATTTCCAACTGCTTTGTGTATACTACGATGTATGTTTATATGCTTTCTAGAATGTATGCAATGGAAAATGATGATGCAAATGTTTGCTTTCTTTTTGTGTTTCATGATGCCGATACATGATATCAGAGATATATTGTGATCTTAAATCTTAACTTTTATGAGCAATTTGGATAACTCATGTTTGTTTTGGCAAAGTGATGAAAATAACCAGTATGATGAATAGATTAACTTGCCCCACTCCTAACTCCACGCAACTAGTAAGATGCGAGGGCTCATCACCAAGAGCCAAGAAGGGCGCAAGTTATGAAATATGGTGAAATGATAGTGATGAAAGATAGACGAAGCTTTGGTGGAACCAAATTGAAAGCTACAAGCTTACTCTACCTGAATGACTTCATAGTTTTGGGTGCAACTTGCTTTGTGGTTTATCCAGACTTAGACCCGTAGATGGCCACATAGTAGACAAAATCTGGTTTTTAGGATTTTTAACTCTCTTGGAATTTTGAGCATCTGATTCATTCGTTTTTGACTCAAAGTTTGAATAGTTTGTTTATGACCTTTAACGCTTTGCATTATCTAGAGGACCCCTACACTTTGCCCCATGCTACTAGTAAGAAGCGTGGGTTTATCACCGTGGGAAAAGCATAGTAGTAAGGGCATTTCCATCCTTTCCCAACCCTACGTCACTAGTAAGAGACGCAAGCTCATCACCGAAGGTCAGGTGGGGCAAGGAAATGTGTAAAATAAAATTTTCTGTTTAATCACTTTTTGACTTGTCTTTTTGAGTAAAATGTCGATATGCTTATTTCCAAAGAGATGTGTATATGGGATAGATGTGACACCATGAAGCTTCTAGAAATGCACTCCATAGGCAAGACACCAATCCCGAGAAGAAATCAAAGCGAGAACAAACTTGCAGATCTTGGTATGGTTACCATTAGGACTTCGTCATGTTTGATTTTATTTGATAAAAGATTCCAAGTTGACTTGATGATACGAAGATGGAGAGGTATGATTAGAAAGTTTTGTGCCAATCAACATCATGAGTTTGTAATGAATTACTTTGAGAATAGATTCCTTGATCACAATTTGTGTAAGAACAAGTGGACAAAATGATCCTAATTTATATGAAAATGCAATGTAGATAGTTATATAGGCAGCGCTTGCTGCTTATGCATAGAAACGTTTGAGGTGGAGGGAATTGACTGTTTCGCCAAACTCCTCACCTTCTAGCGTGCATAAGAGATAAGCACCATTCCCGTAGTCCTTCATGACTCGGTATGGGCCCAACCATTTGGGCCGGAATTTCCTTCCTTCGCCGGTCTTCTTGTCGATCCGGCTGTCTAGTCTTAGAACTAGATCGCCTTCATATATGTCGCGTTCATAGACCTTCTTGTTATACTACCGGCACATTCGGTCAAAGATAAGCTCTATGCCATTGCTCAAAGATCTAACCTAGTTTCATCTAGGCTTTCTAGTTGGGAGAGACGTGATTCTCTGTAAGCGTCTTCATCCAGAATCCCTTGTAGTGAAATGCGGAGACTGGGTATTTCGACCTCAAGCGGGAGAACTGCTTCTACCCCAAATACTAGCGAGAAAGGAGTTGCTCCCGTTGGTGTTCTTATTGAGGTTCGGTGGGCCCACAAGGCCGGGTATAACTTCAAGTGCCAATCTCGCTTGTTTTCTTTCACCGTTTTAAGGAGAATGGCTTTCAGCGTTTTGTTTGTTGCTTCAGCCTGTCCATTGGCTTGGGGATAATACAAGGAAGCCGTATGATGGCTTATTTTGAACTTACCGCATAGTTCACGGACTTCTTCATTTTTGAAAGAAGTTCCATTATCAGAGATAATGATTTGCGGGATACCGTACCTACAAATGATTTGATTCAAGATGAACTTAGCGATCACCGAGCCAGGTACGGTAGTAAGAGGCATAGCCTCTACCCATTTGGTAAAATACTCAGTGGCCGTGATTATAAAATTGTGGCCGTCTGTGGATGAGGGAGAGAATTTCCCTATTAAGTCTAGGCCCCATGTAGAAAAGGGCCATGGAGTAGCGATTGGTTGCAGAGCCTGTGCTGGCATGTGGATCTCGTGAGAGAATTCTTGGCACTTATGACACCTACGTGCAAACTCTATCGCGTCATGTTCTAGAGTGGGCCAGAAATAGCCCATTCGATGTATTTTTCGAGCGGTGGCATGGCCACCGAAGTGGCCTCCACATATACCGCTATGAGATTCATGGAGAATCCTCTTGGATTCCTCTGTGTCGACACACCTTAGAAGCATTCCATCGAATGCTTTTCGATAGAGCACTTGCTCTATGATGACATATTTAGATACGATTATGCGTAACCGCCTTTTTTGTTGTGGTGTAACTGCCTCCGGGTACGTATGGTCCATGATATAATTAATGATATCAGCGTACCAAGGGCACTCAGATATAGCAGGTCGAGTTTCGACGTAGTATACGCATTCATCTGGAAAGTCTAAATCTACTAAATCACCTCCGTCTAACGGGTTATCACCAACCAATCATGCATGATTTGTCCTTTTAACGACTTCGATTTACAAATGTTAATTCGAACTCTCCCATTAAGGTTATAAAACGTCCAAATTTTTTTTGGACAAGGACCTTGTGTGAGAAAAGTCCGTAAATGGTCCGTCTTTACCATGACCTTTGTTTCTTGATTCAGCATGTAATGTCTTAGACGTTTAGTAGCAAAGACTATGGCAAGACATTCTCGCTCTGCTTGTGTATAGCGTGTTTCATAGTCGAGCAATGTTCGGCTAATGAAATAAATTGCACGCTCTCTCTTGTCATCGCCTTTCCGGGCCAACATACAAAGCAGCGAGAGACATCGGTAGCCCGTGAGTATAGAATTAACGGCGATCTAACTTAGGTGGCATTAGCGTGGGTGGTGATAACAGGAAACGCTTAACTGCGCTGAAAGCTTCATTGCAATCTTCAGTCCAATCAATGCTATAGTCCTTCTTGAGTAAATTGTTGATTGATGAACGGCTGAAGCTTAGATCCGGATAAATCTCCTGGATTGCACCTAGCTTTTCGAGAAATGATCTAATTCCGATTCACTCAAGGGTGGGACCATTTCGAGGACAGCCCAATTTTGGTCGATCAACATCGATCCTCGTGAGGATATGATGTAACCTAGGAGCTTTCCTCCCGTGTTACACCAAAGACGCATTTCTCCGGATTTAGCGTGACTCCGTATTCTATTAAACGTGAAAGAATGATGCGAGTACTTCGGGATGGTCACAACGCTTCTTGGCCTTAGCCAACAAGTCATCTACGTAGATTCCATGATCTTATGAATTAAATCGTGAAATATATAGTCATAGCCCGCCGGTACGTGGCACCGCGTTCTTGAGACCGAATGGCATAACAACAGAGCAATAGGTTCCCAAGGAGTTATAAAGGTGGTTTTAGCTTGATCTTGCTCGGATATTCTGATTTGATTGTATCCCGAGAATCCATCCATGAGAGACAAGAGTTCAAAACCAGCCGTGTTGATCAACAATAACGCCTATGGATGGTAATGGGAAATCGTCTTTAGGACACGCTTTGTTGATGTCTCGAAAATCTATGCAGATGCGTATCTTTCCGTTTTTTTTTAGAACGGGAACGATATTAGATACCCATTGGGAGTAGTCAACTGGCTTGATAAATCCTACCAAGGAGTTTTATTACCTCCTCTTTTACCATGAGGGCTACCTTGGGCTTCATAGGTCTTGATTTTTGCTTAATTGCCTTTGCATCTGGATCTAGTGACGAGGTTGTGCACCGCAATGTGGGGTGCGACTCTGTCATCTCTTTGTAATTAAATGCAAATGCCTTTTGATGTTCTTTGAGAACCTGAGTATGTATTTCTACTTCTTCTGGGGTTAATGAAGAACCTAGTTTCAATATCTCGGTTCATTCTCTCCGTCCCAATGTTGACATCGATTGTTTCTTCGATTAAAGAGGCGTTACCCTCTTCGAACTCAGGTGGTGCTGGAGGTAAATCTATATCATCCCCATTTTCTATTGCGTATATGCTAGGTTCCCTTTGTGAGGGAAGACCCGTTACGGGATTTCCGAAGTAGGAAGATGAATGTGGAATCAGAGATAAATCTAGCATGTGATAGGAGAGATGTAATGCTGCATAGGCATTTAAATAATCCAAAGTAGCCGCATCATTTCCAACATGGTCTAGGACGGTAGATTCACCTCCACTAAAAAGAGGATTTGTCATTGTTTTTATTAATGGTTCGTCACGAATGGATACTGTGAAGTGAGTATCTTCTAGTTCATTGCTTGGAGTAAAACGTGACGCTGAAGTTGCTATCGAATCGGCGAGAAGATTTTTCTCTCGCGGGACCGCTTCAATGGATATGAAGTTAAACGCTTTGCTTAAATCTAACACAGCGTCTTTGTAGAGTTGTAAATGTTTGGCTTTAGTTTCATATATTTCAGAAACTTGGTTTATCACTAATTGCGAGTCTCCTAAAACTCTGATATCATCAACACCGATTCTTTTGGCTAAAGTGAGACCAAGGAGGAGGGCTTCGTACTCAGCGCCGTTGTTTGTGCATTCAAAGTTTAACTTAAAAGCGAATGGGAGGATTTTCCCCTCGGGTGAAGTAAGAATTATACCTGCCCCCGCTCCATAGCGACATTTAGCTCCATCGAAATGGAGAGTCCAATACTTAGCCGGGAGCATAGGTGTTGGGGCATCAGTTGCGCTTGCGTACTCTATTTCTACCATACAGAGATCCTCTGCTGGCAAGGAACCAACACCTAGGGAAAATCCCATGCCTACTGAATCGAATGGTAAGAACATTGGTGAATCTTGTTCTATCAACTCAACGATTTTTGCAGTAGTCCCTAATGATACTGTTTCTTTAGTTTTACTTTTAGGGGTTGGAATTGTTTTGGCTATGCTGATAGTTTCAAGATCCGTCGTAGGTATCAACTTTTCCTCTGGCTTTGGGTCAGAGGGTTTGTTAAGTTGATTTGTTGGCAGTTCAAATTCTGAGTGCACCCCTGGTCTTTTCTTTAAATCAGCTAGGTGCAAATCGAAAGGTTTTGGATCGCCTTTGGCTACGAATACCTTTCCCAGATGCAAGAATCTTACTTCTTGAAATAGCGTGGAAGGGATTGCCTTCATGCGGTGTATCCATGGTCGGCCGAGGATCATATTATAATTGGTTTCCCGATCTATAATATAAAACTCAGTCAGGATTGTTTTAGGTCCCAAGGTGACCGGTAATATTATAGTTCCTATTGAAGTGGCTTTAAGGCTATCATAGCCTCTCAAGGTATTTCGTAGTAGAGAATAGTTCTTTCTCCATATCCAAGTTTTTGGAGGAAAGAGAAGGGGACTATGTTAACCGCAGCCCCATCATCAACCATTGCCCGTTTTACGTAATTATTGTAAACCCACACTTGCAAGTGTAAGGCTGGATCGCCTCGGCGTGCGATCTCAGCATCCGTAGGCATTTTTCTTATGTCGAATATGAATTCGACATCTGTATCTGCCTGTCCCGGAGGATGAACATCAAAGTCTATATGATTTACCTGTGTTTCGGGTGGTGGAGTGATATTAATTAAATGACCTAAGCCTAGCGCCTCTAAAAGAGCGGCCCTGTGGGCAGGGGAGTTCTTTAGCAAGTCAAGGAACGAAATATGCGAGAAGGTTTTCGTTAGATCATTAATTAAATCGTAAGCACCCACAGGTTTTGTTGTAAGTTGCTGGATGTTATCCGTGTCTGGCGAGTGGCTTGGACTTGGTTGAGAAAAATATTCTCGTGTCCTTGTTACAGCTTCAATAGGTAATTCTGAGTCTAATTCTACCAATCCAACCACCTTAGGTCGTGGTTGACTCCCTAGTTGGGGCGCAACTAATGGATTTAGCGAAGTCGAGGCTTCATGGTCATTGTTTCCTATTATTGCACCCTTGTTTATTCCCGTTGAATTTAGTCGATTATTATCGTGATTTGGGAGTGGATCGTTAAAGATCTTGAGAGGAGCATTCTGAGGGGAAACTGCCCCTGCGAACGTATTAGGTGGTGATGGCGTAGGATCTGCCAGAAACAAATCTGTGAAGAATTGTCTTTGTTCTTCCGGTAAACGTTGCATGAACTTGTTGTAGTCACGACACGTTCTAGTGTCATGACCCCGAATTTTATGGAAACCACAATAAGAATTGGGATTGTAATTCGTGTTTTGTTGGTTTGGTGTGTATTGTGGCCTAAAATTCCGATCAAACTGTTGCCTATTAGGACTAAAGTTTTGTTGTTTCTGGTTTTGACTTTGGTTTTGATAACCAAATGAGTTCTGGCTTGGTCCTTGTACGGGATTTCACCATTGTTGTTGTTGTTGTGGATGATTAAAATCCACTGTATTGACCGTTGGGGTAAAATTGTTGTTTCGCTGATTGTTTGTTTGTGACGGAGTATTAACAACATTTACCCTCTTGGGCTGGTCGGTTACCCCATCCGTTGTTACCCCACGATTTTTGTTAAGGATTTTGGGTCCTTGATTGACGTTTGTGGTAGTTGTAGTATTTTGAGTGGAGGTGATTAACCTCCCATTTGCTCCATATGCCTTACGACCACTATCTATTGCTGCCTGGTCTATTCGTAGAGCGCTCTCAAGTACTTCATCATAAGTCCTTAGTGGGAACTTCTGGACTTCTTCCTTCACTTCTCTGCTGAGAGAATGAAGGAATAAATCACATAGTTCCATCTGATCCATGTTTGGAGCGCTTGCCGAGGAATAAAGGACTGTGCGCCACCTTTGGATGAAATGGGCGACAGATTCGTTATGTTCTTGCTTGATGTGTAAGAACTCCCTGATTCCTGTCCTTAATAGTTTGTTCATGTCGAAGGCTTTGATGAACTCAGACACGAGTTGTTTGAATGAATGTATGGAAGCCTCGGGTATTCTGTAATACCAATCGAGGGCAATGCCTTCCAGCGTTTTGGGGAATATTTTAGCAACAACCCCATCCCATGGGAGTAATTCTCGAATGGCTGTAGCGTAAGCTTTGATATGCGCATTCGATCTCCTCGCCTTGAACTTGGGCAAATCGGGGAGAGGTCTCGAAGCATGACGCTTCGTATGGTGAAATCTAAGGGTTCCTTTAGATATTCTCAATATGTCCCTATTGCATATGTTTCAACCATTGATGGTGTCTGCATGAGGAGGCGGTGGCGGAACGGGTTGTTGATATGGCGTAACGTACGCGTTGGCAGGGGCATAAGGCAACCCCTGTATTTGGGCAAACATGCCGGGAGAGGAGAACATATCCCCTTGTGGTGATTTAGAGTACATGTTTAAGTACGAAGGGGTACTATCCAGGAATGGATTGCTCAGATCGACCAGAGGAACAAAGCAAGCGATAGTGGGTCTAGTTGGCACTTGTTGTGAATACTGAGGAGTCATACCTAATGTGCCTACTCCTGTGAGGAGATCTACTTGGCTAGGATGGTGCGGAGGATTGGAACTCCCTGTTTGTATGAATCTTGAATTTTGACTTGCTTGGGCAAGTTCTAATCCTCTAACCTTCTCTATTAGAGTTGAAATGACTTCGTTTGGTGAAGTCACGATATCGTGCCTTGGTGGCGTTTGTTGTATGCTATGGTTTTGCGGAGGTATGTGATATCCTTGCTATATGAACTCGATCATTATCTTGCCAAGCATCTCTGAGAGTATTTTCTATACGTGATGGCATAGAGGTATTTTCTTGAGGAGAGAACTCGGGCTGTATTTGCAAACCTCCTACAGGTGGGTACATGCCTTGAGAGCGTTGTTCACTCCTAGGATAACGTATTGAGTACTCGTCATCTAGAACCGAGTATGGGTCTGATTGTCTACTAATATGTGGTCTAAGTAGCATCTGAGGAGATGAAATGATTCTCCAAGAAATGTCATATTGTTGAGCCTCAAGGCTTCTGCTTTGTTGGGTTCGAGGGGTTGATCTAACTCCTCGGTTTGAAGAGACAAACTATATCTAGTCCTTGGGTTTGAGTTGACAACTGATTAGTTGAATAGTTGTCACCCCATACTGAGAGCGAGGGTGATGATTCCCTATTCTGTTGGGCATAGTATGCCTCAAGACCCAGGAGGGGTCTGCCATATGCATCGAATCCCGACATATTCGGGGGGTATATGAATACCCGCAGAAATAATGGGAAGGAGCGAAGGTGATTTAGATAAGATGAAACTTCTCAAAGAGAAGGTGAAATAATTGTTAGTTCACGTCGGGTTCACCAATTTTGTACGCTCGGAAAAGCGATAAGCGAGCGTGAGAATCTACAAGTGACTCTTCCATGTACCCGACCTCCCGAGGTCGTGCCGAGACAAATGCCGGGGGGATGGAATACAGTGTAGTATACGGATAGACTAGTTAGGCAATCTAATATCTTCGACACGCACTAATGGAATCTATGAATCTAAGGCAAAGAAGGCCCTTCTAACCTGGACCGGTGGTGATAGATCGATCAACAAGGATGACTCGCTCAAGGCTCCAATCAATATCGAGCTCGCGTGATTCGATCTATGGGTTGTGGAATACGTGGGAAATGACCCGGGATGGTTTCGTGTATTTCTCCTGATAGGGTCATATGGTGAATATAGTCAACTCTATGGACGATTCTCTGGCCTAGTCCAGAATTCTCTAGCTTCGTTAGCTGTTATGTCCAGTAGGGATAACTGTTGGATGATGATAGGTGGAATTGGGGTAGACCTGAATACCAAAGTACGTAGGCTAGCGTCTATATCGGATTGACCTGTGGACTCGTTGGGCTGTGGGGTTTGTGGATCACAACCGTATACTCTCTGTTGTTGTGGTCCTGTTATGGTCATACGCGAGATCAAGTTCTAATCCCTAGTATCCAGTAATCGTATGCTTTCTCAGCTTCTATGTTTAGAATCAGCAGTTGTGTGATTTTCTCAGAATACCTCACAGGTGTTCTAGCAACTTGGATTCTTAAGCTGGTATCTATGTCTACGAGGGTGTCTCCAGCGTCTGGCTGTGGAACTAAAGGATCACACCCGAATATTTGTCCTCTTTCGAGCCCTTCTACAGTCATGTGGATATTTTCTAGGGTAATCTGTAGTTTGGCTGATTTGACCAAAACGTGTGTGCTTGGTCGTCCTCTATGTTTAATCCTCTTAACTGTGAACTGATCAGTTGTAAATCTGTGGTTGTTCGGAATACTTGTATCCTGAGATTTTGGTCTATGTCAACTATCGCTGTGACGATGTTTGGTTGAGGCACGATTGGCTCAAATATATATTCCCTGGGCTCTTGAGGTCCCGTGATTGTCATACGAAACAAAATGTAATCTAACTGTAATGAAATAAATTCTAACTACGTGAAATAAATCTAACATATATAACCTTTATCTTTCTAAGAAATATTCTAACAATTCTAAGAAAAACAAACTATTTTAAACGTATCTAGAAATAATAACTAAACAATATTTAAAAACAGACAAGATAACCGAGTGTGGTTATTTGCCTGTGCGATTTGTAGAATTATTCTAAATAAATATGATAGCCTGTCTAATCTACCTGCAAGATTCTCGATCCTACCTCAGAAGTGAGGAGTGAATCATAGTTTCTCAGAAACTATCAATCCCCACAGCTTCCCTGGCAATATCGAGAATAGAATGAAATGAAATAAAGTGATTAACTACTCTATTTGATATAAATCTGACTAGAACTTTGAAATTTAAAACCTGGACTTCGCAGAACAGTGGCGAATCCGATGGTGTATGTGATCTCGTCCCTCAGTATGATCTTCTCGTTCTTTCGTGTTCACTTGGATCCAGAAAAGCGTGTAATGCTAGCACCGATAGGAGTAGATTTTGGGACAAGGACAACTCAGAATGCAGACCGAGAATGTGAGTAGGAGAGGGATAGCGCAAGAGTACAGAGCTTGGCTTATGCGATTCCTAGCGGGATTTTACTGCGAGTCATGCAACGTGAAGTGACCAGAACCTTTGACTATCCTATACGAAGAGCAAAACCTGCAACTTTAATGGCTTCCTAAGCTATTTTGTTCCAAAATAAAGACACTGCTTGCACAAGTTGGATATGTGGCTTACCAACAACTGAATAAAGCTAACCAGGTATACAATGAATTGAACTAAGAACTCTAAGTCACAGTAAAACAAATTTACAGCAAAAGGAATTCAGAGGCAAGCTTCTAACCGGATTGGATGGAGCAACAGCACTACCTGCACAAGATGGGTCTGTGGCTTACCAACAGCTGAGCAATGCTAAACCAAGTATGAAGTAAACTATGCTATCAATCCTAAGCAAGCTAACCAAAATACTAAAAACCAGAAGACTCTAACAAGGAAAAATGGTGATCAAAACTCCAGCTCAAATTCTTCACACAAACTCAGCCAAAATTCAGACCAAAATCAGACCATTTGCATGTACACAAACCATGCATTTATAGGAATTCAAACACCCAAGAATCAAAACCAAATTGAACTCCTAAACAATAAACAAAGGAAAAACACTGTTCCAGGGGACCAAAAACATTAATGCATGCTCAAGTCGGCAAAGAAAAGCTGGTGAAACGTGATATTTCACGCGGGTCGCGCCAAAAGGGCATTCTGGAAAATGCGCCAAGACCGCCGCCCTGCTCAGGGTGGCGGTTATAGCTACCGCCATGTTCAGGGCGGCGGTTTCGTCACTGAAGATCAAAAGGGGCAAGAAAAGAGGGAAAAGGGGGAAAACAAAGGACACGGGGGCTAAGTGGGGTATGCGGGATGTTAACGCATATCCGAAGAGCTCTTCAAATCCCGAACACCTTGCGAGGAGACTGTAAATCATTGGGGCATTTATTACACAAAGACACGGGGGTACGTACATGCACCTTTCATCCAACTGCATCAATTTTTCAATACATTCTTCCAATGCTTTCTCATTAGCTAGACCTCCTACATGTGTAATACACAAAGAAGGTAACATGAATTCTATTGGTAGAACCACTTTTGCACTAAATACTAACTGAAATGGTGTTGCTTTATTCAACTAAGAAAATGAGTACCCCTATCACTTGTCAAACTTAAAGGGTAGTCATACCTGCTAATAATATTTACCATAGAAATCTTGTTGATGTAGGCTGTTGTGTAATCCTTTGTAGGCACCAGCTTCTTCCCACCTTGTAAGATAAAATGCACAAGTTATAATATAGGGTGATCCTTTCCTACATGTGGATGGGGAAATAGGGCCCAAAAATTCAATTACCCACTTCTTAAAAGGTTTTGCACTAGTAATATCCCTTAAATAAATTCCATCCTGTTGCCCAGGATTTCTAAGGCACTGACAATGATCACATGCCTTGCAATATTATTTGCAATCCTTATATAAAGTCTCCCATCATAGACCCATAAGTATAATCTTGTGTGCGGTAGCATCCCCGAATAGTGTACACCTGAAATACCACCATAAGCCTATGTCATTATTGTTGTGTGCTTATTCTCTAGTACACACCAACGTAAAAATTCATCACAACCTAATTTGTTTAATTCTCCACTGATCAACATGATGTAAGGCACAATGCGGATAACAAGTTGTTTTTTCTCTAAAGCCTTCATTCCTTTAGAGGCCACACCTACACATAAAAAGATAAAAATATATTACAATTTTGAGTGCACGTGGTTCAACCTAAACAACTATGCATCTTACATTATATCCTCAATGCTTTGTGCATCCTCTCCTGATTGAATTCTTGATAAGTGGTCTGGACCAGAATTGCTCTTACTGGGCTTAACTACCACCGTAAAATTGAAATCCTAAAATAACAATACCCAACAACATATGCGCCCCTAAAAATGGGCTTGTTCACCAAGTACTTCAATTCCATGTGGTCTATATAAAAAATAAATGTTGTAACTAACAAATACTGTCGAAACTTATGGAGTGCGTAGATCATAGACAAGGCCTCTCACTCTGTTGTTGTATAATTCTCTTCCACAGGATTCAACTTTCTGCTAGAAAAATAAATAGGATGATCGACAATAACCTCTATAGGATGAGATAATACGGCACTAATGGCCATGCCATAGGCATCTATATGAACGTGAAAATACTTGGACCATCAAGGAAAGCACAAAATGCGTGTTTAGTAAGCCTTTCCTTCGATGGTGTCAAATGCGCACTTTGTTATGCTTCACCCCAATAGAAATTTCCTTTTCCTTTGAGTAGTTATTCTAAGGGTGCAAGTGATATTGGTATATCC
This sequence comes from Taxus wallichiana var. yunnanensis, assembly GCA_018340775.1. Taxonomy (NCBI): domain Eukaryota; kingdom Viridiplantae; phylum Streptophyta; class Pinopsida; order Cupressales; family Taxaceae; genus Taxus; species Taxus wallichiana. Next base: position 54,219,094 of record CM031239.1, read on the forward strand.
CTTAATAATTTTTCGTAATAACTGTGTGTGCCCCAAGAATCCACACACCTCACTTTAGCTTGTAGGTTCATCAAATCTCAAAATCATAGCTACCTTAGTAGGATTCACCAACAAGCCTTCTTTACAAATGATGTTCCCTAAAAAAATTCCAAAAGGGGTGGAAAATATAAACTTCTTAATGTTCAGGGAGATTCTCAACTACCTATATCTCTCAAACATTATCCATAAGTTATCACAGTGATCTTTCACGAGCCCATAGACTATCCAATCATCCCGGAATGCTTATACCACTATACATGAGAATAATGCAAGTGCATTCTTTAATCCAAAGGGCATAACCATGTATGTAAAACTTCCCCACTCGGTGGTGAAATTCATCTTCTCTTGATCCTCAATAGTTATCCTCACGTGATGATATCCAGAGAATCCATCAGTGAAGGAGTAGATTTTGTGCCCTGCAATGCCTTCCAATATTTCCTCAGTAAAGGGTGTGGGAAAGGGATCAATCACACATGCAACATTTAACTCCCTATAATCCACACAAATCCTAATTCTACCATATTTCTTGATGTTGATCACCATAGGGATTACCCATTCTGACTCCTCAATTGGCACAATAATTCTAGAAATTAACATTTTGTCAATTTCTTCCTTTACCTTGACATGCAAGTTCGGATTCATCTTGTAAGGCCTCTTATGGACTGAGGCGTGCACCTTCTTTTAAATTTATGTTCATTTATCCTAATGATTCATGTACGCCTTTTAATTCATGATAGCCTATAGTGAAAAAATCCTAAAAGTAATGCAACATCTCAATGATCTTAGCAACCTCTGAGTTAGACCAATCATCTCCTATAATAGCCTCCTTAGGTTGAACAATTGTGCCGATGTTCAATTTTTTTTTTTTCATAGGCTCATGGTAGGCACGTGCCTTATCAGCTTCACTATCCAAGACTTCTCACGTACCCTTTGTGTGCTCAATGTCCAGTTATTTACCTCTTTATCATCAACCATGTAAATCATCTTCCCATTTTCTCTTTCTAAGAAGGTGCACCCAAGTTGCTCAACATTTGTTTCTTCCTCTTCAAAAATGCCCCGTGTCTGATTTACCTAACAACTCTGAAGCAAATATTTGGCCTTTGCATACTGTCTCCCATAGTTAAGTGCTTCATAACCTGCAACACCTCATTTACCGGGGTATAGATGAAAAGTAATCAAAGGTCCGAGTCATACATGTAAGAAGTTCTTGCCAATTTCCGTCGCTCTATTCAACTCTACATAGAATTACCATGTGTGTGTGTAACCTTGAAATGTGAAATAAAAATTGTGTACCCACAACAAAGGTGGAAAACCTTCCTACCGCGCTATCGAGAGTCTTTGAACATGGTGCTGAACAAGATCATTACCATGGAATGTGCAGATTTGAGTGGGCACATTTCTTTTTAGAAACTTTGAAGATAAAGAAATCCTTACTTCTTTCCATTCTAAGAGACTATCCTTGTGAAAAATCCACCTGTGCACTACCATCTCACACAAATAATATACTAAGATGTTCCTTCTTTCCACCTAACATTCCCATTGAATTTCCATAATAAGTAGGAATATTTCTATATTCTCCTCACCTATATACTTAGGTACCTAGGTGTTGCCTAAACGCCCGATACTTATTGGATTATTGATGCGCATAACTACACTTTGTATTTTGTGACCAACCATTTCATAAGTGATGTGCACCCAATTGTCACATGAAACACTTGTATTATCACTCATTTAATGTGCATCATCCCAGTGGAGAACTCCATCCTTTGATGGCTCAAAAAAATTTGGATCTCGGATGGAGCACACATAAGTTCTATTCAAGTCTTCTTCACTTAAGGGATCTACATAAGGCACAAATTTCCCATATGTCAGAGGTATGATGACACACTTTTCCTTGTTCTCAAAGATAATATACCCCTTATTTAAATGTAAGTCAACATTGTTTGCATAGCACCAAGGGAACCTAAGTAATGTAGGAAGTTGTCTGCTTCTGCAAGTGCTAAGACCTCAAAGTCCCTAGTGATCTTGGCTCTCTGTATAGTAATAGATGCACCTTTTAAAACTCCAATGGGTGTTTCCTTAGTTTGGTTTGCCATGAACAACACACTAGAAGATGTATGTAATGGAGGTCTTCCCATTTGAACCCATGTATCCAAAGGGAGCACATTCACTTTCACTCTTGTGTCAATCAAGATGTTCCTCAAAATCCAACCATAAAAAACAACATTTAGAATAATCTCCTTGTCATAATCAAAACTTTCTGAAGGAATATTAACATGCAAAATCTATTGTAGTCTCTATTATCACTACTTGTTTTAGAAATCAATCTCAAGCGTGATGGAATATCATCCAGATTAGACTGGAAGATCACTCAAGGCACACACATACGCCGAGTCCCTCCTTTATGTGAGCTTCATGTGAATTATCCTTCTTAGCATGAAGATGTAATATTACCAGAAAGTAAGTGAATTCATTCATGGAATTTAGGATATAAGCACTAACTCCTAACCTAATGCACTCGAGCATAGAACAACATGATCAACTTAATGTAAGTAGAATCAACCATGAGATAACATCAAGGAAACCCATAACACACATATGAACATAAGGAAAATACACGATCAAGATCCATCACATGAGTGTTTTAGAATCACTTCATTATATTTATAAGCCAAAATACGGTTACCAAGATTAAATCGAGAGTTCCTTTTTGGAAATGTTAAAATTATCGAGCTTACTTTATATCACGATCTCTTGATTACACATTTTATTCAACCCCTCTCCCACTCCCTATCTATTCTTACTTATCTCTCCACTTTCCCTTGGAAGACCATCATACTCATAGAAAAATCATCCTCCTTCCATAATAACCACTCATCATTCTCGTCCTTCTAAATCATGATGGAATCCTTTCATCATTTCTCTACCTCTACCCAGGAATGTGCTAGATGTTGCCATGCATTTCCCTTAATCGAGTTCCTTATATTATGCATGTGCCATCTAATCCTTATAAACCTCAACTCTTTATCCTTTCATGATAACCATATTGATCCCCTGGAATATCCTTTCCTTGATCCATAAGTCTCCATATGTTATCCACATCTGTAACTAGTCACTTTTCCATTCGCTCCCTATGCATGTCTTTTCCTATTGTCCAAAACTTACTAAGTCCCAACTCCATTTTTCTTGGGTTTGAGCCTTCATGCCTCTCCAAGAAATAATTCTATGTGTGCCTACATGCCCTGCTTCCACGTGAAACAAGGATTCACACTGTTGGTGAGAAAAAATTCGAGGACAAATTGGTGGTTATCTTGCCAACGTTCTAGGAGTCTAAGTCCCTCTACTTAATTGGTGCAACTTCGCCGTATGTGCATGCACAAGTAAAAATGAGTTTTATCTTCATGGGATTTTGGTTGGGGATCCCGGGGCACTCTAATGAATGTGTGACAAAATCCTTCATATATCATGAAGAGACTAATTTTCAGGAAAACAAGAAGGGAGTGAGAAAATTAGAAAAGATAAAGCGATCTTTGCCAGTAGAAAATTAGAGACTGTACCACTAAAATCCTTAATCAAAAAAGGCTAAAATTCCTTCTTCCTTTATTGAAGCTCAAGCAGAAATTGTACATAACATAGAAATAGAAGACATTTTTGAGTAGGGAAAATGGAAGAAATTTTCTATCTCTTTTCTCTCTTCACAAGGATATCTCTCTCATGAATTCACAAAAAAACTCCAACATCTAAGAAGTCTAAGAAGTTGTCTAAGAAGAAGCTCAAATGAGGAGCTTGTTACAATTTATAGAAGAGAAGGCAACTCTTCATCTTCCCGGTGACTTTTCAAATACTTTAATTTGACTTTAGACTATTCATATTCCACTTAAATATTTAAGTCCCTTTTATAAAATCAAGGTGACTTAAAGTTTACATTATGTTTCTAAAGTCACTTAAAGTTATATTAAAAAGTGCAAACCTCAATGCAAAAATATAACATTGATGAGAGAGAGCATTGGGTGAGAAGAGAAGAGAGAGAGAAGAGAGAAGAAAGAAGAAGAAAGAAGAAGAATTATGTGGAAGAATGAGCCATTGCAGTGGATTTGATCTCACTCCTGACTGGTTTCCACTTCACGCTCTTGAGAAGGCCTCTGTTCCTCCAAGATCTTTTCTAAAATGAGAAGCTGCAGGTTCCACTTTGTCGGCATGAGGAATGTGAATGCAGCTCAAGGTATCTGTCCATCCATCACCACACATTGTTGATGTCTTTGCACTTCCCAAACCATGATGAATGTTTCTCTGCGATAAGTGCAATGGAGGCCCAAATATCTCTGAGAGGAAGTCGAGGGTATCCTTAGTGAAGGATGATGGGTTTCCTACCTCTTTCTTGACATATTCTTCAAATGGACCAATCAACTCATCAGCAGTTGTATCTTCACCCATTGCAGGTACTCCAAGTTTTGAATTTTCCAATTTACACTATCCTACAATTTGTATGCTTGTTCCTCTTTTCCTCCAGCTCTGTGATGGCTTAATTGATTTCCTCAAACCTGATTGCCAAGGCCCTCACCCATACACATGTGACAAGTCTTCTGAGGGAGTTTCAAAAATCTTCCTGTCGATCAACTCTTGGTGATGAGTGTTTCTCATTTCATCTACTACTAGGCCCAAAGGTTCCCAATAGTCCCTTTCTTTCTCCAAGTCCTCCTTGAGTGTCTGTGTCCTATTTTTTTCACACACATGTAAAAGAGTTTGACCACTTCTTGAGCACTTGACTTCCCTTTTTAGAAATTGAGTTAATCCATTCATTATTCACTCACCCCTGTATTGTGAACTCATGTGTCTTCTGATGGATTATGGATTGAAGCTACTATGGGTGTAACTTCCTCAGTGGGAATTTTCATGGCATTAGGATCAACTAGATGTTGCACATAGAATGAAAAAGTTCACACCTGCTCTTTTAGTTCATCAATCTTCTTCTATACCTTATTCCTTTCCACCATGTGAGTGGAAGATTGTTGATACATGTGCAAATCCCCTTCATGAGTTTCGGTCCTAGTTGAATTGTGCTCATTTCATAGTCATTTGGTGTCATCTCATCCACTGGCTTGATTACCTTGGGTTAGCCACTTTGATGTATTGATTACCCATTTCCCCACTTGTAGAACCATGAGGTTGTATGTGCGAGCTTTCTTGATCTTTTTTTTTGCTTGAGATAATGAGAATAATCATTGATAGATCGGGGGATGCCACTTGTTTGCATATAGTGTGGTGTCAGGGACAATTGTTTCCTGCATCCAAGGAAACATCTCATTAGAACTCGGGCTCAATGATAGGTGCACCAATAGTTCCTGTTCTAAAGGAGGAGGAAAATCCTTGAATGAGAGAGGCATGGGTGTCAACAAGAGGTGAAACCTCTTGTGGTGGCTCAAAAGACTGATCTTGAACCATGTGTTCTTCATCCACTTGTGTCTTTTTCATGGGGTTTTCTTCCTACATTTTACATGATCAAATCTTCCTCTCACAGTGATGCAAATGAGCCTTCTTCTACTCTGAGTTTCTTTGGCATCTTCTTGTGAGGAGAAGCTTCCAATTCTGTGGCCTTCCTTTTTGAACTTTCTCTGAGTGTTTAGAACTAGAAGTCACCTCTATGAATTTTGAAGATGACTGATGGAGGCTTTTTTGACTTGGGGAATTCCTCATGACTGGATGATCATGGTTCTCTTCTTTTGAAACCAATTTCTCATTCTCCTCACCACCTTCTCAATCTGCTCTAATATATCCCCTGATTCATGAACATACCAGTTGATTGGAGGTAAAGGGGACATCTTGACTACCACATACTCAGGATCATACATCTTTGTCCCATCATCATGCAAAATATCTTCATACCAAGAGAACTTGAATTTCCTCATCTCATTGATTGTCATCCTCATATGGTCCTTTTCACACACTTCAAATTCATCAATGCAATTGGCCTAGTAGTCCTCGACTTGTGGCTCATGTTGCAATTCTAGGACATAGAAAGAGTTGGGATCTTCTCGGATGTCAAAATTAGGCTTGGAAATGTAGGAATGCAAAGTCAAATGAGTGAAAGTAACCTCTAGATGAGATGCATCATTTGAGCTCTTGCACATGAATACCCCGAGAGAGATAGGAAATGGAATCAACTTCTTCCTCCTACTTCTAAGCTTGTTATTCACTTGAATGATCTATCTCTGTAGAGCTCAAACAATACAATTTGGTCACTAAGGTACTTAGGCAGCCTTAGTGGAGCTTGGTCAAAGCCAACAACTCATAGGTAGGAGAAGGTCAAGAATTGTATGAAATAAGAGCCATATTTCTTGATCAAGGATGCCACTTGTGATGACATCCTAGCTTCTAGATCTCCTTCTAAGCTTTGGACCACATACATTGTGAATGCATCATTCACATGAGAGTGAAAAATGCCTATGGCTTTCCTCCATCACCACTGTGGAAGTTTCTCAAATGCATAGGCACCTTGGCGAAATGTTTTGCGTGAGAGCCAATCCTTTGAATGATCTTGAGCTAGCGAGGAGGTAGACCAAGTAAGAAGTCATGTGGAACTTCTTCATCATGGGTACTTGGAGTAGTTGTAGATGGAGGTTGTCATTGATGATCTTCCCCCAGTCAATTCTCTTTTTCCTTCTATCAATGTCAAGATGAAAAGGCCCATCCAGTCTTGGAAGTCTCTTGTGCTTGCTTTTCCCATTACTCTATTGAGGAGAGTGATGACATCTAAATATCCTTCTCAAAACTCACACCTTGGAAGGTTCTTGGGCATCCTTGAGGGATTTCTCCTTTTTTCAACCATGACCCAAGTGTAACCCCTTGCATGTATGCATCCATCATTTCCCAATCATGCAAGGCCTGTCTTTTGAGATGATGACCATGTTGGGTGATGTTGGTATCTGCAGAGAAAGTGAAATGGTTCTAGGGCTAATGACCACCATTGTTGTACCATTTTCATCTCTTGGATGGTTCATGTTTTGGGCTCATAGTGGTGAGAGCAAGGCTAGGACCAACTCAAGACTTTGCACAGACACTGGGTGTCCTGCGGCAATGAAACAAGCCACTTGTGAATATCTTGATCTTCAATCTTCTTTCGATCTTTGGTTGTCATGTGAGTTCTAAGGTCATTCGGTCCATGTACAAGACATCATTATTTCTTCTATCTCATACTCATAGGTGAAGGGTTGTGCCAACTTCTGTCTCATCCACTTCTACTTCATGTTTTCCTTAGAAATAACAAACTTACTATTTTTAGTAAGTATGAAAAAACAACTCCCTCGAACCTCAACTTGAATGTTGTGACTCTGATTTCCCCTTCTCCCTGCATTCCTCTCTCCTTCTTGGATCAACTTTCTATTTTTAGCAGGTGCTCATGGGACCACTTACTATTTTTAGTAAGTGCCAAAATGCCCATTTTGATGAATTCTCAAGCTGCAGTGCATCTTCAATGTCTCTGTCTCCTTCACAAGTTCTTTTGTTGATGACTTTCCCAAAATAGTAGTCCCTATGTAGAAGACCTACTATTTTTAGAAAGTGGGCTTCTAGAGGTTGGATTGACATGGAATGAAGTTTTTTGATATGGGTTTTTTCCCAATATCACCCCTCTAAATTTTAGACCTACCCACTCAATAGTCTAGGAGATTTTAAACTTTCAATTTTTGGACCTAGTAGTGCTTCTGGACATGACAACCATTAATGGACCTCAAAATTGTAGGTCTAGTTTTCTCCTCCATTTGTGAAAAAAATTATATTTTTTTATGGGTTTTTTTCTTCTTGTGCTTCACGTGAAATTTTTTTCAATCCGACAACCGGTTTGATGGGAAATTCAACTTTTTCTTCGTTGAGCGGAAAGAAGATTTCTTCATTGTGAATGATTTATTACATGAGAGGAGAGTTTGAAGGTATGTTTTTATGGTCTTGGATAGAGGAAAAAAAAAAAAAATGGTTTTTTTTTGCACTAGTTTGCAATATTTCTACGAATCTTCGTTTCACGACAATGGAGATTTTCATTGTTTTCTTCTTTGTTCTTCGCTTCTTCTTCCTTGTTTTCTCAAAATTCCTTTTGAGACCTGTATGTTTTCATGGAGTGGAGGAAAATAATTCTTGTGATATCTAGTTTGAGGTTCAAAATGGTGGAGTGGTGGTAGGAAGTTGTAGAGGAGTTTGGAGAAAGAACTGTGCACAGGAGAGTTAGATATAAGAAGCGGGAAGAAAGCGGCAGTTGGGGATTTTAAAAATATTCAAAAAATATCATGCATAGAGAGGGCTGGGAACATTTTTTTTTGATGTCCCTCACCTCAAAGGGATGTGAGGGACATCAATTTCCATGGTGAGCAAGAAGATGACACATGTGGCATGATCCGACGACAGGGAGTGAAAGCTAGAAAATCAGCTTTAAAGCACTTTGAGGGGCTGGAAGCGGGTCACATGGGTGACCAAAAAGTCTCCCTTAGAGGGATGGGAACATTTTTCAAGGTTTTATGTCCTTGACATGTGAGGGACATGAGGGACATCAAATTCCATGGTGCTCTTGGAGCTGACACGTGGCGGAGATCCGATGATAGGGATTTGAGCTCCCAATTACACCCGGGGGCTGAACTGACAATCTTGAAGGTCACATGAGGTTTTAGAGGTCATATGGGGGCTGGGTGAATTTTTTCATGGTTTATGTCCCTAACCTTGAGGGATGTCAGGGACAAAAAATCCCACCAGAGCTCCTGGAGATGACACATGTCCTCCCAAAATTTGGCTAACTCCCAGAACTCGCTCTAAGAGGACAACTTGAGATGATGATAACTTGAGCTCCCGATGGAATTTTTGGTGAAAAATTTATATGATCCTTGACTTGAAATGGAATTTTTAATCCAATGGTGGGGTATCATGTCTTTATTCTTCCATTTGATCCCTAAAAAATCATATTTTTGATTTGGTACTCCACATGCATGAGAAAAACTACTTATAGACCTAATGCACCAAAGTGTTGTGAAAAAAATGATTTCACCATCTTGTAGGGCTTGGAATTATATTTCCAGAAATGTTTTTTTTTTCTCCTAACTCCATCCATAGAGCTCCCAAAATCACCTTTGGAAGCTCAACATTGTTTTGGCATTGTGCACTTAGCTAGGCTTGTGAACCCTAATTTTGGTGAAACTACCCCAACTTCTCTAAGCCCTTCCAAAATCTTCTTGAATCATTTCCATGATGTCCCAAGACCTTTGAATCACCTCCATGTCCATTTTGGATTTTTTCTCCACTCCATGGGGTTGCTCCAGCCCTAGGAAGGCCAATGATAGCCCTTCCCACAACTACTGTAGCTTGCAACTTTTAATGAACTCCTAAAATCACCTAGGGGAATGAATGGAATTTCCTAAATCACCTAGGGGATGAGATAACATTAATTAGGAGGTCACTTGGACTAATAGATAGACCCAGGGTGTCTTGGAATGATAGGACTTGAAAAAATTAACACAGGGGTATAGTTGTCATGCTCGGAAATTGTTAATTTCCTTGTTGCACATTTGCATGACAACAAATAGGCTCTAGCTTGGGGACATGACATGGACTGAGTGTAGTGAAGACATGACATGAGGAATCTAAATCTCAATTTTAGACCATATGATCCATTGACTAGTGCCTTATCCATTGGGCCTACGATTCATGTCATGTACAATTTACAAGAGAGAAAGGATAATGAAGAAGGAAACACACACACACACAAAAACACAAAAAACACACACAAGGAAGGGAACACAACACACACAAACATAAAGGGAAACACACCTAGAAATCACCTATGGTACAAGGTGGGGGACAACCCACTTTCACTATGATACAATTTTAGGTATTTCCCACTGAGGGCAATTCCAGTGGCATTCCATCCAAATATGAGAGTAGAAAAACATTCTCACCACAAGCTTCATGAATCTGAATGGGCCAAGCCATAATAATGAATCAAAATTTCCATGGCTTCCTTTTGGTTCCCTTCTCTTGTCCCATAGTAGATGAAAGTCTCCAACTTTGAATTCTCTCACTTTGGCTTTCTTGTCAAAAATATTCTTTACTTTCAATTGGTGCTCTTTAATACGGTCCACCACTCGAGTCTATTTTCTTCTAGCTTCTCAAGAAAGAGGATCCTCTTGTCAATGGAATCCTTGTACTTATCCATCTTCTATTCCTTGTAGCAACTTGAGAGCCAACATCTCAATCATGATGGGAATTTCTTCTTTGACCCCATACAATAGTTGGAATGGTGACATACCTATTTCCTTCTTGGGAGTGATCATGTCCACCCACAATGCATCATATAAATTTTTGTGCCAATTCCTTTGGTTTTCATCTACGAGTTTGTGGATGATGGTTACAATGTTCTTGTTGCTTGATTCATTGTCCATTTCCCTTGTGGATAGTAGTCTAATGAATGAGATAAAGAGATTTCATAGCCATAGACTCAGTCAACTCCCTTGAAGAGAAATAGGTAGCATTGTCTGCTACAATATTTTTGTGGCACTCCAAAACATACTATGATATTCTCCTTGATGAAGTTGCATATTGTTTCGGTGTTGGCTTGCTTGGCCAGAATGGCTTCCACCCATTTTTTGAAGTAGTTTTGTTGTTGTGAGCACATAGGTGTGCCCCGTGCTTGAGTGAGGATTCAGAACACCAATGAAATCTAGTCCCCACTTCTAAAATGGTTCTTCAATAACAACTGGCCTGAGTGGTAGTGCAGTGCAAGTTGTGGTCTCCCAATGAATTTTGGCATGCTTCACATTTGGAAACCCATTCTTGAGTGTCTGCAAAGAGGGTGGGCCAATAATACCTTCCTCGGAGGATCTTGTGTGTAGTGACCATCACTGAGAAATGTCCACCACATGCTTGGTCATGGTATGCTTTAAGAAATTTTTCTTGTTGCTCTTTATCTACACACCTGAGGAAGCATCCATCCAGACCTCTCTTGTAAAGTGTGTGATTCCAGATTACAAAATTTTTTCCTTCAGCTTGAGTGTTCTCCTTTTCTTATAATCAAGATGAGAAGGGAATTCTCCATAAGTTAAGTAATAGGAAATATCAGCATACCACTCATCAGTAGTGGTTACAAAGAGAACACTGTGGATTATTTTGAAACAAGTTGAGCAAGCACAATTTTCTTCACCATGTTGAGCTTTGAGTGTTTCATCTTCAACAATCAACCTACACAAACCATTTCCCCTTACCAGATTGGAGGGTCAAATCTCTAAGTCATATTCTTGAGTCTTTGCAATCCAATTTCCTCTTTTAGCTCTGGGATCTTGTTGTGTCAAGATGGACTTGATTGCACTTTGTTGGGGACCATCACCACCATATGAGAGTTGAGGATGTAAAACCTGAAATTTTTATAGCCTTGACCACTACATAGGCATGCTTCTCCAATTGGATGTAGTTTAGTTCATGCTTTTTTCAATGGAAAAATCATGAAAGCAATAGGTGCTTCCACACCTTCATCATTCTTTTGAACAAGAATGAAGAGAGAGGGTATGTTCTGATGCATAACAATACATGATGAAATCTTTGTTAAAATCTAGAGACACAAGGGTTGAGAGCCTTGGCAATGGATTTTTGATCTCTTCAAATGTTTCCTTCCCTTCATTGTTCCATTTGAAGTTTTCATGTGGTTTCATCATGGTGGTGATGTGCTTTGTCAATTCAGCAAACTCGGAACAAAGCGACGAAGAAAATTCACCTTTCCAAAGAAGGAATGAACTCCTTTCTTGCTTTGTGGGTAGAGATAGTGCTTGAATGGCTCATACTCTCTCTCAGATCAATGTGTGCTCCATGTTTATTCACAATGTGCCCCAGTAACTTGCCTTCCATAACTCCAAAAATGCACTTTTTTGGGTTTAGTGATATGCCATGTTTTCTACACCTTGCAAGTACTTGTTCTAAGTGATGGATATGATCTCCCCTCTTCTTTGAAAAACACCATGAGATCATCAAGATATATGATGATGCAATGTTTTAAATATTTGAATGCCAAATCCATCACCCTTTGAAATGTAGCTCCCACATTGATTAGGCCAAAAGGCATTCTGTTGTAGGAAAAAGTGCCCCAAGGCATTGTGAAGGTTGTCTTGGTGTGATCCTCCTCTACCACTTTGATTTGATTGTACCCTGAGAATCCATCAAGAAATGAAATAGCATTTCAGATCCAGTGACTTCTTGCAAAATGTGGTCCATGATAGGGAGAGGATAATTGTCTTTCAGTGATGCTGGTTCAAGTTGTGAAATCTACACATATTCTTATTTCACCATTCTTCTTCCACACATGGCAATGTTGGCCACCCATGTTGAATGATGGATGGGAAAGATAATCCTTGCATTAAGCATCTTCATTACCTCCTCTTTGATGGTATCAACAATCTTTGGGTTATATGGCCTTTGTTTTTCTGAATGGCTTGGCATCCTTCTTCAAGGGAATTGAGTGATGCATTTCCTTTGGTTGGAAGGATTTGAGTTCATCATAAGAGTAGGCCAAAACATCTGAATATTTCTTGAGTAATGTAAAAAACCTTCTCTTCTCCTCGGGTGAAAACATTTTCCAATATTGACCATCCTTGGCTCCTCCAGGGTGCCGATGTTTTCCTTATCAAAATCAGCTGGGCACCGAGAAGATTGTTTTGCTTTCTCTTGAATGAATCTATCATGTTTTTCAAAGAGGTCTTCCAGAGAAACTAGGCCTTTGGGAATCTTGTTTCCTTTCAATTTGATCACTCCTTCTTCATCATCCCTTCAATTCCTTCTTTCTCTTCTTTGGCTACCACTTCTCGGTGTGGATTTTCACTTCCTTCAAAGAAGAGATTATTGAAATTATCCCTTTGTTCCAAAAATGCTAGAATCTGGTTATCATCATTAAAGACTTTCCAATGATTTGCATTATCTGGTACACTAGGCCTTGAATACCATTTCAATGGTCACTTGTCTTTACCAAAAGAAGGATGAGGTGTCACTAGGGAAGCCACACTTGCAAGAGAATCAAAATTTTTCATTCTTTTCTCTTGGGATAGCTTTGATGGAAAATGCATCAAAAGATTCAATGCAGTCCCATACTTTATTTCTATAATGTCGAGTCTTGGATTTTTCACTTGATATTGTTGTCATACTTTCTTTACTATCACCTCTACATCACCTCAACATCTCATTCTTGATTCCCATGTCTTCTTCCATGCCCATGCCTAAGAGGAGAGCTTCATATTCCATCATGTTATTTATATTATCAAATTGCAGCTTGTAGGAAAATGGGTACAATTCATCGGAAGGAGAGTACACACCATGCCTTGCTCCTGAACTACACTAGGAATGACTACCATCAAATTCCATCATCCAAACTTGATCTTCTTCTTCTTCCATAAGAAGTGGAAAGTTCTCATCTTTTTCTGATGTGAGGAAGTAGTTTCCTAGCCCGCTATCTTGAAAAAGAATGTTTCCTTTGGATCATCAGAATTTCATACTATGAACTTCATCTTCCTTACTTGGTAACAACTTCTTCATCTCACCTTTCACTAGAATAGTTGTAGATGACCAATCCATTTTTATTTCTCCACCCAAGTCTCTGTAAAAGCTTTGGCTCAATAGCATGCCAAAGGATGTTGGGATGTCTACCACTAGGATGGTTAGAAGCACCTTCTTATCTGGAAAATCAGCTAATGCTACATGTGCATCTTTGATTCTTCCTACCAATGGAACTTGTTTGGATTCCATTGAATAGTAGGTGCCATTTTCTAGGTCAAGGTGAGGCCTAGAGCATTTGTAACTTTGATGGGCATCACATTATCTGAGGCTCTAGAATCTATGATGCAATTATTTAGTTGAAGCCTTTAATGAGGAGTGATAGTAGAAAGGTTCAACCTTGTTGGTTTTGGAGGCACTTGAGGGCTAGCATGTTTTGAGAAGGTGGTGTGGATGGTGTGGGAGTAAGCCTTTGAAATTTGGACCTGAGGTTATAGGATTACCACCACGGACTACATCAATGAACCTATCAAATTGGGTAGGATGCGTTTGTAGGTATTCTATTTCTGTGAGCTGGACTTTAGTTTTTCTTGTGTGTTCCACAAAGTCAAATGGGGTTATGGTGGGAAAGGAAGAGGTTCTAGGAATGATAGAATATTTACATGGTGAAGGTTTTTCTACTTTGGGGTTGAATTTTCCTTCACGGGTGCAGTAACTGGCTTGGAAGGAGGTGGGGATGTAGGTTTTGATGGAACCTTAGATGTTTTTGTAGAAACAACATTTGAAGGAGAATTATTTTTAGTAATTTTTGAGTTGGGAGAAGGACTAGATGACTTACTTGGTATGGCAACATGATCCTTGCTAACTAGTGGGTCTATTTTTCTTTAGCCAACTCCATCAAAGGTGGTAGTGGTGATCCTCTGCTGATGATTTTATTTTGTGGAACCTCCATAAGAGAATCTTCTTTCTTCTTCTTTTCCTTTACTATAAGCCATTGAGGATGGAGCACCTTTCTTGGACTGTGCATGAGTGAAAAATGCATGATGAGAAACTTGGAGCTTCTTCATCATCATCATCTTCATCATCAATGTACTCAATTAGGCCATTGTGTGTATCACCATCAACTTCCTCGACCTCAAGATAGTTTTCATCATCCCCCACATTTTCTTCTTCTTCAGGTTCTTCAATTTCCACTTCCTCCTCTAGTTCTTTGGTGTCATAGGTGAAAATTGAATGGTGGTGCTTTGAGAGTGAGCCGAGAGGAGGTGGAGAAATCCTTGGTCTATTGGGAGGATTTGGCTTCCTTGGAGTGTTCTACATTGTGATCTAGGAGAGTTGTTTCTTCAAGGAAACCAAGTCATTTGCCATTTTTGGAACATTGGGTCCATGGTGACTGAGCTTGAATTCTAGGCCTTTTTTTTCCATTTGGGCCTTTCACTTTACTAGACAGGATTAGATCATCATCGGTTTCTATCACATGTCCTGAGCTTCCCTCAATGTTCTTGGTTGGGTTCTTCTAAGGAAGAAACCTACTTCTGATGGCAAGGCATTGATGAAGAATCTCTTCAAATTATTTTTAGGAGGCACCACATCTTCAGGGATTCTTCTTATCACTCTATTATATCTTGTTATGAAGTCTCTCATTGATTCGAGGTTTCTTTCTTCATTTGTACCAATTGGACCAAGAGATCTTGATAGTCTTCCATGGTCTTGAACCTATGTTTGAATGCACTTCTTATATCTTCCCAGTAGGTGACAGACCTCTGGGGGTAGCATGTAGAACCATTCGACAACTTTTTCTTGAAGTGACTCCACAAAGATCCAGGACTGACACATCTTCATGCTCAATGCCCAATACACCACAAGTGGTGATAAACACTTGCTACATGTTCTTTGGGAGTTGAGAACCATCCCCTCTAAATTTTGGAAAGTTTTTTTTGAGCCTTTTGGTAGCTCATGAAGTGGTTGAGCAAGGGCGAGTGGGCCAATGTTTCCCCCCATGGTACATTAGGCCTATGGTCCTCATGATCATGATCCACCATTCCATTTTATATTCTAGCTTCCAACCTCTCTAAGGTTGCACTTTTTTGCTTTTACTCTTACATCTACTTCAGCTTGAGCTCTTTTAATTTCTTCAATTTGAGCTCTTATTTTCTTCATCTCTTGCTTCTCTTTCTCTAGCTTCTTCTTCGGTCTCTACATTAGTGAAATCTTCAAGATCTCTTTGATGTATGGAAATCAATGTCCAATGGATTGAAAATGCTCAGACTCCCAATGTGACCAGTTGTGATGAAAAAGGAGACCTCTGAATTCTAAGCATCTCTTGTCTTCTTTGAAGTCTTCAAAAGTAGGGGATCGGTTTTTCCTCCTTGTCTTTATTTCTAGGTGTATCTTCTATCCACCAACTTGAAATCTATGCTCTTCTTTGTGGTGTTGAATTTTCTTTTCCTTTCCAATTCAGCAACACATTCTTCTTCAGGTCAAGAATTCTTGTGGAAATGAAGTAGTGGTTGACACTTTTCCTGTTATGCCAGATAGCTTCTCTCAAATATGAAGCAATATCCTCTTGATGTGGAAGAGAAATTCAGGTCTTTCAACAGGAGGATTTCCCAGAATAGCCATGGTTTGTAGACATGAGGCTCATATAGCTATTCAAATTCTAGAAAAATATTTTTTTTTTTGAATTTTTGAATTTTTTAATTTTTTTTTTTTTTCTAACCTTTTGTCATATATTCGTGTAGTGTAGATGCTTGCTAAAATCTACCCCATGGTGGGTGCCAAAAATTTTTGGTGAGAAAATTTTTAGGAAAAATTGGTGGTTATCTTGCCAAATGCTCTGGAGTCTAAGTCCCTCTACTTAACTAGTGTAGCTATCATATGTGCATGCATGAGTAAAAAGTGAGTTTTATCCTAGTGGCCTTTCAACTAGGGATCCAACAGGGGCACTCCACTGACCCTATGGAAAAATCTTGCATATATCTATAAGAGAGGAATTTCTAGGAAAGTGGGAAAGGGAGTGAGAAAGTTAGAAAAGAGAAAACTAATGTTGTAAGTAGAAAATCAGAGACTTGCATACACCAACAAAAATTTCATTACATGCACTTGAATTTAGAAGAAAACAAATCTATGTAACATAACAACAAGACCAAATAGCATTTAATGAGCACAAAGTACCACTAAACTCCTCAATCAAAAAAGGCTAAAATTCCTTCTTCCTTTATTGAAGCTCAAGCAAAAATTGTACATAACATAGAAATAGAAGACATTTTTGAGTAGGGAAAATGGAAGAAATTTTCTATCTCTTTGCTCTCTTCACAAGGATATCTCTCTCATGAATTCACAAAAAACAACTCCAATATCTAAGAAGTCTCAAGAAGTTTTCTAAGAAGAAGCTCAAATGAGGAGCTTGTTACAATTTATAGAAGAGAATGCAACTCTTCATCTTCTTCAGTGACTTTTCAAATACTTTAATTTGACTTTAGACTGTTCATATTCCACTTAAATATTTAAGTCCCTTTTATAAAATCAAGGAAACTTAAATTTTACATTATGTTTCTAAAGTCACTTAAAGTTATATTAAAAAGTGCAAACCTCAACACAAAAATATAACATTGATGAGAGAGAGCATTGGGTGAGAAGAGAGAGAGAGAGAGAAGAGAAGAAGAAGAAAGAAGAAGAAATGAAAAGAATGAGAAGAATGAGCTTGCAGTGGATTTGATCTCACTCTCTTGATAGGTTTCCACTTCACATTCTCTGAGAAGGCCTCTGTTCCTCCAAGATCTTTTTGAAATGAGAGTTGCAGGTTCCACTTTGTCGGCATGAGGAATGCAAATGCAACTCAAGGTATCTGTCCATCCATCGGCCACACTGTTGATGTCTTTGCACTTCCCAAACCATGATGAATGTTTCTTTGATAAGTGTAATGGAGGCCCAATATCTTAGAGAGGAAGTTGAGGGTATCCTTAGTGAAGGACGATGGGTTTCCTACCTCTTTCTTGACGTATTCTTCAAATGGACCAATCAACTCATCAAAAGTTGTATCTTCACCCATTGTAGGTACTCCAAGCTTTTGAGTTTTCTGATTTATACTATCCTATAATTTGTATGCTTGTTCCTCTTTCTCCTCCAACTCTGTGATGGCCTCGATTGATTTCCTCAAACCTGATTTCCAAGGCCCTCACCCACACACATGACAAGTCTTCTAAGGGATTTTCAAAATATTCCTTTGATCAACTCCTGGTAATGGGGTTTTTCATTTCATCTACTACTGGGCCTAAAGGTTCCCAATAGTCCCTTTCTTTCTCTAAGTCCTCCTGAGTTCTTGTGTCTCTATTTTTGTCACACACATGTAAGAGAAGATTTTGACCACTTCTTGGAGCATTGACTTCCCTTTTTCAGAAATTGAGTTAATCCATTCATTATTCACTCTCACCCCTGTATTGTGAACTCATGTGTCTTCCTAATGGATTTTGGATTGAAGCTACTAATGGGTGCACAACTTCCTCAATGGGAATTTTGTGGCATTAGGATCAACTAGATGTTACACATAGAATGATAGAGTTTCACACTGATCTTTTTAGTTCATTAATATTCTTCTTATATTCCTTATTCCTTGCCACCATGCAAGTGGAAGATTGATTGATACATGTGCAAATCCCCTTCATGAGTTGTCGGTCCCAGTTGAATTGTGCTCATTTCATAGTCAGTTGGTGTCATCTCATCCACTGGCTTGATTACTTTGGGCCAAGCCACTTCGATGTATTGATTACCCGTTTCCCCATTATAGAACCGTGAGGCTATATGTGTGAGCTTCCTTGATCTTTTTTCTTTGGCCAATGAGATAATCGTTGATAGATCGGGGCTGCCACTTTTGCTTGCGTAGTGTGGGTGTCAGGGAAAATTATTTCCTACATCCAAGGAAACATCTCATTGGACTCGGGATCAATGATAGGTGCACCAATAGTTCCCTATTCTTAAGGAGGAGGAAAATCCTAAATGAGAGAGGCATGGGTTTCAACAAGAGGTGAAACCTCTTATGGTGGCTCGAAGACTAAATCTTGAACCATGTGTTCTTCATCCACTTGTACCTTTGTCATGGGGTTTTCTTCCTACATTTCTGCAATCAAATATTCCTCTCGTAGTGATGAAAACAATCCTTCTTCTACTCTAAATTTCTTTGGCATATTCTCATGAGGAGAAGATTCCAATTCTACTGCCTTCCTCTTAGAACTCTCTCTGGAGTGTTTAGAATTAGAAGTCACCTCTATGAATTTTGAAGATGACTGATGTGAGGCTTGCTTCTAACTTAGAGGAATTCCTCATTATTGGATGGTCATGGTTCTCTTCTTATGAAACCAATTTCTCCTTCTCCTAAACACCTTCTCATTTCTGTGATCAAATCTTCCTCTCACAGTGATGCAAATGAGCCTTCTTCTACTTTAATTTTCTTTGGCATCTTATCGTGAGGAGAAGCTTCCAATTCTATGGCCTTCCTCTTTGAACTCGCTCCAGAGTGTTTAGAACTAGAAGTCACCTATATGACTTTTGAAGATGACTGATGTGAGGCTTGCTTCTGACTTAGAGGAATTCCTCGTGACTGGATGGTCATGGTTCTATTCTTTTGAAACCAATTTCTCGTTCTCCTCACCACCTTCTCGGTCCACTCCAATATATCCCCTAATTCATGAATATACCAATTGATTGGAGGTAAAGGGGACATCTTGACTTCCACATAATTAGAATCATACATCTCCCTCCCATCATCTTGCAAAATATCTTCATACCAGGAGAACTTGAATTTCCTCATCTCACTGATTATCATCCTCATATGGTCCTTTTCATGCACTTCAAATTCATCAATGCAATTATCCCAATAGTCCTCAACTTATGGCTCATGTTGTAATTTTTTAGGACATAGAAAGAGTTGGGATCTTTTCAGATGTCAAAATTAGGCTTGGAGATGTAGGAATGCAAAGTCAAATGAGCAAAAGCATCCTCCATATGAGATGCATCATTTGAGCTCTTGCACATGAATACCCCGAGAGAGATAGGGAATGGAATCAAATTATTCCTCCTTCTTCTAAGCTTGTTATTCACTTGAATGATCTATCTGTAGAGCTCAAATAATATAATTTGGTCACTAAGGTACTTAGGTGGCCTTAGTAGATCTTGGTCAAAGACAAAACTCATGCAGTAGGAGAAGGTCTAGAATTATATGAAATAAGAACCATATTTCTTGATCAAGGATGCCGCTTGATGATATCCTAGCTTCTCAGATATCCTTCTAAGCTTCGGAACACATACATTGTGAATGCATCATTCACATGAGTGAAATTCCTATGACTTTCCTCCATCACCAACTAGTGGAAGTTTCTCGAATGCAAGCACCTTGGCGGTAATGTTTTTGCATGAGATCCATCCTTGAATGATCTTGAGCTAGCGAGGAGGTAGAACAAGTAAGAAGTCATGTGGAACTTCTTCATCATGGGTACTTAGAGTAGTTGTAGATGGAGGTTATCGCTTGATGATCTTCCCCAGTCAATTATATGTTTTCCTTCTCAATTTCAAGATGAAAAGGCCCATCCAATCTTGGAAGTCTCTTGTGCTTGCTTTTCCCATTACTCTACTAAGGAGAGTGATGACATCCAAATATCCTTCTCGAACTCACACCTTGAAAGTTTTTAGGAATCCTTGAGGGATTTCTCCTTGTTTTCAACCATGACCCAAATGCAACCCCTTACACATGCATCCATCATTTCCTAATTGTGTAAGGCCTATCTTTTGAGATGATGAACCATGCTAGGTGATGTCGGTATCTATAAAGAAAGTGAAATGGTTCTAGGGCTAATGACCACCATCGCTATACCATTATTACTCGGATGGTTCATGTTTTGGGCTCATAGTGGTGAGAGCAGGATAAGACCAACTCAAGACTTTTTCCTAGACAACTGGATGTCCTGTAGTAGTGAATAAGCCACTTGTGAATATCTGATCTTCAATCTTCTTTCAATCTTTGGTTGCCATGTGAGTTCTAAGGTCATTTAGGTCCATGTATAAGACATCATTGTCTTTTATCTCATACTCGCAGGTGAAGGGTTGTGCTGCATTTTGTCCTATCCACTTATGCTTCATGTTTTCCTTAGAAATAACAACTTACTATTTTTAGTAAGTATGAAAAAGTAACTCCCTCGAACCTCAACTAGATGTTGCGACTTTGATTTCCCCTTCTCCTACATTTCTCTCTCCTTCTAGGATCAAATTTATATTTTTAGTAGGTTCTTGTGGGACCACTTACTATTTTTAGTAAGTGTAAAAATTCTCATTCTAATGAATTCTCAACTACAATGCATCTTAGATGTCTCTATCTCCTTCACAAGTTCTTTTATTGATGGCTTTCCCAAAATAGTAGTTCCATATGCAAAAGACCTGCTATTTTTAGAAAGTGGCTTCTAGAGTTCGGATTGATGTGGAATGAAGTTTTCTGATATGGGTTTTTTCCAAATATTTCCCCTCTAAAATTTTAGACCTACCTGCTTAATAGTCTAGGATATTTTAAACTTTCAATTTTTGGACCTGGTAGTGCTTTTGGACACGAAAACCATTAATGGACCTCAAAAATTATAGGTATGGTTTTCTCCTCTATTTGTGAAAAAAATTATATTTCTGATATGGTTTTTTTCTTTTGGTGCTTCATGTGAAATTTTTCTTCAATCCACCAACCGGTTTGAATGGGAAATTCAACTTTTTCTTCGTTGAGCCGAGAAAGGAGATTTCTTCATTGTGAATGATCTGTTGCATGAGAGGAGAGTTTGAAGGTATTTTTTTGATGGTCTTAAATAGAGGAAAAAACATAAAAAATGGTTCATTTCTTCGTGCACTATTTTTCAATTTCTATGAATCTTTGTTTCACGATAATGGAGATTTTCATTGTTTTCTTCTCTTCGTTCTTCGCTTCTTCTTCCTTGTTTTCTCAAAATTACTTCTGAGACCTATATGTTTCATGGATTGGAGGATAATTATACTATGATAGATCTATTTTGAGGTTAAACAATGGTGGAGTGGTGGTAGGAAGTTGCAGAGGAGTTTGGAGGAAGAATTGTGCACGAGAGAGTTAGATATAAGAAGCGGGAAGAAAGCGGCAATTAGGGATTTTAAAAATATTAAAAAATCATGCATAGAGAGGGATGGGTGATTTTTTCAAGGTTTTATTTCCATTACATGTGATGGATGTGAGGGACATCAAATTTCATGGTGAGAAAGGTGACGACACGTGGCAAGATCTCCGATATGGAGTGGAGTGAAAGCTAAAAACTCAACTTTAAAGCATTGAGGGGATGGAAGCAGGTCACATGGGTGACAAAAATTTTCCTTAGAATATGGGCACATTTTTCAAGGTTTAATTTCCTTGACATGTGAGGGACTTCAAATTCCACGATGCTCCTGAGGTGACACGTGACATAGATCGATGACGACAGGGAATTTGAGCTCCCAATAGCACCCAGGGGCTGAACTGACAATCTTGAAGGTTGCATGAGGTTTTAGAGGTCATATGGGGGATGGGAACATTTTTTCATGGTTTATTTCCTTACTTTGATGGACATCATGGAAAAAAATCCCTCCAGGATCATGGAGTTGACACGTGTCCTCCTAAAATTTGGCTAACTCTCGAACTCGCTCTAAGAGGACAACTTGAGACGATGATAACTTGAGCTCTCGATGGATGTTTTTGGTGAAATTTTATATGATAC
Source organism: Taxus wallichiana var. yunnanensis (assembly GCA_018340775.1). Lineage (NCBI taxonomy): Eukaryota > Viridiplantae > Streptophyta > Pinopsida > Cupressales > Taxaceae > Taxus > Taxus wallichiana. Next base: position 54,241,383 of record CM031239.1, read on the forward strand.
TGAATTGAAATGTAATTTTGAATCCAATGGTGGGGTCTCATGTCTTTATTATTCCATTTGATTGCTGAAAAATATGATTTTTGATTTTGTACCCCATATGCATGAGTAAAAAATTCTTGTAGACCTAATGGGCCAAAGTGTTGTGAAAAAAGGATTTCACCATCTTGTAGGGCTTGGAATTATATTTTTGGTGATGTTTTGTTTTGCTCCTAAATCCATCTACAGCTCCCAAAATCACCTTTGGAAGCTCAGTGGTTGTTTTGGCTGTGTGCTGACTAGGCTGTGAACCCTAATTTTGGCGAAACTACCCCAAATTCTCTCGAGCCCTTCCAGAATCTTCATGAATCATTTCCATGATGTCCCAAGAAATTTGAATCACATCCACACCCATTTTGGATTTTTTTCTCCTCTCCATGGGGTTGCTTCAGCCCTAGGAAGGCAAGTGATAGCCCTTCCCATAGCTCCTTGTAGGTTACAACTTTTAATAAACTCCTAAAATCACCTTGGGGAATGAATAGACTTTCTTAAATCACATAGGGGATGAAATAACATTAATCGGGATGTCACTTGGGCTGACTAGATAGACCGAGGGTACCTTAGAATGATAAGAATTGAAAAAATTAACACATGGGTATAGTTTTAATGGTCAGGAATTTTAATTTCCTCAAACCTCCACACTTCTTGAACAAAAATTTTGTCAACCAAAACCTGCGAGAGTAAGAATGCTACTCCAAAGAATAAAGAATAGTGGTAGAGAAAGAATCTGAGTACAAAATTGAAGAATGGGGGAATGCTACACGACTAATTGAAGGAGTTCAAGGAATTTTGTGTTTTATCTCATCCTTTAATTTCTCCTAGGCCTTCAATTCTGATAAGGCCTTTCCTGGCGCTTCACCTATAATATTGGGCACCTGGTCTAGGATGATTTCTTCCACCTTCCCTTTCAACATGTTAATGGCCATCCCTAGCTCCACGTAGACACCCTCAAACTCATCCATCCATTCAGTGATAAAGTCTCGAATCTCGCTGATTTTAAAATCCATCTTTTCACACTTTGTCTTGATTTTCTCCTTTTGGGTCGTGGTGTTGACAACTAATTATGTGTGCTCCACCTTGTTGGTGGGTATGGTCTCTGTAACACTTTAAGGGTTGCCTCTTCCTCTATCTATCACCCATACGTCAATAATTGTTTCACATTTTCTACAGCTATTAAAGCCCATATCCGCTAGTATATTCACCTCCTTGAGTTAGGAGAGAAAATCTTCCAACTCCGTGATCTAGGCTTCAATTACAACCTTATTTTCTTCTTTTTCCTTTATGAGATCTACAGTTATGGGGCCCGCACCATCCTTGATGTTAATAAGTAGCATAGCCACAAGGTCCTCAAGGTACTCCATCTCATCCCCATAATTGATCCTAGCTTGGCTCACCAATGTCAAACATTATCCCAAAATGTTTTTCATGAGGGTGCCACCTTGGTCATACACCTCCTTCATCCACATCTATTCTCCCCTTAACCCTTGGTATAACCTATCTATTTCCTTCTCCTTTCTCTTCCTCTCTATGATCAAGGTTTGAATTATGGCCCTTATATATAGAGTGCTTGAGATTACCTCTAAAGATATCTTACATGATGTATTGAATGCCTACTCATATGTTAGGTGGTTAGGATCCACCACTTTGTATACTTCTCCTCCCTTCTTCTTCAAATAAATGGTCTCTATCACATGATTATTGACCTCAAACTTAGGTTCCTCGGTGTGGCAATGCATGCTCTAGCTGAGCATCTTCCTAGTCCTAGGCACACCCCGTCTTAATCCATCAAATCCTAACCATGTAACTTTTCTAGTGGAAGGGTGGCTTGGAATCTTGTGTGCAAGACCTTCATGGGGTCATCCAAAAATTCCATGTGTGGGGACATGGGTGTCCACGTCTTTCTTATATATTTGTGCTTGGTTATTTTCTTCTTCACCCTAGGGGTGAATCCCTTATCCTCCTTTATAGTAAAGGAGTCCCCTTTATCTCCCTTTGGGCTGGCGTTATGTGGTGTAGTGGCCCCATGCGTTGGAATCTTCTCACCCCCTATAGAGTGTTCTTATCCTTTTCTATGTACCTCTCCTACATCCTTGTTTTCGCTCAACCTCCCGACCCTCCATTTTTATTCCAATTACACTTTGAAAGTGGTGAGGTATTTTCCTCTCCTTCCTCTGAGCCTTCGTGGGGCTTGATGAGTCGGGTTTCTTTTGTCTCTTTTCTTCAGCTCTTCCTTCTCTTCCTCCTCCTCCTCGAGAACCTAGAAATGAAGCCTCGATTCCACCCTATACCAAAGTGTTGGCACCTTTGCTACCATTCCATTGTGTGTAGTACTTCATCTTTCTGGAGGTATCCAACCTTCCTTCATCTTGTTCTTCTTCCTCTTCCTCTTCCTCTTCCTCCTACACTGCTTTCATGGGCAGGATTGGCATCTCCCATGGCTTTGGAAAGGGAGATTCTATAACCTCCACCTCAATCCCTCCTTATGTTTTGGGGTGCAACTACATGAACACCTGATGGACATACCCCTTGATGGTAACACTGGCTTGTGGGTGTAAGTCTAGAAAATATGGTTCCAAAACTTTGACGTAGGTAGGTTGAGTGTCATACTTGTATGTAGTGCACAATGTGTGGACATCAACATCCACCTTGTCTGCATCAAAAAATAAACTTACGTGCATCCTTGATTTGCTTGATAGTGCACTTCATATATCTGGTTGTGAATGCGAAGGGGAGTTTGCACCATGGCCCCATCTCTCCTTTGGCCATCATAAACATTGTTAGGCAATTGTGTTGGGTAACAAATTTTTTTACCTTGTCTCCAATAACGTGGTAACTCATGGGGATGCTCCACTCATTCTCAAAAGCTCTATGCGAGATGATCAAACCATATATTCATTTGGGCCTTGTAAGAGCTTGATATGGTCCCATTATAGGTGAATTTTTTGAATTAGACTACTATAGATGCGTGCACTTTGGCGGGTGAACCCAATATTCTCATTTGGACCATCTAAGAGACCATTATCCCAAAACACAATCAATAATAGGATGGAGCCCCAAGTTATCTTCGCTCCTTCCTCATTCTATACCCACGTCTCTTTGATAATTCCATTTGTAATGAATTGGGAAAAATTATAGTTTTCCCTCTTGGATACCCTATAGGCCATGTATAGGAACCTCCAGTTAATGTCTTTCCACCTTTCCGATGCACCCAATTTGTAGCTAATGAACTGGAAGATGAATCTCAAAACTTGGTTTGGGATATCTCAGTAATTGCTTGTTCCCTACCCCTTTTTTTGTAGTTTAGATTTTTATCGGCTCCTTAATCTTGGTAGTGGCACATAAATAAAGTGCCATATCCTCTCAAGTGTTCTATAGGCCCATAACCATCTAAATCAAATGGCTTGTGATCCTCATTATTCTTCCTACAAAGTAGAATAAATATTCATGCACCCATGACATTAACCACCTAAAAGCTGGGGTGGGTTTTGCAAAGAAGGGAAGCTCAAATGGCTATAAAACTCTACTCTGTTGCGCGCTTGTTGCACTAAGTTGTCAACCTTAGGGTTTCCGAGCTCGTCCATCGTCGAGTGTCGACACTTTGCTCCTGTCTACATTAAAATTTCATTATCGGATGTTCCATGGTTGTATTAACGATCTTGCATCTCGTATAGATTTGAGCTCCACTTTTCATCGTTAATAACTCTATGAGGTCTTTGCATCTTTGATTAGATCTCCATGGGGTCCTCCTTTTCCACCACTAGTTTCTTTGTTTGATCCTTCATTAGTTCCATCTTCTTATCCTTTTTCATTAATTCCCTAGGTGTTATGTTCCTTTCTTTTGTATACCCTAACTTAACAACTTCCCACTTCTCTTTCACACCACCTCCTTCCTGATATGTTGTCTTCTTCCCTCCATGCTATGTCATAAGATTCTACTACAAATTTACACAAGTCCACTAGTTCGTGATAGTAATTTGTGTCTCTTCTTTAAAAAACCTTTGTCGTACTTCGAGCTCGAGAGCATAATATAAATTCTCTAAAAGAAAATTAGTCAAAATGACTATTCTTATCCCTTATTTATACTTTATCTATGCCTTAAAATTCCTCTATTCGGGTGTCTGATGTCACTTTTTAATAAAACACTTTATTTCACTCAAGTCAACTTCTATGATTTCCCCTCATGCTTTATAGCTATATCCTTCTAGTGCTCCAATACTACTAAACTACCACAAACCTCCTTCATGTGCATTGTCACGCTGAAGCACATAACCTCTGTAATTTACTAAGTAGTTCCCCATGGTGTTTCCTACCTTATGTCATACCACGCGATCCTTTTGTTCTTGTGGTCTTTAGATTCTTTCAACCCACCTTCATAACCACATGAATTTACACACCTTATCCATTACATTTCTCATTCTTCTATCTTCACATTAATTTTTCCAACAGTCCACTTTGTTGAAGTTGTTGTCAACTATGTTCAATATAGCTACTCCATGTTCAATATAGCTGCTACTTCACCACACAAAAATGTATGTGTGGTCCCCTACACATAGAAATTATTACAATGTAATTAGCCACCAATGAACCAAAGCGCAACAAAAATATGAAAATGATGACAAAGGAAACAACCAAAAGGACTAAAAGAAATCTAAACTAATTAAAAAATAACTTATTTTTTATTATATAGAAGCCTTATTTATAGTAAGGATTCAACCTACTCCTATTGAAGTAACGTATTAACCTCATCCCATCCAGTGTTTATAGCTAGCAAAAACCTAAATTGAGGATGTACATGATGATGTATGGTCATAACCAATGAAATTTCAGTTTCCTAGGATGGCACAGAAATTTAGAGTCATAAAACAAGACCATCTACCCAATCATAAATTGTTTTTTTATATGAAGATCATGCCATGATTTTTATCGTGCCTTCTCATTCTTCTAACTCCATCCAGCAAGTGATCATCTTTCATCAAATTGTATTAGCTTCTACATGTACTTATGTAGTTCTTTCTCATCGCTTAATCCTTCTACGTGCATAATACATAGAGACAGTAACATAAACTCTACTGGTAAAACAACTTCCATGCCAAACACCAATTGAAATGGTGTGGCCTTGTTCAATATCTTGTAGGTTTTCCTATATGCCCATAATACAATTGAGAATTTTTCATCCCAATATTGTCTCCCCACATCACAAATTTTGGTTAGCATGTGACTCAGTATCTTGTTAAATGCCTCGAGGTTCTATTATCTTGGGGTGATAAGGGGTGGTCTTGTGATGGGCCACCATGAATTCTGCCAATAAAATCCTGACCATCTCATTCAAAAAAATGTTTGCCTCTATCACTAGTCAATCTTAAAGGACACCCATACCTACTGATTATGTTTTCCCATAGGAATCTTGCTAATGTGGTTGTTGTGCAATCCTTCGTAGGCAAATTCTACTTCTACCTTGTTAAGTAATCATTAAAAGTAATGATATAGCATGAACTATTCCTTCATGCAATAGGTGAAATCAGTCCTACAAAATCAATCACCCACTTCTCAAATGGTTCTACGCTAGCTATCGGTCTCAAGGGCATCTCATCTCTTCTTTACGGTTTTCTAAGGCACCGGTAGTGGTCACCTACCTTGTAAAACTAAATACAATGCTGGGTAGATTCTTTCCCACCAAAGATGTATGAGTAGAATATTCTACGTGGTGGAATTCCATGGACAGCTTTCCTCCTACAATCCCATCATGTGCTTCCTCCATGATTGTAATGCACTCATGTTCTAACACACGCCATCAAAACCTCATTGTGGCGTAACTTGTATAAGTCTCCACTAATTAACATGTAGGCTGCAATGTATATGGATAACCTGCTTCTTTTCCAAATTCTTCATTCCCTCTTGTGCCACACCCATGTCTAGAAACACAACAAAAGATATTCCAAGTCAAAGGGCATACAATGAAATCTAAACAATTTTACATCGGCATTGTATCATCAATGCTCTATGCATCATCCCCGAGTCAATCCTCAATAAATTGTCAAGTCCCAAATTACTCTTACTCAATTTTTAAACAACCGTAAAATAAAATTATTAAAACAACAAGACGCACCGACATATGCACCCTTGTAAGATGATATTTTTTACCAAGTACTTCAATTTCATGTGGTCCATGTAGAATATAAAGGGTGTTACTAGTAGATACTACCTAAATTTGTACAACACGTAGATCATTGAAAATGCTTCACTCTTAATAGTAGTATAGTTTTGTTATGATGGTGTCAACTTCCTACTTGCAAAACAAAGATGGTGATCAATAGTCCCATTACCAGGTTGTGCTAATACTTCTCCAATGGTCTTCCCTAATGCATCAACATGCACATGAAAGGGCTTATCCCAGGAAGGAAAGCTTAATATGTGTATAGTGATAAGCTTATTATTCAATGTGTCAAACTCCATCTGTTGTGCCTCTCCCCAGTGAAATGAACTTATCTGTTTCAGAAACTCTTCCAATGGCATGGTGATCTTGGCATACCCCTTAATAAATTTTTGGTAATACCCCATATGCCCAAGGAATCCATGCACTGCGCTCTAGCTGGTAGTTTCCCCCAATCCCATAATAACGATAACTTTGGCAAGATCCACCAGCAAACCTTCCTTACATAAGATATGCCCCAAAAAAGGTTCTGAATGGAGTAGGAAAAACATATTTCTTAATGTTGATGGATATCTGCAACTATTGGCATCTCTCAAACTTCAACAAAAAATTATGACAATGTTATTTCACTAGTCCATACATTATCTAATCATCAAGGTATACCTAAAGGAACTTATGGATAAAATTGTGAAATACTTGGACCACTATGCACGAAAACATAGCAAGTGTGTTCTTAAGTCCAAAAGGCATGACTATGTAGGAAAAGCTTCCCCACTCAGTGGATAAAGTTGTATTTTATTGGTCCTTATTTGTAATTCTAACTTGATGATATCCTAAAAGCCATCTGTGAAGGAATAGATTTCGCACTGGATACTCCCTCCAGGATCTCCTCGGTAAAAGGGGTTGGGAAGGGATCAATTACACATACCACATTAAAATCCTTGTAATCAAGATAGATCCTTATCCTCCCATCCTTTTTAATGCTTATGACCATTGGGATTATCTATTTTGATTCCTCTATAACTTCAATGATGCCTAATGTGATCATTTTTTCTATCTCTTCCTTGACCCAGACACACAGATTTGGATTCATTCGATAAGGTATCTTCCAAATCAGGTGTGCTCCCTCCTTTAGTTTTATCCACATCTCTCCTAAAGAGTGGTGAACTCCCTTAAGATCATGGTACCTACACGTAAATAAATCCTGAAAATCACACAACAGATCAATGATCTTTGAAACCTCCTTTTTTGACCAATAGTCCCCAATAGTATCCTCCTTAGGTTCCCTTTATGAGCCAATAATATCATTCTTTGTTTTGAGAGGTTCATGGTAGGCACACACTTGTTCATCAGCACTATCTGTTACCTCACATGTACCCATAGTATGGTTAACATCCAAGTTCTCCACTTCCTTGTCATCTATCACATAGACCAAATTTCACTTCTCTTTCTCTATGTAGGCATACTCAAGTTGTATCTCCTCCGATTCCTCCTCATAAAAGCACACTTCTAAGCTAGATTTACTTTATAATTCTAGTATTCTATGCTCATCCATGGAATTTTCTCCCATAGTTAGGCAATTAATAACATACAACGCCTCATGCACCAATGGCTTAGAACTTTGATATTCAAAGGTTTAGATCAAGTCATCTGTTAACTCCCATCAGTTCCATGTCTAACGGAGTAATTCCAAATGAACATACCAAGTGTGCACATAGCCTTGTAGTGTAAAATAGAACTTGTGCACATAGAGGGAAGGAGGTAAATCCTCTGTGCCTTCCATCAAAATCCTTTTATAATCCTAGACATGAGCTGAGGTGGATCCTTTCCTATCATAAAAATACATTTTAGCGGGTGCATTACTCTTGAAGAATCTAATAGAGAAGCAAAATCCTCACCTTGCGCCACCCTAAAATATTCTCAAGATGTTTTTTCCACCAAAGTGTTGCGATTCCACACAAAGTGTAGAAAAGTATAATCCTAATTTCGATCTCACATCTCCATTGAGCTTCCATGGCTCGTAGGAAAACATTAGGGTTTCCATCCCCAGTGTAGCTTGGTAACTACTTCCCATTTAGGTGCTGAAGTGGGCACACCCTTGTCGATCTTGTAACGAAGCCTCTAAATTTATACCTAATTAACTAATAAGTCCCATGAGCCCAATTTTCACATGCTACACTAGTTGTATCACTTATAAATTGATAGTATTCAAAATGAATAACTCCTTTTGTAGGATTAATCAACTCATGATCCATAATAGTGCACACATAGATTCTATCGAGGACTTATTCTAGCAAGGGCTTAGTATAGGGTGTTGAATTCTCATTATTTAAAGAGCTAATAACATGTTCTTCCTTATTCTCAAAACTTATGTATCCCTTATTGAACCTTAGGTCTACATTATTCTTATAGCACCAGGGGCACCCAAGTAATGTTGGAAAGTTGTACGCCTCACCAACACTAAGAATTTGAATTCTCCAATGAATTTCACCCCTTAGATAGTGATAGTCATTTGTATCCTTTGAGACACTAATGGGAATCACCTTTGTCTTGTTATCCATATATAGCACATTTGAGGATGGCTATAATGGGGCCTTCCCATTTGATGCCATGTGTCTAGGGTGAGAACATTAACCTCCACACCTGTGTCTATCAGAATATTTCTCAAGATCCATCTATCAACTACTACATTCAAGGTAATATCCTTATCATAATCAATGGTGTGAGGGGGAAGGTTAGCATGCAATACCTGTCACTCGCGCTCCCTTTCAGTGTGTGGTACTTTTTCTTGTAGCCATTCCCCTAGCAAAGGGATGATATTCTCTTGCCTTAACATTTTGCATACTTCCCTGACTTCATCTAGATCCTTCTATGGAGCCTCAGTGCTCTTCCTTTACTCTAACTACCATGAATTCTCCTTTATGCACTGGATCTCTCCTTGTAGGCTTAGAATTACATCCATGGTCTCCTGATAAACTTATTTCTGATAAGTAGGGTCTAGGTACTTTCCGTGCACCACCTCTTCTATAGTAACCAACAACCTTTTCTTGGGTTTTTCTCTCATGCGTTCATCCTCAACTCATGTCATTACCAGGATGGGATCCACCTCGAATCATGCGTCACCCTTGACATCCACTGCAAGTCATCCTTCTTCATGCTTACCATCCTTGAGCCTTTATCCTTATATTGTTACTAGCTCATGTGCTTAAATAACCATGGGCACTCCTAATACTTGTGCTTTTATCTACACCAAGAGAACTATAGTAAGTCGGGAATTCGTGCTTATAGTTCTCCATAGACCCATAATTGTAACAAGTTCCATGTGGGAACTCACTTATTCCACCTCTGTGGTTGCCTCGACCTCAAAATCCTCCATGAAAGCTTCTTCCATGGGCTCCTCCTCCATCTCATGTGCCCTTTATAGTGGCAACCATCATCCTTGGAATTATTTGAAACACTAGTCGCACACGCCAATATTAATGGAATCATGTATCTAGTCAATCAATCTACAATCCTTAGTGTCATGAGTAGTAGAGGTGTAAATATTGTAATAAAAAGACACATTCTTACAGATCACACGTTGTAGTAGTGGATACCTACTTGCATCATGATCTCCATGGAAAATTTCATAGTCTACCATCATGGTGCATACCTATCTCTCGAGGATAATTATCCTTCATATGCCCCTCTACCTCACAATCCATGCACCATAGGCACCGCAAGTCTCATGGGATGAGTTCGCAGATAAATTCTCTAGATAGTTTTATATTGCAGCAATCTGAGCTTCAAGAAAAGTACTAACACTGGTATCTATGCCTCCCATAGCCTCGGTGCACATGGTAGCCTCCAAGGCCTTGCATGGGTCTGTGAAAGTCTTGTGTGACAATGCTCTCTTGAAAGGTGTTATTAGTCCTCAAATGAACCATTGAGCATGTTGAGAAGGATGAATATCATAGGATAGTTTTCACAAGATAGTCTTAAAATATGCATCATAATCCCGCACACTCTCTGCCATACCTTGTTGAATCTACTTCATCTCACTAACACTCTTCTATTCAAACTCAGGAATATGGAATTCAACTAAGAAGGCATTATACATCATGGTATAATCTACTACTGTCTGGTGGGGGTCATACTTCTGGTACCAACTATGTGCGTGCCCTTACAATGTTGTTGCAAACTGACTTGCCTTCCATTTTAGGGTAGTGATCCCCTTCATGTGCCATGGAAACTCAAATTTTTTCATGCTCTACAACATCCTCAATGCCTTTGTAATTTGGTAAATGCAAATACATTTCAAAAAATACTTGTTGAGGTTGTTGAGGCCCTTGCCCACCTAATCAGGAACCTTGATTCCCTCTAGTTTTTCCTCCACCACTAGATCCACTAGATCCACCATATCCTATTCCTCTTGACCCACCAAATCCTCTATATCTTCTAGGTCCACTACGTCTGCTAGTTCTTATTCCACTCCGACCCATAGGATCCACCTCCCGTAGCTAGTAAAGGTCTGAAGTGGTCACACCTTATGTCCCCAATGTCACACTAAACTACGTGCCAACAATATGATATTGTAATGCTTTGCCAGATTTCACTCCAGTTGTATACCTCTAAACATAGGAAATGATTTTACAACCATAGATGTGTCAATGAAAATTTATACCTCCTAGGTGTTGATCAATCACTTCCACCAATACCAACTAGGTTAGTAATACTTATCTCTATATTTGGAAAAATAAGCACCAGGGGTTGGTCACTAGGTGGATTCAGATGCATGTCGATGAATATCCTTTCTCTAAGTGATGAGCTCTCATCAAAATCTGAAGGGGTATCTCTCCTGTGCTTACCAAGATGGGATAACACAGACTACTCAGGCTCCACATCCTCTATGTGAACCTTAATTCCTTCCCACAATGTATTCCTCCATAAATGCATCACTCGTGAAACTTTGCATTGTCTATCTAACTCCCTCTCACAAGCTTTGTTATACTTGAGTCGTCTCTCTTCCCTATCCTTTTCAACCACAAGGTCTTCCATCTTCCTCCACCGCAGCTTCCTCACCCAATGATTAGAAGAAGATTAGCTAGCCATAGGAAATGCTTCCAAAATTAGTGTAATAATCAAGATCTTTATAGCTAGAGGGATAACATGCAAGAATGAACCTATTGGCTCCCTCAAGAACTCAAACTCAATGATCTCTATACATGCATACCTAGAGATCACTTCCAGTGTAACTCATCAACACTCTACTCCACTAATGATCAAAAACACGTGTCCAAGTTAGATCAGCATCATGCAGACCTCGATTCACCTCTTAGATCCATGCATGAGGTCTATAGTACCAACTTTATCTAGACGCATATGCCAAAAGCCATTCATACAACTCCATTAGAAAAAAACAAAAGAAGGTCTCATATAACTCATGATATAGATGTTCTTCTACCCATTTACATGTGTCAAACTCAGGTCCATCACTAAATCTCTGAGAAAAATCATCCTCCATGCTTTTAAGCCATGCTTCAATGTCCAAGGGAAAGTTCTCTGTCTTCACACACCATTCTCACAACTTCAAAATAGGCCCCGATAATGGAAACAAAATGTTGTCTCTTTTATCACTTCTTATTTCAGCAACCAATCCCAAGTGTGTCGACATATCATCCATATTATCCTAGAATCTCACCTAAACCATGTGTAGGTGCTGAATCCCTCCTATATGTGAGCTTCATGAGAATTCTCCTTCTTATCACAAGGATATGATATAACTAGAAAATAAGTGCATTCATTCATGGAATTTAAGATATAAGCATTAACTCCTAACCTAATGCACTGAGCATAGAACAACATGATCAACTCAATGTAAGTAGAATCAACCATGAGATAACATCAAGGAAACCCGTAAAACACATATGAACATAAGGAAAATACAAAGATCAAGATCCATCACATGAGTGTTTTCAAAATCACTTCATTATATTTATAAGCCAAAATATGGTAGCCAAGATTACATCAAAGAGTTCCATTTATGGAAATTTTCACACTAGTAGATCTTACTTTACATCACAGAGCTCACCATTACACATTTTTTCTATCCCCTCTCATACTTTCTATCTATTCTTACTTATCTTTATTCTTTCTCTATGAAAAAAGTCATACTCATAGAATAATCATCCTCCTTCCATCTTAACTACTCATCATTCTCTCCTGCCAAATCCTGATGGAATCCTTTCATCATTTCTCTACCACTACCCAAGAATGTGATAGATGTCACCATGCATTTCCCTCAATTGATTTCCTTCTAGTACGGATGTGCTAGCTAATACTTAACAACCTTGACTTCTTATCCTTTCATGATAACCATATTGATATCATGGAATATTATTTCCTTGATTCACAAGTCTCCATAGCTTATCCACATTTGTATCTGGTCACTTTTCCATTTTCTCCCTATGCACATCATTTCCTATTGTATAAAAATTACTAAGTCCCGACTCCATCTTTCCCAGGCACAACCCTTTGCACCTCTCCAAGAACTACTTGTGTGCGTGCCTTCGTGTTGTTCTTCCACGCACCACTAGGCTTTGCACCTTAGGTACTTTGTTAATTTAGGGGACCAACATTTTTCTCCCATGTTTAGTCCCAACGTGCAAAGTGTTTCCCTTGAACCAGTTTCCCAACAAAGGAATAACGTTCTCTTAGTGCAACATCTTGTAAAATTCTTTCAAGTCATCAACATATGTCTGATGGAGATTAGATTCTTTCTTTTTTTCCAACTTCCGTGTCTGTTCCTTCAAACATTGTATCTCACCCTATAAATTCTGAATTACTTCCATAGTTTCTTGATAAACCTCCTTCTGATGCATAGGGTCTAGATACTTGGCATGTAGGAATTCCTCCTTAGTAATGGTAGGTTTTTGTTGTAGAGTCTCCCAGTGCGTTCTACCTCGGTAGCATGTAGTAATATTCATAGAACCAACTTAGAATCGATGCTAACTTTGGCATCCATTAGTCTTCCACGGTGCACTTCGTAATCTAACCATTCTTGTGCCATTATTTTCCTATTTTTGTTTCTTGGTTAAGTGCTCATAAAATTTGGGGCACTCTTCATAACTATGTTTTTTTCTACAAAATAACACACAATATTCAATGGAAATTCACACCTATAGTGATCAAGAGATCTAAATGTATAACAAGTCCCATGAGGGAAATTACTCCTTCCACCCTAGTGACCTCTACCAAAAATCCCATCAGAACACCCCTCACTATGATCATAGTCATGATGTTCACCCTTTTCCTTGGAATTATTTACAACACCAATCTATCTTACGCCAACATCAATGACATCATGGATCTGATCGATCAACATGTAATATTTAGTATCATGAGTCAAGGACCTGCAAATCTTATAGTAATTGGACACATTCTTTCTTATCATGCGCTGCAATAATGGGCACCAACTTGAACTATGGTCCAAGTGACATATCTTACAATCTAGTAATAAGGAGTGCACCGATTTATGAGGGAAACTATCCTTAGTATGCCCTCTACTTCATATTCCTTACACTAGATTCAGTTGTGTGTCTCATGCACTGAATTAGTAGATAATTTCTTCAACTACTTTTCTATTGCTCCAATCTAAGCTTCTGAGAATGGGATCACCCTTTTTCCACACTTCCTACCACCTCAGCATGTAAATCTACTTCAAGTGCTTCACGCAGATCTATGTAAGTCTTATACAAAAATGCCCTTCGAAAGGTGTGATCAGTCCTCTAATGAACCACTGTACATGTTGGCGTGTGTGTATGTCATAAAATAACTTAGACAGAAGAGTCTTGAACCATGCATCATATTTTAGAACACTTTTAGTAGTTCCCTACTTAATGTATTTAAGTTCTCTTATGCTCTTCTGCTCAAAATTAGGGATATAAAATTTCTTTAAGAAAGCATCTCGTAGTCTTTGTATAATCCACAAACATCTCGATCGGGATCAAAATTTCTATTCCAGTGTGTGTGTCCTATAACATAGTTACAAAGTGGCTTGCCTTGTACTGGAGCTATAATCCCTTTACACACCACATAATCTCACATATATGCACGTTCTTGGCTACATATTCAATGCCTATATACTCTGGGAGATAGAGAGACATATCCATGTAAATTTTTTGAGGTTGGTGTAGACCTTGCCCACTAGATCCGTGAGCCTGTGTATTTCCTCATGTATTTTTATCACCTCTAGATCCTCCGATCCTCCAACACTCAAGCCACTTGATCCTACCAATCCTCCCGAGCCTCCTCTTATACTAGGTACCAAGTAATGGACCGAGAGGATGCACTACCTTGTGTTCTGATGGTTTTGCTAAAATGAATGCCCATAGTATATGAAGTTGCACTACTTCCAGATGTGATGCCTAGGTTTTGCACACCTATGTTCTATGCTAACAATGCACCAGAAAATATGCCTCCAACTAGTCCTCCAAATAAAGTAGATGATGAGTGCATCATAGATGAATAAGTTCCCTGATCAACTCCTAAACTTGACTATAAATTAACTCTATCTATTAGTCACACTAGCTTGATGATTACTTGATTGTCGTAAAACCCAAAAACCAAGCATAAGGGCTAGGTTGCAAGGTAGATTCAGATGCGCACTCATGGCCCATGTCATCTCTACTAGCATGCTCTCATCTAAGGATGAAGAGGGTTCCCTACCATGATTTCCAAAATGGGGGAGATCCAGATGCTCTAGCTCCATGTCTTCTACATGAGCCTTGAATCCTTCATGAGCCATCTCTCTCCATAACACCATCCATTCTATAACTTCATGATGTTTCTCTAGATCCCTCTTGTGTGCCTCATTGAACTTAATCTACCTTTCTTCCCTCCATTTCTCTTCCACTAAGTTTTTAATCCTTACCAAACCTTCTCCTTCTGCTACACAAGGTGGGGTTTAGTTAGCCATTGACTTCTGTTCCAAATCTAGGGTTACAATAAGGATCTTAATCACTAGTGGAATACCACACAAATACGATCCTCTAGGCTTGCGTAAAAAAATCAACAACCTCACGGGAAAGAGTAAGTCAGAAACTACTTACTCCAAAATATAACTATTCAAAACACCATAGAACCAAACATCCACGAGTGCGTCCAAATCAGATCTACATCATACAAGGCTTGAAATTCTTCTTACATCCAAACAAGTGTGTGAAACCTCCAATTCCTCTTTGACACATAAGTAGCCATAAAATTCTAGAAGGAAGATAAAAATAAGCTCTCATATAAATAGTCATACAGATTCTACTCGACACACACATGTGCATTAAAATCAGGTTTGATGTTGAATCTATGTGCATACTCCTCTTATAGACCTACTAACCACTCCTCAATACTTGATAGAGGTCAATTGGTATGTATTCATCACACAACATCCTAAAAATAGCTGAGAAAGAGGTCCCAAAAAGGAACCAATGATGCATCCTAGAATATACCCACAAATACCAAGGCACGCCGACACATCACTCGAGATAGAACCGAGCGCTCACCTAAAGTGCACAAGGGTACAGTCCCTCTTTAAAGTTTCTTGTCCTGAATCTTAGCGTGATTGTGCATGTATATATTCAGATCCATAATAGATAATCAATTAAACCATGGCACATGAAAAGATCTTGATCTAAACCACATGAAATATTGACTAAATAATGATCATAATAAGATTTACCATGTAAGAACCATATTTAGTCACATATAACACCAATATCTAGCCAATATCATCCATTATATTAAATACTACTGTTGGTACCCAAATTTGTTCTCCTTTTCAGTATGAGCAGCATCAGAGATATGGCATGAAGCTTGAAGTCAGATAGATCATGATGTGTGTCATTTTGTAGCTAGGGATGTGATCTAACTAGCACTCAGATTTGTGGAGAGATGGATATCACTCAAATAGGACTTGATCTTGTCCTAACTGTTTTAGGTTGTGCCTTTTAACTAAGGTAAGAGAACCTACTTTGTAACCCTCAAATGGTGAAGGAGATGAAGATATCCCTTAATCTATGTAGATAGTAGGAAAAAGCCTTGGGAAAATATGATCAACACTCCAAATTTGACTTTCACAAGTTGTCACGCCTAGATTATGGAGATATTTTCAATGCAAGGCAAGGGTTACTAAAGACATTGCATGATCCTGATTTGCTTTGTGAATTTTTGTAAATGGATTATATTATGTTGTTGACACACAATGTAATGCAGGGGTAGTATGGGGTAGGATTAGTTTTTTTGAATGATTTTTTTGGTGGGAGATTTTAGACAAGACTAATAAGAATTTTCTAGATTCTTTGAGGACATTTGCAAGAAATTTGTAAGACCTAAATAGAAGAATGCTTCAAAGGGGTTAAGGTACTCCTTTAACTAGGATATGTGCAATAAATGGAAGCCTATATCTACACTCTTCCACACAATCTTTGATAGCCTGCCACAAAATCTTGAAGTAGATGAACCAACAAAGAATCCAAAAACCTCTATTTTATCATGACCTAAGGTACACCCAAAGGTTTACAAACAATCTCTGAATTCAAGGAAGGTAAAGTGATTTTAAATTTGTTTATCTCTTTATCAGATGAAAGCTCTTCTGAATGTGAGATTGCAAATGCCACTAAACTATCAACAAGAAATGAGACCATGTATGATCAAGAGATATTTTAAACACAAGATTGCAACAGGAGCAAGAAACACAAATTTAAAACATTCGAAATATAAGTGCATGTAAATTTTTCCAACAGACAACACAAAATAATCCTGATGACCAAATTTTTCAGCAAAGGAATGTTATAAGAACAATTTCAGATCTTGTTGATGGATTTACAACTGAAACCAACTCAACATGATACAAATCTGATGCAAAAAGGAATTATAAATGGTTCTCAGGTGGTTTCTCAGAGAATGGGATTTTTCCCATATTTTCTCATGAAATTCTAAGTTTCTCTGACATTTTGCATGTCAAAAAACATGCATTATATAACATTCTATTACATTTGATCATTATTTCCCAAGAAAAGAATATTCCCAACATCAATTTTATTACAAAATTCCAACTGATTATGACAGCAAATGGGATGTTTAACAAATTTGCAACAAAAGTTTCCAGGTGTTTCAAAAAAGGTGAATCATTACAAATCCTTCATCATTATCCATTTTGGAGGCACATTTTTCATTCCACAAGCATGCAAACCCCTTTCATTTCATCATTTCATCCTTATCCCTCCAAAATTTGATTTTGTAACTTCTTGATTTGATATTTCACGTTTTAGACGGGTTGGGGCAAAAATCATTTCAAAAACATCTCAAATCTGCAAATTGATCCCCAAAACCACTTGCATTGGTCCTTGTAGGCACAAATGACACAAATTTTCCAAAAAATTAATCAAAATTGATGCAAAATTCACATTTGAAGCTTCACGGAGCAAAAATGGTGGCCAAAGCGAAAAATGTACGATTCTTATTGATTTTCCTTTTTTCCTTCAATCTGAGCCCTCCATGTGTCAAAATACGATTGGGAATGGATTTGGGATCATTTTTGACTTTTTAACATCTTTGGAAAAATGTAAAATTTTGAATTTTTTCTCCGCCCCTCCACCCTTGAAATTTGGTGCTAACATGTGGCATATGGTGGGTCCCATTGAAGTTGTGACTCAATTCTACACATTTTCACCCTTTTTTAGAATTTGGAAAATTTTCACTTTTTTCCCTTGAGCTGCACCTCCGCCTCTATCCTTGACATGTGTCCACTTCTCTATCACTGAGGATCCACGAGCTTATTTCATGTTTTAACCCCCTTTTTTTTGCCAAGGAAAAAAATTTTCAATTTGCCTCTGCGGACCCGTGCCTTTGATTACGTCCTCGCCATGTGTCTCATTCTGCTTCGTCATGGAGCCATGCCTCAAATTTTTACTCTAAGTCATTCTTTCCAAAAGAAAAAAAATTCCCCTTTGCCTCTGGCGGCCCACACTTCCTTCTACACTTGCCACATGTCTCCATATGGTTCATTTACGGGCTAGCACTTCTAATTTTCACTCTAACTCCTTTTACAAAAAGGGAACAATTTCACATTTTCCCCCAATGGCCCGCACCCTCCTTTGCCTGCACATACGTGTCTCCCTTTGCAATGACGCAGACCCACGGCCCTTTCCTCAACCTTTTTCCTTTCGCCAAAAGGAAAAACTTCTAAGTCCCCAGCCCGTCTACCTTTTCTGCATGTGACACATGTCCTCTCTCTAGGACCTACGGAAACCCACCAAACCTTGTCCAACCACAAGTGGCCACGTAGGATGAGTTTTTTAAGATTAATTTTGATGGGCAGATGACACCTGTATAACCATAAAAAATATAGAATTTTCTAGAGATGCCTGAATTTGATATTTTCTTCATGGGTGAAGGATTTTTTGGTCAAAAAACAGATGGAAAGTGAGTCAGGTAATTTATGACCATGGGGATAGATTTTTTAGGGAAAATAAGCAAAAAATTGAGTAACCACAACCTCCTAAGGGTGGGAAAAGTGAAAAAAATGATAGAGGCTTGTGGATTTAGAAATTTAGGGCACAAAGTAAGGCATACATGTATATTTATTTCAAGTTGGGGCAAAATGATAAGTTTGTGAGTGTTTCAAAGCATTTAATCTAGATGGGGAGATTCGTAGACCACCAAATTCAAAGAAAAATAGTTTAGATCATGCAAACCATAGGGGGGAAATGGCAATATAACAAAGGATTAAAATGGGCACCAACATTGGCTCCTGCTTAGGGATGGGCACTCCCAATGAGTGCCACAAGAACAACGTAGACCAAGTGCCAAAATAACCCATTGGGAAAACGGAGTCATGAGCCAAAACCACAAAAAACAGCTAAGAAACCGACCAAAAATGGCTGCCACACACCAAGGAAAACCAAGAACCACCAAAACACCAAAAACAGAGCAAAAACCAAACACTATACATTGTACAAGTTGGTGCATACCTCAAATTTGGGGATTAATCCAAGAAATGCTTTAGATGCCTACCATTAATAGGTAATTCAAGAAATTCCCCATCTAAATCTTTTAGAAAAAAGGTATTCTCACCAATTAAATATCAATGGAGTAAGGGCCCATCCACAATGCATCAAATTTTCCATGTTTTCCTATATCTTCATTTATGTTGTCCCACAACAAAACTAGATCTCCAATATTAAAGGTCTTAAGAGTAACCTTCTTGTAAAAAAACCTCTTCAACTTCTCTCTAAATCTGACATGCCTTTGGACGGATGCTCTTCTCTCTTCATCTAGCTCTACAATCTAATTAATTCTTGCTTCATATGGGCTGACCTCTTGATCTTCAAGTTGCTAAATAAACTGAAATGAAGATAATTGCAGATGTAAGGGCAGCGAGCTTGAGTTCCATAAACCAACTCAAATGGGCTCTTCTTGGTAGCTCTCTTGCGGTGATTCTATCAAGACAAACTACAAATTTCATTTGTTCACCCCATTTTCTCTTGTTTAACTCCAAGGTCCCCCTAATGATCTTCAATAAGTTCTTATTGCTAGACTCAACTTGTCCATTTCCTTGGGGGTTATAGTTTGAAGAATAATTCAGATTGGTTCCATACTCCTTTCACATTGCCATCAAAGGTTAAGCTCTAAAACATAGGGCATTATTAGACACAATCTTGACTAGCACACCAAATCTGCATATGATATTATTCAACAAGAAATCCATAACAACTTGGTGTATTGCTTTCTTGGTGGGGATTGCTTCTACCGACTTGGTGAAGTAATTTGTCTACAAAGATCCACTTATCTCCAAAGACTTGGAATGGTTTCGAGATCTCACCAATGAAGTCCATCCCCATTGTTTGAAAGGAGATTCAATTGATACATGATGCAAAGGAAGGGATCCTGAAGCTTTCATTCTTCCGAGAAAACTGACGACTCTCACATTTTCTAACTAGCATGGTTGCATCTTTGAAGATATTAGGACACCAATAACCAACTCTCAAAAATTTGTGTCTTGTAACCCTTCCAGCAAAGTGTCCTCCACAAAATCCCCCATGGAAATCAAAAACTACTTTGGGAGCTTCATCTTCAGTTATGCATTTCAAGAGGACACCTTCAGGGTTCTTCCAATCCAGCCCAAATTCAGGTGATCATGTATTTTTGAGAAGCCAACTTGAGGGATCTTTTATGATTTTTATTGAAATGATCATGGAAACATAGGTGTCTGAGGTAACAGATTGTATCCTTGTACCACTTAGAACTTACCAATTTCTCAAGAACATCTGCCCTTTCTTCCTCTAGCTCATTCACTTCCACAGTCTGCAAGTTACTCTCAGCCATGAGCTTAGCAAGACCCAAACCTCTTACCAAATTTTTGGTTTGGATGTCCATGTCATACTCCTGCAATTTTTTCACCCATCTACATATTTTACTTGAGATCTCCATCTCTGATAAGATGTTTTTACCATAGTATGGGAACATAAGCAACAACTTTTAAACTTAGGATATAAGCAACAATAAAATTTTCAAAAGAAAAATAAAATATTTGGAAAGGCTTCTTGTAATTCGGAGCTTCCAAGACAGGTGCATGTTTCAATGCCTCTTTGATTCCTTCAAAATCCTGAATAACAGCCTCCTCCCACTTGATAACTTGATATTTCTTTAACATGCATGTGATAGGAAGAGTCAACTCAGCAAAATTGGACACAAACCTTCTAATGAAGTTGATCTGCCCAAAGAAAGATTGGATACCCTTCTTTGTTTTTGGAATTGGAACCTTGCTGATTGCTTCTACTCTCTTAGGGTCAATCATGACACTAGCCTTTGAAACAATATGACCAAGCAGCTTGGCCTTTTGTACTCCAAAGTGACACTTCTTTGGATTGAGAGAGATTCCAAATTCTCTACATCTGATCAACATTCTTTCCAAGTGCTTTGCAAGTGATCTTTTCTGCTCCTTGAAAACATAGTCACATCATCCTAATAAACTACAATAAAGTCATTTATGTAACCAGCAAAAGCAACATCCATTGCTCTTTGGAAAGTAGCCCCAACATTCATGAGACCAAAAGGCATTATCACATAAACATATGTTCCCCAAGGAATGGTAAAGGTAGTTTTAAATCTTGCTAACTCCTTAAAAACAACTTTGATTGTAGCTATAGAAACCATCTAAGGTGGACAAAAATTCAGATCCAGTCACTAAGCATAGCATGTTCTCCATGTTTGGCAAAGAATAATTGTCTTTCAATGAAGCTCTATTCAAATTTCTGCAGTCTACACAAAGTGTGATATCTCCATTCTTCTTTCTAACCGGTATAAGGTTTGCAACCCAAGATGAATACCTCGTGGGCTAAATGATCCCTCCCTCCTTCATTTTCTTGATTCATCTTGCATTCTCATGGAGAGGAGTGGATTAATTGGCCTTTGCTTTTGTCTGAATGGTTTAGCACCTTTCTCAAGAGGGATCTCATGTTGGAATAAGTCCTCTCTATATTCTTTCAGCTCTGAATATGACCAGGCAAGATAGTCTTGATATTGTTTTAACAATTAGAGGTAGGAATATTTTTATTCCTTTCTTAAACTGCTACCCAACCAAAATTTTCTTGGTTTATCACTAGTTCCCAAGTTATGCTGCTCCACATCCCTTGAGGCAGATATATTTCTATTGATGATGTAATCAACATTGCTAAAATTTGACTCAAGTGCAACAAGACCTCTAGGAATGGTGTTAGTTTTCAATTGGATAATATCTTTTCCAAACAAATTCTCTCTTCCTTCAGTCACACATACCATTGGTTCCCAATCAATATTCTGATCTACAAACTTGCCTTAATTTTGTAAGAACCTTTTCACTCGAGCATCATCATTAAACACTTGTCAATGCTTAATGTTGTCAGGGACAGCTGGCCTAGTTAACACTTCAACATTGTACTCATAATAAGGTGAAATGGTGCAATCTCCAAATATTGACCCCAACACTTCCAATTTGTCAGTAGTAGCATTGAAACTTCTATCATGGTGCACAATATTTAAGGAATCAAACATCTCAATTAGATCCCAAACTGCATGCTTATATTATTTCATCCACTAATTTTTGTAGCATACAATTTTCTTATTTGTTTGACAACTAGCTCTAAATCTCCTTTTGTAATGATGTCCTTGACACCATACTTCCATGCAATTCTTAGACCCAACAACAAGGCTTCATACTTAGCAATGTTTTTAGTACATTCAAAATTAAGCTTGAAGGAAAAAACAAACTCTTCCAAGCTAGGAGAAATCAGAATTATACCAACACCATTTCCAAATTTGGAGCAAGCTCCATCAAATAGCAAGGTCTAAGGAGAACTTACTTGTTCAAGGCACTTTGAATGATCCATCTTGTGTTCTTTTCCATCAACAAACCCAATAAAATTATCAGCATCAACATCAGCAAACAACACCTCATAGGAAGCATTGTTTGGATCCTCAATTAGATGCAACATTTTCTTCTCTCCATATAATTTGACAAGGCTGCCCTCAATGGGAATGGTGGAAAAAGACATATCCATTTGGACACTCCCTCCAACACTTACAGCCCACTTTCTTGACAATAACATACCCCATTTGGTAGGGCAATCAACAATCACAACATCTAATTTTAAATTCCTCCCGGGATAAGATGCAAGCTGCACCACCAAACCCTTCACACAACCAACTATTGGCACTTCTCTTGATTCCATGGCAGTACATTTTCCATAGGCTGCTGTCACTTTGATATCCAACTCAGTCATGACTTCTAGAGGCATGACATTACATGATGCACTGGAATCAAACATACAATTGTGAAGTGGTATATCTTTTATAATCAAAGTTGTGAAGAATGGATCAACATTCAATTGGGAATCAACAAAGGATGTTCCCAAGTATACCTCAGGTGTTTCCCAAGATCCTCTACTACTGGTGGTGTTTCAAGGTCAGCAATGATCTGAGGAGGAGTTTCAACAACATTTACATTTCTTCCTGGAGTAGTCTTCTCCTCCTTCAATCCCAAGTACTCAAATTCTCTCTTCTTATGCTCAGGAATCCTAAGCAACTCAATGATTGGAACACTCACTTTTATTTGGCTCAATACTTGGGCTATGTCATAGGGAACACTCTTTGGAAAAGTAGCATTGGAAGGAAGAAAAACAGATTCATCAAATGGCAAGGGATTCTTGGCAGCTTGGGCATGAGGAGGACTGTAATTTTTGCTTGGGATAGCAGAGCCTTTGGTAGATGTTTCTCTTCTAGGAGATTATTTGGGAATGCTTGTGAGAAAGGTTGTTTTAGGTTTAGCTTGAGGCCTAGCTCCCTTAACAACTTTTCTTCTAGTGTTATAGTCTTTCTCTTGAGATACAACAACATTCATCAACAATTTTCTATCTTCTTCTAAAGGGATACCACCATCATACTTTTTAATCATCAAAGCTCTTAAATATTCAAAGTCATTGTTAGGAATTTCAAAATCTTGCACTACATCAAATTCAAGAGTATGAGGGGGAAGAAAGACTTATACCCGTTTGATGTAATCCCAAAATTAGCAGTTGTCCTTGCACTTATCACTTCAGTAGATGTTGCTCCTCCTTGTGAGCTCGAAGAACATCCCATCATGCATATATCATCATCAATACCATCATCAATATTAGCTTCACCATCTTTCTAGTCCACTTCACATGGAGAATGGGGCGAGAAAACACCTATCACACCAATCAATATCAACAAATTCCTCAACAGAAGCAACCCTGGAAATTAGGGGATCAGGAAACACTCTTCCTTCACGTGCTTGAGGATGTCTATTTGCAGATCCCATGGGTCCTTTCCCTCTATCATATGCCCTTTGATCACCTCTAGGATGATTGGAAAATCTGTCATGGTTTTTTGCTCTTTGCTAACCTTGTGAAGTCTACCCAATTCCCTTCTCAACCCTTGCCAACTTGTAGGAAATCTCTTTGACAGCCCCTGCCAAAGTCTTCACAACATCCTCCAAATCAGCACCCTTGCTAGCTTGAGGTTTTTCAGGGTTTATCAACTTTACACCATCTCTCTTGAGAGGTTTCCCAATTGCTTTGATATTGTTTTCAATTTGAAGTGCCATGGTGAAAGCTTTCCTTAGATTGGTAGGATTCTTGTCTCTTAAGTAATAGGCTGCCTTTTTATCAAATGCATCTACATATTTGATTAAACAAGACTCATCACAAGGCCTCAAATTAACTGGTAGCCTTCTCAAAGTTTTTTTAAACCTTGTGTTGAAGTCATGAAATGATTCATTGGGGTTCTTCTTAATATTATCAAATTCAGACAAGAGAAATCTAGGTCTTGTCATCGTATTGCAACCTAAACACATGCTTCATCTCAGTCCAAGAATCAATTGAATTATCAATCGAACTTTGTTCTAATCCCTAGCATCCTCTTCTAGTGTATAAATGAACAATTTAATATACACATCTTCAAACTCTATTTCAAAATCCTCCATCATGTCAACAAAAAGTTTGAGATGCTGATCACTAGTTATAGCATTGTTACCTTGGAATTTTTACAACCTATTTCGACATCTTTTGGGACAACATATGGGTAAACATCCATTTGTCTAAAGTCTATAGGACCAAAGGTGTTAACAAAAAATGGATGTCTAGGCTGATCCATATTATTTTGTGGAGGTGATCTTTGGGGTGACACAAGTTGATGAGGAGTGCAAGGTCTTTGGGGCTCAAGAATTTGATTCACAAGATTGGTATTCTCTAAGTACTGATTTTCTTGGAAAGTTTTATTTGATTTGAAACACAGAGGTGAATATTGAAGAAGGAACTTACTAGGTATAGTAGAAGGACCTTCACTAGTTGAGGTAAACAAGTTTATGAGAGGATTGCTTGAATCAAAATCACTTGAAGAAGAGTGATAATCCTCTACCAAAGGCTGATCTCTCTCACCAATGGATATATCTTTGCCTAATGTCTGACCTTTAATAACTTTCCAAACTCTTCTCCCTTCCAACTTTGAGTTCCTTGAATCTAAAAACAACTTCTTAGTAGAGTCTCTAATGAAGAGAGATCTTCTTCCTTCCAATTTTGCAGAGATTAGCAACACAAAAATAAATGATAGAAAGTTAAGACACTAGTATTTATCAAGATCAAGAACAACATGGAGTCGCCACTAAGGATTTTCACCTTAGTTGTGAAAATGCACTAAAATACTCTATCAAATATCTATTAACATTGAAAATCTTGCCAAACTTTATAGATCAGCCCTTCCTTTTTCTTCAATCTATCAACCAAAAATGTAAATGAAGTGCAACAACTGCTTTGAAATCCGATAAAATCCTTGCAATGATGCCGAAAGTGTTGCACCCAAATTTGTTCTCCTTTTCGGTCTAAGCAAGATCAGTTATATGGCATGAAGCTTGAAGTTAGATAGATCATGATGTGTGTCATTTTGTACCCAAGGATGTGATCTAACTAGCACTCATATTTGTGGAGGGATGGATAGCACTCGAATAGGACTTGATCTTGTCCTAAGTGTTTTAGGTTGTGCCTTTCAACAATGGTAAGAGAACCTACTTTGTAACCCTCAAATGGTGAAGGAGATTAAGCTATCCCTCATTTTTTTTTAGATAGTAGGAAAAGGCCTTGGGAAAATATGATCAACACTCCAAATATGACTTTCACAAGTTATCACTCCCAGATTATGGAGATATTTTCAATGCAAGGAAAGGGTTACTAAAGACATTGCATGATCCTGATTTGATTTTTGCATTTTTGTAGATGGATTATATTTTTTTGTTGACACACAATGCAATGCAGGGGTAGTATGGGGTAGGATTAGTTATTTTGAATGAATTTTTGGTGGGATATTTTAGACAAGACTAACCAGAATTTTCTAAATTCTTTGAGGACCTTTGCAAGAAATTTGTAAGACCTAAACAACAGAATGCTTCAAAGGGTTAAGGTAATCCTTCAACCAGGATATGTGTAATAAATGGAAGCCCAGATCTACACTCTTCCACACAATATTTGAAAACCTGCCACAAAATCTTGAAGTAGATGAACCAACAAAGCATCTAGAAACCTCTATTTTATCATGACCTAAGGTGCACCCAAAGGTTTACAAACAATCTCTAAATTCAAGGAAGGTAAAGTGATTTTAAATTTGTTTATCTCTTTATCAGATGAAAGCTCTTTTGAATGTGAGATTACAAATGCCACTAAAATATCAACAAGAAATGAGACCATGTATGATCAAGAGAGATTTTTAAAACAAGACTACAACAAGAGCAAGAAACACAAATTGAAAACATTCTGAAACATAAGTGCATGTAAATTTTTCCAAGATACAACACAAAATAATCCAGAATGACAAAATTTATCAGTAGGGGAATGTTATAAGAATAATGTCGAGCTTTTTGATGGCTTTACAATTAAAATCAACTCAACATGATACAAATATAATGCAAAAGGAATTAGAAATGGTTCTCGATTAGCTTTCTCGGGAAATGGGCTTTTCCCATTTTCCCATGAAATTATAAGTTTCTCCGACCTTTTACACGTCAAAAAACATACATTATATAACATTATATTACATTTGATCTTTCTTTCCCAAGGAAAGAATATGCCCAACATCAATTTTGTTACAAAATTCCAACCTGATTCGCAAACAGGGGACGTTTAACAAATTTGCAACAAAAGTTGCGAGGTGTTTCAAAAAAGGTGAATCGTTACAAATCCTTCATCATTATCCATTTTGGAGGCATGTTTTTCATTCTCCAAGCATGCAGACCTTTCATTTCATCCTTTTCACTCCAAAATTTTATTCTCGCAACTTCTTGATTTGATATTTCATGTTTTAGATGTACTGGGAAAAAAATCATTTAAAAAAACATCTCAAATCTACAAATTGACCCCCAAAACCACTTTCATTTGTCTATACAGCACAAATGACACAAATTTTCCAATATTTTGATCAAAATTGATGCAAAATTCACATTTCCAAGCTTCCTGGAGCAAAAATGGCAGCCAAAATGAAAAATGTATAGTTACTGTTCATTTGCCTTTTTCCTTCAATCTGAGCCCTCCACGTGTCAAAAACGATTGGTTATGGATTTGGGACTATTTCTAAATTTTTAATTTTTTGAAAAATGTAAAATTTTGAATTTTTCTCCGCCCCTCCGTCCTTGAAATTTGGTGCTGACACATGGCATATGGTGGGTCCCATTGAAGTCGCGGCTCAATTCTACACATTTTCACCCTTTTTTGGAATTTGGAAAATTTTCACTTTTTTCCCCACAGGCCCGCACCTCCGCCTCTATCCTTGACACATGTCCACTTCTCTATTGCTGAGGATCCACAGGCTTATTTCATGTTTTAACCCCTTTTTTTTTTTTTTTTAAAAGGGAAAAAATTCACTTTGCCTCCGCAGACCCGTACCTTTGATTCTGTCCTCGCCACGTGTCTCCTTTTGCTTCGTCATGGAGCCACGCCTCAAATTTTTACTCTAAGTCATTTTTACCAAAAGGGAAAAAAATTCCCCTTTGCCTTCAAAGTGGCTCACATTACCTTCTATGCCCACCATGTGTCTCCCTGTGGTTCATTTGCAGGGCCAACACTTCTAATTTTCACTCTAACTCCTTTTACAAAAAGGGAACAATTTCACTTCTACCCCCAAAGTGGCCTATACCCTCCTCTGCACTGCGCCACGTGTATCTCTTTACAATGATGCAAACCCATGGCCCTTTCCTTGACCTTTTACTTTCACCAAAAGGAAAAACTTCTAAGTCCCCACTGCGTCGCCTTTATTCGCATGTGACACATGTCCCTCCCTAGACCTACAGAGTTGTGGGAAAAATTGCAAATTTTTCAAAACCAAAAAAAACGTTAAGTTTTCAAGGAAACCCACTCGAACCTTGTCCAACCACAAGTGGCCATGTAGGAGGAGATTTTTAGGATTAATTTTGATGGGCAGATGACACCCGTATAACCATCAAAAATACAAAATTTTCCATAGTTTCCTGAATTGCATTTTTTCTTCGTGGGTGAAGGATTTTTAGTCAAAAAATAGATGGAAAGTGATTCAAGGCAATTTTCGACCATGGGGATATATTTTTTAGGGAAAATAAGCAAAAATAAGCAACCACAAGCTCCAAAGGGTGGGAAAAGTGGAAAAAGCAGATATAGGTCTCTGTGGATTTGGAAATTTAGGGCACAAAGTAAGGCATACATGTATATTTCTTTCAAGTTGGGGAAAAATGATAAGTTTGTGAGTGTTTCAAAGCATTCAATCTAGATGGGGAGATTTGCAGACCACCAAATTTGAAGAAAAACATTTTAGAGCATGCAAACCAAAGGGGAAAAATGAAAATATAATAGAGGATTAAAATGGGCACAAACAACTACAAAACATAGAAACTTCATATATTCAAGATACGGTCTCCACGGTTATGCACGCTAGCAAATCCGTAACATAATTCTACAATAATCGGCCCTTAAAATCTATGCAAATCAATACATATATATATAGGGTGGGGACTTTCCCTTCACTGCCCATACACCTTCTAAAAATAGGATACATGCTAACAATATCCATGCACCTTTGCAAGGGAATACAAAATTAACGCAAGTGCTCTAATAATAGATTTCCTATAGTTAACTCTAAGTAGAAATCCTATTATTAGATCAAAACCTTGCATGACTCTTGAACTACTACATATCCTAAAATATCCTTGTGTGAGCTACAAGTCTTCATTTTTATCACGTGCTCAACACTCCATCTCTAAAAATATCCTTGACCCACAAAAGTGGCTAAGTGCTGAATTCAAACTGTTCTGGCGTGCTCATGTTCCTCCCTCAATTTGCACCTTCCTACGCATCTGGTATCTACGCACCCAATCCATATGCGCTCTTATACTTGAGCTATATTCCCTACAATCAAAACTCATCTTCATCTAATATGCCTTGTAAGGACACACAAAGACTATGAGGTTATACATGTAAAGGTAGAATAAGTCCAAAACTAAAGACAAAGGAAAATGAAGTTTCCCATTTCAAAGTGTGCGAGATGGAAGTCATGTATATCCATAAGGCTAGGAATATATTTAAGTTCCAATCTTTCTTTTTCTCCTTGACTATTTTGAGAAGGATGGACTTAAATAATTTATTTGTAGCCTTAGCTTGACTGTTGGCTTAAGGATAATATAGAGAGGCAGTGTGATGAGATATTTTGAACGTTTTGCACAACTTACGTACCTCTCCATTTTTAAATGAATATCCATTATCATATATATGACTTGTGGGATGACATACCTACAAATGATTTGATATAAAATAAATTTTTCTATGATGGAACCTGTCACCATGGTTAAAGACATAACCTAAACCCATTTTGTAAAATATTTAGTTAGCGTGATGATACATTTGTGGCCATTAGTGGAGATGGGAGAGAATTTTCCTATTATATCCAAGCCCCACATAGAGAATGGACAAGGTATGATTATAAGTTGTAGACTTTCAGTGAGGATGTGTATTATGTGTGAAAATTCTTGACATTATTGACATCTCTACACATATTCCATGACGCTATGCTCAAGACCGCGCCAAAAATAGCCCATCTGATGAATATTTTGAGCGGTTGAATGTATGCCAAAACACATGCCACAAAATCCATTATGGGATTCAAAAAGGATATTTTTTTCTTCTTCTTCATCCACACATCTAAGTAATAGGCCATTAAAGGCCTTTCAATATAGGAATTATACTATGATGACATACTTAATAGTTATAACATGAAGTCTTTCCCTTTGTTGCGAGTTATCCCCTTTGGATAAGTTCGGTCCACGATATAGTTCATTATGTCAGAATACCATGAGCACGATGAGATTTTAGGTTTCTCAGTGTGAGAGATACACTCATTAGGGAACTATAGGTCAACTAGTTCACCGGGGTCTAATGGATTATTGGCAAGCCACTTGATAATGATTTTGCCCTTGATTGACTTCCGATTCATGTAAATAAGTTCAAACTCATTCATGATTTTTAGATAAGGATTCCTAAGTCAAGAAAGTGAGTAACTATTTGGATTTTATAATGAATCTTGTCTCCTTATTAATCATGTAGTACCTCAATTTTTTTAGTCACAACGATAATGGTGAGAAATTCCATTTTATCTTGAGTTTACTGACTCTCATAATCGATAAGTACATGACTAATGAAATAGATAACATGATTAGGAGCATCATCATATTGTTGTGCCAACATACATGTGATTGACACATCCATGGCCCTAGAATAAATAATTAGAGGATGATCACATTTAGGCAACATGAGAGTAGGCATATATAGGAGGAATCATATCACCAATTCAAATGTGTTTTGGCATTCTTCCATTTAGGTGTTACAACATGTCTTCTTTAGAAGACCATTGATGGGATGTATGGTGTAGGTGAGGCCGAGAATGAACCTTTGGATTTCCCCAAGCTTACCTAGAAAATATATAATGCTAGATTCATATGTAGGTGGGGTCATCTCAAGGATTATGTGAATATTTACAGCGTCTAGATAAATTCCCCATGAAGAAATGATGTAACCCAAGAGATTTCCTCCAATGAATTTGAAAAAAAATCATAGGATTCAGGGTGTCTCTATATTCAATTAAGTGTGAGAGAATGATACAAATGACCTTAGGGTGATATCACCTCTTTCGGCCTTTAACATAAGGTCATGCACGTAAGTTTATATGATTTTGTAGATAATCTCATGGAATATATAATTCATTTCCCTCTAGTAAGTAGTGTGAAACGTTTTTAGGCCAAAGGGCATGATTGCATAATAAAATGTCCTCCAAGTTATGGTAAAGGTTATCTTTGGTTTGATATTCCTCAAATTTTCTTATCTAATTTTACCCGAAAATTTAACCATGAGGTACATAATCATACCTAGAAATTGTGTATATAATGACATCTATGGATGGTAGTGGTAAATCATCATTCAAGTAAGCTTTATTAATATACTTGAAGTTGATACAAATTCTAATCTTTCCATTTTTATTAAAGACTGAGATGATGTTAGATAACCACATAGAGTAGTCTACTAGATTTATAAAGACTATATATATGAGTTTAATTACCTCTTGTTTGGCCATAAAAGTGACCTTAGGATTCATTGGTATCGATTTATTCTTGATGGTTTTAGAATTGGGTTTGGTTACTATGTGGTGAACTACCATGCTAGGATCAACTCCTCTCACATCCTTATAGCTGAATGTGAAATCTCAAGCATGCTTTTTTAGGACTTTAGTTTGCTTCTCTACATCTTATTTAGATAGAGAAGATTGAATATTCAAAATCTTGGGATCCAATTCCATTCCAATGTTTATATCAATTGTTTATTCTATCAAAGAAACATTTCCTTCTTCAAACTTTGGAGGAGAAGGGGAGCTCAAAAGGTTCCTCCTCCACCTATAGACTTCAAGGTCTTGAGAGAGGGAGATGGAATCATTATTATCTTTGAAATAGGATGAGGGATGTAAAATAAGAGTAAATCTCTTCTTGTAGTGAGTAGAAGGGAGATCATTATATGCATGTAAGAAAACCAAAATTGTCTTATCAAATTTAGAAAACTTCATGATGACACAATCATCCTTGTTTTATACATAAGGAAATATTGATGTGCTTGGAATTATTTGTACTAGGGGTTTAGTTCTCATGCATACAATGAATTTGGTCTCTGATAAATTCTTTTTATGAATAAGTGAGAAGATAGAGGCTATGGATTCAGTTAGGTGATTTCTCTCCTAGGGATTGTTTCAATGGAGATAAAGTCAAAATATTTTACTATCTCACACACAACTTTTTAAAGTTTGAGATGCTCATACTTGGATTCATAAACTTAAAAAAATTGATTAGATACCAGTTGTAAATCTCCTAAGACCCTAATGTTTTTATCCCCATTATCTTAGAAACAATGAGGCATAGAAGTAAGGATTCATACTCTACCCCATTTTTGGTGTATTCAAAGTCCAATTTGAAATAAAGAGGCATGATTTTACCTTCTAGAAGAGTTAACATAACCCTTACGCCTACGCCATGTTGACATTTGGCTTTATCAAAATGGATTTCCCAATAGTTAGTGGGGGAAATGAAGCTTACATTATCACTGGTAGTTTCCTTTTGTAACTTTGATACTTCTACCATACATATATCTGCATATCATAAATATAAAGAGAAGATAAAAAAAAAAAAATTCCTATACTTTACTGAGATAGAATGAGATATTAATGAGTGATTCGTTCTCTAAGATATTTACCATTTTCATTGTTGTTTTGGTATAAAAATTTTCTGCCACAAAGATATTATTATCACTCTTTTCTTTAGGTTTAATTGCTTTTGGGTTATCAACTTCAAATTTTGGAACCCACTTCATGGTTGTAACCAATTCCTTCAAAGGAGGTGGTTCATTTAATTGGCTTATGGGGAGTTCAAATTCATAATGAACTCGGGTATCTTCTTAAGGTTTGAAAACTATCTAAAAAGGGTTTAGGATCCCCTCGAGTGAAAAATACCTTACCCAAATGGAGGAATATAATCTATTGGAATAAATTGAAAGGACTGAATTTCAACCTATGAATCCATAGTCATCTTATTTTAGTAGGTTTTAGGGTGTGATTATTTTACATGGAATAAAACACTAAACCTCAAAAATTGAAAGGGTTTAATGATACTGTGTGGGTGATAGTGGAAGGAGGTGGACCCAAGTACGTACATA
Organism: Taxus wallichiana var. yunnanensis; assembly: GCA_018340775.1. Classification (NCBI taxonomy): domain Eukaryota; kingdom Viridiplantae; phylum Streptophyta; class Pinopsida; order Cupressales; family Taxaceae; genus Taxus; species Taxus wallichiana. Next base: position 54,274,356 of record CM031239.1, read on the forward strand.
AAAAGCTTCCTTTCAAAAGAGTTGATGTCATGCGAGATACACAAACAACTTGATAAGATAAATATTATACAATGATGAGATAAGTTACTTCGTAAAGGAAAATCCCATGGACCAAAGGGATTCCTTTGATGGGTCTCAAATCATTTTTGGATAATCAATTTGGATAAAATGATAACAATATATATAATATGAAAATATGTAGATAACAATCTATAAATGTATACTAATTAGATATCAGGACTCAATTGGAATCCTCAGTGATAGGCTGGGGAGGGTTGAAAATGTCTTCCTAGTAATGGTTGAAATCATCACTCTTCTCAAGTAGAACATCTATATACTATGTGATATCATTCAGATTAGGTGTAAGGGTGATGGTGTATAGACTTAGCTTGTAGTTGATGTTGCATTGTTCCCACACAAAGGAATGTTGTATAATCGGTAGGTCAAAGGTATTGTCTTGTTCGTATATTTCTCATGGAAGAGTCATATAATAGAAATAGAGGGTTAAAATAAATGATTGATAAAAAATTATTGTTGGTTTTTGAAGAAATATGACAATATATGTGAAAGACACAAAGTATATAACTTTTGATAGGGATCGATGTGGATCCAATAGATCGGTATCAATCAGGGTGATCTATCTTGATGTTGTTAAAACAAATGAGATTACATATAATTTCTAAAGTTTGTGATTTTTATAGAAGATGGAATGCTATTTTAAATGCTAAGGTTGATGGGTGGTAAAGTTAAATTTGATAATTTAAGAAGATAGTTGTTCTAAATAAGAAATGCTTACCTTGATGAGATGGAAACTAGGTTCATTTTACTAGATGTATAATATGATAGCTCCAAAGGGAGATTACTTTTAACTCGATGTTTGGGTCGTTCATTATCTGATCCACACAAAATCTTAGGAAGTTTAGGCTCATCACGAATGGGCTTGAATACTAGGTGATTGGGAATTTGGAATGAAAATCAAAATCGTTAGGTAAAGACTTGAGTTAGTTTATATAGGATTAATGCCATTTCAACGGATCTCCACCGATCCGCACCATTTGGTGCTAATTATGAGATTTGGTTTCAACTACTTTTTATGGAGTTTTCAGGCCTCAAATGGGTTTTGGGATATTTTAAGTTTGTGGGAATTTTTTTAGGAGGTTAGACTATTTTGGATTTTTTTAATTTTGTTTTTTATTGATTAAGTTTTTTTGGTTCATTTTATGGTTACACGTGGTTAATGTAGGATCAAAAATAAACATGTGACCTTCTTCACACCTAACCTCTCGAGGTCATGTCGAGACAGTTGGTGTAGAATGATTGTGAATGTGAGTGTGGTGATGGGGATCAAGATAATTGGTCAATATTATATCTTCAACATGCAATGTCAAGATCTGTGAATCTAAGGCAAAGAATGCTCTCCTAACTTGAAGTAGTGTGATGGCTCGATCTAAGATAATAGCTACTCATAGACTCCAATCAATATCAAGCTTAGCTTAGATTCTATTTTTTTCTTGTTGAACACGCATAAAATGACCTACAGGAACCTTGTATAGATTTCCAGACAAGGTCATGGAAGTAAGAGTGAGAGGCGTGATGAAGCCACAAATATTTATGGGTAATTTTCCATTCTGGTCCAAAATTCTTAGCTTGATCGGCTGTTATGTTAAATAAGGAAAGTTGTGCGATAATATTTGGAGGAAGTGGCGAAGATCTAAATACTAATGTACATAAACTAGTGTCATGTCTAATTGGTACGCACACCCGTTGGGTTGTGGGACCTAAGGATCACAACCAAAGACTCGTAAAGGTTGTGGCCCTTGGATGGTCATGCATGTAATCAAACCCTATTTCCAGGAGCAGTCCAATAGTCGTAGGCTTGATTAACAATGATATTTAGTGTATTGAGCTATTCTATTTTCTCAAAGAAAAGTTGCAGGTGTGTGTAAGATTGTCAAATGTAAACTAGTATCAATGTCAGTTATCAATTCTGGCTTGTTGGGTTGTGGGACCAAGGGATCACAACTATATGTATTTTCCTATTGTGGACCATTGATGGTCATGCAGAATGAGATACAATGATTTCTGATAAGAAACCTAATTACTTGAAAGAAATCTAATCTATGTTTTTGGGGTTTTCACAATATTTTGGATCAAAGCAATGAAAGCAAACTAATCTATCAAAGGAAATATTTTTTTCTTTTCTAATCTTTAAGAAATGCATTCTAATCTAATAAATAAACTAAAGACAAGTAATCAAGTCGGATGTAGCTAGTTACTTGTGCAAATGTATGAATCTAATCTAAAGCAAATAACCTAATCTGATCAAAACCCTCCAAACCCTACCTTAGAGGTGAAGAACAAATCATGACCCTAAAAGGGGCTATTGTTCCTCACAACTTCCTTGGTAATGTTAAAGAGGCAAACTTACTAATGATTTGATCTACTTGTGATTGACTAATTTATTGAAATGAATGATTTTCTACTCTATTTGATATGAATGATTTTCTACTCTATTTGATATGGATGATTTTCTACTCTATTTGATACTAATGATTTTACACTCTGCTTGATATGAATGATTGAAACTAGTGATTTATTACTTAATTACTTAAATCACCCAAGCAGTTAATTACTTAATTATTTATCCATAATTAAATTCTAATTATAGTAGCCCTACTAAATTCTAGTTTAATTAACCCCTAAGGTTTCCACCCATAAATGAGTTGTTAATGTTTTGCAGAAAGATCAAGATTTCCTTTTAATCATTAACTTCTTACTTTAGGGTTTAGTTGATTAAAACATAAAAACCAAACAAAACATTAAGGTTTACTCATTGTACTCAACCATTCCTAAATTGATTAAGTTCCAAATAAGATTCCTTTATGTTAGACTTCATTGAGATGAAGTCTACTTATTAAGTGTTCATGTTTACTTTTCACTTATCTTATATCAATGAAGGTATTGATCAAGAGGTAGTTCATCTTCCTCTTTCTTGTTAAGAATTAGGGTTCATTGTAACCTCTTACTTTAAACAAGATATCATAACAAATTTTCACTTCCATTAATATCAATTAATAAACCATAGTGACTTACTTAAATGATCAGCTATGAATACCAACTTGATAAGTTACATTTAATAAAGGGATAGTCTATTAAATTCCCTATCCACCTATTTCATTTTAATTCAAACTAAAAAGGTTAAAAATAGATATGATTAAGAAAGAATAAGATAAGCTTACAATTACCTTTACAGAATGCGCAAAGGGAGTGACACATCAAGTAAAAGTAAAATATCAATCTTTTCCATTCATCAAATTGAAATAGACACTTTACAAGTACAATCATTTTAGAAATATTTCATGTCAAACATCATTAATATACTCAATAAGAAATACAAATTTTCCCTTACAATAAATTTCAATAATGAATCATATTTCCTCATAAAAGATCTAGTATTAGGTAAAAAGTAACTTCATAAAATAAATTTTCTTCTTTTATCACTTATGAAGTCCATCTACAAAAATTTCTAAAGCACGGTCAGTTCAATTAACTCGAGAATGATAAACACTAAGAATTAAAACGATGTGCTTTCAACTAAATTTTTCATAAAAAGAACTCTGCTTTTATGAAATAGTTAAAGCATCTCAAAAAGATACATCATAAAGAAATAAGAGTTATGAAATAGAGAACAAAGTGATAAATCACATTAACATTGAGTAAAGATCATGATGTAATCAAAATAACCTTCAGTCAATGATTTCATAAGGAATTAAATCAGATAAGTAATAATCCATCCAAATTACTTATCACATTCCTACTATAGATATCTATAGTTCATTTCTTGATTCTTTCAATCTAAATCAAATAATGATACTAACTCCAATAATTCACAAAAATAGAGTTATTTTAAAGAAGAAATGATCCACAATACTCATCATTAACATACTTCATCAAAGAATAACTAAGGTCAAGCTCATTCAATCTCTATGACAAAATTTAGGAAGATCCATCAACATCCTAAAATAAGAGTTTCCTATTTAAAATACAACATCCAAATTCAAAGCCAACTCTAGCCTAAGTTTTATGTTTAGCTTCAATAGGTTTGGTAAAGTATAAATTCCATTTACTTACACCTAAAAGTAGTCACACATCAAAATCATTACATCCTTATCAAGAATTTGGGAAGAAGAAGAAAATAAAGATATATCCTCCAACTATCCACTCTGCCCTTTTCATTCAGACCGATACAACCGAACTGCACTATTCCTAACACAGGAGTAACATAATGAAAGAATGAATGAGAGGGGAGAGAACAACTAATAACTTCCTTTAGACATCGAAGAAAATAATATTGAATACCTTACTTAGAAAAGAGAGAAAGGGTGTCATCAACAAGGATGAGATAGGATCTCATTACTCTTTTTCTAAGAAAATAAATACATATCGAATAAAATACTGAGGCATATCTGATCAAGAGATGGCCCATCTCCAAAAAAAATTGTTAATGTGTTCAGGTATATGAATGTAACATGTAAGTCAAAGACTGAAGATAAATCTTTCTCAATATTCGAACAAGAATGCCATACTAGTGCGAAAACTATGAGCAAAAGGAGTTATAAGAATGAATGAATTTAGCAACAGTACATAAGCACAAATGACAACTAAAAATTTTAATTCATCCCTCATTAATATATATATATATATATATATATACACACACACACACACACACCTAATTTTTCCATTCAAGAGAGAGAGATAGAGTAGTGATGAAGTAAATCTTCATTCAATAGTCCTGATTTATTTTCAAAGGACAATACACATAAATGAAGATACATGAATACAAGTTTGACTGTCTCAACTTATCTTCAAGTCACCCCAGATTCCCTATTTCACAAGAGTCAATGGAACATGATACATATTCAAGAAGGTCAAACCCCAACCCGATTCGTCCACAAGGGAAACAATAAAGGTGACATGACTTCAATTGATCTTCGAAGACGGGCTCGAGAGAGAAGAGAAAAATTGTAACGCTTCAACCCATTTTCTTAATATAGGCTAGACTAAACTATTCCATAGTTCAACTTAGATATCCCATCTCTATAATATCATTAAACAAAATCAAAATTGAATGCAAGAAACTAATAAATCTAACAAGGTGAACCAATAAGGTAACTCCTGAAGTTTGAAATATCACTTAGAAAAGATGCATAAATAAATTCGATAAACCTTTTCAAATCATGACAACAAGGTAACTTTCAACCCTACCATCAAATATATTATATCAAGGGGATTCATTCAGATCCAAAACCATATAAGTCATTAGTAATCATCCCATAACGTACAAGTTTGAGAAACAAAAATGAATTCATATAACTTCAAGCAGAAGCTAAACATGTTTTATTAAGTCTTAAGCAAGGAAGAACAAAACCGAAACATACTTCTTCCATAATAGTCTGACAAAGTTCTAAGACTCAAAATATTTCCACTCAATAGGGTTAATCATGATTACTATTACTTTCCAACAAGGATGACTCAAAACACTGAATCCTACTTATCCATTCCAACACAATTCAACTAGACATAACAAGATTCAATAATATCTCAAGCTCAGTAGAAGTAAAACATGTTACATTTGTTTTCCAACCAAAAATGACTCCCAAATTTGAATCAGACTATCTACTTAAGCATAGTTTGAGCAGATGAAGAAAGGATTTGAAATCATCTCAAGCTTAACAGAAAGAAAATGCATTTCATACCTTCACCCAACAAGGAAAACAACCCATCTCGTGTATCCTTTTATCAAACAATGCATTCCCTTAAACCATTTTTCAAAGACAACAGAAGTATACAAGAATCGAAAACATTTAGCTCACATATGGTTAAATTTAGATTCGTCCATTTTTCAAACAAAGAAACAACCCGGATCAAATATTCATAAAGTAGTAAATTCAAGCAGAAATTAGAGTGAATAATACAAGCAAGATTGAAAGATAAACATCTCATAAAACACATTTGTTTCGAGGATAAGGGTTCTTTTAATGAAGACAGTTAGTAAAAATCAGAACAACTTAATGGGTAGAACCTATCTATCATGCCTGATAGAGCTTCCATCGATTTGCAAAATATTTCCAGCTAAACCTCCACAATCTCTCCTTTTCTAAAACGACCTCCACAACTCCAAATTTCTACCCTTCTTATTCTTCCACCAGATCAAGAAATAGCTCAAAGATGCCAAAAATATCATTGGATAAAAAATAGAATTGTTGGTTCAAAGAACCAAAACTTCATGCAGATTAAAAATCTCAAAGAAAAAATGACCAAACAACCCTTCCTAAATCCGCTTGCATCTTCTCCTAGGTGGTTTATTCACCATGACCGAGGTCATTTAATGTAAGGACTGTCAGTTTCCCACTTATTTCTCCATGCCACCACCATCCAAATTTTGCGATTGTTTTAAATTCGAAATATACATGTGAATCCATTTAGTGATGATGACAGATATACATCCCCCTAACTCGCCATGCCCACAAAAACATGAAGTTTAGGAAAATATTATTTGCCATAGGATTTTTCAAAATCCTCAACCATAACCATACCAAATTAGGTTAGGATGTCACCTTTGTATTTTAGTAATAATTCCTAGGTAGGTCTTATCCACCTTAGGTTGAAATCCAATAGTATAGAACTTTATAACTTAGGACAAGGTATTAACCTTAATAGATTAGTAATAGAATTGTAGTCCTATTACATGTTACATACTTCCCTCCTAAAAATAATCATTGTCCCGATGATTGACTTAGTCTACTTATTCATATGTTCATAAAAAATGTAGATTTTAAAATCCCATGTAAAAATCGAGAGCATCCATTTTAAATAGTGTAATATGTATTTCAACTGACTTCTTTTGATGCTATTTTGATATGGTTGATCTTGATTTGGTTGATGATTTGATCATGGATTATTGATTTGGTTACGATGCATGATGATTATTAGAGACACTTATATGTGGATGATGATATACTATTTGACATGGATATATTGTGAATGTTGTTTGGGCATGTGATTTTGGATATTGTGAGTAGACTTAGAAATGGACATTATATGATGATGATATAGTTGTTACTTTGATGTTGTTGATATAAATTGTAAGTGATTTTGTTAAATTGCTTTGATGTTGTTATGATTCACATATTTAGATGATTTTGTGATTATATTTATATCATGTTGGATGTTCTGATATGGCCACGAGGCCGAAGGAGGTATTTGTGTTTTGCAGGTTAAAATATCACAACAAACATCGGGGATTGGAGACCAACCACAATGGAATTCTAGGTGAATTCAACATGGTCACCATGGCAACTTGTTTTATTGTGTTGTGTTTGTTTGTTGTTAGGGATTCCCATGGGGGATCACCTTTAAATGTGACCATGGGTTTTGTGTATTTTATTATGTGGTTCCTTTTTATTATTTTTGTATGTATTTTATTAGTAATGTGTCCCTTTCTTTTATTTAATTAAATTGTGGTAGATTAATGTGAGAAAACATATGGTTAAAATTTAAATAAATCAAATTGGGATATGAGAAAGTAATAATGGAAGTTGTTGGCTCTTTGTATTAAATATGTAAGGGATGTGTAAGTTTGTGTAAGAGTTGTGTAAGTCTTTTTGGAGTATGAAACACTCCACCTCCTTGGAAATTCGAATTTGTCCTTGGGGGCTATTTTTGGAGGCTTGTGGGACAAGTAAAACTTGTCCCATACCTCTAAATTTAATTTACCAACCATACCTATGGTTGGAAGGCTGATTTTAGACCCTTTTAATGCATTTTATAAATCATGTTGCAAGTTTTGATTGCACTCTTCTTACATTTTATTTAATTTGTAGTCCTTTGGGGTGTGGGCTTTTTGGAGTGTGTAAGTAAATTGTCATATTTTCACCCACCTCTTTATTGTGCTTTGGAGAATGAAATTTTGTCTTTTGTGTTTGGAGTTGAGGATGTGTGATGTGGCATCCTACATGGATCCACATCATCCTCTTCTCTTCCCTTTTCTATAAAATTCAAACTCTTTGCTTGTTTTGGGTTGTTGAATCATTTTGCATGCTTCCTTGGGGCGCATTTTTGCTGTTTGGAGCTCTTGTGGATTTTGGAGGAGATTGGAGATAATTTCATACTTGGAATTGCTATTTTGGGACTGTTTTTGGCATTGAAGCTTGTTGTTTGGAAACAAAAGCTACCATGGAGAGGTAGGAGCTTAGTTCTTCTCTTATGTTGTTATTTCTTTTTGTATTTGTGTGAATGGTGTATGTTTTGTTATTTGTTGGCTATTTGGGTAGATTGCCATAGGGATGGTGTAGGAGAAGGCTATGGGGAATCCATGTGGGGGGCATAAGGGAATGCCAGTGGCATCATATTTTGTGGAGGGAGTTTGGGTTTGGGATCCACCATGGAAAAGAAATAGCTTGCATTTCTTACTTTGTGGGGGCATAAAGGAAATCATGGGGGGGCATAAAAGGGGGATTGTGGGGGGCATAAGGATATGTTTGGTGAATTTTATTGGTGGTTTGTTATAGGTGGATGCCCAATTCCCATTGGGAGGCATAATTAGCTTCCCCCATAGTCCTTTCTCCTTTGGCTTGCATGATAAAGCCTGAGTTCTGTTTGAATGTTTTCAAATGTAGTTGTAAACTACTATTTTTTTGTTGACTATGTTTTAATATTGAAATATGCATGTTGAAAGAATGTTGTGTGTTTTGTGGAAGCTAGTTGTTTCCATGGGTTGAATCACACCTTTTATTGTATTGTGGTTGGGGCTCGGGGGCCAATGATGAAGGATGGATTCTCCTTTCATTGGATGTCTTGGTTGGGTGGAGAGTGTTTCCTTTCCCCCACTTTTGTTGTGATCAAATTGGAAGAAAAAGAAAACTTGCATGTTGTTGTTCTTGGAGCAGAAGAAGACAATTTTGCCAGCCCTTGTGAAAAAAATTCATTTGTAACCTTTCCCACTTTGATGTGGATGAAATTATAATGTATTTTGTGAAGAAAGATGTATGTAATTGGTTATGAAAGTTGTATATTCGAATTGTGAAAGATATTTATATTATGTATTTTTTTTGAAAGAAAGAAAGTGAAATCGGGTTATTTCATTCAAACATTAAAATGTAAAGTTGTAAAGTTGAAGTCAATAAAGGATTGATATATCTTTTTTGCATTGTTGTGTTGAATTAGAATATCATTGTGATTGAAATCCTTGTTTTTAGAAAAAAAAAAAAAAAAAATTACGTATGAAGGAATTATATTACTTTGTCTCTTTTGGAAATATATTAAATTAGAAATTAGACTTTACAATTTAGCTTTTAAATGATTTTTTTATAAACAAATAAATGCCTTGGACTAGAATAGAAATTAAATTCCACACTTGAATGATGAAATTGATAAAAATTTTTTTCTAGAAATGGATCTCTGTTGTAAATTTTAAAACTGACAAATAAATTTAATTAAAATGCACAGTTCAGGCTACACATAATAATCAACTTGGAAACATTAAAATTTAGCATGTTATATTATCAAGGAACTCAAATTGACAAAAACACTTAATGGAAATAATTTAAAACATTACAAAATCGGGCCCAAACCTTTTCACAGTCGTTTTCTGTCAATTGTTGGAAAAATGCAAATTGAAAATCAATCAAGTGAAATTACCTTCTAAATCATCCTAAATCCTTCCTAGAATAATCCTCCATGTCTTTTTGGCATGTTGAGTGAAGGAGGAGATCAAATTGAATCAAATTTATAAGTTAAAAATTACTAGTTGCTTTTTAAAATCCTGCATGAATGTTTTCATAAAATTGACCCCTTAAACTTTATCAAAATATAAAATTTATGATTCTTGTGCAAAGAGGGCATCGAGAGCTTTCCAGAAAGTCCTTGTTTTCCCAAAACTTGAGCTTTCTAGAAAAAGTTATGGCCTTTTAAGTTTTCCTTCCTTGGGGAAAATTTGGGAAAATTTTCCTGTGGCGAGGCCCATGGCCTGAAAATTTCCGATTGAAAAAAAATTTTAGAAAATTTTGAAAAAATTTTGGGAAAATTTTTAAAATTTCCCCTTAGCCAACCAAAGGGCTACCATGTGTAGTCATGGGGATAGGAGGGGGTGGGAAAACCTCACAACTCTACCTTTTAAAATTTTGTTTTGGAAAATTTTTTGCCTTTTTCCCCCTTTTCACACCTCCTGCACCCATCAGAGCCTACTTGCCACGTGAGACCCTTCCACGGGCATGTGGATCCATGCACCCATGACCCTTTTCCTTTGAAATTTTTTCCCTCTCTTTTGGTGAAATTTTTTTTAAAACTTTCCCTACCGGTCCTCCCCTCTCTCCCACTCTCTCCCTCTCTCTCTCTCTCTCTCTCTCTCTCTCTCTCCACTTTGGCTTGTTGAGCACCACGTGTCCCCATGAACTGGCGACTCATGGCACGTGGGCACTTTCCCTTTTCCTCCCTTTGCCAAATTTTCTCCCAAACATCACCGCCACCCCACCCTTCCCTCACTTTCTCCCTTGGCTTAGATCCCACCGTGTCCCTCAAGGACCCGCGGGCACGGGCAAAAAAATTTTGAACTTTCATCCCATGTGGGAAAAAATTCAAATATCACCCCGTGACCCACCAACCCAAAAATTGGCTTTCTTCCCCACTCAACATGTGTCCCTTTTGGGAAAATTTTCACTCCAAGGTCCATCGGCCCATAACTGGAGTTTTACAAGGAGTTAGGAGGACTTCTTTATATCATCGGAAAGGTGAGAAAATTTCCTATCCAATGGGAATGATTTAGGGAAATTTTGAATGCATTAAGTGTGAGAAAAATCAAGTTGAAACTTTGAGCCTATTAGAGAGTGGGTATGGTGTTAATTTACCCCCTGAACCTAACTGAAACTTCTAACCCTAAAATTTGGACCTTGTGACCTCTGATAATTGCTAATAAAAGAAAATATGTTCTAGTAGATTAATCTTGTTCCAGAACTGTTAGTGTCAATTGTTGTCTTACAACCTTGGTTGTGGACACTTCTAATAAAAAAATTATTCCATAATTTTCCTAACTAATCCTAGGTTGTTTCTTGGGTCTCAAGTGGGTTGTTTTAACGGGCATCACACTTGGTATCAGAGTAGTGGTTCAAAAAGCTTGGACCATTGGGCACACTAGAAAACTTGGGACATGAAACTTAAACCTAGCACATTTTTTTTTTTTGAAATCTAGAAAACAACTTAGTTTAGAAATTACATATTTTTAGTAAACATGGAAATTGAATAAAACTTAGAAAAATGAACTAACTCTCACTTTGGTTTGTGTAGGAGGCGCAGATGGGGTGGGGGAATTTTCACATAGACTTAGACTTACCACCACCACCACCACTACTAGATCAAGGTGTAGCATCCATCCTACCCTAGATTTTACAGACTCTTTAGGATGTTAATGCCACTCTACGTGGAGGATTAGGAGGAGGACATGCAGCCAGTCATGATAGAGCCCCTTCCATTGAGGGTCAGGTATCTCCTCGACCCAGCGAGGAGCATAGAGGAGAGAACTCCCATGCAAGTCAGCAAAGTAGAGTCACCACCTAGGGGATAGGGTGACTTAGTTTTAGAGCATAGAGAGAGGTCTCGGAGCCCTAGGCTTAGGGATGAGCATGCAGAGAGACCTAGAGGCCACCAGACCACAGCTTCAGATCACATCAGGGAGATCCTTGAAGCTTTAACCATCACATTACTCAGGTGACATGGTGGATTTTAGGTAGAGGTCCTGGCTAGTGAGCTTGAGTGGTTGCTTCAAGCTTTGTCCTTGTTCTAGCAACATGAAAGCTCATGTTGCGATCCATCTACTTGAGGGATGGAGCAGAGTATGGTGGAGGACAGAGGAGCAGAAGCTCCATGTAGATTAGAGATAGTGACCTAGGAGCTATTTGAGGAGAGATTCAAGAGTAGGTATTTGTCACGGAGGTTCATATAGCAGAGGATCGATGAGTTCCATGACCTCGATAGGAATCTCTTTTAGTAGCAGAGTATGAGAGTAGATTTTGGATCTACTCCAGTATGTTGAGTATATGCAGGATGAGTAGGTGTGATTCACAGGTTCATCTGGGGCCTAAATTTAGATATTGGAGGTGTAGTGTGGATCCACTACCCACAGAAATTAGCTGAGGCCATCGAGAAGGCCTATATAGCAGAGGAGACTCGGGGAAAGACCCAGCAGGCTAGAGACCGAGTCAGGAGCCGCATACAGTAGATGCAGGATAGTAGATCGAGGGGGTCAGTACCTCTTCCTCATGGTGGCTAGGGTTCAACATAGTCATCCTTTAGGCCACAATAGTAGTAGTCTCCCCCCCACCTCATAGACCTCCACAGAGAGCTGATGCACAGAGAGGTCGGAGTATGGGGCCTCCTCTTAGGGGTCCCATCAGGACACAGGGTGGACCTAGAGCTCAGTCAATGGGAGCTCACCAGAGACCTCGTAGCCAGACCATAGCCGGATCATCGGGATCCATGCCACAGACTTCCAGGGCACCTACTGGAGGTGCTACTCATTGGGAGGATCGGAGGATGTTTTGGTTGTGGAGTTACTAGGACACTTTTGGAGAGATTACCCACAAAACCCTAATAACAAGGGTAAGACACAGATCTCGAGCCTACTATGACATGGGACATGGGACATAGCCACATGATTTATGCAGTGGTTGAGAACCACTAGGCAGAGCATCAGAGTATAATCATTGAGACCACATGTAGCATTGGTGGTATTCCTACCTCTGTATTGTTTGATTTTTTTGCTTTTGATTCTTTCATTACACCATCTTTAGTAGAGCGATGCAGGTTGTGGCAAGTTAGGTAGGGTCTTAGTTGGGATGTCAAGATGGCTTATGGAGCCAAGATCTCTTGTAGACTCCTTAGTTAAGGAGTGTGTAGTGGATTTGGGACCTTTCACCACTACCTCAGATCTCTGTATCCTTCCTTTGGGCTCGTATGGAGTCATTTTGGGTATGGATTGGTTATCTACACATAGGGCCAGGATGGATTGTTACCACAAGACTATATCTTGTGTAGATGATTTGGGAGTTGATTCGGTGATTTTGGGGGTTAGGAGACCCATTTCTATTTGCACCATCTCTCGCTATGTAGCTTAAGTGGTGTGTGTGATGGGGTTGTCAGATGTATGTTGTTACAATTAGTGACAAATCAAAGGATGGGTCTAGTGGACCATCACTAGATGATCATCCCATTTTGAGAGAGTTTGCTGATGTCTTTCTAGGGGAGCTATCGGGGTTACCACCCCCATGTGAGATTGATTTTCATATAGATCTAGTTCTGGAGCAGAGCCTATCTCACGAGAACCTTATCGGATGACCACCCTAGAGCTCTGTGAGCTCAAGTTACAGCTTGAGGGCCTTTTGGAGAAAGGCCTTATCCATCCTAGTGTATCCCCTTGGGGTGCACCGGTGATCTTTGTGAAGAAGAAGGATGGATCCTTGTGGTTGTGTATTGATTACCACCAATTGAATAAGGTAACGATCAAGAATCATTATCCCCTTCCATGTATTGATGACTTGTTTGATCAGATGAAGGGAGCCACAATTTTCTCTAAGATTGATCTTAAGTTAGGCTACCATCAGTTGAGGATTTTAGAGGTGGACATTCATAAGACCACCTTTCGCATGAGATATGGGCACTATGAGTTCACAGTGGTGCCTTTTGGTTTGACTAATGCCCCCAGTGTTCATGAGTTTGATGAATGGGGTATTCGGACCTTCTTAGATCACTTCATGCTCATCTTCCTAGATGACATTTTGATATACTCACGTATGCATGAGGAGCACGAGGGGCACCTTCACCAGGTTCTTCAATGTCTTTGGGAGTAGAAACTTTATGGGAACTTGGAGAAGTGTGCATTCTTTCAGATAGAGGTGCAATACTTGGGTCATATCATTTCTGGGAAGGTATCGCCATCGATCCTTCCAAGATTAGAGCCATTATGGATTGGCCAACACCCACTATAGTGACCGAGGTGTGCAACTTCATGGGATTAGTAGGTACTACAAGAGATTTGTTCAAGACTTCTCTCGAATTGCACACCTATCACTTCCCTTCAGAGGAAAGGGAAGAAGTTTTTTTGTTAGACTAATGCGAGTAGGCCTTCAGACACTGAAGGAGTGCCTCACTACAACACCTATTCTTGTAGTGTTGGATCCATAGGGTGAGTTATTTGTTTACATGGATGCTTCTTTAGTAGGCTTGGAGGTGTGTTGATGTAGGAGGGAAGAGTAGTGGCTTTTGAGTCTCGTAAACTCAAATATCACGAGCTTAATTATCCGACTCATGATCTTGAGCTTGCGGTAGTTGTGCATGCTTTGGTTTGATGGAGGCACTTTCTTCTTGGTCGGAGATTCACACTCAAGACAGATCACTTGAGTCTTCATCACCTCTTCACGTAACCCAATCTCAATGCTCGTCAGCGGCGTTGGATGGAGTTGATTTTTGAGTATGATATGGAGATCAGCATGTGAAGGGAAGGAGAATGTGGTAGCAGATTCTCTTAGTAGATGGAGACATGTGGCTATGGCCACCTCAGTGAGCATAGATTTATGGAGCAAGATTCTTCAGCAGCTTCCTCTTGATAACTTCTACATTGTAGTACGAGCAGAGATCAGTCTCAGAGACCCCTTGAGGGGAATTTTGATGGTTTTTCCTTAGAGGCAGATGGTCTTCTCAGCACTAGAGGCTGGATATATGTTCCCAGAGATGGAGGCTTGAGGCAGGACATCTTGGTAGAGGCACATCGTGCACCCTATTCAGCCCATCCCGGGGTGAAGAAGATGCACGCCACCTTGAGATAGTTGTATCATTGGAGAGGACTTCGTAGAGACATGGCCTAGTTTGTGTCATGATGTTTAGAGTGCCAGAGTTAAGGCTGAGCATCAACATCCAGCTAGGCCTTCTTTATCCTCATGCTATATTGGAATGGAAGTGGGACACCATTTCCATGGATTTCATTGTTGGGCTACCATGTCGAGATATCACCACGACACCATTATGGTCACGGTTGATAAATTGACAAAAGTGGCTCACTTTTCTCCAGTGAAGACCACTTATATACAACTAGAGTAGTGGCATGGGTATATTTGGATGAGATTTTTAGGTTGCACGGATTCCATGGAAGATCATTTGTGACCGCGATCCTTTGTACACTTCATTTTCTGACTACCATGCAGTATGTCCTCGGGATGAGAATCAACTTCAGCACAACATATCACCCCGAGATAGATGGATAGACTAAGAGGGTGAATCATATTTTAGAGGACATGCTCAGGATGTATGTGATGGATCAGTAGTCTAAATGGGAGGAGTACATGTACTTAGTGGAGTTTTCCTACAATAATAGTTTTCAGAGTTCCATAGGCATGGCTCCTTTTCAGGCTTTGTATGGTAGAGAGTGTAGGACACCTCTTAGCTAGGACAAGTTAGAGGATAGAGTATCTCTTGGACCAGCTCTTCTATAGGACATGGAGCAGTAGGTGGTGTTGATCAGGAAGAGATTGCAGGAGGCACATGATAGGCAGAAGAAGTATGCGGATCAACATAGGATTGACCATAGTTTTGATGTGGGCATGAAGGTGTTCCTTCGTGTCAGGAAACACAAGATCCCTATCCATTATGGAAAAGGTTCTAAGTTAGCTCCTAGATTTTTTGTCCTTTTGAGATCTTGGAGTGTATCATCCCTTTGGCCTACCATCTAGCATTGCCACCTAGCTTGTCTCACATACATGATGTTTTTCATGTTTCAGTTCTCAGGAGATATATTGCAGATCCTTCTCATGTGTTGGATTGGACATCATTATAGGTGTAAGATCAAGGGCAGGTGATGGTGGAGCCCATTTACATCCTAGATCATAGGACCTTGGCCTTTGAGGTAGAGAGGTTGATCAGGTTCGGTGCGTGGGATAGATATAATGAGACTACAAATACATGGGAGGATGCTTTACTTATTACGAGTTCAATTTCCACATTTGTTCTAGTGACTTCCAGAGGAAGTTCGAGTCTAAGGGGAGGGGGATGTAGTGCCCACTTCCTTTGACACCTTTTGATGCTTATTTTGATACTGTTGATTACATTATGGACATTATTATAGTTTTGATTTAGTATGATGTTAGACATTTGATCATGGATTATTGTTGATCTTGATTTGGTTATGATGCATGATGATTATTAGAGACACTTCATATGTGGATGATGATATACTATTTGACATGGATATATTGTGAATGTTGTTCGGGCATGTGATTTTTGGATATTGTGAGTAGACTTAGAAAATGGACATTATATGATGATGATATAGTTGTTATTTTATGTTGTTGATATAAATTGTAAGTGATTTTGTTAAATTGCTTTGATGTTGTTGTGATTCACATATTTAGATGATTTTGTGATTATATTTATATCATTTTGGATGTTTTGATATGGCCACGAGGCTGAAGGAGGTATTTTGTTTTGCAGGTTAAAATATCACAACAAACATCGGGGGATTGAGACCAACCACAATGGAATTCTAGGTGAATTCAACACGGTCACCATGGCAACTTGTTTTATTGTGTTGTGTTTGTTTGTTGCTAGGGATTCCCATGGGGGGATCACCTTTAAATGTGACCATGGGTTTTGTGTATTTTATTATGTGTTTGCTTTTTATTATTTGTTGTATGTATTTTATTAGTGATGTGTCCTTTCTTTTATTTAATTAAATTGTGGTAGATTAATGTGAGAAATCATATGGTTAAAATTTAAATAAATCAAATTGGGATATGAGAAAGTAATAATGGAAGTTGTTGGCTCTTTGTATTAAATATGTAAGGGATGTGTAAGTTTGTGTAAGAGTTGTGTAAGTCATATTTTGGAGTATGAAACACTCCACCTCCTTGGAAATTTGAATTTGTCCTTGGGGGCTATTTTTGGAGGCTTGTGGGACAAGTAAAACTTGTCCCATACCTCTAAATTTAATTTACCAACCATACCTATGGTTGGAAGGCTGATTTTATACCCTTTTAATGCATTTTTATTAATCATGTTGCAAGTTTTGATTGCACTCTTCTTACATTTTATTTAATTTGCAGTCCTTTGGGGTGTGGGCTTTTGGAGTGTGCAAGTAAATTTGTCATATTTTCACCCACCTCTTTATTGTGCTTTGGAGAATGAAATTTTGTCTTTTGTGTTTGGAGTTGAGGATGTGTGATGTGGCATCCTACATGGATCCACATCATCCTCTTCTCTTCCCTCTTCTATAAAATTCAAACTCTTTGCTTGTTTTGGGTTGTTGAATCATTTTGCATACTTCCTTGGGGCGCATTTTTGCTGTTTTGGAGCTCTTGTGGATTTTGGAAGAGATTGGAGATAATTTCATACTTGGCATTGATTTTTTTAGGACTATGTTTTGGCATTGAAGCTTTTTGTTTGGAAACAAAAGCTACCATGGAGAGGTAGGAGCTGAGTTCTTCTCTTATAATGTTATTTCTTTTTTGTATTTGTGTGAATGGTGTATGTTTTGTTATTTGTTGGCTATTTGGGTAGATTACCATATGGATGGTGTAGGAGAAGGCTATGGGAATCCATGTGGGGGCATAAGGAATGCCAATGGCATCATATTTTTGTGGAGGGATTTTGGGTTTGGGATCCACCATGGAAAAGAAATAGCTTTCATTTCTTACTTTGTGGGGGCATAAGGAAATATGTGGGGGGCATAAGGAGGGATTTTGGGGGCATAAGGATATGTTTGGTGAATTTTATTGGTGGTTTGTTATAGGTGGATGCCCAATTCCCATTGGGAGGCATAAGTAGCTTCCCCCATAGTCCTTGCTCCTTTGGCTTGCATGATCAAGCCTAAGTTCTATTTGAATGTTTTCAAATGTAGTTGTAAACTACTATTTTGTTGGACTGTGTTTTATATTGAAATATGCATGTTGAAAGAATGTTGTGTGTTTTGTGGAAGCCTATAGTTGTTGCCATGGGTTGAATCACACATTTTATTGTATTGTGGTTGGGGCTTGGGGGCCAATGATGAAGGATGGCTTCTCCTTTCATTGATGTCTTGGTTGGGTGGAGAGTGTTGCCTTTCCCCACTTTTGTTGTGATCAAATTGGAAAAAAAGAGGAAACTTGCATGTTGTTGTTCTGGAGCAAAAGAAGATAGTTTTGCCAGCCCCTTGTGAAACAAATTCATTTGTAACCTTTCCCACTTTGATGTGGATGAAATTGTAATGTATTTTGTGAAGAAAAGATGTATGTAATTGGTTATGAAAGTTGTATATATTCGAATTGTGAAAGATATTATACTTTGTTCTGTTTATTTGAAAGAAAGAAATGAAATCGGGTTTTGCATTCAAACATTAAAAAAGTTGTAAAGTTGAAATCAATAAAGGATTGCTATACCTTCTTCATATGCATTGTTGTGTTGAATTGGAATATCATTTTGTGATTGAAATCCCTATTTAGAAAAATGGAAAAAGAAGAAATACGTATGAAGGAATTATAATCACTTTTTTCTCTTTTGGAAATATATTAAATTAAATCAGACTTTACAATTTAGATTTTAAATGATTTGTTTATAAACAACTAAATGCCTTGGACTAGAATAGAAATTAAATTCCACACTTGAATGATGAAATTGATAAACAAATTTTCCTAGAAATGGATCTCTGTTGTAAATTTAAAACTGGCAATTATTTTAATTAAAATGCACATTTCAAACCTGCACATAATAATCAACTTGGAAACATTAAAATTTAGCATGTTATATTATCAAAGAACTCAAATTGACATAAACACTTAATGGAAATAATTCAAAACATTGCAAAATCGGGCCTAAACCTTTTCACAGTCGTTTTCTGTCAATTATTGGAAAAATGCAAATTGAAAATCAATCAAGTGAAATTTACCTTCCTAAATCATCATAAATCCTTCCTAGAATAATCCTCCATGTTTGTTTGGCATGTTGAGTGAAGGAGGAGATCAAATTGAATCAAATTTTTAAGTTAAAAATTACTAGTTGCTTTTTAAAAGCTTGCGTGAATGTTTTTTATAAAATTAACCCCTTAAACTTTATCAAAATGTAAAATTTATGATTCTTGTGAAAAGTGGGCATCAAGATATTTCCAGAAAGTCCTCGTTTTCCCAAAACCGAGTTTCTAGAAAAATTTATGGCTCTTTGAAGTTTTACTTCCTTGGTAGGAAAATTTGGGAAAATTTTCCCTGGCGGGCCTGCTGCCCAAAATTTTCCCGTTGAAAAATCCTTAGAAAATTTTGAAAAAAATTTTGGGGAAATTTTTTAAAAGTTTCCCATCCGTAGCCAATCGAGGCTACGACTTGGCAACATGGGATGACAACGAGGGTGGGGAAAACCTCGCAACTCTATCTTTTGAAATTTTTGTTTTGGAAATTTGACCTTTTTCCCCCCATGGCCCCACACTCCGCCCTCCTCACCATGGTTAGACACTTTCATGGGCATGTGGACCCGTGTGCTCAATTTACCCATTTCCCTCCCTTTAGTGAAATTCACCAACTTTCCCCTCTACTCCACCCATCTCTTTCTCTCTCCCTGCTTTAGCTCGTTGAGATCCATGTGTCCCTAGTGGACCCATGGGCGCATGGGTGCTAAATGGTCTTTTTCCTCCCTTTACCGAATTTTCCTAAACACCACCACCACCTCCCTTCCCTCATCCTCTCCCCACCTTGGCTTAGAGCCTGACACGTGTCCTTGGAGGACCCACGAGGGCATGGGAAAATTTTGAACTTTACACTCCGCGCTGGAAAAATTCCAAATACACCCCGCGACCCGAACCCGAAAATGGGCTTTCTTCCCCACTCGACACACGTCCCTTTTGAGAAAATTTTCACTCCAAGGTCCACCAGTCCATAACTAGAGTTTTACAAGGAGTTAGGAGGACTTCTTTATATTTTTGGAAAGGTGAGAAAATTTCCTATCCAATGGGAATGATTTAGGGAAATTTTGAATTCATTAAGTGTGATAAAAAATCAAGTTGAAACTCTGATTTTGTTAGAGATGGTATGGTGTTAATTTACCCCTGAACCTAAAAACTTCTAACCTAAAATTTGGACCTTGTGACCTCTGATAATTATAATAAAAGAAAATTATGTTCTAGTAGATTAATCTTGTTCTAGAACCTATTAGTGTCAATTGTTGTCTTAACCAGTTGTGAACACTTCTAATAAAAAAAAATTATTCCATAGTTTTCCTAACTAATCCTAGGTTGTTTCTTGGGTCTCAAGTTTCGTTAAACTGGTCCCACTAGACCTTACATTGGCTTATTTCACAATTTATTAAGTGCAACTGATGAGTTTTCAACACTCGAATGGGTTTAACCACAATTATTCCCGGGTCTTGGACTGCAAGGAATTCTAATTTAACACATGTGATAAATCTGAAATGTATTTCTTAAGTAGAGAAATATGGATAACACCATGCATTCATGATATATAGAGGTAAAGCTTAATGATAAGCTACAAGGTTAATTACTTCAACAATTCCAAAGGGTCCCACATAACGAGGTGATAACTTGACAGCCTTGCCAAAAGTTATAGAACTCTTTTTCGGTTTAACCCACAAAAAGACCTTCTCACCAAGTTCAAATTTATTATCCACCCACTTTAAGTCTGCATAACTCTTTTCCCTATCTACAACTTCTTTCAAGCATTCACGAATCATTTTAACTTGTTGTTCCATTTCTATACAAATTTGAGGTCCAATTACTTCTTTATCCTCAATGTTGTCTGTACGATGGAAAAGTGACAAGCAAGCATAAGAATCTACAACTACCTTTTCCTCGCACCTGACCTCCCGAGGTCGTGCCAAGATAGTCGGTGGGGAAGGAATATGTGTGGGATGTAGAAAAACTAATTAGGAAATCTTATGTCTTTGATGCGCACCTATGGAATCTGTGAATCTAAGGCAAAGAAGGCCCTTCTAACCTAGACTGGCGTGATAGATCGATCAGCGAGGATGACTGCTCGAAGGCTCCAATCAATATCGAGCTCTGGTGTGATTCAATATATGGGTTGTGGGATACATGAAAAATGACCTGGGATTGTTTCGTGTATGTCTCTAGATAGGGTCATAAGATACATGATGGATATAGTTGGCTCTTATAGGTGATTCTCTGGTCTAGTCCAAAAATCCTTAGCTTTCTTAGATTCTACGTCTAACAAGGATAACTGTGTGATAATGATAGGTGGAAGTGGAGTAGATCTGAATACTAATGTGCGTAAGCCAACATCTATGTCTGATTAACCTGTGGATTTGTTGGGTTGTGAGATTTGTGGGTCACAACCGTAGATTCATGGTTGCTATGGACCTACTATGGTCATGTGTGGAATCAGTCCCTAATCCCTAGTATCTAATAGTCGTATGCCTTTTCGGCCTTTACGTTCAGAATTAATAGTTGTGTAATCTTTTCTGAGTATCTTATAGGTATTCTTGCAACCTGAATCATTAAGTTAGTATCTATGTCTGTGAGAGTGTCTCATGTGTCTAGTTGTGGGACCAAAGGATCACAACCAAACGTTTTCTCTCTTTCAAGCCCTTCTACAGTCATGTGGATATTTATCTAGGGTAATCTGTAGTTTGGCTGATTTGACCAAAACGTGTACACTTGGTCGTCTTCTATGTTTAACCTGCTTAACTTTGAGTTGATCTATTGTAAGTCTACTATTGTTCGTAAAACTTAGATCCTAAGATTCTAATCTATATCGATTATTCTTTTGTGACGAGATTGGGTTGAGGCACGATTGGCTCGAATACGTATTCTCTGGGCTCTCTAGGTCCCGTGATTGTCATACAAAAGAAAATGATATAAAGCTAACTAATGACAGAATAAACTAAATATGCAAGATATATCTACGTATATTTCTAAGTCTGTTATTTATTGATAAACTACTGAATAGAATTTTAAAGGGGAATTATCTAATATATCTAAAATTGACAACTAAACTAATAACGCAATTAAAACAAACAAAGCAACCGAGTGTAGCTACTTGTCTGTGCAGTTTATAGATTTATCCTAAATAATCTGATGACTGATCTACTCTATTTGAAAGACTCTCGATCCTACCTCAGAAGTGAGGAGTGAATCATAGTTTCTCAGAAACTATCAATCCCCACAGCTTCCCTAGAAATATCGAAAGTGAAATTAACTGAAATGCAATGATTGACTACTTTATTTGATATGCTTTTAACTAGAACTTTGAAAGCTAGAACCTAGATTCTACATAATAGTGGTGAATCCGATGGTGTGTGACCTTGTCCCCTCAGTGTGATCTCCTCGTTCCTTCATGCTCACGTGGATCTAGAAAAGCATGTAATGCTAGCATCAACAAAAGTAGATATTGGAATAAAGGCAACTTAGGATGCAGATTGAATACAATGTGAGTAGGAGAGGGATAGCGCAAGAGTATAGAGCTTGGCTTATGTAATTCCTAGTGGGATTTATTGTGAATCATGTAACATAAAATTTGCATGCACTTTGAAACTATCTTGTTTGATGAAAAAAACTTGTAACTTTAATGGCTTCCTATTGAAATCAAACTATCCTACTCCAATTGATTTGGATGAAATGACAACAACACTTTGCACAAGGAGAATATGTGGCTTTCTGACAGCTAAACAATGCTAACTATGCATCTAACAAATGAAACTATGAATCCTAAACAAAATGAAAGGCTAAACTATTGAAATGAGAAATTCAGAGGCAAATTTGAGGGGCCATTTTCTTGAGCACAAGCCAGCTATTTATAGAATCCCATTTACCCAAAGGTGAAAACCAATTTGATCTCTTAAACCATAAACAATGCCAAAACACTATTCCAGGGAACCAGAATCATAAATACAAGCAAAGGCGGTGAAAAAAAGCTGGTAAACGTTGAATTTTTACATGATTCACGTTAAAAGAGCATTCTAGAAAATGTGTGAAGGACCGCCACCCTAAGCAGGGTGGCGGTTACAGGTCTTCTTTGCCCTTTCGGGTGGCGGTCATGAGACCACTGCCTAGGCGGGTGACGGTTTCAGTAGCTGAAGAACAAAACACAAAGGAAAAGAGGGGAAAAGAGAACAACAAAGCACGCAGGGGCTAAGTGGGACATGCGAGATGTTAACGCATACTTGGAGAGATTTTCTAGATCCCGAACACCTTGCGAGGAGACTTGTATCATCATTGGGGTACGTGTTACGTTATTCCGGTAGTGCAGTACCCTACAATTTTGGGTACGTACATATTTCCCCCTCGAGAGAATCATTTTAGCCATGAAGAGGTGTAAAATGGTGGGTCTGAGTATGGCATTCCTGAAATGGGAAGTTAGGAGTTATACCTGGTATGTCTCGTGTGTCGAAATGACGCTATCCGAAATTCCCGCTACCTACAAAATGAAAAGAGAACTCAAGTGCAGATAGACAAAATAGATCAAAAAATAAATACTAAAATATCATGAAATGAGGACGTACCATTTGTGCGGGGATAAGAACTTACCTCCGTTGGCGCTCCAAACCTATAGAAAGGGGCATTCAAAACAAGTCAGGTTCTATATATGTAAAAGTGGGCCCATTTTCCTATTCATTTGCACGTGTTGATTTGGTTGATTTTGAGCTTTGGGACCCACGGTGACAGTTTCTGACGAAAGTATAGTCAAAACATCTGGGATGAGATTGTGATCATGCCTCCACGAGTGGAACACCGACCCACGAGATCACAGGTTAGTTTTTCTCAATTTACCATTTTTATCCCTAAAATGTTAAAATGATGAAAACTTTGTCATGGGGGGATAATTTTTGAAAATGTTAGTTTTAATAGGTCTATCCAGGGGGCACCTACTGGGTAGGCTTTGTTTTAGTCAAAATAGTCTTTATTTAGTGTTTTTAGGTGTTATTTAGGGCATGTGACTGCATATAAAAATTCGAGACACGACCGCCGCCCTAGGTAGGGCGGCGGTTACATGACCGCCTCCCTG
Organism: Taxus wallichiana var. yunnanensis; assembly: GCA_018340775.1. Classification (NCBI taxonomy): domain Eukaryota; kingdom Viridiplantae; phylum Streptophyta; class Pinopsida; order Cupressales; family Taxaceae; genus Taxus; species Taxus wallichiana. The sequence goes on from CM031239.1 coordinate 54,298,394, forward strand.
ATTAGGGTGGTGGTTACAAGACCGTCGTCTTTAAGGTGGTGATTACAGAACCACCACCCTACTCAGGGCGGCAGTCCTACACAGAATGCATAAACATCACTTATTTGAATTTGTTTTTGCATTTTTAGCATCCTTACCTACTTTCATGATTTTTCTAATGTCATTTGGATACTAACTTGCTCTATTTTGTGTGTTTTTGGGTGTATGCAGGTGAGGGAGGAGTATATTTGATGGAGCCAAGAGAGAGAGTGTGATTGGCTCCTAGCAGTATTAGATGCCCTTTCTCAGGATGAGTAGGACACTCTTTAGAGGGTGGTATACTACGTATATCACGGGTTCCGCATGTTGCACCATCTAGTCACATACTCTGTGACTTATTTTCATATTGGGATGCTGATCGGAACACTTTCTGATTACCAGGGGTCCGAGGTGAGTGGACCATTACTTTGGAGGATGTTTACCATATCTTGGGGGTCCCAATCATCGGAGATGACTCACTCTTGAGATAGCAGGTTCACGGGCTCAAATAGCACAATGGGCCTCATACATGGGAGATGCAGTTATCTCCATTGGTTTGAAGAAGGGGGTGAGGGTCTGATCTATTCCTAGCCTACCTATCCCCTTGATTTGTCAGGCCATTATGGGGATCCTTTCCTTGAGATTGATCGGGACAAGGGAGGAGACACTCTACTCTATTGTTGGTCCCCCATTATTACACAGATTGAGGGACATGGTCGGATTTATGCCTAGGGAGCCGACATACTTGGGACTACCTACCATGATTTGTACCGGTGGTCCATTTACAGGGGCAGTCATTGAGCCATCTGACCCTAGTTATGAGCTGGGTCTACGAGCGTTTCATCCCTTATGGGAGAGGTGTAGAGGTGGCAGATCTCGGAGCTGTGAGGGTAGCCAGATGGACAGACATGTCGGTGCTCAGAGCACCTCACCAGCCAGTCACCTCCCTGACCACTGATGACATGGAGGCCACACCTTATCAAGCCATGGTAGGTTTATGGGGCGAGGAGGCTCTTACTTTGATTTCCTGCTCCACCACAGGGAGCTTGTTGACAGGGTGGGGAGGGTGGAGATACACCCTTTTGGTCGAGTGCCTCAATAGTTTGGCCTACCTTACGTGGGTATGCTTCCCCAGTGGTGCCAGATATATATTAGTTCGAGAGGCTAGGGAGGTCCTAGAGGTTGGGGTTGGATAGTCGTTACTCCCGGTGTCCCCATTGAGCTAGGTGGGTAGTACAAGCTCGAGGAGAGCCGGTTTTCCTTAGCACCCTTACTTTAGATTACCGTTGGTCCCGCCCATAGCATAGAATGACCCCATTGACATAGACTCGAGTCCAAGGAGTTCACATGGGGAGATGGAGGATGATACCAAGGCTAAGGTCAACGAGTTGGGTGGAGAGGAGGACAGTGATCCTGAGTGGCATGACACTCAGGATATTTTACAGCAGAGAGGGCAGAGCAGAGTGCGGAGAGGGTGACTCTGGTTTCAGAGGAGCCACTCTCTCAGGGCCTTGGTGGGGAGGATGAGTCCGTAGCAGGATGATATGTTTCCCAGCCACAAGAGGAGTGCACCAGTCAGCGGCAAGCATCTGTGGTAGGTGCTAATCCTAGAGATCCATCTTGGAGGCCCGATGATCCGAGTGAGTTATCATCCTTCCTTTTAACGTTTGTTTCTAGTTATGATTGCCTTAGTTGTTACCTCTCCTTTTGTTTACGTTTTCTTTTATCTCTTGATTATTTCTAATTGGATTTTCTCCTTTGCTTGCAGAGACTGCCGATGAGTGGTGAGACCTGATTCATCGGGTATGCACCGATACCCTGATGATCCCTATGGAGAAGACCCATGCAGAGCTATCCATGGATGCAGGGGAGCCTTCAGCAGCTGGTAGGCATACCAATGTCTTTGCCCCTGTCTGGCATGTGGCCAGGATGGTGTCTACCCTCCGTACTAAGCTGGTAGGGTACAGGACAACAGAGCACCTGATGAGGAGTCATTCTCATGGCGAGATAGTAGCTGCTCCTCGGGATCATGAGCCCTTCGTGCACTCAAAGTGCCAGTGTATATGGATTCCTAGATGGGGGCATGCACCCTCAAAGGGATCTCATAGGGGTTGAGAAGCCACTTGGCTCTCTTGGACTATTTTTATGATGTATTTTGTATCTCCTGGGCTCTTTGAGCATTTTGACCATGCTTAGCGCATGATGGCATTGTACAGGAAACTTGACCATTTATATATATATATAATTTTTCTTGGATCATACGTTTGGCATTAATGTTCTTATGATTTCATTACACATGTAAATTATAATGTGTTTTTATGTGCTTCTCAGAATGTATGTAATGGAGAACAAATGATACAAATGTTTACTTTCTTTTTGTATTTCATGATGCTGATATATGAAAATGTAGACACAATGTGACTTTGAACTTTAGTTTCTATAAGCAATTTTTGGTACTTCATATTTGTTTTGACAAAGTGTGATGATAAACTGGTATGATGAGCAGATAAACTTTCCCCACTCCTAACTCCACACAACTAGTAAGATGCGAGGGCTCGTCACCGAGAGCTAGAAAGGGCACAAGTTATGAAATGTGTTGAAATGATAGTGATGAGAGATAGACAAAGCCTTGGTGGAACCGAACTAGGATGCTACAAGCCTATTCTACTCGAGTGACTCCATAGTTTGGGATGCAACTTGCTTTGTGGTTTATCTAGACTTAGATCCGTAGATGGCCACATGGTAGACAAAATCTGGGTTTCAGGGTTTTGAACTCTTTTGGAATTTTGGACATCTGATTCATTTGTTTTTGACTCAAGATTTCAAAGGTTCATTTGAATTTGGTTGCTGACTGCCTTCAACGTTTATTGTCAAGAGGACCCCCTATACCTTGCCCCATGCTACTAGTAAGAAGTATGGGCTTATCACCATGGGCAAGGCATAGGCGAGTAAGGGAATTTCCATCCTTTCCCAACCCTACGTCACTAGTAAGAGATGCAAGCTCATCACCAAAGGTTGGTGGGGCAAGGAAATGTGTAAAATTAAAATTTTCTATTTGATCTATATTTGACTTGTTTATTTGAGAAAAATGCCAGTATGTTCTTACTTCCAAAGAGATATACATATGGGATAGATGTGACACGATGAAGCTTCTAGAATAGACCATGGGCAAGACACCTATCCTAGGAAGAAACCAAAAGTGAGAACAAGCCCGTAGATCTTGGTATGGTTACCATCAAGGCTTTGTCATATCTAGCTTTATTTGATGAAATGATTCCGAAACAGGTGATGACGTTATAAAATGAAGAAGTATGATTAGAGTGTTTATGCCAATACCATCAGAAGTTTGTAATGAATTGCTTTGAGAATGAGTTCCTTGATCACAAAATTGTACGAAACAAGCAGACAAAATGAACCTAACTATATGAAGATGCAATGTAGATATATTTATACAAATAGTGTTGGTTGCTTATGCATAGAATTGTTTAAGGTGTAGGGAATTGATTGTTTCACTAAATTCCTCACCCTCTAGTGTACATAAGAAATATGCACCTTTTCCATAGTCCTTCGTGACTTGGTATGGACCCAACCATTTGGGCTGGAACATCCCGCCTTCGCCGCCTCTTTTTATCAATCCAGCTATCTAGCCTTAGAACCAGATCACCTTCATATATGTCTCGTTCATAGACCTTCTTATTATACTACCAAAGCACATCCGGTCAACATAGATTCTATGCCATTTTTAGCATCTAACCTAGCTTCATCTAGGCTTTCTAGTTGGGAGAGACGTGCTTATCTATAAGAATCTTCATCCGTAATCCTTGTAATGAGATACAGTAGACCGGGTATTTCAACCTCAAGCGGAGAACTACTTCTACCCCGAATACTAGCAAGAAAGGAGTCACTCTGTTGGTGTTCTTATTGAAGTTCGGTGGGCCCACAAGGCCAAATATAACTTCAAATGCCAATATCATTTTTTTTATTTCACCATTTTAAGAAGAATGGATTTTAATGTTTTGTTTGTCGTTTCAGCCTATCCATTGGCTTGAGGGTGATACAAGGAGGTTGTATGATGGCTTATTTTAAATTTATTACATAATTCACGAACTTCACAATTCTTAAAAGAAGTCCCATTATCTCGAGATAATGACTTGCGAGACACCGTACCTACAAATGATTTGGTTCAAAATGAACTTGGTGATTACGAACCCAGTACATTAGTAAGTGGCATAGCCTCTACCCACTTGGTAAAATACTCGGTGGTCATGATTATGAAATTATGGCCATCTGTAGATGAGGGAGAGAAATTTCCTATCAAATATAGGCCCCATGTAGAAAAGGGCCATGGAGTAGTGATTGGTTGTAAATCTTGTGCTGGTATGTGAATCTCGTGGGAGAATTATTGGCACTTATGACACCTTCACACAAACTCTACTACATCGTGTTCTAGAGTAGGCCAGAAATAACCCATCCGATGTATTTTACGAGCGGTGGCATGACCACTGAAGTGGCCTCCACATATTCCACTATGGGATTGGTAGAGGATCTTCTTGGATTCTTCTGTGTCGACACATCTTAGAAGCATTCCATCGAACGCTTTTCGATAGAGCACCTGTTCTATAATAACATATTTAGCTATGATAATGCGTAACCACCTTCTTCATTGTGGTGTAGCACCTTCTAGATATGTATGGTCCATGATATAATTAATAATATCAGTATACCAAGGACACTTAGAGACAGGAGGTTTGGTTTCGATGTAGTATATGCATTCATCGGGAAAGTCCAGATCTACTAGATTGCCTTCGTCTAGTGGGTTATCAGCTAACCAATCCGCAATGATTTGTCCTTTAATGGATTTCTGATTTACAAATGTTAATTCGAATTCCCCCATTAAGGTCATAAAATGTCCATCCTTCTTAGACAAGGACCCTTGTGTGAGGAAAGTTCGTAAATGGTCTATTTTTACAATGACCCTTGTTTCTTGATTTAGCATATAATTTCTTAAGCATTTGGTTGTGAAGATTATGGCAAGGAATTCTCATTCTGCCTATGTATAACGTGTTTCATAGTCGAGCAATGTTTGGCTAATGAAATAGATCACGCGTTCTCTCTTGTCATCATCTTCTTGAGCCAGCATACAGGCTAGCGAGACATTGGTAGCTCACGAATACAAGATTAACGGTGGTCTGGCTTAGGTGGCATTAGCGTAGGTGGTGATAACAAGAAACGCTTAACTGCGTCGAAAGCTTTGTTGCAGTCTTTGGTCCAATCAATACTATAATATTTCTTGAGTAGATTGTTGATTGGATGAATGACAAAGCTTAAATCTAGGATGAATCTCTAGATTGCACCAAGTTTTCTCGAGAAATGACCTGATTCCAGATTCATCCGAAGGTGGGACCATTTCAAGAATAGCCCGAATTTTGGTTGGGTCAACATCGATCCCTCGTGATGATATAATGTAACCTAGGAGTTTCCCTCCTGTCACACCAAAGACACATTTTTCTAGATTTAGCATGACTCCGTATTCTATTAGACGTGAAAGAATGACGCGGAGTACTTCCGGGTGATCACAATGCCTCCTGGCTTTGGCCAACAAGTCATCTACGTAGGATTCCACAATTTTATGAATAAGATCATGAAATATATACGTCATAGCCCGCTGGTATGTAGCACCAGCGTTCTTGAGACCGAATGGCATAACAGCGTAGCAATAGTTTCCCAAGGAGTTATAAATGTGGTTTTAGCTTGGTCTTGTTCGGATATTCTAATTTGATTGTATCCTAAGAATCCATCCATGAGAGACAAAAGCTCAAATCTGGCTATTATTGCGTCAACAATGACGTCTATGGATGGTAACGGGAAGTCATCCTTAGGACACACCTTGTTAATGTCTCGGAAGTCTATGCAGATGCGTATTTTCCCATTCTTTTTTAGAACAGGAACAATATTAGATACCCACTGAGAGTAGTCGACTGGTTTGATGAATCCTACTTAGAGGAGTTTTATTACCTCTTCTTTCACCATGAGAGCTACCTTGGGTTTCATTGGTCTTGATTTTTGTTTAATCGGTTTTGCATCTGATTTAGTGACGAGGTTATGTACCATAATGTGTGGTGCAACCCCTGTCATTTCTTTATAATTAAATGCAAAAGCCTTCTGATGTTCCTTGAGGATTCGAGTGTGTATTTCTACTTCTGATGGAGTTAACGAGGATCCTAATTTCAATATCCTTGGCTCATCCTCCGTTCCAATGTTAATATCAATTGTTTCTTCGATTAAAGAAGCGTTACCTTCTTCAAACTCAGGTGGGGCTGGAGGTAATTCCAGATTGTCTCCATTTTCTACTATGTATATGCTGAGGTCTTTTCATGGGGGAAGCTCTATCATGGGATTTCCGAAGTAGGAAGATGAATGTGGGATTAAGGAAAAATCTATCACGTGATGGGTGAGATGTAATGTTGCATAGGCATTTAAGTAATTCAGAGTGGCTCTATCACTATCAATGTGGTCTAGGATAGTAGATTTGTTCTCATCTCTGTTCGTTAAAAGAGGGTTTGACATTTTTTCACCAATGGTTCAGTACGAAGGGATACCATGAAATGAGTATCTTCCAACTCACTATTTGGGGTGAAGCGTGACGCCGAGGTTGCTATAGAATCGGTGAGAATATTTTGTTCTCGCGGGATTGCTTCAATTGATATGAAGTCAAACTCCTTGCTTAAATCCAATACGATATTTTGTAGAGCTGTAAGTGCTCACTGCTCTTCATATACCTCAGAGACTTGGTTTTCTACCAATTGTGAGTCTCCTAACACCCTGATGTTATTAACACTGATCCTCTTAGCTAAGACGAGGCCAAGGAGGAGGCTTTATACTCAGCGCCGTTGTTTGTACATTTGAAATTTAGTTTAAAGGCAAATGGTAGGATCTTTCCCTTGGGAGAAGTAAAAATTACACCTGCCTCAGCTCCATAATGACATCTAGCTCCATCAAAATGGAGAGTCCAATATTTAGCTGGGAATATGGGTGTTGGGATATTTGTTGTGTTAACATCTTCTACTTCCACCATGTAGAGATCCTCTGCTGGAAGAGAACCAACACCTAGGGTATATCCCATGCCTATAGAATCAAATGGTAGGAACATCGGTAGATCCTATTCTAATAATTCGACAATTTTTGCAGTAGTTCCTAACGATACTATTTCTACAATGTTAGCCTCATCCTTGAGGGCTGGGATAGTCTTGACTAGGCTCATAGTCTCAAGATCTGTTGTAGGTACCAACTTTTCCTCCGGTTTTGTGTCGGTGGGTTTATTAAGTTGGTTTGTTGGGAGTTCAAACTCTGAGTGAACGCTTGGTATTTTCTTTAAGTCAGCTAGGTGTACATCGAATGGTTTTGGATCACCTTTGGCTACGAACACCTTTCCTAAATGCAAGAATCTTACTTCTTGAAATAATGTAGAGGGGATTGCCTTCATACGGTGTATCCATGGTCGGCCAAGGATCATATTATAGTTGGTTTCCCGATCTATAATATAAAACTTAGTTAGGATTGTTTTGGGTCCTAAGGTGACCGATAGTATTATAGTTCCAATCGACGTGGCTTTAAGGCTATCATAGCCTCTTAATGTATTTCAAGTCGTGGAACAATTTGTTTCTCCATACCCTAGCTTTTGAAGGAAAGAGAAGGGGACTATGTTAACTGCTGCTCCATCATCAACCATCGCACGTTTAACGTAATTGTTATAAACCCAAACTTGCAAATGTAGGGCCGGATCACCTCTGCGTGTAATCTCGGCATCTGTTGGCATTTTTTTATTTCAAATACAAACTCGGTATCCCTATCCAGCTGCCCAGGAGGGTGGATATCAAAGTCTATATGGTTTACTTGTGTTTCGGGAGGTGGAGTGATGTTAATTAAATGACCTAAACCTAATGCCTCTAAAAGAGCAGCCCTATGGGTAGGAGAGTTCTTCAGTAAGTCCAAAAAAGAAATGTGCGAGAAGGTTTTTGTTAGATCACTAATTAAATCATAGGCACCTACGGGTTTTACTAATATTTGTTGGATATTATCTGTCTCTAGTGGGTAACTTGGACTTAGTTGAGAGGAATACTCTCGTGTCCTTGTTACAGCTTCCATGGGTAGTTCAGTGTCTAACTCCACTAAACCGACTATCTTGGGTCATGGCTGACTTCCTAATTGTGGTGAAACTAATGGATTTAGTGAAGTCGAGGCTTCATGATCATTATCTCATGTCATTATGCCCTTATTCGTCCCATTTGGATTTAATTTGTTATTATTATTATGATTTGGGAGTGGATCATTGAAGATCTTGAGGGGAGAATTTTGAGGGGAAATTGCCCTTGTAAAAGTATTTGGTGTCGGTGACGTAGGATCTGCCAAGAATATATCTATGAAAAGTTGTTTTTGTTCCTCTGGCAAACATTGCATGAATTTATTATAGTCACGGGACATTCTAGTGTCATGGCCTTGAATTTTTCCGAAACCATTAGGATTGTAATTCCTAGTTTGTTGGTTTGGTGCATATTGTGGCCCAAAACTCTGATTGAACCGTTGCCTATTAGGATTAAAGTTTTGCATTTTTTGGTTTGGTTTTGGTTCTGATATCCAATTGAGTTTTGGTTTAGACCCTGTGTAGGGTTTCACCGTTGTTGTTGTTGTTGTGGATGATTAAAATCCACTGCATTAATTGTTGGGGTAAAGTTGTTGTTTCACTGATTGTTCATTAGTGGTGGAGTATTCGCAATATTTACCTTCTTAACCTGATCAGTTACTCCATCTGTTGTCACTCCGTGATTTTTATTAAGGATTTTAGGTCCTTGATTGACATTTTTGGTAGTAGGATAAGTCGTAGTATTCTGGTTGGAGGTGATTAACCTCCCGTTTGTTCCATATGTCTTGCGACCGCTATCTATTGCAGCTTGATCTATTCGGAGGCGCTCTCAAGTACTTCATCGTAAGTCCTTAGTGGGAACTTTTGGACTTCTTCCTTCACCTCTCTGCTGAGGGAATGAAGGAATAAATCACATAGTTCCATCTGATCCATATTTGGAGCACTTGCTGAAGAATAGAGGACTGTACGCCATCTTTGAATGAAATGAGCAACAGATTCATTGTGTTCCTGCTTAATGTGCAAGAATTCCCTGATTCCTGTTCTCAATAGTTTGTTCATATCAAATGCCTTGATGAAATCAGAAATGATTTGTTTAAACGAATGGATGGAGGCTTCAGGTATTCTGTAATACCAATCGAGGGCGATGCCTTCTAATGTTTTGGGAAATATTTTGGCAACAACCCCATCCCAAGGGAGTAGTTCTCAAATGGCTGTGGCATAGGCCTTGATATGTGCGTTTGGATCTCCCTCCCCTTTGTATTTGGGAAAATCGGGAAGAGGTCTTGGAAGCATGACATTTCGTATGGTGAAGTCTAAGGGCTCTTTCAAATATTCGAATAAGTCCCTATCATGTAGGTTTCACCATTGATGGTGCTTACTGAGGGGGTGGTGGTGGAATGGGTTGTTGATATGGTGTAGCGTATGCACTGGTAGGGGCATAAGGAAACCCTTGTGGTTGAGAAAACATGCTGGGAGAGGAGAACATATCCCCTTGTGGTGATTTGGAGTATATGTTTAAGTATGAAGGGGTATTGTCTAGGAATGGATTATTTTGTACTAGACCGGGAGGTATCAACGGTGTTAGAAATGGCGGTTCTAGTTGGTGTTTGTTGTGAATACTGAGGAGGCATGCCCAACGTGCCCATTCCTATGAGGAGGTCTACTTGGCTAGGATGGTGTGGAGGATTGGAACTTCCTACCTACATGAATTGGGAATTTTGATTTGCTTGAGCAAGTTCTAACCCCCTAACTTTTTCTACTAAAGTTGAAATGACTTCATTTGGTGAAGTCACAGTATTTTGCCTTAGTGGCATTTGTTGTATATCCTGATATTGTATAGGCATGTGATACCCTGCTATGAACTGATTGTTGCCCTACCAAGTTTCCCCGAGGGCATTTCCTATATGTAGTGGCATGGAGGTATTTTCTTGAAAAGAGACCTCGGGTTGTGTTTGTAAACTTCCTATGGGTGGGTACATACTCCAAGAGCATTGTTCATTCCTAGCGTAACACACTGAATGTTCATCATCTAAAACCAGGTATGGGTCTGATTGTCTACTAATTTGTGGTCTAAGTAGCACCTGAGGAGATGAACCAAATTCTCCTATGAACGTCATATTGTTTGAGCCTAAAGGCTCTGTTTGTTGTGTTTGAGTGAGCTGATCCAACTCCTCTATTTGGAAAGATGAGCTATATCTAATCCTTGGAGGTGGAGTTTTTGTTGACAACCGGTTGGCTGAATAATTGTCACCCCATACTGAGAGTGACAAAGATGACCGTCTATTCATTGAGCGTAGTATGCCTCAAGACCTATGAGAGGTATGCCATATGCATCGAATCCTAACATATTCAAGGGGTATATGAATACCCGTAGAATAATGGGAAGGAGTGAAGGTGGATGAAAGAAGATGAAACACTAAAAGAGAAAATTCGAGAGTGAAGCAATTGTTGCCAGTTCACCAATTTTGTTTGGTGAAGCTGATGTGAAGGCTTAATGAGGTATTAGAAGGTGAAACAGTTGTTTGTTTCACGTTGGGTTCACCAATTTTGTTGGTGAAGCTGATGTGAAGGCTTAATGAGGTATTAGAAGGTGAAACAGTTGTTTGTTTCACGTCAGGTTCACCAATTTTGTATGATGGAAAAGTGACAAGCGAGCATGAGAATCTACAAGTACCTTTTCCTTGCACCCGACCTCCCGAGGTCATGCCGAGATAGCCGGTGGGGAAGGAATATGCGTGGGATGCAGACAAACTAGTTAGGCAATCTTATGTCTTTGACACGCACTAGTGGAATCTGTGAATCTAAGGCAAAGAAGGCCCTTCTAACCTCTACTAGTGTGAAAGATCAATCGGTGAGGATGACTACTTAAAGGCTCCAATCAATATCGAGCTCTGGCGTGATTTGATCTATGGGTTGTGGGATACGTGGAAAATGACCTGGGATTGTTTCGTGTATGTCTCCAGATAGGGTCATAAGATAGATGATGGATATAGTTGGCTCTTATGGGCGATTCTCTGGTCTAGTCTAGAAATCCTTAGCTTTGTTAGATTCTACGTCTAACAAGGATAATTGTGCGATGATGATAGGTGGAAGTGGAGTAGATCTGAATACTAATGTGCGTAAGCTAGCATCTATGTCTGATTCACCTATGGATTCGTTGGGTTGTGGGATTTGTGGGTCACAACCGTAGATTCGTGGTTACTTGTGGACCTGCTATGGTCATGTGTGGAATCAGTCCCTAATCCCTAGTATCCAATAGTCGTATGCCTTTTCGGCCTCTACATTCAGAATTAATAGTTGTGTAATCTTTTCTGAGTATCTTATAGGCGTTCTTGCAACCTGAATCCTTAAGCTAGTATCTATGTCTGTGAGAGTGTCTCCTACATCTGGCTGTGGGACCAAAGGATCACAACCGAATGTTTTCTCTCTTTCAAGCCCTTCTACAGTCATGTAGATATTTATCTAGGGTAATCTGTAGTTTGGCTGATTTGACCAAAACGTGTACACTTGGTCATCTTCTATGTTTAACTTGCTTAACTGTGAGTTGATCTGTTGCTGCAAGTCTCATCGTTGTTTGGAAAACTTAGATCCTAAGATTTTAATCTATATTAGTTATTTTTGTGATGATATTGGGTTGAGGCACGATCGGATCGAATACATATTCTCTGGGCTCTCTAGGTCCCGTGATTTTCATACAAAAGAAAACGATATAAAGCTAACTAATGACAGAATAAACTAAATATGCAAGATATATCTACGTATATTTCTAAGTCTGTTATTTATTGATAAACTACTGAACAAAATTTTAAAGGGGAATTATCTAATATATCTAAAATTGACAACTAAACTAATAACACAATTAAAACAAACAAAGCAACCGAGTGTAGCTACTTGTCTGTGCAGTTTATAGATTTATCCTAAATAACCTGATCACTGATCTACTCTATTTGAAAGACTCTCGATCCTACCTCAGAAGTGAGGAGTGAATCATAGTTTCTCAGAAACTATCAATCCCCATAGCTTCCCTGGCAATATCAAAAGTGAAATTAACTGAAATGGAATGATTGACTACTTTATTTGATATGCTTTTAACTAGAACTTTGAAAGCTAGAACCTGGATTCTGCAGAACAGTGGCGAATCCGATGGTGTGTGACCTTGTCCCCTCAGTGTGATCTCCTCATTCCTTCATGCTCACGTGGATCCAGAAAAGCATGTAATGCTAGCATCAACAAAAGTAGATATTGGAACAAAGGCAGCTTAGGATGCAGACTAAATATAATGCAAGTAGGAGAGGGATAACACAAGAGTATAGAGCTTGGCTTATGCAATTCCTAGTGGGATTTATTGTGAGTCATGCAACATAAAACGTCTAGCACCTGAAACTATCATGTTTGATGAAAAAACCTATAACTTTAATGGCTTCTTATTGAAATCAAACTATCCTACTCCAATTGATTTGGATGAAATGATAACAACACTTTGCACAAGGAGAATATGTGGCTTTCTAACAGCTAAATAATGCTAACTATGCATCTAACAAATGAAACTATTTATCCTAAAGAAAATAAAAGGCTAAACTATTGAAATGAGAAATTCGAGAGGCAAATTTGAGGGCCATTTTCTTGAGCACAAGCCAACTATTTATAGAATTCCATTTACCCAAAGGTGAAAACTAATTTGATCTCTTAAACCATAAACAATGCCAAAACACTATTCTAGGGAACCAGAATCATAAATACAAGCAAAGGAAGTCAAGAAAATATAGTAAACGTTGAATTTTTACATGAGTTGCGTTAAAAGAGAATTCTAGAAAACGCATGAAGGATCGCCGCTTGAGCAGGGTGGCGGTTATAGGACCGCCGCCCTTTTTGGGCGGCGGTCATGAGACCGCCACCTAGGTAGGGCGGTGGTTTCATAACTGAAGAACAAAACACAAAGGAAAAGAGGGGAAAAGAGAACAACAAAGCATGCAGGGGCTAAGCGGGACATGCGGGATGTTAACGCATACTTGGAGAGATTTTCTAGATCTTGAACACCTTGCGAGGAGACCTGTATCATCATTGGGGTATGTGTTACATTATTCCAGTGGTGCAGTACCCTACAATTTTGGGTACGTCCAAGTTCAAATTTATTATCCACCCACTTTAAGTCTATATAACTTTTTTCCTATCTCATGACTTCTTTCAAGCATTCACAAATAATTTTAACTTGTTGTTCCATTTACGTACAAATTTGAGGTCCAATTACTACTTTATCCTCAATGTTGTCCCAAATAACTGAGTTCGCATTTCCTTCCGTATAATGCTTGAAAGGTGCCATTTTCAGAGAGGCATGATATTTTTATTATAATAAAAATCAACTAATGGAAGATACTCTTCCCATTTATATTATTGATCCATGCAATACATATTTGTAACATATCGTTTAAAACTTGATTAACTCTTTTAGTCTATCCATCTGTTTCTAGATGATATGAAAAACTGAAATTCAACTTAGTCCCTAGAGTTACATTAAGCATTTTCCAAAATCTAGATGTCATCCTTGGGTCTCAATCAAATATGATCAACTCAGGTACTCCATGCAATCTGAAATTTTCATGCACGAAACTTTTTCTAAAATCGGTGAATCATCCTTAAGATTACCAAGAATACAATGAGCTACCTTTGTTAGTTTATCAAAAACCACTAAAATAACATCATGTTTATTTCTTGACATAGGAAACCCTTGACAAAAATCCATTCTTATCACTTGCCATTTATATTGTGGTATATTTTGAGGATACAATAAACCAGTTGGATGCATATGCTCAGCTTTAACACGTTGACATTCTAAGCGGTGTGGAAAAAATTCTATCACATCCTTTTTCATCCCCTTTCAAAAATATTGTTGTTTTATATCAGCAAGCATTTTTCATAATGCCAATGTGTCCGAAAAGGTAAATTGTGAAATTCAGCTAATAATTTCTTTCTTAAATCATTTAACAAAGGTATATATACCCTATTTTCAAACTGCGATTCCTTCATTATCAAAGTGAAAACCTTTATATCTCACATCATTTGGATCTACAAAGAAGTGTTGTCTTTACTTGCTAAAAATAAGAATCGATTCCTATTAGTGCAAATTCACAAAGACCCCCAAAATGACCTATGGATCTACTTTTCTAAGGAAATTTAATTATTGAGTTTTCCCTAAGTGTGGGACCTTTGCAAATGGGGAAATCTCTCCGAGAAAGGTTGGTTCCTCTTCCTAAACTACCCGCCATAAGCTATTCCAGTGAAGGCAAGCTAATCTAATCCTAATCTAACTAAACTAAGGAGACACACACAGAGAGAGAGAGAGAGAGAGAGAGAGAAAAGAGGGAAAAATAGATCCTACACTAAAATGGTGATACACCGAGAGAAGGAAAATGTTGAACATCTATCAAACCTACCATGGAAACAAAGAGATGTGAGCAATGGAAAGGATGGATAGGTGCATCACAAAACCAAGGATGGAATTCACACAAAAATGTTCCAAAACTCCATGAACATAGCTCCAAAACCTACAATGAACATCCAAACATGCAAAAATACCTGCATTGAAGAGAGGCAAGATGAAAACAAGTAAAAATGAGCAAGGATGGAAAAATGCATCACAAAACACATTTTTTATTGTTCCAGAAGTTTGCAAAAACATCATTTCACGGGTAAGAGGCAAAAATGCCATTACAAAGTAGGTGAGGAGGTTCAAACTCCATTTTTGACCCTGGGGGAAGAAAAGAAGGGAGAGGCAGATAAGAATGATGAACTTTACAAATGAGCCAAAACTAGCTTCTTTTACCATCGAATGAATGGAAGAAAGGAGAAAACATGGGAAAATTTGATTTACAACTCCAACCACCGACAAGATACATTTAAAACAACCTAGAAAATAATGGTATTTATGGAAAAACCCATACACCAAAGTACATTGCTCTGCAGAGTAAGAAAGATGCCCATACTTCATTAATATTGGTGGTTGGGGGCATTTTCTACATTTTTGCATACGAGAGATGTTTTCCTATTTTCTCCCATGAATCTCCATAAAAAATCAAAATTGAAGATTCCATCATGTAGAGGACTTCAAAAAATTTCCAATGATATAAAGATCGAGAAAATCTAAGCTCAAGATCGATAGTTATGCCCCTCTAAAGATTTAGGGCAAAAATGGCAATTTTAGGGCAAAATTCTGGTTGGTGGGACGAAACTTGAAAATTTTGCCCTTTTTTGAATTTGGGAAAATTTCCTCAAAATTCTCCACACCCCACCACTCCACTGCCATATGGCACTTCCCAATCCACTGATGGAATCACAAGATCAAACTTCACTTTTATCCTTTTGATTTTACATTGGGAAAAATTCCCAAAATTTTCCCATGCCCCGCTCTCCCAGTGACACATGTCATCTTCTGGTTTGGCCGTGGGCTTCAAAACACATTTTTCCCTCTTCACCCACTAAGGGAAAATTTTCCAACAATTCCCCACCGACCCAAGCTCTACTTTGTTGTGGACACGTGGCACCTTCATAGCTCAGCGGGGATGTGGCCTTAATGTTTACCTTTGTACCTTTTGGGTTTTGGGCAAAAAACCAAAACTTCTCCCACTTTGCCCCAATCTCTGCGGTGGATCGAGGAAATGTGATGTTATGCGATTTCTCAAGAGCCTTAACAAAATTTTCTTCATTCCTTCTATGGGCCCATGAGTGAACTTTTTCCTTTGCACCTCCACCAACCTTCTTAGTAAATTTTCCAACTTCACTCTACCGGCCCGACCTCCTTTGCCACGTGGCACTATTTCATTGGATGCGGGGCTGTCTTGGGAAAACTTCCCCAAAAACTCCGCCGAGTCATAACTCGAATATTAAAAGGAGTTAGGAGGAAAATTTTACCTTTCTGGAAAGGTGAGAAAATTCTCTATCTAATAAAACCACTTCCAAAATCCTTTGAGTGCTTGGAATGTGTGAAAGTTGAAGTTGAAGCATAAGAAAGGAAAGAATGAAGACAAGTTAGCCAAAATAATTAAGGGGCTCATTTTGGATAACAATTTTGGTGACTCAGAGGGGCCATTTACCTACTAGATGAATTATCAATGGCCTTTGAAGCATCCATTAGGTATGGATTCAAGCACGATAACCAATTCAGATCTCGAACTATGAAAATCGACCTCGAGCCACTTTAAAACCCACCGAACTTGGAGTTGATCTTCACCAAAATGCCACTGAAATGGACTATGCAAGAGCAATACAAAGCAACACCAAAAACTATGTACAAAATTAGAAATCATACATACCTTAATTGGGATATGCGAGTGTGCACAAGTACTTCTTACAACTGAAAGCAAACCTACCTACTTTACTTTAACTAGACGCAAAGGTAAGTTGAACAAACCTTGCAATTGGTTATGCAAAATAACTTCCTTTCTTCAAAATTGGTAGCCATGCAAATGATTTAGAGCTGAGTATGGCCACTTGGATGAGTGGAAAATCAATAAGAAGCTGGTATTCTACCCAAATTAGCAAGGTGTTAGCTGAAAGCAAATTGAATACCTCTTTTAGTTTTTACGCATGTGGATTGAAGAGGTATTACAGTTGATCCTTGGTACTTTGTAGCTCATCCTCATGCTTAGAAGTAAGCATGACTGGTTTTAACTTCTCCTTTGGCTCTAATGAAGCCAAATACCTTATTAAGGGAAAGTTATGATCCGTTTGATATGCTCATAACTCGAATTTCAACTCCAAGAATGGAGCCTTCTTGTGAACTCCGATTGGATGGATGGTGTGGAAGAAGTGGTGAAACCCTTCTGCTCCTTCTCTTCTCCCTCCAATGAAGAACATGGAATATTTAAATCTTCCAATCTTAGTTCCAAAGTGAGGTGCAATAAGATTCAAGCTGATCCAATTGAAATTTCTCCTTCATGATAGTAGGTTCTTGTGTTTGGAAGGTGGATGAAGGAGGAGAAAATGGTGTGATTTCAACTGGTTCTTCTCCATCAAAACGATCCTCCAAATCTAATAGATAAACTGCCTCATTGTTGTCCTACTGTAAATGCTCAACCTCCTCCATGGTGTTCTTTTGATTTACAACTTGATCACCATGTTTATCTTCATTCTCAAAGGTGAAGTTTGAAATATCAAACTCCTCTTCAACGTTGGAGCTTGAAGAGAATGAAGTAGAAGGAAGAATTGAAGGTTCTTCTATAGCCTGTTTTGTGCTCAAAGCTTTTGGATCTACACTTTTCTCCTCCATAGTTGGAATGTGCTCCTCTTATTTTGGATTTGGAGTAGCTTCTCCTTCCTCTACTACTTGAAGACAATCTTTCTCTTGATTGAACTCTTCCTCTAGCATGAAGTTTTTCAAGTCAAACTCTTCAATCTGCTGCTCTAGAGGACAAGTTGGGGCTGCAAGATTTCTTTTAGAGATTTCCTCTTCCATGGCTGATTGTGAAACTTCTATTGGATCAGCATCTTCTTCAAGTAGAGTGCCAACATGGACACTACATTCTGAGAAAATTGATTGCTGATCTGCTTCTTCTTTTTGCTCTTCTTCTGCTACAACAAAATCATTCCTAACCACCACTTGTTCTTCAACCTTTACCTCCTCTGTAGGCTTAACCAGCAAGGGGATATTTGTAATCCCAAATTTGGTAGCCCAAATCTTCAAGTTTTCTGTTATTTCTTCTATGTTTGGCTCCACTTCTTATTGCGCTTGACTGGTATCTTGATTATCTTCCCAACATGGATTTGGAAATGTAAGAGGAGAGGTGGGTTGAAGTTCAATTGATTTTGCATTTTTTTGTGGTGGTGGAGGAGGTAGAAACTATTGTTCCCTTGGAGTGGAAGGTATTTCTTTTATCTCTTGTGGAGGGGATGACTGTTTGGAAGGGAAAAGGACAGAAAAATTGAGATGGGGTGAAAGACTAGGGGATGGAGAAATGGAATTAACTTTTGGGACAATAGATGGAGAGTTTAATACTTGACACTGCTGAGATAAAAACGGATTGGGAAAGAGGAAAAGAAAAAGCATGAGATGGTGTGCTTACCCATTGACAAGGTTGTTGAATACTCCTCTCATACACCTCTATTCCTTTAGTCCACTTTGCAAGCAATGGCAGTGTTGCAAAAATGAAGTCAAGTTTCTCTTGTGGACTATAATGCCTTGGAAAAGGTCCCACCCATGGACAAGGTGCTCTGTAACTGATTCCAAATGCTTTCATTTGTGCTTGAGCCCTTGATTGCACCATGTTTACCTCCATCTTTTGGATCTTCTCCAACAAATCTGCATTTTCTTCTTGACTACCCTCATCATATGCATACCCTTGTGCTTTACATGCTTCATATCCAAATTGACTTTGACATTGTTCAGATGGGTATGCATATTGGTTTTGAATTTTA
Source organism: Taxus wallichiana var. yunnanensis (assembly GCA_018340775.1). NCBI lineage: Eukaryota > Viridiplantae > Streptophyta > Pinopsida > Cupressales > Taxaceae > Taxus > Taxus wallichiana. Next base: position 54,316,959 of record CM031239.1, read on the forward strand.
TCAAAATGGTGATCTAGAGGATTTAAATAACATGTTGGAGGTGGGAAACATTGTTGTTGTTGTAAATGCAAATTCCATGATGGAAATGAAGTCATGATTGCACAACTTCATGGAATGGAAAGACGATGGAAGAGATGGATAAAAAAATGAATGAAATGAATTGAAGGAGGGTCTGAACTTTAGAGATGGATTGTTGACCAGATGGAGTTGCCATATGTACTTTTGAATATGCCTCCAAAGGCTGAATCTTTAATAGGAACACACCAAAATGCCAAAAATAAAGTGGAACACCTCTAAGGTCCCACCAGGTGTGCAAAAACTGTTAGTGCAAATTCACAAAGACACCCCCAAAATGACCTATGGATCTTCTCTTCTAAGACAATGTCATTTGGTGTGAATGCACAACACTAAGTTTTCCCTAAGTGTGGGACCTTTGTAAATGGGGAAAGCTCTCTAGAGAAGGCTGGTTCCTCTTCCTAAACTACACCCACAAGCTATTCTAGTGCGGAAAGCTAATCTATTCATAATCTAACTATGCCAAGGAGAGAGAGAGAGAGAGAGGGGAAAACAAAGCCTACACTAAAAGGTGATACACTAGAGAAGGAAAATGTTGAACATCTATCAAAACTACCATGGAAACAAAGAGAGGTGAGCAATAGAAAGGATGGATAGGTGCATTGCAAAACCAAGGATGGATTTCACACAAAAAATGTTCCAAAACTCCATGAACATAGCTCTAAAACCTACAATGAACATCCAAACATGCACAAATACCTGTACTAAAGAGAGGTAAGAAGAAAACAAGAAAAAACAAGCAACGATGGACAAATGCATCACAAAACATGTTTTTATTGCTCTAGAAGTTTTCACGAATATCATTTCATGGGTAAGAGGAAAAAAATACCATTAAAAAGTAGGGGAGGAGGTTCAAACTCAATTTTTGACCTTGGGGGAAGAAAAGAAGGGAGAGGCAAAGAAGAATGATGAACAACTTTACAAATGAGCCAAAACTGACTTTTTTTTACCATTGAATAGAATGGAAGAAAGGAGAAAACACGAGAAAATTTGATTTACAACTCCAACCATCGACAAGATACATTTAAAACAACCTACAAAATGATGAGATTTATGGAGAAACCCATACGCCAAAGTACATTGCTCTGCAGAGTAAGAAAGATGCCCATACTTCATTAATATTGGTGGTTGGGGCGTTTTACGCATTTTTTCATGCTAGAGACGTTTTCCTATTTTTCTCCCATGAATCTCAATCAAAAATCAAAATTTAAGATTCCATCGTGTAGAGGACTTCAATAGCTTTCCAATGATATAAATATCGAGAAAATCTAATCTTGGGAACAAAAGTTATGCCCCTCTGAAGATTTAGGGAGAAAATGGCAATTTTAGGGAAAAATTTGGGTTGGCGGGCTGAAACTTGAAAATTTTCCCCTTTTTTGAATTTGGGAAAATTTCCTCAAAATTATTTACACCCCACCAGTCCACTGCCACGTGGCACTTCCCAATTCACTGATGGAATCACGGGCTCAAACTTCACTTTTCTCCTTTTGATTTTACATTGGGAAAAATTCCCAAAATTTTCCCGTGCCCCGCTCTCCCGGTGACATGTGTCATATTTCTGGTTCAGCCGCGGGCTTCAAAACACATTTTTCCCTCTTCTCCCACTAAGGGAAAATTTTCCAACAATTCCCCACCGGCCCGAGCTCCACTCTGTTGTGGACACATGGCACCTTCATAGCTTGGTGGGGATGCGGCCTTAATGTTTACCTTTGTGCCTTTTGGGTTTTGGGCAAAAAACCAAAACTTCTTCCAACGCCCTGATCTCCACCGGTGACTAGACATGTGGCGTTATGTGATTTCTCGGTGGGGCCTTAACAAAATTTTCTCCATTCCTTCCGTGGGCTGCGGGTGAACTTTTTCTTTGCACCTCCGCCAACCTTCTTGGCAAATTTTCCAACTTCACTCCACTGGCCCGACCTCCTCTGCCACATGGCACCATTTCATTGGATGTGGATCTGTCTTGGGAAAATTTCCCGAAAAAAACTCTTCCCAACCATAACTCAAAAATTACAAGGAGTTAGGAGGAAAATTTTACCTTTCTGGAAAGGTGATAAAATTATCTATCGATGAAGCCACTTCCAGAATCCTTTGAGTGCCTATAATGTGTGAAATTTGAAGTTGAAGCACAAGGAAAGAAAGAATGAAGGCAAGTTAGCCAAAATAAGCAAGGGGCTCATTTTGGATAACAATTCCATGACACATTTTACCTCATCTTTATACTTGAGTTCTCAATGTTATAAGAGAAAAAATGTGCTTCTTATGACTTAGAGCATTTGCTACTCTATTTTATTTTCCTTTAATATAACTTATGTCAAAATCATACTTGAGATAGAAATTTTAACCATCTTCATTGTCGTGCATTCAGATTTGGCTTAGTTAAAATATACTTCAACCTAAGATGACCGGTTTTTAGTTCAAAAGGTCTACCAAGAAGATAATGCCTCCATACTTGAAGTGCATAAACAATGGCGAGAAAGATCTAGATCATGTGGAGCATAATTCAACTCATGTAACTTGATTTTTCTTCTTTCATAAGCTATTACATATTCCTTTTGTAACAAAATACCTCCAAGACCTCCCCGGATGCATCTGTTGCAATAGTGAATTCTCCATTAGGATCAGGTACAACCAAAATAGGTGTTGATGTTAACTGATCCTTCAGAGTCTTAAATGTAGATTCAAATTTTTCATTCCATACAAATTTCTTATCCATTTTTTGCGGTGAAGTTATTGGTGCAACAACTTTAGAGAAGTATTTAACAAACTTCCTATAGTAGCAATGAAGACCCATGAAACTTCTAACTTCATGTACATTCTTCGGTGCAGGACACTTGGTTATTGCAAAAAATTTAGAGGTATCTACCACTATTCCATCTTTTCTTATGACATGACCCAAATAGTGTATTTCTTATCATAGAAAGAACATTTGGACAACTTACCAAACAACCTCCTCTTTCTCAAGATTTCCCAAACTACTTTCAAATTCTCATGATGTTCTTTAATGCTTTTAGAGTATATGAGAATATCGTCCAAGAATACAAGCACAAATTTGTCCAAGTATTATTGAAAAATCTTATTCATTAAATTTATAAAAGCTACAGGTGCATTTGTTAATCCAAATTGTAAAGCTCATGAATTCATAATGTCCATACCTTGTTCTAAAAGTTATTTTATGAATGTATTCATCTTTTATTCATAGTGGTGATATCCAGATCAAAGATCTATTTTAGAATACACTTGATTCACCACACATCTAATCAAATAGATCATTAATTCTAGGAAGTGGATATTTGTTCGTAATTGTTTATTTTTAAACATCCTATAATCAATACTTAGTCTAACCATTCCATCTTTCTTTTTCATAAAGATTACCGGTGCTCATGAGTGAGACACTCGGTCTAATCAAACCTTTAGAAAAAAATTTCTTGTAATTGTGCCTTAAGCTCTATCAACTCAATAGTAGTCATTCTATAAGGTTCCTTAGAAATAGGTTTTGTTCCTAGTTTGATCTCAATTGTGAAGTCAAACTCCCATTTGGGTGGAAGACCAGGTAACTCTTCCGAAATCATCATTGAAATTTTGTAAGAGTAGATACCTTTCCAAGAAGTCACTACTTTCTTCTGTTGTTTTAGAAATTTTTACTGTATAAAATGTGCAATCTTTGTTTTTGGCCTTTTAAAGTTACATAGCTGACAATTTCCTAACCGAAATCTCACGTTTTACACCTTGAATGTCTATTATTTTCTGCAAGATAATCCAAAAACTAATATGTTTTTCAAAACAATCAACCCTTGCCTTATGCTCAACTATCCAATTAACACCTATGATGACATCATAAGACCCCAATGGAGCAACATAAAGGTCTACCTCAGTGGAAAAACTAGGCAAGTCAAGGACTACTCCAAAAAGACACATACTAACTTGTATGAACAACATTATTTCTATAATGTACAACCCATGATTTATCCATTTTTCTAGCTTTTATTTTTAATTTCGATGCTAATTTAGTAGAAATAAAACATTCAGTAGCTCCAATATCAAAAATAATAGTTACAGGTATGCCAAATAACTTACCTAAAACCTCTATGGATGTGACTTGCTTTTCAACCTGTTTGTTAGCTATTGTGGTATGTATCTTGTGCTACTGATTACGGTCATCCTTCTTAAAAGGACATTTATTTTCATAATGATCCTTTCCACAATTGTAACAACATCCTATAGGTACCTTTTTATGCTCAAATTTATTTCTAGCCTTAAAGTTATCATTCTAACCCCTATATGACTTCTGTCTGTTATTATTGTTCTTGACAAAGTTATTTCACACATTAGCAACAGGTTTATTTGTTGTTTTTTTCTTGTTGTTATCCATTACAAACTTATTTTTCATACCAAAATTCTTCCATGGCCCCTTTTTTAGGTGCAAGAGATGATGAAGAGTTTGGAATTTTCTTTCTAATTTCCTCCTTATGGGAAAATATTGCCTTCAATTTTGTTCTTTCCTTATGGCTTTTTCAACCACCCCTTCCATAGTGGTTGGGTTGTGAACATCCACTTCACCACCTATAATGGGATTTAATCCCATGATAAATTTTATATCCTAAACTTCTCATCAGTTTGATATTGAGGTACATACTTAAGGAGTTTAGTAAACCACTCCTAGTACTCTGTTATAGTTAATTTTCCTTGAGATAAGTTTTGAAATTTAGTAATTTTCTAATCATAATAAATTTTTGGAAGCCATCATTTCCTAAAATAAGTTTTAAATTGATCCCAAGTAATATTTGTTTCATCAATGTTTAACTCAGCCTTGTGGCTGTCCCACCATAATGATGCTTCATGGGAAAGATGATGTGCTCTCCATATTACCTTAGTTTCCTCTGAGAAGTTCCTTATTGCAAAGTACTTATCTATTTCACTAAGCCAATTCTCAGCTCCATCTCCTAATGTAGTGCCATAAAACTTAGGTGGACTTATCCTTTTTATATCATTAGTGAGTTTAGCTGCTAGCCTTGCCTTTTTATTTTCAGGCTGATCAAGTGCATTAGCTGTATTATTGTTATCAACGCCTAAATTTCCAACATTAGCATTGTCCACAGGAGGTGGTTGATTGTTATTACCAACATCTTCTTCCTCCTCCTCATTTCCCATTACTTGTTGTTCAAGTACAACCAAATGATCTCTTGTGTCCAATAGGGCAACAAGGATCTCATCAATTTTTGGGCAGTAGTTGCTTCTCCACCAAGTGGTGGGTTGTTTGTAGCATTTCCTCTTGTTCTAACCATTTTCTGTTAACAAGAAAATTTAAGTTTTATTAGATTATGGACACAATAGGTCCAAGAGCTACAACCTTCATCTCTGATACCAAGATGTAACATTCCCATTTTAAGACTTTAGAAACAAGGATTTTTTTATATTTAATGTTCTCTATTCTAAATAATCATAATTTAGAACACACATTCCATGCCAATCAATCTCATAACAGATAACCATATGCAGTTGTAAATGACTCGGTGAACTACCAATCTCTCATGTTAACTCAATGTATTGTATACTAAGTATACTTGGTTCTTTTACCCTTATCCGGGTATTGAAGTGTTCTGTTTAAGAGGCCTATCTAAATATTTGTTACCAATATTCATCTAAAATCCCACTTCTTAAACTAGGTGATATAGGACAACGCAACCAACAACTTGCAATACTTTGGCCAAAGATTTTCATATATTGTTCATGTTTATATTCCTAAATGACATACTCGTCAAATGAAATTCATCCTTCACCCCACTTCATCTGTTATCTAGAATGGTCTTCACTGACTCCTATCAGTCCACTTGTTCATGGTTTAACCCTAACCCAGGTTAGCAACATAGTTTGGTATAGAGAACCACTCACGGTGACTAAGGGTACATAGACATACTCAATTGACCTAATTCAATTACATGTGTCTAGTTATCCTAAGTCATCGTGAGTTACCCCTATACTAAATCATACTTCTAACCTGACCTAGAGTTTAACTAAGATCAAGTCTGAGTTTATGTAGATCTAGATGATCCAATTCTGAAGGGTGTTACAACATGTCAACTGCAACATTGTATCCTCATGAAGACCCAAGTCTTAATGAAGGTACAATACTGCAATTGGCATGTGCCAACATCTAACTGAATCACCCCATCTGGATGTACACACCCAAGCAAGAATTTAATTACTTATCCATAATTACATTCTAATTACAACATCCCTACTAAATTCTAGTGTAATTAACCCTTAAGGTTGTCACCCATAAATGAGTTGTTAATGTTTTTCAAAAACATCAATATTTCCTTTTAATCATTAACTTCTTACTTTAGTGTTTAGTTGATTAAAATAGAAACACTAAAAAACATTAAGGTTTACTCATTTTACTCAACCATTCCTAGTTTGATTAAGTTCCAAATCATATTCCTTTATGTTAGACTTCATTGAGATGAAGTCTACTTATTAAGTGTTCATGTTTACTTTCCACTTATCTTATATCAATGAAGGTATTGATCAAGAGGTAGTTCATATTCCTCTTTCTCATTAAGAATTAGGGTTCATTGTAACTTCTTACTTTAAACAAGATATCATAATGAATTTTCACTTCCATTAACATCAATTAATAAACCATAATGACTTAGTTAAATGATCATCTATAAATTCCAACTTGATAAGTTGCGTTTAATAAAGGGATAGTGTATTAAATTCCATATCCACCTATTTCATTTTAAGCCAAACTGAAAAGTTTCAAACCAAAAATGATTAAGAAAGAATAAGATAAGCTTATAATTCCCTTTCTGAGAATGCACAAAGGAGTGACACATCAAGTACAAGTAAAATCATTTTTTTATCAAATTGAAGTACACACTTTACAATTCCAATCATTTCAGATGTCTTTCATGTCAAACATCATTAATATACTTAATAAGAAATACAACTTTTCCCTTACAATACATTTCAATAATGAATCATATTTCCTCATAAATGATCCGAGTCTTAGGTAAAAAAAGTAACTTCATAAAATAACTTGTCTTCTTTTATCACTTACGAATTCCATCTGTAAAATTGCTAGCATGGGTCAATTCATTTAACTAATCATGGTAAGCACTAAACACTAAAGCGATGTGCTTTCAACTAAATGCTTCATAAAAATAAATGCTTTTATAAAACAGTTAAAGCATATCAAAAAGATGCATCATAAAGAAATAAGAGTTATGAAAGAGAGAACAAAGTGATGAATCACATTAACATTAAGTAAAGATCATGATGTAATCAAAATAACCTTAATTCAATGATTTCATAAATAATTAAATGAGATAAGTAATAATCCATCCAAATTACTTATCAAACTCCTACTATAGATATCTATAGTTCATTTCTTGATTCTTTCAATCTAAATCAAAGAATGATACTAACTCCAATAATTCATAAAAAGAGTTATTTTAAAGAAGCAATGATCCACAATACTCATCCTTAACATAATTCATTAAAGAATAACTAAGGTCAAGCTCATTCAATATATATAAAAAAATTAGGAAGATCCATCAACATCCTAAAATAAGAGTTTCCCATTTAAAAACAACATCCAAATTCAAAGCCAACTCTAGCCTAAGTTTTATGTTTAACTTCAAAGGTTTGGTAAAGTATAGATTTCATTTACTTACATGTAAAAGTATTCACACATCAAAATCATTACATCCTTATCAAGCATTTGGGAAGAAGAAGAAAATAAATATATATCCTCTAACTAAGCCATCTCGCCCTTTTCATTCGGTAGATCTACAACCAGACTACACTATTCCTAACACAAGAGTAACATAATGAAATAATGAATGAGAGGGGAGAAAAACTAATAACTTCCTTTAGACATCAAAGAAAACAATGAAGAATGAATACCTTACTTAGAAAAGAGAGAAAGGGTGTCATCAACAAGGATGAGATAGGATCTCATTACTCTTTTCTAAGAACTCATATACTTGATTGAGGCTCCTACTAGTTAGAGGCATTGGATGGAACACGGTTACTCTATTAATTTAATGGGAGTAGGTAGAAGCCCTAATATAAATAATTATTCTTGGTGTTTGTAATAAGGTAGTATTACCACTTAGATTAGATTTCCTTAATGCATTTCCTTTATATGTGTTTCCTTCATCATTGTTATACTTTGTTAATTTAGTTCATTGTTTTTGTAATAAGTATGATTGCACACCGAAGCTGATTACTATTGAAGTATTTTACATGCACAGAGGACCGTGCATACCCTTAGTGTGGGGTGGTTGGAGAAGGATTGAATGTTGGTGCCATATGATGAATTTTGGTACATAAGAGAAACAAACTCACGAGTGACCATAAAAAGGGATAGGCTTTCAAAATAAGAAAAATTCAAGAATATTTCTCAAAATTGAGACCACGCGTAAGGATATGGGTTCTCAGTATAATGAAAAGGAGGTTTTAGCATTGGATACTACATTAGGATGAGTCACATTGGATAAAATACTTTGGCCAAAGGAAAGAGCAGGAAGAGGATATATGTGAGAGAGACGTAGTAATCATTGTAGAAGGTTGTGGTCGAGGTATGAGAATATAATGTGCAAAAATATTGTGGCATGAAATAAGGAAGCGCAAAATGCATGGAAGCACTGAACTAAAATTAATGCCACATACATTGGTAGATGGATCAATTAATGAAGGAGAATTTTGAAAATTGTTATAAAGCTGATGTTTGTAACGTCATTGTTACCTTGCATTTTTGAAGAGAATTGATAAGTGTGAAGAAGAGTTGAAGATGAAGAGCACCTGCGTATCGACATAGGCGAGTGGGGATCGAAGAAAATTGGTGAGACGTATTCGAGGCATGGAAATGGATTTTAGGTGGTAGTGTGTGCAACATTTGTGTGTGATTAGGGTTTAAGGAAGTTATACAAAGTATCTAGTGTTTCATTCACACTTACAGACTTAAAAAGAGAAATGGCACCACAAAAGGCTCTAGTTATGGAGAAAGAAGCTAATGACTTAGTAAAATAATGGTTGGTAGAAATGATATACCTAGAATAAGTGATCGATGGATGGCCATGGAAATAAAAAATAATAGAGTGTAGGGTTTATGATATCAACCACGAAAGTGATAAGTGCTTGAAAGATATTGTAGCAGAGGTCTACAAGAAGACTAACTGACGGATGACAGATAGTACTAGGGTTTTGGATGCCTCTATGAAAAATATACTCGACAACATGGGGGTCATGAAAATCTTCAAGATACCATATTTCAGGAAGCCCAAGTAATTATATCAATGGCTAATGCCATGCGTACATGAGCACTTATTTTACTTCGCAGGAAGAAGGATGCGGATCACCACCAAATTGATTCGGAAGGTAACAAGGTTACATGACTCTAGCTTGTAGATTGTTGGCGACCTATCGATAATGAAGGAATCGATGCAACAGCCACCATGTGTAAGTATAAGAAGGGGGATGAGCTTTTAAAGTAACCAACATTGAATACATGGCCACTAGGGTTGCAACACAATTAGTGGGTAGCAAGTTGGGTGCCACTGAGTGGTGGAATGAGGTGAATATGCATTGGTTACACATAACGCACAAGATGGTGAATAAAACATACTATAACATTGTTGGGAATATTGTGGAGATTTTGATGAATGAAGAACACAACCAGGAAGATAAAGGTGAGAAGATAACTTAGGGATCCATTCTTTTGTTAATTATATTCAATGAAATTGTTGTGCCTAATGAAGCAAAGGACAATGTCCTGGGAGTTCCCTTTGGAAAAAAATCTCTAGCAAAGAAATTTACGAAGTATACTCTATGTGGAACTATTTCTAATGCATATAAGGAGCACTGGAGAAGTGGTTTAGGAGGTTATGTAGGGAATTTGAAGGAGAATGGTGCATCCCACATGAACTTCCCGGATGGAGAACTATAGTTAGTTATATACCAACATTTCAACCTGGGGCACTTCCACATGAAGACAAGTGAGAAAATCCCTTGGTGTAAGTTACCATTTTCTTTCACTACAAAATACTTTAGGGATTCTATGAATAGGTTTCACAATATGCACAAGCTTCAGTTTGATATGGAAAAAGTAGACACGAGATGTTCACATTACGTATAATAATTATGCATGGCCAGGTAGAGAGGCATATGTAGAGACAATGGAATCTAGTAATATTAATATTACACTAGAGAGCTTGGCGTAGGAAATATTGAACCAGCACGTGTATATATCTACTTAATGTCATGGTTCAAGGATGTTAAGGTTGTGAAATGTGAATATGTGGCAATTCTAGGTACTCCAAAGAAGGGGAGATAGTGGGGACATCAAGGCCAATTATGTGTGCCCCACACTCAAGAGGAGCCAGTGCCTATGAGCATAGTGAATGTTCGGAATAGGAGGAATAAGAAGAAAGAATTGGGCTAGATCACACAAAGAGATTCTTGCATAATAAATGCCCATCTAGAGACACAAGTGTAGGGACTTTGCAGGTAGTAAGGAGGTCTCCACGCATCACACCGATGAAGAATGAGGAAAAAAAGAGAAAGAATCACAGGAGATATGTTCCATCGGGGATAGTGAGGAGGATGATTCCCTCAAAGCAAAGTGTGTGAGACAAAGAGGCCACCCCGAGTGTTGAAATGCAGGAGGATGAGGATATAGGTGAATAAGTAGTATATGAGGTTATTGACCAAAGTATAAGTGTCCAAGAGTAGAACTCGGATCGGGATGAAATTATTTTTGGTGGTGACACGAGAGGTTGTAATATGCCCCGTGAATAAAGAATGGGAGAATGAGGAGGAGGAAGTAGAAAAGAATGTGGCTGATGTAGTACGGTATGACATAGGTGTTGAAGTGTAGCAAGAGAAAGGTGTGTTTGTTCAGAAAACATTAGTGAGCACCCAAGTAAGCATGGGAAAGAAGAGGTGCTAAGGACCCAGAAATTTGGATATGTTGATGACCAAGATAAAATCATTCATTTCTAATTTCATAGTACCTTTCCCAATAAGAAGTTATATGGATGGGATTGGATGGAATCAGAAATGGTGATCATGCACACTTGCAAGAAATTATCATGGAGTATGCAAACTCACATGGATGAGCCTAACTTTGATGTCTATGAGGATTCATGTAGTTCAAAGAAGGTGAAAAAGGCACCACATTCCCACCATATAACCATAAATCCCACGTAGTTCTTAGATGAACAAGTAAGTAATGCACTTGTTAAGGTATCAACCGAGGTTACATGCCAAAACATTGATAAGGAGAAAACTATCATGGTGCTCCTGGATGATAAAAAGGATAAGGAAACTAAATTCAAACAACTTACCAAGGAGCGGGATAAGGTAATGACCGAGGAACATAATGTTAAAAAGATGGCCAAGAAGATAAGCGATGAAATTATGTAGAAAATGTCCTTTTTCAAGAAAAAGTGCCAAGGGTTTTACCATCTACCCTTCATTATTTGCAAAAATAGTTCATTTTCTTCTAGAAGGACCAGCCCGCCTACCAAAATCGAAGGATGTTGTAGAAGAAGAATCAACAACCAAAGATGCGATTGCAAGAAAAAATATCCAGCTATGAGACTATTTTGCAAGCCTTGAAGGATGAGATGAATAAGGAATATTTAGTGTTGGCCATGTGTGCAATGCCCGATAGCATGGTGCAAGCAAGGACAAGGGAAAAATAAAATGAAGTTCTACAGGTGGTGAAGAACAAAACACTCGTGTGCACATAATGGATTACATTGGTAGAGACTAAGCATGACATGTTTGATGCTGTCAGGAAGCAACACATGGACCATATCAAGAGCATCGGGAAACTTATTGCCAAAAATATGGATGTAATGGAAGGGATGGTCTCAAGTATGGCAATATACACAAGATTTTGTAGAATGAGGGTAGTAAGATGACTCTTGATGAGTCGAACGACATTGTTGTGGACATCCTAAACAAAATAAATGCAGTGCTAAATGATTGGTATGCATTCGAGACATAAATTCAGAGTGAGTATCTAGAGTTGATTCTTCTAAAAGAGAAGAAAGATACCACTTAGCCTGATTTCCATAACATTGGTAATCCATTATTTTTGGACATATGTATTCATTATTTTATTCAGTAATATTTTAGAGAGATACATTGAGATTACCCATTACCAAGGGAAGAAATCCATTTAGTGTGGGGTAATGTTGGGTAAACAAAATAGCCTAAGTGTTGGGTGTGCAAATGTAGGGCGTGAGAAGAGTGAGTGGCAATATAGTAAGGTTGAAGCACCCAAGATCAAAACTTAGCCATTTTTTTGTTAAGGCTATTTTTGGAGATAGCGTGCTGAGCACACAATGATGTGGAGACTTGTAGGTCACATAAGGCTATTTTGGGATGTGCAACAGTTCAAGTGCCATGCATAGTTTTGATCTTGCAATAGGATTTCGACATAGAGTTAACTATAGGAAGTCTATTGTTAGAACACTTGCATGTTTTGTATCCCCTTTGTTGGCAAGAAAATTTTTAGGGTGGACAAACTTGTGGATTTCTTTCCAACACTCTAGGAATCTAAGTCCCTCTACTTAACCAAATCAAGCTGCCGTATGTGCATACACATGAAAACGTGGATTTACGTGTTGGCCTTTCAACCGGGGATCCAACAGGGGCACTCCACTAACCCTGCAGAAAATGCTTGCATATACCTGCAAGAGATGACTTTGTCTGAAAGTGGGAAAGGGAGTGAGAATGGAGGTAGGAGAACTAATGCTATAGGTAGAAAATCATATTCCCGCACACACACTAGTCGAAACTTCATCACATGCATTTATGAGAAGAAACAACCCCTGTAAATGACAACAAGACCAAATAGAATTTGATGAGAACAAAGTGTCATGAAATTTCTTAGTCAAAGAAAGCTAGAAACTCCTTCTTGTATTGATGCTTGAACAAAATTTGTACATAGTGTAGGAATGGAAGAAATTTGAGAGGGGAAGAGAGTAGAAGAAAATGGCTATCTCCTTTGCTTTCTCTCAAGGTAGAATGCACTCTTGAGTCTACAAGATCAATAACCAACCCTTCAAAATGGGAATGGATTTACAATTTATAGAATAAAATATGACTCTTCATCTTCCTCATGACCTTTTAAATACCTTAATATGACTTAAGATTGTTCATATTCCACTTCAAATATTTAAGTCCCTTTTATAATAGCAAGGCGACTTAATTTACATTATGTTTCTAAAGTCTCTTAAGTCATATTAAAAGTGCAAACCCCAATGTGAAATTAGAATATTGGAAAGTGAGAGAAAGTTAGGGGGAAGAGGAGAGAGAAAGAGGGGGATAAGAAGAAGAGGAGATGTCATTCCTGATGAATTCTGCTGATCCTCGTTGATGGAAAGCTCCAAATGTAGTGAAAATCTGAATCTTCAAACTCCTTGCACACTGTGAAATTCCTCCAAATTATCTCACAAACGTTCGCTAAGTTGAATGAACTAAGGTGGATCTTGAATGCCCTGTGAAAAATGACTAGGATGCTCCTGAACAATGATATCCCCCTGAATTATTATCCTTGTACATCCCATTGTGCCAAAACTTCTCTTTGAGTGTAACTTACTATTTTTAGTAAGTGTGAAAAAGGCAACTCTCTCGATCCTTTGTTGAGTGTTGTGACCTTGATTCCCCTTTCTCCCTACGTTCCTCACTCCTTTGGATCAAATTTCTATTTTTAGAATGTGCACGAGGGCCCATTTACTATTTTTATTAAGTGCCAAAAATGTCCATTCTAGTGGATTCTCAGTTGTAGTGCACCTCTGATATCTTCATCTCCATCGCAGGTTCTTCAGTTAATGACTAACTTGAAATAGCGCTTCTATGTAGTAGACCTGCTATTTTTAGAAAGTTGGCCTCTAGGAGTGGGATTGACATGGAACAAAGTTTTTGATATGGGTTTTTCCCAATATCATCAATTTGAAATTTTGGGCCCACCCGCTTAATAATCCAGGAGATTTTAAAGTTTTAATTTTTAGACTTGACAGTGCTTCTGGTATGGCAGCCATTAATGGACCTCAAAATTGCAGGTCTGGTTTTCTCCTCCATTTGTGAATAAAATTTTATTTTTTATGTGGGTTTTTTCTTCTGGTGCTTCACGTGCAATCTTACTTCGATCCAGCAACCGGTTTGATAGAAATCCCACTTCTTTCTTCGTTGAGTGGAAAGGAGATTTCTTCATTGTGGATGCTTTGTTGCACATGGGGAGTTTGAAGGTGTATTCTTGATGGTCTTGGATAGAGGAATGAATAGAAATAAATGGTTCATTGATTCATGCACTGGTTTGCAAGCTTTGTTTAGATTTCCATTTTTTAGCTATGGGGATTTTGTTGTTCTCTTCTTTGTTGTTCTTCGTTTCTCCTTAGCTTGATGAGGATTCCTTTTGAGACCTGTGCATCACCATGGGAAAGGTATTTTAGTTCCTTTTTTGATCTGGTTTGAGCATTTGCAATGGCGGAGTGATGGTAGAATGTTGTAGAGGAAGAATGGAGGAAAGGAGTGCAAATAAAACTATTAGAAGTTAGAAGCGGGAAAAGCAAAGCACTTGGAGATTTTTCAAAAATATGTGCATAGGTAGGGCTTGGGTGCATTTTTCATGCTTGATGTCCCTAACCTCAGGGATGTGAGGGACATCAATTTCCACAATGAGCAAGATGGTGACACGTGGCACTAGATCCAACGACAGGGAATGAAGGAGGAAAAAGCTGATTTGAAGCACTGGGAGCTGAAAGGAGGTCACGTGGGTGTCCAAAAGACTCCTCCTAGGGGCTGGGTGCATTTTTCAAGGTCTGATGTCCCCCACCTCAGGTGCATAAGGTACATCAAATTCCATGGTGGTCCTGGAGCTGACACGTGGCGACCGATCCGACGGCAGGGAATGCATGCTCCAAATAAGCACTTGAGGGCTGAACTACTGTGTCTAAAGGTCATATGAGGGTCCCAATGAGAGCTGGGAAAATTTTCCAAGGGGTGATCTACCTGACCTCGGGGACGTGGGGGACATGAAATCTGTCGGAGCTCTTGGTGTTGACACATGTCCTCTGGAAAAAATGACTAAGTCTGAACTCGCCTTTGAGAGGGTAACTAGGAATGCAGATGACTTGAGCTTCCAGTGGAATTTCTTGGTGAAATTTTATATGATCCTAACTGGAAATGTAATTTTGAATCCAATGATGTTGATTTCATGTCTTTATTTTCTCATATGATTCCTTAAAAATCGGGACTCCACTTGTACACGAGAAAACTATCTTCCAATCATATGCGCTAGGTTTTGTAAAAATATTATTTCACCATCATGTAGGCCTTAGAATAATATTTTTAAAGATGTTTTTTTTTTTACTTCCAAATCCATTCGGAGCTCTCGAGAATCTTCTTTTGAAGCCCAATAGTTGTTTTAGGCCTGTGTACTGTCTAGGCTTGTGAACCCTATTTTTCACTCAAACTGCTCCAAGTCTTAAAAAAATTCTCTAAACCTTCCAAAATCATTTCTTTGATGACATAAGGTATTCCATTCATCTCCATGATGAATTTTTCCCTTCCATTCTATTCCAAGGAGGTGATCCTGTCTTGGGAAGGCCAATGATAGCCCTTCCCGTGACTGCCCAACATTTGCATTTTTAATGAACTCCTAAAATCACCTAGGGGGAATGAGTGAAATTTTCCTAAATCACCTAGGATAATATTATGACATTGGTTGGGAAATCATTTGGACTGATTGGACAGAGCCAAGGTTTCTTAGGAATGATAAAACATGAAAATTTCAGCATAGGGGTATAGTTTTTGTGCTTGGAAACTTCCAATTTACTCATTGCACATTTACACGAAAACAGCTGGCTCTAGCTTGGGGACATGACATGGAATGAGCACAGTGAAGACATGATATGGGAATCTAGAATCTCAATTTTAGATGATATAATTTTTTGACCAGTGCCTTATCCATTGGGCCTTGTGGATTCATACACAACTTCAAGAAAGGAATATTAGAAGAAGGAAACACACACACACAAAACGACCAAAAGAAAACACATGACACACAAAAGGAAGGGAAACACACACAACGGAAAGGGAAAAACACCTATCAATCACCTATGGTACAAGGCGAGGACAACCCGCTTTCCCGAAGTACTTTTATTTCACAAAAGTTTCCCCTGAAGAGGCAACATCGAATGATGATGTTCTACGAAGTCGTTTATGGGTTCTAGAAAGTATCCTCCCCTCCTCAACTGCTTATGAAAGCCAGGTGCTTTAAAAATTTTATGTGTACTTGGTAGGAGTGAGCCCATGTGATCTTCTTGATGCTCAGTCTTTCTTGGAAACTCCATTGTCTTTATGCTCTTTGAAATTGGTTTCATCGTGCCAGTTTCCTTCCATGTTTATCCATATAGCTGATTCTCCATCGAGCATCTCATCGCTGCCCCAATGCTGATTTTCATTCCAATTCCTTAAACCTTCTGAGTTAATTTATTTCCGGGTCTATGCTCATTGCCATCTCTTCCATGAGAAACCTCAAACTTATCTCATTTCCTTTACTTCACTGTGAGGTACTTGAGTACTGACTGAAAGATTGGATGTGGCCTCATACTTGTCTTGTATGCCCATGGCATGAGTGAAGAGATCAAGAATCAGCTCAGGGTCTTCCACCACTTCTATTGCATCCAATATTTCTTGCACGGAGTAATGCTTCATCATTTCCTATAGTCCCTCTTTGTACACCTTTGAAGAATATTTATCTTGCAACTCAAAGAAACTATCTAGAGGGATTACCTCATCATCTCGAGAATCGCTACACTCTACTGATCCTTCATCAAAAGGAGCTTCATCTTTAGAGGTCTTCAAACTCCTTGCTTCAATTTCTTCATCATAGAAAGAGTCTTCATCTTCAAATGGGAAAGAAAATACTTCAATTTCATCATTGTATCCACCAACCATTGGCTTGAGAGGGACATCATATTTCTCATCTTGCCTTATCTCAATATGGCTGACCTTCACATTAGTTAAGGCTTCCAAATCAGCTTCATGTTTATCTTCCATATTCATGGCTTGCATTAAAAGTTCCAGACTGATCTCAGGGTCCTTTGTTTCTTCTGCGGCTCTTAGCAGTCCTTGTATAGACATTTCTTTCAAACCTTTCACGGGCTCATCACAAGCTGATTTTGTCTCTCCATAGATGGCTTGACAGAGATCATCTTCATCCCCAAATGGGAATGAGAATAACTCCTCATCTTGGAAAAGTGTATAGGCTGATTTTTCTTCTTGAAAATCACCGAGAACCATTTCCTCTTCCTCGCAGTCTACATCATTTGGCAATTCGGGCTGCCCTCTTGTAACTCGAATCTCCTCAATGCTTCTTCAAAGTCCAAATATCTCTGGGAAGGCATGTCTGGACCTATCAAAGTGGTAATATCTTCTTCCTCCTCGGTTGTCACCAAGTGATTCATCCACCTAACATTTTGGTACAAAATGTTAGCTTCTAGGCTTCCAGATTTTTACATAGTGTACCTCATTTTCTTCTCGGAAGCAATTTCTCCATGTCTCCCTTCACTGGTATGGTTGCAAAAGACCAATTCATCTGAATTTTCCCTCCTAACTCTTGGCAAAAATTTCTACTCAAAGAACAATCTGAATGAGGTGGGACATCTACTACCAAAATCATCACTTTGAAACTTTCTTTTCTCGGAAATCTAGCGAGAGCCACTTGTGCATCTTTAACCTTCCCTACAAGTGATACCTTTTTTTATTCCAAAGAGTAACAAGAGCCACTAGGTGGAGTCATTGTAAGTTTAAGAGCCTTGGTGACCTTCAAAGGCATCACGTTGTCTGAGGCACCAGAATCTATTATGCAATTGTTTAGTACATATTCTCCAACAAGAAGGGAGACGTAGAAAGGTTCAACTTTATCATTCTTTGATGCACTTAGAGAAAGCATGTTCTGTGAGGGAGGTGTAGGTGATTTTTGTAGCATGCCTTTAGAACTAGAAGTTACAACATTGGGTGTTAGACTACCACTCTTGATGTATCGGATGAACCTCTTGAATTGTTTAGGGTGAGTCCGTAAATATTCGGTTTCGGTAATCTACACTTTGGCTTTGTTTGCATATTCTATGAAGTCAAAGGGAGCAGATGTGGACAAGGGGGGTGAAGGGACTGATTTTGGAGTCTGGATAGGTTTAGGAGTAGGATTTGATGTTTGAGGAATGGAGGGTATTTTAAAAGACACACTAGGAGCTTTCAAGGTATTAGATTTTGTAGGAGTAGATTTAGATTTAGACTTGGAAGAGACATCGAAAGCTTACTTGGGATTGCGGGCATCTTCTTACTTATTGCAGGGTCAGGCTCCAACAATGCAGACTTCATGGAAGATGGAAGTGGGGATCCTTGACTGATTATTTTATTTTTCGAGTCACCATAGGAGAATCATACACCTTCTTTTCTTTTGCAGTAGTGGAGGGAGATGATCTTTTCTCAGACTAAGAACGAGTGAATACCGTGCATGAGAAAATGGGTGAATCTTCTTCATCTTCTTTATAACCTCCGAATACTCAAAAATCTGATTTGTGTATCATTCTCAAACTCATTACTTTCTAGGAAATCTCCACCTTCACTTTATTTTTCAAACTCTTCTTCACTTTCTTGAAATCTGCAATTTACGCTCATGGGTGGGGCCTCTAAGGTGAGCCTTTGGGGTGCTCTTGCAATCTGATTTTTGTTACTTCTTTGAGAAGATACGCATTCAGATATTTCCCTCCTCAACGATGTAATTTCATTTTCCATTTTCTACATTAAAGGATCAGTTCTTTCATCTCCAGGACATAGAGATTTACCCTTTGAAATATTCTTGATCTTTCCGGATAGGATGAGATCGTCATCAAGTTTAATGGCCAATCTTTATGCTTCGCAATATTCCGTTGTTGTTCGTATGAGAAATCCTACCTCCGGTGATTGAGCATTGATGAAGAATCTCTTGACATTGTTTTCAGATGGTGAATCCTCTTCAGGTATCCTACACAGCAATCGTTCAAAACGAGCCATGAAGTCTCTCATAGTTTCATTTTCTCCTTTATTTATTTGAGCCAACTACACCAAGAGGTCTTGAAAATCTTTAGTTGATTTAAATCTCTCTTTGAATGCATCCTTGATGTCATTCCAACCCCTAATGGACCGGAAGGAAGGAGGATAAACCATTCTACTAATTTTTCTTGGAGGGACTCCACGAACAATATTATAGCAACGTCTTCTTGTTGGACGCCAATAATTCCACATGATGTCATGAAAGCAGCAATGTGTTCTTTCGATGTTGTGTGTTGTCACCTTTGAACTTTGGAAAGTTCTTGCGGGAACCCGTTGGTAGATTGTGAAGAGGGGGTTCAAGAGAAAGTGGGCCTATATTCCTTCCCCATGGAACAATGGGTTGAGGTATTTCTTCTTTTTCTGCCATTTTTTCTTTTGCTTCTGCTTCAGCTCTTACTTCTATGAATTCTTCTTCAAATTCTTCTTCTTTGGGAAGTCGATGTTCAATGGTTGTTGAAAAATTGCAGAATTTGAAGGATTTTGGATAGGATTACCAGGTGAACTTCTTGAAGAGCCAGATGAAGAGGAGGCTTGAGAGAAGAAATATGGATTATCTCTAATTCATTCTTGTAGATTTTTTAAAGCTTCAAAATTGAAATCAGCAACACCTCTTGACCTTCTCAACCTGGTGTATCTTCCTTTAGCCAGCTTTTGGAAGCTTTTGCAGTTAGAATACGAAAGGCCACTATGGAATGTGAAAAGTCATGTGCAGAAATAAGCAGTGTATCTTTCGAAATGGACTTTCTTGAACTCTCTTTTATGATTTTTTCAATATTTGATTTTTTTTGAATTTTTGGGACCTTGCGGTCATATTTTGGGTGCAAATGCTGCTAAATCTGCCCCACAATGGCGCAAAAAAATTGTTGCGAGAAAATTTGTTGGGTGGACAAACTTGTGGATTTCTTGCCAACGCTCTAGGAATCTAAGTCCCTCTACTTAACCGGTGCAGCTGTTGTATGTGCATGCACATGAAAAGGTGGATTTTTGTGGTGGCCTTTCGACTGGGGATCCAATAGGGGCACTCCACTGACCTGCTGAAAAATTCTTACATATACCGCAAGAGATGACTTTTTCGAAAGTGGGAAAGGGAGTGAGAATGGAGGTAGGAGAAGTAATGCTTTGCGAGTAGAAAATCGATTCCTACACACACACACTAGTTAGAAACTTCATCACTAGCATTTATGAGAATAAACAACCCTATAAATGACAACAAGACCAAATAGAATTTGATGAGAACAAAGTGTCATGAAATCCCTTAGTCAAAGAAAGATAGAAACTCCTTCTTGTATTGATGCTTGAACAAAAGTTGTACATAGTGTAGGAATGGAAGAAATTTGAGAGGGGAAGAGAGTAGAAGAAAATGGCTTTCTCCTTTGCTTTCTCTCAAGGTAGAATGCACTCTTGAGTCTACAAGATCAATCACCAACCCTTTGAAATGGGAATGGCTTTATAATTTATAGAATAGAATATGACTCTTCATCTTCCTCATGACCTTTCGAATACCTTAATATGACTTAAGACTATTCATATTCCACTTCAAATATTTAAGTCCCTTTTATAATAGTAAGGCAACTTAATTTGCATTATGTTTCTAAAGTCTCTTAAGTCATATTAAAAGTGCAAAACCCAACGTGAAATTAGAATATTGGAAAGTGAGAGAAAGTTGGGGAAGAGGAGAGAGAAAGAGGGGGATAAGAAGAAGAGCGAGATGTCATCCCCGATGAATTCTACTAATCCTCATTGATAGAAAGCTCCAAATGCAGTGAAACTCTAAATCTTCAAACTCCTTGCATATTGTGAAATTCCTCCAAATTATCCCACGAACATTTGTTAAGTTGAATGAACTAAGGTGGATCTTGAATGCCCTGTGAAAAATGACTAGGATGCTCCCGAACAATGATGTCCCCCTGAATGATTATCCTTGTACATCCCATTGTGCCAAAACTTCTCTTTGAGTGTAACTTACTATTTTTAGTAAGTGTGAAAAAGGCAACTCTCTCGATCCTTTGTTGAGTGTTGTGACCTTGATTCCCCTTTCTCCCTGCATTCCTCACTCCTTTGGATCAAATTTCTATTTTTAGCAGGTGCTCAAGGGCCCACTTACTATTTTTAGTAAGTGCCAAAAATGTCCATTCTGGTGGATTCTCAGCTATAGTGCACCTCTGATATCTTCATCTCCTTCTACAGGTTCTTCTGTTAATGACTTTCCCGAAATAGCAGTTCCTATGTAGTAGACCTGCTATTTTTAGAAAGTTGGCCTCTAGGAGTCGAATGACATGGAATGAAGTTTTTTGATATGGGTTTTGCCCAATATCATCCCTTTGAAATTTTGGGCCCACCCGCTTAATAATCCAGGAGATTTTAAAGTTTTAATTTTTGGACCTGACAATGCTTCTAGGTATAGCAGCCATTAATGGACCTCAAAATTGTAGGTCTAGTTTTCTCCATTGTTTGTGAATAAAATTGTATTTTTAATGTGGGTTTTTTTCTTCTAGTGCTTCACGTGTAATCTTACTTCGATCCGATTAACCAGTTTGACAGAAAATCCCACTTCTTTCTTCGTTGAGTGGAAAGGAGATTTCTTCATCAGGATTCTTTGTCACATATGGTGGGAGTTTGAAGGTGTATTATTGATTGTATTGGATAGAGGAATGAACAATAATAAACATTTCATTTATTCGTGCACCTTTGCTTTGTAAGCTTTGTTTAGATTTCCATTTTTTAGCTATGGGGATTTTGTTATTCTCTTCTTTGTTGTTCTTCATTTCTCCTTAGCTTGATGAGGATTCCTTTTGAGACCTGTGCATCACCATGTGAAAGGTATTTTAGTTCCTTTTTTGATCTGGTTTGAGAATTTTCAATGACGGAGTTATGGTAGAATGTTGCAGAGGAAGAATGGAGGAAAGGAGTGCAAATAAAATTGTTAGAAGTTAGAAGCGGGAAAAGCAACACTTGGAAATTTTTCAAAAAGATGTGCACAGGTAGGGCTTGGGTGAATTTTTCCATGATTGATGTCCCTAACCTCAGGGATGTGAGGGACATCAATTTCCACAATGAGCAAGACGGTGACATGTGGCACTAGATCCAACGGCAGGGAATGAAGGAGGAAAAAGCTGATTTGAAGCACTGGGAGCTGAAAGGAGGTCACGTGGGTGTCCAAAAGACTCCTCCTAGGGGTTGGGTGCATTTTTCAAGGTCTGATGTCCCCCATCTCAGGTTAATAAAGTAAATAAAATTCCATGGTGGTCTTGGAGCTGACACGTGGCGATCAATCCGATGGTAGGGAATGCATGCTCCAAATAAGCACTTAAGGGCTGAACTACCAGGTCTGGAGGTCATATGAGGGTCCCAAGGGTCACATGAGATCTGGGTGAATTTTCTAAGGGGTGATTTACCTAACCTCATGCATGTGAGGGACACAAATCCCGCCGTAATCCCGGTGTTGACACGTGTCCTCTCAAAAAAATGACTAAGTCCTGAACTACCTTTCGAGAGGGTAACTTGGAATGCGAGATAACTTGAGCTTCCAAAGTGGAATTTCTTGGTGAAATTTTATATGATCCTAACTTGAAATGGAATTTTTAATCCAATGATGTGGTTCTTATGTATTGATTCGATCATATGATCCATAAAAATCATATTTTTGATCCGGGACATCACTTGTGGCGAGAAAAACTCTTCTTCCAATCATGTGCGCCAAAGTGTTGTGAAAAATATTATTTCACCATCATGTAGGCATTGGAATCCTCTTTCTTAATATGTTTTTTTACTTCCAAATCCATTCGGAGCTCTCGAGAATCTTATTTTAAGCCTAGTAGTTGTTTTAGGCCTGTGTATGCCTATCTAGGCTTGTGAACCCTGTTTTTCACTCAGACTGCTCCAAGTCTTAAAAAACTTCTATAAACCTTCCAAAATCATTTCTTTGATGACATAAGGTATTCCATTCATCTCCATGATGAATTTTTCCCTTCCGTTTTGTTCCAAGGAGGTGATCCTGTCTCGGGAAGGCCAGCGATAGCCCTTCCCGTGACTGCCCAACATTTGCATTTTTAATGAACTCCTAAAATCACCTAGGGGGAATGAGTGAAATTTTCCTAAATCACCTAGGATAATATTATGACATTGGTTGGGAAATCATTTGGACTGACTGGACAGAGCTGGGGTTTCTTAGGAATGATAAAACATGAAAATTTCGGCATAGGGGTATAGTTGTCGTGCTTGGAAACTTCCAATTTACTCGTTGCACATTTACACGAAAACACCCTTATAAAGGTGCATGGTTATTATTAAGAACTAGCCCATTTTTAAAGGTGCATGGACAGTGAAGGGAAATTCCCCATCCCTATATATATATATATATATATATATATCTCTATGTGTGTGTGTGTGTGTGTGTGTATGTATATGTATATGTATGTATGTATGTATTGATTTGTGCCATTTAGACAGATCTTGGTTATTGTAGAGTTATGTTGTGTATTTGTAGGAGCACATAAGCATGGAAACTAGATCTTAAATGTATGAAGCTTTCATTTTTGCATTGTTTAATATAATATATCATATTGGTTTTATATTGGTGTTAGATGTGACTGAATATGGTTCTTATATGGTAAATCTTATTATGATCATTGTTTAGTCAATCTTTCATATGGTTTAGATCTAGATTTGGTTCATGCATTGTGGTTTAATTAATTATTTGTTATGGATCTGAATATATACATGCTCAATCATGCTAACATTATAGACAAGCAACTCTAAAGAGGGACCTAATACCTTTTCATGCTTTAGGTGAGCGCTCGAGTTCAAGATGAGTGATGTGCCAAAGTGCATCTTGGGTTATTTGTAGTGAATTCTAGGCTACATCTGGTGGTTTTGTTGCAATCTAACATTGGTAAGTCCAACTTCTTAAAATTTCAAGTTCTCTAAACAATAGGTTAATACTAATATTAAGTTTCCTATAGTGATAAATTCTTGGCATTTGAGATATCTTGGAAAATTAAGAAACATCAAAAACTATAATTTGGGAAACTTTCTAAAAAATAGCAGTGTTTAGAGAAAGCGGGTATCTAAAAATAGTATCTTTCTAAGGATAACAAAATTTCATTGGTAGAAATAATCTAAGGGATTTAGGAACTTTAGGGGATAAAAACTTATGTCGATTCTAAAAATAACACTTTTGTATCCTACCCTAAAAATAGAAAGTTCTATATTTCAGTGTAGAAAGTTTGTGGTGTCCCTATTTTTGCTCACCTTGGTGCTTTTGGAAAAATGAAGTTCAAATCCTTGGGTATTGAGCCTATTTCAACCCTATTCATAAAGTATCTAGGTGTGGGAGATAATGATGTCACTCACATGGATTTTGAAGACCTTAAAAATAG
The DNA here is from genome assembly GCA_018340775.1 of Taxus wallichiana var. yunnanensis. Classification (NCBI taxonomy): domain Eukaryota; kingdom Viridiplantae; phylum Streptophyta; class Pinopsida; order Cupressales; family Taxaceae; genus Taxus; species Taxus wallichiana. The sequence goes on from CM031239.1 coordinate 54,341,531, forward strand.
GATGCTCGGAGGACCTAGGGAGCAAGTGGATGAGAAACTCTTCTCAAGAAGATTATTTACAGCAGGAGGCCATCCTTCATCCATTTAAAGTATAGAATTGGTCCTAGAATGTGCACAACATTATGAACTGGCTCCATAATAGTGTGGCTGAATGATAACCTAGTTCTCACATTTATCACTCCTAAAGGAATCTCTTAGTGTTTGCAAATTCCAACTAGTGTTAGTATGATCATCATCACCAAATAGTTTGCATCACATGAGGGGGTGAAAACTTAATCATACCTACAAGGCCTCACACTCAATTCATGGCTCAGGAAAGGTAGGAAACATTCTTGTGTGTTGTTGGCTTGGAAATTCGTCTCGGGGACAAATTGGTGGTTTCCAAAACAACACTATGGGAATCTAAGTCCCTCTACTTATAACGGTGCAGCTTCTATATTATGCATGAAAAACAAGTGGATTCAATGGTGGTTTTTGAACCAAAGATCCATAGGGGCACTCCACTGACCCTATGGAAAAGCCTGTAATTTCTTGCAAGGATAGAAAGTGGTCTGAGAGTGGGAATGAAGGAAAGGAGATCAATGATGGAGGTAGAACATCAGAGGCCTACAAACATTGATCATAAAGTTTATAACATGCATTTAAATGGAAGAAGAATACAAATTTGCAAACCAGAGCTACAAGACTGAATAAAAATGCATTGGTCACAAAGTACCAATTGAATCCTCTGTCAAAGGGGCATAAAATCCTTCTTTTCTTATTGTAGCTGAAGTAGAAACTTGTACAAGGAAAGGAAATGGAAGAAAAATATAGAAAGAAGAAGCTTAGAAGAATGGCGACTATTTTTTTTGTCCTCTATTCATGAAAATCATTTACAGTCTTCAAAAATCAAATGCCAACCCATATAATGACTCGAAGAGGACAAGAAATAGCATGCAAGGGGTGGTTACAACTTCCCCAAATGGCCAAGAAGTAGTTACAATCGAAATCCAATCATTTACATCGATTCAGATTCCAAAATCACAGAGAAACGTCCATGGTGGAAGAGAAGCCAGAAACCGCTACATTTATTTTCTAGTTTAAATATAGACCATTGATCTTGCTTTCATAACTTTGATTTTTATCCGTCCATGTGGCAGGAGGTGATTAGAGTGGCCACATGTGGGCCCCTTTACATTTTATGGTTTTGGGAGTTTTGGCAAATTGGAACCGATTCCTCTGCCAGCCTGATTTGACTTTTCAACATACATACGTGGCACCTTTTGATTGGATACAGGGTCGCGACTCCATTTAGAACATTTTGAACCTTTGTTGGAAAAAGGTTCAAAGTCACAACATCCTCCGCTGGCCCACACTCTCGTGTACACGTGGCACAATTTGATTGCCTACGGGGTTCAAACTTCATTATTTTCTCCACCCATCTCGGGCTTGGGATCCACCATCACCATTTACACCTTTTTTTGAAAAGGAAAAGTGACAAAGAAACCTCCATAGCTCCGCTGGTCTCGCCTTGGGCAAAAATACAACTCAAGTCCACCGAGCCATATCTTGCACAAAACAAGGAGTTAGAACAACTTCTTTACCTTTTTGGAAAGGGGAAGAAATTTCCCATCTGATGAAGTAGGTTCCAAACATCCTTGAGCCCTTGGAAAGTTCTAGATTTCAAAATACTCTTATTAGACCATTTTCAAAGGGTAACAACTCAAAAATTTCTAAGTCCAGACTTGGAAAAAGAAGGAAATTTTTGAGGGACAACATGTGCCTAAAACATTATCAAGAAGTGATTTCTACAAACTCTACTCGGATGTTATCATCCTACTAAGAAAGGTAATGGGAGAAGAGACAATAGAGGAATTTAAAGACTAGATTGCTCAATTCATCCTCATTTCCACCGAAGGAAACTAGGTATTGGTTTGGGGGTAGATTAAAAGTTACAATATTCATTAATAGTTTCTCCATTTTCCTTCTACTAGAAAATTCACTATGACCTCATACCTAGTGTACACCTTCGCCTAAAAAGAACTATCAAATTCCTAACTATTGATCTCAATGTCTCTCAAACAAAGATCGACCTATGAAATTATCCTCGGCTCACGCACAAGGAGAGTAAACATCACTTTTCCAGAGTGAATTATATATTCACCGTGCTTTTTTAGACTTTTAGAAGGCAACCAAAAGATGAGGATATCCTCTCGAGTTGCTTCTGATGATCGATAAATATGGGAGCTTCTTCACTCATCTCTCAACTTTCACCTACATCATAGTTTGGGTGTCAATCTTGCTCCTCATAGACTCTCCAGAACCCTAGTGACAAGATAGTATTGTTTGCATTATGTAGGAATATTTCTCGTGTTCATAACATGTGTCGAACAATAAGAAGAAGGGTGTATCCTTCCCCATATCCCTCATAATCTATTCATGTAAAAGTTTTGTAGATGCATTTAATATTAAAGCCTCTTTCACCTCCCTCGGCCTCTATTCTTATTATATATACAAGCATGATTTTGACATCCGGAAAAATCCTAAAACCTTCACTCTCCTTAGATTAGGGAAAATTTTAAGACCCCCCAAAAATTTTCATAGAAATTCGTAGGCAAATCTGGGAAAATTGAATTTCGTGGTAATGGCGAAGTTGGGAAAATTGACTTTTGCACTAATATGTTGTCGGCGGTATAATTTTTTATGCTACCAACCGAAAACATATATTATGTTGTCGATGATAGTATATGTCAACAAAAAATATATGTAATTTTTTAAAAATATTTTTGACAATAACAGTTAAAATGAACAACTCGACAATAAATTTGTCCTCCCAAAATATGGCGTAAACAAAAATTAAAAAAGTGATTTTTGGTAAAAACAATTACAAATTTCACTAATTTTGCATGGGAAATTTATTTATTTTTAATTATTTTTATGTTAGCAATTAAAATGATCGTCTCAATGAGAAATTTTTCCTCCTAAAATATGGTGCAAGAAAAAAACCCATACTCTTATTTTTGTCTATTTCTGCCAAATGGTAGATTTTTTGTATGTTAGTGGTGACAACATAATATATTCTATCATTCGGTAGCTTAGAATATGCTCTTGGATAACAATATTAAGGAGAATATTGGGAATTTCTCTTTCACGAGGATGGCGAATAACCCCTAAAATTAACTTGTACCCAAAAAATTTGGCAACCCAGGCCTACTCCCTTCCCGAAAAAAATTCCAATTTCAAATTTTAAAAACTAGAATATTCGTGAATTAACAAATATTCACCACTAAAATTTTCTTTTCCATAGATTGCACCATAGTCCCCAAATTGAGGATTATTGGATAGATTTCTGGATGAATTTGAAGCAAGGAAAAGAGATCATATGTGAATGATTGCTGATCAAATCAGTATTTTCAGCTTTGATGGTTCATTAAGGAGTGGAGGATGATGGATATGATCTACTCAATCCATAGTACCAAGCAATAAAATCTACACCTCTTCCACCTATCTCGTGGAACATAAGGGAGTTAGGTGACACCAATGAGAGTATTTCAGTATTGGTCCGAGAGATCAAGGAGTGGTTCGGAAAGATAGGGTTATTATCATCGATTTTGGTGGCCTCCTAACTCTCTCAAGGCAAGTATATTACATCTCATCCTTGAAGGCATATGAGAAAACTACAAGCTTCACTTTCTTAAGGGAACCCATAAAGGGGAAAATAATGGAAGAAGAAAACATTAAAGGATCTCAATTAGGTAACTTAATAAGAAAACTATAATCACTAAGAACCTCATTGAATATCTCAAGAAAGGTGAGATTAATCCTTCTCAACATCTAGTTTTGCATCATTCCCGAGTGTTTCTTCTTCAGTTTTCAATTCATCTCATCAATTATAAGATATAATATATCATGATGAACTGAAAGTGTCATCATGCCTAATGTTTAGCCCACATCAACTAAAACTTTTCCTTAGATCCAAGATTTTATTTGGAGTGATCTAAGGATAGTGCAATAGTTATCGACAATAGATTCCCAAGCTATCTCAAGGATTGTGAAGATAAAACAAGGTAATAAATCCCAAGTTACTTCTCACTTTTTCAGTGGTGTTTCCTCGCTAATCAATATGTAGAATTTTCCCGGCTAAAATTTGTGAAACTCGTAGAGGAGATGCCTCAAAAAGACTATGAAATGAAAATCCCTTTGGAACAAACAACACATGAGGGTGATGCAAATTTTTCAAGGAGTTTGCATCCTATATGATTTCAAGGAATGATGAGTACAAAGAGGCAATTGAGTAGTTAGAAGAGCATGAGATAACTCTCACTTTGCTTATGTGTATTCATTCCTAGTGTTTCACCATTTTATTTTTGGATTTGATGAAATAGATAAGGGTATGGGCCAAGGAGGAATACGTGTTTTGATGGTCAGTTAGAGGTTATGCACACATTCTGACTTCTTGATTCAATGATGACTATGTGATCTTCCTTTTGGCTAGGAGGAACTACCTGAAATACAAAACAAGACCACAAAAGAGAGTTAAGCAATATATGCTAGTGGGTTGCCTAGCGTGTGCTAGATCCAGGAAGTGTGGTACTTCCTTAGTGGCAGTCAACCCACTATTTAATACAACTTAACATAATAAATGATGTAAATAAACAATGTTCTATTGTAGTTAATATGATTTAGGTATCTCGGCCAAATAAAAGAAACAAATATAATATAACAAGATAGGTTATGTTCGATTCTAAAAGTAGGGAAGGTAGTCCAGTGCTAGGATAGATCGGGGTCGGGTTATGGGTAGTTTGGGTCACTTGAATTAGGTTATTATGCTTCTATTAGTAACTACAAAGACTAACATTAGTGAGGTGTGACCAACAATGGTCAAGAGGGAGCCAATGATGGTTAAGGCGGGATGGTAGAAGTTCAATAAACTAGGTTTTGGGGGTTTGTCTGAGATTGAACAAAGATGGTAAAGGGTAATAATTAGGTCTCGTGGAGGTATTAGGAGTGCTCATATGTACTCAAGAATCAAGTATGGGTGATGGAATGGTTGGGTTCATAGGAAGGTAACAAGGGTGGGATGAAGAATGCAAATAGATGTTAATAAATAGAGATGAAGAAACTTTGTATCCTAGACAAGCATAAAATGATGCAGGTTAGAGAAACACTTACTAGTGTTTACAAATTTGGTGGTTGGGTGATGGTGATCGTTTATTTATGGAATGGTGCTCAATTCCATAAAATTTCTTCCCGAATTCTACCATGAATGAAAAATGCCTTCGGATTTGTCTTGGTGTTTGTTATTGTTGTTTGTATGTGTGAAAGGACTCTGACTCTTGCTTGCATGTAGATATCCTTCGTTCCAAAACTTGATAATGTAGCCAACCTCCCAAACAAGGTTACCAAAATGAATATAAGGTAACTGATGAAAATTTAGGGTGACTGATATTGGTTTTGGGTTGACCGACATCGGTTAAGGTGTGAAATCTTAGGTTTACTAAAATTGGTAGATCTTAGCAATCTTTTTGGCCAGCTCTATCTATTCTCATGGATCAAAATGTAATGTTACATTTTAATGAGTGGGAATGTGGTTAGAGGGAGAATAGGCATATGATTTTAGGGTTGAACTAAGTCTTAGTTAATTAAGGTAGGTAGGACTAAGTCTTAGTTAGTTATGGTGAGTGAATGTTGAGTCCTAGTAAAGGAGAAATATGCTAAAAATAGGTTTATGGTGAGGTATCTAGGGTGAGGTGTCTAGGTGAGGTGGAAATTAGTTTTAATTAAGGTATTTAAATAATGAATGAAGTGAGGATGAGTATTAATTTAATTGTAAATAATTAAATTAATATTAATGTGGGGTAGAAGGGTCATGGTTAGGTGAATATGTTTAAGTTGGCTATTCAAAAGGGGACCAAGGGGAGTGTGACCCAATTTTGGTGTCTAAATTTTTCCCCTTTTGTTGCATAGCTTGTATTGGTAAGCAACACTAACAAAAATAGGAAGTGATTGCCCCATGTGTGGGTGAAGGTGATCCCCCTCAAACCAAGCACTAATGAGGTGTAATATGGAATTGGTGAGTGGTTTGATAATTGGTTAGTGGGTGAAGATAGGTAGGGACAGGTATGAGTATTATGGGATAGGGTGATGGTCAACTTGGGTAATAGGTAATAGGTCGGGGTAAAAATCAGGTCATGGGTAATGGCAATCAAACACACACACATGTATATATTGCAACACACAGTACCGAGGTTGAAGGGCTTGTAAACTTTACATTGTCTAAGGTAGATAGGTTTATCCAAACAATGGTGAGGTGATTATGGTATCCAAGGTATAGGATATGGTCCAGAAACACAATATAGTTTAGGTGAAAGAACATTTAGGTATGTTCCAAAGACACCAAAGGTTTGGTCGGGATAAATTGCACGTGAAATACGAAAGGTATGGTTGGCGAGCTAAAACAACATAGGTAATAGCATCGCAAGTTATAGAGAGTACATAATGTCAATGATCACACCAAGTAAGCCAAGTTTAGGTAAATGGATCGTGGCACAAGTAAGTCCAAGGTATAGGTAAAATAACAAATCCCAAGACGCAACGAAGGAAATGTAGGGGTGGTTTGGGCTCATATGTATGGTTCAATGGGTGTCTGGAATGATATAAGGTATGTGGGCACTAATGGTTATAGGAAAAAGGAAGCTTAGCAAGGAAAAATTGTTATAAGGGTTGACAAATGCTGGTTATAGGGTGACTAATGTCGGTTGAGTAGGGCACAAATATGACTAGTGTCGATCAGTCGGGTTGGGTTATAAAATTAAAAACCATATTTTATGGAATCATTGTTGTGTTGTGAATTTGGAGAAAAAGACAGATCCATTTGAACTTTTGCACCTTTTTGAGAGATAAGGACAAGGCATCATCTCAATTGAGGTGGAGAGTACAAGTTGGTGACAGGAGCTAATAGACGAGTCTATTAGAGCGGTGTGGTCAATTTTGATTGGTTAGAGGTGAGGGTGGATTGAGGCATGGTAGAGGTAGGAGAGGGATCAGGTGGGCCACCGGTGCAGTGGTCGGATGTACCACCATGCTGACGGAACCGAGATGAGGTAAGATTTTATCCCATTCGACACTTGTTAGTTGAAATTATTTGTAGAAATTGGTTTGGGTAGAAACGGTTTTGGGTAGGAATTAAATTTGAATTTAGAAGTAAAATTGATGAAATGGGAAGGGTAGGATGTCCAATGTGGGTCAAATATAGGTAGGAGGAAAGCTAGTGGAGGTTTAGGTAGGATAAGGTAGGTTTATAGGTTAGTATGGTAAAATTTTGGAAAACATGGGGGAGGGTTTTACAGGTGTTTGTTTGACATGACAAAGAATCGATGTCGGTCCAGGGTAGCCGATGTTAGTATGCTATAATTGGCATCGATCAAAATATTAGGTGATCGATGCCGGTCATGATGGACCGATGTTCGTCGCCAATGACCAGTGATAGTTGGATTTTGAGGAAAAATAGGTCAATACAGGGGTAGGAAGGGAGTTAAATAAAAACCGAGGTAGGAGGTATAAATTTAAGTGAGTGGAAAATAGGTAGGGTAAAGGGTATGTATGATATGAGTTGAGGGGTGGGAAAGTGGGATGGGGGAAGAGGGGAAGTCATTAGGGTTGCGAGGAAATAAATAATAAGAATTTCGAGAATAGGTTAGTCGGGTAAGTGATATGTTAGGTATGGTCAAGATTTAATAATGGTGTGGTGTGTTGGGTGTAGGCTAGGGACCAATTGCAGATGAGAGATAGAGTACCACCTCTATTACTATCAGTAAGAGGGAGTGTGATGACAGAGAAGTGGCACCAGATTATAGATGTTGGCCTTATTGGGTCGAATAGTATAGGCACATAGTTCAAGATTCGAACTTGATGGTTGCACTCATTGATAGATGGGATTCAGTGACCAACACATTTCATCTACCGATGGGTGAGATCACAATCACCTTAGAGGATGTGTATAGGATCTTGCGGTTACCGATAGTGGGGATGCAAGTGTATTCTATTTCTTCAGAGGCATCAGAGGAGCTGATGTTGATGGTGTTTTGAGAGGGGATGGAAGAGATGAGGTTCCATAGCACAATCCTAAGCTATGGAGATATGTACGCAACCCATCCTAAGGAGATGAGGCTAGTGGTCCTGATTATGGAGGTAGTGTGTTGTTTTACACTACCAGATGCGGAGGGTGGGAGATTCCCATGAGAACTAATGGGGTTCTCCATGACATGATGGAGGATAGGACCCGGTTTGCTTGGGCACCAACATACTTGGTGCAGCTATACAGGGAGTTATGGGCCTACGAGTGGTTGTGGAGGTTCAACTTATGTTGCACCTTTCTTACATTGTTGGGCATATGAGCACATCGTATGTGTGCATCCAGTTGGTATGCCTCAACAAGATTCATTCGAGGCAGAGCTTTGTTCGAGTTGGCTATAAGCATTAGGTGTCTATTGTTGGAGAGCACAAGGCTGCCAAGGCTACTCATGATGTGGCATATTATAGGCATGTTGGAGGGATTATCTGGGGTTGACATTATTTGGAGGTCATATATTGGATTCCCTTTATATGGGTAGATGGCAATAGATTTGATCCAAATTTAATTTCTTATATGGATTGAGGGGCACCGTGCTAGAGAGTACAAGATGATACCCATGGATAGGGTTTGATAGTATTTTGGGCATCCTCGGGATGTGCTTCCACCATTCCCTCAATACAAGAGAGATGACATGGAGAGGCATATGCCTCTACCACGGCCCGGCAATTCCAACAGGGAAGGAGGAGCAGGTAGCAGACCGGCGGATTGATGATGTTGGGGTTACAGATAGATATAGGAAGTGGTGACTAGTCTAGCTATCAGTCACACCACCGAGGCCGTGGCACCAAGACTTGGCTACCCTTATAGTTCAGAGGATACTTTATAGGGGCATGTTTCCACTTTACAGGCCTAGATCATGGTATTACAGGGAAGATGACAGGTCCGAGGCACATGTGGCTACATTACGTAGCACAGTGGTGGCATTACAGCCCAGATTACCCAGGGGAAAGTCACCCACATAGGGTGGAGATGGATACAAGGGACATGTGGCCACCTTACAGGCATAAGTAGCAGGATTACAGGGCCATTTGGCCACTGCACATGCTCATATTTTGGCCCTACAGGCCTAGGTCGCAGCACAGCACCGACACAGGCTCAAGGATAGGGTCCCATGGTACAGAAGCAACAAAAGAGGGTCCAATGGTACAAAAGGGAGGGCAGGGCTCATAAGTATAGGGGCCAAGACCACTCGGTAGTAGGGCACGGTTCACAGGTTACCGCGAGACCCATGGCACCACCATAGATAGTGTCGATGGCTAAATTTAGGGATGCCTTGAGTGAGGCCGGAGTAATACTAGTATCATTTGACTATAACAAGGATAGATTTCCCCTTGTATGTAGAGTACAGATCACAACATGCCTTGAGTGAGAGGACCATATCTCACACACATATTGCAAAGAGCACATGGGGCTGGTAAGCCTAGAGATAGGGTCGGGTGAGGCCACTAGTTCACAGAGGCATGACCCAAACTACGAGCCAGAATAGGTGAGACCTAGACCCATAGAGGGTGGAGAGATGATGGTAGGGCACCGAACTAGAGGAGAGAATGAGGAGACATATGAGACTGGAATGGATATCAGATGATTAGTCACCATATGTGTCAAGGTTATAGATTTTTCTATATTTTTTATTTATACCGACATGAATGTTGAAGATAGCGAGGATGTACATGAGATTTTTTGAGATTTTGATTATTTTGTATCAGTGTATACTTGATGGGTACACAAACTTTTATTTATAGATGGTGATATTGATGGTTATGGATGATGCAAATATGTTGTAAATTTTCCATTGTTATATGTATATGGGTGGAAACTAGGTGGATTATGCATGGTGGAGTCATGTCAGGTTTAGGCATGATAGATTCAAGTCACTTATGCATGTTTGAGTTAGGTCATTTAGGCATGGTGGAGTCAGGTCAGTTAGGCATGGTTAAGTTAGGTCAGCTAGAAATTGACGTCACATAGGCATGGTTGAGTTAGGTGAGTTAGGCATGGTGGAGTTAGGTATAGGCATGATGGATTCAAGTCATTTAGGCATGATGGAGTCTTGTTTTTAATTTTTATTTAATTTTTAATTTATTGATAACATGAGAAATAAATGATGATTTATATGTATGTTATGGTGTAGATTTCCAAAATCTTTGATATTATGGAAATGTGAAATGATTGATTGGATGTTTTTATGATGTGATAACATGGTAGATATGTATGTTTGTATTAATTTCCAAGTGTTGTAGAAAATGGAAACTAAGATAGAATATGAATAGGAAAATGAAGGAAATTAGTTTAGGGTAAAGAGTGGCCTAGGGCTAACCTTCAAGGGCCTCAAAGCCGATGTAATTCTACCATAAGCTAGGGAAGAGTATGATGAGGGAGAGGAATAGGTTGGTAGGTTTTAGGTATGATTGAGTGTAGGTCATAGGCATGGTTGAGCCTTAGGTAATAGGCATGGTTGAGTCATTTAATTTTTAGGATTCAATGGTCTGGTCCTATATAGGATAATCAATAAGTAATGAGGAAGGTGAGTGGTAAGAGGTGGTAAAAGATCCACTTAATTGAGAAGAACTAAAATGAGTCTATCATACCCAAGATGGGATTATGAACGTAAGACCCTAAAGGCGCTTGCATAATGGAATTTTCTAAGGGTGAAGAAAGTCACATGATCATGAAATGTCGTAGTTACAAGTAAGTCCCTTAGCGAGAGGAAATTAGAGTGAAAAGGAAATGAGGTGAAAATAGGTGATTTAGTGTAACTTAGTGTACGATGTCATGCTTACAGTCGTAATAAACCCATGATCAAAAATAGGCAAGTCCATGACAAAAATTTATCATTTTCTTCGTTTGTTTCTATTTTTTTATACACTCGATCGATGCAGAAGTCTATATGGGAGGAGTATATTATCTCCTTGAGGTCTTCATCAAGTTGATCAATACGGAAAGCTTTTGAACATTTTATTTTATTTTTGTAATGACTGGATTAGTTTTCCTTCAAGGGAGCACTCTATTTATAGAAGTGAGATAGAGAGAAGATATGTCCTTTTTGAGGGAGTCATCTGTTTGCTAGAAGTTTGACTCAAGGAGTTAAATCCCATTTTTTTGTTGGATGTTTAAGTCATGGAAAAGACCATAGAGGAAGATTAGGTTCTTGTTTAGAAGACAAAACCATAGCACATAGAGTTTAACTATGAAAGAGATGGTTCCAAGTGACGAATGACCATAGGATTCCATATTTGAAAAAGATGAAAAGTATCCATGAGAATCATGCTATGAGTAAATCATGGTACTCATATTAAAGATAAGGCTGAAAGGTGATGGGTAATCACATGATTCTTGTTTAGTTGTTGATCCTCAAAATGGGTAGCATGGAGGGTGAACGACACTCAAGGGACAAGCGGTCAATTGATATAAGGTGATATAGGACTTGATTTCAACAATAAAATGGTCTAAGATGCAAGGCATTGAGGGCTCAAGTCTGGGTTTACCTTCGAGTGAAGACAAATGATAAGCACCTGATCCATATAGGGTCTAAGCCAATTACGAGCAAATTTACCCCCTTTACTTTTCTCTTCTTTGGTTACATGTTGATTTTCCTTTAGGACAAGGTCACCGACCTGAAAGGTTTCACTCATGGACATGTTTTTCATAGACACGTTTGATACATTTTTGGTATATTTGGAGATGGTCAAGAGCATTGAGATGACATTCATCTAACAACTCAAGTTGTGCTAAACTGTCCTAGTGAAATTCATCGTCATTAAGCATATCTTGTAGAGAGATGTGGAGGGATGGAATTTTAACTTTGAGAGGAAAGAAAACCTTAGTACCATAGACCATAGATAAAGGTGTGGCAGCAGTTGAAGTGTGAATACTAGTGTGGTAGGCCCACAAGGTGAAGGGAATGTGTGTATGCCAATCCTTCCCAGTATCGTCAACTACTTTCATAAGAATTTTGTTCAAAGTTTTATTGGTTGATTTTGCTTGGCCATTGGTTTGTGGGTAATAAGGTGAAGAAATTGAGTTGAATGCAGAAAGCGTTGCATAGATTTTGTAGGGATTTGTTTTTTATTTTCTTTCCATTATCATTGAGGAGGTCATGAGGAACACTAAAGCGATAAATGATGTGGTGGTTAATGAATTCACATATTTTCTCATCTTTTGTAAAAATGAGGGGAATGCCTTCTACCCATTTAGTGTAATATTCAGAGTGAGCATTTATAATCCATTTATGGCATTGTGATGAGTGAGTATTGATCTCTAACGAGATATAAACCCCATTAAGAGGAAGGAAAAAGGTCTCGTGCACTGTAAGGCATGACTAGGTGTGTGATGAAGATTAGCATGTTGTTGGCATTTCACACAATGTTTGACATAGTCACAATAGTCACGTTTTAGGTTTGGCCAATAATAGCCTAGGAAAATAATGTGTTTAATGAAATCTAAACCACTAAAGTGGTCTCCACTAATTATGTCATGAACTTCCTTTATGGTGTAGGGAATTTCAGAACTTATAAGGAATCGTAAAAGAATACCATCAAAGACACACTTATAAAGGATACCACCTATGATGACATAGTGAGAGACACTTTTAAGAAAGGCACACCATCCATTATGAGTGAGATCATGAGGTAGAATGGAAAGGGAAAGATAGTGTGCAAATTCCCTATACCAAAGGTCACATGGGTCGTGCAACAGCTTCGATTACGCCAGTAGACCTCATGAGGTAAATAAGAGGGTGACTACAACCATTGTATTATGAAAAATATTTTAGAGTCGGCGGAGTGAAGCGGGTATCTAAGAATCTAGGAAGGCCATGGTATCCAAAAATGTATTGGTAGAATGTGGGGTGGTTTGAATTTCGTATCAATCAAAGGTATTGTTAGTGCAAATCAGCAGCACCCTCTGGATGTTCTATCAAATTTCTAGTTTGACATCTCAGCATCTAGTGTGATTGCACAACATTGAATCTTTTCCCCAAGTGTGGGACTTGTAAAAGTGGGAAAAGAATCTCTAGGTTAGAGGCTGGTTCCTCAACTCCTCTGATCAGGTGTATTACTTGAAAATTGCAGAGGTTTAAACTCAAAATCCTACTATAAATTCCAAGGGGATAGAGATAGAGAATGCAAAAGAATTAAAACTAATGCTAATAAGGTGATGCACCAAAGGAGTGGTGAGCATTTTTACTTCTGCAAATTGACACAGATTATAGAAATGTAGCAAAACATCATGCACAAACTGATAAAATGTAATGAAAGATCATGGATGAATCAAACAACACAAGAAGAGGACTGAAACTCATTCACAGAGCTTGCATTGTCATTTCCAATATCAAAATACATGCATTACATCAATAGAAAGGTAGAAAATATGTTGCAGTCTTGAAAGAGGTCTAGTATTCCACAAAATCACTTTCTAGGGTGGAAGAGGGAGCCTGCAAAACATAAAAATGTCCCACCACTTCAAAATGAGCCAAATCTGGCTTTTAACAATGCCCATTCGAGCTTAGGAGAGAGAAACATGGGAAAACGTGAGAGTAGCTTCAACCATCAACCAAAATGTAATAAAATAGCATGGGCATCCTTAAAAGTCCATTCCCTAACATTTTTGACCATGTTGGGAGAGAATGCGAGCCATTCTTCATTAAAAATGGTGGTTGAAACGTCATTTCTATTGATTTCCACGTGCCAAAGGAATTTTCCAATTTTATCTCTCCTAACTCCACCAAAATACAAAATTGAGCCTAGAATCATGTAGAGAATTTCACAATCTTTCCATTGATTTAAAGAACTCAAAAAACTAAGCTCTGGATCGAAAGTTATGCTCATTTGAAAATTTAGTGCAAAACAGGGACAAAATGGGTTAGCAGGCCAAAAATTTGAAATTTTCCCACTTTTTTGCATTTGGGAAAATTTCCCCAAAAATCTCCATGCCTCGCCATCCTGGTGCAACGTGGCATGATTCTATTGGTCGCGGACTCTTTCTGCTTCATTTTCCATCGCCTTGGCCTTTGGAATATTTTCCAAAAATTCTCCGCCGATCGAAGCCCCAGGACATGTGGCATGATGTGATTCATCGTGGGCTCTTGCTTTCAAATTTTCCATTGTTTCAGCCATCTTCCCCATGCCGACACGTGGCATGACCTGATTGGACGTGGGCCTTTCCTTTAAAAATTCTTTGCGGGCTTGCCTATTGTTTTTCGCCTAATGTGGACACGTGGCATGGTCCTATTGGCTCGGGCTTATGGGGCGGGCTTTCCCTTCACCCTTTTCCTTTGAATTTTCTTTGGGAAAAAATCCCAACTTTCCTCCATGGTCTGCTGGTCTTGGGACACGTGGCTTCTTTCAATTGGCTGTAGGCCTTGCGGGGTGGGCTTTCCTTTTTATTTTTCACACTTGGGTGAAAAGGAAAAGATCCTTTCGCGCCTCCGACCCCTAATGCCATGGTGACACGTGGCCTGATCTGATTGGCCGGCGGGCCTACGGGCCAATATTTCTCCTTTTCTCCCCGCCAAAACACTTCACCAAATTTTCTAAGTCTCCCTCCGTGGCCCGCCAATTCTTTGCTGACGTGGCATGCTCTGATTGGCTCGGGCCTTCCTTGGAGATTTTTCCATGGCACCAATACTTAGGAAAAATTTGAAAAATTTCTCCCACCTCCGCCACTCCTTCGGCCTAAGGACATGTGGCGCAATGCCATTGGATGTGGGCCCTACGGGCAAAAAAATTTCATGCCAACCCTTGGGAAAAATTCCCAACTCCTCCCCGCCTGGACATGTGGCTTCTTCCCATTGGTCGGTGGAACTCCCTTAAAATATTTTTCCATTGCACCAAACACTTAGTAAAATTTCTAAATTTTCCTCCACCCTCCGCCACTTGATTGCTGACGTGGCACTCTCTGATTGGCCGGCAGGCTTGTCCAGGGAAAATTTCCCACAAAAACTCCATCGAGCCATAACTTTAAAAATACATGGAGTAAGGAGGAAAACTTTACCTTTCTGGAAAGCTGAGAAGGAGCTCTATCCAATGGTGCCATTTCCAGAACATCTTGAGTGCTTGAAAATTAAAAAAATTCTGACTGAGGCACAAGGGAGGAATGAAATGAAGGGAGTTAGTCACAAAATGAGCAAGGGGCTCATTTTGGATAACAATTTTGGTGACTCAGAGGGGTCATCTGCCTGCTGGATGAAGTTACCAGTTTCCTGAAGCAATCCATTGGGCATGGAGTCATAAAATATCTGCTTGGTACCCCAACTAATTAGAACAATGCAAGGAGGAAGGGGGAGGATAGAACACCATCTGATTGGAGCAAGGCCTACAAAACACATTTCCTAGAATAGCAAGCTTGTGCCAAAGCACTTAGGGAAAGAAAAGCTAATCTACAACAAAACAATGTGCATAAGCACTTAGAGGAATGAAAATCTAAGCTAATATGTATAAGGTGGAGAATTTATTTCAGTAGAAATGCTTCAGATGGATTCCATTGACTGGAATCTGTAATTCTTCACCATCCAATGTAGACAATTGGAAGGCATTGTTATCCTTACACTTTGTGACCATGTAGGGGCCACTCCAAATGGCATCAAATTTTTAATGCCTCCTACTTTTCTCTGTCTGCATCCCATTTTAACACTAGATCTCCAACTTAGAAAGATCTATCCTTGGCCTTTCTATCAAAGGTCTTCTTGATCAAGGCTTGATCTTTCTCCATTGCTTGGGATGCTTGATTTCTGATTTCTTGGAGCTCCATCAATTCTACATACCTAACCTCCATGGGTCCAAACTCCAACAACTCCAACTGCTTCATGAGTTCTAATGTTGGAAACTCAAGTGACATGGGAAAAATTTCCTCTCTTCCATAAACAAGCTTGAATGGAGAATTACCTATAGATCTCTTAGGAGATATCCTATCAGCCCACAAGGATGAATTCAATTTAGTATGCCAAGACCTTTGATTTTCATCAAGAGTCCTCTTGATGATACTTAACAAGTTCTTGTCTATGGACTCAGCTTGGCCATTACCCTAAGGATAATAATTTGATGAGGTGCTTAGGTAGATCCCATTCTTAACAGCCCATTTAGTTACCTTGGACCCAATGAATGCCAATGCATTATTTGATATTATTTTAGCGGGTATGCCAAATATGGTTGTTATCCCTTCATAGAAGTATAGGATGCTAGATTCATTTACTTCCTTGAGTGCTACTGCTTCAGTCCACTTGGTGAAGTAATTTGTTGCTGTTAGAATCCACTTGTGTCCTTGGCTTGAATTTGGGTTAATGAATCCAATGAAATACAAACCCCATTGCATGAATGGCTAGTCAACTTAAAGTAGATGCAATGGAAGGGCAGCTAGTCTCTCCTTACATGTGAAGAATGCACAATTCTTGCACCTCTTGATCCATGCATAACAATCACTAAAAATCTTAGACCAATAATAGCTAGCCCTTGTGATCTTGAGAGCTGTCACTCTTGGTGCAAAATAACCACCAGCTGATCCACCATGGAACTCTTCCAACACTCTGTGAATCTGATTTGTACCAATGCATCTCAGCAGCACTCCATTCACATCCCTTTTGAATAAAACACCATCAACAAGAGCATATGGAACAGCCAGCAATCTAAAGTGTCTTCTTTTGGTTTTGTTCATCTCTAGAGGGCATAGGCCTGTCTGTAGGAAGTGCATTATGTCTCGGGTCCAGCAAGGAGTGAGGACACCATCATTTTCTTCTTGAATTCTTCCTTGCTCATGGCTATCATGCAACGCCAAAACAACATCTTTCTCATTGCATGCTTCCTTTTGTTTGTTCAAGACCAGCTTCCCACAAAATCCTTTTCCTCTAACCAACTTGGTGACTTTGATCTCAATGTCATACTCCATGACACGAGTAATCCACCCTACTCTCTTTTCATTCAGGTCTTTATTGAGGAGGAAGTCTTTAACTCCCACATGAGAAACCAGCAATTGAACCTTGTTGTTTGAAACTAGATGCTTAAATTTCTTCAAGCTCCTAATTACTACAAGAACATGGTTCTCAATGAAAGAATGTTTCACCTCATAGTCCTCCGTGCTTTGGCAAAGAAAGCAATTGGATGTTCATCATTGTCTTTGTTTTGCTCTACCAAAATTTTAGAAATAGTATCATCACCTCCAAATGCATAAAGGATGAAATCCTTGGAGAAATCACTGGTTAATGAGAGTTGGGGCTTGTGAGATGGCCTCTTTGATTACTTCAAAACTTACCTTGCCTTCGTTGTCCATTTGAAATCTATGCTTTTCTTTAATATCTTGGTGATAGGCTTGACTAGGGCAACAAAATTTGGGACAAATCTCCGAACAAAATTTATCCTTCCCAAGAAACTTTGAAGGGCCTTCTTATGACTTGGAAATGGCAGTGCTCTTATGGATTCAACTCCTCCCGGATCAATTTCTAATCCTTCTTTGGAGACAATGTGGCCAAGGAGCTTTCCTTCATGAGCTAGAAAAATACACTTTTTGGGATTCAAAGATACCCCAAATCTTCTGCACCTTTGGAATACTTGTCTTAAATGAAAGAGATGGTCTACTAATTTTTTTGAAAAAATAGTGATATCATCAAGATATATCAGCACCATGATGTTAATCAAATCCTTGAATGCCATGTCCATTTCCCTTTGGAAACTAGCCCCAGCGTTGGAAAGCCCAAATGGAATTTTCTTGTATTCATAAGTCCCCCATTTGGTTTTGAAGGGTATCTTGAATTGATCCTCTTCCTTCACCGTAATCTGATTGTACCACTGAATAGCCATCAAGCAATGAAAACCTTTCGAGCCAAAGCAACAAC
Organism: Taxus wallichiana var. yunnanensis; assembly: GCA_018340775.1. NCBI lineage: Eukaryota > Viridiplantae > Streptophyta > Pinopsida > Cupressales > Taxaceae > Taxus > Taxus wallichiana. Next base: position 54,359,464 of record CM031239.1, read on the forward strand.
TTGTAAAATCTTCTCCATAGAAGGAAGTGGGTAATGATCCTTGAGAGATGTTCTATTCAAATCTCTAAATTCAACACACAATCTGATTTCTCCACTCTTATTTCTAACTGGAACCAAGTTGGCTACCCAAATAGAATGCTTGATAGGGAATATGATACTTGACTCTATCAACTTATTCAATTCTTTTCTCATGAGAGGCTCTAGGTGCGGATTGACTGGCCTTTGTTTTTGCCTGATGGGTTTAGCACTTGGATCCAATTCAATGGTGTGTTGAGCTAACTTGGGATTGAAACCTTTCAAATCTTCATAGCTCCAAGCAAACACATCAGGTAATTCTTGACAAAGCTATATGAATTCATACCTTTCTTTCTCAGTTGTCATTTTACCAATTTGGAGTGATTTTCCTTCTTCCACCAGGATGGGCACTGAATCTTCTCCCTTGACTTGGATGTTTTCTTTCTCCTTCCTAAACTGATCATTAGGATTGAAAATGGACTCCAAAGTGACAAGTCCCTTTGGTAGTTTTTGTTTCTCAATCGTACCACTTGATCACCATACTGTTGTTCTAACTTTTCTTGATTTTTAGCTAAGAACTCAGCCTCTTCTTGTAAGAAATGGATGATTTGTTGATCATTTTCAAACACTTGCCAACTTACATTGTTTTCTGACACTAAAGGCCTTACAATCACATGAATTCTTGGTTGTAATTTATCTTTCTTGATGCTTTCAACAACATCAAAGGCTGCTCCAATTGTTGCAAGCCTGTCAGCAGCTTGGTTCTCTTTCCTAGGGATGGACTTGATGCTAAAGCCCTCAAAATCTTCAATGAGGTCCCACACCCTGTTTTTGTAGCACTTGAGTAGATCATTCTTGGCAAAGCATGCTGCCCCTTAACTTGGTTGACAATCATCTCACTTGTCACCAAAAAATTGCAAGTTATTTATTCCTCTCTTGATTGACCAATGCAATCCTTGTATCAAGGCTTCATATTCAGCAGTGTTATTAGAACATGCAAACTAAAATCTAAAAGCTGAATAATACTTAACTCCTTGAGGTGAAACAAGCATAGCTCCCCCTCCTACACCTTGTCTACTTCTTGATCCATCAAAGAACAACTGCCATACCTCATTTTCATCCTTGTGGTCTGGCTTGGTGATGCTAGGAATAGGCTGATTTTCTTCATGTATGCAATAGACTCCTAGCTTAGATTATTCTATTTCTTGATAAGGATCAAAAGCATGCACCTTGCTTGCCCATTCATCAAGAGTCAAATTTGGGATGCTTCCAACCTTGGTGTTAGCTTCATCAGTGCTTGGATAATCTTCTTGATCAAACGTTGAACAATTGGTATTGATTTGGCTTGGAGTGTCAGACTCAATGTGAAAGTTTGCAATAGGCTCAGATATGATTATGTCTTTAGTTCCATATCTTGTTCTAAACAACATGTGTGACCAATCAGATAATTAACCTCCGATCTTAGCTATGAAATCCCTTGACAAACATAGGGCAAAGAATGCTGAAAGATCTATCACTAAGACATCTTGCAAAACAACAACGTTGGGGCATGCATGCAAAGTAAGACTCAATTTTTTAATCACTCCTACTGTTGTTACTATTGTCCCATCCAATTGCACTACCCCTTTGGATATGACTTCATATTGAAGCCCCAACTAATCAGCTATTTGCTTGGGCATTACTAAACTACTTGCTCTAGAATCAATCATGTAGTTGTGTACTAATTGGTTTCCAATGATCAATGAAACATAGAATGGAGGGGGCTTCAACATTTTACCTTGTTGTCCTCCATGATTCCCCTCAAGCTGGGTAGCATTTGTGAGTACCTTCTCTTGCATTTGGACCTGTTGATTTGAAGTTGACCAATCCTTCATGGCAGCTTGTAGCAAATCTCTTTGGCTTGGGATGGATAGTGATTCCCACATTGATATGTTTACATTTGTCTTCTTCATCTAATCAATGATGTTGAATGGAGATGAAGCATCTCTCTGTTGTCCCTTGGCCTACACATTCATTCCTTGCACATGGGCAGCAACAACTAGCATCTAGGTTGGCTTAGGAGCTGGTTTGGGTGGTCCTTGCATGTTTGGAACTGCATTTTGTTTGCCAACAGTTTGTGGAGTGGTAGAAGGTTGTGGATTACTTGGAGCCAATGGTTTTCCTTCACCCAAATTTCTCCTTTTTGACCTTGTGTTGGCTGCAACACTTTGAGAGATTGTTTGATTCATACCACAAAAATATTTTTCCTATCAATTTACAAGTGTGGTATCATTTGGAGCTGATTATTGCTGGGATGTTTCTTGTTGTTGATTATTTCCTTAACTCCCTTCACCCTCCACACCAGTTTTTCTGCCATCAAGGCTTGATTTAGAGCACCATTGAAGTGCATAGACTAGTTGTGAGGTTCATTGCATGGGAAACACCAATCATACTCCTAAGCTATGTTGTTTTGTACTGGCACTAGTGCTTTAGAGGTAGATGTAGCATTGGGATTATATGACTGAAATGGTCTGTCACATGGCGGGAGGCCTTGCTTGATTTTTATTTGCAGCTAGATTGGGTGGTCTTTTAGGCTGATATGGCTGCTGTTAGGCTGAGATTGAGGCTAGTAGGAATGCCCAAACTTTGGGCTTGTTGCCTCTTGAGTGTAACCAGATCATTACCTAAATTTTGCAATTTCTTCATGACTTCTTGAAGTTCATTTGAGGCACTAGAATATGAAGTAGAAGCTTCACTTGAATTCTGATTTCTAGGAGTGGGAATAGGAGCTAAAATAGGCACTTGATTAGTACTTAGACTCTCTAAATTTGGATACAATGGCATTGGAGGCCTAGGAGCTAGCTTACCGGCAATCGGACAATTTTCAGCTCTAATGGAAATGCTATAAGCAATAGGATAGTTATGCCTCCCATGGATTGGATCAACATAGAAATATTAGAATTTTAGGATTTAAGGTAATATAGAAAATCCCCTTCTGCTATTTTCCTTACTACCATTGGAATTCTCTCCCAATTCCTTTGAAATCTGAAGTTGAAGTTAGTCAGCTGCTCATTGGGAGCTCTCTTGATAGTTTTCAATTGTTCCAAAAGGGATAAGTTATCTCCCTTTTCTCCAAACTACTCATGGAGGGCTATATAAAGTTGGTTCCACTTTTGGATAGAGCCTGAAGCAAGGCTCTTGAACCATTGCCAATATTTCCCTTTGAATGAAGATGCCAGCAGTTTGACAAGAACTTGCATCTCATTAATCTCATGGATTGCACAAATATTAGCAATATCCTTGAAATGATCACCAGGAGTGGTCTGATTCTCTCCAGTAAAGTATGGAATGTTCTTCAGTGCTTCAATTGTGATTGGATTTTGTGCATTGAGAGCAAGTGGGTTTCTTCCGTGAAATTGACATATGGGTTGTGTTGTGCCATTTTGATTGGCCTTAGAACCCTTGTTGATTAGATGAAAGGTCTACCAGTGGAGGAGTTGATAGAGTTTTGTTTGGTGGAGATGGAGACCTTTGAATTCTCTTCCCTCTTTTTCTTTTCTTAGAGATAATTATAGATACTCAAACAATACTTATTCTTCTTCAACTCTTGACCTTGTGGTGATTCTTCTCATGAGTTTTCAGTGTCCAGTACTACTAAAACCAGATGTTTCTTCTTCCTTAGAGTCGCCATATGTGCAATTCAGAGATCTTTTAAGCAAGAAAATTATAACAAATGCACATAAATTTTGTTACAATGAAGATGAAGACCTCTAAGGTCCCACCGGTGTGCCAAAACTATTAGATCAAATCAGCAGCACCCTCTGGATGTTCTATCAGATTTCTAGTTTGACATCTCAGCATCCAGTGTGATTGCACAACATTGAATCTTTTCCCCAAGTGTGGGACTTGTAAAAGTGGGAAAAGAATCTCCAAGTTAGAGGTTGGTTCCTCAACTCCTCTAATCAGGTGTATTACTTGAAAATTTTAGAGGTTTAAACTCAAAATCCTACTATAAATTCCAAGGGGACAGAGATAGAGAATGCAAAAGAATTAAAACTAATGCTAATAAGGTGATGCACCAAAGGAGTGGTGAGCATTTTTACTTTTGAAAATTGACACAAATTATAGAAATGCAGCAAAACATCATGCACAAACTGATAAAATGTAATGAAAGATCATGGATGAATAAAACAACACAAGAAGAGGACTGAAACTCATTCATAGAACTTGCATTGTCATTTCCAATGTCAAAATATATGCATTACATCAACAAAAAGGTAGAAAATATGTTGGAATCTTGAAAGAGGTGTGTTATTCTATAAAATCACTTTCTAGGCTGGAAGAGGGAGCCTACAAAACATAAAAATGTCCCACCACTTCAAAATGAGCCAAATCTAGCTTTTAACAATGCCCATTCAAGATCAGGAGAGAGAAACATGGGAAAACATGATAGTAGCTTCAACCACCAACCAAAATTCAATAAAATAGCATGGGCATCCTTAAAATTCCATTCCCTAACATTTTTGACCATGCTGGGAGAGAATGTGAGCCATTCTTCATTAAAAATGGTGGTTGAAACATCATTTCTATTGATTTCCACATGCCAAAGGAATTTTCCAATTTATCTCTCCAAACTCCACCAAAATACAAAATTGAGCCCAGAATCATGTAGAGAATTTCACCATCTTTCCATTGATATAAAGAACGCAAAAAATTGAGCTCTAGATCGAAAGTTATGCTCATTTGAAAATTTAGGGAAAAACAGGGCCAAAATGGGTTGGCGGGCCGAAAATTTGAAATTTTCCCACTTTTTTGCATTTGGGAAAATTTCCCCAAAAATCTCCACACCCCACCATCCTGGTGCCATGTGGCATGATTCTATTGGTCGTGGGCTCTTTCTGCTTCATTTTCCATCGCCTCGGCCTTTGGAAAATTTTCCAAAAATTCTCCACCGATCGAAGCCCCGAGGACACGTGGCATGATGTGATTCATCGCGGGCTCTTGCTTTCAAATTTTCCATTATTTTGGACATCTTCCCCATGCAGGACATATGGCATGACCCAATTGGACGTGGGCCTTTCCTTTAAAAATTCTCTGGGCTTGCCTATTGTTTTTCACCATATGTGGACACGTGGCATGGTCCTATTGGCTCGGGCTTATGGGGTGGGCTTTCCCTTCACCCTTTTCCTTTGAATTTGCTTTGGGAAAAAATCCCAAATTTCTCTATATGGTCCACTAGTCTTGGGACATGTGGATTCTTTAAATTGGCTTTGCACGCAGCCTTGCGGGGCGGGCTTTCCTTTTTATTTTTCACACTTGGATGAAAAGGAAAAGATCCTTTCATGCCTCTGACCTCCGACACCGCAGTGACACATGGCTTGATCTAATTGGCCTGCAGGCCTACGGGCCAATATTTCTCCTTTTCTTCCCGCCAAAATAGTTCACCAAATTTTCTAAGTCTCCCTCCATGGCTTGCCAATTCTTTGCTGACGTGGCGTGCTCTGATTGGCTCAAGCCTTCCTTGGAGATTTTTCCATGGCGCCAATACTTAGGAAAATTTTGAAAAATTTCTCCCACCTCTGCCATTCCTTCGGCCTAAGGACACGTGGTGCAATGCCATTAGATGTGGTCCCTGTAGGTAAAAATTTATTCACGCCAACCCTTGGGAAAAATTCCCAACTCCTCCCCGCCTGGACACGTGGCTTCTTCCCATTGGTCGGTGGAACTCCCTTAAAATATTTTTCCATTGCACCAAACACTTAGTAAAATTTCTAAATTTTCCTCCACCCTCCGCCACTTGATTGCTGACGTGGCGCTCTCTGATTGGCCGGCGGGCCTGTCCAGGGAAAATTTCCCACAAAAACTCTGTCGAGCCATAACTTCAAAAATACATGGAGTTAGGAGGAAAACTTTACCTTTCTGGAAAGCTGAGAAGGAGCTCTATCCAATGGTGCCATTTCTAGAACATCTTGAGTGCCTAAAAAGTAAAAAATTCTGACTGAGGCACAAGGGAGGAATGAAATGAAGGGAGTTAGTCACAAAATGAGCAAGGGGCTCATTTTGGATAACAGTATTCAAAAGTATGTCTACATGATGTTTATAATTTTGAAGTATTTCATTAAGACATTGGTATATACCATTGACTTTGTTTAAAACTAGTTGGAAATCATCAAAGATATTGATTAACCTAACATATAAGGTGAAAGCATCCTTAAGACCCAATACGAGTGCTTCGTATTCAACGATATTTTTTTACAATAAAAATCTAGTTTGAAAGATAAAGGCATGGGTTCACCATCAAGTGGAATGAGAATAACACCAGACCCACACCCATGTTAACACTTGGAGCCATCGAAGAAAAGGTTCATTTGGTAAGTGGTATCATCCAAGGAGAGGGTAGCTATGGATTCTTCTAGGAAATCTAAGTTAGATGGTTGATTCTCGGAAAGAGGTGCGTCTGCTAGTTGGTCAATGATGGTTTTGCCTTTGATGGATTTTTGATGAATGAATTCAAGGTTGAGGTCTGTGAGAAGCATGATCCAACGTGCAGCACATTGATGTTGATAGGGTTTGGCATACATGTAATGTAAAGGGTCAGTGTTAGTGATGACAAAGGTTTTTTGGTTGAGAAGGTAATGATGAAGCTTGGTGGTGACAAAAACTAAGGCTAAGAAGAGTTTTTTGGCATGGGTGTATCAATTTTCATAGTTTAAAAGGGTACGGCTTATATAATAAATCATGTGTTATCTATGTTGTTCATCTTGATGAGCGAGCATGACACCGAAAGAAAGGTTAGTAGCTGAGATTTATAAGTAAAAGGGTTAGTCATCCTTAGGAGGAACGAGCACTGGTGGTTGAAGAAGGTATTGTTTTAAGGTGTTAAAGGCTTTGTGGAATTCATCATCCCATTTGAATGAGACATCATTTTTGAGGAGATGATGAAATGGTTAGTTTTGGTTGGAAAGTTGTGAGATAAAACAACAAATAGATTGTAAGTTACCTTGAAAGCTTCAAAGTTGACAGAGATTAGTAGGTAGAGGCATTTCGAGAATAGCCTTCACTTTAGCAGGATCGACTTCTATGCCACACAAAGAGACAATGAAACAAAGGAGTTTACCCAAAAGTAATGCAAAGACGCACTTATTTGGTTGAAGGTGAACACAATACTTGATGATGTGGTAAAAGATGAGCTTAAGGATCATTAGGTGTTATGTCCAATGTTTAAATTTGGAAATAAGGTCATCTACGTAATATTCCAATATGTGATGCATGATTTCATGGAAGATATAAGTCATGACTCGTTGATATATAGCAACAACATTTTTAAGGCCAAAAGGCAAGACTCAATAGCATAATGTCCCCCAAGGACTAATGAAATCAGTTTTATGTTGGTCGTCTAGAGTGGGTAATATTTGATTATAACCCAAGAAACTATCCACAAATGATAGCATCTCATGGCCAGCGGTGAGATCAACCAATTGGTCAATGCCTGGTAGAGGAAAATCATCTTTGGGGCAAGTGAGGTTGAGGTCATGGAAATCTATGCAAATGTGGAGTCCCCCTGTTGCTTTTATGATAGGAATGATGTTAGAAATCCATTGGCGATAGTCAATGAGTAGGATGAAGGAAACTGAGAGAAGGCACTGAAGTTCCTCTTTGACAAGAAGAACAGTGCGAGGATGAATTTTTCACAACTTCGCTTTATGGGCTTAGCATCAAGAATGGTTACAATATTGTGGACCACAATGTTTGGGTAAATACCAGAGCATATCAACATAGGACCAAGAAAAAGTGTTGCTATGGTCCTAGAGGAAAGAAGTAAAAGCTTCCTACTTAGCAGATCTAAAGATTGGCCTATCTTTACAATGTGTAGGTCATCTTGAGTATTGATGTTGATTTTGATATTTGATTTGTTCAACATGGTTTACATCTCAGAGGGTAACGACTGGTGAATATTAGAATCTTCCGCACCTAGGTAGGTGAGGATAGACTCATCGTCTTCACATTGAACAATGTTAAAAGAAGGTGTATCATCATCGATCATGTCAGGATACAAGAAGGGAAGATAAGAAGTAACCTCACCATCACATTGATAGGTCATAGGTCCCAGGGAAACCATGTTTATGAAAAAAAGGTTAGGAGGGATAGATACAGGATCTATGGACTCCGGGTGAAGGTGGGGACGTTGGAAAATGAGGTGAAGAAGTTTTTTCTTCCTCAATGAGGTCAATGCAGACTTCTTGGGAACCGATACAGAAAATTTGATGCCACTACGGTCATTATGCTTACGAGTGGTACAATAAATGATAGTATGGAAGCCTTGTTCATAAAAATCAAAGCCAAATCCTTTCCACACCCAAAAATGAAGGAAAGTGTGGGTGAAGTGGTGGTTAGTAATGGATTAGAGGTCAGGCTGAAAATGGTCATGTTTGGGAGGGAGGTTTGGGTGAATAGGTACCGGTGCCAAGTCCACCATATGTTAGGTTAGTGCAAAGGTGGAAAGGACAATAGGGTAATACTTCACCTATTTGGTATTCATAACAAGGGTGCTGACGTAGGTTTCCATACTCTTAAAGAGTGAGGAATGTGTTGATGTTGTATAGGCAGTACTCCCCTAGAGTGAGGCATTGAAAAATACCTTCTAAGGGATTGGTAGTAGATATGTGGGTAGCAGAGATAGATGATTCACTAGATGATTAGACAGGAGGGGTATCGGTTGGTTGGGAAGCAAAGTGGTCACTTGCAGAGGCTTTGGCGGTAGTAGGAATAGAATAGTTAAATGTGGGAGAGGTGGCGGCATCATTAGTGGATGGGCTTGTGGGTGAAGAAGAAGTGGGAGTAATGGTATATGCCTTGACTGGTACAAGTACATCGTTGGGTCAATACAACATGTTGTAATTTTTGAATGGTGACGGTCGGCGGGGATGGTATAGTTATGTCCTTTATGCTCAAATTTTACACAGTGGTGTAAAGTTGAAGGAACATAACCCATCATGTGAATCCAAGGTCTGTCAAGAAATATGTTATACTAGAACTATCCCTCTAAGATGTAGAATAGTTATGGGACACTGTGAGGGCCTACACGAGTGTGAAGGATAATTGTGCCAAGGGTGGAGGTGATGGTGTCATTGAAGGAGAACAACATAACTAGGTTATTATGCATATAATTATAAGGGATACGCATTTGATTATATACGTGGGAGGAGATGATGTTGATGTTAACACCACTATTGATCATAACATGTTATACGTGTATGTTATTGATATAGACAAAATTGAATAGGACAGGGACCAGGGTCATCCGACTGAGAGAGTACAATATCCTCATCATAGAAGGTAAGGGTGGTGAATTGAGGAGTGGGCATGGGGGTATAAGAAGGAGATGATTTTAAAGTGATGCCACATGGTGAGGGGTAATAATGGAGTCCACTTGTGTGGGATCATCGGTAAAACTTTAATGGATTACAAAACCTCAATAAGGGCTTGTCTATGAGATTCAGAAGTTTGAACAAGATCATATAATGACATCTTTAGAGGGCAATCGATGTAATTTTATTTATTAATTCACGATGGGTGACTCACAAAGATAGGGTATATAGGTCTCGAGATGGTGATTTTGGGTGGGGTGCGAGATGGTATATTGGGCACGAGGGTTGGTTGATGGGTTGTTTATTTTTTCTTTTCCCTTTTCTTTACGAGCAGGGGTGGGAATGTGAGGCATGTTAATCGAGGGAAGGGGGTAAATGGAGAAGGTGTAGGATGAGTGGTGTAATGGCATGATGGGAAAAAACCTACCGGGAGAAAATCCTTGTGAAGTGAGCTGGGTGCAATGGCATTTGGGTGGTGATTTGGCTAATTCTCTAATACGGACCATGTTGATTTCAAATTTTGGAGGTGGATAAAATGGTTGTGGAGGTGGAGATACTGATCATTAAATGGGTAAATGATGATGATATGTAGTGATAGGTGAAGGTGGAACATGGTCCTCATCAAGAAGGTCATCATCATCAAAATTTTGTTCAGGAGGAAAAAGTTGGAGAAGAACGGTCTTTAGAGCCTTACAATTTTCTACATTATGTCCTAGCACACGATGATAGGAACAAATATTGGTTTCATCAAACCCATTTGGTTTGGGTTTAAGAGGATCGTAAGGTCATATTGGTAGTAATGTGATTATGGAAGTCTCTAAGAGATTAGTTAAAATGTTGGCGTAGGACCCTGCTAACAGATCACAATGGGAAGTGAGTGTGGGTTTGGGTAAAGGTGTGGATGATCGTGAGGGAAGAGGTGTTATAGGAGGAGGAATGGGTAATCCCGCTGGTTTGGTAGGTTAAGTAGTCTTAGGTTTTGATGACATCTGTTTGGGTAAATGCATAGTAGAAGATCTAGCACTAGAAGGTTTTTTCGGTTTGACTACCTTATTGGAGGGTAGTGGATTCTTATCTTTGGGTTGCACCTTCTTGGGTAAAGGTGTCATGGGAGTATGGGATACGAAGGAAAGTAGATGGTGGAAGAGGATGGGTTACCCACAAGGTAAACGAGTTGCAGTGGAGGTGTTTGGTAGAGTATGGGTAGATGACATGTGTTGAAGTCGTATACGTAATGTTGGGGGTTATAGTAACTCGGTGGAGGTATAGGTGGAAAGAAGTGCACAGGAGAGGCCGACGGTGTTTTTTTGGGTGAATGAGGTATAATGAAGGCTTGTGATGTAATAGCAGGTTGTTTATCTTTTAACCGGCCTTGGGTAGGATACTTTTGATCGGGGTTGATAGATGGGGTCGTAGGATGGATAGAAAGGGGATGGTGACAAAGGTGTGGTAGGAGAGACCGGTGCATGCGGCCTAGAAGGTTGGGTTTTCCTTTTAGGTGGGGGGATAATATTGGTGTGGGATTGAGATGATGTGGCTAAGTCTAATTTGACAGGTGGGTGAGTAAGTCTTGATGTTAGCATGACCCCTAAAGTAGGGACGGGTCTACATACGAGTGAGAAGATAGGTGTGGGTGGGTTTTTAGGTTTGGGACCGGTTATAGTTATGGGTAAAGGTTTAGATGTAGATAGAGATGATGGAGTTTTTTCAATTGGCATGGTCGTGTTGATTTTGGTTACTGAAAATATATTTTGGTATATCATGGAAATATCATCAGAAACATTTGCATTTGGGTTTTAACAGGAGTCGAAGACGTCCCTGAGCATGGAATGATCAACGTAATCTAAGTCATTGACCAGCCATGAAAATGGGACTATCGAAGAAGAGAAAGGAATTGGTTTGGTGGTGATCCCTATAAAATATGTCTACAAGATAAGTAATTGGCTAGCCTAGGACTTTGTAGAGTAACAGAGCTAAGATTATGTCAATGGGGTTCGGGATGTCGGGGAGAACCGCCCCGCAGGGGTAGTGGCATGCATGCCCGAAGAATATCCCATGGGTAGGAGAGATAACATGTGGGGTAATGTAGACTTCATTCTCAGTGGAGGAGAAGGTGATGATGATTCTCCTATGGATGGGATAATTAAAAGTGTTGATAGTTCGGTAGTTTGTGGGGTAGATGGTGAAATGGCATCTATAGAAAGTTTGGGTTCCTCCATGAGAGAAAGGGGGATGAGGGGACTCCTCTATGGGTGAAGGAGTAGAAGAGGTATGCTCCTCTGTGGGTAGAGGGACGCATGCCATAATTTCCTCAATAGATGAAGTAGGTAGATTTTGAGGAATGGTTGGTATGATATCAAAAACTACGTGGACTTCACAGCACATTGCTTGCCATCAATGGATGAAGGTTGACCATTTTGATTAGACAATGGTTTATGGTTAAGGAATGGATTTTTAAAGATGTGAAAATTTTGATTTGCTGGCACATTCAGGTTGTCCATGACAAGGTATCCATTATCTATCATCTCTTAGACAATGTTCTTAAAATTTATGCGATTATCATCAATATGGCCTCTAACATGATGGTAATTACATGAGTCATGTTATTTATACCATTCAGAATAGAATGGGTAGGATCAAAACCCTGTGTATGAAGTTTTATGGAAGGAAGTTTAATGGCTCCAGCTTTAAGAAGATTTTCCAAGACTGAATAATAGGGCTCTCCAATTGAAGTTTACTTCCACTTGCTCCCACCGAGTTGAAAGGCCTGGACAAGAGAAATAATTGAAGAATTTTGGGATTGATTAGAAGGATGAGGTGGACCCACCTTGAGGAATACCATGTTGGTAGATCCTTTGGCTTTTGAATATTTATTTTGAGGTTTTGAAGATGAAGAAGAGTCATTTGATTTGAACGGGGTGTTCTTGTTTCATAATTGGATTTTATTTTCTTCAATGGTGTGAATTTCCAGCTTTCGTGCCATGGTGAATGCTTCATCAAAGGTTTGGAAGGTTTGTACCTACAAAGTTTGTGAGATGTGTCTTGTATAAGCTCTAGTGAACAACTCGATAAGTTCAATATGAGGTAGTTAGAACGTTAATTGGTTAATAAGGCTCACAATGGGAAACAAAATCTATGATAGATTTTTCTTCATACCTTGTCGGTTGAATATAGATCACATGGTGAATTTCTTGGTAACATTGATCGAAAAATGGTCTAAGAAAGCTTGGGCTATTTTATTGAAGGAATAAATGGAATGTCTAGGTAGTCCACTATACCAATCTAATGCTAGTTTTGTCAAAGACATTGGGAAGGTTCGTAGGAGCAAAGCATCATCATGGGAAATTAGGTGGCACCCATGTTTGAATGACCGCAAGTGTTGTTGTGGGTCTTCTTTACTATTGAAGCAATTGAATTTAGGCATTTCCTAATGTATGTGAGTCTTTGTTATATATTTCATCATAAGTTAAAGAATTATGGGAGCTAGAAACATAATCTTCTAAGGTGTGCATCTTTTCCATCATCATTTTAATGAGGTCGTTGGTAGGTTGTGATGAATGGGTGCCCCTGTAGAAAAAGGGGGTGATACTAAATGTATGAGGTGGGTGGTATGCTAGTGTATGGTGGAACCGAGTATGAGAACTATGTGGGAGGAATAGATGTAGGCAGCACATAGCTAGAATACACAATAAATGAGGTTGGGGTTATTGGTAGTATGTGTAAGTGGGTGGAGTAGTCGTAACAACTCTAGTCGTGATTGGGGGTAGGCAACTCGTGGGGATAGAAAGAACGAGGTTCGAATGGGGTGTAATTTTTCAACATCGAGAGGTGGTTGTGATGTAATAGCTATATGTGATGCCGAGGGTGTAAATGGGGCTATACTTAAAGTAGTTATTGGAGGGAAAATTGATGTCATGAGTGTGATAGATGACGTGAACATTGATCTTATAGTGGTTGTGGGATTTAGCTAACACACCACAGGTGGTAAAGTGGATAAAGGTAGTGCCAATCTGGTGCTAGATGATGTAGAGGAGGGTGTGAGAGGAGGGATAGATATGAGCATGCCATATATTAAATGTCTTGAGGAGTCCTGGTGGAAGAATTAGAAAGGTAGTACTTAGAGGGCGTAGGATTCTAGTCAAGAAGTCTTGCTAACTCCTCATCTCTCGTAGCAATGGGGATAAGGTAGGTCGATCCATAGGTGACATGATGGATGGAGGTGATGGACTAGGTGGGAGTGGTGACAACCGATGTGAAATGCAAGGGAGTTATTTTTACTGTGAGTCAACACCATGTGAATAAGTGTTGACCTGGTAAGACTGTATTCTATAAATGACACAAAAATAATAGGGATGGAAAAGAATTGATTATGAGAGGTGAACTAGTAGGTTCTTTGATTAAAAATCAAAATAGAAGGATCAGCACTAGTTAGGCCAACCGATGCTCGTTAGTAAGTGATCGATGATGGTCACAATAATCGATGTCGGTTCTTGTGGGAAATTGACGCTTGAGCAAGCGGACAAAAACTAGGGAAGCTATATTTATTCAATAATATCATAATGTAGAGGATATGGTGATATCTAGATATTTCAAATAGAGAAGAAGATGAGATGAGTTCTCTTTTGGTAAACTGACCAAAAGCACAGGGGAACCAACACTAGTCGATGAACCGACAACAACGATCGATGTAAACCAATACCAGATTACTTATGAAATATATATAATGAACAAAAATTTTCCTTTTGTGAATTAAAGTTGAATGAGACACCAACTCAAAAGTCTGAATATGGTAAAATTGAGCCCTGACACACTCAGAAATAGATGGAATACACCAACTATGATTATGGAGTGTGAAAGGAAAGAAAAATGGAGAATATGACCTCACACCTCAAAATGCAAGTCAAGCACAATGCTAAGAAAAATGTGTACTCCTACAATTGAATTTAGTGTGTTTAGCTTATCTTATTTAAAGACTGACTCATGAATTTATAATTGAGTTTTTAGTTGGGACGGCTTCCTATGAAGAAGGAAATTCTAAAGGTGAGGTTTCATGTTATGTTGTGGTGGGGAGGGCCATTCTCTCGATTGATGACTAGACAGAGATAACCAGCTAAGTGCCCACTATCAATCCTCTAATCGTGTGGTCATTGATAGCTTCTTCTGGGTGGGATTTTGTTTAAGAAGATATATATATATTCCAATTTTCTGCAGTTTGGCAAAGAGAGAGAAGAAAGAATGTGCTTTCTATGATTCAATTTTGTCAACCATCGATTGGGAATGACTTCCAAAGATATAGGTTGCCCTTATTTTTAACGTGAGATATAATGCTAAATTAGAATGCTATACAAGTGTTTTAAACCCAAATCGTAATGTGATATTCAATGTAGCAAGTAATGAATAGGAAGAGGAATTCTCTTTCACTAATGTAATTCTAATGAAAGAAATAAGTATTATTTTTATAGCATCAAAAACATGATCACTTTTAGACAACAAAAGAGGGGGATGATTCTAGAGAAGAAAATTAATGTGGAAGCTTTTCAAAAGGGAAACAAGAACACAAATTTTGCCTATGAATGAATAAAATGCAAAAGAACCCCGATTGGTCCCATCGAAATGCCAAAATGTTTCACCTTTTTCTTTATGGATTAGACAAAACAAATAAGGGTATGGGCCAAGGAGGAATACCTATTGTGATGGTTGGTCAGTTGGAGGTTATACATGTGTTCTAACTTATTTTTCCAATGTTGACTATCCGAGCTTCCTTTTGGCTATGAGGAACTACCTGAAATACAAAACAAGACCACAAAAGAGAGTTAAACAATATATGCTAGTGGGCTGCCTAGCGTGTGCTAGATCCAGGAAGTGTGGTACTTCCTTGGTGGTAGTCAACCCACTGTTTAATATAAATTAACGTAATAAATGGTGTAAATAAACAATGTCCTATTTTATTTAATATGATTTAGGTATCTGTTTCACTCGGAATGACTCGTTCTATAGAAACAGATAAGAGTTAGGTGCTAGGAGGAATACCCGTAGAATGTCGAGATGGTGTGCGCGTCAGTAGAAAAGATCAGCTGATTGCGAAGAACTCCTTTTTGTCTTGGAAGGACTACCTGCAAATAAGAACACAAGACCACAAGATTTGATTAAACAATAAATGAGGAAACTGCCTTGGGCCCAGGAAATATAAAACTTCCTTTCGAAGGTGGTCAGTTTCCCTGCTAATATGAATTAACGCAAAAGACTGTAAAGTATCAATTAAATTGTTTCGTTGAACTGGGTAGGGGAAAGGCTGGTTTTCTGGTTTTGATCAGAGGAACCGATGGCGGTTACTGATAGCCGATGCCGGTTACTGATAACCGATACCGGTGGGTTCTAGGATCTTCTTAGTAGCTATGGTGTTTTGTAAGGCTGGTTTATGGATGATATTAGGAAATGGGATGATTAGAAGCAAAAGAATAACAGTTAGATGCAATGACACGTTGGGTAGTAGATTCAGAGATGGATTTAGGAGGACTGAAATTCACAGAGCATAAGAAATGTTATAACAGAGGACATGCAAGATGTGACTTACTGGTTTTGACAAAGATGCAAGTTGATCTCCTTGGTTGTAAACACTTCTGGTATTTCCACTCGTCTCTGCTCTGTCAAGTGAAGATCTGGACTCTGTTCCTCGCTCGCAATGCTCTCTGTTGATCCAGAAATCCTTTGACTGATCTCCAAAAATGAAATTCCAATCCGTTGTTTTGGTTTGGGGAGCCCATTTACAGGGAACCGATGGTGGTTGCGTAACCGACAGCGGTCGAGTAGGAACCGGCATCGGTAAGGAAAAAGTAGGCTATTTTTAGTAAAATAGCCCACCTTCCCTGCTTTTCTCCCGAGAGATCAGTTGCGGGCTTGGTCAAGTGACTAGAAGGTCGGTTTTGGGTGTGAGAAAGGGGTCATTAGTTATGGGTGTAGGTGTGGACCAAGTTTTAGGTTTTAATTAGGTTAGTTTAGGATCAGGGCTATGTCATGATGAGGTGGCAAAATGAGGTGGCAGGTGAGGTGATGTGGATTTATCACTTACAAGGTAATTAATAAATAATTGTGCAAGGTTTAGGTAATGAGGTTAGGTTGCGAAATGGGATGCGGGTCACAAGGGGTCGTAAGACATGAATTTGGTGTCTACATTAGCCCCTTATTGTCATGTAGCTTGTTCTCGTAAAGTCACAGCATGACAATAATATGAAATGGTTTCTCATGTTAAGGATATAGGTAATCCCCCTCAAATCTATCGCAGATTGAGTGAACGGGAAATCAGGGATAGGGTTGATAAAGGGTACATGTTGTAGAGAGGATGGTAAGGTGGTGGGGTAGGTCCAAGGAAGCAGACGCATGTTGAAATGCAATAGTACGACGAGGGTACATGATTTGACAAGCAAACCAGCAATGTGTAGGCAAAGGTCGATAGTTTATCCAAACAAGGGTGATATAATCCTGGTATCCAAGGCATAGGAAGTAGCTCCAGGGTATATAACAGTGAGGTACAGAACGTTTAGGCATGTTCGGCAGTACCAAATGGTTGGTTTGGTTGAGATAAACGTCACGGTCTAGGTCTAGGCAAAGTTGGTCGACAGATCAAGTCAAGGACCCTAATCATGCTAAAACACGAACAGGTGAGCTCGATTGAACAAAAGGTACATGATGGATGGATAAAATAAAACGTTGATTGTGGGTATGGTATTGAAGTGATACGGCCTTGGGTCGGGCCAAGTGGTTGGGTTGTGGCCCTGGGTCAGGTCATAAGGGTAGAGTGAGGCCTTGGGTCAGGCCAAATTGTTAGGGCGAGGCCTTGGGTGGGGCTGGATAGGTAGGTTGAGGCCTTGGGTCGGGCCTAATGGTTAGGGCGAGGCCTTGGGTCGGGCCGAATGGGTAGGTTGAGGCCTTGGGTCGGGCCAAATGGTTAGGGCGAGGCCTTGGGTCGGGCCGGATGGGTAGGTTGAGGCCTTGGGTCGGGCCGGATAGGTAGGTTGAGGCCTTGGGTCGGGCCTAATGGTTAGGGCGAGGCCTTGGGTCGGGCCGAATGGGTAGGTTGAGGCCTTGGGTCGGGCCAAATGGTTAGGGCGAGGCCTTGGGTCGGGCCGGATAGGTAGGTTGAGGCCTTGGGTCGGGCCAAATGGTTAGGGCGAGGCCTTGGGTCAGCTGGATGGATGGGTAGGCGAGGCCTTGGGTCGGGCCGGATAGGTAGGTTGAGGCCTTGGGTCGGGCCTAATGGTTAGGGTCGAGGCCTTGGGTCGGGCCGAATGGGTAGGTTGAGGCCTTGGGTCGGGCCAAATGGTTAGGTGAGGCCTTGGGTCGGGCCGGATAGGTAGGTTGAGGCCTTGGGTCGGGCCAAATGGTTAGGCGAGGCCTTGGGTCGGGCCGGATGGGTAGGTTGAGGCCTTGGGTCGGGCCGGATAGGTAGGTTGAGGCCTTGGGTCGGGCCAAATGGTTAGGGCGAGGCCTTGGGTTGGGCCGAATGGGTAGGTTGAGGCCTTGGGTCGGGCCAAATGGTAGGTTGAGGCCTTGGGTCGGGCCGGATAGGTAGGTTGAGGCCTTGGGTCAGGCCAAAGAGGTGAACAAATGGTGTTCAGCAAAGGTGGATATAGGCGAATGATAAATAAGGGCAAATAAAAATTAAAATGGGGGAAGTTGGAGAAAAACCGATGTCGATTCTAGATGACCGATATCGGTTAAGGGACCGATACCGGTTCATTAGGGCAAAATAAAGCCGATATCGGTTAAGGGTGAAAAACCTATAAAAAGGAAAATACGGCTTGTCATTGTTACTTTTGTTATTTGCAAACCAAATTGACTTGTGTGACATGGAGAGTTGAGATTGGAGGTTTGATTGAGTGAGGTGGAGTTATTTTATTGGCGGAGAGAGTTGATAGTGGGTCCGAGTGAGGAGGAGGCAGCAGTTGATTGGCCGGGGACCCAGCAGAGCAGAGTTGGAACCATGGCACAGCAGCAGAGGAGCAGGAGGGGCTGGACCAGCTGGACCGCCACCACCCATCCCACCACGACGACGTGTCGTCGTTCGGGTAGGTTCAAAACTCTTGAATTTGTGCATTTAAATGGTTATTAGGCTACATTGGGGGTTTGGGAAGGGATTTGTATTTGGTAGGAAATTAGGAGTAGATGGACGTAATTTGAAAAAGGGAGAGGGTAGATAGGTAAAATATGCTAAGGCGGCTAGGAGGGTAGAATTTGAGGGTGTTTGGGTGGGTAAATGGGTAGAAATAGGTGAAAAATGGGTTTTGGGGGCCGCGCGGGGGTTCGGCTCCGGGAGAAGACAGTGACCGATGTCGGTCACTAAGCGACCGGCATCGGTCGCAAATGATATGGAAAGCCTGCTTGGGAAGGGACCGGCGTCGGTCGTGTATCGGCCGGCGTCGGTTTGTGTGGGGGGGGGGTTTGTTGTGTGTTGGGGTTGGGTGGGTTTGTTTTTGTTGTTGTGGGTTGGGTTTGTTTTTGTTGTTGTGGGTTTGGGTTTGGGGTGGGTTTGTTTTTTTGGGGTTGGGGTTGGGTTTGTTTTTGTTGTTGTGGGTTTGGGTTTGGGGTGGGTTTGTTTTTGTTGTTGTGGGTTGGGTTTGTTTTTTTGTTGTGGGTTTGGGTTTGGGGTGGGTTTGTTTGTTTTGTTGTTGGGGTTGGGTTTGTTTTTGTTGTTGTGGGTTTGGGTTTGGGGTGGGTTTATTTTGTTGGGGTTGGGGTTGGGTTTTGGTGTGGGTGGGGATAAAAAAAGGGGTTTAGATGGTAAAGTAGATGTTGTAATAAAGAGTAGGGCTAAGGATGTGGGTTGGTTTTGCAGCACGCGCCAGCTGACGATGCGGATAGATGCCCCGCTGTTGGTGCGGATGCGGCCACACATATCCGTGGCTCATTGGGCCATTATGCGCGAGAGTGGGACTCGATGGAGTCTAGAGGTATAGAGCGATAGAGAGAGATCACACCTGATGGTCGCCCTCATCGAGAGATGGGATCCGCGACAATGTGTTCCATCTCCCGACTGGGGAGATGACCGTCACATTGGAGGATGTGTATCGCATCCTTCAGTTACCTATCGAGGGAGAGGTAGTCTTCCAGGTAGATTCAGAGACTACCATGGACAACATACTGTAGGTTTTGGGGATGCAGCTGCGCTAACTTGACCTACCACAAGCAGCAAGTATCGGTACGGTGACATGTACCGTGCACATCGACACGAGACATGACTGGCTGATGGCCGCTGATGATGATCGAGATTACCTGCTTCGCCCTCCCGGACTCAGAGGGAGGCCGCTTTCCACGAGCATTGATGGGGTTGCTGCTTGAGATGGTGGAGGAGCACACACATGCATGGGCACCAAATACCCGTGCAATTATACAGGAGCTATGGGGCTATCGCTGGAGGAGGTGATTCGGTATTTGTTCTACATTTTTGTTGCATTGTTGGGCATATGAGCACATCATATGCATCAAGCCGATAGGGTTACCCCAAAGAGCCAGTGGCCACGGGTCATATACCGATATGGCTTTCGAGGTGGTTGGGGGTCGTGGGCCAGCCACGAGCAGTTGTTGCAGGTCGGGATGTGGCGTACTATAGACATTTGCTAGAGGGCCTGACAGCAGTAGACATTGTATGGAGACCCTACAGAGGTCACCATCCTGGCAGAGGAGCCCGCGTACAGCTGCGCCTGATCCAGTACACATTCTGGATAGCAGGACGGAGGCCGGGAGAGTACGAGAGGATACCCCTAGAGAGGGTACGCAGGCAGATGGGGCTGCGACAGGATGAGCCACCTCCCTTCCCTCAGTACAGGAGGGAGGATGTAGAGGCCCCACTGCCTGCACCACAGCCTTTGGATCCAGATTGGGTTGCAGAGAGGCCAGCAGGTGAGGGTGTAGATGATGTTGGGTGCACGGGAGCATACAGGGTGTGGTGGGCTAGGCAGAGAGCAGCCAGGATAGTACCGCCTGCACAGCCAGACGTGGCTGTAGTGATAGGAGAGAGAGATCAGCTCAAGGGTCAAAGTGCGCTTTTACAGGGGGCAGCTGCTGCTGCAAGCAGTACGATAGGGGTCTTATAGGGGCAGCTAGCCCAGCTCAGTGAGCACGTGCACAGTGCAAAGCCACCACCACCACCACACCCACAAAAGTGCAGTACACAGCAAGAAGATAGGTACTGCACCACCGCGCCACCGGTACCACCAAAGCACTGAAGACAAAGCGCGAGGGGGCATTGGTATTAGGTGCCAGGACCAGCCCAGCTCCTTCAAAGGGCTCGAGAGAGCTATATGGAGGTTAGAGCAAAGGCCCGATATTATCAGGATATTCTTGATGGTACCGGAGTCGAGTATCAGGCTTATGTAGCTCATAGGCGAGACCTCTCACAACCAGAGATCTCGGGGAGGCAGCACCACACACCGGCGTGTCCGTGACGGGCAGGAGGTGAGAGGCACCACAGGGACCAGCGGGGAGAGGTGCCGAGGGCGGTGGGGAGAGCTGAGAGATCCCAGACATGGTTTTTGTATTTAGAGATGGGCACCGGTCTGCGAACCGGGTGTATTGATAGAGGCCTGCGTGCCTATGTAGTATTCATGTATTCATTCATTCATTTATTATATACCGGCCTGCGAGCCGAGTAGGGGTTGTATAGTGGATACCGGCCTGCGAGCCGAGTGTATATCTATTTTTGATACGAGGGACCGGCCTGCGAGCCGAGTCGAGATTTCTGATATTTATTACGGCCTGCGTGTCGGCTTAGTTGTATGATGAGATCACAGAGGCCCCGATGCAGGCACACATGTATATTTGCAAATTTGTATATATATATAGAGATGATGTTTTGATCCACATGTTGTGTTCAAAAATGTTTTTAAGTATTTAAATCGATGGTTTGTGGTATAGAATATATGATGAGTTTAAGTGACATGTTGATATATGGATGATGTTGATGTTTTTGTTTTTGCACGTATATATGAATGACAGGTTATGTGATGAATTGTTGGTTTTGTGTCATTGTTATATGTGTATCAGATGAGCTGTATCCAAATGATGTATAGATTGATAGTTTTTTTTTGATATCCCTAGTAGATGGCTTGTTTGTTTTTTTATTGAAATGGTAATGATACGTGTGATGGATGGAGAAATATGTAAAATGGTGTTGTTATGCAGGAAAAGAGGCGGGCGCGACAAAAATTTAGGTAAAAAATGAAGAAAAGAACCATGTTTCAAAAAGGCAGGTGTGTAACCGATATCGGTTATAAAACCGATGCCGGTAGGTAATAGACCGATATCGGTTATATAACCGATACCGGTGATTTAGGTATGAGCTTTTCTAAAAATAGAAAAGCTAGGGTGGCAACTTAAGTTTTGATTTTTAGAGCCATGCAAGAGGTTAAATACACGAACGCGACACTTTTTGACGACTGAGACAGGTATTTGCATGAGAGATTTGAGTGATAAGGAGAAAAGAGACAGGAAATTGCATGAGAGATTTGGGTGATAAGAAAAGAGACTGGGAAGGTGAATGCGATCTGAGATTCAGAAAGTAGAAAGGTGAATTTGAAAAGAGTGGTGATCATGGCAGAACGAGGAGAAGCATCCAGCAGGCGGGGACGAGAGGGAAGACAAGTGCCACCGCAAGCTGCTGCAACCCAAGAGGTAAACGTTTTGATTGTGATCTGATTTTTGCATGTGTTATGAATAAGAGATTAAGTGGGTAGATATGAAAAAGAAAACATGATAGCAAGGGTTATAGGTGAGGTAAGTATTACGGGGTAGGTAATCAGGGGTTTCAGGTATGTTTGTATGTATAGAAAGGAATAAACGCTCAAATTATTGTCGTAGGCAGTGGGTTTAGGCAGGCTGTATAAAGGTGACAGTGACCGGTATCGGTTAGGGACAACCGGTATCGGTTACTAAACCGGTACCGGTTTACTATAAACGATACCGGTTGCTGTAGCAATTTCCAGAAGGTGAGAAAGAAACTCGTGGGGATTTGATGGATTGAATGGTTGTTTGTTATTTTGATGTGTGCAGGCAGAGGCAGGGTTGAGGATGAATGATAATGTGCCAGCACTGTTGTCACGGATCCGAGCGGATGTAACACCAGCTGGAATGGACATTGATAAATCGTTTGGGGTTAAGTGGAATCCGTTATTATTCACGAATCGCACGTAATCATGGTATGTTACAGGCGTTGATTGAGAGATGGAATCCCGAGACAAATACCTTTTATCTGCCAACAGGGGAGATGACAGTAACATTGGAAGATGTGTTCCATATTTTGAGACTCCCTATTACAGGAGAACCAGTATATCAGGCACTACCTAGCGCGGCACGGGGAGCGATAACAGCAGTATTTGGTCCATACGCACGAGATTTGACACAACGAGGTTTATCCTTTACGTATGGGGTAATGTATGCAGCACACCCTGAGGAGACAAGGTTAGCAGTGATATTAATGATAGCGGTAGGGTATTATGCATTACCGAGGGCAGAAGGAGGAAGATTTCCAAAGGCATTGATGTGTGTTATCTGGGAGATGGTAGAAAGGAACGTTACGTTTGCATGGGCACCTGCATATTTGGCGGAGCTATACAGGGGTTTATGGGCTTGTAGGTGAAATCACAGGACGACGCTGGATTGTTCATACTTATTACACTGTTGGGCCTATGAGCACATTGTTTGTGTGCGACCAATAGGCCAATCCCTCCAGGCAGGAGAGACCGGAGTACAGAGGTTGGGATTCAGACGATGGGTCCAGACAGAACAAGAGGCAAGATCTCAGGCCGTGACGGGTGACATTGAGTATTACAGGCAGGTATGGGAGAGAGTGACGGTTGCGGATATCTGTTGGAGGCCTTACGGGAACTATATGGTAACAGAGAACATAGCTGAGGAGTTGAGGGGTGTAGAGCGACTGAGGTGGATCGCGGGGCACAGGCCAGGTGAATATGAGAGGATTCCTATAGATCGCGTGCGGCGACAATTTGGATTTGTGTAGGATATACCCCTAGCTTATAGACCATATATGAGGATCGACGCCGAGGCAGCATTCTCACCTCCCCGGCCAACACCTCCAGAAGGGCCTGAAGAGGTAGCAGCCGATCGCAGGGTAATGGATGCAGGAACGACAGAGGCCTATAGATTATGGTGGGTAGCAGAACTGCGAGGTGTACGTGAGCGCCCTGACATTGCTGTGATTACAGCGGAGAGAGATCGTCTGCAGAGTTTAGTTCAGCAGCTCCAAACGCAGGTGAATGAGACAAGAAGATTGTTAGTGGTTGCGGAGTCACGAGCAGCGAGACTAGAGGCTGGAGTTCTCCATGCGAGAGGGCGTATTCAGATGTTACAGGAGAGATTGGCAGATCAGTGGGCGGTACCAATAGCCGTGGTACCCTTGAGGACAGAGAGGCCTGACGAAAGGCGTCGACGATCACGATCATCACCTGGGTCGGGATGAATCGTGAGGGTTTAAGTAAATGTTATAGAGGTATAAAAATAAAGATGTCGACCTGCGTGTCGATGATAGAGAAGATGTATTTGTTTAACATCTAAATAAAACTGAATATGTATGTTGATTTGAGTTACGATAATAATAAGAATGTTTGTGTTTTGATTTTCGGTGTTTTGAAAAAAGGATAAAGAGGAATGTGATGAAATAGAAATACACAAAAATATTTATATTTACCACACATGATAGGTTATGGTAGGGGATGGTCGAGCTAACCTTGGGAGACCCCATGTCTCCGAAGTGCTGCCTACATAGCCCATTGCACAAAGCAAGGAGGGGCCTCAGACCGATGTAGTTCTCCCTTAGGATCAGGGAGAGGTGAATTCAGGCAATTTGGTACGGTTTAGGCAATTGGTTGGTTGGTAAAAATATTAAGATTGGTAAAGGTAAGGTTGATGGTGTTGGTAATGAATTGGTGATGTTGTAAAAGGTATAAGGGAAGCGAAAGTTAGCCTACCCAAGTAGAAGGGAACCATGTCCTGATTAAGGTCAACACACAATCCTAGATGCGAGGTAAAGCAGAAAGAGTGCTCCGTAGGTGAAAAGAGCTAAACAAACCACACAACGTAGAATGAGCTTGGAGCCCTAGGTACCGTGCATAGACAAGAAGTCAATAGGTGAAAAGAGTTGTGTGATCACAATATATCGAGCGTACATTACGTCCCTTGAGTTGAAACAAATGGTGAGGTGAGGTGGATGGTATAGCTGAGGTGCAGAGAACTTATTACAAAGTGAGTGTTCTGACGAAAGAGAACCTACCCTAAATAGACAAGTCCATGACTCAAAAGTCCTTTTGAATGAGGCTTTTATTTTATTGAATGTAGACTGATCGATGCGGGAAGTCTACAAGGGATATTGATTGTATTATTCTTGAGGTCTTCACGAAGCTGATCGATGCGAGAAGCTTCTTAGAGGCTGACTGTGTATAGCTGTCCTTCGAGGGAGCAGTCTATTTATAGTAGCAGATATGATTTTAGTGCATAGCTGTCCTTCAGGGGAGCAGTCTATAGAGAATAGCAGCAATAATTTGGCATATAGCTGTCCTTCGAGGGAGCAGTCTATATTTAATTTAGATGACTAGATGTTCTTTTTAGCGTGAAGCATCTAGTTTAGTAGGAAGTTTGACTCAAGAAAATCCCATAAGAATACGGCTTATCTTAATTCTTTGAAGTCATGGACTAGACTAAAAAGGGAAAGGCGTCGTCAAGGGGAGGTGAGAATCAAACTATGTGAGCTTGATTGTTATTATGAGGTGTAGGAAACAGAGTGTATGTAGTGGTAAGTGAGCTCAAGGGACGAGCGGCAGGTAGATAAGAAGTGATATAACACTAATTTCAACAGTAGAATGGTCGAAGATGCAAGGCATTAAGGGGTTCAGGCTCAGGTTTACCATTAAGCGAAGCTAAACGATAAGTGCCTGATCCATAGGTGTGAGTGATTATATAAGGCCCAATCCAATTGGGAGCAAATTTTCCACGTTTGCTCTTTTCTAGTTTGGTGACATGTTGATTCTCTTTGAGGACAAGATCACCAACCTTAAAAGTACGCTCATGAAGTCGCTTATCATAAGCACGTTTGATGCGTTTTTGATAGATTTGAAGGTGATCAAGAGCTGTAAGACGACGTTCGTCAAGAAGCTCCAATTGGGCTAACCGCTCTTGACGGAAATCATCGTTGGTGAGAATATCCTGAAGAGATATTCTAAGGGAGGGTATTTGTATTTCGAGAGGTAAAACAGCCTCGGTACCGTATACCAAAGAAAAAGGTGTGGCATTAGTAGAGGTACGAATGCTAGTATGATAAGCCCAAAGGGTAAAGGGAATGTGATCGTGCCAATTTTTGCCGGAGTCATTGACAACTTTCATGAGGATTTTGGTTAGGGTTTTATTAGAAGATTCAGCCTGACCATTGGCTTGTGGATAGTAAGGTGATGAGAAACTAAGTTTGATACCAAATTTGTCACAAAGGTCTTGTAACAACTTGTTTTTAAAAGATTTACCATTATCTGTTATTAGGCGATGAGGAATACCAAAACGACAGATAATGTGATGGTTAATGAATTCGACAATTTTTCTTTTTTTATTGAAATGAGTGGAATAGCCTCCACCCATTTTGTTTAATATTCGGTCACTGTGATTATCCAACGGTGACGTTGTGAAGAGGTTGGGTGAATCTCACCAATAAGGTCTAAACCCCATTGTGAGAAGGGCCAAAGATCTCGAGCGACCCGGGAGCGGTGGCTAGGAGTATGTTGAAGGTTGGCATGTTGCTGACACATAACACAACGCTTAACATATTCGTAGCAGTCGTTATTGAGAGTAGGCCAATAATAACCAAGGCGAAGGATTCGTTTGGCCACGGCAAGGCCGCTAAAATGTCCACCACAAATACCGTCATGGACCTGTTGGATGGTATGAGTGGCCTCCGCGCCAGTTAGACAGTGAAGGAGGATGCCATCAAAGCCACGTTTATAGAGGAGTCCCCCCATGACAACATAACGCGAAACACTTTTAAGAAAAGCACGTTTGTCGTTACTAGTAAGGTCAGGTGGGAGGACAGAGATTGTAAGGTAGTCGTGAAATTGGTGGTACCAGGTATCCTGCGAACTAGTAGACACAATATTTATCGTACAAACTACCGGGGTTGAATAGGATGGGACAAAAAGTTGTTGGACCACGACGAATAATTCAGAGTCAGTTGGTGCGGCGGGAATTTGCGAGGCTAAGCAAGCCATAGTGTCCGCAAATTTGTTAGTGGAGCGTGGAATGGTTTGTATAGAATAGTGAGTAAATAAGGCTAGAAGTGAATCCACGTAGTGTTTGTATTTTTGAAGTTCCTCATTTTTGCATTGGTAGACGCCCATAACTTGATTGACTACCAATTGAGAGTCGCCAAAAATGTTGATAGATTTGATGCCTAAGTGTAACGTAACTTGGAGACCCAGAACAAGGGCCTCGTATTCCGCTGTATTATTAGTGCAAGGGAAATCAAGCCGGAATGAAAGAGGCATAGGTTCAGTGTCGAGAGGAATGAGAACAATGCCGGCTCCTCCGCTGCGCATTTAGATCCATCGAAGAAGAGGGTCATTTGATACAACTCTTCCCGGAGTGAAAGAGTGGCGATGAGTTCGTCGGGGAAGGTAAAATTGGTAAATTGTTCCCCAGGTAAAGGGGCCTCCGCAAGTTGGTCTGCAAGAGTTTGTCCTTTGATTGACTTCTGTTGTACGAATTCAAGGTCAAGGTCAGCGAGGAGCATAAGCCATCGAGTGATACGTTGGTTTAGATGCGGTTTGGCGTACATATAATGAATGGGGTCTGTGTTGGTGATGACAAAAGTTTTGTGATTCAGGAGGTAATGTCGGAGTTTGGTGGCTACAAATGATAGGGCAAGGCACAATTTTTCTACATGTGTATACCTAGTCTCATAATCCACGAGGGTACGACTTATATAATAAACGGCTGCTCTCGTCGTGCCAATCCCGATGTGCGAGCATAAGCACCTATAGCATGGGTCATGGCGGAAAGATAAAGGTAGAAAGGGCGGTCGTCCGGGGTGGGATAAGCACGGTGGCTGCAAAAGATAGGATTTGAGAGCTTCAAGGCTTGGTGACACTCTTCACTCCATTGAAAGGCAATGTCCTTTTTAAGAAGGTGATGAAAAGGTTGACACCGATCCGAGAGTTGGGAGATGAAACGTTAGATAGATTGGAGCTTACCTTGTAAACTACGCAATTGTTTGAGATTTTTGGGTGGGGGCATTTCTAGGATAGCTTTGACTTTAGATGGATCGACCTCAATGCCACACAAAGAGACGATAAAGCCAAGAAGTTTTCCCGAAAGAACACCAAAGACACATTTCTTTGGTTGAAGGCGGACAGAATATTGTAACAGGCGATCAAAAATAATGGTTAAAACATCGAGATGTTAACTACGATGTTTAGACTTGCCGAGAAGATCATCGACATAATCTTCAAGGATAGTGTGCATAATGTCATGAAAAATGTAGGTCATAGCCCACTGATAGGTAGCACCAGCATTCTTAAGGCCAAATGGCATGACACGATAACAGAAGGTTCCCCAAGGAGTTATGAAGGTAGTTTTGTGTTGATCGGCAGGGGCAACCAAAATTTGGTTGTATCCTGAAAAGCCATCCATGAGAGAGAGCATCTCATGACCTGCAGTTAGATCAACAAGTTGGTCAATGCTAGGTAAGGGGAAGTCATCCTTAGGGCAAGCGAGGTTAAGATCCCGGAAATCTGTGCATATCCGAAGTCCCCCTGTCGCTTTAGTGACAGGTACGATGTTAGAAATCCATTGAGGATAGTCAATAGGCAAGATGAAGGAAATAGAAAGGAGTCGTTGGAGCTCCTCTTTGACCAAGAGAGCAATGCGTGGATGCATTTTTCTCAATTTCTGTTTGACTGGTTTGGAATCGGGGTTTAGGGTGATGTTATGGACGGCAATGGTAGGATCAATTCCTGGCATGTCAGCGTAAGACCATGCGAAAGCTTGGTTGCGAGCACGGAGAAAGGTAGTAAAGGCGGCTTGTTCTGATGTGTTAAGGGATTGTCCAATCTTCACAATGTGAGGATCCTCCTCCGTGTGGATGTTGATTTCTATAGTAGATTCGTTCAGCATGGTTTGGGTTTCAGATGGTAAGGCTCGTTGAATATAAGAATCATCCGCGCCAAGGTAAGTGAGGATGGAGTCATCATCCTGGCATTCAACAACATTAATCAAAGGCGAATCCTCTTCGATCATGTCTGGATACAGAAGGGGAAGAGAAGATGGGTCCTCATTATCACGTTGATAAGTGAGAGGACCTATGAAGATAGCATTTATGAAAAAAAAAAGTTAGGAGGGATGGATTCAGGGTCTATAGATTCTGTGGGTGATGATGGCAAAGTGGGTGATGATGGTTTGGTAGGGGCGACGTCTTCTTCTTCCAGGATACAGCTGACAGGAGGTGTCTCCTGTGTAGGTGTTTCGGGAAAACCGAGACCACTGCGATCATTATGTTTACGGGTAGTCACGGGAATGAGTGTATGTCGGCCTTGTTCGTAAAGGCCAAAACCAAATCCTTTCCACGCACAGCGAGTCAAGAAGGTGAGGGCAAAACGATGATTTGTCAAGTATTGAAAATCAGATTGGAAGGGAACCACACCAAGAGGAGGTTCAGGGGTAATGGAGGATGCATCAACACCCCCATACGTTAGGTTAGTGCGGCAATGGGGTGGTCCGTAAGAGATTACCTCCCCCACGCGACGGTCGTAGGTGGGATGTGCATGTAATTATCCATACTCCTGCGGGTAGGGAAAGAACTAACGTTATATAGGCGGTACTCCCCCAGCGTAAGGCACTGAAAAACATCTACTAAGGGGTGGAGGTTGGAATGTTAGGCGGGGAAGGGAAGTGGTTTTTGCGATGGTGGTTTCATCAGTTGAAGGCGTAGGCGCGGTTGAGGTGGATGGTTGAGGTACATTTGAAGAGGATGGTTGGGTTGAATGTATGGGTGTCTTGATTGGTATAAGCACATCGTTAGGGCGGTATAACATATTGCAGGTTTTAAAGGGGAGGGTCAGCTTTATGGTGTAGGACTTCCCTCGTACTCAAATTTTATGCATCTATGTAATGTTGAGGGAACGCATCCCATGGCTCGGATCCAAGGACGACCCAGCAATATATTATATTGGAACTCTCCCTCCAAGACATAGAAGAGTTCGGGTAAAGTACGTGGTCCTACCCGAATGTTGAGGATCACGGTGCCTAAGGTAGAAGTAATAGCGTCATTGAATGACCGCAACATGATGGGGTTGGCACACATGCAACTAGAAGGGATATTCATTTGTTGGAAGGCTTTTGAAGAGATGATGTTTAGGCTAGCACCCCGTCAATCATAACACGATGTACCCGAATGTCCCGGATGTAAGCTGAGATGAAAAGAGCAGGGTCAGGATCTTCTGTACCAAAGTCAACAATTTCATCTTCGGAGAAACTGACTGCAGCAGCTTGTTGTACAGAGACAGAAGTGGTTGGGGCAGGGGGTTGTTTGGTGAGAGAAGCAACGTGATTGGGTGTTAGAATGGAGGCGACAGGCAGGGTTTCATTAGGTAAAACCTCTATCCTCAAGGATCTCAACGAGAGCTTGTCGATGAGATTCAGAAGTCTGAATGAGATCATACAAAGGTCATTTTTACGGGTGATTGGTGAAGTTGTTTAATCATATTTCGATGGGCAATGCCATTAGAGACGGATAGGCGGGTCCGCGAATGACCACTTTAGGTGGTGGTGCAATCGGGATGTTTGACGGAGAAAGAGATGTTGCAGTGTGTTTTCTTTTGCTTTCCCATTGTTTTTCTCGCCCTCGAGTAGTAGCGACACTAATCATATTAATCCGTAGACTGAGATAAGGAAGATGGTTGGGATAACTCATGGTCTTCAAGAGGTGGGGTTGTAATAATGATAGATCTCGGTGAGGCGGGGACGATGGTATAGAGAGGGAATGGAAACTAAAGGTCTCTCCCTTCGTAAGTTGTCTTTCTTAATCTTTCTATCCGGGAGAGGTGACTGACGAAGGATGGTTTTTAGAGCTTTGCATCCCTCCACATCATGTCCTGGTGTGCGGTGATAAGCGCAGATTTTAGACTCATCGTAACCCATAGGTCGGGGTTTAGACGGGTCATAAGGTCTAAGTGGAGGTAGGGAAATGGTCGCATTCTCCACCAACATAGCAAGGATTTTGGCGTAAGATCCTTTGAGTGGGTCAAAATCGGAAGAGGATGAGGGTATTGGTTGTGCGGGTTTTGGTAATGTTTGGGCGTGGTTGGTTCGCACGGGTGGTGGTTTAGCCGAGGGGTGTTGATACGTGGTTTTCACTAAACGTGATTTCTTTGGCGCAGAAGCTATGTTGGATGATGAGGCCGCAGATGATGTGGTATCAGAAAACAACCACGGGGAAATAGGAGTGACCGAAAACAAATCTTTTGATGATGGAATTTGTTTAGGGTTGATAGGTGGACAGGATACGCGGAGTGACGGTGTTGCTATACCCTGGAATTTCTGTATGGGTGCGGAAGGCGTAGGTTGTTTTGAAGAAAACGCAGGAGGTATGATATATTGATGTAAGGTAGAGGGATGGGGTCCCAATATGGAAGGTAGGTATGACGATGATGGTTTTGATTGTGATAGGGGCACGGATTGAGTTTGTCTCCTAGGTGGCGGACGGATTTATTTTTGGATAGATCGAGTCGCTTAGGCGGGTGCGTTAGACTGGGCATTGGTGAGGTCCCAAGCGTAGGGGAAGATCTGGTTAAGTTGATAGAAGTGGACGGGGCATTTGGTAGAGGTGAGGGGGGTGAAGGTGAGAACAGGGGCATTTTAAGCTTCTGTAAACACTTCGGGTATATGGTGGAGACATCAGGATCAGTCATTTGCATTTGAGTAGAAAAAGGGGTACTCAAACGTTCCCATAGGGCCTGTCTATCTTCTGTGGAATGACAGTCCTCACGTGTGAATATGAACTTTTGTACGGAAGAACGACGGGTTGTGATTCCAGTCCACTGTGGGTGTGACACAGGAGGTAGATGAGGCACTGTATCAATAGATGTTAAGAGGTCAACCGGTCGTTGAAAAGATTTAGGCGATGAGGGACTAATAGGTAGGAGGGCGTGTTTGAGGGGATCTGTCATGTTTAAAGAATGTGGTGATGTCAGTGTAAGAGATTTCTCGTCTAAGGATGTCAAAAGGAGTGGCGAGCCTTCCTCTTGTGTAGCAAGAGCGGTAGAAGGGGACGTTTGGGAAATAGATAAATTAGATAACATCCACTCACAGTCTTGTAGGGATGTGGTGTAAGAAGACTCATCGATGAGAAGAGAAGTCCGGGCAGTTAACTCTTTTATGGGTAAAGGAATGATTTCACTTTGGCTTGATGGTGGTGAAGGAGGTTCAGACTCCTGTGTTGGTGGAGAGGCTTGATTCAAAAAAATTTCAATAGAGGCTTTTGGCTGAGAATCGAAGACTGCATGGATCTCATGAACACTCTCCTCGGCTAAGATATCTTGGTTTACGTTACTGTTGGACGAGTGATTCAGGAATGGCTTGTTGAAAATTTTCAGATTTCGGTTAGCAGGGGCGTTAGGATTATCGAGGGCTATATCCCCTGCATCAACCATTTCCTGCACTATGTTTTTCAACATCTTGCAGTTCTCATGACTGTGTCCCTTCACGCGGTGGAAGTTACAGAAGTCATTTTCTTTGTACCAGGAAGGTATGGCGCGAGTGGAATCAAACCCGGAATGAGGTTTAACAGGAGGTAAGGTAATGGCTCCTGCTTTGAGCAATTTTTCCAATATCACACCATATGTTTCTCCCAAGGGAGTGTAGTTGATGGGTTCTGCTTTATACTTATAAGTGGTTTTTGGCGGGGTATTAGACGGTGGTTGGGATTTGACCATCACCGCGTGGACAGCTCCTTTTGATTTAGAAGAAGTGGATGTGTGAGGAGTGGTGGTATTTGGTTTATTGATAGAATCAGGAGTTCGAAATTGGGGTTTTTGTTACGCAACCGCAATTTCTCCTCTTCTAAGGCTCGAATTTCTAATTTTCGGGCCATAGTAAAGGCCTCGTCGAATGTACGGAAAGTTTGAATTTGGAGGGTGGGGGAGATGTGCTTAGCGCAGGCCCGCGTAAACAGTTCGATAAGTTCGGTTTGAGGTAAGGCATACGTAAGTTGGTTGATAAGGCCCCGCCATCGTCCAACGAAATCTGCGATAGATTCGTCCTCAAATTGTCGGATGGCATAGAGGTCGGTGATAGATACTTTCTTGGCAATGTTAATGGAGAAATGATCCAAGAAAGATTGGGCTAGCTGGTTAAAAGAAAAGATCGAGTGCTGGGTTAAAGCACTGTACCATTCCAAGGCGGGTCCTGATAAGGACATGGGAAAGGTGCGGAGTAACAAGGCATCATCATGGGCGATCAAATAACAAGCGTGTCTAAATGATCGCAAGTGTTGTTGAGGATCCTCTTTACTGTTAAAACGAGTAAATTTTGGCAACTCCCATTGAGGAGGATATGAATGAAGGGGGACAGAAGGGTGAATGGGCTCCCGACAAACTTGCTCGTATGTCAAGGCGCTACGACTTCCTGAAACAGAAGCCTCCAGGTTTTGCATTTTGTCCATCATTTGTTTAATTAGATCAGTAGTTGGATGAGATGATGGTGGGATTTTGATAAACGGAGGCAAATTGGGCCAAGGACCAAGCTAGACACTGGTGGAGTTAAGTGTTGGTAAGGTGTGGAGGATGAATATGTTGAGGCAACTGAATAGGGATGTCCCATATAGGATGTTGAGGTCACTGGATACGTGTATGGGAGTGAGAAGGTAGGCGGAGCTTGAGAAGGAAAGCTCGTGTGGATAGGTGGCAGAGAGCAAGTCATGAACGGAGCAGTCTGCAAGAAAGATGAGGTAGGGGCATTCGGTGGTAGTGATATGTGGGGTCCAAGATTAACCAAAGGAAAGCTAATCGGGGTCGTATGAACCTCTGAAGCCGTCGGATTGGGAGACGGGGCTAGAGATGCAGGAAGTAAGGTGGTGTTATCAGGAGGAGTGGGAGCTAAATGAGCAGCTATACTAATAGGCATGCCAACAAGGAGCTGACCATCAGGCATACGGTCAGGGGCATGAGACAAATAGTATTGTACAGTACTGGGATTAGCATCCAGAAATTTGGCAAAGTCCTTGTCTCCTACAGGAATTTGGGGGATCTCACTGGTGTCCGTAGGGTTCCCTATAGAATGTGAAGGGGGTGATTCAGGCAAAGACACAGAGCAGGCATGTGAAACCATGGCGGCGGCTTGCTTCCGAGTGATGACAACCATGGACAAGAACACACAGGAAAGTTTCAATCTATCAAGAACAAAAACAACCTCAGAATGATGAATTTGGCAAGTTCTTTGGTTTTTCGTAATGATGAAGACAAGAATCGATATCGGTTTAATAACCGTGTCGGTCCGAGAGAGTAGACACGACATCGGTCGATTAACCGATGCCGTGTCAAAAGTCTAGGATAAGAAGATATAAAAGGCTGCTAATTTTATTTTTAGCAACGTTGAGTATATTTGTCAACTTATTGATCACAGAAGACAAAGTATGACAGAGAAAATAGAATTTGAAAACAAGCAAGATGCACACGCAAATCCAGAGACTAATCCTAGGGTTAATTTTAGTTATCGTGGGCTTATGCCTTTAGACGTAAGATGATGTCAGAATCCTAAACAACAAGACCTAGGGGAAATGTCAAGTTTGTTTTGGCTTATAAGGTTACCTCAATCGGGCGGAGGAATACCACGGAAAAGGGGGATGTTTGAGCTGTTGTGTTAATTGTGAAGTGATTCGGTATGTGTTGTGCAGTGAAACTAGGGTTAATTTCCTGTCAATACCGTGGATATCACCCCCACGTGTACGACCTGTTACTTAATCTATGTTCACTAGAATTGAAGAACAACAAGCAGGAATGCAATGCATGTGTTTTAAACCCAAATCGAAAATTATGTTCGATGAAGCAAGAGAGATGACTTTCACTAATGCGAAACTAGGAAAGCAAGACAAATTCTTTACGAAATATATAACAAAAGCAGCAACAGCAAGTATGCTTCCTAAAATGAAAATAAGCAAGAGAAAGAAACCCAAAATGGGTCCCACCGGGCGTGCCAAAATGTTTCACTCGGAATGACTCGTTCCTATAGAAACAGATAAGAGTTAGGTGCTAGGAGGAATACCTGTAGAATGTCGAGATGGTGTGCGCGTACCGTAGAGAAAGATCAGGCTGATTGCGAAGAACTCCTTTTTGTCTTGGAAGGACTACCTGCAAATAAGAACACAAGACCACAAGATTTGATTAAACAATAAATGAGGAAACTGCCTTGGGCCCAGGAAATATAAAACTTCCTTTCGAAGGTGGTCAGTTTCCCTGCTAATATGAATTAACGCAAAAGACTGTAAAGTATCAATTAAATTGTTTCGTTGAACTGGGTAGGGGAAAGGCTGGTTTTCTGGTTTTGATCAGAGGAACCGATGGCGGTTACTGATAGCCGATGCCGGTTACTGATAGCCGATGCCGGTTACTGATAACCGATACCGGTGGGTTCTAGGATCTTCTTAGTAGCTATGGTGTTTTGTAAGGCTGGTTTATGGATGATATTAGGAAATGGGATGATTAGAAGCAAAAGAATAACAGTTAGATGTAATGACACGTTGGGTAGTAGATTCAGAGACGGATTTAGGAGGACTGAAATTCACAGAGCATAAGAAATGTTATAACAGAGGACATGCAAGATGTGACTTACTCGTTTTGACAAAGATGCAAGTTGATCTCCTTGGTTGTAAACACTTCTGGTATTTCCACTCGTCTCTGCTCTATCAAGTGAAGATCTGGCCTCTGTTTTTCACTCGCAATGCTCTCTGTTGATCCAGAAATCCTTTGACTGATCTCCAAAAATGAAATTCCGATCCGTTGTTTTGGTTTGGGGAGCCCATTTATAAGGAACCGATGGCGGTTGCGTAACCGACGGCGGTCGAGTAGGAACCGGCATCGGTAAGGAAAAAGTAGGCTATTTTTAGTAAAATAGCCCACCTTCCCTTTTCTCCCGAGAGATCATGGTTGCGGGCTTGGTCAAGTGACTAGAAGGTCGGTTTTTGTGCGAGAAAGGGGTCATTAGTTATGGGTGTAGGTGTGAACCAAGTTTTAGGTTTTAATTAGGTTAGTTTAGGATCGGGGCTATGTCATGATGAGGTGGCAAAATGAGGTGGCGGTGAGGTGATGTGGATTTATCACTTACAAGGTAATTAATAAATAATTGTGCAAGGTTTAGGTAATGAGGTTAGGTTGCGAAATGGGATGCGGGTCACAAGGGGTCGTAAGACACGAATTTGGTGTCTACAAGATCTCATCCAAATACAATAAACAAATCTAATATAACAAAGTTAGGTTATTATCGAGTTTGAAAGTAGGGCAAGTATTCTAGGTGCTAGGATAGGTCGAGGTTAGGTTCTACGCTATTTTGGGTCACTTGAATATAGGTTATTAGGCTTATGTTGTTGGCAATGTTACCAAATATAGAGACTGACGTCGGTGAGGTGTGACCAATGATGTTCAAGAGGGAACCAATGACAAGCTTAAGGTGGGATGGTAAAAGTTCAATAAAATGGGTTTTGGGGATTTGTCTGAGATTGAACAAAGATGGTAAAGGGGAATAATTAGGTCTATGGAGGTATTAGGAGTGCTCATAGGTATTCAAGAATCAAGTATGGGTGATTAGATGATTTTGGGTGATGGAATGGTTGGGTTCACAGGAAGGTAACAAGGGTGGGATGAAGAATGCAAATATATCTTTGATAGACAGAGATGAAAAAAAATTGTAGTCTAGACAAGCATAAAATGATGTATGTTAGAGATACACTTACTAGTGTTTGAAGATTTGGTGGCTGGATGATGATGATGGTTGATTTATGGAATGGTTCTCGGTGTTGTAGCAGGTGTTTCCTAGAATGCTACCATGAATATCAAATTCCTTCACTTCTATCTTGGTGTTGGTTATGGCTATCTAGATGTGCAAAAGGGATCTGGTTCTTACTTGCATGTAGATATCCTTTGTTCCAAAACTTGATAATGCAGCCAACCTCCCAAAAAGGTTACCAAAATGAATATAAGGTATCCAACGACATTTTAGGGTGACCAACATCGGTTAAGGTAGGAAATCCTAAGTTTACTAAAATTGACAGATCTTGGCAATATTTTGGGCCAGCTTTGTCTATTCTCATGGATCAAAATGGAATGTTACGTTTTAATGCATGGGAATGTGGTTATAGGGAGAATAGGCATATGATTTTAGGGTTAAACTAAGTCTTAGTTAATTAAGGTAGGTAGGAATAATTCTTAGTTAGTTATGGTGAGTGAATGTTGAGTCCTAGTAAAGGGAAATATGCTAAAAATAGGTTTGTGGTGAGGTGTCTAGGTGAGGTGGAAATTAGTTTTAATTAAGGTATTTAAATAATGAATGAAGTGAGGATGAGTATTAATTTAATTGTAAATAATTAAATTAATATTAATGTGGGGTAGAAGGGTCATGGTTAGGTGAATATGTTTAAGTTGTCTATTCAAAAGGGGACCAAGGGGAGTGTGACCCAATCTTTGTGTCTACACCTAGGTTCTAGTGAAATTCCATCCCTTCATGCCAAGGTCATTACCCTTATTAGTAGCTTTGGCCCATGACAATCAAGAAGGCACAAGGTCACACAATACAGGGGAAGATCTTGTGATATGTGGGTTGAGAAGTTTATGGAGAAAGGTAAAACATTGTTTCCCAAAATCCTTTCATTGTTTGAGTTTTCTCTCACTAGTGCTACAAAATTAAAAATTACAAAGGAGAAAATTGAGAAGGAAAAGGATCGTTGGGACACTTTGTATTCCACTAGTATCAAAGATGAGTAATTTTGACTCTTTTTATTTATGGGTAAAAAATGCATTTACTTTCATAATTGAGAACTTTTCTCATGCTTGGTATCACACACTAAGTTCTTGATATGAAATGTTTATTAACGTTATCTACGAGATCAAATATTGTAAAGAGATCACATAAAAAATGGAAATTATAAGCAATAGTGTGCAAAGACTTGGATCTCATCCCATCGTGAGAGTTCATCAATGGAAGATTTATTGAAACCATTCATTGAATTTGTCAACAAAGAAGCGGGGATCCCTTCTTATAGAATGAATAAATATTGTAATCCCTAGTGGAAATAAAATTCATAATTTCTAACACTTTTAGGGATCATCAAGTTTGGTTCAATCAATGCAAGAGCATCGTAAGTACTTTGAATACCTAGATCTATTCTTTGATCTTTGTTCACATTCCTCATGTATAAAAGGTAGAACTGCAAAGAACTCGCTTTAGAAAAGAAATCAAAGGTGAAGATATCTTTCTAGATGTACTCCCACATGGTTCATTTACATCCATTTCTTCATCGCTGTGGATGATTCATCTCCTCTATCAAGTGATCTCCCCTCTTTTCTTCTTTCCTCCTCTCTCATGTTATAATTCTTCAATAAGGAGGTACTTTTCACTTTTTGTATTATTCACTTAAGTGACCTATAGTATAATATTGTAACATCCCGATGTTACATACTTTTTCATTAGGCCTATATTCTTGTTTGTTTATTGTTCATGATCTTAATCTATTTGCATTACTGTAGTTTGCTTGAAATAATGGGATTAGTAAACTAACATTGAATATGTTTGTGTATCCTTGTTATGTTTATTCTATTCTATATTTTTATATACATTGTTGGACTAAGCATAGGAAGTTCATGTATTTTAACTCATACTTTTCCAATGTCACAATATTTTGTTATATCATAGTGATCCAATGATTGTGAATAGGTATGTGAATGAGTTAAATGTGCTAAGGTAAATAAGACCATGTTGTTTTATCCTACACTTCTTTCCTAAAATATGATACTGAGGTATGTGGACCATCATTATATTATTATTTTTACTTACCTTAGGTCTGGATGATAAGATTTAGATAGGAAAATTGGACTACATGTGCATTGTCAATATGATCTTTTCTATTACAATGCAGGAGGTAAACAATAATGGTTAAATTGTAATCTATATTGAAGGGTATAATATTTGACCACCCTTAATGCAAACTTTATAAAGTAGTGGGCACTATTATGTAAGGCCTAAACTGATATAAAGCTAAGGTTTATGTTTTGGTCTAAGTTTATGTTTATTACCTTTGATGCTAGACTTTATTAAACATGAGCATAACTATCAAAGAGCCTAAGCTAAGGATAATGGTTATTCAAAATTATTGTGTTTAAAAACTTAGGTGCATTCAAACCCATGAGACCAAGGCCCAAGTTGATGGGTGAGTTCATATCCACCCCTCCATGGCTTGTATCGGCTCTAATATTTATGGGGTGTATTTATTATTCACCGCCAACCTTCCATATGGGAGATAAAATAGTTGGAGGTTCAATTATCAAAGTGACTAACTTCACTTAGTGATTTGTTTGTAAGGTAATATGCACTGCTAAATTTGAAAATGGAAAAAGGATAGGCATGAGTTATGGAGGGAGTTGTACACATCCCTGCATGTATTAATTTTATTGAAACTCTCCCCTCGACCTCGGGAAAACACAAGTTGGTTTTGGGGAAAAGGGTTGAGTTGTTTTGTTATTGTTGTTTTTCATTTTGGAGGTTTTGTTTGAGCTCTGCATGCTTGAAGCTCTCCCTATTTTGGGGTTCTCTATATGTTTGATCTTGCATGCATTTTACAACTATTGGTAGAGATAATTGTGGGATGCATTAATGTCTTGTTCAATAAATAACTATGGATAAATTTAGAGGTCTTCACTTTGTTGTGGAATTGATTCTCGAGTCCGATCTTACAAAGAAAAGTTGGAAAAAAAAGGAGAAGTGGGATTTTTATTACAGGCATGATTTTTTCTATTTCTCCCCTAATGGCTTATTATGTTTATTATTTTCATGAATAAAATCTCTACAAAATTTCTTTTGGTTGTTTGTGTTGAAATGGGTTTTTAAGAGATATTTCTATTCTATGTAATGTCGTTTGTTTGAGTAATGGGATATGGGTTCGATTATATATCAACCGAAGGCTATAGTAACCACTATAATCATTAGAGTAATGCTTTTGTGGATATATATGCATGCATAAAACTCTCTGTTAAATCTATGGATAGTATTTTATTGAATACCCAATAACCTTGGGTGTCTATTTGTAACATCCTCATTTTAAGACTTCAATACAAGGGGAAAAAATGATCATAACGCGTTTCACTTGCTCCAAAATTCACATAATTTAGAACCAACATTATCTTAGTCAATCCATCCTATAACAAAAACTTATGCAAATGCATGAGTCAGATTAAAACTAATCCCTCATATCCAAATTAATCAATTATGTATACTAATTATACTTATGGTTCCCTTATTTATTCAAGGGAATTCAAGTGTTATTCTTTAAAGTGTATATTTGGGCATCTGTTACCAATAACCCATCTGATATCCTACATATTTAAGTCTAGGTGAAATCATGATAGCACAACATCGGTAGCTTGTGTTACTTTGGCCAAATTTTTGAGTCATGTATGTCATGCTCAATTCCATGACAGATAATCATCATTTGAAATATTTCTTTCACCATAAACTCAAAAACATTTATCTATATTAGGACTAATTTGATTTACATTAATCAATTTCAAGTTGTGTACTAGGTACTAATTTGGGACAACATGCATGGACAAGTACCAATAGTCAGCTTAGGATGACCAAGGGTGTCTCCAAATGAAGTCATTCACGTCTCTTCAAAATGACTTAACATCATTCATACCTATCTCGTGAATCCATTTCTTTTACATTTAGAGGAGTTTGACCCGTAGTAGATTCAAGAAATTAGCAAAAGTCATGCCCTAGAGCTGTTTAAACCTCTATTTTTGCTCATTTTTAGAAATCCTCCATTTCTCTGTCCTCATGCATGTAATATCCTCTTTCATAGCAACCTCCATTTTTTCAAAAATTGTTCACTTGTTCTATGGCCTGGGTCATCAAATCATTTTTTTGCCTCCATGCCTCTGGTTCATGAAGGAAATTCAAAATTGGACTCAAAATGATGAAGTTTTCTTCCTCTACGTATTTTCCACAGTTAGGATGATGGCATCTTTTCCCCATCAAATTTTGACCCCAATGAATGTAGGTACATGGTCAGATCCTATTGATGGGGAGGAATGGGATTTTTGGTGAACTTAACACTTTTGGTCACTTTTGGAAAAAATGGTAAATTTTCCCCACGGCCCCGATCAGGCTATAAAGGTAAAAGTCAAATTTTAAGTTTTGTCCTGTAGAAAAGTCAAAGTTCAATCAGCTAAGTAGGAAGGAAAAAGGTCAAGCTGGTAAAAAAATTCAAAGGTGAAGCCCATCAAGGGAAAAATCAAAGTGGACAAGCAAAAAATTAGGAACTTTTGGAAATTTAACCAAATTCCCAAAAGTGAAGTAAAAGTTCTAGAATGCTCCATGGCTCCACCAAAGGTCTCG
Source organism: Taxus wallichiana var. yunnanensis (assembly GCA_018340775.1). Classification (NCBI taxonomy): domain Eukaryota; kingdom Viridiplantae; phylum Streptophyta; class Pinopsida; order Cupressales; family Taxaceae; genus Taxus; species Taxus wallichiana. The sequence goes on from CM031239.1 coordinate 54,400,464, forward strand.
AAAATGCCATTGAAAAGTCAAAGTCAAGCAAAAAGTTAAAGGAGAAATTGAGTTTTTGAGCCTTTTTCCAAAAAAAAGTTAAAATGTTTAAAAAGAGCAAAAAAGTCCAAAAAAAAAGCAAAGTCAAAGTCGTGAAGCCTAGTCAAAATCAAAGTAAATTTAGCCAATGAGCCTTTGAAAAATTGAAAAGTTTGAAAAGTGCCTTTTTTCCAAAAAAAGGTTAAAATGTTTAGAAAATGTTCACGAACCCCATCTCCAAAAGAAAAGTCCATGTGTCCCAGTCAAATCAAAGCAAGAGAGGGGACTCAATGGAGGAAATTGAGTTTTTGAGCCTTTTTCCAAAAAAGGTTAAAATGTTTAGAAAAGAGCCACGACCCCATCTCCAACTAGAACGTGCCACGTGTCCTAGTCAAATCGGAGGTGGGCCGAGGAGGAATTGAGTTTTTGAGCCTTTTTCCAAAAAAGGTTAAAATGTTGAGAAAAGGGCCATGATCCCATTTCCAATAAGAACGTGCCACGTGTCTAAGTTGAAAAGTCAAAGTGGGGTGCGGGCCAATTTGTTCCAAATTGCCAAATCTCATGAAAAATCACAAAATGTGAAAGGCTTCCCCATAACCACTCCAATCCCTTCCTACCACATGGATGGCCCAATTTCAGAGTTAGAGGAGAAAATCAAATGGTCTATATTTAAACTGAAAATCAAATGTAATGGTTTCTTTGCAAGATCTAGTTTTTAACCCACCATGAGCGTTTTCTTCACAACAGAGGAATTTGAAAAGGCGTTGAGGATTTTGAAGTTGTAATGGTTTCTTGTGAAGAATATAATGGCTTCTCGACATCATTCCAAGGGTCAGGTGATTGATTTCAAAAAAGACCAGAGTGCTCTGATACTTGAAAAGATAGAAAATGCCACACTTCTTCTATTTTCTCTTCTTCCTCAATTTCTTCCATTCTCAAGCTATGTACAAACTCTACTTGAGCTTCAATAATAAAAGAAGGAATTTTTTCCTTTTTGATTGAGGGATTAATTGGTACTTTGTGACCAATGAGTTTCATTCGGTCTTGTAGCTTCTCCTGCGGATTTTTTTTTCTTCTAACTATAAATGCATGTAAATGAAATTTCTAATTAATGTGTGTGGGCATCTGATATTCTACTCACAACATTAGTTTCTCCTACCTCCATTCTCACTCCCTTTCCCTTCTCAGACAAAGTTTCTTCTCTAGTGAGAAATTGCTAGCTTTTCCATAGGGTCAATGGAGTGCCCCTATTGGATCTCTGGTCAAAAGGCCACCATTGAAATCCACTTTTTCATGCATGCACATACGGAAGTTGCACCATTCAAGTAGAGGGACTTAGATTCCCATAACGTTGGCTTGAAACCCACCAATTTTCCACAAGACAAATTTTCTCACCAACAATTTTTGGCACCCACCGTGGGGCAGATTTTGCAGCATCTGCACCTAAAAATGACCTCAGGGTCATAAAATACAAAAAAATATTCTAGAAGAAAAAGTTTCTAGAGATTGAATAATCACACAAACTACATGGATGTAAATCATGGCTATTCTAGGAAATCCTCCTGTTGAGAGACCTGATTTACTCTTTCACATCCAAGAAGACATTGCTTCTGATCTGAGAGAAGCTATTTGGCATAATAGACAAAGTGTCAATCATTACTTCATTTCCATAAGGATTCTAGACTGGAAGAGGAACGTGTTATCAATTGAAAGGCAGAGACAAATTCCAGCACCCCAGAGAAGAGCATAAACTTTCAAGCTGGCTGATAGAAGATACACCCAAAAACTGAGGCAAGGAGGACAAGTTGATCCCACATTTGAAGAGCTTGAAAGAGAGGCAAGAGCTGAAGAGGAGATAAGGGCTCAACTTGAAGAAATAGAAAGACTCCAAATTGAAGCAAAGAAAGAGCAGCAGTAGAAGCAAATCTTAGCAAGACCGGAGGCTAGAAACAAGAATAGAATGGGTGATCATGAGCATGAAGTACGTAGGCCTAACGTACCATGGGGAAGAAATACTGTCCACTTGCTCTTCCACAACCACTTCATGAGCTCCCAAGAGGCTCAAGAAAGAACTTCCCAAAATTCAAAGGGGATGGTTCTCAGCTCCCCAAAGAACATGTAAGCAAGCATTCATCACTACTTGTGGAGTGTTGGGAGTTGAAGATGAAGATGTTTCAGTTAGGCTCTTTGTGGAGTCACTCCAAGAAAAAGTTTTGAATGGTTCTACATGTTGCCCCAAGATCTGTCACATGCTGGGAAGATATAAGAAGTGCATTTGAACATAGGTTCAAGAGCACAAAAGATTGTCAGGATCTACGCTGGTCCAATTGGTTTAGATGAAGAAGGAGACCTCCAATCAATGAGAGATTTTGTAGCAAGGTATGATAGGTTGACAAGAAGGATCCTAAGATGTGGTACCCTCTGAAAAAAACAACTTGAAAAGGTTCTTCATCAGTGCTTTTCCATCAGAAGTTGGTTTCTTCCTCAAAAGAGCCCAACCAAGAACATTGAGGGAAGCTAAAGACTTTGCAATTGAGACTGATGATGATCTAATTCTTTCTAGAAAAGTGAAAGGACCAAATGGGAAGCAAAAAGGTCAGAGTTCAAATTCAATCACCACTGATCCAATGTTCCAAAAATGGCAAATGACCTAGTTGCTTTGAAGAAACAACTGTCACAAATCACAATGAGGAATGCTCCAAGGAGACCAAATCTTCCTGATAGACCAAGAATTTCTCCACCTCCTCATAGGCTTTCTCTTGAAGCACCACCAGTCAATGCCATCTGTGACACTAGGGAATCAAGAAGAAGGAGAAACATTGAGGAAACTGAAGAAGAAAGCATGGATGACTATGAAAACTATCTTGAAATTGAAGAGGTTGGCATGCACAATGGCCTGATTGAATACGTTGATGATGAGGAGGAAAGTGATGAAGAAGCTCCAAGTTTTTCATGTGTTGTTTTCACTCATGCACAATCCAAGAATGGTGTTTCAGCCTCAACAGTTGCAACTGAGAGTAGGAAGAACAAAGAAGATAGCTCTCAAAGCCTCCACTAAACAAGATCATCAACAGGGGATCACCATTACCACCTTCCATGGAATCAGCTAGAGAGAAATCAGATTCACCAGTTGTCAAGGATCACACTTGTTATGCCAAGTAAGTTATCTGATTCTTCTCCCAACTCAAAAGTTGTTAAGAGCAATTCTCTTCTAAATATTGGTTCTACAAGAACATCTAAATTTCAATCAAAGGCTACACCCCATCTCCTTCCAAGCCAATTGCTACATTTGAAAAGGAGAACCCAACACCAAAAGTAACAAAACCCCTATCATTTAAATCCTCTCCACTACTGGAACCTCTTCCTCATCTACCATAACTCCATTTGACTTTGTGGAGCATGCAAGCAAAACCAAAGTTCAGCTCTCTGAGATTGAATACCTACAAACACATCCTACCCAATTTGACAGATTCATCAAGGCAGTTCATGGTAGTAACCCTTTTTCTTCAAGCCCAATCTCTAAAGGCCTATTACCCACACCATCCATACCACCTTCTCAAAACATGTTAGCCCTCAATGCCTCCAACACCAACAGAGTTGAGCCTTTTACCTATCACTTCTCATCAAAGGCTTTCAAATTGAACAATTGCATCATAGATTCTGAGCCTCAGATAATGTGATGCCAACAAAAGTTGCAAATGCTCTTGGCCTCACTTTGACCCGGGTAAATGGCACATGCTATTCAATGGAATCCAAACAAGTTCCATTGGTAGGAAGAATCAAGGATGCTCAAGTTGCACTAGCTGATTATCCGACAAAGAAGATACTCCTGACCATTTTGGTGGCAGACATCCCAACATCTTTTGGTATGTTATTGAGTAGAAGTTTTTTTTAGAGATCTAGGTGGAGAAATAAAAATGGATTGGTCATCTACAACTATCCTAGTGAAAGGAGAAATGAAGAAGTTGTTTCCAGTCAAGAAAATGAAATTCACAGTAAGGAAATATGATGATCCAAGAGCTAACATCCTCTTTCAAGATTGTGGGCTAGGAAACTACTTCCTTACATCACAAAAGGAAGAGAACTTGCCACTCTCATGGAGGAAGAAGAAGATCAGATTTGGACAATGGAGTTTGATGGCAAGTCATTCCAGAGTAGGTTCAGGAGCTGGTGTAGTATTATACTCTCCCTCCAATGAGGTATATCCTTTTTCCTACAAGCTGCAATTTGACAATACAAATAATACAACAGAGTATGAAGCATTACTCTTAGGCATGAATAAAGAGAGGACATGGGAATCAAGAAGTTGAGATGCAAAGGTGATGCAGAGGTTGTGGTAAAGTAGGTCCACCAACAATATCAAGTGAAAACCCTAGACTCAGCACTATAGAAACAGAGTGTGGGACTACATTGAATCCTTTGATGCATTCTCCATTGAAGCTATCCCTAGGGAGCAGAATGAAAAGGCTGATTCTCTAGCAGTGTCAGCTTCCTTAGTGACACCTCATCCTTCTTTTGGCAAGGATAAAGTGACCATTGAGATGGTGTTCAGACCCAACATACCAGACAATGCAAATCACCTCATGTCTTCAATGATGACAATCAGATCCTAGCCTTCTTAGAACAAAGGGATAACTTCAATAATATTTTCTTTGAAGGAAGTGAAAACCCACACCGTGAATCAGTCCCCAAAGAAGAGAAGGAAGGAATTGAGGGAATTGATGAAGAGGGAGTAATCAAACTGAAAGGAAACAAAATCCCCAAAGGCCTAGTTTCTTTGGAAGACCTCTTTGACAAGCATGACAGGTTCATCCAAGAGAAAGAAAATAGTCTTCTCGTGTCCATCTGATTTTGATCAAGAAAACATTGGCACTTCAGAGAATCCAAGGATGGTTAACATTGGTAAATGTTGCTCACCAGAAGAGAAGAGAAAGTTTGTTTCTCTACTAAAAAAGTACTCAGATGTCCTGCCTATTCCTATGATGAACTCAAATCTTTTCAGCCAAAGGAAATGCATCACTCCATTCCTTTGAAGCAAGGAGCTAAGCCCTTCAGAAAAAAAAAGGCCCTACAATCCAAAGATTTCCGATGTTATCAAAGAAGAGGTGACAAAGATGCTCAATGCTAGAATCATCTTCCCCATCCACCATTCAACATGGGTGGCTAACATTGTGCCAGTAAGGAAGAAGAATGGGGAAATAAGGATTTGTGTAGACTTCAAAATCTGAATCAGCATCTCTCAAGGACAACTACCCTCTTCCAATCATGGATCATATTTTGCAAGTAGTCACTAGATCTGAAATGCTCTCTTTTCTTGATGGATTCTCAGGGTACAACCAAATCAAGGTGGCAGAAGAGGATTGCAACAAAACAACCTTCACAACACCTTGGGGCACTTTTTCCTACAACAGAATGCCTTTTGGCTTGATCAATGTTGGGCCACTTTCCAGAGAGCAATGGACTTGGCCTTCAAAGATTTGAAATATTGCATTGTCATTTACCTTGATGACCTCATGGTTTTTTCAAAGAGGAGGGGAGATCATATCTGTCATTTGGAGCAAGTCCTTGTAAGGTGTAGGAAACATGGCATTTCTCTAAATCCAAAGAAGTGCATTTTTGGAGTCACAGAAGGTAAGTTTTGGGACACATTGTGAAACAAACATGGAGCACACATTGATCCTGAGAGGATCAGAGCTATCCAAGCACTAGCCTTACCAACCAACAAGAAGGGAGTTCATTCATTCTTTGGAAAGGTAAACTTCCTTCATCATTTTGTGCCTGAGTTTTCTAAACTGACTAAGCATATAACTTCCATGATGAAGCCTCAAGCAAGTTTCAAGTGGAATAAGGAAGGAAAAAAACATTTGAGGAGATCAAGAAAGCCATTGCCAAAGCTCCAACTCTTGTATCTCCAGATTTCAACAAGGAGTTCATCATGTATTGCTATGCATCAGAACATACACTCTCTGTTGTCCTTGTTCAAAAAATGATGAAGGTTTGGAAGCACCCATTGCTTTCATGAGTTTTCCTTTGAAAAATCATGAGCTAAAGTACAACCAATTAGAGAAACATGCCTACACAGTGGTCAAAGTTGTTAAAAGTTTCAGATTCTACATTCTCAATTCCCATATAGTGGTGATGGTCCCTAGAAGTGCAATCAAGTCCATTTTGACTCAACAAGATCCTGGGGCTAAGAGAGGAAGTTGGATTGCAAAGACCCAAGAGTATGACTTGAGATTAGACCCTCTAATCTAGTAAGAGGAAATGGTTTGTGCAAGCTGATTGCTGAAAAGATGAAGCTCTCAGGGCTCAGCAGGGAGAAAAGGATGGTGTTTTCTCAACCTATTCAGAGACAATCCACAAGTGCTCTTTGTCACCACTACTGATGAGTGGTATGCTGATATTGCTTACTACCTCACTTATGGAGAATGCCCTCCTCATCTTGATTACAAAAAAGAAGGACACTCAAGCTAAAGGCAGCCAAGTTTGTGATCTGGAATCATGCACTTTACAAGAGAGGCCTAGATGGTTGTTTCCTCAGGTGTGTAGATAAGGAGCAACAAGAAAAGTTTTCTCAGGGCATATCATGATCAAGCTTGTGGTGGACATTTCTCAACAATGGTCACCACACATAAGATCCTCATAGGGAGATATTATTGGCCCTCCATCTTTGTAGACACTCAAGATTGGGTTTCCAAATGCAAAGCATGCCAACAATTTGTTGGAAAGCCACAACTAGCTTGCATTACCACTCAGGCTTGTGGTGATTGAAGAACCATTTCAGCAATGGGCTAGATTTTATTGGTGTTTTGAATCCTCATTCTAGTGCAGGGCATACTTATGTACTCACTACAATTGATTACTTCACTAAATGGGTGGAAGCCATCCCAACCAAGCAAGCCAACTCTCAAACAATCAGTAACTTCATCAAGGAGAATATCATTGTTCATTTTGGAGTACCACAAAAGATTGTTGTAGACAATGCCACCTATTTCTCTTCAAAGGAGCTCACAAAGTTTTTTATGGTTTTGGAATCTCCTTATCTCACTCTTCTAACTACTATCCATAGGGAAATGGGCAAGCTGAGTCAAGCAACAAGAACATTGTGACCATTGTTCATGCAAGCTGGTAGATGAGAATCAAAGGAACTGGCACAAGAAGTTATATGATGCATTATGGGCCGATAGGATCACTCCTAAGAAGGAAATAGGTATGTCACCTTTCCAAATGTTGTATGGAGTTGAGGTAGAGATTCCTCTCACAATTGAGATGCCAGCTCTCAAGTTGCTTGCAAGAAATAGAAGATGGTCAATACAAAGACTCCATTGACAAGAGGATCCTCTTCCTAGAGAAGCTGGAGGAAAGAAGATGCCAAGTGGTGGATAGAATTAAAGAACACCAATTGAAAGTGAAGAAGATATTTGACAAGAGGGAAAAGGAAAGAGAATTCAAGGTTGGAGACTTTGTCCTACTATGGGACAAGAGAAGAGAACCAAAGGGCAAGCCATGGAAAGTTTGATTCATTATGGCTCGGCCCATTCCAAATTCATGGAGCTTGTGGTGAGAATGTTTTTCTCCTCTCATACTTGGATGGAACACCATTGGAATTTCCTCAAAGTGGGAAATACTTGAAACTATATCATCAATGAAAGTGGGTTGTCCCCCCCTTGTACCATAGGTGATTTCATAGGTGTGTTTTTCCCTTTTCTGTTGTGTGGTTTTGGTTTAGTTTTGTTTGGTTTTTTTTGTGTGTGGTTTGGCTTGTGTGTTTCCTCCTTCCATTCTTTCTCAAAATTGTACATGACTCTACAAGGCCCAATGGATAAGGCACTGGTCAACGTAATATGTTTTGAAACTTGAGATTCTAGATCCTCATGTCATGCCCTAGCCATGCCCAGTTCACGCCATGTCCCCAAGCTAGAGCCAATTGTTGTCTCCCAAAAAATACTCTACATTTTCATAGCCAAATTCAAATTTTTTTGAGCTCATGCCCTTCATTGGTGTTTAAGCCAAGTTAGAGATTCAAGAAATTAGCAAAAGTCATGCCCTAGAGCTGTTTAAACCTCTGTTTTGCTCATTTTTAGAAATCCTCCATTTCCTGGTCTATGCACGTAATATCCTCTTTACAACCTCCATTTTTGATCAAAATTGTTCACTTGTTCTATGGCCTTGGGTCATCAAATCATTTTTTTCCTCCATGCCTCTGTTCATGAAGGAAATTCAAAAATTGGACTCAAAATGATGAAGTTTTCTTCCTCTCGTATTTTTTCCACAATCGAGATGATGGGTGTCTTTTCCCATCAAATTTGACCCCAATGAATGTAGGTACATGTGGTCGATCCTATTGATGGGGAGGAATGGGATTTTTGGTGAACTTAACACTTTTGGTCACTTTTGGCAAAAATGGTAAATTTTCCCCATGGCCCCGATCAGGCTATAAAGGTAAAAGTCAAATTTTGAGCCCACAGAGAAAAGTCAAAGTCAAGTTGAAGCCCAAAGTGGGACATGCAAAAGTTCAAAGTGAAGTTCCAAAAAGTTGAAAAAATCAAAAGTGTATAAGGGGCCATCGGGGCACTTTTGGAAATTTAACCAAATTCCCAAAAGTGAAGTAAAAGTTCTAGAAAATGCCCATGGCTCCAAAAAAATCAAAGGTCTCGGCCCACCATTGAAAAGTCAAAGTCAGAAAGTGGGCCGATGGAGGAAATTTGAGTTTTTTGAGCCTTTTTCAAAAAAAAAAGGTTAAAATGTTTAGAAAAGAGCCGCATGACCCCATCTCAACTGAAAAATGTGCCATGTGTCCTAGTCAAACAAAGAGTGAAAGAAGATGAGGAAATTTGAGTTTTTGAGCCTTTTTCCAAAAAAGGTTAAAATGTTTAGAAAAGAGCCTGAATGCTCATCTCCAACCAAAATGTCAAAATGTCCACATGTCAAAAGTCAAAAGTCAAAAGAGAGAAAAGCCGTGAGAGAGGATGGAGGAAATTGAGTTTTTGAGCCTTTTTCCAAAAAAGGTTAAAATGTTTAGAAAAGAGCCGCGACCCCATCTCCAACTAGAAATGTGCCACGTGTCCTAGTCAAATCAAAGCAACGGGCCGAAGTGGAGGAAATTGAGTTTTTGAGCCTTTTTCCAAAAAAGGTTAAAATGTTGAGAAAAGGGCATGATCCCATTTCCAATAAGAACGTGCCACATGTCTAAGTTGAAAAGTCAAAGTGGGGTTATGGGCCAATTTGTTCCAAATTGCCAAATCTCACAAAAATCACAAAATGTGAAAGGCTTCCCCATAACCACTCCAATCCCTTCCTGCCACATGTGGATGGCCCAATTTCAGAGTTAGAGGAGCAAATCAAATGGTCTATATTTAAACTAGAAAATCAATGTAACGGTTGCTTTGCAAGATCTAGGTTTTTAACCCGCCATGAGTGTTTTCTTCACAACAGAGGAATTTGAAAAGGCATTGAGGATTTGTGAAGTTGTAATGGTTTCTTGAAAGAATATAATGGCTTCTCGACGTCATTCCAAGGGTCTGGTGATTGATTTCAAAAAGACCAGAGTGCTTTATACCTGAAAAGATAAAAAATGCCACACTTCTTCTATTTTCTCTTCTTCCTTGAATTTCTTCCATTCTCAAGCTATGTACAAACTCTACTCAAGCTTCAATAATAAAAGAAGGAATTTTTTCCTTTTTGATTGAGGAATTAATTGGTACTTTGACCAATGAGTTTCATTCTGGTCTTGTAGCTTCTCCTGTGGATTTTTTTCTAACTATAAATGCATGTAAATGAAATTTCTAATTAATGTGTGTGGGCATCGATATATTCTACTCACAACATTAGTTTTTCACTCCTCCACAAAGTTCTTATTATTTCTCCTCCCTCCATTCTCTCGGTCGAAAGGCTTTCAAGCACACAAAGTTTCTTCTCTAGTGAGAATTGATTTATCCTAGCTTTTCACCACAGGGTCAACGGTGAGTGCCCCTTATTAGATCTCTACGTCAAAAGGCCACCATTAAGAAATCCAAGAATATCAAACAACCACTTATTCATTTCTTGAATCAATTGTACAGAATCGCTCTTTGACATAGTAATTCATATAATTTTCCTTTTGAGTTAATACAGATAGAAAGGCTAACTAGCCTTTTATTGTTTAATAATATACGAGTATTTCATTTCATGATAAATACAATCAAGTGTAATAAATTCAGCTTTCTTCAATCAATAGAACAAATGTAAAATTTTAAACTTCATCCTTCTTTCACTCTTTACGAAGTCCATCTGTAAAATTGTTTGCAATTGTCAGTTCATACGAACTAGCATGATAAGATCTATATCTCCTGTAACAACTTACTCTATCTAGTATTTTCATAAAGGAAATAATGCATTAAATTAAATTCACACTAGAAAAAAAGGGACAACACGAATTAAGCATTTCTAGAAGGAAATTCACTCATACATTCCAGCTACTTCATTTGATGAAATGATTTAAGACATTACTTAGGTGTAATCTATCGTATCAGATAATAAACCATTTTAGTAATAGTTTTCAGATTTAATACACTTGATACTCTTCACATTTTTTTATTAATAACTTAAAGTTATTAAGATATATCATAAGCATTCACATAAGCAATCATAACCCATAAGAGCCTATGATACGTAAAGAGTATATTTGAGAAATATAATATCCTTTAAAACATAATATTATCCAACTTACTACTCTACATACTCTCACGTGTCTTATACATATGATTCTACAGTCTTATTTAATCCAATTAAATACTAACATTGGATAATTCTCTATCAATAAACTCATACATTACAACAATCCTTACTCTACTTGAAAGATCATAGTATTGACTAGACTTTAATATCACAAACTTATTCATTCCCTCTATTGCTTAATTTCAATATTATACTAAGTAGAATATATATTTCTACAACTACTTGACACCATTTTTTTAATAACAGTGAGCTCTTCCCATACTTTATACTATATCATAGTTTTAAGGGAGATAAGCATCTCAAACATAGCCTTATGGTCCTACATCATTAGCTAGTAGTTCCTTGTTTAATCAAGGTTCATGATAGGTATGGCTTCATGCACTTATATTCCCTCAAGAATTTGAAATGAATTATATCAGTTCAAATTTAAATTCAATATATGTCCATTTTTTATGAACCCATAAACCATTGACCTTAACATTTATGAAAGGCAAAGTGACATAGTCACTATTTACTTAAATCAAAACAATATGAGCATAACAACCTTACAGTCTCATAGCTAATGGCTTATACCAGCTTAAGCCCGGAGATTCATAACCCCCAACCTTCATATAAAGTTTAAGTGACACAAGAGATTATTGCAATCTTTATGGATAACCTCTCAGCCATTAAATCTTAGCACAACAACTACTTACAACCACTTAAGGATAGTTGAGCCCACAAAATCGATACGATTTCACTTAGACAATGCAACAAAAGCCAACCCTGAATAGAATAGTAGGCTGAAATAATATGTATCCCAAGTGAATTATAGGTTCAAATAAAACGAATATTCCCATAACAATATTCAAGAATTTTTTTAGTGAATCAAAATACTTATTCTATAAATACACGTAGTTCTCGGTTGACCTACCCACCCATCCTGGGTATCACATTAAATGAAAATAATAAAAGGGATGAATAATAATGCGGATCATAGAAGTCGCCCCTATCAAAAGGGAGGGGAACAAGCTTAGATAAATATTTCAAATATATGTATGTATTTGTGAATGGTTTTATATTTATATTATTATACATCACTTTTTTCTTATTATCGTATCGACGACATACCCAGAATACAAATAGTAGTATGGGTTCGATTAAATCATAATATTAGTAACATAATCAAATCCAAGATGAATTGTTTAACATAGCAAGCCTTCATTTAAAAATTTCAAGCATGAAAATATACACAACAGTAGCTATATTACATGTACCATCTATCTATCTTTTTTAGGTATTTTCTTCCATACCCATAATCCACAAATCCACCAGATACACCAAATAACATAGTTCCGATTCATTTAACAAAAACCCATAACTATAAAGCACAAATAAAATTTAAGGCAAGATTCCATTTATGCAAGATACATAAATAGTAATATATCAAAGAAGAGATAGAGCCTATCATGTTTGGTAGAGCTCCTCTTCTTTCCTTCAAGTTCTCCTTTGCGAAACACGATCAAATTTTAGCTTCACAAAGAAACCCACGATCGATTCCATAGAAAACCCCAAAGACATTCCTCAATCTTATTTATTTCCCAAAGTTATTAATAGCTTCCTAAATTCTCTCCATAGTTATAGAAACAATATACACCATTTGAAAATAGATTAACCCATAAAAATAAGAGAATCAAACATCATGTAAAGCTCCATGGGCTCGAAAGGCAAAACAACAAGAATGAAACCAACCCTTTTCTTTTTCCCCAAAAACCACCATTTCATTCTCCAACGCGGTAATGGGAATTTCAAAATCATTCAATGATCGAGAGGAATGTTAGTCCTTTCATTTTTTCCCATCGACAATTCTTGGCCATTTTAAATTTATAGAAGTGAAACTTAACTTAACATTCACTACCAAACCATTTATCCGTGACTGTAGCCTTTTTCGCCAAATTTTTCTAAGCTTCCACTAACTTACTGGTGGTGCATTTTAATTCCATGTTCATAAATATGCCCAAGTACGAGTTGATAAGGATGCCAACTCGAATCCAATGCCTCATTAATTTAAGTTATCCCCATACATTATAAACCATAGGTTAGGTTTTTAAATAATTCGAAAAGAACATAGGTACCTCCACATAGGTCCCCAATATTATAATCCCTTAGATTAGATTTTAGGGATTCCAATTATTCACTTAGGAGCCCATACTAAGTTAGGATTTGATAATTCAAATTTGAACATAGTCATCCATTAATAGGCCCCTTTGCATATATAAATGACAAGGTTGAGTTTGTATAAATAAAATCCTTCATGAATGAACAATATAACCTTAGCTTAGATTTAGGTTAGGTTTTTTATCAACTTAGGTCCATCAATGTAGTGACCTTATGGATTTAGAAACATTAAGTAATTCCTTAATATTACAGTCCATATCATCATGATGATTTAGGGTAACATTCAGGTCATTACAAATTGATCTAGGGTATTATTCTGAAGCATCATATTTGCATAATAGTCTAGTAGATCTCACAACAAATTAGACCAAACCCTTATCTTACTAAGGTTGTTCTTTGTTCCAAAAATTCATAATAATAATCACAATTTCCATACTTATCTAACAACATATCCACAAGTACATGATCTTATCAACCAAGATATGCAAGTATGCTAGGTAAATAGAGTTCATCCAATGAGCCAACGTTCCACAAAGAATGAACATATATGTTTTCCAATCATAATAACCAATAGAATACAAGTCAATTAAAGAGGCATGTCAAACCAACCACATAATATCAAGGCACAAATGATAATATAGTAGAGGTGTTATACACTATTGCTAATAATATTACGAATCTTGAGATTCGAACGTGGATACTTATGTGGGTTCTTGCTTCGTGAATATTGTTTTGGATAAATGTTGTTCGAACTACTAAATGTTGACTCATAGTTATAAATGTAGTTTGTTATTTTTTTTTAGACCCATTTGGGTTCTCCAAATAGTTTTCATTGAGCAAGGTTCTATTTTAGTTCTAGTACTACACCTTCTTGCTCGACGAAGCAGCAGTTTGAAGTTGAATCATTGTTTGATCCAAGGGAAACTCTATTTGTTTATAGATTCATTTTCTCTTTCTTCCATGATAGTCAAGCAAGCTAAAAATATCCTAGTTAAAATTTTTTCATGGTCGAATTAGTGGTTAACGATAAATATTTTCAAATCTATGATAAATGCTTACATTCTTCGGTAATGGTAAATGGTTGTTTATTGGTTTGGATTCATCTCTCTGATGGTAAAACTTCATTGTGACTATTACCCATTAATGTATATGGATGGTCTATTGAATGCATACATAGATTGGGGTTATCATTTTGCATTATACAGACTTTTTTTTATAATAGTGGTTGTAGGTGTTTATATCTTGAAAATCAATTAAGGTATTGTGATATTACCTTAATGTTGTAGAAATGTGTAAGTTGGGTTTTGATGAGATTGGTTCTATCTATGTGAATATGAAACCTTACCTGGCAGTGACTTGATCTCTGTACCATTATCATATCAGATTACTCTTGGTGAGTTAAGCTTGAATTATTTGAGACATGTTTCCTTAGTAGGTTTTCGATGGCATTTGTATGGTCACTGAGTGTTCATTTTTATGGGTCTTATTTGTTTGACTTATAGATGTTTGGAAAACTTAAGGTAAATTAAAATTACCTTAAGGTCATTAAATATACACTATTACCATGCTTACATTATTATCTATTCTGGGTTGATTGATTTAAGTAATTTAAGTCCTATATAAGGAACGTACAAGGATAAAAGCACTCGAATACATTGCATATACATCTTGTCTTTTGACATTATAAAAATTTGGGGGAGAAAATAATTATATGTTGATGGTTGGTATTTTTTGAGTTCAAGGAAAATAAGGATTCCTTTATTAAAAATAACAACCAGTTTTAAGGTAAAGTATCAGTTATTAAAATAAATATAAATGTTTGTATGAAGGGTATATAGTGAATAATTATTGTTATAATTACTATGGACTTATTCTAATAAAGGATGAATTGTTTTAAAATGAGGATGATATTGTTTTATTTTATTATTATTATTCTATCACTATGAATTTTCCATTAAGGCATTAGAATAGAATGATGTGATTAGATATTGTGAATGCAAATTAAATTATCTTAAGTAAATGTTGATTGATCTTGCGGGTTATTATGTTGTTTATATGATTTAATTATTGCAACATTTCATTTATATAAATATTAAATGACATAAATTGTTAAGTGGGAAAGAGAACTTATCATGTCAATTCATTCGAACTGACCTTTTCTAACATTTACAGATGGTAGGATTTAAGTCTACTTGGCGGATGATTTGTTAAGGCTAGGTTGATTTTATTTAGCATGATTAAAGGATGTACTCTTATTTTACTTTTGTAAAGAAAATGGGTGCTTGATGATTAAAGTGTTGAAGGAATTTAAGCCTCTAAGCTTTAGAATCAATTTATGAAAAGGATAATAAAAGTTTAATTCAAGTTTGAATAATTTTGTATTACTTCTCTTGGCTGGTTATGACATTTATTCAGATTTGTGAACCTGTTCACATGTTAATAAGATTGAAATAAACACTCTTATTCATGATAGTTACTATTATTAAATTGAACTATGAATAAGTGGAAGTAATATCCTTTGTGTGATGGCTTTAATACTATGAATTATACTAAATCTATAAAATGGATATAAGAGACAATCTATTAAATTAAATAATGGTGACTATTATTTTATAGATTGTATGAAGGAACTATTAAATGATGATATATGGTTAATGATTTGATATTATATAATCATTATGGATATGAAACAATGTATTGTGGAAGTTTAATAGTTATTCCTAAGTATGTAAACCTTATGGATGTTTATGATTGTATACATTCAACGATGAGTTTTACATTTGTGTACTTAAGAAAATATAACAACAAGTTCGTAATTTAATAATTAGGGATTGTGTAATTAATACATCTTTCTGCCCTAATTAACTCAAATGCTTAAGGAATGTGCACAAGAAAACTTGTGGAAGTTGATTATGGTTAATTAATCAAAATTAAGTTATGGACCTTAGGATTGAATAATTGATGTGATGGATACCACTGAGTTACGATTTTTAAACTATCATAAAAAAATTCAATGAGGTGAAATCTTATGAAAAACTTAATATGTGGATCTCAGTAAGCCAACCTCAGATGTTTGCTATAGTGTGGTGCTCACTGAATGACATGGTTCATTCAGTGAATACCATCTCACAATAGTTATCTTATGTTGTCCCTCAAACTCTACTTTTTACACATGTCATGATCAACATGGAATTAATTTGTGTTATGATGCAATAATTTTCCATCCAGCTAGTCTAGTTCCTCTATACCAACTTATATTGGCTACAGGGGAAGAAATTGACCATGTGACGAAAAAATTTGTTACATGAGATCTTTCTCTCCCATAAGCAACCTAAATTGGCATGGTTGTGCTCTTCTCAATAGATGCACAATTTTTATATCATTATGTGACTTAAATAAATTTAACGTGATCAAATGATTCAAATTCTAATAACGAAACCAAGTGACATGGTGATGGGACATGTTTTAGAGACTTTGTGTAGTCTAGAAATAGAGCATGCAATGCATGAATCATAAACTTTGGCCAAAGTAGTGTATGGTAGTACATTGTCAGGTTCACCTAGTTCTAACTAAGTGTGTGATGTCAGGATGGGATTCGATTGACTAAAATAGGTAGACACTTTGAAAAAACACTTGAAAATCAATGTCGAGAAGGGCACTAACAAGTATACTTTGTGTACTGACTCGAAAGATCACCTTATGGGGGATCAAGTAGGATCTAGTTAACCCATGCATATGCACATGTTTAATTGATTTTTACCTAAAGATTTAAAATTATTTGATGTTTTATTTAAATGTTAGTTTGTACATTTAAATCATTTAAGGCATATGTTTAATTTGGGAAACAAAAAAATTCCCATAGTTATGGTGTTGGAAAGTGGTCGTTACAAATATTGTAATGAGTTCCTTTAAATTAATGAAAGGGGCTCACTTTTGTTTCCTAGGAATATGAAAGGTCACAAGTGATAAGGGGATGTGAAAATTCATGTGGGGGATAGATGAAAAGACTCTTTATAAAGTTATATATTTGGATGATCTCTTCATTCTAAAGGGTTGACAATTATAAGTCTCTAAGTAGATAGATTTTCACTACTAATATACAAAAAGATATGGCATTATTTTATTTTCCTCTTTCTCTATATTTCCTCTATTTCCTCACATGTTCAACTTGATCTTATAAAACCAAGGAAGGTGTTAGTTCCTTTGATTAATGGATCAATAGAATTCTTTGTTTATGATTTGTTAGTCTTATCATTGTTAGAAAAGTTGTTTTCTTCTAATTGAGTGTGGATTAATTCTAGTTAATGTTGTGAAACTCTGCTAGTTCCTATTCATAAAATTAACCCTCCTTCCCTAAATTATTACTCCCCTTTACCTCACCTCCCAAAATAATTCCTCCCTTGCACTAAGTGCGAGCAATTTTCCACAAGTATAGTGGATTAGTCATATGTGATCCCGATTTCACTTCTACCCACATTTTTATTTTTTTGTATTCAATAAATGGGAGCCTCCTCATTACCAAGAGGAGGGACTTAGTCCCAGATCATTGGTGAAAATACACTAATTTGGTTTTACGGAAAATTATTTCACTAATAATTTTTGTGCCCATTGTGGGGAATATTTTGTTATTTCTACACCACTCCTAAAACCACAAAATCCTAATAAAAATCATATATCTAAAAATTAAAAAATCAGAGATTGAAAATCCAAGAGCCTTGATGTCTACTCTACATTTTTTCCATAATGACCATTCTTGAAATGCTCTTATTTTGCAGCCTAATATTCTTTTCTTCCAATACACTCAAGAAGATATCATAGCTGATTTGAGGAACTACATCTGGAACAACAGAGAAAGTTTCAATCACTATCACATTAATTCTATAATCTGAAGTGGAACTTTCCCAAGAGTTGTAATGTGTGAGACAAGTTTCAAATCATAAAAGGAGAGCATAAGAACATTTTTTTCAAACTACACACAAATCCTACGAACTAGTAGAAAGAAGATACATGATGGCTACCTGAACTAGTGGCATAATTGATCCAAAATTCAAGGAGCAATGGAAAGATAATTTTATACTTCCCATTTTTAACTAGCAAGGTGAACCAGTTAAGATTATTTTCCTGAGTTTGATCCTAATTTCCTCTTGAAGGTCCCGTTGAAGACCCACTAGTTGAGCCACTAAACTTCATTCCTCTAAGAAGAATAAGAAGAAGAAAAAATAGAGGAAGGAGAAGGGATAATTAATACACATGTTCCTTGGGGATAGAATACAATCCCATTGGCCCTAAATCCTCCACTTTATGAGTTACTTGAAAGGATATGGGAAAAACTTTCCTCTTTTTGAGGAGACAAAAAAACATCTTGATGATCATATCAAACATTCATAACTAATTTTGGGGTGTTGGGAGTGTAGTATGAATATTTTTACTTTTTCTCTTTGTGGAATCTCTACAAGATGTTTTTGTATATTGGTTATACCACTTTCCAAGAAGGTCCATCAAAATTGGTTGGTATGAAGTCTAAATTCTAAGCTCAAATTAAGAGGGTGAAAATGTTCATGTTCTTATGATAAAATGGTTTCATTTGAAAAAATATCCTCGTGAACCCATGAGATACTTTATAGCTAAGTTAATAAAGATTATCCACAAAATTTCAATGGTTGATAGGCCTATGAAAGATAAGAAGTTAATATTATTCTCCAATTCTCAGTTATAATAGGTTAGTTTCATGTTGAGAAGGAGAAAACCATCGACTTTTGATGAGGCACAAGAGCTGGAATTTGATGTGGTAGATGATTTTTTGATGTCTGAGAAAATTTTAAAAATACCAAGAAAAGAAAAATCTCAAAGTTAAAGCTCCAATCCATAGACTCATTGGTGCTAAATTTGGCTAATGATGTGCTTTCCCTCAAAAATTAACTTGATCAAAATTCCTTATACAAATAAATTCCAAGGAATAACTTCTCAAACAAACAGATAATTGGTCCCTCACCTCATAGGCTTTCTCTTGAATTCCCTCTCATGTATATAGCATTTGGGACCTAATCGGGTGATGAAAGTGAAGAAGAGGCAACTTCAGAAAGAGAAGAAGAGGAAGGTGAGTTGCTAATTGAAGAAATTTTATCTATAGAGGTTGGTTTCTATGAGTAGACACCATATTCGAGGATGAATATAAAGAATCTTTAGATGATATGAATAGCCATTCTTGTGTTTTTTTCACTCGATCAAAAATCTTGAGAAGGAGAAAGTATCCAAGCATAAAGAAAAGGAGAGAGAATATCCTCAACTGGGGAATCTACTTCCTAAAAGATCATAACTAAGAGAGGATATCCACTCCCCCATCTTTGGAATCCTCCAAGAAGAATCCCGAAGTTGTGCCTCATCACAAGATATCTTCTAAGAAAGGTAATTCAAATGCCTCTAATCCTTCTAATGATGATGATACTTCTTCTACAAGTCAAAATAATAATGAAAATTTTGGAAACACTTCTTCTAAGTTGAATCAAGCTAATGTTTCCCATCCTTTTGAAAACCCTTCCTCAAACTTTGATATCATCAACCATGTGAGAAGGGATAAATTTCAAATCCTTGAGTCTAAATACTTACAAACCCACCCCGAGTAGTTTGAGAATGTTTTCATGTTCATTAAAGGAAGAGGATGTGAATCCAAAGTTTCATCCACTTCAAAAGGTCTTCTTCCCACTCCCGATCTAAGTCCAAGCCAAAACCTTCTATCCTCTACTCCTTCATCCACCAAAATATTGAATCCTTATAAGTTTCCCTTTTTATTAATGGCTATCGTATAAATAATTGTATCATTAATTTTTGTGCCTATAAGAATGACATGCCCGCCAAGGTTGCTCAAGATCTTGCTTTGAGTATCTCTCAAGAATTTTTTCATTGATATTCAATGGAGACCAAGGAGGTTCCACTTTTTGGAAGGATCAAAGATACAGTGATGGCCCTTATGGCTTACATGTAAAAATGGGGTACATCTCAACTACGTATGGAATGTTCCTTAGTAGAATATTTTTTTGGTAAATGGGATGTGATATTCAAATGGACTATTATTTAGCTTTGATACCAGTTAAGAAGGAATGAAGAAGCTTCTTCCTGATCCCAAAATGAAATACATGGTTCAAAATTCAGATGAACCTAGGGAAAACATCCTCTTCTAAAGTAGATATCCGGAAAATGCTTCATTCAAATAATTAGGGAAAGTTCTATATGAAGAAATAGGTGATAGGAATTACTTCATGAGCTCGAGAAAGAAGAATAATTTCTTATCCTTGAGGAGAGGCTAGCAGAAATTGATAATGAAATTTGGAGCATGGAGTTTGAAATTATTTTTCTTCAATTTATTTGGGTGAAGGAATCATTTTTTCATCCCCATAGGGAGACTTTTTACCCTAGGCATACAAGTTGCAATTCTCGAACACAAACAACACTTCTGAATATGAATCCTTATTGCTTGGATTGCAATTGATTGAATGGATGGAGATCAAAAATATCATCGTACATGGAAATGTTGAATTAATTGTGAAACAAGTGAGAGACATATTTCAAGTGAAAATTCTCGTCTCTACAACTACATGAATAGGGTGTCAAAATGACTTGAAGCTTTCGATGCATTTTACATTAGAGCAAAGGCTATAGATAAAAATTCTAGGGCTGATTATTTGGCAAGTATCTACCTCCTTAATGATCCCACATCCAAATTTCAAAGGAGAGAATTTTTCAGTGGAAATGATCTTTCACTGAGTGTGTCAAATAACTCTGAAAACTAGCAAATTTTCATGATGATAATCAATTTTTTTCTTCCTAAAACAAACGAGTTACTTCAGATATATGTATTTCAAAGGAAGTGACTCACTCTCATGGGATTTTACAAAGAACGATAGTAACAAAATCTAAATGATCAAATAGATGAGGACGGGGTGATTCAGCTGAAAGGAAATAGAATTCCAAAGGGACTAGTGTCACTGGAGGAATTATTTGAAAAACATGACAGGTTTATCCATGGTAAGGCTAATGATCAACCAAGATCTTAATCTGAGTATGACAAGATAAACATCAGAACAAGTGAGCAACCGGGGATGGTGAACATCAACAATTTTTTTTCACCCGAGGAATGGTGAAACTTCTCAACTTTGTTGAAAAGGTATTCCAATGTGTTTTATTACTCAAATGATGACTTAAAAATTTTCCAACCTCAATCTATGCATCATTCTATACCCTTTAAACCTGATGCAAAAGCCTTCTGGCAAAAACAAAGGTAATACAATCTAAATATTTATAAAACCATCAAAGAGGAGGTTGAAGTTTCTTAATGCCCATATCATTTTTACTATCCATCATTCAACATGGATAGCCAATATTGTACCAGTGTGGAAGAAGAGTGGTGAAATCCTCATCTGTGTGGATTTCCATAATTGAAATCAAGATTCTCTAAATGAAGACCGTCTGATGTCGATTATGGTTCATATGTTGTAAGCGGTGAATGTATTTGAGATGATGTCCATGTGATTAACTAAAGTAATGAATTTTATAAGTTAATCTAAAGAGTGCGAAATGAAATAATTGAAATATAAATGGTAGCTAATTTTATATGATATTTTAAAATGAAATATGAGGGAAAGGGTACTAACTTGAAATGTAACTTACCTCACAAGAGTCAGAGTAAGTTCTAGTAGAATTGAACATAATGACGAACCTCAAAAAATTGTGGAAGAGGAAGATTTGGCAAAATTGGGATACTGAAGGAGTATAGGGGCACATGTGGGCACCCCGATCTGGAATATGAGTGTTTTGGTCTTCAAAATGACTCAAAAACTAAATATTATAGGGTCACTAAACCTTCGTAATGTTTCACCTTTGATTAGGTTGGTGTCACACTTGATTTACTGATGTCGTTATAGATCTCCAATGGATAATCTCCTACAAAATCCCACACAAAAGCATCAAACCCTAAAAAATGAAAGATGCAAATGAATGGGTCGAACTATCCTTAGCTTCCAAATGGATGGACTTATGACTAAGCACTACACTACATCTCAGACTTGATGTAGTTTTATGTTTTTGTGTGTGCAATGGTGTTCCTATGGTTCTATAGCACCAAGGATGCCAAAGTAGTGGGAAATAGCTAGATGTAAAATGTAAATGGTGGATGGAATAGAATGAATACAACCCTTCCTATGCAATGTGTGATGCAGAATAGTGCCCAAATGTAGTCATTTTCCTTATGTAGATAGATAACCCTTAGTATAATAGTTCACCCTTAAGATAGTGTGTATGTTATGTTTATATAGGGATATCTTGCTCAAATTTCAACACTAATGACCCGACATGTTGACTTGTCCCTAGGGGAATGGGCGAACAAACCTTAAAGACCAACCTCAAGCTTATAAATTTAAACTAAGTGTAACCAAGACCAGGGCACCCAAAATGAGGACCGGGAGCCCGAGGTGCTCTTATCCCTTCCCAAGCACCCAAGTCAAAGACTAGAGATGACAATTGATTAAATAATGACAACTAAGACTCATCAAGAGATGACCAAAACTATAAAAACAAGTCACAACTATGCAAGATACACAATAACAATTATTAACTAGACTGACAACAAGACTAGGGGATGGGTAATTAGAGAATACTTTTATAAGAAAGATCCATATAAAAAACAACATACTTGGTAATATAATTATAGTAGTAATTTTGTGATTTTGTGACTACATTTTCCCCCACTTTATGTTAGTGAGCGGAAATCTTGGTAACATAAAGCAGATAGAGATGTGTACCTAAGAGAAATTCAGAGAAGCCAATATTGTAGTAGAATGTGCAGATGTGGTAGAAAAAATGTTTCGAATGAATCATATAGCGTGCCAAACTATGGATCAGTGTATTGATCCATACAAAGATATGCGAGAAACATAATATTGTGGTGAAGTGCACTTAATGAGAGATATGATTGTAATGTTTCATGGTTGATGATTATAAATAACAATATGATGGGGTTGGGATTGATCAATTCCCCATCCAATTTTGTGTATAGAAAGAATCAATCAGAGGAATTGGGCATCCTCCCACCAAAGGAAGAGTGTAGGGATAGAGGCATGTTATTCTCCAACCTGTAACTACATCCTTAAGATATAGCCACATCAAATGGACTCGATTAAACTTTTTGTGGTTTTGGATCCAAAATTTTATACCAAACAATTGACCCATATAGGAGTGGTATAGGAAAGGCACCCTTACCCCCACTCCACGAGTTTCATGGCAATGTTATGGCTTCTAAGTTAGGTCATCTAGAAGCAAACTTGAAATGTACGATGGATTCCAATTTAGGTCATCCGGAAGCAAACAAAAATATAGAATAACTCCCAAGTTAGGTCATTTGGGAAAGTAATGAATGTAAATCCCAAGCTAGGTCATATAGGAGGCTGCGTGTATTGTATTGTATTGTATTGTATTGATTAAATAGTGTGATTTCGATTGTTAGAGACTTGAACATGTTGGTGAATTGATTGATTGATTGATTATTATTGATTACTCATAGAAATATTTTATGTTAATTTCCCGAGGTTATGTCATTAGGGGAATTGATAGATATTGATGAAATATCTTATAAATGAAAATTGTGTTTGTTTCCCTAGGTTAGGTCATTAGGGGGAATCGCTAGAAATTGGTGAAGTATCGTATAGAGAGAATTTTTGTTTTTTTCACCCATTCTAGGTCATTAGGGGGAATCGATAATGAAATGTCTTATTGAGATAACTTTTGTTTTTTTGCCCCTAAGCTAGGTCATTAGGAGGAATCGATGGTGAAATTTTTATAGAGATAATTTTTGTTTTGTTGCCCCTAGGTTAGGTCATTAGGGGGAATTGATGGTGAAATGTTGCATAGTGCATTAGTAAGTGTTTGAAAATGCTGAATTAGTAGTGTTGATTGATCACATGATGTTGTAAGGGAATTATAGAATGACCCCAATTGTATGCCCCCATTTCGGTGAAAGGGGAAGTGATGATAAGAATGAACATTAAGCCGAAAGTAAGCACGAGATATGTAAAGTGTGATAAATATTGTCAAAATGTGTGTAGATTTATTGAAGAATAATGTGAAAGAGGGATAATATATGGTTCATGTGTATGGTAGGATGCTATGTGGAATTCTAAAAGAGTGTTACAAACGAGGTGTGAATAAAATTAAAATGCTCAAGTTATTATGAAAACCAGGTGGTGTGTATTAGTGGAGGTGATAATCTTGATGTAAAGTAACTATAAGTAAGAAGGTGAAAAGGTGATTAGCCACTTCATTTGTCTTTTACGTAATTGTGAGAGTGAGTGCTAAGTGAGAAAATATTCCACAAGTAAGAGAAACATGACCCAATTAATTTGAGATGGTGGAAACCGTTGTGGCGTCACGTATGATGATAGAGTTGGTAAGTGTAATGTTTTTTCAGAAACATGTGTGTAATAGTTGTTTCGTGGAATTTTTACAAAGTTGAGATTTTTAATGTTGTCAAAATTTTAGACTTAGACAATAGCAATGAAGGTGTTAATTTTCTTTAGGATAGGATCTCCTAACACGGGCACCGGTGTCCTACTCTTGGGTGCCCCAATACTACTTTTGGGCACCCCATTCCAAAGAGGGTGTATTTAGTCTAGAATGATGGAAATGTTATTTTGGATGTATAGTAATGTTGTAAAATGAGTGTGTTTGGATTTATATAGTGTTCTAATGTTGCACTCATTGTTTTATGGTTTACTGAAGGATATCCACTTGAGGGAGTTCTGCGGGGTCATCATTTGAGTACTTTTCTTGGATTGGGTTTATCTGATGATGATTGGGAGGTCATGGACCATGTCACTATGGCATATAGCACAGATGGGGATGTGCCCCATAATATGCCTATGTTGACAATGAATGTGTGAGAGATGGTAATGTCATTACTTGTACATTCTAGTTGCCTACAAGGGAGATGACTCATTATATTAGAGGATGCATATTGCATATTATGGTTACTAGTTGTTGGGAAAATGGTACATGTCATGGTGGTGGAGAACATGGAGAGGCAGATGAGAGATTCCTTGTAGTATTTTATGGGGACTTGGGTTCCTATCGAGGCCCATATCATCTTAGATGTCATTTTGAGGTATGGGCTTCCATGCTTGCGGAATTTCATAGCAGTTTCATTGCATCGTCTATTTCCATTGAGGGAGGTGGTGTAGGCATCTTATATAAGATGTGAGACATGCCCTCGGATTGAGTAGGAGGGTAATAGATATGCGTGGTCATGTTGTGTGTTGGCCCACCTATATAGAGACTTGTATAGATTCACTCAGGAGGAGCATGAAGGTGGTATAGGAGCTACAACATTATTACATGTGTGGGCCTATGAGCACATAACAGTGTTGAGGAAAGTAGGAGTTCCATGAGCAGAGTGGGCTAGGATAGATATATATGTTAGGAGGTGGATCGGTGTATGTGGATGGAAATTAGATATGGATACCTATAAAGCACTTATAAATCACATGGGATCTGAGACGGTGATATGGCAGCCATACCAAGACTATGGGGATGGCCATAGGATGCTATGGAGCTACAGTGTATATGGAGGACCATGTGGTTAGAGGATCGGTTCACAGGTATGACTGAGATACTCTAGGTGGAGAGAGTATCATGCTAATTTGGTATGGCACAGGATGTGCCCCGAGTTGTATGTGTGGTTGAGGGAAATTAGAACACCTAAGAGAGTTGGAGATAGAGGCGGGGCCAACAGCGATGTAGCTAGTGCCCCGAGGGCCGAGATGAGGTAGATCCTGTGATAGATCCAGTAGATGGAGATGATGCAAGATGCACAGAGGCATACCAAGCATGGTGGGTAGTACATAGATGGGTGTTATTATTTCCCATGTTCGCAGAGGAATATGGAATAGCACATGGAGCACGGGTAGAGGTGTAAGGATATGCCTATAATCCTATAACGGTTTCTAGATCTTAGTGTGATTATCTATAGTTGTGTTGTAGGTTTTGTCACTTGCCTATGTTATGATTTTCATATGTCTAATATATGTTTTTTATTGTTTTGTAGGTGGCACATATTGGTCCCTAATAGTGAACACATCCATCCACACACTAATGTAGAATGTGCCTAGTGACATATTGGTAGGTGGAGGGATACTAAAGCATATAGATGACATCATGGGTGAGCATGCCCATTTGTTTGTGTCGGTGTCCATAGCAACATCCATATGCATAGTCTTGTTGAGTGAGAGAGACGAGGCCCATGAGGAGACTCAACGAGCTAGAGAGGAAGCAGTGGCAGCAATCCATTATCACAAGATGTATTTGCATGCTATGTCAAGTTGTAACATCAGTTTGTGGAGCATTCTATCGAGGTCACACTATTGTGGAGTTAGGGTTATAGGTATCAAGGTCATGATCATCAACGTAGAGTTAGTAGTGAGGCATCTAGTTCTAGGGTTATCACGGATCGTTCGAGAGTGACAATGATGATGATATTTGAGTTTTATTATTATATATTATGTAGGGGCATTTGCCCCTATGATGATATGTTTTGTATTGATGATTGTACTTGATATATATAGAATTTTTATTAGTGTATGATGATTACATTTTTTTGTGTATGATCTCGTTATTATTGTTGTAATGTATGCGATGTGTTGTATGTTGTTCTGTTAGTTGATGTAGACTTGCACTATGATGTTGGTATTGATGGAGAAAATGTGTAATGTAAATGATGATAGGAAACATATGTAATATTATTGATGAGTGGATTGAGATGCATATTTGTTGAATGGAACTTGTAATGCGTAGTTTGTATAGTGGGTATAGTAGAATGTATGTAAAAATAGATAATGTTTGATTTCTAAACTAACATGAAATAAGAAGGTAATTTGATCGTAATATTTTAGTGTGATGAATATAGGGGGAATAAGATTAGTGATGCCCCCGGCGTATAGATGACAAGGTTCATTTGGTTAAGACCCCGAGAAGTCAAAAATGAACATCATAAAGAAAGAGTGTGTCATCGGGAAATGATTGAGTGCACTAGATGAATCGACAAAGTATGTGATGAGAGGTTCTTATAGAAAATACCTCAACATTCATGTAATAACACAAGTGCATCATCGAGGGTAAGGTGATAGTAATCACCTACAAAATACCAAGGTGGCGTAAAGTGGTGGAAGCATGTGGGATGGAAGTAGCATGAGTGTATGAACTAAACTAAATGTCATATGGAGCCGTGGTGGGATGGACACACGTGGAGGGTTGTGGCAGTCGATGTGAAGCAATAGCATGATGTGTTGGATGAGATGGATGGAGAGTATGTGGTGGATGAAATGGTGTAATAGTGGATGGATACGGTAGATAACATGCACAAGTGACAATTCATGTTGGTGTACGTATAAGAACCTTAGCATTGGATGGAAGGGACAAGTCAATGTGGGTAGAAACATGCTGATGAGGTAGAGGAGAGATGGACTACTCACATGAGTGAGATCCAAAGGAAATAATGCAATTATCCTCTAATTGTTGCAATCTATTGTGAAGGGAAAAGTAATCATTTTCCTATGCCATTGATGTGATGATAATTAAAATAGTTTTGATCATGTTGATGTTGTAGATGACATTGTGGATGGTGCTTATTAGAGGGTAAGTGAATTAGATGCTCATTAAGTAAGACATGCAGCACATCATGTGGTCAAGCGTGATGAGAGAATTGTAATGGATCATGTGAAATAGATGGAGTAGTCTGGAGAAGTATTCTTTTGCAAAGGAGGAGAAGGATTTTTGTGTAATTGTAGATTGAGCTTGCTTGTGAGGCAGAGATGGATATTTTGTAGGATGTTTAATGGATGGAAAAGGAGGAGAACTAGATAATACCACAATAGTAGGAGGAAGTGGAGGATCAATAACATGTGCTGAGAGAAGATCATGTTCTAGGTCAATGAATTTATAGCACAAGAGTATGAATGACTCACATGTATCATATTGTAATCGTTGCTTGAGAGTGGGAATGAGACCATGACAAAATATAAATTTCTTCTCTAGATCGATAGGTTGGAATACTAGTTAATGCATACAAGCATTGAATCATAAAATGTAATCCTTGATAGGTTTAGATGCACCCTGATGTAAAGTAGGTATATGATCATAAGTAGCTCTAGGGCCATTGTTGATGATAAAATGATGGAGGAAGGCGTCTTCCATATCATAGTAAGTACTAATGGAACCAAATGGAAGATGAGTGTACCATTCATCATCATCGGTAAGACTATGTCGAAATGAATTAAGAAACAATATATCATTAGAATAGGAAGCCATAGCCATGTGGTAATGTTGGAGATGTAGGTGAGGGTCACCAGTACCGTCAAATCATGTGAATGTAGGCATGATAAAGTCCTTAGGAAATGCAGAGTTATGGATCCTCTTAGGAATAGGGTTGCCATGTAATGAGTTATTATCAATTGAAGCATAATAAGCCATACTTTCTAAAGTGAGTGACTGAACTTGAGATTGTAATTGACCTACGACATGCATGAGAGATAAAATGTCTTGTGAAGGAATAACAGAAGATGGAAACAATGTATTAAGCGGTTGTAACTTTCCATTGTGAGTAATCATGGGTACCTCAAGAGAATATAAAGGAGATTCCGATGCTAAAGGAACACTAAGGGTAGGTGTTGGAGGAGGAGATGGAATATCCATAGTAGTAGTAGGAATAGCATCAGAAACATCCCTAGGAGGTGAAGCAACTGATGGAGATACCTCGATAGTAGAAGATGAAGTAACAGATGTAGGTGAAGTGTTAAGAGGAGATGAAATGGTAGGAGTAGAAGAACTAATAGATGGAGGTACCTTAGACATTATGCTAGATATAACCTCAAGAGAAAGTGGAATAGGATATTTAGAATTAGAGGTATGAAAAATAGTAGAATTGTGACTGTCAATTGGTTCCTCATAATCGAGAAAGTGACTCGGATATAATTATGTCACTAATCGGAATATCAACATAGTGTGAAGGAGTGTGTGAATCAGTATGTGATGGATTAGGATAAGCAATATAAGAAGTAGGAGAGTCGTGAGATTTATCCATAATAGTGATATGATGAGGAGGATAATCAATATGATATCTATTGTCATTACCTAATATGTAATCAATAAGAGAATCATCTAGAATTTTCTTAGATATGTTAATAGGATGATCACTAGTAGTCATTTAGCATGGTGTACAATGATTGAATGCTATCATATTCAAAACAATACTAATTCCAATGGGAGATTCTTAAAAGTGAGTAGGTACAAATTGTTGACTATATCATAGTTAGTGAATGTGATCTAGAATAGTAGCATTATAATAGAGATTTGTGATCTCAAGATAGTAGCATCATCATAGATTGGATTAACACTAAATTGTGACATGATGGGCCAAGAAGGAGAATATTTATCCTTAGCCATTAGGGTTTGGAGTGGATCCTAGGGAAAATGTTCTAAAGTATAGGTTCACCAAAATGATTAACTAAAATAATGAATTTTAGAAGTTAATATAAACAAGTACAACAATGAAATAACTGATATAAACTGAAATATAAATGCTAGCTAATTTTATTTGATATTTTAAAATGAAATATGAGGAAAGTGTACTAACCTGAAATATAACTTACCTCACACTAATTAGAGTGATGTTCGAAGAACTAAATATAATTGCGAACCTCATAAAATTGCGTAAGAGAAGATCGGCTGACCGGGATACTATGAGGAGTACATGGGCGCTTATGGGTGCCTCTGTCCGAATATGGGTGCTTTGATCTTCGAAATGACTCAAAAACTAAATCGATAGGGTCATTAAAGCTTCACAATGTTTTCCTTTAATCAATTTGGTGTCGCACTTGATTCGTTGATGTTGTTATAGATATCCAATGGATAATCTTCTTTAAAATACCACACAAAAGCATCAAACCCTAAAAAATGATAGATACAAATAAATGGGTCAAACTATCCTTAGCTACCAAATGGATGGACTTATGACTGAGCACTACACTATATATTAGACTGGATATAGCTTTATGTTCTTATGTGTGTAATGATGTTCCTAGGGTGCCATAATGTCAAGGATGCCAAAGTAGTAGGAAATATCTAGATGTAAAATGTAAATGGTGGATGGAATAGAATGAATACAACCCTTCCTATGCAATGTGTGATGCGAATAGTGCCCAAATGCATTCCTTTTCCTTATGTAGATAGCTAACCCTTAGTAGAATAGTTCACCCTTAAGATAGTGTGTATGTTGTGTTTATATAGGGATCTCTTGCTCAAATTTTGACACTAATGACCCAACATGTTAACTAGTGCCTAGGGGAATGGGAGAACAAACCATAAATACCGACCTTGAACTTATAAATTAAAACTAAGTGCAACCGAGACCAGGACACCCATAAATGAGGACCAGGAGCCCAGGGCACCCTAATCCCTTCCCAAGAACCCTAGTCAAAGACTAGAGATGATAAATGAGTAAATAATGACAACTAAGACTTATCAAGAGATTACCATAATTTTGTAAACAAGTGACAACTATGAAATACACATAATAACAATGACCAACTAGACTGATGACATGAATAGGGGATGGGTCATTAGTGAATATTTTTCTTAGGTAAGATACATATATAAAACAACATACTTGGTGGTATAATTATAGTAGTATGTGCATGATTTAGTGACTTCACCATGCTAGATGGATTCTTGGTGTACAATCAAATTGAAATTTTCAAATAATATCAATTCAATACTTCCTTCACCGCCCATGGGGCATTTTTACATACTATCACATGCCCTTTGACTTGATCAATGTAGGTGCCACATTTCAAATAGATATGGATTTGTCTTTCAAGGATCTGAAGGGAAAATTCATAGTGGTGTACCTGTATGACCTAAAGGTATACTCCAGGAAGAGAGGAGAATTTGTAAAAACTTTAACAAGTTCTTATGCATTACAGAAGTAGGAGTTTCCCTCAACCCGAAGAAGTCAATGTTAAAGGTAACTAAAGGAAAAATTATTTGTCACATTGTGAGCAAGGACGGCACTTGTTGAAGCTCCAAATTACACCCGTCCTAGCCCAATATGAATCCGGTGTTTTGAGACAACATGTACTTGTCTCCAAGTGTGGGAATTTGTCCTGAGATAGACTTATGTTTCCTCAAAACCCCAATTCATCTTGATGTGGGATGGGTGTAATTTTTATATCCAATATTTTTGGCACCCCAGTGGGATAGATTTGAAGCACGTTACAACTTTGTACCAATAGGATTGATGTGTTCTTGATGGTATTCATCCTTTGTAAGAATTTTCAACACATCTGGTGACTCTACTAATTCAAGTAACCCATTTTTTGAGTTACATACCTTTCCCTTTCCTTATTTTCATTCCCATTCATTATTTCCCTTCCATTCTTTCATTTTCCTTTCATTCATGAAGTTATGCAATCATGACTTCATTCTCTCATCTAACACTCATTTGTAATAGCAGTTTCATTACCCTCCACCTCCATATTTTTAGAATCCTTCCATATATTAATTTTATGATCCCTATCATGAAGGATCTACATATAAGCATCCTCCTACTAACCCATATGGTTATTTTCTAACCAAAATGTTGGCCAAGAACAAGGTTATGTAGGTGATGGTGGAAATATCATGGAAGATGTTAATTTTCAAAGATGGATTCAAGGAATTGAGGAAAACATGGTGCATGTTAGAGCTACCTATGCAATAAAGGCAGTCAATATTGGTTTCAAGAATCCCTATCCGTGGATAGGCCCTATACCAAACTAGTTCAACCCTCAACAAAAGCTGAATTTTTTGGCTAAAATCATGCGTGAAATTAAAGAGTGGGTTGAAGAAATGGAGGCTTTCCAATCTAGTATTGAGAAACCTTGTCAATGGGGAAACCCTATACTACCATCTTACAGACCTTCCTTTGACTCTCCCCAACCTGAACTTTCTTAGCTTGATTTTCATGTCCCTAGCTTTATGGTTGTGCCCATTGAGGATTCCCCTTCCCCACTTTCATCCCTTCTATCTCACCTCCACTTCTCTACCCGAAATCCATGAAGAATCAGTTGAAGATCATGAAGTAATGGAGGTTAGCCAATAGACTAAGGGTATAATTTCTTGGTTTCCTGAAGATTCATTCCTCACTAAACAAGATATTGAATATTTCATGGAAGAAAGGGTTGAGCTTCATTATTTTGGACAACAAGATGCACATGCAGGCCTAGAGGAGAAGATTAGGAAGGATCCAAATAGATTGGTTCAGATTTGAATCTTCAAGGATTGGAGCCATGATTTTGAAGCCAAAGGGTTTCATCACTAATAACCTAGCAATCATCCTTCTCCAATTTATTCAAAATCAGCTGAGGTGAGTCCTATTCTTGAAAATCATGAAATACTTGTTGAAGAATGGACTGACTCTAAGAGCATAGTGGATGAAGAAGTGGCCCAACCCATTGCAGAAATCCCTCCTATTTTAATTGAAAAATATGAACTTAAGGAGGTTAAAACTAAAGGGTTGAAAGAAAAGGAAGAGAAGCTTCTAAGTGAGCAAGATGTTTCATTTGAATGTAGTGACCCCCATTGTCCTGCATGTTTAGAACTTGCTGCACTTTTGAAGGATTACAGTGATCCACCAAGAGTATCTTTAGATGTTACAACCACTCATAAGGAGCTTCATGTCATGGAGGAGGAAAAATCAGATTCAAAGGTTTTGAGTGAAGAACAGGTCATGGAAATCTCCTTATTTTCTTCTAATGGTAAAACTTCATACCTTTCTTCCCCTTCATCCTTACAAGAATATGATTTTTGGATGAATTTAATCTCTCAAAATTTATGCTTGAGGAGGAGGAGATACATGGTGAATTAATTCCCAAACTATTCATCATGGAGGAGTAATTTGCAAAGTTTTTTGTTGAAGAACCACAAGGTTCGAGATCATCTTATAAGCAACTTTATTCATTAAAAAAGGAAAGTCTTCAAGATGACCATATTTATCGGGTTGAGCTTCGAGAATAATGGGAAAACGAAAAGGATCGGGCCTTTCCCAATCGGTATTTGGCTAGTCTTGATCCAAAAATGAGTTACAACTGGTCATGCTCACTTCAAAGCATGAGGAATTAATTCAATGCACCAAAGGTCAAAGCAACAATACCTCCCAAATATAAATATAAATCAACTAAAAGAGGTATTTGTTTTGTTTTTGTTTGTACTTTGATGAAGAGGGTGGAAAATCAGTTGCAAGATAGTTTTTCACTCTCATTAAAGACCGTGTTCAATGCCAAATTAGTCACATGGTCTCAATTTGTGAGGAAAGGCAATTGCTTCTCCTGTCTATTGCAGTATTTTTTTGAGTTTCATTTTCCTCTTATTAGAGTAAGGTAGTATAGGTTTGTTTTCAGCAAAATAAGTGCTTGTGTACACTCTACATGTTTCCACTTGGAACATGTATGATTTTCCATTTTTATATATCTTTTGCAGGATTTTGTTGATGTTGCATAGTCTATTCGAGGAAGCATTGTTCATGGGAAAACAAGGTATTTAGGGCAGCTCCAGTGCATGCACTCCATTAACAAATCAACATATGAAATTCAAAACTCTAAAATACTTCATCCTTTCTAAAAAATAGTAAATTTGGTCCATATATAAATAGTTTTCCACTCTCGTTAGGGACCAAGTTCCTCAATTTCTTCAAAACTTAGCCAAAATTAGACTTGGGACAATTTTCAAAGTGTATTCATTCAACCCCAATAGATATCTATAGGATCAAAATGGTATACATTCTAGATTGGGGTAGCACCAAGTTCCATCATTGATTGTTGGGGAACATGGTGAAAATATTAAGTTAAAAACAAATTCCACTCCCATAAAACTTAATTCAAAAAAATCTTATGATCGAATGGTCAATTCAAACTTGAGACCCGACTTCAAGTCCAAGTAGTACTTCAAGTGGATTCAGGGGTAGAGTTTTGAGTTCAAATAAGTTTCAGATTATCAATTTGACTCCATGCCTAATGGATGATTCAATACTACTGATCCTTTCAATCTATTAGGCATATTACCCTATGAGTCACCAAACTATTATCAAATTTTACAACCCCTGCAAATTGGTTAACTTGCAATATACATAATTAGGCACTATGATGAAGCCTCAATGAAGAACCTAGAGAATATGGTGTGCTATGAAGTTTGGAGTGGACAAAGGAACCAAATGTAATCTGGTATCAATTTTGATTCTACTGGTTGGTAGCAAGTTTGTTTCTACTATTCGGTAGCAAGTTTTTGCAACAAGCTAGTAATAATTTTGTTGCTACCGACGAGTAATAATTTTGATGCTACCAAACAATAGCATGTTTTTTTGCTACCACCGACACCATGATAATTATGTAACCTTTGTTAAACAAAGGAACATGGTGCTACCAATTAGCACCAAAGGTTGATGGAACGTAGTACAAGGTAGCTCAACAACCAATATTAATGAGGTATGGTGCCCATTTCTTCTTCTACAGGAAAAGTACCATTGGGAAACATGTTTGTAAGGTTTCCCATACCTCTTTACAAACAATTAATGCAGGATGTCATTTAGTGGAAGAAAATTCAAGTTTCCCTATCTATATAATGTAAAACCCCTCATTTTTTAGGGAGGTTATTCCAAAATGTAAAGGAACTCACAAAATTGTTCTAGAACTTTTGTGAGTTACAGGCCTCAGATTTAGGTGTTTTGTAAGGAAATTATTAGCTTAACAAATTTTACATCCTTTTAAGCAATAAAATTCATGCTTTGTGGCTCTTATCTCCCTTATCTTGTGTTGTATTTCATTTCCTTGATTTTCATTGCAGGTTTCGGGTATATTATGCATATATCTTTCTCTTTGCGGGGTTCAAATCTGTTGTGCTCCATGAGAATGGATATTTAAATGTTTTTTAGACTATGACACATCTATCTTCCCTCTCATCCCTCATTTTTCTCTCATTTTCACTCACTAGAATATCTCCACCCCTTGTTCTTGGTGTTATCACCTCCCCATAGTTTAAGATTTAAAGTTGGTGCATCTCCCTCTCTCCCTAGTCCCTGGAATCATAGATTAGTGTTAGGTAGCTGCATTTCCCTTTCTAGGAGTAGTTTTAACATTAGGAATAGGTAGAGGAATTCATCTTTCTCCTGGAGGTCTATCTCAGGTGCAAGTCCCACACTTGGAGATAGTGCCACGTTGCCTCAAAACCCTAGTTCATCTTGATCTAAGACGGGTGTAATTTTGAGCTCCGACAAGAACTATGATCAATCCAAAAATACTATCTCGAGATATTTAGAGATTGTCTCTACCTATCAACAAACCGTATATACATTATTTCTTTGGTAAGATTAATTTATTAATTATGTTTGTCCCAAAAAAATTGAGCTCACAAAGGATATTATCAATATGATGAAATCCAAAGAATCCTTTAAGTGGAGAAAATAAAGAAAATAATCCTTTTAGTCTATCAAAGGTTCCATTGTAAAAGCACCCACTCTAGAGTATCTAAACTTTAGCTGAGAATTCCTTCTATATTGATATGCTTCAAAACATACTGTTTTGGCGTCCTTACTCAAGAGAATGAAGATAAAATCTAATCACCCATTCCATTGATTATTGATCCTATAAAATAACATGAATTAAACTACTCACAAAGCATGAAAAGCATTCTTATGAAGTGGTGAGGGCCTTGAAGAATTTTAGGTTCTATCTTTAAAACTCTCATGTTGTTGTTATGGTCCCTAGTCTAGCAGTCAAATCTATCTTGATGCAGTAAGAACTATGCACAAGGAGAGGAAATTAGGTGTCTAAGGTGTAAGAATGTGATCTTGAAATCAAACCTTCCAAGTTGGCGTGAATCAATGCCTTTTGTGAACTTCTCTCCTGAGAATAATGGGAATATTTCTCTAATTTTTTATGCATGCATGATCAAATATCTTCTTATCATGCTTTTTGTAAGTACTATAAATCCCTGGTATGCTTACATATCTTGTTTCTTAACCTATGGATACTTCCCTCCTATCCTAGACAAAAATCAAAGGAGGACTCTCTCTCTTAGTGCAGAAAAATATGTCATTTATGATAATGTTTTGTACAAGAAAGAATTAGATGGAGCATTCTAGGATACATCAAAGAAGAGAATTACATTAATAGTTTCATATCATATCATGATAATTCATGTGGAGGTCACTTCTTTCCCATGGTTATATCACACAAGATCATGAGAGGTGGATTGTACTAGCATACTCTTTTCTAAGATGCATACAAATGGGTCGAAAAATTTGATCCATGCCAATAGTTTGTGGGAAGACCAAGGCTTGTTGCTCTACCCTTCCTTCCCGTGATCATTGAATAACCTTTTCGACAATGGGGTCTGGAATTATCAATGTATTAAACCCATACCCTAGTGAAGGCCACATGTATGTTCTTACTGCTATAGACTACTTCACAAAGTGGGTAGAATACATTGCAACAAAGCATGCCAACTATGAGACGATGTGTAACTTTTTGAAAGAGAACATCGTCTTTCATATTCGAGGTATCAAGAAAGGTAGTGGCGAGATAATGCCACATAATTATCTTCATGTGAGCTAATGGATTTTTGCTATAATCATGGTATTTCCTTGTCTCACTCAGTTGATTACTATCTATGCAAAGAAATGGCCAAGTGGAATCTAGCAATAAAAATATTGTCACTATTATTCAAAATTTAGTGGATGTCAATCAAAGAGATTGGAATAAGAAATTATATGATGCCTTACGGGATGACCAGATCATGCACAATAAATCTATCGTCACCTCTCCTTTCTAGTTTTTATATGGAATTGAGTCTCAAATCGAAATCTCTTAAGAGTTACCTACCTTACAATTGGTGAAGGTAGTAGAAAAAGAGAATATTCATATGCTCTTGACAAGAGGATTTTCTACTTAGATAAGTTGAATGAAGACATGTTAGTAGCAGTTGATACACTAAGAAGACATCATTCTAAGGTGAAAATGATAGTAAATCGAAAACACAAGATCTAGAAGCTTCAATCGATATATTTTCCTCCTCTGGGAAAAAAGGAGAGAGTCCAAGGTGAGCCATAGGAACTTTGATTCACTCTAGCTAGGACCATTCAAGATCAAATTTTTTTGGAGAGAACACATACTACCTAACTTCCTTGACAAGGCCCCATTAGAGTTTCCTCATAGTGGGAAACTTGTAAAACTCTACATGTAGTCAAGTGGGTTATTCCAAACCATTGTACAATAATTTTCCTTTTAGTTGTGTATTTCTTTCCTTTCTACTTTTGGTGTGTTTCTTTTTAATTATGTGTGTTTGTCCTTTCCCTTGTCTATGCATATTCCTTATAATAAGGGATTCTATTTCCCAATGGATAAGGCATTTTTCTACTCACCCATGAGATGTATAAGGTTATTTATTTCCCCATACGGTCCAATGTCCATGAGTCGATCCAAATTGTTATCATGCAAAATGACTAGCCTAAGAATTTGAAATTTTCAAGCATGACAACTAATCCTATAATGCAAAATTTGGTCTCTCGGTCACATTGTTACCTCCTCTTGGCCAACCTCGTCTCTAGGAGTACCATCACCCTAGACCCAAGGAAATTCCTAAATATTTTTTCAATTATGCCTCGGTGTGAAAATAAATATGATGAATTTAATGGATGATTTCAGCAATATTTAGTGAAATAAAAATCTTCTTTGAGGCCTAAAAGGTCAATTTCGGTCATTCTCGAAGCCGTATGAAATTTGCATAAGAGTTTAGGAAAGATCTAAAACATTCAAAGGTGATTTTGGGGAATCTTGAAAATTTTGGAAGTAATTTAGGAATATTTAGAAATAATTTATCATTCAAGAACAATCTACTCAAAAGAAGGTTTTCTCAGTGTAAGGAATGAACACCCTAAAAGTGAAACCTGACTTCTCTAGATTATTTCGGGAGATTCATAAAGATTTAAGAGGTAAAAAAGTGGTAACTATAAATCTATGTGAATTATATACAAGATGGGAACATCGTTTGGGTTCAAACCCTCTTAGTTACGGAAAAAGTGGGCCCGAATTTTAAATTGTAGGATGAACCAATTATGAAAGCTTTTATATTGATCTTAGAATGTGTTTTGGATTTAAAATCATATAATAATTTACCCCAAATCATCATCTTAAGCCTCCAGAGTGAAAAACGTAATTTTCCTAGCTATGTTTGGACATCTAGTGCAAATCTGGATTTCCTTTTATAGCCCAATCACACTTTTGAAAAAAATTCCCCTATGTCACCTTGGGGACAAGGGGGCATGAGGTACACATAATTTTGACCTCATCCTCCTCCCTAAGTCACACTTGTGACACCCAAGTGTCTCGTGTGTCCCCATTGTCCCTTTTGTCCCCATGGTGCAAGGGAGACATAGGGGACACAAAGTGTGACCTCACCCCTCTCTCGGGTCCAAATTTTGTGTCCATTATGTCTCCCATGTCGCAAGGGGTATAAGGGGGATAAGAAAGTGTGACTCAATCCAAGGTGGGTCTCCTGGACCCTCACATGACCTCACACAACTCTACGAGTTGATTTTTCAAGCCCCTAGCCTTCATGTTCAGCCCCCATCTCATTCACACATCTCCCCATGCTTCCACTTGTCATAATCATGATCCAAGTCACACTTATCTATTCTCATTATCCCAATTATCCCAATTTCACCAAATTCAAACCTCGTGTAAACTCCATTGTAATATAAGTTGAAGGTATAGTTAGTAGAATTAGTTAAAGCCTCACAAAAACTCATTTTTAACTCATTCTCACTATACATGTCTCCATTTTCACATAGGTTACTTCTTAAACACCATTAAAAACTCCATTTTCACTAGAGGTGCCTCCAAAATTTCATCGACATCCATAACCATCAAAAATGAATATTTGTACATATCTTTCCAACCGAGAGTCTAATCACTGTGAAACTTTATCAAAATCTTCCTCTCCAAAGCACCTTTAGGAAGATTTCAGTAGCAAACTCATTAGTTCCCTAGATTTTTTGCAACAACAAACTGAAATTCCAAACCCTAAAACCTAATTTTTTAATTTCCTAGAGATTTAACAGATAAAAATTAATAAAATTTGGAATAGAAGATCTTAGTGCAAAATGAACATTTTGATGGTGGTTTCATTGCAATCCGACAAAGATAAGTCTAGTTTCTAAAAATAGTAAGTGATCTCGAAAACAGTTACTTAAAAATAGTAAGTTTCCCAAAGTGATAAATTCTAAACATTCAAGACATATTGGAAATGTAAGAAACATCAAAAAGTGTAACTTGGGAAACTTTATAAATATAGTAGTATTTGGAAAAGTATGTATCTAAAAATAGCATATTTCCAAAAATTGAAAAAAATAACCATTGGCAATAATCTAAGTGAGTTCGAACTTCAGGGGACAAAACATCATGTAAGGATTCTAAAAATAGTAGTTTCAGACCCGACTTGCTAAAAATAGAAAGTTCCAAATTTCGAGTGCATAAAGGTTGTGGTGACCCTATTTTTTCTCATCTCGATGCTTCTTGGAAAGATTAAATTCAAATACTCATGTATCGATCCTATTCCAACCCTAGTCACAGAGTATCCATGTGTGGGAGATAGTGATATCACTCATAATTATCTCAATGACCTAAAAAGTAGGATGGTCGAAGGACCTAGGGAGTCATTGGAGGAAAATCTCTTCTCAAGTGAATTATTTGTAGCAGAAGGCCATCCATTATTCATTCAAAGTATAGAAATTTTCCGAGGATTTTCGTAGCATTATGAACCTAAATTCATAATAGTGCAAGAAGATGACAACCTAGTTCTCGCAATTTTCACTCCTACAAGCTTATATCTCATTGTTTACAAATTCCAACCAATATTAGTATGGTCATCATCACATGAGTTGGAAAAAATTTACTTGTACTGCAAGTCCTTACACTTAGTTTATGGCTCAGAAAGACATGAAACCTTCTCGTGCCTAAAACCTTTTCAATAAGTGAGCTCCACAAAGGATACTCAAATGTTATCATCTTATTGAATAGGGTAATGGGTGGAGAGATGAAAAAATAATTTCAAGACTGAATGGCTCAATTCATCCTCATTTTCACTAAAGGGAACTAGGTAGTGGATTAGGGGTAGATTATAAGTGGCAATATTCATCTGCAAGGTTGGTCCATTTTCATTCTACCAAAAAATTCACTACAACGTCATATCTCGTGTATGCTCTCACCTATACAAGACATTTTAAAGGCCTAATTATTTCCCTCAATGTCTCTCAAAGAGCATTGGCCTACAAAAATTATCCTCAATTATCACACAAGGAGAGTAACTATCAATTTTATGGAGTGAATGATGCATTCACTATGTTTATCATCAAACTTCTAGAAGGAAACCCAAAGTTAAGAATATCCTCTCAAGTTGCTACACTGATCGAGAAATATGGTAGTTTCTTCACTCAGTTCTCAACTTTCACCTACATCAAGGTTTTGGGCTTTGATATCACTCTTTGCAGGTCTCCCGTATACCCCGGTGATAAGATAGTAAAGGTTGAATTGTGTAGGAAACTTTCTCTTGTTCATAACATGTGTATGAACAATAAGAAGAAGGGTGTATCATTCCCTATATCCTTGAATATATTCATGCAAAAATTTTTATATTCATTGAATATTGACGCATCCTTCGCCTCCCTCAAACTCTATTATTATAAATCTAGGCCTAATTTTGACATCAGGAAAAATCTTGAAACCTTAACTCTCCTCGATTGTGCCATAGTCCCCAAATTAAGGATTATTGGATCAATTTCCTGGATGACTTTTAAGTAAGTAAAATAGATCATATGTGAATGACTATTGATTAAATGAGTATTTTCATATTTTATCGGTTCATGAAAGGAGTGGAGAATGATGGATCCTATATGTTTGATCCACGAGTACCAATCAAGGTAAAATATACACCTCTTCCTCCTATCTCATGGAACATAAGGGAGATAGGTGACATCAATTAGAGGACGGTATCGCGGTTTATAGATCAAGGGAGTGGTTGAGGAAAAATAGATTTACACTCATCAAATCTGGTGGCCTCCTAAGTCTCTCAAAGCTATCATCTCACATATCATCCTTGAAGGTATATGAGAAAACGCGTGATCTATTCTCGCTCGGGGAACCCGCAAAGATAAAATCAAAGGAAGAAGAAAATAATAAAGGATATCCATCCGGGAACTTCTTAAGAAAACTAGGATCAATGACAACCTTTTGAATATCTTTAGCAAGGTGAGATTGGTCCTTCTCAATATCCATTCTACATCAGTCCCAAAGTTTTTCCTCTTGACTACCAAGTCATCTCATCGAGTATAAAATATAATCCCTCATCATGAACCTAAAAGTTCCATCATGCCTAAGTTGAGCCCACATTAAATAAAAATTCTCCTTAGATCCAAGAGCTAATTAGGACTAAGCCGATGACATTTTAATAGCCATTGACACCATATTTCCAAGCTATCTAAAGGATTAATAATTCCAAACAAGGTAAGAAATCCCATATTACTTCTCACTTTTTTAGTGGTGTTTCTGGTAATCAATATGTAGAATTTTCCTAGCCGACTTTTTGAAACCCGTAGAGGATATAACTTAGGAATACTATGAAATAACAATAATCCCTTTAGGACAAGAAACACATGAGGTTGATGCAAATTTTTCTAAGGAGTCTACGGCCCATATGTTTTTCATGAATGAGTAAAAATAGACAATTGAAAAGTTAGAATAACATGTGATAAATATCATTGCTTATGTGTAGTCATTTGTGGATCCTAGTGCAATTTCCTCCCTTTTTGTCAAGGTTGTTACCCCTATCAACAACTTTGACCTGTGAAAATCAAGAAGGCTCAATGTCACACAATGCGGGGGAAGAGTTAGTGGCGGGTGGGTTGAGAAGATTATGGAGAAAGGGAAAACATGTTTTCCTAAAATCCTTTCATTATTCAAGTTTTCTCTCACCACCGATGTAAAATTAAAAATTACTAAGGAGGAAATTGAGAAGAAAAAGGATCTTTGGGACATCATATTTCCACTAGTGTTAGAGATGAGTACTTTTCACTTTTTCGTATTGATGGGTAAAAGTGTATTAACTTCCATAACTGATAACTTGACCCGTATTTGATCTCACACACTAAGTTTCCAGTAAAAAATGTTGAATGAGGCTATCTCTAAGTTTTCCTCTTTTGAAGAGCTCACATCAAAAAAATTGGAAAGTATAAGTAACATTGTGTAGAGACTTGAATCTCCTCCCATCATTGAGATCTCATCATTGGAAAAGATCTTGAAACCATTTGAGGAATTGGTCAAGAAATAAGCAGGGGATCCCTTCTTGTTCAATGAAGAAACCTTGGAATCCCTCATGGAAATCATATGCACAATTTCCAAAACTATCGGGGATCATCGATTTTATATTAATTAGTGTAATAACATTAGAAGTACTTCCAAGACCTAGATTTATGCCTTGATATTTGTTTACATTCCTCAAGCGAAAAGGTAGCACCTACTACATCCCACTTAAGAAAATAATTCAAATGTGAAGAGATATTTCTAGGTGTACTCCCACATGGCTCATCGACACTGGTTCTTCAACGTGAAGCTTCCTCTCCTCTATCTGAGTGATATCCCCTCTCTTATTCTTTCCTCCTCTCGCATGTTGTAATTCTTCATTAAGGAGGTAATTTTCACTATTTCTTCTTATTCACTTAAGTGGCCTATAGTCTAATATTGTAATGAGTTCCTTTTAATTAATAAAAAGGGATCAGCTTTGTTTCCTATGAATGTGAAAGTTCATAATTGATAAGGGTATGTGAAAATTCATATGGGGGTAGATGAAAAGACTCTCTATAAGTTATATATTTGTATGATCTCTTCATTCTAAAGGGTTGGCAATTGTAAGTATCTAAGTAGATAGCTTTGCACTATTAAGATACAAGCAAGATATGGCATTCTTCTATTTTCCTCTTTCTTTATGTTTCCTCTCTCTCCTCACATGTTCAAATTTGAGCATATAGTGATCTTGTAAAACCAAGGAAGGTGTTAGTGCCTTTGATTAATGGATCAATAGAATTTTGTGTATATGATTTGTCGGTCTTATCATTGTTAGCAAAGTGATTTTCTTATAATTGAGTTTGTATTGATTTTCTTATAATTGAGTTTGTATTGAAACTTTGCTAGTGCTTATTCAAAAAATTAACCCTCCTTCCCTAAATTCTTACTCCCCTTTACCTCACCTTGAAATAAAATTCCTCCTTGCAATAAGTGTAACCAATTTTCCATAGGTCTAGTGGAGCAGGTCTTGTGTGATCCCCGACTTCACACCCACCCACATATTTTTTTCTACATTCAATAAATGGGAGCTTCCCCATTACCAATAGGATGGACTTAGTCCCATAATATTGGTGAAAATTCACTATTTTTTCTTTTCGCGACAATTTATTTCGCCAAAAGAATTTTTATTCAAAAAGAGGAAATTTCTTCTAAGAATTTTTCCTTTCCAAAAACTTGAGGAAGAAGATCTCACAAAGAAATTTATATTTTATTTAATAACGTTTTAAGTACTTCCTTTTTATAGTATTATTATCAAACAACCTTGTAAGATGATGATAACCACACCTGGTTATTTTTAATTTTAGCTTCATTTTAATTGTCTTAGTTTTATTTTAATTAGAAGTAGTAGATTCATTTTAAAGTATCTCCCGTGTTTGTAGAAGTAGATTTAGTTTAATTTAAATATTATAGAAAATATGAAAAACATTATTTAATTATTTTATTTTAATTATTTTTCTTTCAAAATCTTGGTGAAACTAAAAAAAAGAATTAGAATAGATAGATGCACTTGTTTTTATTTAATTAATGGTAAAAGGATCTAGTTAATTAAAAGGGTAAATCAATTTGTATTCTATTTAGACTAGATTTTTTTCATTATGTATTTAAACTTAGAGCTCAAAGTAGTTTAGGAAATAAAACCAAAGCAACAAACTTAGTCATTAGAGGCTCACACTACCGATCATAGTCTCGACCACTCTTTGGCTAGGTTTCGACTTTCATTTTTCTTGCTCACGAGTTGACTCTCACACATGAATATTCCTATTAGGATTGTGGAGTTGAATTGCTTCACAGATAGCTTGTTTTACACCTTGTTGGTTTACACAATAACCGAAGTCGGTCAACATAAGAACCACCTTCGATCAACAAATGAATCAGCTATCATTAGTCGTAATTGTCTCTGTTTACACCTGTGTGTAAAATTTTATATTTAACTCATGGGAATTAGGTATAACTTTGTTATAAAGTTGATTTAAAGGTTGTAAATGCATGGCTATTGTGCCCTAAGTTTTTATATGCCTATATAAGCATGAAATATAGGGTTAGAAGGTGAATTAAGAGAAGGATTGAATTAGATCCTTGATTCTCCTAGATTGATAGGATGAAGAAGAAGAGAAAGAAATAATAGGTTACATGAAGATAGAGTCTCCATGGAAATGATCTGGATAGAAGGAAATAGTAGGTACATCCGAATGATGAGAAGAGAGTAACATATTCTACCGTATTTCCTTTATATAGTTATTTTCTAGTTGTAATGGCTTACATAGTATGCAAGGAATATAGAGTTTATTCTTGTAGATCTACATGTTGGTGAGATATTGTATTATATATCCATGTAGATCTAGTCTTGTATTATAGATCCATGAGATCATATTGTATTGTTGATCCATGTAAATATAGATATTTCGAAGATGTTGTCATCATGTTTGCACGAGTTATGGAGTGACGGAGAG
Source organism: Taxus wallichiana var. yunnanensis (assembly GCA_018340775.1). Classification (NCBI taxonomy): domain Eukaryota; kingdom Viridiplantae; phylum Streptophyta; class Pinopsida; order Cupressales; family Taxaceae; genus Taxus; species Taxus wallichiana. The sequence continues at coordinate 54,445,264 of CM031239.1, forward strand.
ATAGACTTACTTCTTGATGCACATTCATGGTTACACATTGGTAGAACCATGCAAGAGGTCTTGTCACAGATCCACATAGAACTTGGTAGTAGTTCGTAGATGCGATAGTTTAAGTTATGTGAGATCTACTGGTGGTTTTGGAGGCATGGCCGTATTGCACTCATGGAGATCTATTTAGAGATTTTGAGGAGAGGAGATACTCTTGGAGAGATGCATTATACTCTTGTCATATTATATATATGAGATATCTATCTTTGGTGGACGTAGCCCACATTGGGTGAACCATGGTACATGATGTGTTATGTGTGTGTACTTTTTTTTTATTTAGATTATATTATTTTTACTTCCACTACTTTGTAGGTTTTGGGAATTGTTTAGATCCTATGTGCCTGATTTTGTTTGTTATTAAATCATAGCACTATTCCGTAGTCCCAAATTCCCAACAATTCCCGGTATGGCCCAACCTCATAGGAGTATATTTGAGCCATTCATTCACCCACTGTGCATTGATCAATATGAAGGATACATAGATGTAAGATTACAATTGTTAGTTTTATAATCTACTCCTTTTCCTCCATACATGGTTAGCTATCTTGACATATTAAACAAACAACTAATCGTAGCTAAGTAATTCGGGCCAATCAAGCAAACCAAGTTAGAAATCCCAATCCTTAGTTTTGTCTTTTCATCCTTTGCTCATGTTCTCACATGACCCTCTTTGGAGAGGAATATTTAAAGATGGATAGAAAATTTCCAAGATTTTGTCACTCAGTTCTAATGGACATATATTGGGAGTTGTGCACAACAATCATCCTTGAGCATATCATCTCACCCACATAGATTAGATGAGATTTTACCTTCCTTAACGAGTAAGTTTCTTGTAAATAGATCAACTGTAATTATCTCAACCTTAAAATGTCATTTTTAATCATCCCCACATATTCCACATCTATCACTTATACCTATTTATATCCATTTCATCTTCCACATTCCAGTTGTTTCCATACGACCTCAATAAGTAGAGTACACTAGGAATCCCGCATCATTTTTCTTGTGTATAGGTTTCTCTTATGATGTGTATTGTTTACTTTCCTTTATACACAATAGTATGTTATGTATATTATACTAATATATGTAGACACCAAAATCTGCACAAAATCATTATTACATCATTTTTTTCTTAGGTTTTAACATACATGAGTTTTGAACAATGAAACAAGGTCTTAGTGGCATCAATATTTTTTTTATTTCTCTTTATGGATTGATTTAACCCTATCTCTTATTGTTTTACCTCTTTGGTTTGATTTTGAGCTACCTTACAGAGATCTCTAGAAGTTCCCTTTTACTATTTTGTTATATTTGAGCCTAGTCCAAAACTGCATACAACATTGTCAAAAACATACATACAAATCATGAAGCTTTTGTAAGGTCTTGACCCCTCTTAACTTTCAGGTTGTTTTCTGCTCATGAAAATTAGAGGATCACTAACTGGAGGCCTCGAGGTTGCTTCGCAGCTCCTAAATCCTATGTTGTAATATTATTTGGCATTGAGAACAAGGAGCCTCGTGACGATATTTCCAACTTGGAGAGAGGATGGTTCACACTTAATCATTCATGAGGTGGTGGTTGAATTTTCTAGAGTGATGTTCAAATATTCAGTTATGGGTGGTTTTTCCGAATTAGACTAAACATAGATGTGGTAAGAGATTGGTGTAGAAGGAAGTGGGGCTGCAAGGTGGAGGTTTGAGCTCTTGTGGGAGATATATTTCTATTTTTCTCTTTGAAGAACAAGACCTATGAAAAGTTTTACAAGAAGCTCTTTGGTTCTTTGGGAGATATTCCCTTGACATCTTCCATTAGAATCATGGGATGCTTCTAGAGGTTAAATTTCAATAGCTACCTATTTTGATATGTCTTCCTTCTCTACCCCTAGAGTTTTGGGAGCTTGAAGTATTTTTAGGGACTATGAGAGCTTTGATTGTTTTGATTTCAATCAACCTGTTGTGAATGCCGATTTAGATTGGAATTTTTTCATCTTTGCATCAATTTTCGACTTAGTTCTAAGGTTCCTATACGCACCCAATATTGTATGTGCTACATTTTCAAAAATAGTTATAAAAGTCCCCAATGATGATTCATATCCTTTCGGAAGATGTTCAAGCTCCAAAACCCATTTGTAGTATATATATTTGTAGCCTAGACATCCTTACTTAGCCCTCACATGCTTTTTCCTAGCTTCCCGCTACATTTCAAAGTAGTTTTGACCTTTAGTGTCAAAACCGCCGCCTTGCACATGGTGATGGTCTTGTCCAAATTTTCCAAAGAGTTCACTCATGTTTTGACGTGGAATTCTCTCACTTAACTTCTATTTTTAGACCCTTTGCTTGTCCATTAGACTCACATGGACACAAATATTGAAAGGATAAACTGAGGGGACAATACTCTTGCAACCATATTTTCCACAGTTCTTACAATATTCATGTTGGAGGTGTTCTTTGATTCATTCATGAAATTATCAATTTTAAATTTATCATTTCAAAGTTCATATCAAATATAGTAGATAAATCCTTTCATCATTTCAATTATCAAGTCATCAGTAGATCAGATCAAATTAGAAATTTTGTTCTTCAACATTACTAGGGAAGTTGCAAGGAATAATAGCTTCTCTGAGGTTATGATTTATTCTTTGTTTCTGAGGTAAGATTGAAGATTTTATTTGAAAGATTTTAATTAGTTAATTGTTTAGGATTTAGATTAACACCATTTGCACAAGAAGTTAGCTACACCTGGTTAATTGTTTGTATTAGGTTCATTTATTAGATTAGAATTTTTGTTCTTAAATATCAGAAAAAGCAAAAAAAATATTTCCTTTATTAGATTAATCATTCATTTGCTTTGTTCATTTATATTCTAGAAAATGCAAAAAGATAGTTTAGATTTGATTTGATTTATTAGTTTATTTTAGTTAAATAGATGGAATCACATTTCATATGACAATTACAGGCCCCAGAGAACCCAAATATTTTAACTTTGAATTGGTAATACCACAACCAAACCTAGTGGTTCCACTTGCAAACATAGATCAAGGCCTTAGGTACAATGTTTTTAAGACAACTAGAGACATATAAAGAATCAACCAACAACTAGACACATTAAACATTGAAGATAATTTAAGTATTGGTTGAATCAACCAAATTATAGACTAACTTTAGCATCTATATGACCATCAAAGGTCCGCAACAAGAGAAATAGTTCAGCTGCGATCTACTGGTCTCGCAACCAAACGTACATGAACTACTCACAAACATTGATACAGGGCTCCATCTTTTTGTCCTCAAAACTTCGCCCAATACCCCGAGAGGATATAATAACTCAATTTTCTAAACATTGTAGCTGATGAGTCTTATGATTATTGGACCACCCCGAGCGTAGATTACCTAACCGCCCTTGAGCTTAGGCTCTTGATCATTCTTATGACCATAGAGGGACCACGACTAGAAAGAATTTATGGTATTGACCCTACGGTTCCCCAACTAGATAGAACCGAGAACTAATTGGACGTAGACACCATATTGAGAGTGTTAGTATTTTGAACCTCTCCATTACCACTAGATATCATTAGACAATTGAATATTCTAAACAAAGAAGCTCATTGAGCCCTCTTGTTTTAGTCCGAACCTACCAACCGTATATAGAGCTGAACGGAGTTGCACCTCTCACTTCTAATTATTCCATAACCTTGTCTAGATTGATTTACGAGGCCCATTTAGTTTCCATGAGTTCCATAACCAAAAGATAGGATATCTCCAGAGCTTGATATTGACTAGAGTCTCTATGTTGCCATCCTTTCCGATTTCTCCATTCGAGCCACACAGGTTAGAGAGGTTTTCATCGCGCTTGACAATAATATCCTCCCATTATAATTTAGAGGTGTTTCATTTCCTTAACAACCTATCCACACACTATCACCCATTACCATATTTGCTACCACATAACCATTCACATTTTCTACACCGGTCACCTTGGCACAACCTCGGGATTTGAGTGCGGTTGAAGGTCACGTGTTGATTTTCTTCCGTATAAATTGGTGAACCCAATGTGAAGATATAGTCTCTGATCATTTCCACTTTCTTCATCCATCTTCCTCTCTCCCATTATTCTGTGGGTATTTATATACCCCCAAATATGTCGATACGACGGATACGGCTAACCCATTTTGGGTCTTGAAGCATATAACTATCATATGGGTAGACAAAATAGTCACCCTCACTTTCTACATGGGCAGATAACTATTCAACAACCCATCTTCAAACTCCTCCTCCTCAGGGGACCAATGTTGGTTCCTTAGTAAGGATTGAGGAAATTGATCAAATTACACAAACCCAACACTTGAACTCTCAAGCTCTAACAACATGACTTTTACTAGAGAGACAGGCTCATCTCCTCGAGTCTTGTTCAGATAACCCATTAGCATGCATTCTAATCAACTCCCACATTTAGATGAGGATTATTTAGTACGTTACACAAGAAGTGAACAACGCTTCTAAAACATGAGTCAACCTTTTGATAGGCTACAAGGACACGTTGATGTCTTTCTTCAAAACAATAATACTACCCCTCCTACAGTGGAAAATATTGCCAATGAGGGGTGGATAAACAATGAGAAATTTATAGTGGGATATCATATCCCTCAGCATCCTACAAAGGTTCAACATCATATGCCAAAACAAAATACCACTCCATCGATGGGTGAAGTCATCTCAACATTAGTGGAAAAGGTCAAGGAATTGGAAATTGCCCAAAATACTTAGACTTCATATACTGGGCAAGGAAATATTCCTTTCTACCCACAGAACTATGGCCAAGTGCCTACTACACCAGGTCCTTCGGTTTACATGGGCGTTCCTAGCCCCGAATACCTTCTAACTAGGTTGGGCACCTTGGGTATGCCCCCCCATGCTACATATGGATACCCCCATAGGCACCAAATTTGGAAGTGCATTCTCAAATGCCATGCCATCTAGAAATGCAACATTCCTTGGCTATGTGCCTCAACATCCATATCAAAATAATCCTCCCCTTACATACACATGTATTCTAAGTCACCACAGGGGGACATGTATTCTTATCCTAGACCCATATGGTCAGCCATAGGGGATGCCTTATGCCCCAACGAATGTATATGTTGCACCATTCCAACAACCAATTCTTCCTACACTTCCCCAAAAAATTCCATCAATGGTTGAGTCTTACGCAGTAGGCACCTATTCAAAATATCTAAAAGAACCTCTTGACTTCTCTATATGGAATGTCATGCTCCCAAGACCTCTACCAGACCTTCCAAAATTTAAAGGGGAAGGAGATCCTAATGTGCACATCAAGGCATACACAATTGTCATTTGAGAGCTACTCTCATGGGATGTGGTTGTTGTAAAAATATTCCCTAAGATGTTATTAGGTATTTCTATTGACTGGTATTATATAATATCAGTGGCTTCAATACATTCTTTCAAGCAACTTGTGTCATATTTTATTAAATCTTTTGACATGAACAAGCTTTTGAGAACAGAATCAAATAATTCCTCCATATCAAACAAGAGCACAATGAGTTTTTGCCCATTTCATCCAAATATGGTGGCAAGTCCTTTATTCTTCAACAAGTGCTCCTAACATGAAACAAACGGGATTTTTATCTATTCCTTCACTCCCTTAATAGGGAAACAAAGGAAGAAGTCCAAAAGTTTCCATTGAGGAGATACAAAGAAGTATTGGAGGGTTCTCTCTCGAATTGATCAAGCAGCTATAGAAAGTGGTCGTAAGACCTATGGAACGAACAGAGACTGATCACTCCCAACCAAGGTAACTTCGGTTACCCTAACAACATGAACAACAATTAGGGACCAAAGGTCCTCAACAAGAATCATGGGGTTACAACTGATGATGTTACCGATCAGGTGAAGAAACCAAACATTGTTAGCACCCCCAATGCAAACACTACTAACAACAACAATGTAAATGGAAATAACCAAAGAAATAACAATTTTTTTCCTATGGTCAATGCTTTGGACGTCAATCATCCTCAATAGCAACAAAAAAATAAGTTCAACAAGTGTAGACCTAAGGCCCAAGTCAATACGTAGGTGGGTACCCAAACCAAGTTTGTAACGCCTTGATTTTGTAAGTTATCATGGTAATTACCTTTCATGATGTTGTAACTGCAGAAATGAAGATAAATATGTTAAGACACATCTTTTGATCTTAGAGGAATGTGTTGCTGATCTGGACCCTTGTTTGTTGTAACTTGATACTTGGGACAGAAGTTATTATTGCTTGTGTGATTGCTAATGAGACAACAGACTTGTCGTATGCTTGATGAACTCTATTCGCTGATTGACAACACACCTTGAATCAATTCCATTGATCCAAGGTATGTTGTGGCCTTCTTATGATCGCTTTTTCATTTACTTTTAAACCAGATTGAAGGTTGATATAAATGTTGCAGCACCTGATTTCAGGTATGAATATCTGGTATGTAGATGCCAATGAAAAAGGTTTGATTCTCGAACCACACACCATTGTAACGCTAGACAGCGTAAGATGATAAGGGCCTGGATGCAAGTGGCACAGGTATGTGGAACTTAGGACGAAATGTCCTGCTTAATGTTGAATATGACCGTAATGGGAAGAAAGACTTGATATGGAAACTAGTTAATTAAATATTAGGGGATTAAACCCTAACCTACCCCTAAGTTTTATCTTATACCCTAACTACTATCCTATATGGATTTTAGATTTCATAAAGGAGAAAATAGATATAAATTCCATTAACCTATGAACTAGGCGAATGACCTAGATATGGACTATTAAAATCCTAAACTAATCCTAACCTAAGGAAGGGGATGCATAGACCCATGTGGATGGAAAGGATAAGGGGGAGGTAGGAAATTTAATGGGACAGTAAATGAAGTCCTTATATGTACAGCGCCAAGTTTGGCGGGAACAAAGAAAAGTTGGAGGCATCCAACTAGCTTAGAAACTAAATGGAATTTATATGCAAATTTGAAATTTGGAAACTCACCAACCCAAGTCGGCGGTGGCGTGAGGAATGAGGAAAGGTAGTGCATTCAATGCATTAATTATCTTGGACTTAGTGACCAGCTCGCCTTGGAAAGAGGATAGAGGAAAAGGAAAATTGTTTGTTGCTATGTGCATTTGAAGTTTAGCTTCTCTACATTTTGTTTCTCCACAGGTTCTATCGAACCAGCTTTGTTTTGATTATTATCTCTATTCTTTGGAAAAAAAACAAAGGCTATTCTTGAGCCTATGGAAGTTAGTGACTGGTTGGAAAGCGTGGCCAAAGATGTTGTTGAAGCAAAATCACAAAGCACCCCGGATGCGAGATCGTTTTCTAGGTTGATCACTTTGGCATCTAGTGTGATTGCATAACATTGAATCCTTTCTCCAAGTGTGGGACTTGAAAAATGAGAAAGAATTCTCCAGAGAAGGCTGGTTCCTATTCCTCTGTTCAGATGCACACGAAATATGCAGAGGGTTTTCTCAAAACCTAATCTAATCTGCCAAGGAGACAAGGTAAGAAGATGCATAAAATAAATCTAAGCTAATAGAGGTGATGCACCGAGGAATGAAGAACACCTATTTTTCCAGTGAACACAGACCATTTGAATGTGATATAAGATCATGCACAGATGACAAAACCTGCAGTGAAAGACCAGGAGGATGCAAAAATGAACACAGAGAGGGCTGAGAATCATCCACAGACATGCATTACTTGCTCCAAAGATTGATACAATACACTATAGAATGCCATGAGGCAGAATAGTATTACAGTTCAAATGAGAGGTTCGAACTCCACAAATTCGCCTGAGGAGAAGAAGGGAGAGGCAAAACAGAAAAATGTTCGACCTCTGAAAAGAAGCTCCTCTTTACAATATATAGAAAGAATGAGAGAGGGAAGAGAGAGAGGAAAGCCAAATCTACCCCAACCACCTCCAGGTTGCATTCCATTCATCTCATTATGGCAGAAGCGGTGGATCCTGGCAAAACGGTAGGTTGTCTAACAGAAGCGGTGAACTGTCTGCTGCATTAAAGTTGTTTGTTGAAGCATTACTTCTGCTTGTTATTTTGTGCCAGAGGTGTTTCTTGATTTTCTCTCTCCAAACTGAACCAAAATTCAATATTGACCCCAGAATCATGTAGAGAATTTTACCAGCTTTCCATTGATATAAAGAACGTGCCAATCCGAGCTCTGGATCGAAAGTTATGGCGATCTGAAGATTTAGGGCAAAAACGGGCCAAAACATGTTTTGAAATCTTTCCCGCGCTCTGCCACCTGGATGACACGTGGCACGTGCTGATTGGATGAGAAATTCTCTCTCCTCTACCTTTCACGGGCTTTCCTTTTGAAATTTCCTTGTGGGCCCCTTAAACTTGGACACGTGGCGCTATTTCATTGGTTCGGGTCAGTGCTCGAAACCTCGCCCTTTGACTTTTGGACTATCTCCCTTGTGACACGTGTCATGATTTGATTGGTCCGCGGGTTTGCCGGCTTTTCGCGCCCTTCGCGTCTTTATGTCCCGGATGTCCCAAACTGTTTGGGACAAAAACCTCCGATCCGCCCGAAATGGGCTTCCTCGTCCCTCATTTGCCGATGACACGTGGCGCAATCTGATTGGCTCTCGATTTTCAGCTATCTCTGCATCCTCGCGTCCTCGCGGCCCGGATGATGTCCCTGTCGAACTTTCTTTCTTCTGTTTCGGCCGAACCAGCTGGTTTGTGTCCATTTGTCCCAAATGTCCCGGTTTTAAAGGGACAAATTCTTCTGGTTCGCCCGATCCGGCCGATTCGCGTACTTCTGGCCCAAATGTCCCTTTTGCTTCTGGACTGTTTGTTCTCATTTCGGCCGATCCGGCCGGTTCGCGTACTTCACGTACTTGTGTCCCATTTGTTCTGGATGAAGACTTGGGCAATTTTTCCTTCTCTCGGCTGATTCGGGCATTTCGCGCGTCTTGCGCTGTCCACATGTGGCCCAGATGTCCCTTTGCTTCACGGGCCGCCTGGAGGCTTTTCGGCCGATCCGTGCCTAGATGTCCCAAATGTCCCGACTGCTCCTAGGACTAGGACTTAGCCATTTTTCGTGATTTTTCCTATTTCAATCTACTTTCCTGGAACTGTAAAACTCTGATGCATGTTATCGAAATTTACCCTGGGGTGAAATTTTGACAACAGTTTTGATGACTCAGCGGGGTCACCTGCCTGCTAGGTAGAAGATCAGTGGCCTTTTAGCGATCCATTGGGCATGGAGTTATAAGCAATAACCTGAAACGAGCACGACATCGCAACTTCTTCTCCAAAGAACACTCAATCAGAGAAAACAACCTGAGAGCAGCAAAACCTGTGCCTGAAGCACTTAGGAAAATTGAAACCTAACTACAACAGGACAATGTGCACAAGCACTTGGAGGAATGAAAATCTAAACTAATATTTACAAGGGCAAACCTTTTCTTTTTTAGTAAAGAATAAAGTTTAAGATAGATTCCGTTAACGGAATCGGAGTTCCTCTCCATCCAATGCAGACAATTGGAAGGCATTACTATTTTTGCATCCCGTGACCATGTAGGGACCACTCCAGATGGCATCAAACTTGGAATGCCTTCCTGGTTTTACCCGATCTGCATCCCATTTCAAAACTAGGTCCCCTTCCTGGAAGGTCCTTGCTCTTGCTCTCTTATCAAACCATCTTTTTACTAAGGCCTGATCCTTTTCAATCGTCTCGAATCGCATATTCTCTCGATTTCTTCTAATTCCATCAATTTTGCATACACACACATTATTCTTCTCCTCCGATTCTTAAATCTAGTATTCCTGTTCCCATTCACCTGTTCGTGGTAGAGGTATGCGCCTGATTGATCGGATTACTAGACAGATGGGATTACTACTGATTGATATTACTATACGGATGCGGAATGGTTAGTAACAGCAGAATGGTTACAGGATTCCTCGGATGCAGGAGGCCAGTAGAACGCTGACGGTAGTACCGGTCCCCCGATGGGCCCCACCCCATTCTCTATATAGTACCGGGCCGGGTTTCTCCATTGGTTTGAACTCGATAACTCAAACCGCTTCATGAGCTCTAAGGTCGGGCAATTCTAATGATATAGGCACATCGCCTCCTTCCCATAGACCAACTTGTAGGAGAATTACCCGTAGACCTCTTTGTTGTTATCCCGTCACCTATAACACTGATTTTAGCCTCAGTATGCCATGTTCTTTGATTTTTATCTAAATTCCTCCTGATGATCTTTAACAAATTCTTGTTTGTGGACTCTACTTTCCCATTATCATGGGGGTAATATTTTGAAGAGGTGCTCAAATAGATCCCATTCTTATGACCCCATTCTCGTAATTTTTGAACCTATGAATGCTAATGCATTATCTGATATGATGGTGGCGGCACACCGAACACAGGTTGCTATTTCTTCATAAAAGTCTAGTATGTTAAACTCACTTGCCTCTTTGAGCGCTCACGCTTCGGTTCACTTGGTGAAATAGTCTGTCGCTGTAAGAATCCACTTGTGGCCTTGACTCAAATTGGGATTGATGACTCCAATGAAGTCCAATCCCCATTGCATGAATGGATGATCTACTGAAATTGGACGAAGAGGCAATCTGCTAACCTTCCTTTCCCTGTGAAGAATGCACATTTCTTGCATTTCTTAACCCATGAGTAGCAATCATTGAATATAGTAGGCCAATAGTAACCAGCTTTCATGATTTTGAGAGCTGTTACTCATGGGGTGAAATGGCCTCCTGCCTCCCCGTCATGGAACTCGTGTAAGATCCTCTCAACCTGGACTGTCCCATGCATCTTAATAGAACACCGTTGATGTCTTTTTTAAACAAAACACCATCAACAAGCACATATGGAATTGCTTGTAATCTGAAGTACCTTCTTTTTGCTTTGCTCATTTCTGGAGGGCACATGCCCGTCTGTAGGAAATGTATCATATTCTGAGTCCAACAGGGAGTGGACACATCATCATTTTCCTGTTTTTGATCATCTTGTAATAGCAGGACAGCGTCTTCTTCATCTTCTGGGTTGTCTGGTTGTTTGGAAGCGAGCTGCTCACACAAACCTTTACCTCTTACCAGCTTGGTGATCTTGATCTCAATGTCATACTCCATGACACGGGTGATCCATCCTACCCTTTTCTCATTCAAATCCTTGTTGAGGAGGAAGTCCTTAACCCCAGCATGTGAGACTAGCAACTGGACCTTGTTGTTTGAGACTAAATGCTTGAATTTCTTCAAGCTTCTGATTACTGCAAGCACATGCTTTTCAATAAAAGAGTACCTCACTTCGCAGTCATCTAGGCTCTGGCTGAAGAAGGCAATCGGCTGTTCATCATTATCTTTGTTCTGCTGTACCAGAATGGCAGAAATAGTGTCATCACCTCCAAATGCATAGAGGATGAAATCCTTGGAAAAGTCTGGGTTGATGAGAGTGGGTGCTTGGGAGATGGCTTCTTTGATTGCTTCAAAACTCTCCTTGCCTTCTGCCATCCACTTGAAAGCCATGCTTTTCCTTAACATTTTGGTGATGGGCTTGACAAGGGCTGCAAAATCTGGGACAAACCTCCGAACAAAGTTTATCCTTCCCAGGAAACTCTGAAGGGCTTTCTTGTGGCTTGGCAATGGTAGTGCTCTTATGGCTTCAACCCTCTCTGGATCAATTGCTAATCCTTCCTTGGAGACAATATGGCCAAGGAGCTTCCCTTCATGTGTAAGAAAGATGCACTTCTTAGGATTCAAAGACACTCCAAACTTTCTACACCTCTGAAACACTTGCCTAAGGTGAAAGAAATGGTCTGACATTCTTTGAGAAGACAATAATATCATCTAGGTATATCAGCACTATCTTGTTGATCAAGCCTTTGAATGCCATATCCATAGCTCACTGGAATGTTGCTCCGGCGTTCGACAGTCCAAATGGCATCTTCTTGTAAGCATATGTGCCCCATTTGGTTGTGAAGGCTGTCTTGAACTGGTCTTCCTCCTTCACCATAATCTGATTGAAGCCTGAGTAACCATCAAGTAGTGAAAACCTTTCTGAACCAGCTACGACCTGCAATATTTGCTCCATGGAAGGGAGTGGATAATGGTCCTTGAGAGAGGCTCTATTCAAATCTCTGAAGTCAACACACAGCCTGATCTCTCCACTCTTTTCCCCGATCGGAACTAAGTTGGCAACCTAACCTAGAATGCTTGATTGGGAATATGATTCTTGACTCAATCAGCTTGTCCAATTCTTTCCTCATGAGAGGCTCCATGTGTGGATTGACTGGTCTCTGTTTCTGCCTAACAAGCTTAGTATTTGGATCCAATTCGATGGTATGCTGAGCTAAGTTGGGATTGAAACCTTTCAATTCTTCATAGCTCCAAGCAAACACGTCAGGGAATTCTTGACATAGCTGTATGAACTCACACCTTTCTTGCTCAGTTGTCATCTTTCCAATTTGCAATGGCTTGTTTTCTTCAACCAATATGGATACCGAATCTTCTCTCTTAACCTGAATGTTTGCTTTCTCCTTTCTAAACTGATCATTGGGGTTAAAAATGGACTCCAAAGTGATAAGTCCCTTGGGCAGCTTGTCAGTTCTCAGCTGTATCACTTGGTCACCATATTGCTGTTCCAACTTTTCTTGATTCTTAGCTGAGAACTCAGCTTCTTCTTGCAAGAAATGGATGATTTGCTGGTCATTCTCAAATACTTGCCAACTGACATCGTTATCCGGCACCGAAGGCCTGACAATCACGTGGATGTTTGGCTGTACCTTGTCTTGTTGAATGTTTTCTACAATGTCAAAGGCTGCCCCTCTGCTGCAAGCATGTCAGCAGAACTTTATTCTCTTTCCTAGGAATGGCTTTAATGCCGAAACCCTCAAAATCTTCCATGAGGTCCCACACCCTATTCTTGTAGCACCTGAGTAGATCATTTTTGGCAGCATGCTGTCCCTTGACCTGATTTACAATCAATTCACTGTCCCCAAAGACTTGCAAGTTCTTTATTTTTTTCTTGATTGCCCAATGCATCCCTTGCACCAAGGCTTCATATTCAACAGTGTTATTGGAGCATGCAAATTGAAATCTAAAAGTTGAATAGTACTTTACTCCTTGAGGTGAAACAAGCACGGCTCCACCTCCTGCACCTTGTCTACTCCTTGATCCATCAAAAAACAGCTGCCATACCTCATTGTCATCCTTGTGGTTTGGCTTGGTGATGCTAGGAATAGGTTGACTTTCTTCATGTATACAATAGACTCCTAGCTCAGATTCTTCTATTCCTTGATAAGGATCAAAAGCATGCACCTTGCTTGCCCATTCATCAAGAGTTAGATCCGGGATGTTTCCAACTTTAGTGTCAGTTTCATCAGTGCTTGGGTGATCTTCTTGATCAAATGCTGAGCAATTGGCATTAATCTGACTTGGAGTATAGGGCTCAATGTGGAAGTTTGCAATAGGTTCTGACCTAATTGTAGCCTTAGTTCCATACCTCGTTCTGAATAGCATGTGTGACCAATCAGCGGACAAATATCCCCCAATCTTGGCAGTGAAGTCCCTTGACAAACATAGGGCAAAGAGTGGTGGAAGGTCTATGACTGACACATCTTGTAAGACAACAACATTTGGACATGCATGCAAGGTAAGACTCAAATTTCTAATCACTCCAACTGTTGCTATTGCTGTCCCATCCAGCTGCACTACTCCCTTAGATGTTATTTCATACTGAAGCCCTAGCTGATCAGCTATTTGTTTGGGCATGACAGAGCTACTTGCTCCAGAATCAATCATGCAATTATGCACTAGCTGATTTCCAATGATTAATGAAACATAGAAAGGAGGGGGTTTCAACATCTTACCTTGTTGTCCTCCATGATTTCCCTCAGATTGGGCAGCATTTGTAAGCACTTTGTCTTGTATCTGCTGATTCGAAGTTGGCCAGTCCTTCATGGCAGCTTGCAGCAGATCTCTTTGGCCTGGGATAGCTAGGGATTCCCACATAGATATATTGACGTTTGTTTTCTTCATCTGATCAATGATACTGAATGGTGATGAAGGATCTCTCTGCTGCCCCTTGGTTTGCACATTTATTCCTTGTATGTGGGCAGTAACAGCTGGCATTTGAGTTGGCCTAGGGGCTGTTCTTGGCTGTCCTTGTGCATTTGAAGCGGGACTTTGCTTGCCAATCATTTGTGGAGCCATGGAAGGTTGTGGATTGGCTGGGGCTAATGGTTTTCTTCACCCAAATTTCTCCTTTTTGACCTTGTGTTTGCTGCAACACCTTGAGAAACTACCTGGTTCATGCCACAAAAATCCTCTGCTTGCCAATTTACCAATGTGGTGTCATTTGGGGCTGATTGTTGTTTGAATGTTTCTTGTTGTTGGCTGTTTTCTTGACTGTTCTCACCCTCCACACCAGTAGTTGTTACCATTAAAGCTTGAGTCAAAGCACCATTAAAGCACATAGATTGATTATGAGGCTCATTACATGGAAAACACCAATCATACTCCTGGGCAATGTTGTTTTGTGCTGGTACTAATGCCTTAGAGGCAGATATGGCATTTGGATTATAGGGCTGGAATGGTCTATTGACAGGAGGCCTTGTTTGATTCATATTTGCAGCTGGATTAGGTGGCCTTTGAGGCTGATATGGCTGCCTATTAGGTTGAGCTTGAGGCTGATACGAAGGTCTAAAACCTTGAGCTTGCTGTCTTTTGAGAGTGACCAGCTCATTGCCTAGATTTTGCAATTGCTTCATGACCTCTTGAAGCTCATTTGGGGCACTTGGAGATGAAGTGGAAGCTTCATTTGAACTCTGATTTCTAGGAGTGGGAATAGGAGCTAAGACAGGTGCTTGACTAGCACTTGGGCTCTCTAAACTTGGATATAATGGCATTGGAGGCCTAGGAGCCAATTTACCAGCTTGGATAAGACAGTTTTCAGCTCTAATGGCAATGCTATAAGTAGCAGGTAAGGTTGTGCCTCCCATAGATTGAATTAACATAGAAATATCAGAATTCAAAGCTTTAAGATAGTATAGAAAAGCACCTTCTGCTGTTGGCCTGACTGCCACTGGAATCCTATCCCAAGACCTTTGAAATCTGAAGTTGAAATCAGTCAGCTGCTCGTTGGGGGCTCTCTTGATAGTTGTCAATTGTTCTAGTAGAGACAAATTGTCTCCCTTTTCTCCAAACTGCTCATGAAGTGCAATACACAGCTGATTCTAGTTTGTGATAGAGCCAGCTCCAAGGCTCCTAAACCATTGCAATGCTTTCCCCTTGAATGAAGATGCCAACAATTTGACAGCTACATCCATTTCATTTATCTCATGGATTGCACAGACGTTAGCAATGTCTTTTACATGATCACCAGGAGTGGTATGATTTTCTCCAGTGAAAAATGGAATGTTCTTCAATGCTGCAATTGGAACTGGATTCTGTGCATTGAGGGCGAGTGGGCTGCTGCCAGTGAAATTGACAAAGGGATTTAGTGGTTGTGCCATTCTGATTGGCCTGAGAACCCTTGAATACTGAATGAAAGGCCGAGCAGGTGGAGGAGTTGAGAGAGTTCTGTTTGGTGGAGATGGAGACCTTTGAATCCTTCTTCCTCTTGGCCTTCTTCTTGGAGATAATTGCAAGTATTCAAACAGCACTTCTTCTTCTCCAACTCTTGACCTTGTGATTCTTCTCATAAGCTTTCAGGCCTGTACTGCTGAAACCAGTTGATTCTTCCTCTCGGAGTCGCCAGATATGCAAACAATAGCTTTTTTTTTAAGCAAGAAAATTGCAGCAGATGCACATCAACTTTGCTGCAATAAAATTGAGACCTCCAGGTCCCACCGGGCGTGCCAAAACTGTTGATGCAAAATCACAGCACCCCTGGATGCAGATCAAGTTTCTAGGTTGATCACTTTGGCATCCAGTGTGATTGCATAACATTGAATCCTTTCTCCAAGTGTGGGACTTGAAAATGAGAAAGAATTCTCCAGAGAAGGCTGGTTCCTATTCCTCTGTTCAGATGCACACGAAATATGCAGAGGGTTTTCTCAAAACCTAATCTAATCTGCCAAGGAGACAAGGTAAGAAGATGCATAAAATAAATCTAAGATAATAGAGGTGATGCACCGAGGAATGAAGAACACCTATTTTGCCAATAAACACAGACCATTTGAATGTGATATAAGATCATGCACAGATGACAAAACCTGCAGTGAAAGACCAGGAGGATGCAAAAATGAACACAGAGAGGGCTGAGAATCATCCACAGACATGCATTACTTGCTCCAAAGATTGATACAATACACTACAGAATGCCATGAGGCAGAATAGTATTACAGTTCAAATGAGAGGTTTGAACTCCACAAATTCACCTAAGGAGAAGGGAGAGGCAAAACAGAAAAATGTTCGACCTTTGAAAAGAAGCTCCTCTTTACAATATATAGAAAGAATGAGAGAGGGAAGAGAGAGAGGAAAGCCAAATCTACCCCAACCACCTCCAGGTTGCATTCCATTCATCTCATTATGGTAGAAGCGGCGGATCCTGGCAAAACGGCGGGCTGCCTAACAGAAGCGGCGAACT
Organism: Taxus wallichiana var. yunnanensis; assembly: GCA_018340775.1. Classification (NCBI taxonomy): domain Eukaryota; kingdom Viridiplantae; phylum Streptophyta; class Pinopsida; order Cupressales; family Taxaceae; genus Taxus; species Taxus wallichiana. Next base: position 54,461,921 of record CM031239.1, read on the forward strand.
GTCTGCTGCATTAAAGTTGTTTGTTGAAGCATTACTTCTGCTTGTTATTTCATGCCAGAGGTGTTTCTTGATTTTCTCTCTCCAAACTAAACCAAAATGCAAGATTGACCCTAGAATCGTGTAGAGAATTTTACTAGCTTTCCATTGATATAAAGAACGTGCCATTCGAGCTCTGGATCGAAAGTTATGGCGATCCGAAGATTTAGGGAAAAAACAGACCAAAACGTGTTTTGAAATCTTTCCCGCGCTCTACCACCTGGATGACACGTGGCACGTGCTGATTAGACAAGAAATTCTCTCTCCTCTGCCTTTCACGGGCTTTCCTTTTGAAATTTCCTTGTGGGCCCCTTAAACTTGGACACGTGGCGCTATTTCATTGGTTCGGGTCAGTGCTCGAAACCTCGCCCTTTGACTTTTGGACTATCTCCCTTGTGACACGTGTCGTGATTTGATTGGTCCGCGGGTTTGCTGGATTTTCACACCCTTCACGTCTTTATGTCCCTGGATGTCCCAAACTGTTTGGGACAAAAACCTCCGATCCGCCCGAAATGGGCTTCCTTGTCCCTCATTTGCCGATGACACGTGGTGCAATCTGATTGGCTCTCGACTTTTTCGGCTATCCGCGTCCTCGCGCCCGGATGTCCCAAAGATTTAACTTTCTTTGTTTCATCTGAATCGCGGCGAGTTCCACGTCCATTTGTTCCAAATGTCCCAGTGCTTCATGGGACAAATTCTTCTGGTTCGCCCGATCCGGCTAATTCGCGTACTTCCCCCAGATGTCCCGTTTGCTTCCTGGATCGTTTGTTCTCATTTCGCACGATCCGGCCGGTTCGCGACTTCACGTACTTTTTCCCGTTTGTCTTGGATGAAGACTTGGGCAAATTTTTCCTTCTCTCGGCCGATTCGGGCATTTCACGTCCCGCGCGTACCTGTGGCCCAAATGTCCCTTTGCTTCACGGGCCACCTGGAGGCTTTTCGGTCGACCCGCGCCTAGATGTCCCAAATGTCCCGACTGCTCCTAGGACTAGGACTTAGCCATTTTTCGTGATTTTTCCTGTTTCAATCTACTTGCACTGGCTCGCAAAACTGATGCATGTTATCAAAATTTACCACTGGGGGTGAAATTTTGACAACGGTTATCATGGAGAGAAATAACTCCAGTGGGCGCGGTTTTCTTCGAGCCACAAGAAAAATTAACAAGCATGTTAAGCCATTCTCCTTAAACCGCTTGCTTTTGCTTAATAGTATCATTAAATAAACCTGCTCTTATGATGGGGGTTTTGGTTATTTGATTTGGCTGTTACGTTGAGATGATTTTGAGTTGAGTCATTTTCTTTTGTTGTACGTGGCTTGAGCATTCTTTGCATAATGATTAAGTTGAATACATTGTCCTTGTTGTGTGGTTCATTTCGAGCAGTGTTGGGTATTCGCTTTATTACCATTTTGGGTTGTGCTAATAAATACATTAGCTAAATGAATATTGTATTTCGAGTTTTGAGCATTCTTGTGAAAATGAAAAGATGAGATGATTTGTATGTCTGGTTGAACTATCCTTAAAAGAATGAACACGACTTGGGTATTCTCGGGTGTTTGAAGAAAATGATTGTTCTTCTTATTGAAATCATTAATGAATTATGTTTTCTCTTTGCTGCTTCAAAATATGAAGGTAATGGGAAAGAGGATTTTATTGTGCATTTTGGATGCGGTTTGATCTTCTAGTCTGAACTGTCATCATGAAAACAAACATGGCTTAGTGTTTCTGTGTAAATGAATGAAACAAATGAGATTTGGCTTGCTGTTGAGATTGTTTTGACTGTACCTTTCTTGTGCATCTATTACCCTATGTGGGTTTGCATTGATAAAGGCATTGTTATGCGAATATTGTATTTCTGAGTTCAGTGTGTGGAAACATATGGAAAAAAAAAAGTTGTGGTGATATTAATAGACTATTATGCGAGTTAAAATTCCTTGATGCTTTTTTATTTGCATAAAACACGGGTTCCACTGACAATAAGGTTATTGTAGCATCTTACTTTGCTGTACTAATTTGATATGGTATTCTGCCTGCTAGTTCTTTTGGTACTAATGTTTATAGACCATTACAATGAACTCTGGTCAACTTTTTGGAAAGATAATAGTAGTTTTCAATTCTTGAATATATTACTCGAATGAATTATACTATTGGAGCATGTCTACTCTAAATAAGAGGTATTTGGATAGACAGTAGAAGAGGTGATATGATCTTTCTCCCTTATATTCGATTATTGATTTTCGTTTATTTCTCTTTGGAATGTTATCATTGATTGATATCACATTTGGATTAAAAACTTCTAGTACATCTATGAGGAAAAGAAAGAGAGTGTGAATGATAATTTTTCTCTCATACGATTTGGAAATCTATAATTGTTATGGAACGAATTTCGTACTGCTTGGGTTAAACATTGGTATTTAATTGTTGTTTGCTTGTTCTCTTCAGCGTTTGATTGCTTGAAATCAGATGAGTTGTATGAAGGAAGGGACAATAATTCAGTTTAGATTTTAGTTAAGATCTATCTTTTGAATTCACAACTATTGTAAGAGAATGGAATTGATAGCATTTATGTTAGAACAGCAGTTGCATAGTTGTGTTTTTAGTTCTTACAGATGTTTGTAATCTGGAACTGTTGAAGGAAATTACTTCTTGTAATAATTATTTGGGAAAGAGGGCAGTAATCCTTTATCTGATTAGGAGGGTTATTGGATGATTGAGTTGATATGTTGTTCATCCTTTTTGGTATTTAATTCTTGAATGATGTTCATATTAACGTTTCATAAAAGCAGGGTTCTTTTATTGAGACAGTTAATTAAAAGCACCTCATTTTAAAGACAAGTGCTTAATATGCTCAGTTCAATGAACTGACCCGTGCAAGTAATTTTGCAGATGAAACTTGAGTATAAATGAAGACATGGTTGTTTTCTGATACTTCTTTGATTAACTGAAGATGGATTGTATTGATAGCTATTACTCCTCCATGAGGAAATGAGAAAGGAAGAAGTTACATTCTTCTATCTTTATGAGTTGTAATGTTGTTTGATATAAACAAAGTCCAGTCGTTTGGACTGGCAAATGTATAGATTGTAAATCTGATGGATGAATACAAGTAAAAGTGTGATATTTTCAATAACTGTATCAGTTTGATATTGTTGAATAAGTTTGAGAATATAACATTATTCCTTGACTTGGAATTATTCAAATGTTAATGGATGAATTTAAAAGGAAATAACATCTATTCTTTACCTGAATGCAACTTTTACGTTGAAATGTGTAATTAGTTCATACTTGGGTTAAGATGAATTTTGAATTGACATTAAAAATATTTAGATAAACATGAAATCCTAATTGGAAGGTATTCGGGATTAGTTAGAAAGCTAAGGGATATCAAATAACATAGGGGCAACCAAACCTTGTATTCGGACTCCGTTAATAGCCTCGAATGTTTAAATTCAGAAAATAAAGATATGGGAAATCATATCTATTGTTAACAGACCTTAACTAAGTAAGGTTAAGGAGGATAAATGAATAAATTCATTTATAATTAGACCTCGTTTAAATGACGTCTAATAAGATGGAATTCTGAATTTGTTTACAGTTGTGGAAAACTTGGTTAAGTTTAATAGGTTAAACTTATTAAGTTATCGATAATGGACTGATTAGTCCAAAGATTAAGAAAGGAACCAAGAAGTGAATAGGAAACCCTTCGGTATGAAGGAGGAGATGTGTATTAAGCTAGAAGACGGATTACGTCTCTCTTAGCTATATACAACCGTAATGCTAAGAACAAGGACAAAGGATCAAAGATGGCTGCTGAAAGTTGATCTTAAATACTAAGATTATAACCAAATCACAATTGGGCTAGATGTGTACCCTCGTTGAGAGGATTCCGCAGGACATTGACATACGCTAGCTACAATATGGTGCCTTCGTGAAGGCAAGGCCTTCATGACGACACAATGTTGTAGCTGACATATTACAATGCCCTCCCGAATTAAATCATCAAGTTTACATAAGTTGGATACTAAGTTCTTGGCTGGGGATAGAAATGTGATCACGTATACGGAGTGACTCCAGAGGACTAAAGGTAACTAGACACACGGAGTCGTCTAGGAACGACACCGTATGTCTACGTATCTTTAGTTACCATGAGTAACTTCCTATACTCGTTCATATTGCTAGTTGAGGTTAGAGTTTGACCTTAAATGGAAGGACTGGTAGAGACCAGGAAAGACCATTCTAGATAATAGACAAAGTGAGGTGAAGGACATATTCCATTGGTGTGTATCACATCTAGGAATATGATCATGCAAAGCATGTGAAAATATTTGGCCAAAGTATCGCAAGTGCTGGTTGCGTTGTCCTAATCACCTAGTTTAAGATGCAGGATGTCAGATGAATATCAGTAATAGATATTCAGATAGGCTTCTTAAATGGATCACTTCGATAACCGGAAACGGTAAAAGAACCCTGTATATTCATTATACTATGCATGAATTAACATGAAGGATCGGTAAGTCGCCGAGTCATGAAATGAGAGATCGCTGAAACTCCGAGCCATAAAGTGGGAGGTCGGTAGTTCTTCGAGTCATTTACAGCAGCATATGGTATCTGTTATATGATTGAATGGCACTGAATGTGTGTTCCATATTGCAAATATGTGAACAGAGAACATTAGTTTTAAAAGGAAATTGTGTGATCCAAACTACATTAATTGGATAGAGAACAATTATTAAAACTTGAACGTGTGTTTGAATTATATAATTCATAACAGGAATGTTGTATTAAAAAAATTCCCTTGTTCTAGTATCTTAAAATGGGGATGTTACAAGGTTCAAAATCAAGGGAAATGGGATCCAAACTTTAATTATAACAATCAGCAGTTAAATAACAATCGAAATTTCAGACCACAACAAAATACAAAAAAGAGACCTCGGGATTACGACCCCGACTTATATTTTGGTTTTCATAAATTTTGAGAGCACGATGTTAGAACTTGTCAAGATTGTAATAATTTTTTACAACATCTACCAAAATACTAAAGAAACGTTTTCATTTACATGTTTTGGAAACTACCGTTGTGCCTAATCAAAATGCTAACATGGGACCAGCTTTCCCAAAACTATTCCACTTAGGATCTTCAAATATCCTCTCCCAAATTGACCCAATAATGGTAAGATAGACCCCAACGGATCAAACAAGGGTATTATTGTGGGAACTAATGATCAGGAAGCTTCAACTTCAACAAAACCATCACTGCACCCCGTTGGGTGGGTGTCGAGACTAAGATAATGGGTCTTGCAAAGTTGGATATTGAGCCTCAAATAAATGCGACCACTAGAACCAAAGACTATTCTTCGCATCCTATCCCAATCTACCTAACTATATCAAATGATTTTTGTGAAACACTAGGCAAGCCAGTAGGAGCTTATGACTTGATCAATGACCTAACCAAGACCTTCTCTCACATTTCCTTCTTAGATTTGTTAAAGAATTCCCCTACTCATAGAGCCACTTTATTAGAAGCACTAGGTCTTGGGCATTTTATTAATGTCACCCCTCCTCCAGAAGCATAGATAAACCATATAGAATTTGATGTTTATCCTCCAGGGCATCCTAAAAGAGATGTTGGATTCATATTCAATATCAATAAGATGCCCACAGATGTTGAAATAGCTCGTAGATGTGATATGTACTTTTTTTTACAAGTTTGGATCTACAATAACTATGTAAAGTGTGCAATGATTGATGACAGGGGTAGTGGTCAACATAGTACCCTTATATTTCCTTCAGAAATTTAGGTTACAAAGAAACCAATTACTCCTCAACACAAAACATGTTGAGACACTATGACATCCTCAAAGCGATGTCAAATGGAACTATAGTGTTGAGAATCACCCTTGGACCTAAGACAGTTCTAACCAAATTTTATATTATAGATCAAGAAACCAATTATAATATGATCCTTGAACATCCTTGGATTCATCGCATGAAGGATATTCCCTCAACTTTTTTCAAGATGTAAGATTCCTACATTTTATGAAGGTCTTTGTGGCACAAAGTGTGACTCAAAACCCTTCGACATACATCTAGCTAATCTAAAGAAGAGGTTAGGGGTTAATTCTAATTTTTATCTTCCTGTAAACCAATTAAACAAACCTACAAGCTCAACACCAAAATAAAATTTGGTTCCTACAACGGAAGTAGAAACTACGGGTTTGAATAAAAGAGTTCATGTTTTAAAGGACAAAACTGTAATTATTGAGACAGTATCAACAAGAACAATAGTAAAGATAGTTGAGTTGTTGGAGAATTACCTACCCCTTCTCCTTCCATTTGATTTCATGGGTATAGGACATGCCTTAGGACTCGGCTCTCTCCTTTTGATGAATTATGCATGGTAGAGGTCTCGAAGCGAAGGAAGATGATGCCAAAGATGATCCAATATCATTCTTTTCAAGTAACTATTGGACTTTAAATTAAGACAGAGAAAAAAAATTCTTTGGCGTTGGGGCAAGTATGATTCTTACCTCTCCTTGGGGAATTTCATGCCTTTTGCCTTTAAGTTTAACTTTGAGTGCATGAATAATGGTGTAAAATATGAGGCTCTCCTTCTTGGTCTCATTATAGCCAAAAGGATGGGTGCTCATAACATTAGGGTGTTAGGGGATTCACAACTAGTCGCAAATCAAGTATTTGAAGTATATCAAACTAGGGTTGAACACCTATAACTCTATAATACCATTGTCTTATAATTAAGTAAGGATTTTTATTTCATTTCAATTGAATCTATACCTTAAGAAAAAAATCTTTTAGTTGATTCCATTGCAACCTCTAGCATCTCGCTTCACTCCAAGCAAAGAGTTAGAAGACACAAGATTTACGGTTTCGATTCGTACAGAGCCTCTGGTTTGTAATATTCCAACAACTTCACCTGCACATGTAGAAGCGAGAACGATCCCATCACCTTAGAGTATCTAAATTCCTACACAGATTTACATCCCACTCACCATAAGATTGGATTTTCTCTCATTCCTCACTCTTCCTCCTACTTTGGAGATCCCACAATGGAACCTTCCTTCGTAGAGGGTCTTGAGGTCTATGAGGTAGAAGAAGAGGGAACTTAGAGATACCTCCAGCCCCACCTAAATTTGAAGAGGGTAACACCTCTTTAATCGAAGGAACGATTGATATAAACATCGGGATGGAGGAGGAACCAAAAATTTTGAAGTTAGGATCTTCTCTAACTCCGAGGAAATAGATATATACATGTAAATTCTCAAGGAACATTAAAAAAAAAAAAATTTAGCTACAAGGAAATGATGGGAATTTCTCCTCACATTACAGTTCATAATCTCATCACTAAACCAGATGTTAAGCCTATTAAGCAAAATTCAAGGCCCATGAATCCCAAGGTGGCTCTCATGGTAAAAGAAGAAGTGATGAAACTCCTGCAGGTGGGGTTCATCAAACCAGTTGACTACTCACGGTGGGTATCCAACATTGTCCCCATTCTCAAGAAGAATGGAAAGATCTATTTGCATTGACTTTTAGGATATTAACAAAGCATGTCCCAAGGATGATTTCCCACTGCCATCCATTGATGTTATTATTGATGCAATAGTTGGCTATGAGTTGTTGTCCCTTATGGATGGGTTTTTAGAAAAACCAAATCAAAATATCTGAGGAAGATCAGACCAAAACCACATTTATCACTCCTTGGGAACTTACTATTACACAATCATGTTGTTCGACTTAAAAATATAGGAGCAACTTACCAATGGGCCATGACTTATATATTCAATGATCTTATTCATAAGATTGTGGAATCCTATGTTGATGATCTCCTGACTAAGGAAAAAATCACTCTAATCACCCTGAAGTGCTTCATGTCATCCTCTCCCATCTAATCAAATATGATGTCACTCTAAATCTGGAAAAATGTGTGTTTGGTGTGACAGAGGAAAATTACTGGGGTACATTATCTCCTCACAAGGGATTGATGTAGATCCAACAAAAATATGAGCAGTATTGGAAATGATCCCACCATTAGACGAGTCTGGCATTAGGTATTTTCTCAGAAATCTCTAGTGTAATCTGAAGGTTCATCCTGATTTGACCTTCGTTATTCACCCAATAAACAATTTGTTGAAAAATGATTTCTGCAGTGATTGGATGGAAGAGTGCAATGAGGCATTTGAGTCAATCAAATTATTCTTATTATCCCCTCCCACACTCATGCCTCCTAAGTCAGATCACCCCTTAATCTTATATTCACGAGCTATAGATGTCTCATTGGCTTATATGCTAGCTTAAGAGGATGATGATAAATGAGATCGTGTGGTCTAATTTATCAGTCAAACATTTCTTGACTATGAGACATGATATACTTGAATGGAGAAAGAGTTCCTTTCCATTTTTTACGATAAAGTGGTTAAGACACTACATGTTTAATCAAGAAATGAGGGTCATTGTCAAGACAGATCATTTGTAGACATTTCTCACACAAGGGTCCTTATCTAAGAAATTTGGACATTTTATAACTCTAATGGGTGATTTTGAGCTAACATTTGTTAATCAAAAGTCTGTCAAAGGACAAATCATTGTAGATTGGTTAGTTGACAACCCATTAGATGGAGGTGATCTAGTTAATTTGGACTTCCCGATGAATGTGTATATTACATCGAAATCAAACCCCCTATTTCTGTGCCCATGGTACACTAAAATTATTAATTTCATAGTGGATCATGCATACCCTAAAGGGGCAATGTCACAACAAAGAAGATGGCTATGCATTATAGCTGCTAAGTATGTGATCTTGGAGCAAGTGCTCTATCACGGAGCCTTTGATGGAATGTTTCTAAGATGTGTTGGTGAAGAAGAATCCAAGAAGATTCTTTATGAATCTCATAGTAGACTATGTGAAGGTCACTTCGGATGCCACACCACTACTCGGATGATGCATCAGATGGGCTACTTTTGTCCCATGTTAGAATGTGACAAGGTAGAGTTTGTGCGCAAAATGCTATAAATGTCAAGAGTTCTCCCATGAGATCCACATACTGGCACAGGCTCTGCAACCAATTGCAACACCATGGCCCTTTTCCATGTGGGGCCTATATTTGATAGGGAATTTCTCTCCCTCATCAATAGATGGCCATAACTTCATAATCACGGCCACAAAATACTTTACTAAGTGGGTAGAGGCCATGCCTCTTACCACCATGCCTAGATGTGTAATCGCTAAGTTCATTCTAAACCAAATCATTTATAGGTACAGGTCCCACAAGTCATTATCTCTGATAATGGCACATCTTTAAAAAATGAGGAAGTGCATGAACTATGTGAAAATTTCAAAATAAATCATCATACAAATTCTCTCTATTATCCTTAAGCCAATGGACAAGTTGAGGCTACAAACAAGATGTTAAATTCCATTCTCCTTAAGAATATCAAGGAGAATAAATAAGATTGGCATTTAAATCTCTTTTCAGCCTTGTGGGCCTATCAAACATCGGTAAGAACATCAATGGAGGCAACTCCCTTTTCTTTGGTATTTTGTGCAGAACCAGTTTTACCACTTGAAGTCGAAATACCTAGTCTTTGTATCTCACTACAAGGAATTCTAGGAGAAGAAGGATATCGAGAGGTGTAACTCTCTCAATTAGAAATCCTTGATGAAGCTAGGCTCAATGTTGAACAACGGCATAGTGTTTACACTAACCGAATGGCTCGACAATACAACAAGAAATTCTACGAGTGTGAGATATATGAGGGAGATCTAGTATTAAGACTCGATAACCGAATAGACAAGAAGAATGGCGAGGGAAGGAAATTTAGGCCCAAGTGGTTGGGTCCATATCAAGTAATATAAGACTACAAGAATGGTGCATATCATCTGTGTACACTAGAGGGTGAGGAATTTTCAAATCTGCCAACTCTCTTCACCTAAAGAGATATTACGCATGATCTATCAACGATTTCCATATGTATATTACTGCATCTGCATTGCATTTTCATTTTCTAGCCCATTTTGTAAAATTTGTAATCAAGGGACTTATTCTTACAAAAATTCCTAAAAACTTCTGAAAATATTGGCAAAACATTCAAATCATATCTCCTCAAATTTTGTAATATCATCAATTGTTTCTGAATCATTTCATCAATTCAAGCAAGATAAGACAAATCTTTGACAATAACCATACCAAGGCCTGCATACTTGGTTCTACTCATAGTTTCTTCTAGATTAGGTGTCTTTGCCTATAGTTTGTTCTAGAAGCTTCATGGTGTCACATCTATCCCATATACACCTCTTTGGAAATAAGAACATTCTAAACATTTTACCTAGATATATGTGTCAAATGCAAATCAACAAAAAAATATTTTACACACTTCTTTGCCCCACCAACCTTCAGTGTTGAGCCCACGTCTCTTACTAGTGGTGTGAGGTTGGGAAAGGAGAGAAGTTCCCTTACTTGCCTATGCCTTTTCCTTGGTGATGAGCCCATGCTTCCTACCGGTAGCATGGGGCAAGGTGTAGGGGTCTTTACAAACAAATTAGAAAGTTAAAAGCAATTCATTCAATAAAGGAAGTTGTAAAATCATAAAACCAAAGAAAAGTGAGTTAGATGTTCAAATTCCAAGAGATTTTAAAACCTTAAACCATATTTTGTCAACCAAGTTTCCATCTATGGATCTAAGTCTAGATAAACTAGAAAGAAATTCACATTTTAAACTATGTAGCAAACTTGAGTAGAATGAGGTCGTAGGTTCTCAATTTGGTTTTTCCAAATCCTTGTCTTTCTCTCACCATTACCATTCAAAAAATTTGTATAACTTGTGTCCCTTCTAGCTCTCGGTGTTGAGCCCTCGCATCTTACTAGTTGTGTGGGGTTAGGAGTGGGGAAAGTTTGTTCTATTATCATATCACGTTTTCATCATGTTTTTCCAAAACAATAAGAAGTATCGAAAATTGCTTAAAGAAACTAAAGTTCAGCATTACATTGTACTTGCATCATCATATATCAGCATTGCAAAAATAAAAAAACAACAAAAGGAAATCATTCTGTTAGCATTCATCATCCATTGCATACATTCTAAAAAGCATCAAAACTAGAAATTCTAAACATCTAGAGTGCACATGTGAATCAAACCATAAATGGAAGTCAACTCTATGAGACAAATAGCTAACCAAAAAGATGTATATGTATATATATCATAGAAGGCATGGCCAAAATGCTCACATTGAGCCTGAAAATACACAAAAATCATATAAGTTCCTCATAAAATAATAATGGCTCAATATCCTATCGGTCTATGGGACCCCGAAAAGGTACACACCTAACTCGAGGCTCTTGCTACGGCTCCAATATTGTGAGTGCACTGAGTGGTGTGAGTGCCCATGAGAATGACCACTAGTTATGGTCTCGTTATGGCTCCTCTTCATCATTGCTCTCTCCCTCTCAGTCACCTCGTAGTCTATAACTTTGGTATTCAGGTCCATAACCATCTTTTTTGCCTTCTAGAGAGGTGTAAGAACATTAGATTGATATCCATCCTACAAATGCTTCCCTACATCCTCCAGCAATTTTGCTCTCATCTTCCCTATGGGATGTAGCAACATGTCCATGCGGACCTAGAAAATAAGGTCTCGCCACTCCTCAATGTTCGTTGCAAGACAAAGAAACAATGGTGAGTTAGAAAATAAAAAATCAAAATATATATATATATATATAGACAGGATTAACGTTTCTATCTAATAGAGTCAGGGAAAGAATGTCCACATATTCGAGATCCCTATGCATCTATGTAGGTTCGATCGGTACTATTGTCCTAGGCATTGGGTGTTCCTCCTCTCCCTCGAAAGCTATGTGTTGACACATGACAGATCCCTTATCCCCTACATCATCTCGAGGCAGTTGGTCCTCTAAGACTAAGGTCTCCATCTCTATGTCCTCCTCCTCCCACTCAGTTGTCAAGAAATCTTGGGTGTCATGCCACTCAGGGTCGCTCTCCTCCTCCATGTGAATTGTCCCGCCAATCTCACCACCAATCTCCTCCTAACCAATCTCCTCATCAATTGAATCCTCTCCGCCTCTCATCTCATGTTTCCTCCTTAGAATCAGAGTCTATGTCTATCGGTGCCTCCTCCCCACTGTGAGCAGGTGTGGCCTCAATTTGGAGTAAAGGTGTACGAATAACATTAGTTTCCCGTCATGTACGAATAACTTTCCTAACTACAATGGGCACTCCTGGAGTCACTACTATCCAACCCAAATCTCCGTCATGGCCCTTTCAGGCCTCCTTGACACTCCTGTACATGGGTGCCACGAGGGGAAGCATATCAATGTAAGGAAGACCAAACTACTAAGGAACTCAGTCAAATGGGTGAATCTCAACTTTCCCCATCCTGTCAACTAACTAACTAGTAGTGGCACAAGCTACCACTTAAGTCCCATCTTGTCCCTAAACTCATACCATGTCATGGTAGGGAGTGACAACTAATTCATTGCTAGCCAATGAAGCCATTGCCTGATGTGGCCCTCTGAGCACTAATATCCCAGACCATTTGGCAGCCCCTAGATCCTATACTAGAAATACCATCTCGGTATAGAGTAATGCGCTCATACACCCAATTCATCACAAGTGTGGGATGGTTGGGAGACTGCCATGTAAACGAACCACTCAAGTATAAGTCATTGTAGTCATTTTATAGACTTAGAACAACAGTCTAATCCCATGCGCTTCGGCCTATCACCCACTGGGCTATGGGGGCTCACCCGAGGCACGTGTGGGTGCTAATCCTCTCCTTTATGTGATTCTTGTGAGAATAGATCATCTACGACAGATACTTAAGTGCAAAAGATTGGGAAAGAACCATGCATTCATTCTGAGAACCTAGGATGAGTTATCATATTAATGCACCCATTCAAATAGCAAAATAGGAGTATCATAACAACATATAGAGCTGATTCATACACAAATGAAATGCACTAGGATTATGCTCATGAACACGTATATGCTTTATAACATAACCTTATATTCATATTAATGAGTTTAGTAACCATATTACATTCATTGAAGCCATAACAGACCCATATAATAATGCAGAGCAAGGTCATGCATGAGGAACTAAAATATGTTCTTCACATTACAAGGATAAATACAGACCCATCCCTCTAAATATGAAATCACTCCTATACTTTCTCTGATCCCAACCCATAGAATATTCCATAGTATTTATTAATAGCTTCACCTCTTTTCCAAAGGTAACCGCTCTCTCTCTCTACACATCTTCTACTACTCGTGCATCTCTATGTATAGCTTTTTTACCTTCACCGCCCGTCTTTTAAGGTAAAAATCAGCTGCCAAGTTTCCAAGTGGTCTTCCAATGAATCATGCCTCCTTTGATCCAAGCTATCCACTCTTTGTAATAATGTCCTTCTAGAACCTTCCATCACATGCATGGAATATTCAATTCTTGATCTTCAACTACCAACTGCACCTTATCCACTCTGCATGCTAGACGAGTCATGCTTTCCTTGTGTGTTTTCTGGAACTTTGAATATGGCTAAGTCTAAAAATATTATCTTGTCTTAAGTGCACACTTTGTGTTCTCGCAAAACCCCGCTTTAGAATCCTACCCCGCACGCCTTCAACCCGCATGCCCACACGCCTTCTTGTACTTAGCCAATATTCTAAGGCCCAACATCACCCCACACTATGCATGTTCTCTATCCTTGAAAACACTTATCTTCAAAGAATAAAGAATGGTGGGCTCCAAATAGGGAGAAAGAATGAAGGAATGAAGAATTGGGAGAAATAATGAAAGAATGGGGAGAATGAATGAGAGAAATGCTTATTTTTGAATGAGGAGAGGGAATTCCTTCCTATTTCTACCTCTAGCTTTCCCCAAGTGTCAACCTCATTTTGTGCTTATTGACAGAGGTCTTTGAATAATGTGCTTTGACGCTCTCTAACTTACTTCAAACTCGGTTCATCTACGTGGGAATTGAATGCCCGAGGTAGTATCTTCCTCGGTTCGAGGATATGCACCTTCTTCATCAAACAAATACATAGCTAGTAGTTGTTCTATTAGTATGGTGCTTTGGAAGCACATGTGTAACACCTTGCTAGAATCATTAATGTATCCCATTCTTTGCTCTTATGCCACAACTAAGCCCTTCCCACCTATTCGCGCAACCTTTGGGAATCTTACCGCCAAATTGGGATTCCCACCCTTGTTGTTATACTCCTTCCCAACACTTTCTTCTTCCATCTCCTTCAAAATTTCATCTACGCTCCACTCCAACTCCTGTTCCACCAACTCCTTCATGATGCCCACCACTTCTCTCTCCATGGCTTTCTCCACTTTCTCCTTGGTGAGGCTTGGGGTTCCTTGGTTTTTTGTGCTCACCTCTTCACTCACCCCCTTTCCTTGATCCTTTGCTTCTTCCTCGTTCTTATCCTCTTCATCCTTATTTTTATACTTCTCTTCACCTTCCTCCTCCTCCGATTCATGTATATCATACATTGGATGGTCTTCACATCCTTTAGGCTCATCATCATCCTTGTCACCAATGTAGGCATATGATCTTTCTGTCTCCTTTGATTCTTCCTCTTCTATCACCTTCTGCTTCTTCCTGACTAGTGATTCCAGTATAGGAGATTCTTCTTTCTCCTTCTCCTTAACAGAGACCTCTTCTTTGGTGATTCTTCATGTGTGAGGGGATCTTCATGCTCGGCACATTTTATTCTCGGGTTCATTACCTTGACTGGGGACTTCATTCTTTGCAAGTAAGTGTTAGGCTTCACGAATGCTTCAGCGTACCCATAGATTGTGCAGTCTACACACTTGGTGCCTTATTCTCCTACACTTCTTCTCTTTCTCTCTTCTTCTGCATCCTTTTTTAGACCTATAGGGTCTTCCTCGGAATGGATACATCACTCTCTAAATAGGTGCCTTTTTAAAATTGTTTCCTTATGCGAAGATATACCCTCGTTGCAGTCCTTCCAGTGATTGGTAATGTTATTGGCTTCATCATTTGTACTTCATAGGAGACATACTTATCCACATACATGTGATTTTTATGGTACACAAGCTTTCAAGATAGCATGTGGTGGTCCTAGTCCACCTCACTAAGGTCCAACCTTAGCCTTTAAGCCTCCTTGAACCAATTGACCCCTACTTGGAAGTATTACGCGGTGAAGGAGAAGAATAGCTTGTACCATTGGCTCTTAGCCCCATTTGTCAAAGTAAACCTGCCAATGTAAAAATGTTGGTAAACTACAAACTCTACCTCTCCATCCACAAGCATGGGAAACTTCTCTAGGATCCTCCACTCTACCCCAAATGCATCATGCATTTGTTTATACCACTTCTCTAGGTGTGCCTTGTGAGTGATCATCATGGTTTCACAAGTGTACTTCTCAAATATTTTTACGGAAAGGATTTCTCTTCTGGATACTCCCAAACAAACTTTTCTTTCTCGTCTAGTATTCTCGATCTTTGAGAAGATGATGGTGAGGAGGACATTACCAAATAGTATCTTCTCTCCTTCCTACATGCTACTTATGATTTCATCCGCAATAAAGGAAAAAAAGTTATAGATGGTCCCTTATGATATTATACGTCATACATTCAGCAATGCCTTGTTCACTTTCATCCATCCTTCTTGATCATTAAGCTTAGTGACCAAGTGTGTGGCCATCCTCATAATAGGGTCTGGAATTTCTATGATGTCAAAGTACCGCAAACCCTTTTTATAGTCATAAGTTGCTATTGTTTCCTTGATAGCCTCCTTATCACTCAAATCATCATCTATGGATTCCCCTTCATAATTTAGGCCAATGAACTTAGATATCAATTGTGGTGTTATGCACATCTTGCGGCCTACAAAGTAGAAATGGTCTTCATGCACGTGTGACATCAACCATTGATAAAGGTGCTTGGGCTTGCCAAAGTAAGGCAACTCATATAGTTGTAATAGCCCTACCTTTTCCAACTTTACTTTCACCTCGTCGTTGTAAATTGGCATTCCATCTAGTGTCCTTTTGTTAGTTGGATGAACTAGCTCCAACGCCATTTCTTTCTTTATAGTGCTCATGTGATGGTTGTAATCGCTCATGGTCATTTGTCTCAAGTGCAACACCCACTTGTTTCCTAGCAATACTCCATCTGGGTACTACATTTTTGTATACCATTCCTCATTGGAGCTTGCAACGGTAGTGGTTTGTTTTCCTTTTCCCTTTCCCTTCTATTTCTTTGGTGAAACAATCACCTTCTTTGGTGTCATTCTTTCTATTAATTTAAAAATTTAAAACTCCTTGCTTTGCTCTACTACTCTGCTCAATCTCGAAACTCAACTCCTAGAAGAAATCCTTCTATCTCCATGCCCTAACTACCAAACCCTAACTAGGAAAACCTTCCATAAGACGACATACTTCAAACAAACTTTTCTCACACCCGTACTCCTTCCTCCTAGTTTGCAGATCCACTCTAGTCACACACTTAGATTTCTAGGATTCTTCTTGCTTTCGCACAAATCTCTCTAGATTTCCTAGTTTGCAAGAGCGCTTCAACTTTGTAATAACAAGGTAGAATAATGACTTTCCCAACCTCGTATTTATAGAGTTTACTTCTCTTCAGTAATAAATGTTATACCACCTACCAATGTACTTAACATTAAATGTGGCTTTTTCCACTAGGCCAACTTTAAGCACCCTTACCCATGTGCCACATCCTGCATGAAAACCTTCTACAACCTTCTCCTCGGCACACAAAAATACAATCTAATCAAGACTCTTATGCACTCATCTACAGTGTCGAAGGCACTTCTTTTGTCCTTTACCTGAATTTTCCCTTTCCTACCTCATGTTGTTCCTACACTCTTCATCCTTTGTACATGGTCTTTGTTACATCCTTCTTGACACCATAATTCATTTTCCACTGTTTTACCACGCGCTTTCTCAATATTACGTGCTTCCTTCTACTAGGCCACTCAACTTTTACTATTGGCTTATACTTTTCTTTGCATTACTCCACCCCACACTAAAATAGATGCACAGTCCTCTGCGCATACACAACCTTAGAAAAATAATGTGGTTATCGGTACACAAGGCACAAAACGAAACAAAAGAAGGGAACAAGCAACGAGAAAGGGAAACACAAGAAAAGAAAAAGCATAAAGGGAAATCCTAAGCTAACTGGTAATACTACCTTATTTACAAACACCAAGAAGACTTATTTATAGTAGGGCTTTAGCCTACTCCCATTGAAATGACCTAGTAATATCGTCACATCTAGCGCTTGAATCGACAAGCACTGAATCAAGGATGTACAAGATTTTTAAGGTCCCAACTAATGGAATTTAAACTTCTCAAGATGGCACAGATACTTGGAATCATACAACAACACCATCTTCCCAACCTCAAACACTTGTTCTTGATATGATGATCATGCCATGCCTTTTGCCTTTCTTTTTCTATCTTCTGACTCCATCTAGCAAGTGATCGCCTCTCATCTAAATGCATTAACTTATCAATCCTCTCTTCTAGTGTTTTTTAATCATATAACCTCTTGTGTGCACTATATGCAATGATGGTAACATGAATTCAACTGGAAAAACAACCTCCACGCCAAACACCAATTGAATGCTATGGATTTTTTCAACCTCTTGTAGGATGTCATGTATGCCCATATAATGGTTGATACTTTTTCATCCCAATCTTGTCTTCCAATGTCATAGATATTAGTCAACGTGTGACTTATTATTTTGTTAAATGCCTCATTAGTTATATTCACTTGAGTTGACAAGGGGTAGTCTTGTGATGGGCCACCATAAATTCTACTAACAAAATCTTGACCGTTTCATTGAGGAAATGTGTACCTCTATCACTTGTTAAGCTTAAAGGACAACCATACCTGTTGATTATGTTCTCCCATAAAAATCTAGCAGTTGTTGCTACGGTGCAATCCTTCATAGGCATTACCTCTACCCATTGTGTTAAGTAATCAGTGCAAGTAATGATATACTGCGAACTAGTCCTTCACGTGGCAGTGAAATTGGCCCTACAAATTCGATTGCCCATTTTTCAAATGGTTCAACACTAGCTATTGGTCACAAGGGCATTTCATCCCTCTTCCTAGGTCTGCCAAGGTGTTGGCCATGGTCACATACCTTGTAAAACTCAATACAATCTTGTTAGATGGTTTCCCACCAAAGCCCTACAAGTATAATATTCCATGTATTAGCATTCCCTACATAGTGTCCTCGTGCAATCCCACCATGCACTTCCTCCATAATTTGCAGTGCTCATGTTCTAATACACATCATGCATAACCTCATCATATCCTAACTTATACAGATCTCCACTAGTCAACATGTAGGGTGCGGCGTGTATTACTAACTGCTTCCTCTCCAGATCCTTCATCCCTTCTGGTGCCACACCTATTTTAAAGAATACTCTTATATATTTCAAGTCTGAGGGTGCATGCCACAACCTAAACAGCTTGTGCATTTGGTATGGTATCCTCGGTACTGCTCTACGTGTCCTCCCTAAGTTAATCCTTAAAAAGTGATTAGGTCCTAAATTAATTTTTCCTATTTTACAACCACCGTGAACTCAAACTCTTGATATAATAGGACCCATCGGCATATGCACCTTTGCAAAATGGGTTTTTTCACCAAGTACTTCAATGTCATGTGGTCCATGTAGAATATAAATGGTGTTGCCAATAGTACCGCCTGCGAACTTAAACAACGTGTAGATCATCATAGACAGTGCCTCGTGCTTAGTAGTTATGTAATTTTGTTTTGTCGTTGTCTACTTTCTACCGGAAAACATAAGGGATGATCAACAATCCTGTCAATAGGTTGTGCTAGTACTGCTCTCATAGTTATCCCCGAGGCATCAACATGCAAATGGAAAGGATTATCCCAAAAAGGAAAATGTAGTATGGTACCAAAGTGATAAGCCTATCCTTCAAAGTGTAAAATTATCTCTACTTGCATCTCTCCCTAATGAAAGGCACTCTTTTGTTTTAGCCACTCCTCCAAGGGTGCGGTGATTCTTTGTATACCCCTTTATGAATTACCCGTAGTACCCCATATGCCCAAGGAATCCGTGCACTGTGCTTTGACTAGTAGGCTCCCCCTAATCCCACAATAACTACAACTTTGGTGGGATCCACTAGTAAGCCTTCCTTACATATAATATGTCCTAACAAGGTTCCAAATTCAGCAAAGAAAGATACATTTCTTAATGTTGATGGATATCCTTAATTGCTGACATCTCTCAAACATTAGCCTCAAATAGTCACAATGGTATTTTACCAACACATATATAGTCTAGTCATCCAGGTAAACTTGAAGAAATTTATGGATGAAGTCTTGAAATGCTTGTACCACGATGCGCAAGAACATTGTAGACGCATTATTTAATCCAAAAGGCATAACCATGTAGGAAAAAATTCCCCATTTAGTGGAAAAAGTTTTTTTCTTTGGTCTTCATTTGCAATCCTAACTTGGTGATACCCTGAGAACCCATCTATGAAAGAGTAGACTTCGTGCCCAGCTACTCCCTCCAAAATCTCTTGAAGCAAAGTGGGTTAGAAGAGGATTGATGATACATACTACATTCAGGTCCCTGTAGTCCACACATATCCTTATTCTTCCATCCTTCTTGATATTAATGACCATTAGGATTATCCATTCTAATTCTTCCATAGCCTCAATGATACCATATATTATCATTTTTCTATTTCTTCCTTGACCCGTACGCGTAAATTTGGATTCATCCGATAAGGCCTCTTCCAAATCAGAACACACCTTCCTTCAACTTGATCTTCATCTCCCCCAAGGAATGGTGGATGCCTTTGAGTTCATGGTACCCATGAGGGAACAAATCCTGGAACTCGCGCAATAGATCAATGACCTTTGAAACTTCTTTTTCCAACCAATAGTCCCCAATGATAGCTTCCTTAGGTTCTGTCTCTATTCCAATGTTAACCTTCTTTATTTTTCAAGGGCTCATGGTAGGCATGTGCTCACTCATCAACACTATCTATGACTTCACGCGTACCTTCAAAATGGTTAACATCCAAAGTTTCCATTTCTTCTTCGTCTACTACATAGACCATTTTTCCTTTTTCCTTTTTTATGCATGTGCGCTCAAGTTGTACTCCCTCCGATTTTACTTCATTGAGATGCATCTCCAAATAAGGCTCACCCAGCAATTCCAGTAGCCTATCTTCTGTCATAGCATTATCTCCCATTGTAAGGCACTTGATTACTTGCAACACCTTATCCATTGATGGCTTTGTACTCCTATACTCGAAAGCTTGAATGAGATCAGCCACCAACTCCTACCAATTACCTGTTTGACAACGCATCTCCGAATGAATATACCATGTACACACATAACCTTGTAAGGTGGAATATAAATTATGCACCCATAACGAAGGTGGTAAAACTTTTGTGCTTCCCATCTAGGCCTTCTCACATGCTTGGATATGAAATGAGGTGGTCTCTTTACCATGGTAATCTTATATGACAAGGGTGCATTGCTCCTAGAGAACCTTATAGAAAATGTGATTCTTACCTCATGCCACTCTAGGAGGCTCTCTCGATGTGTATCCCACCAACACGTATCAGTTCTAAGTAGGTTATAGCTGAGCATTCCCTTCTCTCGTCCTCATTCTTCCACTGAGCCTCCATTTCTCGCAAAAAAATTTTAGGGTATGCTCCTCCGTAACTTCAAACTTCTTCCCTCCTAGGTGCTTGATTGAGAAATCCTTCATTACCTTGTTACAGATCCTCTCAACTATTGCCCAATCAACTCATAAGTCCCATGTGCCCAATTTTCACATGCCATACTAGTGGTATCACTCAAGGATGAGCATCTTCAAACTAGATAACTCCCTCCGTGGGATGAATTATCTCAGGATCTTTGATGGAACGCACATAGATTTTGTCAAGGAATTCTTCTCCTAAGGGCTCAAGATAGGCACTGACTTCCCATCTATTAATGGGATAATCACTCTTTCTTCCTTTTTCTCAAAGATGATATACCACTTGTTAAACCGCAGTCGACGTTGTTCTTATAACACCAAGGGCACCAAACTAATGTTGGAAAGTTATCCGCCTCGATGAGCACCAAGAATTAGAAATTCTAATGAACTTGGCCCCTTGAATAGTGATAATTACATCCTTCAAGACTCCAACAGGCATTTCCTTTATCATTTTTGCAATATACAACACATTCAAAGATGGTTGTAGTGTAGGTCTTCCCATTTGATTTCATGCATCCAAGGTAAGAACATTGACCTCTATTGGGTCGTGTCAAAGAGGATATTACTTAGAAGCCATCCATCAACAACTACATTCAAAATAATCTCCTTATCATAGTCAAGGTTGTGAGGAGGAAGGTTTGCATGCAAAACCTTCCTTTCACGCTCTACTCAGTGCATGGTACCTTCTCCCTCACCATTCTCCTAGCAAGGGAATAATATTCTCTTGCCTTAACATCCTACATACTTCCTTAACTTCATCTAGGTCATCCTTTAGAGCCTCGGCATTCTTCCTTTTCTCCAACTACTTTGATTTCTCCTTTAGACATTGGATCTCCCCTTGCAAAATTTGAATCACATCCATAATCTCTTGATACACCTCCTTCTAATGAGTAGGATCTAGATACTTCCCATGTACCACTTCCTCTCTTGAAACTAGTGTCCTTTGTCTGCTCCCTCGGTGCGTGCGGCCTCTGCTCACATTGTCACCAAGGTACGAGTTCTAGTCCTTACTCATGTGCCACCCTTAGCATCCACTTTGATCAGCCTTTTTGATGCTCACCATCCTAGTGCCTTTTTCTTTCCAGTGTTTCTGGTTCATATGCTCATAAATCTCTAGACACTCTTCATACTTATGTTTCTTCCCGCACCACGAGCATTGTAACAGATCAGAGACACTCACACTTGTAATGCTCTGTAGATCCATAGTTATAACAAGTTCCTCATGGGAATTCACTTCATCCTCCACCGCAGTTACTGCAACCATGAAATCCTCCATGAAAACCTCTTCCATGTGTTCCATTTGCATGCCCTTCATAGCGACGATCATCATCCTTGGAAATGCTTGCAAGACTAGTCTGGCACACACCAAGATCAATAGCATCATGGATCTGATCAATCAATCTACAATCCTTGGTATCATGGGTCGTAGAGGTACAAATCTTGCAATAGCAAGAAACATTCTTGTAGATTATGTGTTGTAGTAGAGGGAACCTACTTGCATCATGATCCCCATGGAAAATCTCACATCTACCGCTATGGCACGTAGCGATTTTTAGGGAAACTATCCTTTGCATGCCCTTTCACTTCACATTCTATACACCAAATCCCACTACGAACCTCATACATTAAGTTTACTTGTGACTTCTCCAAATACTTTGACATTGTAGTAATTTGAGCCTCCAAAAAAGGGGCTAACACTAGTTTCAATGCTCCCAACATCCTCATCATGCATGACAACTTCCAATGCCTCGCATGGGTATATGAAAGTCTTATGTGACAGTGCCCTTCTAAACGGTGTTATCAATCCTCCAACATACCATTGAGCATGTTGAGAAGGGTGGATGTCATAAGATAGTTTTTAAAAGAGATTTTTGAACCGTGCATTGTACTCCCGCACACTCTCTATCATTCCTTATTGATCTCCTTCGAGCATTGATTCTCTTCTACTCTAATTCAGGAAATGGAATTCTACTATGAAGGAATTCTTTAATGCAATGTAGTCTACCACCATTTTATGGTGGTCATATTTCCTCGTACCAACTATGTGCACCCTCTAGGGTAGTGATCCCTTTCACACACCATAGTAATCCACACTTTTGCACATGCTTTGCAAAGCATCTTTAATACTTGTGTAGTCCGGTAAGTGCAAAGGTGACATCTCAAAAAAAACTTGTGGAGGTGGCCGAGGCCCTTGTCCTCTTGATTCGTATCATTGGTTTCTGTAGTGTTTTCTCCTCCACCAGAGACACTAGATCCACAAGAACATGTTCCTCCTCACCCACAAAATCCTCCCGGATCTGCTAGGTCCATGAGGTCCTCCAACCCCTATACCACAATACCCACCTCCTGCAATGGAAAATGGCTCCGAATTGGTTGTGCCTAGTGTTCCCAATTTCCCACATAACTGTGCACCAATGGTTTATGATATTGTCCCACTACTAGTTGTGTGTCCTGCGCCGCTCCCAGACATGATACCCAAACCTTCCGTACTCACATCTTGTCTAAAATTCCTCCAAATATTGGAATGGTTTTCACATGCCATGGATGTTCCGAATGAGAAATTATATCTCCTAGAACATACCAATTACTCCCACAAATACCAACTAGTTTAACAATACTTCTCCCTTGATCTCAAAAACCAAGTCTTCGGGGTTAGTCATCGTGGGTTCGGATGCACACTAACGGCTCTCCTTTCTCCATACAACGAACTCTTATCAAAATCAAGGGGCTTATCTTTTGCACTTGCTAATATGTAGTAGCACAAACTCCTCAGTACCACGTCCTTTGAGTGAACCTCAATCCTTTCCCGTAATGTCTACCTCCATAGATCCATCACACTTGCAACCTCATGTTGTCTAGTCATCTCCCTTTCAAAAGCTTCACTATACTTGATTCATCTCTCCTCCCTTTCCTTTTCAGCCGTAATGTTTGTCATCTTCCTCCACCCTAGCTTCCTCACCCAATGACTCAGAGAAGCTTAACGCCATGGGAAATGCCTCTAAACTTAAGGTAATGACCAAGATCTTCATAGCCAAAGGAATAGCATGTAAAAATGATCCTCTGGGCTCCTCTCGAAACTCAAACTCGGAACTCTCGGGAAAGAATACATAGAAATGGCATATTCTAGAGTATAACTAGTTAACACTCCCTTCCACCATCGACCAACAACACGCGTCCAAGTCGGATATGCATCTTACGACCTCGATAATCATCTTGGGTCCATACGCATGATCTGTAGTAACATCTCGATCTAGATGCATATGATGAAATCCATCCATATATTTCTACTAGAAAATAGCAAAGACTATCTCGTACATCTCATGATACAAGTTCTCTTCTACCCATCAACGTGCATCGAATGAAGGTCGAGTGTTGAATCTTTGAGGAAACTTTGCCTTCATGCTTTTAATCCATGCTTCAACACTTTCCAAGGTTAGATGTTCAATCATCATGTATCATAGGGACCAAGATGTATGTCATTTCTCACACCAACTTTGAAAAGAAGTCTCAGTAATGGAACTAAGATGTAGTCATTTTTATACCCTTAGAACAACATTCTAATCCCATGCGGGTTGGCCTATCACCCAAAGAAAGGCGATGGGAACTCACTCGAGGCACATGTGGGCACCGAGCCTCTCCTTTATGTGAGTCTTGTGAGAATACATCATCTACAACAGATACTTAAGTGCAAAAGAATGGAAAATAACCATGCATTCATTCTGAGAACCTAGGATGAGTTATCATATTAATGCACCCATTCGATAGGAAAATAGGATTATCTTATCGCATATAGAGTTGATTCATACACAAAGGAAATGCACTAGGATTATGCTCATGAACACATATATGCTTTAGAACATAACCTTATATTCATATTAATGATTTCAGTAACCACATTACATTCATTGAGGCTATAACAGACCCATATAATAATGCATAAAGAAGGTCATGCATGAGGAACTAAACTATGTCCTTCACATTACAAGGATGAATACGCACTCCATCCCTCTAAATATGCCATCACTCCTATATTTTCATTAATCCCAACCCATAGAATACTCCATAGTATTCTTATAGAGCTTCGCCTCTTTTCTAGTGCACTTCTCTCTCTCCATTTATCACACACACCTCTTCTACTACCCACGCATCTCTATATATAGCATTTCGCCTTCACCACCATGTTTTCTGAGGTAACAGATCAGCTTCCAAATGTCCAAGTGGTCCTCCAATGTATCATGCCTCCTTTGATTTAAGCTCTCCACTCTTTTCGTGCAATGATGTCCTTCAAACCGTAGACACCTATAATCTATCTTAAGAAATTTAAATACTTAAATTGTGCTAATTATCCTCTTTCCCACAAATTGACGACATATCATCAACATGGCACACTCCCTCTTCTATCACATTAATTAGCTACATTACGCTAGTTAATTAACTCTTCTATCCAACCAATACACCAATTAACGACCTTTTGTTAATCAGCTCCCCTTTCTATCTACATTAATTAATTATTTCTAATTAATTAAGCTCCCCTTTCTATCTATATTAATTAATTATTTCTAATTAATTAATCCCCTTTTCTATCTAGACTAATTAATTATTATTTATTAATTATCTTTCTCTTCCATTAAATCAATAAATCATCATTTATTTGATTAAATCCCTCTCATAGTCTAAATCGTCATAATTATTCCTCTAAATAGCTTCTATAAGCTTGCACACCTATTAATTAATCACTTGGATTAATTAGTAAAGCCCTTCAAACCCCATGGATCACTAAATGAAAAAATAAACTCTCATAAGGTTGACTCAACCCTTTCTAAACCCCCCTTATCCACAACTAACCCAACATCTCTATTATCCCACATGTAAAGGGATGTAGAGATTCCTCTATCCATTGGGCTATATAAAGAGCCATCCTCCTACATTTACACCGAAACCTACTTCTTGAAAAGCAAAAATGAGCATATAGTAAATACACTATAGCCATTTTAGTCATCTTTGAGAATTTCTCCATTAGAGTGGAGCTAACCATCATCCTTTGCATTTAAACAATCAAGTTAGTGTTGTGAGAAAAATGGAGTTAATCAAGAAAGGTCGAATAACCCATGGCTTGATGAACCTCCATCTTTGATCATCTTGGATCAAGAAACCATTATCTCCTTTTTATAGATAAAATATCTACATCATTCTAGTTTATTAATTTAGCTTTCCAAAGAGTAGAGCAATAAATGTTAGTATGTTAGCTTGAGGTTTATTTTCAAGATTCTAATGCGTAGTATTGAGGTTTTTACTTGTTTAGCTCTTAGCATGATGATGTATTGATATTGATTTAGCTTTTTTGTAGGACTACTAGGTGTTAGTTCTATTCTTTCTTGACTTAGATAAACAAATACATGTACACATTTGGCACACCCAATGGGATGGATCCTTAGTCCCTTAACATTCTAGCTCAAATTTTATTGTTGTTTCAACTTTTTGACTAACCCTTGATATACACATATGGCAAATAATGTTTAATTTCTTAGGATTTTGCTAATATTACATGTGTAGGATCTCATTTAGAGCTTTAATTCTAATGGGTTACTATCAATTTCGAGCTAACATACTAAAATTTGGAGTGTTTTGAGCTTTTTAGTGTCTTTTTCTAATATTACACGTGTGAAATAAAGTTAAATTTCTTATGATTTTGCTAAGCATGTGTTGAGTATTTTTTAAGGGTTTAATTTTGATTGGTTTTTGTCAATTTTGAGCTAACATATCAAAAAATTGACCTTTTTGAAGTTTTTAATGTTAAAATGACGTATTTTTTACGTCACCCAAGAAAGGGAGCGCACACATCATTCTCGTGTGCACAGCATAATCACACATTGTGTTTTTTACACAGGGTGGCGCAGTACACAAAACCTAGCGCATGCACTTTAAACCGGTGCACACACCCAAACCATGGCACACACACCTTCAAAACTGTCTTTTCTTAGCAGAGGCACACATGCACACAAATCCTAGCGCAGAGACATCATTAGCAATCTTTCTCGAGGCCATATCTTTTTCACTCGAACTCAAAACTACTTTATTTTTGTTTCATTGGAAAGGTATTGAAGTGAACTACACAATGGAAACATAAATTTGGGGTTTTGAGTTACCAAAACTTTAAGGTTTTCATTTTTAGTAAATAACTAACTTCTAACATGTCTAAATGCTTTGGAAAATTTGGTCTTTGATGTTCTAACACCTTGCAAGTTTTATTTTGAATCTAACTTATATTTTGTAGGGTTTTTTTACATGTTTGATGGTGATTTGACTTGTTTACAAGGGTAATGAAAATTTCATGTTTAATCATGAGATTAGAGTCATGTATGCTCTTCCCTCACACCTTTTAGGTGCTCTTGGGAATCAAAACAAGTTCTATGTCTCTTTTTGTTTTGAAAAATGTGTGTTCTTAAAAGAATGAATGACAAAGTTTGTTAAAATGAAAAAACATTTCATTTGAACTAAGTATTTTCCATTTTTGATTTCATAGTTGGATTCTATATCGTGTATTCTCTTCTCTTGCGTCTTAGGATGATCTTGAGAATCAGAAATGATGTTTTATCCTTTTTGTGTTTTGGAAAATTACTAATTCGTTGTGTAGAACCAAAAATGCTTGTCAAAGAAAAGGTGGCTTTGAAACAAAATTAAACTACTAATATAGTTTCCATGCAGGTTTCCAAAAAGGTGTTCAAGCAAACCACATCCAATTAAAAAGATTAAAAAAACACACCACAATCAACACACTGTATTTGTAGGTTCGGATAAGGGTACGTCCCATCTGCTTAAAACTAGGATATAACCCCTTTGGCATAAGTCTTAAGTTATAAAAATGGGGGTGGTCTTAGGAACCCCAAATTAGTCCATGTAAGAGGGAATGTTGTGGACAAAACAAGTGCTTTGCACAACCTACTTGACTAGTATTACCATTTGTGAGATTTAGCGTCACAATTGGTTCCGTATGGCAACCCTGGTGAGAGTACATGATGGATGCATTTATTGCCCACTATGATTGAAGGGGATAAAGTAAAGCTGAGATACTCCCAAATTAGTTAGTGTGACTTTTTAGGTAAATCGAACTCGCTTAAGACAGCTTGTGGCACCTAGTTGGGTGAACCACCCAAGAAGCTATCTTTGACCAGGAGCCCACTTGGACCACATCAAATCCAATTTTGAGTTGAGAGTTATTGTTCATCACGAAACATGTGAAGCATTAATTTTTCTTAGTTTTTCACTTGCCCTAAGGTGAGGTGAAACTCTGCCGAACCGAGGCCAAAGCATTTTCAACCCCAATTGATCTACTTCCTTCACTTTCTTTTGACACTTTGTTGATCAAAAGAAGAGTGACTTCCTTTGCATTATCAATTGATTGTTTCTCTACTTTTTGTCCTTTTACGCCCATCCATGTTTTCAGTTGGGTTGTTAAACATCTAAAGTGTGTGTAGACATTTTTATATCATTGGTATCCTTTTTATCTTAATACCCAAGTCAAAATCATCATCATAGTTAGGCTTGGTTCATCACTTTGATTCTCCTTTCAACGATTATCTTGTTTATATTGTGACACTAAAATTTTGTTATTTACGTCTTGTTTCTTGTAAACTTGGCCTAAATATATATATTATAATATTATGTTGTATACACTTTAACAATTCCTAGGTATACTATCGCTTTAGTTTGATTTCAATTATTACCTCAATTAAAGAATGTTAAGTGTTACCATTTGTGTGTGTTATATCAATATCATCTTGATATCAATGCCTTATTTTCTCACAAAGTATTGTTAACATATCTCGGTGAAATTTTTGTGTCACTCGTAATCATAACCGACACCCTTTAGAACATACGTCTTGATTGAATTTGGGCTTGCTTCTAGTATACTTTATTTGGAGGTCATGTTAACTTCTTGTTATTACTTACACCTTATTCATTTCTTTGAACTTGACATAAGTAGGGACATTTTTTTAATCATCATATGACACCAAATACCTTTTCAAAGATAAATTTGGGAAGTACTCCACTTGACTAATTTGTTTGAAACTACACATTGTGTAATTGTGTCTTCTTTATAACTTTTCACTTATCCATTTCATACAATCGTTTTGATGTATTGATTATTTATTATTCATTATTCCTTGGTCATTAATTTGGATTTTTGTTTTGAACTTGTGTGATTTTTCCTTTTGTTAATTTGCATTTTAAACTCATTTCTAGGAAAATCCTTTGGGTCTTTGATCCTCTTGATCTTCTTGTTTTTCCTAAGTTCATGGTCATTTTTGAACATATATTTCAAACCTTGGCAAAAAAATTCAAGAAACTTTTGCATCGATCAAATATTGGAAAGCTTTCCTTTGTATCCTTTATGTTGCTAAAATTTTGATCAATCCTTTGTCATTTACACATCCAAACCTTGTTGGATTATCAATCTTGAGTCATCACGATATATGTTTTCCTTAGCTTCCTTTTGGGAAAATCAAAAAGCATCCCCATCTTTATGAAATGTATAGTTGGTTGTCCTTATGTTGCCCAAATCGATATGCAAGCTTCTTCCCTTTGAAAAGGTTGATCATACAATTTAGGTCTAGAGCTTTGAACCCAACACACACCAAAAATGACTGATTATCGCAAGGTTCCTTATACATATGACAATAAGGAATCAAATTTTCGGTGTACAAATCAAAAGAAACCCATCATGACCAAACCTTGTTTTGTTATTCATGCTACTGTAACCCATTCGAGTAACCCGTTCCCCACCTTCATCTCATAGTCGGTGGTATGGTTTGGACACTTCTGATCCAAATTATTATTCAAGTTCACCCCACTCTTCTTATGATTCTAATCCAAACATTTCCTCTTCTTCTGAGGATTCCAATCCAAATATTTCCTCTGACTCTTCTGATGATTCGGATCCAAACTACTATTTGGATTCATCTAATTTGACTCCTAAGTCACG
The DNA here is from genome assembly GCA_018340775.1 of Taxus wallichiana var. yunnanensis. Classification (NCBI taxonomy): domain Eukaryota; kingdom Viridiplantae; phylum Streptophyta; class Pinopsida; order Cupressales; family Taxaceae; genus Taxus; species Taxus wallichiana. Next base: position 54,491,726 of record CM031239.1, read on the forward strand.
GTCCTCCCCTTCTTCGCAGGACCTCTATTATCAGTCACCTAAACAATGTTCTCCTCCTCTAAAGATTTGTGTCACCACAAATTATCTTCATCATTCATCTAATGTGACTCCTACGTCGTGGTCCTCCCTTTCTTCACAAGACCCCTTTTATCACTCACCTCAATGACATCTTCTTCCTTGTAAGATACGTGTGACTCCAAATCTCCCCAATCAATAATCTACAATTCTCGAATCATGGTCCTCTCTTTCTTTGCAGGACCCTTGTTATTATTCATCCAATATGATTTTGAATCACAGTCCTCCCCTTCTTCAGAACCTTCTTCATTAATCACCCCCATGAATTCTTCCTTATTTGAATATTCATGTGACTCAAAGTTCTTCTATTTAAACGTCAGAATCGACCCATGCATCACAATCTATAGACTTTTGACTTAATCCTACTAGTTTAGAGATGATATACCATCATATAGGTAGGTCCACACAACCTTCTTCTACTCCTAAGACATCTAGCTACACATCTTCTTCATCCCCCACATAATCTTCTTCTATCAATCATCATCAAACATCTTCTAAGACAAATTCACACCGTGAAAACATCTTTGAGGCGTTGGGTGACAAACAAGTAAAAATTTCATGGGCAAGAAAAGTGACCATGTAAAGGGTGAAGATCTCATAGAGATGCCTTTGGAATAAGATCTCAACCTTCCTCCCAATCCTACGCATATGGAGGATTTGTCAAAAATTCTGGTAGAAGAGACCATTGATGTAAACATTGGCATGGAAGATGACCCAAAAGTGGTCAAGTTGGGAGCTTCACTCTCAGCACAAGAATAGAAAACATTCACCATACTTTTGTGGGAATTTATAGATGTGTTCACATGGTCCTATAAGGATATGTCGGGCTTGGATCCGACTTTGGTAGTGCACAACTTAGTTGTACACACAGACGCCAAGCCCATCAAGAAAAAGCTCAGAAAGATGCACCCGAGGGTGGCTCTCCTAGTTAAGGAAGAGTTAGAAAGATTTCTCATGGCAGGATTCATTTGACCCATTGATTACTTAGAATGGATATAAAATATCATCCTGTACAAAAAAGAAGCTGTAGGGATCTGAATCTGTACAAATTTTATAGACATAAATAAGGCATGCCCAAAGGATGATTTTATGTTGCCTAATATTGATATGATTGTTGATTCAACTACAGGATATGAAATGCTATCTCTTATGGATGGCTTTTCAGGCTACAATCAAATCAAAATAGCCGACAAAGATCAACACAATACGGCCTTCACAACTCCTTGGGGTACTTTCTATCATCGTAATGCCATTTGGCCTTAAAATGTAGGAGCAACCTATCAAAGAGTAATGATGGTGATTTTTCATGATATGATCCACGAAATCATGGAAGAATATGTGGATGATAGCCTTGGGAAATCCAAGACCAAGGAAGATCACCCCGATATTTTATGGCGTATCTTTAAACTCCCCGCAGAGTACAAGGTCCGTTTTGAACCCAAAGAAATGTGTGTTTGGCATACTATCGGAAAGTTTCTTGGTTTCATTGTATCATGAAGAGGGATTGAGGTAGACCCTACTAAAGTTACTGCTATTACTAAAATTCCTCCTCCCAAAAACATTAAACAAATATGCAACTTGCAGGGGAAAGATACAAGCTATTCACCATTTCATTTCCTAACTTACCGAAAATGTCATTCATTCACTAAGCTACTAAAAAGGATGTTTCCTTTATCAGGGACCCGAGCAACAAAATCTTTCACCTTACTTAAGCAAAGATTTAGCCAATCCACCTATCCTCATACCTCCAACTCCTGGTGAGCCACTTTTGTTGTATATTTCTACCACACAATTCACTATTGGTGTGTTGTTAGCCCAATATGACCTCTTCCATAAAGAGAAAGTTATATACTATCTCAATCGTACTCTCATTGCTTACAAGATCAACTACCCTTAGATTAAAAAATTATGTTTGGATGTATTCTTTACCTTCCAAAAACTTTGCCCTTACTCGTTAAATACTAAAACCAAGCTTATATCAAAAGTTGACCCCAATCAAAATACATGTCGCCTAAACCCGCCCTTACCGATAGAATGGCTAACTGGATCATTCCACTAAGTGAATTTTACATCGGATTTATGCACCAAAATTCGGTCAAGGAACAGTTCTTGTTGATCGGTTTACTGAAGCACCTTTACAAGGAATAGAACCTATGAATCTGGATCTACCAGATGCTTCATTAATGTACATTGAGGAATCCCTCATGTGGCAAGTAAACTTTGATGGATCTTTAACTTTTCATGGTTTAGGGGAAGGTGTTGTACTAATCACTCCTTCTAGCGACCTCATACCTCAAGCTTTTTGCCTTGGGTTTCCTTGTACAAATAATATTGCAAAATACAAAGTGCTCATCATAGGATAAAACTTGTAATCAAATGGGACATTCATCATGTTAAGATCATTCGTGACTCGTAGTTAATCATTAAACAAGTCAATGATAAGTAAAAAGTCAAGGATGAGAAGCTCATCCCTTACAAAAATTTGGTCAAAATTTTGAAAGAGTGTTTTGTGCGTATCACGTTTGAATAGAGTTCAAGAGCACAAAACAGATCTATAGATGTTATGGAAACAGTGAGGTTCTATGCTAAGAATTCCACCAAAAGTAATGATATGTCTTTCTTTATTGAAAATCTACGCCACTGTGTATGACATGCGAATCATGTCTCGCTTCGATTTTGTTGGTCCCAATTCCCCATGGTATGAGCCCATCTTCACTTACCTTAAAAACAACATGTTCCCTCCTGACATCTCCCATTCCAAAAAACAAATCCTTATCCACTAGATAGCCCGTAATACCCTCTTACGAGGTATGCTCTATCATCATGGCTATGATGGGAATTTGTTACATTGTATCGATACAACAGAGTCATTCCAAGAGATTAAAGAGGTGCACGAAGGGGTGTGTAGGGCCCACACAAATGGGATGGTTCTAGATAAGAAATTGTTGAGAGTGGAATATTATTGGCCTACCAAGGAAACCGATCTGCTGCTGCACTATGTGAGGAAGTGTGTCCTAAATCAAAAGTATGGAAATTTCATCCATGCCCTGTCACAACCATTGCAACCCATCATGACCCCATGGCCATTTTTCAAATGGGGACTTGATTTAATAGGAAGATTACCCATACTTCATCTAATGGCAATACCCACATCATTACAACTACTAAATATTTTACCAAGTGGGTGGAAGTTGTCCCTTTAACTTATGTAATGGCTGCTCCAATTTCAAAGTTCATCATGAATCATCTTATTTGTCAAGATATGGCGTTCTGCAGCCATAGTTACCAACAATGGAAAATCATTCAAGAAAAATATCATGAAAGATCTCTATCATCGGTTTCAAATAAGATTAAAGTGGTCTACACCGTATTACCCCCAAGGCAATGGACATGCCGAGGCCACTAACAAGACTTTAGTTCAAATCATGGAAAAGATGGTAAGTAAGATAGGTCACAACTGAAATTTTCAAATCCACCTAGCTCTTTAGGCTTACAAGACTTCTATTCGTACTCCTATTGGTGTGACACCCTATTCCCTAGTTTTGGAATAGGGTCTTGTTAGTGCAAATTCACAAAGACCCCAAAATGACCTTCGATATACTTTTCTAAGGCAAATTCATTTGGTGTGATTGCACAACATTGAGATTTCCCAAAGTGTGGGACCTTTACAAATGGGGAAATATCTCTAAAGAAGGTTGGTTCGTCTTCCTAAACTACCTGCCACAAGCTATTCCAATGCAAGTAAGCTAATCTAACCTAATCTAACTTCCAAGGAGACAAGGAGAGGAAGAAAATAAGGAAAAATATAGCCTACACTAAAATGGTGATACACCAGAGAAGGAAATTTTTGATCATTTATCAAAACTACCATAAAACAAAGAGAGGTGGCAATGGAGAGGATGGACAAGTGCATCACAGACCAAAGATGGATTTCACACAAAAATGTTCCAAAATTCCATGAACATAGCTCTAAAACCTGCAATGAACATCCAAACATGTACAAATACCTACAATGAAGAGAGGTAAGAAGAAAACAACCAAAAATGAGTAAGGATGGACAAATGCATCACAAAACACGTTTTTTATTGCTCTAGAAGTTTGCACAAAACATCATTTCATGGGTAAGAGGAAAAAATGCCATTACAGAGCAAGGGAGGAGGTTCAAACTCCATTTTCAACCTTAGGGAAGAAAATAAGGGAGAGGCAGAGAAGAATGATGAACAACTTTTACAAAATGAGCCAAAACTAGCTTTTATCGCTCAAACAGAATGAAAGAAATGAGAAAATGTAGGAAAATTTGATTTGAAACTTCAACCACCGACAAGATCCATTTAATTGGCCTGCAAAATGATGGGTTTCCATGAAAAATCCCATACTTCAAAGTACATTGCTTTGCAGAGTGAGAAAGAGGCCCATACTTCATTAATTTTGGTGGTTGGGGTCATTTTTGCCATTTTCCCATGCTAGAGACATTTTCCCATTTTCTCTCACAAATATCCATCAAAAATCAAAATTGAACCATCCATCGTGTGGATAATTTCACCAGCTTTCCAATGATACCAAAATCGTGAAAATCCAAGCTTTAGTGCGAAAGATATGCCCCTCTGAAGATTTAGGGAAAAAATGGCAAAATTAGGGAAAAATTGGGTTCGTGGGCCGAAATTTGAACTTTTTCCCTCTTTTTCAAATTGGGAAAATTTCCCAAAAATATGTGCCCCACTCCTCCAATGACACATGGCACCCTCTCGGTTAGTGTGGGTCAAAACAACATTTTTTCTCTTTCACAAAATTGGGAAATTTTCCCAAAATTCTCCACAGCCCCACTGCTCCACCGCACGTGGCACCGCCCGATTAGGCGAGGAGATGCGGCCCATTCTTTCCTTTTGTGTTTTTATGGTTTTAGCAAAAACCAAAAATCCTTCCACCCCTCGACTCCCACCGATGAATGGACATGTGGCATCCTTTGCTTAGCTCGGCGAGGATGTGCTCCTAATTTTCCTTTGACATATTTTGACCAAACGCCAAAAAACTTGAAGTCCTTCTACCCTCGCCGCTCCACCCTGACATGTGGATCATCTTGACTAGGCGCAGGCCTCAAATAATATATTTTCCTCTATGGGCTTTCGGGCCAAGATTTTCCTTTGATTTTTTTTCCCAAAAGGGCTTAAGTGCCAAAAATTCTCCACGGCCCATGAGTCCACCAATTTCCTTGGAAATTTTTCCAACTTACCTCCGCAGGCCCACCTAGAGAAAATTTCCCCTCCAAACTCTAACGAGCCATAACTCAAAAATATGAGTTAGGAGGACTTGTTTAGCTTTCTAGAAAGGTGGAAAAATCCTCTATCTCGATGAAGTCATACCTGAAAATTTTGAGTCCCCAAAGTGTGCAAAAATCATTTTAAGTATCGGTAAAGGAAAAGGAAGAGGAGTTAGCCAAAAATAAGCATGGGCTTATTTTGGATAACAGTCTATCATCCCATTAGAAATCGATCTTCTCTCCTTAAAAAATTATCTTAGGGATTATCTAGATAAGGATGAGGATTACATAGTGGCTAGGCCGGCAGAGTTGGAACTCTGAATGAGAACTGCAACCGCACCCTAAATCATCTTAAAGTGTATCAGAACAAAGTTTCTCACAATTACAATAAAAGGATCATACCTCGTCGGTTTTAGATCGTATATTTGGTCATGAAATAAAATCAGTTCAACACAAGGGCGAAAAGAGAGAAGAAAGGAAAGTTTTAACCACATTGGTTAGAACCTTACGTCATTGTGTCCAAATATGGTACGGGGCATACAATTTTCCTATCCCAATGGTGATGAGCTCAGAAACCTATGAATACCATGCACTTTAAGTGGTTATAACATGGTGCAAAAATTATCAAAATACAAAAAAAAAAAAGACAAAGAAAACAGGTCATCCATATGTGAAAACCACGCAATTGTGGCATGTTGGATATGTCCCTTGGTGAAAACCAGGTTTCCGGTGCCTAGGAGGATTCATTATTCACAAGCATCTTACATCTGGAGGGTACTTGTACTTAGCCAAGGGCTAGTTCCGCATTTGCATCCAAGATTCCCATGTCAACTACTCTAAAGCATCACATGTACAATCAATTGGTATTATCTATGGGTCTATCATATCAAAATTAAAACACATGTAGTACAAACATCTCAACTATCATCATGATACATACACAATGTAAAATAAAATCATATCACATCATGATATATCCATCATCCATGCATCAATCACCGAGAAAAATAAAGGTCCATCATCTCATAACAATGGTGCCAAATCAAAATGTCCATATATACAAGTATAGCAGTTTTTCTCACAGGAGATATACATCATCGATATATAATGGGCCAACAAGAGGGTGCATCTCAAGAATAATGCCTTCATGAGAGGTGTACATCAAAAATTTTATACATAGATCAAAAGAATAAAGCATTCATCAAAGGCGTGCATCAAACAAAAATGGGTACATCATATACATCTATCTAGTATAACACCTTCATAAGACGCATGTATATCATGATACAATTACAATAAAAGAACACAATGACAATCAAGGCTAACTGGAACCATCAGAGGGAGTGGCTGGTCTACACAATGGAGGACCCATAACCTGTGTCCCACGCAATCCTATAGGCTTCTCTCGTGGCTGCTCCACTAATACCTACAGCCTCTCTGATCTCATTGATCCACTCGACTGTTGACTATAAGTCGCCCCATCCTATCCACCGCAACTACCTCATAATAGAGCGACCAATAATATGAGGCTCTACCCTCCACTATAGCTAAGTCTCGATGGGTATGAGATGTAACTACTATCTCACTTATGTGTTGGAAGGATGCTACCTCTGCTAATAATTGGGTAACCTCGTCTGCCCCACCGCTCACTCTGTGCGATGTCAATCTCTCTCAACTATCACTAGTCATAGCATGGGTCGAGAGCTGTTATAATACGCTCACCAACTCAGCCATCTACAAGGCCATTTGATGCATCTACTAGAAATGTGTGGACCCATCTCCCCGACCGACCTAGGCTCGCCTGGTCACGCTCGTTGTCACTTTGCTAGATTATGAGATCGAGCCTTATCTCACTCTATTGTCACATGTTGTAGTTGTTGCTATAGGGAAGCTAGTTGTACCCCGATAGCAAGACCGCATGATCCTGTCCCATGTACACGTGTAGGGGCATGTCCTTGATCTCACAATCTAAGCTTGGGAACCTATGCATGTCCATGTCCTCACTCCCGATGCCTCTATCTCTCGAGCCTGTGTTTGACCCTACCCATCATGTGGCTGCCCATCAAACAGATCATCTAGGCCACGTGCTACTACATCATCTCCCTCATCACTATTGTGAGGGATCTCTAGTGGGGCCCGAATGCCTGCTACCCATGCCTCATCTGGTATGGTAAACCACTAGTAAAAAGTGGTATACCAATCCATGTAATCAGCCATCATACCCAGGTCTCTAATCTATTGGGTTGGGTCCCATGCCTGTGGTACCACCTCTAAAAAGCTAGCCCTAGCTCGAGCCACATGTATGCACGGCCTTATGGTATGCCTCTCTACTTCCCAGCGAGCATACCATAAATCTGGATGTGGAATCCCTAAACCTTTCCCGATTGTCACTAACATCGGTCCACCACGTACAACTCTATGATATAGTTGCGGCTACCTAGAAGGAATTTCTCTACTGCACAAATGCTAAGCTCCACTCCATCCTCGGGCCACTATATATGCCTATAATACGTCCATATAATTTCTCTATCCAACAGCTCATAAAACTCTCTCTCTAATAGTAGTAGACACTACCTAATTTCCCTCGTACGTCACCACCGATAGGAGCCCAAGCCATGAATTTCATATCCTCCAGAGTCGACATGCAATGCACCTATGGGGGCCTAATTGCTATATGGTCCCAAGACCAAATCTATAATAAGGAGCTCGGCCCCACCATCTTATGATGGTGGTAGGTAATCAAGTGCAAATCCCAGTATAAATGTGCCAATATGCACTAGCCCTAGTAGTATCACTCGCCACTGAATACTCCATGAACCAATGGTGATCAAACCCATCGGAAAGGATGTCCCTATTTTATCAGTGAGAAAAAACCCACTGATAAGTGACATCAAGTAGAGTGTTCCTCGGTGTAAATTCAGATTGGCTATACACTCATGTAACGAAACTGTCATACCCTCGTGGGGTATCTCATCATGACCAAAAAGGTCATTGATTACCATTGTAATCATACCAAAGTCACTCGTATACTTGATCATCGAGACTGTAATAGGCACATGCAGGATCTACCATACGTCCTCCAATGTAATAGTCATCTCCCCTTTCAGGAGCCTAAAACACTGGCTCTCGAATCGGAGTCTCGATGTGCAACAACTCAATCAATGTGATCAGTAGGCCATGGTCTAGTGTAATAGAAGGCATGCGAGCTACAGGGCCTAGGCCCACCACCTCCAATAGTATCACCATCGCACATCGATCTCGTCGACGTATGCTCCCCACCATCTCCGCTATGCGGGTGTGTCACTCTCGCGTCTCTAACACAGGAAACTATCTTTGCAAAAACATGGTTTGTGTTAAACACTAAAAATTTCCTCTAACTCCTTCTATCATTCTTCTATCCTCTATTGATTTTTCTTTCTTCTAAACTGCAATTGTTGGCATTTCATCCCTCTTGTTTCTCCTAGGTGCGTGTGCCCCCTTTTGAATATGTGCGTGTGTGTGCATACAATTGTGTGCGTACATGTACACATATATGTACTTATGCATACAAATGTGTGGGTATGCTCTTCTCTTTAGGTGCGTGCACATGTGCACATACACCTAGCGATGTTTGCGCCGTGTTTTTAGTCACTATGTGTGTGCACTAATGCTTCATGCATGTGTGCGCACAAGTGTCATATGTATGTGCACTGGAGACATGCATATGCCTTTTTAGGGCATATGTGTGAGCGTGCATATATATGGTACATGCGCGTGCACACATATGCACTGTGCCATACCCTACAACTAGACCCCTATTTTTGCATTAAGTAAGGCATTAAATACAAAATTGACAAAGGAATGTCAAGCTACTTACGAAGGAGCAATTGGTAGCATGCCGAGCATACTCCCGAACTCATCAACACGTCTCCTGCGGTCTCATGCTCTCATCATCATCCTCATCACTATTGGGCTCTCGCGGTAGAAATTCGGAAGCGATCGGTATCAAATGAATTGGTCTTGATGATTTACCCCACCCTCGGGAGGGTATATTAAGCCATTTTATCTGCGTGGTGTCTGGAAGCTTGTCGATTGCCGTTGTCACTCTAATTTTTCTTCCATTCACCATAAAATAATTATTTTATTTAAATAATTATTTTTCTTTCATTTTTTCACCGTGCTTTAGGGCATTTTTACCATCTGTTACCCCTTTCTTCTCACTAGGACAATTTTTATTGCCCCTGCGTGATTTCCTTTCCTCTACACACTCTATCGAATAATTATTTTTTATTAAATAATTATTTTATTAAGTTTTCCATTATGTTGGGGCATTATTTACCTCTTGATGCTTCCTTCTTCTCCTGAAGTATTTCTTTTGCATTTGGGAGATTCTTGTTGATTCTTCTACTTTCTTCTACAAATCCCCCATCCACCAAATTTGAGAAAACAACAACTATATATATATATATATATCCATCCAATAATAAATAAAGGCTCGCCGAGCAATTCGAGTAGCCTATCTTCTCCATAGAATTATCTCCCATTGTAAGATGTTTGATTACTTGCAACACCTTATTCACCAATGGCTTTGTATTTGCGATACTCAAAATCTTAAAAGAGATCAGTCATTAACTCTTGCCAATTACTGTTTGATGACGCATCTCTAAATGAATATACCATGTGCGTGCACAACCTTGTAATGTGGAATATAACTTATGCACCCATAACAAAGGCAGTAGCACTTTTGTGCTTCCCATCTAGGACTTCTCACAAGCTTGGATATGAAATGAGGAAATCTCTTTACCATGGTAATCTTATATGATAGTGGGCGTGTTACTCCTGGAGAACAGTACAAAAAATGTGATTCTTACCTTGCACCACTCTAGGAGGCTCTCCCGATGTGTAGCCCAACAACGTGTATCGTTATGAGAAAGTTATAACTGAGCATTCCCCTTCTCTTGTCCTCATTCTTCCACTTGAGCCTCCATTTCTTGCAAGAAAATTTCAAGGTATGCTCCTCCAGAGTAACTTGGAAAATTCTTCCCTCCTAGGCACTTGACTAAGTGCACCTTCATTACCCTTGTTACAGATCCTCTCAATTGTCACCCAATCAACTCATAATTCCCATGCACCCAATTGTCACATGCCATGCTAGTGGTATCACTCAAGGACTGAGCATCTTCAAACTGGATAACTCCCTCCGTGGGATGAATTATCTCTGGATCTCTGATGGAGCACACATATATTCTATCAAGGACTTCTTCTCCTAAGGGATCAATATAGGGCACTGACTTCCCATATGTTAAAGGGATAATCACTCTTTATTCCTTGTTCTCAAAGCTGATACACCCCTTATTAAATAGTAGGTCGACATTGTTCTTATAACACAAAGGACACCCAACTGAAGCTGGAAAGTTGTCTGCCTCGACGAGCGCCAATACTTCAAAATCTCCAGTGAACTTGGACCCTTGAATAGTGATAACTACATCCTTCAAGACTCCAATGGGCATTGGCTTTTTCTTGTTTGCAATATAAAACACATTCAGAGATGGTTATAGTGCAGGTCTTCCCATTTGATATCATGCATACAAGGTAAGAAATATACTCTTGTATCGATGAGGATATTACTCATAAGCAAGCCATCAAAATTACATTCAATGTAATCTCCTTATCATAGTCAAGGTTGTGAGGAGGAAGGTTTACATGCAAAACATTCCTCCTGCACTCTACTCTGGTGCATGGTACCTTCTCCCTCAGCCATTCTCCTAGCAAGGGAATAATATTCTCTTTCCTTAACATCCTACATACTTCCTTGACTTCATCCAAGTCATCCTTTGGAGCCTCGGCATTCTTCCTTTGCTCCAACTTCTTTGATTTCTCCTTTAGACATCAGATATCCCCTTGTAAACTCCGAATCACATCCATAGTCTCTTGATACACCTCCTTCTGATGAGTAGGATCTAGATACTTCCCATGTACTACTTCCTCTCTTGAAACCAGTGTCCTTTGTCTTGGCATCTCCTTGGCACATGCCGCCTCTGCTTATGTCATCACCAGTACAACTTCTAGTCCCGACTCAAGTGCCACCCTTAGCATCCACCGTGAATCGACCTTCTTAAAGTTCACCATCCCAACGCCTTTGTCTTTCGGTGCTGCTAGATCATATGCTCATAAAGCTCTGGACACTCTTCATACTTATGTTTCTTCTCATACCAAGAGCATTGCAATAGATCAGGAAACTCGCGCTTGTAATGCTCTATAGATCCACAATTATAACAGTTCCACACAGAATTCACTTCATCCTCCACCTCGGTTGCTGCAACCATGAAATCCTCTTTGAAAACCTCTTCCACACGCTCCATATGTGCACCCTTCATAGCGATGATCACCATCCTTGGGCCTGCTTGTTAGACTAGTCTCGGCACACACCAAGATCAATACCATCATGGATCTCGATCAATCGGTCTACAATCATTGGTATCATGGGTCATATAGGTATAGATCTTGCAATAGCAAGAAACATTCTTGTGGATTGTGCATTGTAGTAGAGGGTACCTACTTGCATCATGGTCCCCATGGAAAATATCGTAGTCTACCGCCATTGCACTTACTGAATTTCGGGATAACTATCATTTGCATTTCCTTCCACTTCATATTATGTACACCAAATCCTACTACAAACCTCATGTGCTTTGAGTTTGTTGACAGCTTCTCAACCGCTTGGCCATTATAGCAATTTGAGCCTCCATAAATGGGCTAACACCGTGATCAACACTCCCAACATCCTCATCATGCATGGAATCTTCTAATGCCTCACATAGGTCTATGAAATTCTTATGTGATAGTGACCTTCTGAAAGGTGTTATCAATCCTCCAACAAACCATTGAGCATGTTGAGAAGGGTGGATGTCATAACATAGTTTTTACAAGAGAGTTTTGAACCACGCATCGTACTCACACACACTCTCTCTCATTCCTTGTTGGATCTCCATCGATCACCGATGCTCTTTTGCTTAAATTTAGGGATATGGAATTCTTTTAGGAAGGTGTTCTTTAATGTAGTGTAGTCTACCACCGTTTGATGGGGTCATACTTCCAAGATTACCAACAATGTGCACGCCCTTGCAACATTGTTGCAAACTAAATTTCCTTCCACTCTAAGGTAGAGACCCCTTTCACGTGCCATATTAATTCACACTTGTGCAAATGCTCTGTAGCATCTTCAATACCCGTGTATTCATTAAGTGCAATGAAATCTCAAAAACAATTGTGGAGGTGGCTAAGGCCCTTGTCCTCCTTACCCAGAGCATTGGTTTCCTCCGGTGTTTCATCCTCCACCAGATCCACTTTGGATCTACTATGTCATGTTCCTCCCGACCCACCAAATCCTCCGTGATCCGCTATGTCTACCGGTCCTCCAACACCTATACCACCGCACCCACCTTCTATAGCCGAAAATGCCTCAAGTGGTCGTGTGCCTAATGTTCCCAACGTCCCTTGAATTACGCGTCAATGGTTTGTGATATTATCCCACTACCAATTGTGTGTCCCTTGCCACTCCTAGATGTGATACCAAAACCTTACGTACTTACACCTTGTCTAAAACTTCCCTCAAATACTAGAATGGTTTTCCCATCCATAGATGTTCCGAACGAGAAATTATATCTCCTGGGTGCAGATTGTGTACTCCCACTAATACTAACTGGGTTAACAAAACTTCTCCCTTGATATGGAAAAACCAAGCGCTAGGGGTTGGTCATCAGGTGGGTTCAAGTGCGCACCGACAACTCTCTTTTCTCCATGCAATGAACTCTTATCAAAATATGAAGGGGCTTCTCTTCCACACTTTCCAAGATGTGGTAGCATAGACTTCTCAGGTTCCACGTCCTCTGAGTGAACCTCAACCCTTTCCTAAAACGTCTACCTCCATAGATCCATCATACTTGCAACCTCGTGTTGTCTGCTCATCTCCCTTTCACAAGCTTCATTATACTTGATTCATCTCTCCTTGATTTCCTTTTTATCCATAATGTCCACCATCTTCCTCCACCCTAGCTTCCTCACCTAGCACTCAGAGAAGCTTAGCTGGCCATGGGAAATGCCTCTAAGCTTAGCACGCAAAAATGATCTTCTCGAGATCCCTCAAAACTCAAACTCGAAACTTAAGGAAAAAATACATAGCAATGCAATATTCTAGAGTATAACTTGTCGGCCTCCCTTTCGCCAATGATTAACAACATGTGTCCAAGTTAGAGATGCATCTTGTAGCCTCTCGATAATCATCTTGGGTCCATATGTGTGATCTATAGTACCATCTCGATCTGGATGCATATGTTGAAATCCATTCATATAGTTCTACTTGGAAAATAGTAGAATATTGTCTCGTATCGTTCATGGTATAGGTTCTCTTCTACCCATCCATGTGCATCAAACTTAGGTCTAGCGATGAATATTTGAGCAAACTCATCCTTCATGCTTTTGAACCATGCTTCAACACTTTCCAAGGTTAGACGTTCTGTCATCCTCCATCATAGGGACTAAGAAGTATGTCATTTCTCACAACAACTTCGAAAAGAGGTCCCGACAACGAAACCAAGATGTAGTCATTTTTATACCCTTAGAGTAACAGCTAATCCCAAGCGCGTCATCCTATTACCCAGGCGGATGATGGGCACTCACCCGAGGCATGCGCGGGCATCGAGCCTCTCCTTTATGTGAGTCTTGTGAGAATACATCATCTATAACAGATACTTAAGTGAAAAAGAATGGAAAATAACCATGCATTCATTCTAAGAACTTGGGATAAGTTATCATATTAATGCACGAATTCGGATAGAAAAATAGGAGTATCATAACATCATATTGATTTGATTCATACACAAAGGAAATGCACTAGGATTATGCTCATGAACACATATATGCTTTAGAACAGAACCTTATATTCATATTAATGAGTTTAGTAACCATATTACATTCATTGAGGCCATAACAAACCCATATAATAATGCAAAGCAAGGTCATGCATGAGGAACTAAACTATGTCCTTCACATTACAAGGATAAATATAGACCCATCCCTCTAAATATGCCATCACTCCTATATTTTCTCTAATCCCAACCCATAGAATCCTCCATGGTATTTCTGCAAAGCTTCGCCTCTTTTCCAGCACACTACTCTCTCTCCATTTATCACACACACCTCTTCTACTACCCATGCATCTCTATGTATAGCTTTTTTGCCTTCATCGCCATGTCTTCTAAGGTAACGAGATCAGGCGCCAAGTGTCCAAGTGGTCCTCCAATGGAGCATGCCTCCTTTGATCCAAGCTCTCCACTCTTTGCAATGATGTCCTTCTAAAATTGTAGACACCTATAACCTAGCTTGAGCAATTTAAATACTTAAATTGTACTAATTATCCTCTTTCACGTAAATTGATGACATATCGTCAACATGGCACACTCCTCTTCTATCACCGTTAATTAGCTACATTACGCTAGTTAATTAACTGCTCCATCCAACCAATACACCAATTAACGAATTTTATTAATCATCTCCCTTTCTATCTACATTAATTAATTATTTCTAATTATTTAAGCTTCCCTTTCTATCTATAGTAATTAATTATTTCTAATTACTTAATCCCTCTTTCTATCTAGACTAATTAATTATCTTTCTCTTCCATTAAATCAATAAATCATCATTTATTTGATTAAATCCCTCTCATATTCTAAATCATGCTAAGTATTCCTCTAAAAAGCTTCTATAAGCTTACATGCATATTAATTAATCACTTGGATTAATTAATAAAGCTCTTCAAACCCCATGGGTCACTAAATGACAAACTAAACTCTCATAAGGTTGACTCAACCCTTTCTAAACCCCCCTTATCCACAACTAATCCAACATCTCTATTATCCCACATGTAAAGGGATGTAGAGATTTCTCTATCCATTGGGCTATATAAATATCCCTCCTCCTTCCTTTACACCGACACCTACTTCTTGATAAGAAAAAGTGAGCATATAGTAAATACACTATAGCCATTTTTGTCATCTTTGAGAATTTCTCCATTAGAGTGGAGCTAACCATCATCCTTTGCATTCAAATAATCAAGTTAGTGTTGTGAGAAAAAATGGAGTTAATCAAGAAAGGCCTAATAATCCATGGCTTGATGAACCTTTGTCTTTGATCATCTTGGATGTAGCTCTCCTTTTGATAGTTAAAATATCTGCATAGGTTTGGTTTATTGATTTAGCTTTCCAAAGAGTAGAGCAATAAATGTTAGTATGTTAGCTTGAGGTTTATTTTCAAGATTTTAATGCGTAGTATTGAGGTTTATTACTTGTTTAGCTCTTAGCATGATGATGTATTGATATTTATTTAGCTTTGTTGTAGGACTACTAAGTGTTAGTTATATTCTTTCTTCACTTAGCTATACACATTTGGCACGCACGGTGGGGCGGGTCCTTAGTCCCTTAACATTCTATCTCAAATTTTATTGTTATTTCAAGTTTTTGGCTAACCCTTGATATACACATATGGCAAATAATGTTCAATTTCTTACGATTTTACTAATATTACATGTGTAGGATCTCATTTAGAGATTTAATTCTAATGGGTTGATGTCAATTTTGAGCTAACATACTAAAATTTGGAGTGTTTTGAGCTTTTTACTATCTTTTGCTAATATTACATGTGTGAAATAATGTTAAATTTCTTATGATTTTGCTAACTATGCATGTGTTGAGTCTTTTTAGGGGTTTAATTTTGACGGGTTGTTGTCAATTTTGAGCTAACATATCAAAAATTTGACCTTTTTAAATTTTTTTATGTTAAAATAAAGTATTTTTACGACACCCGAAAGTGATCATACACATCAATGCGTGCGCAGCAGCATAACTCTCATTGTGTTTTTTTACACAGGGTGGCACAAGTACACAAATCATAGCACAAGCACCCAAAACCATGAACAAGCACCTTAAACCAGATGCACACACCCAAACCATAGTGCACACACCTTCAAAACTGTCATTTTTAGCAGAGATGCACAGCAAACAATTCCTAGCACGACATCATTAGAAATCTTTTAGAGGCCATAACTTTTGCTCCTGAACTCAAAATGACTTTGTTTTTGTCGCGTTGGAAAGGTATTGAAGCCAAATACACAATAGAAACATAAATTTGTGGTTTTGAGCTACCAAAACTTTAAGGTTTTAATTTTTAGTAAACTACTCACCCGTAACATGTTTAAAAGCTTTGGAAAATTTGGTCTTTGATGTTCTAACACCTTGCAAGTTTAATTTTTAATCTAACTTCTATTTTGTAGGGTGATTTTACATGTTTGATGATGATTTGACTTGTTTAAAAGGGTAATGAACATTTCATGTTTAATCATGAGATTAGAGTCGTGTACGCTCTTCCCTCGCACCTTTTAGGTGATCTTGGGAATCAGAAATGATTTCTATGTCTCTTTTTTTTTTTGAAAAATGTTTGTTCTTAAAATAATGAATGTCAAAGTTGGTTAAAATGAACAAATATTTCATTTAAACTAAGTTTTTTCCATTTTTGATTTCATAGTTGGATTCTACATCGTGTATGCTCTTCTCTTGCATCTTAGGATTATCTTGAGAATCAGAAACAATGTTTTATCCTTTTGTGTTTTTGGAAAATTACTAATCCATTGTGGAGAACCAAAAACACTTGTCAAAGAAAAGGTGGCTTTGAAATAAAATTAAATTACTAATAAATTTTCCATGCAGGTTGTCAAAAATATGTTCAAGCAAACCACATCCAATTAAAAAGATAAAAAAACACACCACAATCATCACACTGTATTTTCAAGTTCGGATAAGGGTACTTCCCATCCGCTTAAAACCAGGACATAATCCCTTTGGCATAATCCTTAAGCTACAACAATGGGGGTGGTTCTAGGAACCCCAAAGTAGTCCACGCAAGAGGGAACCTTGTGGATGAAACGGGAAGTTCTCCACACAACCTACTTGACTAGTATTACCATTTGTGAGATTTAGCGTCACAATTGTCATGTATGGCAACCTCAGTGAGAGTACACAATGGATGCATTTATTGCCCATTGTGCTTGAAGGGGATAAAGTAAAGCTGAGCTACTCCCAAATTAGTCAGTGTGACTTTTTAGGTAAATTGAACTCGCTTAAGACACTTGTGTCACCTAGTTGGGTGAACCACCCAGGAAGCTATCTTTGACTAGGAGCCCACTTGGACCACATTAAATCCAATTTTGAGTTGAGAGTTATTGTTCATCACAAAATGTGTTAAGCATTAATTTTTCTTTTTTTTTCACTTTCCCTAAGGTGATGCAAAACTCTGCCGAAGTGAGGCTATCATTTTTCAACCCCAATTGATCTACTTCCTTCACTTTTTTTTGACACTTTTTTTATCAAAAGAACAGTGATTGCCTTTGCGTTATCAATTGATTTCCTTTGCGTTATCAATTGATTATTTCACCACTTTTTTGTCCGTTTACGCCCATCCATGTTTACGGTTGGGTTGTTAAACATCTAAAGTGTGTGGAGACATTTTTATATCATTGGTATCCTTTTTTATCTTGATACCCAAGTCAAGATCATCATCGTAGTTAGGTTTGGTTCATCACTTTGATTCTCCTTTGAATGGTTATCTTGTTTATATCGTGACACTACAATTTTGGTATTTACATCTTGTTTCTTGTAAACTTGGCCTAAATATCTATATTGTAAGGTTATGTTGTATACACTTTAACAATTCCTAGGTATACTATCACTTTAGTTTGATTTCAATTATTACCTTGATTCTGAAGAGTGTTAAGTGTTACCACTTGTGTGTGTTATATCAATATCATCTTGATATCAATACCTTACTTTCTTGCAAAGTTTTGTTAACATATCTCGGTGAAATTGTTGTGTCACTCACAATCGTAACTAACACCCTTTGGAATATAGGTCTTGATTGAATTTGGGCTTGCTTCTAGTATACTTTGTTTGGAGGTCACATTAACTTCTTGTTATTACTTACGCCTTGTTCATTTCTTTGAACTCGACATAAGTAGGGACATTTTTTTAATCATCATACGACACCAACTACCTTTTCGAAGACAAATTTAGGAAGTACTCCACTTGACTGATTGGTTTGAAACTAAACATTGTGTGATTGTGTCTTGTTTATCACTTTTGACTTATCCATTTCAAACAATCATTTTGATCCATTGATTCTTTATTATTCATTATTTCTTGGTCATTAATTTGGACTTTTGTTTTGAACTTGTGTGAGTTTTCCTTGTGTTTATCTGCCTTATAAACTCATTTCTAGGACAATCCTTTGGGTCTTTTATCCTCTTGATCTTCTTGTTTTTTCCTAAGTTCATGGTAATTTTTTGAACACATCTTTCAAACCTTGGCAAAATTATTCAAGCATGATGATGATGATGATGATGATGTAGAGCAATAAATGTTAGTATGCTAGCTTGAGGTTTATTTTTAAGATTATAATGCATAGTATTGAGGTTTATTACTTGTTTAGCTCTTAGCATGATGATGTATTGATATTGATTTAGCTTTGTTGTAAGACTACTATGTGTTAGTTATATTCTTTCTTGACTTATCTAAACAAATACATGTACACATTTGGCACGTCGATGGGTCGGGTCCTTAGTCCCTTAACACTCTAGCTCAAATTTTATTGTTAAATCTAGTTTTTGGCTAACCCTTGATATACACATATGGAAAATAATTTTCAATTTCTTAGGATTTCGCTAATGTTACATGTGTAAGATCTCATTTAAATCTTTAATTCTAATAGGTTGCTATCAATTTCAAGCTAACATACTAAAATTTGGAGTGTTTTGAGCTTTTTACTATCTTTTTCTAATATTACATGTGTGAAATAATGTTAAATTTCTTATGATTTTGCTAACTTTGCATGTGTTGAGTCTTGTTTAGGGGTTTAATTTTGATGGGTTGTTGTCAATTTTGAGCTAACATATCAAAAATTGACCTTTTTGAAGTTGTTTATGTTAAAATGACATATTTTTGATGTCACCCAGGAAAGGGAGCGCACACATCATTCTCGTCTCGTAGGCATAACTCTCAATGTGTTTATTTTTACACATGGTTGCGCAGTACACAAATCCTAGCATGACACCCAAAACCACGCGCAGGCACCTTAAACCGGGTGCACACACCTTCAAAACTATCATTTTCTTAGTAGAGGTGCACAAGCACACAAATTCTAGTGCAGACATCATTAGAAATCTTTTGGAGGCCATAACTTTTGCTCCCAAACTCAAAATGAATTTTTTTGTTGCGTTGGAAAGGTATTGAAGTGAACTACACAATGGAAACATAAATTTGGGGTTTTAAGTTACCAAAAATTTAAGGTTTTCATTTTTATTAAACTACTCATTTCTAACATGTCTAAATGCTTTGGAAAATTTGGTCTTTGATGTTCTAACACCTTGCAAGTTTTATTTTGAATCTAACTTCTATTTTGTAGGGTGTTTTTACATGTTTGATGGTGATTTGACTTGTTTAAAAGGTTAATAAACATTGCATGTTTAATCATGAGATTAGAGTCGTGTATGCTCTTCCCTCGCACCTTTTAGGTGATCTTGGGAATCAAAAATGATTTCTATGTCTCTTTTTTGTTTTGAAAAATGCTTGTTCTTAAAAGAATGAATGTCAAAGTTGGTTAAAAAGAACAAATATTTCATTTGAACTAAGTTTTTTCCATTTTTTATTTCATATTTGGATTCTACATCATGTATGCTCTTTTCTTACATCTTAGGATGATCTTGAGAATCAAAAATGATGTTTTATCATTTTTGTGTTTTTGGAAAATTACTAATCTGTTGTGTAGAGCTTAAAACGCTTGTCAAAGAAAAGGTGACTTTGAAACAAATTAAACTACTAATAAATTTTTCGTGCACGTTGTCAAAAAGGTGTTCAAGCAAACCACATCCAATTAAAAAAGATAAAAAAACACACCATAATCAACACACTTTATTTTCGTGTTCGGATAAGGGTACATCCCATCTATTTAAAACTAGGACATAACCCCTTTGGCATAAGCATTAAGCTATAACAATAGGGGTAGTCCTAGGAACCCCAAAGTATTCCATGCAAGAGGGAACCTTATGGACAAAGCAGAAGTGCTCCGCACAACCTACTTGACTACTATTACCATTTGTGAGATTTAGTGTCACAATTGTATGTATGGTGACCCCATGGAGAGTACACGATAGACACATTTTTGTGCACTATGCTTGAAGGGGGTAAAGTAAAGCCAAGATAATCTCAAATTAGTCGGTGCTACTTTTTGGGTAAATCAAGCTCGCTTAAGATGGCTTGTGGTGCCTAGTTGAGTGAACCAGCCAGGAAGCTATCTTTGACCAGGAGCCCACTTGGACCACATCAAATCCAATTTTGAGTTGAGAGTTATTGTTCATCACGAAACGTGTGAAGCATTAATTTTTTTAATTTTTAACTTGCCCTAAGGTGAGGTGAAACTCTTCCGAAGTGAGGCCAGCATTTTTCAACCCCAATTGATCTACTTCCTTCACTTTCTTTTGACACTTTGTTGGGTGTTCGGGATCCGAAAAGAGCTCTTCGGATATGCGTTAAAATCCCGCATACCCCACTTAGCCCCCATGTCCTTTGTTTTCCCCTTTTTCCCTCTTTTCTTGCCCCTTTTAATCTTCAAGGATGAAACCGCCGCCCGAACAGGGGTGGCGGTCTAGAACTGACCCCCGAGCGAGCGGGCGGCGGTCCTGGCGCGTTTTCGCCTGCTCTTTTGACGCGACCCGCGTGAAATATCACGCTTTCACCAGCTTTTTCTTGCCGACTTGAGCATGCATTTATGTTTTTGTCCCTGAATAGTGTTTTTCCTTTGTTTATGTTTAAGAGTTCAATTTGGTTTTGATTCTTGGGTGTTTGAATTCCTATAAATGCATGGTGTGTGTACATGCAAATGGTCCGAATTTTGGCCTGAGTTTTGGCAGTGTGAAGAATTTGAGCTGGAGTTTTGATCACCATTTTTCCTTGTTAGAGTCTTCTCGTTTTTAGTATTTTGTTAGCTTGCTTAGGATTGATAGCATAGTTTACTTCATACTTGGTTTAGCATTGCTCACCAATTGTTGGTAAGCCACGGCACCCATCTTGTGCAGCAAAGTGTGTTGCCTCCATCCAATCCGGTTAGAAGCTTGCCTCTGAATTCCTTTTGCTGTAAATTTGTTTTACTGTGACTTAGAGTTCTTAGTTCAATTCATTATATACCTGGTTAGCTTTATTCAGCTGTTGGTAAGCCACATATCCAACTTGTGCAAGCAGTGTCTTTATTTTGGAACAAAATAGCTTAGGAAGCCATTAAAGTTACAGGTTTTGCTCTTCGTATAGGATAGTCAAAGGTTCTGGTCGCTTCACGTTGCATGACTCGCAGTAAAATCCCGCTAGGAATCGCATAAGCCAAGCTCTCTCAGACTTTGCGCTATCCCTCTCCTACTCGCATTCTCGGTCTGCATTCTGAGCTGTCCTTGTCCCAAAATCTACTCCTATCGGTGCTAGCATTACACGCTTTTCTGGATCCAAGTGAACACGAAAGAACGAGAAGATCATACTGAGGGACGAGATCACATACACCATCGGATTCGCCACTGTTCTGCGAAGTCCAGGTTTTAAATTTCAAAGTTCTAGTCATTTTATATCAAATAGAGTAGTTAATCGCTTTATTTCATTTCATTCTATTCTCGATATTGCCAGGAAGTCATGGGGATTGATAGTTTCGAGAAACTATGATTCACTCCTCACTTCGAGGTAGGATCGAGAATCTTGCAGTAGATTAGACAGTTATCATATTTATTTAGAATAATTCTACAAATTACACAGTGCAAATAACCACACTCGGTTATCTTGTCTGCTTTTAAATTATTGTTTAGTTATTATTTCTAGATACGCTTAAAATAGTTTGTTTTCCTTAGAATTGTTAGAATATTTCTTAGAAAGATAAAGGTTATATATGTTAGATTTATTTCACATAGTTAGAATTTATTTCATTACGCTAGATTACATTTTGTTTCAGATGACAATCACGGGACCTCAAGAGCCCAGGGAATATATATTTGAGCCGATCGTGCCTCAACCAAACCTAGCCACAACAATAGTTGACATAGACCAAAATCTCAGGATACAAGTATTCCGAACAACCACAGATCTACAACTGATCAGCTCACAGTTAAGAGGATTAAACATAGAAGACGACCAAGCACATGCGTTTTGGTCAAGTCAGCCAAACTACAGATTACCCTAGAAAATATCCACATGACTGTAGAAGGGCTCGAAAGAGAACAAACATTCGAGTGTGATCCTTTAGTTCCACAGCCAGACGCTGGAGACACCCTCGTAGATATAGATACCAGCTTAAGAATCCAGGTTGCAAGAACGCCTGTAAGGTATTCTGAGAAGATCGCACAACTGTTGGTTCTAAACGTAGAAGCTGAAAAAGCGTACGATTACTGGATACTAGGGATTAGAACTTGATCTCGCGTATGACCATAACAGGACCGCAACAACCAAGAGTCTATGGTTGTGATCCACAGGTCCCACAACCCAACGAATCCACAAGTCAGTTAGATATAGACACTGGCCTACGCACACTAGTATTTCACTCCACTCCACTTCCACCTATCATCGTCGAACAACTGTCCTTACTAGATATAACGGCTAACGAAGCTAGGGAATTCTGGACTAGGCCAGAAAATCATCCATAGAATCAACTATATCCGCCATATGACCTTATCAGGAGATATACACGAAACAATCCCAGGTCATTTTCCACGTATTCCGCAACCCATAGATCGAATCACGCCAGAGCTCGATATTGATTGGAGCCTTCGAGCAGTCATCCTCGCTGATCGATCTATCACACCAGTCCAAGTTAGAAGGGCCTTCTTAGCCTTAGATTCACAAATTCCACTAGTGCGTGTCGAAGACATTAGATTGCCTAACTAGTTTGTCTGCATATTCTACCCCCACCGGCTGTCTCAGCACGACCTCGGGAGGTCGGGTACGCGGAAGAGTTACTTGTTGATTCTCACGCTCGCCTGTCACTTTTCCGACGTACAAAATTGGTGAACCCGACGTGAATCAAACAATTATTTCACCTTCTCTTTGAGAAGTTTCATCTTCTCTCTTTCACCTTCGCTCTTTCCCATTATTCTGCGGGTATTCATATACCCCCCGAATATGTCGGGATTCGACGCATATGGCAGACCCCTCCTGGGTCTTGAGGCATACTACGCCCAACAGAATAGGGAATCATCACCCTCACTCTCAGTATGGGGTGACAACTATTCAACTAATCAGTTGTCAACTCAAACCCCAAGAACCAGATATAGTTTGTCTCTTCAAACCGAGGAGTTAGATCAACCCCCTCGAACCCAACAAACAGAACCTTCAGGTTCCAACAATATGACGTTTACAGGAGAATCTGGTTCATCTCCTCAAATGTTACTCAGACCACATATTAGTAGACAATCAGATCCATACCTGGTCTTAGACGATGGACAATCAATACCTTATCCTAGGAGTGAACAACGCTCCCGGGGTATGTACCCACCTATAGGAGGTTTACAAGCACAACCCGAGACCCATTTTCAAGAAAATACCTCTACAGGAAATATTCTTGGAGAAACTTGGCAAGATAGCAATCAGTTCATGACAGGCTATCACATGCCTATACAACACCAGGGTACACAACAAACGCCGCTCAGGCAAAGTACCGTGACTTCACCAAATGAAGTCATTTCAACGTTAGTAGAAAGAGTGAGAGGGTTAGAACTTGCTCAAGCAAATCAAAATTCTCCGTTCATGCAAACGGGGAGTTCCAATCCTCCATACCACTCTGGCCAAGTAGATCTCCTCACAGGAGTAGGCACGTTAGGCATGCCTCCTCAATTTCCTCAACAAGTGCCAACTAGACCCACTATCGCTAGCACTGTTCCTCCAGGTCTAGTACAGAGCAATCCATTCCTGGATAATACCCTTCGTCCTATTTAAACATGTATTCAAAATCGCCACAAGGGGATATGTTCTCCTCTCCCGGCATGTTTGCTCCAACGCAGGGACCTCCTTATGCCCCTGCCAACGCGTACGTTATGCCATATCAACAACCCATTCCGCCATTGCTCCCGCAGCAACCACCATCAATGGTCGAAAGCTATGCAATAGGGACATATTCAGAATATCTAAAGGAACCCTTAGATTTCACCATACGAAGCGTCATGCTTCCAAGACCTCTCCCTGATTTTCCCAAGTTCAAGGGCGAGGGAGATCCAAACGCGCACATCAAAGCTTACGCTACAGCCATACGAGAATTACTCCCTTGGGATGGGGTTGTTGCTAAAATATTTCCCAAAACCTTGGAAGGCATCGCTCTCGATTGGTATTATAGAATACCTGAGGCTTCCATACATTCATTTAAACAACTCGTGTCAGAGTTCATCAAAGCCTTCGACATGAACAAACTACTGAGAACAGGAATCAGGGAATTCTTGCATATCAAACAAGAACACAATGAATCTGTCGCTCATTTCATCCAGAGGTGGCGTACAGTTCTTTATTCATCAGCAAGTGCTCCAAACATGGATCAGATGGAACTATGTGATTTATTCCTTCATTCTCTCAGCAGAGAAGTGAAGGAAGAAGTCCAGAAGTTCCCACTAAGGACTTATGATGAGGTACTTGAGAGCGCTCTGCGAATTGATCAAGCAGCAATAGATAGTGGTCGTAAGACTTACGGAGCAAATGGGAGGTTAATCACCTCCACTCAAAATACTACAACTACCACAAATGTCAATCAAGGACCCAAAATCCTTAACAAAAATCGTGGGGTAACAACGGATGGGGTAACCGACCAACCCAAGAGGGTAAATGTTGTTAATACTCCGTCACAAACAAACAATCAACGAAACAACAATTTTACCCCAACGGTCAATACAGTGGATTTTAATCATCCACAACAACAACAACAACGGTGAAATCCCATACAAGGGCCAAGCCAAAACTCATTTGGTTACCAAAACCAAAGTCAAAACCAAAAACAACAATTCCAAAACTTTGGTCCTAATAGGCAACAGTTTGATCGGAATTTTAGGCCACAATACACACCAAACCAACAAAACGGGAATTATAATCCCAATTCTTATTGTGGTTTCCATAAAATTCATGGTCACGACACTAGAACGTGCCGTGACTACAATAAATTTATGCAACGCTTTCCGTAAGAACAAAGACAGCTTCTTCACAAACTTGTTTTTGCATCCCATCTCATCATCACCAAATACTCTCGCAGGGGCAGTTTCCCCTCAGAATGCTCCCCTCAGGATCTTTAACGATCCGCTCCCAAATCATGATAGCAATAGGCTGAATCCAACCGGAACAAACAAAGGTGCAATAACGGGAAACAATGATCATGAAGCTTCGACTTCATTAAATCCACAATAAGCGCCACGCTGGGAGCTCAACCAAGACCTAAGATAGTTAGTTTGGTAGAATTAGACGCTGAACTACCTATCGAAGCTATAACAAGAACACGAGAGTATTTCTCTCAACCGAGCCCAAGTCATCTGCCAGAGATAGATAGGAGTCAACAAATAATTGAAAAACCCATCGGTGCCTATGATTTAATTAGTGACCTAACAAAGACCTTTTCACACATTTCATTCTTGGACTTGCTAAAGAACTCTCCCCTCACAGAGCTGCTCTTTTTTAGAAGCATTAGGTCTAGGCCATCTAATTAACATCACTCCACCTCCCGAAACACAAGTAAATCACGTAGATTTTGATATCCATCCTCCGGGCAGCCGGACAAGGATGTCGAATTCATCTTCAAATAAGTAAAATGCCCACAGATGCTGAGATCGCACGCCGAGGTGACCCACCTTTACACTTGCAAGTGTGGGTTTATAATAACTATGTAAAACGGGCAATGGTCGACGACGGGGCATAGCAGCTAACATAGTCCCTTTCTTTTCCTCCAAAACTTGGATATGGAGAAACGAATCGCTTCTACTACACGAAATACCTTGAGAGGCTATGATAGCCTTAAAGCCACTTCAATAGGAACTATAATACTGCCGGTCACCTTAGGGCCCAAAACCATCTTGACTGAATTCTATATTATAGATCGGGAAACTAACTATAATATGATCCTCGGCCGACCTTGGATACATCGAATGAAGGCAATCCCTTCCACGCTATTTCAAGAAGTAAGATTCTTGCATCTGGGAAAGGTATTCGTAGCCAAAGGCGATCCAAAACCTTTCGATTTGCACCTAGCTGATTTAAAGAAAAGACCAGGGGTGCACTCAGAATTTGAACTTCCAACAAACCAACTTAATAAACCCTCTGACCCAAAGCCAGAGGAAAAGTTGATACCTACGACGGATCTCGAAACTACCAGCATAGCCAAAACAACTCCAACACCTAAAGGTAAAACTAAAGAAACAGTATCATTAGGGACTACTGCGAAGATCGTTGAGTTGATAGAACAAGATTCACCAATGTTCTTACCATTCGATTCAGTAGGCATGGGATTTTCCCTAGGTGTTGGTTCCTTGCCAGCAGAAGATCTCTGTATGGTAGAAGTAGAGTGTGCAAACGCAGCAGATACCCCTACATCTATACTCCCGGCTAAGTATTGGACTCTCCATTTCGATGGAGCTAAATGCCGTTATGGAGCGGGGGCAGGTATAATTCTTACCTCGCCCGAGGAGAAGGTCCTCCCATTCTCTTTTAAGTTAAACTTTGAATGCACAAATAACGGCGCTGAGTACGAAGCTCTCCTCCTTGGCCTTACCTTAGCCAAAAGAATTGGTATTGATAACATCAGAGTCCTCGGAGACTCGCAATTAGTAACAAACCAAGTTTCTGAAATATATGAAACTAAAGCCGAACATTTACAACTCTACAAAAACGCTGTATTAGATTTAAGCAAGGCGTTTAACTTCATATCCATTGAAGCGATCCCGCGAGAGAAAAATCTTCTCGCCGATTCAATAAAGAACCTCAAAGATCACGCTTCACTCCAAGCAATGAGCTAGAAGATACTCACTTCACAAAGATCCATTCGTAACGAACCATTAATAAAAACAATGACAAATCCTCTTTCAAATGTAAGTGAATCTACCGTCTAGACCATGTTGGAAACGATGCGGCTACTTTGATTACTTAAATGCCTATGCAAAGACTACATCTCTCTATCACACGCTAGATTTATCTCCGATTCCGCATTCATCTTCCTACTTCGAAATCCCGTAACGGGTCTTCCTCACAAAGGGAACCTAGCATATACGCAATAGAAAATGGGGATGATATAGATTTACCTCCAAAGACCACCCGAGTTCGAAGAGGGTAACGCCTCTTTAATCGAAGAAACAATCGATGTCAACATTGGGAGAGAGAATGAACCAAAGATATTGAAACTAGGTTCTTCATTAACCCTGTAAGAAGTAGAAATACATACTCAAGTTCTCAAAGAACATCAAAAGGGCATTTACATTTAATTACAAAGAGATGACAGGAGTCGCACCCTGCACATCATGTGCACAACCTCGCTACTAGATCGATGCAAAGCCAATTAAACAAAATCAAGACCCATGAAGCCCAAAGTAGCTCTCATGGTAAAAGAGGAGGTAATAAAACTCCTTCGTAGGATTCATCAAGCCACTTGACTACTCCCAATGGGTATCTAATATCGTTCCCGTTCTCAAAAAGAATGGAAAGATACGCATCTGCATAGATTTTCGAGACATCAACAAAGCGTGTCCTAAAGATGATTTCCCATTACCATCCATAGACGTTATTGTTGATGCAACAACTGGTTTTGAACTCTTGTCTCTCATGGATGGATTCTCGGGATACAATCAAATCAGAATATCCGAGCAAGATCAAGCTAAAACCACCTTTATAACTCCTTGGGGAACCTATTGCTACGCTGTTATGCCATTCGGTCTCAAGAACGCCGGTGCTACGTACCAGCGGGCTATGACTTATATATTTCACGATTTAATTCATAAGATCATGGAATCCTACGTAGATGACTTGTTGGCTAAGGCCAAGAAGCGTTGTGACCATCCCGAAGTACTCCGCGTCATTCTTTCACGTTTAATAGAATACGGAGTTACGCTAAATCCGAGAAATGCGTCTTTGGTGTAACAGGAGGAAAACTCCTAGGTTACATCATATCGTCACGAGGGATCGATGTTGATCCAACCAAAATTCGGGCTGTCCTCGAAATGGTCCCACCCTCGAGTGAATCTGGAATCAGATCATTTCTCGAAAGCTGGGTGCAATCCGAGATTTATCCCGGATCTAAGCTTCGCCGTTCATCCAATCAACAATTTACTCAAGAAAGACTATAGCATTGATTGGACTGAAGATTGCAACGAAGCTTTCAGCGCAGTTAAGCGTTTCCTGTTATCACCACCCACGCTAATGCCACCTAAGTTAGATCGCCCGTTAATTCTATACTCACGGGCTACCGATGTCTCGCTGGCCTGTATGTTGGCCCAGGAAGACGATGACAAGAGAGAGCGTGTAATTTATTTCATTAGCCGAACATTGCTCGACTATGAAACACGCTATACACAAGCAGAGCGAGAATGTCTTGCCATAGTCTTTGCTACTAAACGTCTAAGACATTACATGCTGAATCAAGAAACAAAGGTCATGGTAAAGACAGACCATTTACGGACTTTTCTCACACAAGGGTCCTTGTCCAAAAAAGCTGGACGCTTTATAACCTTAATGGGAGAGTTCGAATTAACGTTTGTAAACCAGAAGTCAGTTAAAGGACAAATCATCGCAGATTGGTTAGCTGACAACCCATTAGACGGAGGTGATTTAGTAGATTTAGACTTTCCAGATGAATGCGTATACTACATCGAAACTCGACCTGCTATCTCTGAGTGCCCTTGGTACACTGATATCATTAATTATATCATGGACCATACGTACCCGGAGGCAGTTACACCGCAACAAAGAAGGCGGTTACGCATAATCGTATCTAAATATGTCATCATAGAGCAGGTGCTCTATCGAAAAGCATTCGATGGAATGCTTCTAAGGTGTGTCGACACAGAAGAATCCAAGAGATTCTCCATGAATCTCACAGCGGTATATGTGGAGGCCACTTCGGTGGCCATGCCACCGCTCGAAAAATACATCGAATGGGCTATTTCTGGCCCACTCTAGAACATGACGCGATAGAGTTTGCACGCAGGTGTCATAAGTGCCAAGAATTCTCTCACGAGATCCACATGCCAGCACAGCTCTGCAACCAATCGCTACTCCATGGCCCTTTTCTACATGGGGCCTAGACTTAATAGGGAAATTCTCTCCCTCATCCACAGACGGCCACAATTTTATAATCACGGCCACTGAGTATTTTACCAAATGGGTAGAGGCTATGCCTCTTACTACCGTACCTGGCTCGGTGATCGCTAAGTTCATCTTGAATCAAATCATTTGTAGGTACGGTATCCCGCAAATCATTATCTCTGATAATGGAACTTCTTTCAAAAATGAAGAAGTCCGCGAACTATGCGGTAAGTTCAAAATAAGCCATCATACGGCTTCCTTGTATTATCCCCAAGCTAACGGACAGGCTGAAGCAACAAACAAAATGCTCAAAAGCCATTCTCCTTAAAACAAGAAAGAAAACAAGCGGGATTGGCATTTGAGTTATATCCGGCCTTGTGGGCCCACCGAACCTCAATAAGAACACCAACGGGAGCAACTCCTTTCTCGCTAGTATTTGGGGCAGAAGCAGTTCTCCCGCTTGAGGTCGAAATACCTAGTCTCCGCATTTCACTACAAGGGATTCTCGATGAAGACGCTTACAGAGAAGCACGTCTCTCCCAACTAGAAAGCCTAGATGAAACTAGGTTAGATGATGAACAGAGGCATAGAGCTTATGCTCCGACCGAATGTGCCGGCAAGATAACAAGAAGGTCTATGAACGTGACATATATGAAGGTGATCTAGTTCTAAGACTAGACAAACCGGATCGACAAGAAGACCGCGAAGGAAGGAAATTCCGCCCAAATGGTTGGGCCCATACCGAGTCATGAAGGACTACGGAATGGTGCTTATCTCCTATGTACGTTAGAAGGTGAGGAATTTGGCGAAACAAATCAATTCCCGCACCTCAAGCGTTTCTATGCATAAAGCAAGCACTACCTATATAACTATCTACATTGCATTTCCATATAGATTAGGATCATTTTGTCCACTTGTTCTTACACAAATCATGATCAAGGAATCTATTCTCAAAGTAATTCATTACAAACTCATGATGTTGTTGGCACAAAACTTTCTAATCATACCTCTCCATCTTCGGTATCATCAAGTCACTTGGAATCTTTTATCAAATAAAATCAAACATGACGAAGTCCTAATGGTAACCATACCAAGATCTGCAAGTTTGTTCTCACTTTGATTTCTTCTCGTAGATAGGTGTCTTGCCTATGGTCTGTTTCTAGAAGCTTCATGGTGTCACATCTATCCCATATACACATCTCTTTGGAAACAAGCATATACTGACATTTTACTCAAAAAGACAAGTCAAAAAGTGATTAAACAGAAAATTTTATTTTTACACATTTCCTTGCCCCACCAACCTTCGGTGATGAGCTTGCGTCTCTTACTAGTGACGTAGGGTTGGGAAAGGATGGAAATGCCCTTACTCGCCTATGCCTTGCCCACGGTGATAAACCCACGCTTCTTACTAGTAGCATGGGGCAAAGTGTAGGGGGTCCTCTAGACAATGCAAAACGTTAAAAGGTCATAAACAAACTATTCAAACTTTGAGTCAAAAACGAATGAATCAGATGCTCAAAATTCCAAGAGAGTTAAAAATCCTAAAACCCAGATTTTGTCTACTATGTGGCCATCTACGGGTCTAAGTCTGGATAAACCGCAAAGCAAGTTGCATCCAAAACTATGAAGTCATTCAGGTAGAGTAAGCTTGTAGTTTTCAATTGGGTTCCACCAAAGCTTCGTCTGTCTTTCATCACTATCATTTCACCATATTTCATAACTTGCGCCCTTCTTGGCTCTTGGTGATGAGCCCTCGCATCTTACTAGTTGCATGGAGTTAGGAGTGGGGCAAGTTAATCTGTTCATCATACTGGTTATTTTCATCACTTTGCCAAAACAAACATGAGGTATCCAAATTGCTCACAGAAACTAAGATTTAAGATCACAATATATCTACAATATCATGTATCAGCATCATGAAACACAAAAAGAAAGCAAACATTTGCATCATCTGTTTTCCATTGCATACATTCTAGAAAGCATATAAAACATACATCGTAGTATACACGAGAAAGCTGGAAACAGAAAGGGAAAACACAAGTGACAAAGTTTTGATCCAAAATGAATGCATATATATAAATAATCAATGTTTGTATACAATGCCATCATGCACTAGGCATGGTCAAAACGCTCAAAGAGCCCGTGATATACAAAAGAATCTATAATACAAAAAGTGCATAGGAGCCAAGTGGCCTCTCAACCCCTACGCGATCCCGCTGAAGGTGCGCGCCCTCGCCTAGGACTCCGGCTACGCCGGCGCTCTGAATGGACGGAGGGCTCAGGGTCCCGAGGAGCAGCCATGGTCTCGCCACGAGAATGGCTCCTCATAAGACGCTCGGCTGTCCTATAGCCCGCCAACTCTGTACGGAGAGTCGACACCATCCTAGCCACGTGCCAAACGGGAGCGAAGACGTCAGTATGCCTGCCGGCTGCTGAGGGCTCCCCGGCATCTACAGATAGCTCCGCACGGGTCTTATCCATAGGGATCATCAGAGAATCAGTGCATACCCTACGGATTAGATCCCGCCACTCGTCGACGGTCTCTGCAAAACAAAGAAGAAAGACGAATTAGAAACTAGGCAAGAGGCTAAAATATACAAGATACAAATATAAGGAGAGATAGCAGTTGAAACAAGTCCTAAATCAAACTAACACTGAAAGGGAGAGAGGATGACTTACTCGGGTCACCGGGCCTCCAAGATGGGTCACTAGGGCCAGCGCCCGCTGCAGATGCCGCTGCCGACTGTGGAGCTGCTCCTGTGGCAGGGGCAACATGTCGCCCCACAACAGACTCGTCCTCTCCACCACGGCCCTGAGAGAGTGGCTCCTCTGAAACTAGAGTCTCTCTCTCGCACTCGCTCCTCCTCTCTCTCGCCGCATAATATCCTGAGTGTCATGCCACTCAGGATCGCTGTCATCCGTCTGCTCCTCTGACCCTCCCTCTGTGGACTCCTCAGAATCGGAGTCAATATCTATAGGGTCATCGCTACTATGAGCAGGACCCGCAGTAATCCGAAGTAAAGGTGCCCGAGGCGCACCAGCTCTCCCTCTGCCCGAACAATCCCCCTGGCTGCAATAGGAATACCAGGAGTGACCACTGTCCAACCACGGCCTCTAGGCCCCCCTCTAGCCTCCCGGACTGATCTATAGACTGGTGCCACTGGAGGAAGCATGCCCACATATGGGAGGCCGAACTGCTGAGGGACCCTGCCGAAAGGATGTACCTCCACCCGTCCCACACGGTCAATAAGCTGCCCTGTGGTGGAGCAAGAGATCAATGTGAGAGCCTCCTCTCCCCAAATGCCGGCCATGAGCTGGTACGGTGTGGCCTCCATATCTGCTGTGGTGAGGGAAGCTACTGGCTGGTGAGGTGCTCTAAGCACCGACATGTCTGACCATCTGGCTGCCCTCACAGCCCCGGGATCTGCCACCTCCACGCCTCTGCCATAGGGAATGAAGCGCTCATACACCCAACTCATAACTAGAGTAGGGTGGCTCAAAGACTGTCCCTGTAAACGGACCACCCTGTATAAGTCATGATAAGTGGTCCCCAAAACATCTCGCGCCCTGTGCGTATATCCGACCATGCCCTCTATCTCGTGCAATGATGGGGGCCCAGAAGATAATAATGTATCCCCTCCTTGTCCCCGATCAGTCTCGAGGCAAGGATCCCCATGATGGCCTGTCGAAATACGGGGATGGGCAAAGAAGGAATGGATCTAACTCTCACTCCCTTCTTCGGCCCCGTGGAAATAGCTGCATCCCCCATATAACCTGCCCACTGTGCAATCTGTGCTCTGGACCCAGCTGTCTCCAGTGTGAGCCTCCTCCCGATGATCGGGACCCCCAGGATACGGTAAACATCCTCCAAAGTGATGGTCCACTCACCGCGGACCCCTGGCAGTCGGAAAGTGTTCCGATCTGCATCCCAATATGAAAATAAGTCACAAAGGATGTGACTAGATGGCGTGACATGGGGCACACGCGATATACGCAATATGCCGGCCCTCTGCAACGTGTCCTCCTCGTCTGGCGAAAGGGCATCCAATACCCCGGGCAACCAATCACACTCTCTCTCCCGGCTCCATCTAATGTACTCCTCCCTCGCCTGCATACACCCAAAAACACACAAAACAGAGCAAGTTAGTATCTAATCAATGCAGGGAGAATCATAAAAACATATAGAAATGCAAGAAAATATAAGTATAAGTCTCCAAAACAAGCTCTTTTGCATTCTGTGCAAAACCGCCGCCCTGAGCAGGGAGGCGGTTTTGTAACCGCCGCCTTAAAGGCGGTGGTCTCGTAACCGCCGCCCTGATCAGGGCGGCGGTCGTGTAACCGCCGCCCTGGCCAGGGCGGCGGTCGCGGTCCGAAAACCCGCGCGGGTTTTTAACCCTAAAAAGTCCAAAAAACGCAAAAATAGACCATTTTAGCTAAAAAAAAGAGCCTACCCAGTAGGCGCCCCCCCTAGATGGACCTTTTGAACCAAACATTTTCAAAAATAACCCCCATTACAAATAATTTGCCATTTCAAATTGAAGGGGGAAAATGCAAAATTGAAGAAAACCAACCCGTGATCTCGCGGGTGGCATTCCCGCACGTGGAGGCATGATCACGATCTCACTGCGGACGTTTCGACTATACTCACGCGAGAAACCGTCACCGTGGGTCCTAGAGCTCAAAATCGATCAAATCAACTCGCGCAAATGAATAGGAAAATGGGCCCACTTTCATATATATATTGTTCTATTTCATCTTAAAATGACTTTTTCGCAGGTTCGGAGCGCTGACGGAGGTAAGTTCCTATCCCCGCACAAATGGTACGTCCTCTTTCCCTGTTATTTTAGCATTTATTTTTCAAATTATTGTATCTATCTGCACTTGAGATCTCTTTTCATTTTGCAGGTAGCGGGAATTTCGATGGCGCCATTTCGACACACGGACGTGTAAGGTATAACTTCTAAACCCCCCATTTCGGGACTGCCATACTCGGACCCACCGTTTTATGCCCTTTCATGGCTAAAACGCTTCTCCGAGGGGGCAATATGTACGTACCCAAAATTGTAAGGTACTCAGATCACGCGAACGTGTAATAAATGCCCCAATGATGATACAGGTCTCCTCGCAAGGTGTTCGGGATCCAGAAAGAGCTCTTCGGATATGCGTTAACATCCCGCATACCCCACTTAGCCCCCGTGTCCTTTTTTTCCCCTTTTTCCCTCTTTTCTTGCCCCTTTTGATCTTCAGTGATGAAACCGCCACCAATGAAAACCGCCGCCCCCGCAGTGGCGGCGGTCCTCAACCGCCGCCCGCCCGAGCAGGCGGGCGGTCCTGGGCACGTTTTCCAGAACGCCCTTTTGACGCGACCCACGTGAAATATCACGTTTCACCAGCTTTCCTTGCCGACTTGAGCATGCATTAATGTTTTTGGTCCCCTGGAATAGTGTTTTTCCTTTGTTTATTGTTTAGGAGTTCAATTTGGTTTTGATTCTTGGGTGTTTGAATTCCTATAAATGCATGGTGTGTGTACATGCAAATGGTCTGAATTTTGGCTGAGTTTGTGTGAAGAATTTGAGCTGGAGTTTTGATCACCATTTTTCCTTGTTAGAGTCTTCTGGTTTTTAGTATTTTGGTTAGCTTGCTTAGGATTGATAGCATAGTTTACTTCATACTTGGTTTAGCATTGCTCAGCTGTTGGTAAGCCACAGACCCATCTTGTGCAGGTAGTGCTGTTGCTCCATCCAATCCGGTTAGAAGCTTGCCTCTGAATTCCTTTTGCTGTAAATTTGTTTTACTGTGACTTAGAGTTCTTAGTTCAATTCATTTTATACCTGGTTAGCTTTATTCAAATTGTTGGTAAGCCACATATCCAACTTGTGCAAGCAGTGTCTTTATTTTGGAACGAAATAGCTTAGGAAGCCATTAAAGTTACAGGTTTTGCTCTTCGTATAGGATAGTCAAAGGTTCTGGTCGCTTCACGTTGCATGACTCGCAGTAAAATCCCGCTAGGAATCGCATAAGCCAAGCTCTGTACTCTTGCGCTATCCCTCTCCTACTCGCATTCTCGGTCTGCATTCTGAGCTGTCCTTGTCCCAAAATCTACTCCTATCGGTGCTAGCATTACACGCTTTTCTGGATCCAAGTGAACACGAAAGAACGAGAAGATCATACTGAGGGGACGAGATCACATACACCATCGGATTCGCCACCGTTCTGCGAAGTCCAGGTTTTAAATTTCAAAGTTCTAGTCAGATTTATATCAAATAGAGTAGTTAATCACTTTATTTCATTTCATTCTATTCTCGATATTGCCAGGGAAGCTGTGGGGATTGATAGTTTCTGAGAAACTATGATTCACTCCTCACTTCTGAGGTAGGATCGAGAATCTTGCAGGTAGATTAGACAGGCTATCATATTTATTTAGAATAATTCTACAAATTACACAGGCAAATAACCACACTCGGTTATCTTGTCTGTTTTAAATTATTGTTTAGTTATTATTTCTAGATACGCTTAAAATAGTTTGTTTTCCTTAGAATTGTTAGAATATTTCTTAGAAAGATAAAGGTTATATATGTTAGATTTATTTCACATAGTTAGAATTTATTTCATTACAGTTAGATTACATTTTGTTTTCAGTATGACAATCACGGACCTCAAGAGCCTGTGGAATATATATTTGAGCCAATCGTGCCTCAACCAAACCTAGCCACAACAATAGTTGACATAGACCAAAATCTCAGGATACAAGTATTCCGAACAACCGCAGATCTACAACTGATCAGCTCACAGTTAAGAGGATTAAACATAGAAGACGACCAAGCACATGCGTTTTGGTCAAGTCAGCCAAACTACAGATTACCCTAGAAAATATCCACATGACTGTAGAAGGGCTCGAAAGAGAACAAACATTCGAGTGTGATCCTTTAGTTCCACAAGACGCTGGAGACACCCTCGTAGATATAGATACCAGCTTAAGAATCCAGTCAGTTGTAAGAACGCCCGTAAGGTATTCTGAGAAGATCGCACAACCGTTGGTTCTAAACGTAGGTGAAAAAGCGTATGATTACTGGATACTAGGGATTAGAACTTGATCTCGCGTATGACCATAACAGGACCGCAACAACCAAGAGTCTATGGTTGTGATCCACAGGTCCCACAGCCCAACGAATCCACAAGTCAGTTAGATATAGACACTGGCCTACGCACACTAGTATTTCAGTCCACTCCACTTCCACCTATCATCATCGCGAACAACCGTCTTACTAGATATAGCGGCTAACGAAGCTAGGGAATTCTGGACTAGGCCAGAAAATCGTCCATAGAATCAACTATATCCGCCATATGACCTTATCAGGAGATATACACGAAACAATCCCAGGTCATTTTCCACGTATTCCGCAACCCATAGATCGAATCACGCCAGAGCTCGATATTGATTGGAGCCTTCGAGCAGTCATCCTCGCTGATCGATCTATCACACCAGTCCAAGTTAGAAGGGCCTTCTTAGCCTTAGATTCACAAATTCCACTAGTGCGTGTCAAAGACATTAGATTGCCTAACTAGTTTGTCTGCATATTCTACCCCCACCGGCTGTCTCGGCACGACCTCGGGAGGTCGGGTACGCGGAAGAGTTACTTGTTGATTCTCATAACCGACACCCTTTGGAATATACATCTTGATTGAATTTGGGTGCCTTCTAGTATACTTTATTTGAAGGTCACGTTAACTTCTTGTTATCACTTACAACTTATTCATTTGTTTGAACTTGACATAAGTAGGGATATTTTTTAATCATCATACGACACCAAATACCTTTTGAAGGTAAATTTGGGAAGTACTTCACTTGACTAATTTGTTTGAAACTACACATTGTGTGATTGTGTCTTCTTTATCACTTTTGACTTATCCATTTCATACAATCATTCTGATCCATTGATTCTTTATTATTCATTATTCCTTGGTCATTAATTTGGATTTTTGTTTTGAACTTATGTGATTTTTCCTTCTGTTTATCCACTTTATAAACTCGTTTCTAGGACAATCCTTTGGGTCTTTGATTCTCTTGATCTTCTTGTTTTTGCCTAAGTTCATGGTCATTTTTTGAACATATCTTTTAAACCTTGGCAAAAACATTCAAGAAACTTTTTCATCAATCAAACATTGAAAAGATTTCCTTTGTATCCTTTATGTTGCTAAAATTTTGATCAATCCTTTGGCATTTACACATCCAAACCTTGTTGGATTATCAATCTTGAGTCATCACGATATATGTTTTCCTTAGCTTCCCTTTTGGAAAATCACACAAGCATCCCCATCTTTATGAAATGTATAGTTGGTTATCCTTATGTTGCCCAAATTGATATGAAACCTTCTTCACTATCGTAATGGACACGCTTTGGAATATATGCCTTTATTGAATTTGGGCTTGCTTCTAGTATACTTTGTTTGGAGGTCACGTTAACTTCTTATTATTACTTACACCTTGTTCATTTATTTGAACTCAACATAAGTAGGGACATTTTGTTAATCATCATACGACACCAACTACCTTTTCAAAGACAAATTTAGGAAGTACTCCACTTGACTGATTGGTTTGAAACTAAACATTGTGTGATTGTGTCTTGTTTATCACTTTTGACTTATCCATTTCAAACAATCACTTTGATCCATTGATTCTTTATCATTCATTATTCTTTGGTCATTAATTTGGTGTGTTTTGAACTTGCGTGATTTTTCCTTGTGTTTATCTACCTTATAAACTCATTTCTAGGAAAATCCTTTGGGTCTTTGATCCTCTTGATCTTCTTGTTTTTGCCTAAGTTCATGGTCATTTTTTGAACACATCTTTCAAACCTTGGCAAAAATATTCAAGCAAATTTTTCATCAATCGAACATTGGAAATATTTCCTTTGTATCCTTTATGTTGCTAAAATTTTGATCAATCCTTTGACATTTACGCCTCTAAACCTTGTTGGATTATCAATCTTGAGTCATCACGATATATGTTTTCCTTAGCTTCCCTTTTGGAAAATCACACAAGCATCCCCATCTTTATGAAATGTCTAGTTGGTTGTCGTTATGCTGCCCAAATCAACATGAAACCTTCTTCACTTTGAAAAATTTTGATCATAAAATTTAGGTCTAGACCTTTAAACCCAACACACACCAAAAATGACTGATTATCACAATGTTCCTTATACATAAGACAATAAGGAATCAAATTTTTGGTGTACAAATCAAAAGACACCCATCATGACCAAACCTAGTTTGGTTCTTTGCACTAAAGAACCCATTTGGGTAACCCATTCCCCACCTTTATCTCATAGTCGATGGTATGGTTTGGACACTTCTGATCCAAATTATTATTCAAGTTCCCCACCCTTCTTCTGATTCTAATCCAAACATTTCCTCTTCTTCTGAGGATTCCAATCCAAATATTTCGACTCTTCTGATGATTCAGATCCAAACTACTATTCAGATTCATCTAATTTGACTCCTAAGTCACGGTCCTCCCCTTCTTTGTAGGACCTCTATTATCAGTCACCTAAACAATGTTCTCCTCCTCTAAAGATTTGTGTCGCCACAAATTATCTTCATCATTCATCTAATGCGACTCCTACATCGCGGTCTCCCCTTTCTTCACAAGAACCCTTTTATCATTAGCCTCAATAGACGTCTTCTTCCTTTGAAGATATGTGTGACTCCAAATCCCTCCAATTGAAAATCTAATATAATTGTTGAATTGTGGTCCTCTCTTTCTTTGCAGGGGCTCTTTTTATTATTCATCCAATATGACTCTTGAATCACGGTCCTCCCCTTCTTCATAGGAACTTATTCATCAATCACCCCCATGAATTATTCATTCGTGAAGATTCGTGAGACTCAAAGTTCTTCTATTCAAACATCCGAATCGACCCATGCATCACAATCTTTAGACTTTGGACTTAATCCTACTAGTTTACAGACAATATACCATCATATAGGTAGGTCCACACCACCTTCTTCTACTCCTGAGACATCTAGCTACACATCTTCTTCATCCCCACATCATCTTCTTCTATCAATCAACGTCAAACATCTTCTAAGTCCAAGTCACATAGGGAAAACCTTTTTGAGGCACTAGGTGACAAACAAGTAAAGAATCAATGGAAAATAAAAGTGACCACGCCAAGGGTGAAAATCTCGTAGAGACGCCCTTGGAAGAAGATCTCAACCTTCCTCCTGATCCTACACGTATGGAGGATTTGTCAAAATTACTGGTAGAAGAGACCATTGATGTAAACATTGGCATGGAAGATGACCCAAAAGTGGTCAAGTTGGGAGCTTCTCTCTCAGCATAAGAACAGAAAACATTCACCATGCTTCAAGGGAATTTATAAATGTGTTCACATGGTCCTATAAGGATATGTCGGGCTTTGGATCTGACTTTGTTAGTGGAAAACTTAGTTGTACATGCAGACGCTTGAAGCCCATCAAGAAAAATCTCAGAAAGATGCACCCGAGGGTGCCTCTCCTAGTTAAGGAAGAGTTAGAAATATTGCTCGTGGCAGGATTTATTTGACCTATTGATTACTTAGAATGGATATCAAATATTGTCCCTGTACGGAAGAAGCATATTGCGATCGGAATTTGTATAGATTTGAGAGACAAATAAGGCATGCCCAAAGGATGATTTTTGTTGCCTAATATCGATATGATTGTTTATTCAACTACATGATATGAAATGCTATCTCTTATGGATGGCTTTTCAGGCTACAATCAAATCAAGATAGCCAACGAAGATCAACACAAGATGGCCTTCACAACTCCTTGGGGTACTTTCTAATATCAGGTAATGCCATTTGGCCTAAAAAACACAGGAGCAACCTATCAAAGGGAAACCACGGTGATATTTCATGATATGATACATGACATCATGGAAGACTATATGGACGATATCCTTAGGAAATCTAAGACCAGGGAAGATCACCCTAATATTTTGTGGCATATCTTCAAACACCTGCAAGAGTACAAGGTCCGTTTGAACCCAAAGAAATGTGTGTTTGGCATACTACCAGAAAAGTTTCTTAGTTTCATTGTATCACAAAGAGGGATTGAGGTAGACCTGCCTAAAGTTACTGCTATTACTGAAATGCCTCCTCCCAAAAACATTAAACAACTACGCAGCTTGTAGGGAAAGATATAGGCTATTTATTGTTTCATTTCCCAACTTGCTAACAAATGTCATTCATTCACTCATCTAGCTAAAAAGGATGTTTCCTTTATCTGGGGACCAGAGCAACAACAAGATTTCACCTTGCTTAAGCAATACTTAGCCAATCCACTTGTCCTCATGCCTCCAACTCTGGTGAGCCACTTTTGTTGTATATTTCTACCACACAATTCGCTATTGGTGTGTTGCTAGCCCAATATGACCTCGACCATAAAGAAAAAGTTGTGTACTATCTCATTCGTACTCTCATCGCTTACAAGCTCAACTACCCTCAGATTGAAAAATCTTGTTTGGTTGTAGTTTTTACCTTCCAAAAACTTCGTCATTACCTGTTAAATACTAAAACCAAGCTTATATCAAAAGTTGACCCGCTCAAATACATGTTGTCTAAACCCGCCCTTACCGGTAGAATGGCTAACTGGATCATTTTGTTGAGTGAATTTGACATCGAGTTTGTGCACCAAAATTCGGTCAAGGGATAGGTTCTTGTTGATCAGTTAGCAGAAGCACCTTTACAAGGAACAAAACCTGTGAATCTAGATCTAGATGCTTCATTAATGTACATTAAGGAATCCATCATGTGGTAGGTACACTTTGATGGATCTTTTACTTTTCATGGTTTAGGGGTAGGTGTTGTACTAATCACTCCTTCTGGTGACCCCATACCTCAATTTTTTTGCCTTGTGTTTCCTTGTACAAATAACATTGTGGAATATGAAGCGCTCATCGCAGGGATGAAACTGGCAATCAAATGGGACATTCATCATGTTAAGATCGTTGGTGACTTGCAGTTAATCATCAAACAAGTCAATGATGAGTACAAAGTCAAGGATGAGAAGCTCATCCCTTACAAAAATTGGTCAAAAATTTGAAATATTATTTTGTGTGTATCATGTTTGAACAGATTCCAAGAGCACAAAACAAATCTGCAGACACGCTATGGCAACCATAGGTTCTATGCTACGCATTCCACCGGAAAGTAATGATATGCCTTTCTTTGTTGAAAATATACACCATCCTATGTATGACATGCCAGAATCCTATTTGTCTTGTGATGTTGTTGGTCCCAATTCCCCATGGTATGAGCCCATCTTCACTTACCTTAAAAACAACACGTTCCCTCCTAACATCTCCCATTCTGAAAAACAAAGCCTTATCTACTAGATAGCCCATTATACCCTCTTAGGAGGTACGCTCTATCATCGTGGCTATGATGGGAATTTGTTACGTTGTCTCGATACAACAGAGTCAGTCCAAGCGATTAAAGAGGTGCATGAAGGGGTGTGTGGAGCCCACACAAATGGGATGGTTCTAGCCAAAAATTGTTGAGTGGGATACTATTGGCCTACCATGGAAACCGATTGCTGCAACTATGTGAGGAAGTGTGTACTTTGTCAAAAGTATGGAAATTTCATCCATGCCCCGTCACAGCCGTTACAACCCATCACAACCCCATGGCCATTTTCCAAATGGGGACTTGATTTAATAGGGAAGCTTACCCCTACTTCATTTGACGGCCACGCCCACATCATTACAAACTACATAATATTTTACCAAGTGGGTGGAAGCTGCCCCTTTGACTTATGTAACAGGTGTTTAGATCTCAAAGTTCATCATGAATCATCTTATTTGTCGGTATGGCATTCCTGCAGCCATAGTTACCGACAACAAAAATCATTAAAGAAAAGGACCATGAAATATCTTTGTCATCGGTTTCAAATAAGATTAAATTTTTCTACGCCATATTACCCCCAAGGCAATGGACAGGCCAAGGCCACTAGCAAGACTTTGGTTCGAATCATGGAAAAGATGGTTAGTAAGACAGGTCGCAACTGGCATTTACAAATCCACCTAGCTCTTTGGGCTTACAGGACTTCTATTCGCACTCCTACTGGTGTGACACCCTATTCCCTAGTTTTTGGAACAGAGTCTATCATCGCATTAGAAATTGAGCTTCCTCCTACGAATTTATCTTAAGGATTATCTCTGGACAAGGATGAGGATTACAGAGTGGCTGGAATGGAAAATTTGGAACTCTGGATGAAAAGTGCATCCACGCCTAAATCATCTTAAAGTGTATCAAAACAGAGTCTCTCACAATTACAACGGAAGGATCATACCTCGTCAGTTTGAGATCAAAGATTTGGTAATGAAAGAAAATCATTTCAACACAAGGGTAGAAAGAGAGAAGAAAGGAAAGTTTGAACCTCATTGGTTAGGACCTTACGTCATTGTGGCCAAATATGGTACGAGAGCATACAAACTTGCCCATCCCAATGGTGATGAGCTCCGTGAATCTATGAATACCATGCATAAGCAATTCTATGCTTAAACATGGCACACAAATCAGAAAAACAAACCAAAAAAAGAGTAAAAATGATCAAAATACAAAAGAGAGAGAGAGAGAGAG
The DNA here is from genome assembly GCA_018340775.1 of Taxus wallichiana var. yunnanensis. Taxonomy (NCBI): domain Eukaryota; kingdom Viridiplantae; phylum Streptophyta; class Pinopsida; order Cupressales; family Taxaceae; genus Taxus; species Taxus wallichiana. The sequence continues at coordinate 54,535,045 of CM031239.1, forward strand.
AAAAAAGTCGTCCATATGTGAAAACCATGCAATTGTGGCACGTTAGATATGTCCCTTAGTGAAAACCGGTTTCCAGTGCCATGGGAGAATTCGTTGTTCACAAGAATCTTGCATATGGAGGGTACTTGTACTTATCCTAGGGCTAGTTCCGCATCTACATCCGAAATTCTTTGTGAGCCTAGTCTTGTCAAGCCTTGATCTGGATTTTTCTCCTTTTGTTAATCTATGAAGGAATGGTCCTTGTCTATTCCCCATCTAACGTTGGGGTCACTTGCGTGACTTCACCTTCCCGTTCATAAACATGTGACACCCGCCTCTTGTATATTCTATTCTAACACTCGGGGCATTCACGTTCTTGGTTACCTGTGCATAGCTTCAAAAACCTTAGAAAAACACAAAACTTTCGAAAATATTAAAAATAAAAAACAATAGAAAATTGTTTCACAAAATCAAAACAATAGAAAATTGTTTAGAAAAATCAAAAAACAATAGAAAATTGTTTCAAAAACAGTAGAAAAGTGCTTCACAAAAAATCTTGAAAAACATAACTTTAGTTTACTAACTTTATCTTGTTTCTTGTTTTGTTTGTGTACATTGTTTGCTTGTATAGTTGTTGCTTGTTTGTACATTTGTATAGTTTGTTTCTTAGATGTACTTTGGTAATTTTTGTCTTTTCTTGCTTAGATTAGATTCATTTTTACTCATACATATGTAGTGTGTTCTTGCATGCTCGTAAATAATTATACATAGTTATGTTAATTTGTGTTGGTTGGCACTGTATTTTCTTAACATTTGATTGTGTTTGCTTGTTACATGTACATTATTTTGTTATCACATCATCATCTCTTCATCAATATCATCACATCTTACATCATCTCTACATCATATAAATAGAGAGCTAAGTATACATCACACATGAATGCAAAGCTAATCATCACATATCATATCATCAAATGGGGAAAGAGTGGTCACAAATATCAAAATCTATCCCCCCGCATCAATATCATCATGTCATCCCATCCACTACTCTAAAGCATCACATGTACAATCAATTGATATTATATATGGGTCTATCATATCAAAATTAAAACACATGTGGTACAAACATCTTAACTATCATCGTGATACATACACAATGTAAAATCAAATAATATAACATCATGACATATCGATCATCCATGCATAAATCACCAAAACAATAAAGTTCCATCATCTCATAACAATGGTGCCACATCAAAATGTCCATATATACAAGTATAACAGGTATTTCTCACAAGAGATATACATCATCGATATAAAATGGGACATCAAGGGGGCGCAACTCAAGAATAATGCCTTCATCAAAGGCGTACATCAAAAATTCTATACATCGATCAAAAGAATAAAGCCTTCATCAAAGGCGTGTATCAAACAAAAAAATGGTACATCATATACATCTATCCAATATAACACCTTCATAACATGCATGTATATCATGATACAAATACAATCAAAGAACACAAGGACAATCAAGGCTGATTGGAACCCTCAGAGGGAGTGGCTGGTCTGTAATTTAGGACCCATAACCTATGTCCCACACAACCCGGTAGGCTGCTCTCGTGGCTGCTCCACTGATACCTACAGCCTCTCTAATCTCTTCGATCCACTCATTTGCCGACTATAGGTCGGTGCACTCTTTGACACTGAACCGCCTCATAATAGAGGAACTAATAATATGAGGCTCTACCCTCCATTGTAGCTAAGTCCCTATGGTTACGAGTTGTTACTACTTTTGTCCCATCTATGTGTCGGAAGGATGTTATCTCTGTGATAATTAGACAACCTTATCCTCGGCCCATTGCTCACTCGTCGTGCGCTGATCTCTCTCAACTATCACCGGTCGTAGCCTGGTCTCGAGCTCGCTGTAATAGGCTCACCAACCGAGCCATCTCTCGAGGCCATCTTACGTATCTACTAGAAATGTGTGGACCCATCTCCCCTAACCAACCTAGTCTCTGTCTTGGTCATGTTCTATTATCACTACCAAAATATGAGATCGAGCCTTATCTCGCTCTCATTTGTCATGTGTCAGCTTTGTAGGCTGCTTATAGGGCAGCTAGTTGTACTTCGACATCACAACAAGATCTTGTCCTGTACCTATACGAGGGGCCTATCCCCGATCTTGTAATCTAAGCTTGGGCCCCCGTGCATGTCCCTTTCCTCACTCCTATCACTGCCTCTGCGTCTCTAAGCCCGTGTTGGACCCCCGTGCATGTCCCTTTCCTCACTCCCCGTTGCCTCTGTCTCTAAGCCTCGTGTTGGACCCTGCCCATCATGTGGCTTCCCATCAAACGGATCATCTAGGCCATGTGCTACTGCGTCGTCTCCATCATCACTACTATGAGGGATCTCTAGTGGGGCCTGAACGCATGCTACCCATGCCTCATCTCTCGGTCAACCGCCGTGGTAAAATAGTGGTGTACCAATCCATGTAATTGGCCATCATACTCGGGTCTCTCGATCTATCGTGCTAGGTCCCATACCTATGGTACCACCTGTAAAAAGCTAGCCCTAGCTCGAGCCACCTATATACACGGCCCCATGGTCTCGCCTCTCTGCTTCCCAAATGAGCATACCATAAATCTGGTTGTGGAATCCTCAACCCTTCCCGCTTACCGCTAACATCGGTCCACCCTCAGTAAAACTCGTGATATAGCCGTAGCTACCTAGAAGGAAGTGTTCTACCGCAATGATGTTAATCTCCACTCCATCCTTGGGCCATTGTATATACATGTAAGACCTCCATATAGTCTTTATCCAACAGCTCATCAAACTCTCTCCGGTAGTAGTAGACACTACCTAAGTTCCCTTGTATGTCACCACCCACAAGATCCCAAGCCATGAATGTCGGCTCCTCCAGGGACTCAGAGATGCAATGCACCTACAAGGGGCCGATCGCTATATGGTCCCAAGACCAAATCTATAATAAGGAGGCCGGCCCCACCATCTTCTAACAATGGTAGGTAATCAAGTGCAAATCCCAGTATAAATGTGTCAGTATGCACTGGCCCCAACAGTATCACTCACCACTAAATACTCCATGAACTAGCATGATTAAACCCATCAAAAAGGATGTCACTGTCTTATCGCTTAGCAAAATCCCACTGATAAGTGACATCAAGTAGAGTGGGCCCCGATGCAAATTCACTTCGTCTATACACTCATGTAATGAAACGGTCATACCCTCGTGGGGTATCTCGTCAAAACCAAAAAGGTCGTTGATCGTTGTTGTAATCCAACCAGAGTTGCTCGTATACACGATCATCGAGCCTATAATAGGCATGCGCATGATTTACCATACATCCTTCAATGTGATAGTCATCTCCCTATCGATCCTGAAACATTGGCTCTCATTGTGCCACCTCTTAATCAATGTGGTTGGTAGGCCATGGTCTAGTGTAATAGAAGGCATGCGAGATACGGTGCTGTGCCCACCACCTCCAATAAGTATCACCATCGTGTGCCGATCTTGTTAGCACATGCTCCCCTCCATCTCCACTATGAAAGTGTGTCGCTCTTGCGTCTCTAACACGAGCAACCGCCTCTGTAAAAACATGATATGTGTTAAACACTGACAATTTCTTCTAATTCCTTCTATCATTCTTCTATCCTCCATTGATTTTTCTCTTTCTTCTAAACTACCTTTTTTACGTTTCCTCCCTCTTGTTTCTCCTAGGTTCCTACACCCCCTTTTTAATATATGTGTGTGCACGCATACATGTGTACATGTATGCATACACATATATGCATGTGCGTGTACATATGTGTGTGTGTGTGTGCGTGCGTGCATACGCGTGTGCACTTCTCTTTAGGTGCGCGTGAGTGCGCACATACATCTAGGGATGTTTGCACCATGTTTTTCGGTCATTACGTGTGTGCACTAATGTTTTCATGCATGTGCGTGTGCACAAGTGTCATATGTATGTGCGCGGACACGCATATGCCTTTTTAGGGCATATGCGTGCGCGCATATATATGTATGCATGCGATGTGCACGCATACGTGCGCCACACTACATGCTACACCTAGACCCCTATTTTCACATTAATTAAGGCATTAAATACAAAATTGACAAAGACAGGTCAAGCTACTCACGAAGGAGCCATCGGCGGCATGCCGGGCATACTCCCGAACATTGTCAAGACGCGTCTCATGCGGTCTCGTGCTCTCACCATCGCTTTCATCGCTATCGGGCTCTCACAAAGGTAAAAATTCGGCAACGGATCGGTAACAAATTAATTAGTTGTGATGATTTACCCCCATGGGAGGGTAGATTAAGCCATTTTCACCCACCGTGGTGCCTAGAAGCTTGTTTCAACCATCATTGTCACTCTAATTTTTCTTCTATTCACCGTAAATAATTATTTTATTTAAATAATTATTTTTCTTTCATTTTTTCACCGTGTTGGGGCATTTTTTGCCATCTGGTACCCCTTTCTTCTCACTAGGACAATTTTTATTGCCCCTAGGCGATTTCCTTTCCTCTACACACTCCATCGAATAATTATTTTTATTAAATAATTATTTTATTAATTTTTCCATTATGTCGTGCATTATTTGTTGTTTGTTGCTTCCTTCTTCTCCTGAAGCATTTATTTTACATCCGGGACATTCTTGTTGATTCTTCTACTTTCTTCTACACATCCCACATCCACCAAATTAGAGAAAACAACAACAAAATATATATATATATATATATATATATACATCCATCCAATAAAACAAGGCTCACCCAACAATTCCAAAGTAGCCTATCTTCGCCATAACATTATCTCACATTGTAAGGCACTTGATTACTTGCAATGCCTTATCCACTGATGGCTTTGTACTCGATACTCAAAATCTTGAATGAGATCGACCGTCAACTCCTACCAATTACTTGTTTTACGACGCATCTCCGAATGAATATACCATGTGCGTACACAACCTTGTAAGGTGGAATATATCTTATGACCCCATAATGAAGGCAAAGAACGCTTATGTGCTTCCCATCCGTGCCTTCTCACATGCTTGGATATGAAATGAGGCGGTCTCTTTACCATGGTAATCTTGTATGACCAAGTGGGCACGTTACTCTTGGAGAACATTACGTAAAAATTTGATTCTTACCTCACACCACTCTGGAGGCTCTCCCGATGTGTATCCCAACAACGTGTATCGATTCGAGCAAGTTATAACCGAGCATTAACCTTCTCTTGTCATCATTCTTCCACTGAGCCTCCATTTCCTGCAAGAAAATTTCAAGGTATGCTCCTCCAAAGTAACATGGAATCTTCTTCCTCCCAAGCACTTGACTAAGCGCACCTTCATTAAGCTTATTACTGAGATCCTCACAATTGTCACCCAATCAACTCATAATTCCCATGCACCCAATTATCACATGCCATGCTAGTGGTATCACTCAAGGATTGAGCATCTTCAAACTAGATAACTCCTTCGTGGGATGAATTATCTTTGGATCTCTGATGGAGCACACATAGATTCTATCGAGGACTTCTTCTCCTAAGGGCTCAATATAGGGCGCTGACTTCCCATATGTTAAAGGGATAATCACTCTTTCTTCCTTGTTCTCAAAGCTGATATACCCCTTATTAAATAGCAAGTTGACATTGTTCTTATAACACAAAGGACACCCAACCGAAGTTTGAAAGTTGTCTACCTCGGCGAGCACTAAGACTTCAAAATCTCCAGTGAACTTGGCCCCTTGAATAGTGATAACCGCATCCTTCAAGACTCCAATGGGCATTGCCTTTTTCTTGTTTGCCATATACAACACATTCGAAGATGGTTATAGTGCAGGTCTTCCCATTTTATGTCATGCATCCAAGGTAAGAACATTGACCTCTACTCCTATGTCGATGAGGATATTACTCAGAAGTCATCCATCAAAAATTACATTCAATGTAATCTCCTTATCATAGTCAAGGCTATGAGGAGGAAGGTTTGCATGAAAACCTTCCTTTCACACTCTACTCCGATGCATGGTACCTTCTCCCTTAGCCATTATCCTAGCAAGGGAATAATATTCTCTTGCCTTAACATCCTACATACTTCCTTGACTTCATCCAAGTCATCCTTTGGAGCCTCGGCATTCTTCCTTTGCTCCAACTGCTTTGATTACTCCTTTAGATATCGATATTCCTTACAAACTCTAAATCACATCCATAGTCTCTTGATACACCTCCTTCTGATGAGTAGGATCTAGATACTTCCCATGTACCACTTCCTCTCTTGAAACCAGTTTCCTTTGTCTTGGCATCTCCTTGGCATTCATTGCCTCTGCTCACGTTGTCACCAGTATAGGTTCTAGTCCTAACTCACGCGCCACCTTTAGCATCCACTGTGAATGGGCATTCTTAATGCTCACCATCCCAGCGCCTTTGTCTTTCTAGTGTTGCTAGTTCATATGCTCATAAAGCTCTAGACACTCTTCATACTTATGTTTCTTCCCGCACCATGAGCATTGCAACAGATCAGGACACTCATGCTTGTAATGCTCTGTAAATCCACAATTATAACAGTTCCTCGTGAGAATTCACTTTGTCCTCCACCTCGGTTACTATGACCACGAAAACCTCTTCCACATGCTCCATCTCGCACGCCCTTCATAGTGACGATCATCATCCGTGGAACTACTAACAAGATTAGTCTAGCGCACACCAAGATCAAAACTATCATGGAATTGATCAATCGAGTCTACAATTCTTCGTATCATGTGTCGTAGAGGTACAAATCTTGCAATAGCAAGAAACATTCTTGTGGATTGTGCATTGTAGTAGAGGGCACCTACTTGCATCATGATCACCATGGAAAATCTCACGCCTACCACCATGGTGCCTTCCGACTTTCAGGGGCAGCTATCAACATTCCCTTACACTTCACGGTCTGGCAGTACACCAAAGCCCACTACAAACCTCATGTGCTGAGTTTTCTCGATAGCTTCTCCAATTACTTGGCCATTGCAGCAATTTGATCCTCCAAAAAGAGGCTAACACCAATATCAACGCTCCTAACATCCTCGGTGCGCATGGCACTTCCAATGCCTCGCACGGGTCTATGAAAGTATTGTGTGATGAGCCTACATAAACCATCAAGATAGCCAACAAAGATTAACACAAACGGCTTTCACAACTCCCTAGGGTACTTTATGTTTTCGTGTAATGCCATTTGGCCTTAAAAACGTAGGAGCAACATATCAAAGGGAAATGACGGTGATTTTTCATGATATGATCTATGACATCATAGAAGACTGTGTGGATGATATCCTCGGAAATACAAGACCAAGGCGAGATCACCCCGATAATTTGCGGTGTAGCTTCAACGCCTACGGGAGTACAAGGTCCGTTTGAACCGAAAGAAATGTGTGTTTGGCATACTATCGGGAAAGTTGATTGGTTTCATTATATCATTGTATTTGGCATATTTCAAGAAATGGAGTTAATCAAGAAAGGCCTAATAAGCCATGGCTTGATGAACCTCCATCTTTGATCAAGCTACCACTATCTCCTTGTGATAGATAAAAGATCTACATAGGTCTAGTTTATTGATTTAGATTTCCAAAGAGTAGAGCAATAAATGTTAGTATGTTAGCTTGAGGTTTATTTTCAAGATTCTAATGCGTAGTATTGAGGTTTATTAATTGTTTAGCTCTTAGTATGATGATGCATTGATATTGATTTAGCTTTGTTGTAGGACTACTAGGTGTTAGTTCTATTCTTTCTTGACTTAGCTAAACAAATACATGCATACAGAACATTTTATCGCATGCATGGAATATTCCATTCTTGATCCTTCACCGTGTCAGGATGGCACCTTATCCACTCTGCATGTTAGGCGGGTCACGCTTTCCTCGTGTCTTTATGCTGAACTCTGAATATGGCTAAGTCCCAAAATCATGTCTTGTCTTACGCGTGTGCCGTGTTTTCTTCTAAACCCTGCTATAACCCTACCCTTTGCGCCTTGACCCGCATGCCCTTCTTCAAATAGGTTTTGCGTGCCCACGCGCCTTATTGTACTTAGCCAATATTCTAGGGCCCAACATTGGCTGATGTAGCCCTCTCGAGCACTAACATCCCGGACCATCCGGCGGCCTTTGAATTATGTCTTTGAACTCCCCTCGGTAGGGGGTAATGTGCTCATACACCCAACTCATCACGAGTGTGGGATGGTTGAGAGACTAGCCTGTAAACAAACCACTCAGTATAAGTCATGATAGGTGGTCCCAAGGATCTCGGGTCCCCAAGCATAAATGCAGCCATGTACCTCTATCTATGTGGTAATACGAGCCCATCTGTATAGTATCAGTATCACCCCCTTGTCCCCTATCAACCATGAATCCAAAATACCCATGATAGCCTTGTGGATAGTGGGGATAGGAGTAGTGGCAATAGATCGGACCTTCATACCCTTCTTGAACCAACTGATACCACAATATCACCCATATAAGTAGCCCACAAGGTCATCGTGGCTCTAAATCCAGTTGTCTCAAGAGTCACCTCCTCCCAAGTATTGGAACTCCAAGTATCTAATACACATCCTCTAATGTAATCGTCTACTCACCCTCAGTAACTCCCAAGAACCGAAATGTATTTCGGTCGACGTCCCAATACGAAAACAAGTCACAAAGAATATGACTGGCAGGAGTAACATGGGGAACTGAGAAATCCTCCATATGCCTACTCTCTACAATCTATCAATCTCATCCTGAGTCAGTTGATCAAGGATCTCAAGGATCCAGTCACACTCCCGCTCATAACTCCATCGGATGTACTCCTATTTCTTCTGCATCCACCAAAATAGCAAAAAGAGCAAGTCAATGACATTTTCAATAGGAAATCTCATCAAAAACATCGTAAAACATTAAAAATCCAAAAAAATTAGATTTAGCACAAAGCTTTTGCATTCTTGCTCAAAACCGCTTTGTGTGCATGGCGGCGGTTTTGTGACCGCCACCTTAACTAACAAGCGGCGGTCTTATAATCTGCTACCTCGTCAAGGCGGCGGTCTGAACCAATTCACCGTACGGCTATGTGGCCCTAAAAATCTCTAAAAATGCTAAAATTGACCATTTTCATGAAATAAACGACTACCCTATAGGCACCCCCTCTAGAGACTAGTTTTAAACAAGAAATTTCAAAACTCCTAGGCAAATATTTTGACATTTTTATATTTTAGGTTTCAAAATAAACAAATGAGAAAAACCTACCTTAGACCATGCGGCTTGATCTCTCGCTTATGGAGGCATGATCACGGTCTCACAATGATTGTTTTGGCTGTACTCTCATCAAAATGGTCACCGTAGGTCCAGAGCTCAAAAATCGCTAATCAAATATGTGCAAATGAATTGAAAAATGAACTCGTTTTATATATATATATATATATATATTGATTTAACCTCGTTTTGAGTGTATGTGTTCACGAGGGATGGAGCATTGAAGCAAGTACACTTTTATATACCCACACAAATGGTAAGTCCTCTTGTCGTTTTAATTTAGCATTTATTTTTCAATAATTTGTCTATCTGCACTTGAGTCTTCTTTTTGTTTTACAAGTAGAGGGAGCTTGGATGGAAAAATTTCGGCACATGGATGTGTCGTATAGCTTCTAAATCCCCATTCCGGGAACGCCATAATCGGACTCTCGTTTCGCCTCTTCGTGGCTAAGATGCTTCTCCGAGGCGGTAATATGTACACACCCGAAATTGCATGTGCTACATTGTCAAAAAACAGTTATAAAGATCCCCAATGATGATTCATATCCTTTTGGAAGATGTTTGAGTTCCAAAACTCATTCGCAGTATATATTTGTAGCCTAGAAATCCCTACTTAGCCCTCACATGCTTTTTCCTAGCTTCCCGCTACATTTCAGAGTAGTTTTGACCTTTAGTGTCAAAGTCGTCACCCTACACAGGGCGGCGGTCCTGCGCTAATTTTCAGAGAGTTCACTCGCATTTTGACGTGGAATTCTCTCACTTAACTTTCATTTTTAAACACATTGCTTGTCTGTTTTAGATGATTCCAAGGCCCAACTGCCTTGTGGCAATCTATTCTTGCACTTTTATTTGTGATTGATGGTTGTTAATAGTTTGAACTCCCTCTTCACTTTTGTTATGTCCTCCTTTGGCTCATCAAATGGCTTCAACCATTTCCCAGCTAAATTCCTATAAATACCATGCTTGTGTGCAATCAAAACCGGAGAAAATTTGTATTCTTGTTATTGCAAAGTTATTGCCTTTCTTGTTGGAAATTGCCAAAGCCAATCTTAGTTCAATTGTGTTTGCACTCTTCCACTTGCATTGCTTCCCATTCTACCAATTCAAGTTGTTGTTGCTCCCGCATCCTTCTCTACTTATGTTTCAGCATTCCCATCCGTTGGACTCACGTGGACACAAAGATTGAAAGGATAAACTGAGGGGACAATACTCTTACAACTAGATTTGCCACAGTTCTTGCAATATCCAAGTTGGAGGTGTTGTTTGATTCATTCATGCAATTATCAATTCTGAATTTATCATTTCAAAGTTCATATCAAATACAGTAGATAAATCCTTTCATCGTTTCAATTATCAAGTCATCAGTAGATCAGATCAAATTAGAAAGTTTGTTCTTCAACATTACCAGGGAAGTTGCAGGGAATAATAGCTTCTCTGAGGTTGTGATTTATTCTCTGTTTCTGAGGTAAGATTGAAGATTTTATTTGAAAGATTTCAATTAATTAATTGTTTAGGATTCGAACTGAGATGTACTTCCTCTAGATCCCGAGAAGGACACCATATGTACTTTGATTAAAAGGATCAGTCATCCTAAAATTTGGATTCCCCTTAGACAATCAAACACACTCAATGTTGAGCAACACACGCCATTGTATTTTAGAAAATGCAAGGGGCAACTCGAACAAATAGAATCACCAATACATACATTGAATTATATGTCACTATTATCCAAAATTCACCCCGTGGTAAATTTTGATAACATGCATCGAATATTCAAATCCCAAGCAAATTGATTGATTCAAAGCAAAAATCAGGTTTCTAGGGTCCCCTGCAGAAATTTTCTAACTCTCCATCCACGCCCGAAAAGAACAAGCTCGAGAAAATGTGGAAAAAGGTTGCGAGAAGGCAAGTAGGTTGATCCGGGAAAATTGTGAAAATCGGCTAAGTCCTAGTCCTAAGAGCAATCGGGGACATATGGGACGCGTCAAGCGCGGATCAGCCGAAAAGCCTCCAAGCGGCCCAAATAGCAACAGGGGACATCTCGGGACGAAGTACGCACGCGGCGCGCGAGAAGCCAATCCGTAGAAAAAGAGAACTTTCGCACTAACTGCTTTGGGACATCTGGGACAAAGATACCCGAACCGGCCGGTTCGGCCGAAATGGGAACAAACAGTCCGAAGCAAAGTGGGACAAGTGGGACAAAAAGGCGCGAACCGGCCGAACCGGGTGAAATGGGAACAAACGCATCCGGAACATGGTTTGGACATCCGGGCGCGAGGGCCTTGACCGGCCGAATCGGGTGAACCGGAAGAATTTGTCCCGCGAGGCACTTTGGGACATCCGGGACATAAAGACGCGAAGGGCGCGAAACAGCCGGCAGGGCCGAGCACCAATGAAATCATGACACGTGTCACGGGGAAAAAGTCAAAAAGTCAAAGGGTGAAGTTTCGAGCACTGGCCCGAACCAATGGGATAGTGCCACGTGTCCCAGCTAGGGCCCACAAGAAAATTTCAAAAGGAAAGCCCGCGAAGGCGAGAGAGAGAATTGCTCGTCCAATCAGCACATGCCACGTGTCATCCAGGTGGCAGAGCACGGGAAGGTTTTCAAAACACGTTTTCACCTGTTTTGTGCCCTAAATCTTCAGATCGCCATAACTTTCGATCCAAAGCTCAGATTTGCACGTTCTTTATATCAACGGAAAGCTGGTGAAATTCTCTACACGATTCCGGGGTCAATCTTGCGTTTTGGAGCAGTCTGGAGGGAGAAAATCGAGAAACGAATCTGATGCGTGTTCATGGCCAGAAATGACATTCCAGTGACGGCAGTTTAATGCAGAATGGGTCGCATTCTCCTGTAATCCGGTTAAAGTGACAGGTATGGGTTTGTAAGGTCCCCCATGCCGTTTTAATGCACTGCAGATCAAGAAAGAATGGGCTCTCATGCCTTTGTACGTTTTCTGTCTCTGGGTTCGACCCATGCAATGTAAAAAGCCAGACTTGGCTCATTCCGAAGGGGAAACATTTTTTTGGGCATTGCAGACTTCTTCTTTCACCTCCAGCAAGTGATTGATGAAGGATCAGACCTCTCGAAGGATTGTAACAGTTTTCTTTTACCTCTCTGAGAGTGTAATGTGTGTTTTGACATTGAAATAGTAATGCAAGCTCATGAATGGGTTCCAATCCTCTGTTTGTATTATTTGCTTGATTTCGAGATACTAATTATACATTATCAGTCTGTGTATGTCTTATGTTATGAACTTTGGTCTGTGTCTATTTGCATGACTAATATGTTTCACCACTCCTTTTGGTGCATCACCATCTTTAGTTAGTTTCAATTTTTGCACTTCTACCCCTGTCTCCTTGCAAGTTAGAATAGGATTAGGATCTAAACCTCTGTAGTTTTACAAAATATAGATCTAAATCAGAGGATTTTGAGGAACCAGCCTCTAATCTGGAGATTCCTCTCTCAGTTTCACAAGTCCCCACGCTTGGAGAGAGGTTTCCATGTTGTGCAATCACACTGGATGCTAGAGTGATCAACCTAGAACCCTGATCTGCATCCAGGGGTGCTGTGAGTCTGCAACAACAGTTTTGGCACGCCGGTGGGACCTAGAGGTATCATTTTTATTGCAGCAAAGTTGATGTGCATCTGCTTTCATGATTTTCTTGCTTGAAAAGAGCTATTATTTGCATATCTGGCGACTCCGAGAGAAAGAATCAATTGGTTTCAGCAGTTCAGGCCTGAAAGCTTATGAGAAGAATCACAAGGTCAAGAGTTGGAGAAGAGGAAGTGTTGTTTGAATACCTGCAATTATCTCCAAGAAGAAGGCAAAGAGGAAGAAGGATTCAAAGGTCTCCATCTCCACCAAACAGAACTCTCTCAACTCCTCCACCTGCTCGGCCTTTCATTCAGTATTCAAGAGTCCTTCGACCAATCAGAATGGCGCAACCAGTGAAATCCCTTTGTCAATTTCAGCAGCGGCGACCCACTTGCCCTCAATGCACAAAATCCAATCCCGATTGCGCATTGAAGAGCATCCCATACTTTACTGGAGAAAATCAGACCACTCCTGGTGATCATGTCAAGGACATTGCTAACATTTGTGCAATCCATGAGATTAATGAGATGCAGTAGGCAAAATCAATTCTTTGGCGTCTTCATTCAAGGGGAAAGCATTGCAATGGTTTAGGAGCCTTGAAGCTGGCTCTATCACAAACTGGAATCAGCTGTGTATTGCACTTCATGATCAATTTGGAGAGAAGGGAGACAACTTGTCTCTTTTGGAGCAGCTGACAACCATCAAGAGAGCTTCCAATGAGCAGCTAACTGACTTCAACTTCAGATTTCAAAGGTCTTGGGATAGAATTCCAGTAGCAGTCAGGCCAACAGCAGAAGGTGCTTTTCTATATTACCTTAAAGCTTTAAATTCTGATATTTCTATGTTGGTTCAATCTATGGGAGGCACAACTATTCCTGTTGCTTATAGCATTGCCATTAGAGCTGAAAATTGTCTGATTCAAGCTGGCAAGCTAGCTCCTAGGCCTCCAATGCCATTATATCCAAGTTTTGAGAGCCCAAGTACTAGTCAGGCACTTGTCTTAGCTCCTATTCCCACTCCTAGAAATCAGAGTTCAAATGAAGCCTCCACTTCATCTCCAAGTGCCCCAAATGAGCTTCAAGAAGTCATGAAGCAACTGCAAAATTTAGGTAATGAGCTGGTCACACTCAAGAGACAGCAAGCTCAAGGTTTTAGACCTTCATATCAGCCTCAAGCTCAACCTAATAGGCAGCCATATCAGCCTCAAAGGCCACCCAATCCAGCTGCAAATCTGAATCAAACAAGGCCTCCTGCCAATAGACCATTCCAGCCCTATAATCCAAATGCCATATCTGCCTCTAAGGCATTAGTACCAGCACAAAACAACATTGCCCAGGAGTATGATTGGTGTTTTCCATGTAATGAACCTCATAATCAATCCATGTGCTACAATGGTGCTTTGACTCAAGCTTTAATGGTAACAACTACTGGTGTGGAGGGTGAGAGCAGTCAAGAAAACAGCCAACAACAAGAAACATTCCAACAGCAATCAGCCCCAAATGACACCACATTGGTAAATTGGCAAGCAGAGGATTTCTGTGGCATGAATCAGGCAGTTTCTCAAGGTGTTGCAGCCAACACAAGGTCAAAAAGGAGAAATTTGGGTGAAGAACAGCCATTAGCCCCAGCCAATCCACAACCTTCCACAGCTCCACAAATGATTGGCAAGCAAAGTCCCGTTTCAAATGCACAAGGGCAGCCAAGAACAACCCCTAGGCCAACTCAAATGCTAGCTGTTGCCCACATCCAAGGAGAAAATGTGCAAACCAAGGGACAACAGAGAGATCCTTCATCACCATTCAGTATCATTGATCAGATGAAGAAAACAAACGTCAATATATCTATGTGGGAATCCCTATCCATCCCAGGCCAAAGAGATCTGCTGCTGCAGTGCCATGAAGGATCGGCCGCTTTGAATCAGCGGATGCAAGACAAAGTGCTCACAAATGCTTGCCTTGACTGAAGGAAATCATGGAGCACAACAAGGTAGAATGCTGAAGCCTCCCCCTTTTTATGTTTCGTTAATCATTAGAAATCAGCTAGTGCATAATTGCATGATAGATTCCGGGGCAAGTAGCTCAGTAATGCCTAAACAGATAGCTGATCAGTTAGGGCTCCAGTATGAAATAACATCTAAGGGAGTAGTGTAGCTAGATGGGACAGCAATAGCAACAGTTGGAGTGATTAGAGGTTTGAGTCTTACCTTGCATGCATGTCCAAATGTTGTTGTCTTACAAGATATATCAGTCATAGACCTTCCACCACTCTTTGCCCTATGTTTATCAAGGGACTTCACTGCCAAAATTGGGGGATATTTGTCCGCTGATTGGTCTCACATGTTGTTCAGAACGAGGTATGGAACTAAGGCTACAATTAGGTCAGAACCTATTGCAAACTTCCACATTGAGCCCTATACTCCAAGTCAGATTAATGCCAATTGCTCAGCATTTGATCAAGAAGATCACCCAAACACGGATGAAACTGACACTAAAGTTGGAAACATCCCGGATCTAACTCTTGATGAATGGGCAAGCAAGGTGCATGCTTTTGATCCTTATCAAGGAATAGAAGAATCTGAGCTAGGAGTCTATTGTATACACGAAGAAAGTCAACCTATTCCTAGCATCACCAAGCCAAACCACAAGGATGACAATGAGGTATGGCAGCTGTTTTTT
Organism: Taxus wallichiana var. yunnanensis; assembly: GCA_018340775.1. Lineage (NCBI taxonomy): Eukaryota > Viridiplantae > Streptophyta > Pinopsida > Cupressales > Taxaceae > Taxus > Taxus wallichiana. The sequence continues at coordinate 54,550,569 of CM031239.1, forward strand.
GATGGATCGAGGAGTAGACAAGGCGCAGGAGGTGGAGCCATGCTTATTTCACCTCAAGGAGTAAAGTATTATTCAGCTTTTAGATTTCAATTTGCATGCTCCAATAACACTGCTGAATATGAAGCCTTGGTGCGAGGATGCACTTGGGCAATCAAGAGAAAAATAAAGAACTTGCAAGTCTTTGGGACGGTGAATTGATTGTAAATCGGTCAAGGGACAACATGTTGCCAAAAATGATCTACTCGGGTGCTACTGAAGAGCGGGTGTGGGACCTCATGGAAGATTTTGAGGGTTTCGGCATCAAAGCCATTCCTAGGAATGAGAATCAAGTCTGGCGAGCAGGCTTGCGGCAGATGAGGCAGCCTTTGACATTGTGGAAAACATTCAACAAGACAAGATACAACCAAACATCCACGTGATTGTGAGGCCTTCAGTGCCGGATAACGATGTCAGTTGGCAAGTATTTGAGAATGACCAGCAAATCATCCATTTCTTGCAAGAAGAAGCTGAGTTCTCAGCTAAGAATCAAGAAAAGTTGGAACAGCAATATGGTGACCAGGTGATACAGCTGAGAACTGACAAGCTGCCCAAGGGACTTATCACTTTGGAGTCCATTTTTAACCCCAATGATCAGTTTAGAAAGGAGAAAGCAAACATTCAGGTCAAGAGAGAAGATTCGGTATCCATCTTGGTAGAAGAGAACAAGCCATTGCAAATTGGAAAGATGACAACTGAGCAAGAAAGGTGTGAGTTCATACAGCTATGTCAAGAATTCCCTGACGTGTTTGCTTGGAGCTATGAAGACTTGAAAGGTTTCAATCCCAACTTAGCTCAGCATACCATCGAATTGGATCCAAATACTAAGCCTGTCAGGCAGAAACAGAGACCAATCAATCCACACATGGAGCCTCTCATGAGGAAAGAATTGGACAAGCTGATTGAGTCAGCAATTATATTCCCAATCAAGCATTCTAGTTGGGTTGCCAACTTAGTTCCAGTCAGAAAGAAGAGTGGAGAGATCAGGCTGTGTGTTGACTTCAGAGATTTGAATAGAGCCTCTCTCAAGGACCATTATCCACTCCCTTCCATGGAGCAAATATTGCAAGTCGTAGCTGGTTGAAAGGTTTTCACTACTTGATGGTTACTCGGGCTTCAATCAGATTATGGTAAAGGAGGAAGACCGAGTTCAAGACACCTTCACAACCAAATGGGCACATATGCTTACAAGAAGATGCCATTTGGACTGCCGAACGTCGGAGCAACATTCCAAATGAGCTATGGATATGGCATTGAAAGGCTTGATCAACAAGATAGTGCTAGTATACCTAGATGATATCACTTTGTCTTCTCAAAGAATCTTTGCAGACCATCTCTTTCACCTCGGGCAAATGTTTCGAGAGGTGTAGAAAGTTTGGAGTGTCTTTAAATCCTAAGAAGTGCATCTTTCTTGCACATGAAGGAAGCTCCTTGGCCATATTGTCTCCAGGAAGGATTAGCAATTGATCCAGAGAGGGTTGAAGCCATAAGAGCTCTACCATTGCCAAGTCACAAGAAGGCTCTTGAGTTTCTGGGAAGGATAAACTTTGTTCGGAGGTTTGTCTAAAATTTTGCAGCCCTTGTCAAGCCCATCACCAAAATGTTAAGAAAAAGCATGGCTTTCAAATGGGCGGCGAAGGAAGGCAGAGAGTTTTGAAGCAATCAAAGAAGCCATCTCCCAGGCACCCACTCTCATCAACCTAGACTTTTCCAAGGATTTCATCCTCTATGCATTTGGAGGTGATGACACTATTTCTACCATTGCAGTGCAGCGAAACAAGGATAATGATGAACAGTACCGATTGCCTTCTTGACTAGAGCCTAGATGATCACAAGTGAGGTACTCTTTTATTGAAAAACATGTGCTTGTAATAATCGGGAGCTTGAAGAAATTCAAGCATTTAGTCTCAAACAACAAGGTCCAGATTGCTGGTCTCACATGCTTTGGGGTTAAGGACTTCCTCCTCAACAAGGATTTGAATGAGAAAAGGGCAGGTTGGATCATCCGTGTCATGGAGTATGACATTGAAATCAAGATCACCAAGTGGTAAGAGGAAAAGGATTGTGTGAGCAGCTGGTTTTGGGAAGCAAAAAGAAGTATGCAACAAAGAAGAGGCTGTTTGTGATTGAGCTTCAAGACAGCCATGAGCCGAGTGAATGGACAGGAAAAAGAAGACAATCACTTGCCCCCACCCCTTGCTGGACCCAAGGCATTATGCACTTCCTACAAACAGGCCTATGCCCTCCAGAAATGAGCAAAGCAAAGAGGAGATACTTCAGGTTGCAGGCTGTTCCATATACCATCATTGATGGAGTTTTGTTCAAGAAAGATGTGAATGGAGTGCTGCTGAGATGCATTAGCACAGGTCAGATCCAAAGGGTATTAGAAGAATTTCATAATGGACCATCTGGTGGCCATTTTGCACCAAGAGTGACAGCTCTAAAAATCATGAAGGCTGGTTATTATTGGCCTAGAATCTTTAGTGATTGCTATGCATGGATCAAGAGGTGTAAGAATTGTGCATTCTTCATAGGAAAAGAGAGACTCGCTGCCCTTCCATTACATCCAATTACAGTAGATCAGCCATTCATGCAGTGGGGACTGGACTTCATTGGAGCCATCAATCCCAATTCGAGCCAAGGGCACAAATGGATTTTGACAGCCACAGACTACTTCACCAAATGGACAGAAGCAGTAGCACTCAAAGAGGCAAATGAGTCTAACATCTTAGACTTTTATGAGCAGATAACAACCAGATTTGGTGTACACCCACAATAATTTCGATAATGCATTGGCATTCATTGGATCGGGGGTAGTGAGTGGGCTGTCAAAAATGGTATTTACCTAAGCACTTCATCAAACTATTACCCTCAAGGTAATGGCCAGGCCGAGTCTACAAACAAGAACTTGTTGAAGATCATTAGGAGGACTCTTGATGAGAATCAAAGGTCTTGGCATACCAAGCTAAAATCAGCCTTATGGGCTGATAGGATAACTCTCAAACGATCCACAGGTAACTCTCCATTTAAACTTGTCTATGGAAGAGAGGCAATCTTGCCCATGTCACTTGAGTTGCCAACGTTGGAACTCATGAAACAGTGGAGTTCTTTAGAATTTGAGCCCATGGAGGTGAGGTATGCGGAATTGATGGAGCTGCAGAGATCGGAGATCGGGCATCCCAAGCAATGGAAAAGGATCAAGATTTGATCAAAAAGACCTTTGATAGGAAGGCCAAAGATAGATCTTTTCAAGTAGGAGATCTAGTGTTGAAATGGGATGTAGACAGAGAGAGAAAACCGGGAAGACATTCAAAATTTGATGCCATTTGGAGTGGCCCATACATGGTCACAAAGTGCGAAGAACAACAATGCTTTCCAATTGGCGTCATTGGATGGTGAAGAACTACTGATTCCAGTAAATGGAATCTATCTCAAGCGTTAGCTTCTAGAGGAGGTTCACTACATCTGTAAATATTAGATTAGATTTCCTTTCCTCCAGTGCTTGTGCACATTGTTTTCTTTGTAGGTTAGTTTGTTTTCCTAAGTGCCTTGCACGACTTACTCTGTCACATGGAGATGTTTAGTATGTCTTTGCTTTCATCAAGTAACATTCCATCTTCCTCCTTGCACATTCTGAGTCAGTTTGGATTCTAAACAGAATATTTGATGACTCCATGTCCAATGGATTGCTTCAGGCAACTGGTCTTTTCATCTAGCGAGCAAATGACCCATTGAGTCGCCAATTGTTATCAAAATTCACCCCCAGGGTAAATTTTGATAACATGCATCAGAATATTCAAATCCCAAGCAAATTGATTGATTCAGAGCAAAAATCAGGTTTCTAGGGTCCCTGCAGGAAATTTTCTAACTCTCGTGTCCACGCTGAAAAGAACAAGCTCTGAGAAAATGCGGAAAAAAGGTTGCAGAAGGCAAGTAGGTTGATCCAGGAAAAATTGTGAAAATCGGCTAAGTCCTAGTCCTAGGAGCAACTGGGACATTTGGGACGTCAAGGCGCGGATCGGCCGAAAAGCCTCCAGGCGGCCCAAATAGCAACAGGGACATCTCGGGAATGAATCCGCGCCGGGGGCGAGAAGCCGATCCGGCGAAAAAGAGAACTTTCGCACTAATCGCTTGCTTTGGGACATGGGGACAAATATACCCAACCAAGCCGGTTCGGCCGAAATGGGAACAAACAGTCCGAAGCAAAGTGGGACAAGTGGGACAAAAAGGCGCGAACCGGCCGAACCGGGTGAAATGGGAACAAACAGTCAGGAAACAGTTTGGGACATCTGGGCCGCGAGGACGCGAATCGGCCGAATCGGGCGAACCGGAAGAATTTGTCCCGCGAGGCACTGGGACATCCGGGACATAAAGACGCGAAGGGCGCGAAACAGCCGGCAGGGCCGAGCACCAATGAAATCATGACACGTGTCACGGGGAAAAAGTCAAAAAGTCAAAGGGTGAAGTTTCGAGCACTGGCCCGAACCAATGGGATAGTGCCACGTGTCCCAGCTAGGGCCCACAAGCAAATTTCAAAAGGAAAGCCCGCGAAAGGCAGAGGAGAGAGAATTGCTCGTCCAATCAGCACATGCCACGTGTCATCCAGGTGGCAGAGCGCGGGAAGGTTTTCAAAACACGTTTTCGCCTGTTTTGTGCCCTAAATCTTCAGATCGCCATAACTTTCGATCCAAAGCTCGGATTTGCACGTTCTTTATATCAACGGAAAGCTGGTGAAATTCTCTACACGATTCCGGGGTCAATCTTGCGTTTTGGAGCAGTCTGGAGGGAGAAAATTAAGAAACGGCTCTGACGCGTGTTCATGGCCAGAAATGACATTCCAGCGACCAGATTTAATGCAGAATGGGTCGCATTCTCCTGTAATCCGGTCAAAGTGATAGGGTATGGGTTTGTAAGGTCCCCCATGCCATTTTAATGCACCTGCAGTCAAGAAAGAATGGGCTCCCATGCCTTTGTACGTTTTCTGTCTCCTGGGTTCGACCCATGTAATGTAAAAAGCCAGACTTGGCTCATTCCGAAGGGGGAACATTTTTTGGGCATAGCAGACTTCTTCTTTCACCTCCAGCAAGTGATTGATGAAGGATCAGACCTCTCCAAGGATTGTAACAGTTTTCTTTTACCTCTCTGAGAGTGTAATGCGTGTTTTGACATTGAAATAGTAATGCAAGCTCTGTGAATGGGTTTCAATCCTCTGTTTGTATTATTTGCTTGATTTCGAGACTAATTATACATTATCGATCATGTATGTCTTATGTTGTGAACTTTGAGTGCGTGTCTATTTGCATGACTAATATGTTTCACCACTCCTTTTGGTGCATCACCATCTTTAGTTAGTTTCATTTTTGCACTTCTACCCCTGTCTCCTTGCGAGTTAGAATAGGATTAGGATCTAAACCTCTGTAGTTTTGCAAAATATAGATCTAAATCGGAGGAGTTTGAGGAACCACCTCTAATCTGGAGATTCCTCTTTGGTTTCACAAGTCCCCACGCTTGGAGAGAGGTTTCCATGTTGTGCAATCACCTTTGGATCTTTAGAGTGATCAACCTAGAACCCCGATCTCGCATCCGGGGTGCTTTATGAGTCTCGCACAACAATGCCCATGCATTAGATGGTGGGGAAATGAGACATCATTCCCTTTTACCTTTGCATGGGTTTTTCAAATCCTTGTGACCTAGATCCATCCAGTGTGCAGTGTGGTTTCATTTTGGAAAGTGTTATAGGAGTGACTAGAAATATCTATGACATTATTCCCTTGGTGGCGGGACATTCAATTCCCACGTTATTTCAAAATCAACACCTTTTGGGTATTTAATCACCCTCAACTCTACAAAGACATCAAGTAAAAATCGTCATATCTCTAAACATTTCATTTTGTGACTACGATATCTCCTTTTTAACACCTACCATATGCTTCTCCTTATCTCCATGTATGTTATCCAATGACTCACATTTTTCACCGTGATTAGTTACTTTCTCTCACCATGCTTATAGTTGCTCTTGCTTTAGCAATTTCCTCCACCTATGATACTTTTCTCCTTTAAATTGGTAAATTTCAATCACTAGCATAAAGAGGGGGAAAATGTAAACACAAAAATCTACACAAAATCATTAGTGCATCATGTTTTAATTAGGTTTTTATATACATGAGTTTTGAACAATGAAACAAGGTCTTAGTGGCATCAATATTTTGTTGTATTTCTCTTTGTGGCTCTTCTCTTATTGTTTTACCTCTTTCGTTTGATTTTGAGTTACCTTACAAAGATCTCTCGGAAGTTTCCTTTTATTATTATTTTATATCTCGAGATTGGTGCAAAACCATACAACAAGGTCAAAATCATACATACGGTCCTAACCCTTTTGTACGGTCTTGACCCCTCTTGCTTTTTGGTTGTTTTCTCTTCATGGGCCCATTTGTTACTCTTTTATCTTTCAAATTATGTTGTCTATGTTGGCCTTTACCACCACTAATATAGTCATTTATATATACAAGTCTAATGTAGTCATTTATTATCTAGTAAGAACCTATCTATCTACCATCTACTAAGCTAAAGGAACAAGATAATACATCTACATATTGCATACATAACATAGGAGGGCATAAATATGAATTTGTCATCGCACACAAGGGTTTCTATTGGGATGAAGTAGTATAGCTGCTATCGGTGTTGAGGCACAAGGGCCAACCTAGGTCAAGGGATAGTTACATACACATTAACACAAAGCACTAGGATAACTACATTGAGTCTAAAATGTAGTGTAGTGTTTGGTGACTTACAAATGGAGTGACCATCAAGGTCGGTCTCGACTCAAGCATTTGCACTCTTTCATTTTGTATCTAATGTTTGCTTGAGTCTTGTAAGATAAGTAGAGTTCTTTTTGTATGTTTGGGAGTAAAATTTAGGGTTTAATGCAAAGTTAAAGATATCAAATAATGACAACTAATGACACCAACAATTGTAGATTCCCACTGTCTCACAGTCCAAGACCATACAATTCAATTAATAATTTTTGTACATCCATGGTAGTTTCATATGATTCCAACCAAGAAGGATCAAAAGTGTAAAAGTTGATGTTTCCGCTTTCTATATCTTTTTCTGTTCGGATCTCTCAACGACACACGTCTACAATTTTGAAACCACTTAAGTGACTCTTTATATCACAATTGTATTTCCAATTACTTGTAGCTTGATGTTATTGCAAAAATGTTACGATGTACGTCCATTTTATCTAATATGAAATGCAAGTTTGAATGTGTTTATATACATGTTATTATATTATCAACTCTAGGAATTAATTTATTAATATAAATTAGGGTTAATACAATATAAAGTTGTCTAAATAACATATCAATAATTTTTCCTCTTTGGGGATAGATGTCCCTTGTATGATAGATGAAGTTATATTATGTAGTATTGCATTATGTCATGCGTGTATGATATGGATGTGTTGACCTTAAGGACCCATATAGATTTACGGAATTGGGATGACCGAATAAGAGAGGCTTCGTTCTAAGAGACATTGCTCATATGAGGATAAGAAACCAGCACATCTCAAGAAGGACCATCATTGGATATCAAAACCTCCACAAAGGGATTCCTCAAAGGAGAGGGGATCTATCGGAATATTTTGTATCGAAAGAAACAATGTCATTATGCTCAAGTTGTATCTTTCATTGTAATGCATAAAAATCATTGTCATGATGTCCTTTGATTTCATGATAATTGTAAAATGGTTTTCCTTTGATCTTGTCAAACCGATGAAGGGGTAATAATAATTAGATAGCAAATTGATTAATTGTTTATCGAGTAACACATGTAGAATATCATGTTGTTTATCATTCTTGTCAAACCAAAGAGGTTCTTTACAATATCGTTGAATAAGCATTTGAGAATGATTTCTTGGAACACACAAATGATCACCTTTATGTAGGACTTTCACTTCACTTGAATGAGCATATGTATCATGCATATGATCTATATCATACTATTTTCCTTTAGTCTCATATGTAAATTGAGTGTGATGTGTAGAGAAATCACGACATGGGAACTGTTGGAGAAATAATTTGTCACATGGAAAATTAGGTGTTTCTACCAATGCTCACGAGGCTATGCCCCTCCTTGTGTATGGGGAGGCTCTCATTATTGAATGTAAACTAATATACCCCTATCTAAATGTTGTGGGGTTGCCAAATAGGTCGAGGATAACATAGAACACTTCACTGGACCTACGACAAAGTGCATGTATGGGGTACAAAGGAGGAAATTTCAGCGATGAGGGTGAAGGAGAGAAATTAGACAAAGGAAGGTTATTAATGTGAGTAGGCACAAGCAAAATCCACGCCTAATAACCAGAGTAGTTCAACATTCAATTAGAGGAAAGAAACAATGAATTTATCTAGTGAGACAAACAAACCCATACACACAATTCTTTGGATTCATTCATCAAAGATACAAAGCTCTTTCTTGATCACTATACTTACAAAGTGCATATAAGAGATAAAATATAACACATAGGAAAAGGAAATGGAAGAAATGTAGCTTTATTTCATGTGTTGGTGATACAAATCTCAACACCCAAATCACAATCCACCATTGCTACAAAGAACTAAATTTTCAAGATCTTTTGGAATGGAGAAGCCATCCCAATTTATAGCAATGTGAATTGACCTTTCACCTACCCCCACATGACTCTTCATGTTCTCATTCACTTGTGACTTTACATCTTCCTAGGAAGTGAGAAATAAGTTCCCTTTTTATAAATTAAAGGGACTTTTACAATTCAACTTTAGAAAGTCACTTAAGTGAATGAGACAAAATACAATGATTACACTTAATGAAGAATTAGAAGAGGGGAAAGAGAGAAGAGGCAAGAATTTTCCGTATCGGCACGAAGAAATTCCCTGTGATGAAGAACTTTGTTGATTCGTGTCTCCTCTTGTATGAGACACAGACACCTCGGGTTGTTGAATGAGTGTTCAGAAACACTGTTGAAAGATTCCCTAATGCGAGCTAAAGATGACTGCAGGCACTACTCATGATGATCCTCTTTGATGTTTGATTGATCAATTCCCTTAGCTCACTGAGCTCACTCTAACTAACACATTTCAAACTACCCAGCTTATCGGGCTTACCCAACTCACTTCAACCATCTCACCTTGATGAGATAATGGTGTTTCCAAGTGTAGATGATATGCATGATGGCTTTCTCTCGTGAATCAATGGATTTATTGACACTCTTTAAATCTTTTCCAGCTTCCCGGTGATCTATAGTTTCCTCTATTATGTTTTTCCATGCTCCCAAAAACAATGGTGATCCAAGAGATGCTTCTAAGACCCTTATAAAAGTTTCATTTCTTTGCTTGAGCTATAAAATCATCTTATAACCTTGTGGATAGTTCAAAATCAGAAATATGAGTGAAAATGGAGCAATCTGCAACTTTCTACATCCAAAATGAAGACTTTTTATTTTTAGTAGTAGGACCATGACTTGCTATTTTAAGACATATCACCTATTTTGCTCAAATTTGACCTTCAACCTTCCGGCACATTCCAATTCCCCTCATTGATAATGCATTTCTATTTTTGAAAACTTTCTATTTTTAGACAGTTGAATTTGCTTTATGCTTTATTATACTTTTTTGCCATATTTGACCAAAATTGCCTAGTTGAAAATTTTCATTGTTCACTAAGTGCATTGTTATGAGAGAAACTACTATTTTGGGTAAGTTACTATTTTTAGTAAGTGGAGACACCAAAGACTTGCTGTTTTTAAAAAGTGCACTTTATCATATTGATTTCCAACAAAAACAACTTCATTGGAATAGGTTCCTCATTATGATCTCGTGCTCAGAATTTCATCTCAACCCCCCTATCATAATGCTTAGAAATTGAAAAATTATGAGCTAGGGCACAAAACGAAGGTTTATTGCCTTTAAAAATCTAGGGCATCATTTAATTTTTGTTACTTTCTTCTTGAAGGTGCCTAGGATGGAGAATGACCGTGAAAATCTCACTCAATTTCTTACACTGGATTGGGAGATATGAATTTTTCAAGTTTTCGAGCATGTAGTCATTCGCAAAAATTTGGCATGGTGTCTAGATAAATTGCAAGTTTAATGGACGTTTATGAGTATTTTTATCAAGCATCCATGGATTTCTCATGTAGAAATGAGATGGGAAAAATTCATTTTGTTTTAAAAAGTTTCCGACAATACCTCTCACGCACACACAAGGAAGGACGAAATGCGCGACAATTAAAAAATTTAGCAATTTTTAGGTTTTTTATCATCTTGGAAGAGAGTGCAATTTTTTGTCCCAAAGGGATGAGAAATATGGGGCAAAAAAATGCACCCTCATCTGGGAGTGACAAATGGCGAAAGGTGATTTGACAAGGCGGTGGGGAGAAAGGGCTAAAAATGGCATGCAGAGCCTTCCCGGGGTCATGTGAAAAACCAAGGGCCAAGATGTGCATGGGGCGCATTTTGTGTCCCAATTGTCCCAAGGGGACGAGATAGATGGGGCAGAAAAATGTGCCCTCATCTAGGAGTGACAAGTTTCATTTCGTGATTACATGACGAGAAGGGCTAGAATGAGGTGAGAAGGGGTTTAACTTATATCACTTGAGCCTTTTCAAAGTAATATGATGGACCAGAGGGATAAAACAAGCATGGGTGCAATTTCTTGTCCCTACTATCCCAAAGGGATGGGACACAAAAATGTGCCTTCACCTAGAGATGACATGTGTCCTCTTCAAAAAAAAATTAACTGCAAGAGCATACTTTGAGAGAAACCTTGAAGACAAAGTTTCTGGAGCTCCGAGGAGGACGTTTTTGGCATTTTTTCTATGAATTTGACTCTAAATAACCCTTCGAGATGAATGGGATGGGTCCCATGATCTAATTATTCCTGAAACTCCCTAAAAATATTCTTTTATCAGGACAGTAGAGTGTGTCTGCTGAAAATGGGCGGTGGGAAGAAGCATCTGGGTCTTGTGAAAATTTTGAAAGCACCAACATTTAGAGCATTTACTTAGATTTCCAATGGTATATTTTTTACCTCTAACTCTTTATGGAGCTCCCAAAATCATCTTTTGAAGCTCGGACACTATTTTGAATTGCAAGCTCCTTCACCTTTAAAAACCCGCTTTCACTAAACTTGTCCCTAAACCTTCAAATCTTCCCTAAACTTTCCTAAATCACTTACAACATGTCCTTGGCTCCTCAATACCACTTCCCGATGAATTTGGACCTTCAACTTTGTCTGGATGGTACACAAATGTCCCAAAAAGGCTAAAAATAGTCATTTCTAAGTCTACTAAAGAATTTGCCTTGAGAAGCACTACATCGAAAGAACTTCATGAACTTGTTTTCATATTTCAAACACTTGGGACAAGTTATTACAACACATGAGCACTTGGAGGATGGGAATAGGCATGACACAGAGGGATAATTGATCCAGAGAGATGCTTAGGAGGGTTTTCAAGAATTTTTTTGACATTAGGGTATAGTTGTCATGTTTTCACTTGAATTTTGCCCTTGCAAAACGCATGACAACATAATGTTAGGGATTCCTTAGATGTGTTATCTCATCTTTAAGATTTTTGATCTTGAAACAAATAGTTTGGAATTTCTTTTTAAAATCATGTTGGAGCCCATGGATGGACTCTAGGATAGCCTTATGAAAGATGTCATTGTTATGTCCATGTATTGATGAAGGACCCATTGGAGATGGCCTAAAAGGGTCCTTTGAATTATTATCCTTAACAAATAGATTTACACATGATATAGCCATGAGGAATAAAGCAAGGCCGGCTATCAATATACCATACAACATAGAAAATAGAGCCAAAAATTAAATGCTTCAATATAGATAAGAGTAATCCCAAAGTGAGCAACAAAGGTAGAACCAAAAGCATTTTTAGCAAAAATTGGCAGTCATCAATTTAATAAAATGATTGTTTATAAAAATAGGATATGCATTTTATGAAACGAAAAGAGTTATTTGAACATTATGAACAAAAACCTCAAAGGAATTTTGAGATAAATGTATATTTTTAAATTGTGCCCTTATTACTAAAAATAGTAATTTTGAAGTTCGAACATTGTGCTAAAAATTGTTCCAAACAAAAAAAAAAATTGTTTAATTAAATCAAAATAAGGAAACCCTCAAAGGAATTTGAAAATATATTAATTATTATTGAAATGTCTTGAAAGGTGTTTTGATCAATAGAAACCCTAAAAAGATGCCCAAAGAGGAAACCAATCATGAGACCCTAGGAAAAATTTAAAAATTAGTTTTAGTTCATGTAATAAATGGGAATCATAACTAGAATTCAAATCCTAGAATATTGATAAATCTTAAATCGAAGAGAAAGAAAAAAGCCTAGGGCAACTAAGGTTAAAGCGATAGATTCGATCAAGGGTTGCGTTCACCAAATGTTTTAACAAATTCCTAATTAGGTAGATGAAAAGGGTAAATCATGAAATGTAAAAAGAATGCTACATGTTGATTATTGTGAAAAAATTAATAAAAATTAACCATAATATTTAGGATAAAACTTTTTATGTTTGCATTGTGAGAAAACGAAATAACATTGCTCAAATAGCATAAAGGGAAAAGTACATAGTTGGATAGAGTGTCACAAAGATGATTTGGGTGTGCATTTTGGGTGAAAGAGATCTTCCAAATCAGTAAATGCTTGGTCTTTAAATCTGGAACTGGAAATTGCTCTTGCACATGATTGTATAACTCTGAATAGAATGCAGTACAGTCTTGGATCCTTTTGTATGGTGCATAGTGGAGTTTGACAGCTTCATTTTCCCATAAATGAGTTTCGTTGTTTGTCATTAGGGCTCACACATCTTGGTGCCATTTGTAATGACTTGCAAAAATAGAAACCCTAGATACCTACAACAAACTTCATGAAAGCATTAGATAACAAAATGATAAACTTTTGTGTGGGTGGCAATCAACCTATACTAAAATAATCCAAATGCAACACTATATCCCCTCAAGTGAAAGCAAGCCTCATGTAGTTCTCCTAATGTGGGTGCAAATAGTGCATGCAATCTAAGCCAATCCCTTGTGTATGCTCGTGTGTCTCTTGACAACAAGATATTGGCTAACTATATAGTAGAAAATGTATCAAGTGTGATAAGAGCGTGATGTGGTGTGCTTCTAATGCTTAAACCAATCTCTTTTGCCCCTTATAGACCTTTGGTGTTGGATAGAGTGACTTGCTCTTTCTAAGACATGGCTCTTGTACGTTTGGATGCTTGGAAATTGAGGAAACTAGACTCTTGAACCTAGTTTGAGTGCTTCAAACTTGTGTGGTGGCTACTTTAAACGATGTGCAACTACTTTAGGGAGATTTAGGAGAGCCTTTAGTGCTTTAGTGTTATATTTGCAATGGGAGCTTATAAGAATGTCATGTGAGTTATAAAATGCAATTAACTTTCTTATATAAGCTTCTATAGGTTAAACATTTGCATTACGGCCGACCTAGGGGAGATGAACCGACTCACATAAGGTTTTCAAATTAGAAAAATACTTGTTAAATGAGAAGATATGTGATTGCATATGTTAGCTAATATTGTAGTACAACCTATACCTATGTTGTATGGTCCTAGACAAACATTTAGTGAGAAATCAACCAGCGCCCAAGAATGATGTCTACAGATGGATTACTACTTTGGTTTATATTTCCTGGATGAACAAAGTAGTGTGTAGAGATGAACAAGTCATGAGAGAGATAGAAAGATATGGCAATTGAGCTAAGAATGCAAGCATTTTCCGTAGCATGGGAACAAACCAAAATTTGTCATTATCAATAGATAAGATGTCAAATTTGAGTGTTTATACAATGCAAAGTAGAAATGAAGATTGGTTGGTTCATGGACAAAGTCATGTATGATATTTTATCAATGGATGCATTCCATATTTTGTTAGGAAGACCTTAAAATTTTATTGGGAGATGTCATATGGCGGAGAGCCAACATAGTGCAAGTGCGGAAGGATAGACATAATTTCATTTTGAAGCCGTTGAGTGGTGAATACAAAGCGTTCACTAAGCTCATTTAGACGGATGCGGAAGAGAGAACAGACTACTGCAAAATGTAGGAAGTAGAGTATGCACAATAATGTGACAAGATGTTGGGCTAAGAAAGGTGTTGACATAAACTAAGCAACATGCTTACTAGCTTATATAATTCATAAAGCTTGACATTATGCGAGAGAAAGATATAGTTATTTGATTAAGCACTTAACACATTTAACAACTAAAAATGAAGTGGATCTTCTACTTTAACATACAAAGCATATAACACGTAACACAAATTTATTTCCCTAAAATATCTCCACATTATTCATATGTAAAACTCAAATGCAATACAATATTCTATTAGTTCACCATAAACATCCAAGTACATACATTATGCCACATGCATCTCTCTATTCGCATTCTCATCACGTACTTTGATCTACTAATTCTACTCTTATATAAAAACAAAGTACATACATTACATTCTAGCAAATGATGTGTCTATTGATCATGCTTACGATGCATCCAGGGTCTTCAATGTGTTTTGTGAAACACCTTCTAATACCGCATAGACCCGCCAAGTAGTTCACGGAACTACCAAATTACTTTTGTATGTTTTGAAGCTTATGCGGTATATCTCTCTTCAACTCTATTTGATTAAGAATTGTATCAACAACAACATAAATAGAAGTAAAAAGGAGCATAAGAAAAGGGAAGAAACAAGTGAATGGAGTACATGAACTGCAACCAAAAGCACGAACAATGGATATTTGATTGAGAAGGTAGTATGTACAGAGATTGCATAAGCAAAGGAGGTGTGGAGAAAGAAAGAGACACTGTGCAAATAGAGGTTGGCCTAAAGAGAGTAGAGGCGGAGGTGTAGATGTGCATAATTGACATTAGAAGGGAAGGTTAGTTTTCCCAATTGAGACCAATGGTTGAGGTAGGGAGTACTTGTTAGCATGCAACCATGTCAAGGCCTTCCTAGAAGGTTGAACGGTGAATCTAACACTAAAATTGCATGTTTGATCAAATAGCTCACACATTTTCCTACTCACGGTGTATGATGAAATAACAAATGGGTTCACATGTAATCTTGCATCGACCAAAAATATGTTAAGAATAGGATAATGTGTTGAGTCCACCTATGTATAGTTTGTTTAGGAACAAAGTCTTTTTGCATGGTTATACTTATAGGCACGCACAAACTATGTTGTTCTTCTATGATATATATTATGTGCATCTATATTTGTGTAGTTTTTATATTTGTGCATATGTGCGGCATTAACAAAGTACCTCATAAAGATCTCAGTGATATTTTTGAATCCAAAAACCCTTTGGAAGATAGCATATAGCAATATCCAATAACATAGAATACAAAAGATGGTTTCATGGCTGAAGGTCTTGTGCAAGCCAAAGAATGTTTAGTAGGCAGCATTGCACCTTTGTGTCATGCATATGCACTTCTTTGGATGGCATGAAACTTATGGGCCTTAATGTGGAATTGCAACATTGCACAAATAGTTGAAGGTCTATTGTAGAACTAAGAAGGCTTCAAACGTGTGCAACATCACCGTAAGTGATTCCAAGGGCTTACATTAAAAGGGAAGGCTTACCTTGATACGATGCATCCCTAAGTGAAACTGAAATATCATTAGACTCCCCGTATGCAAGCTAAAAATGGTTTATAAAATATCCTCTCTTTTCTCAATAATATAGATTAAGATAATGAGTAGGCCATTTTAAGACCACAAGGGAGGGTTGTAAGGTGTTAAATGTTATGGATCTAGAAGGCAATAGTCTATAGTCTTATCAAAGTTGTAAGGTTCCAAAGCCTAGATCTAGGATAGGGGTGGCATCTTATTAGTATCCTAATTTTAAATAGGCAATAAAAGATTGTGAACAAGATAGAGAGATACTTAAGCTATGGTTCTAAATAAAAATTGCAATGATCAATAGGTTGTAAAGCTTAAAGGGCAAGTTGTAAGGTAAGGACTTTGAAAGATAATATTACAATATATTTAGGATGTGCTACTTTATTCTAACCTATATGAATGACCAGTCAAACAATAAATCAAATATGAAATAACATTAAAGAAAATAAAGGTTAAAGATATTTAAATTCATGCAAACACCATTGGCACATTAACTTCTCCCAGGGGCTAACACACCGATGAGAGAGTTGATTTGAAGGACCACAAGACAAATAGAAGAAGACCTAGGTAAACCACTTATTGGGGACTCCAAAGGCTTGGTAGACCATAGTACCCGCAACTCCTATTTGTAAGTGTATTAGACCCACCGCTAAGAGTAGACTCCAAAAGATAAGACTAAGTTCTAAATCGTTAACACCTTTAAGAGTAACTTGGAAAACACAAAAATACCAAATGATCAACAATGATGTGATGAGAAATGCACTCGAATGCCATCTATAAATAGGGAACATGATTAATCATTATAGTTTCATCTAGTTGACTAAATCAAGCTGATTGAATGTCAAAAATTAAAGTCATAAAGTATCAATTATGGCCAATCATGTCAACTCGAGTAATGATGCATCATGAAGTTCTAGAGGAAGGCTCATAAAAGACTCTAGATCTTATGAAAATTGATTTGATGGAGGCATAAGTGTGTTGTGAGTAGATATGGATGTGATCGTAAGAGGATAGTAAGATGATGTCAATAGGGGCTGCAAAATGATGACTAAGAGTATAAAGGATAGGGTATCTAAAGTCTCATGGACTACATATCAAAGCTCTCTCACACGTATCATCATTAACTAGCCTAGCCGTTTCTACCCATCTTTGCTCCCGACAATATCGTTGAGGATGTTCGCTTTGGGGGAGTTGATGCACCAATAGTGTTTGCCAAGAGTAAAATTTTGTAAGAGTGAAAAACAAAGTGTATACATATGCCTCAATTGAAGATCATTACATGTCACAAAAGTTTACATGATATGGTCCTCGGAAAAGAAAACGCAACACTAAAATCAAAATAACTAAGTGAAAACATGAGCTCAAATCAAACATGCTTACCTTCCTACAATTGCAATCACTTAGTGAATTACCCGAATGTTGAAAGAGTTGTTGAGTGAACTCAAGTAATACACAATTGAAACGAAACACTTGAAGATATATTAGAAAAATAAGAAATAAACCTTTAAGGGTGCCTTATGGAAGGATGATAACGGCAAAGGGCTAGGCTGAGAAGGGAAATAATAAAATATGTTGTAAAATAGGAATATGATGTGTAAACATGATATATAAGGTGCGCTGTCGTTGGGTGGAATCTGGTCTAGCAAGCTTGAAGATGGGGAAAATAGGAGAAATGATGATGTAATGCATGAACATGGACCCATGAGGTAAGGATCACGAACATGAAAAATTGGTGATTTTAAAAAAAAAATCAAAAATGCTCGAGTATATCATTAAATTCATTATGAGAATACAATCCTAACATTCATTATGAGAATACAATCCTAACACTTCCTCGAAAATAGAAATCAAAGTTACGATTGCAAAGATATTGCATGTTTATAGAATCTGACGAGTGCAACACTTGAATGTTTCAAAATTTTAGTTCTGAAACATAGAAATAGTAGGTCAAACTATTCATTTGTCGCTTTAAGATTCTAGGGCTTTGATATATCCAATTTAGACGTAATCGGAGTCCATGGCTAGGATGTGAGGAGTTGGTGTTGGTGTTGGTGGACAAGGGAGGGAGAGGTCGGAGAGGGCGCATTGAGACAAATCCACTAGTAGGTTTTGTACTTAAAAATGAGATAGGGTAGATGGGTTAAAATGCAAAATTAGGTCATGGGGCAAATCCGAATTAACCAGAAGATAAAAGTATGATATGGGTGCACAATCCACAATGACGAGCGTTGATCATTGTAATATATTTCAATCTGAAAATATGATATGGTTTCACTTGATGGATATTGTTTCTTATGCTTGATAATTAATCATTTGGGAATCATCCCCAAGCTTTGATTGAATCACTCATGGAATTCTTTATTCAATTGGAAGAGGAACGAAGAATGTAAGGTTGGTCGAGAAACATTCCACAAAATACACTAGAAACCATCATCCACCTGCCTTGGAGGCCACCAATTAAAATTAAAACAACTGATTTTCACGTTTTTATTATTGATCATTGACTATATGAAGTTGTATCGTATAACTAAGAATGTCGAGAGGACCATTACTTCAATGCTCACAAATATATACCATCCATGGCTTTGCCTTCCCCAATGCTAAAGAAAAATGTAACCTGCACAGGTGGCTCGTTTAACTTTAACTCTTACAGATATTTTCTTTCTATATGTTTTTTTGGTGAATTCATAATATATTATTTGTTATGGGTTTTTTTCTTTCCATGTGTTTTGGAGCAGATTCATGAATAATGATCGAATGATTTTCGCATGAATGTCCACTTTTAAACTAAATACACCAAGCATTGTTTGATTGTCTGATTTGTTATCTCTGTACTCCTAATTTCTGTGTACCTGTTCCCTTATTCAAGGTTGCTTTGATTGTGTGATTAATCATTATGACTGAAACTATCTATATACTTAGATTTTGTGTGTGTGCGCGCGCGTGCGTGTGTGCGCGCACGTGTGCGTGTGTGCGTGTGCGCGTGTGTGTACGTGCGCGTGCGTGTACGTGAGCATGCGTGTGCATGTGCGCGTGTGCGTGCGTGTGTGCGTGCATGTGCGTGCGTGTGTGTGTTCATTCACTTAGATTCATTTAGTGGTTTTCTTGATGGGTTTGTACGCGGAGTTTAAACGGGTGAAACAGGGAAAGAAAACACATGGGCTGATAATCAGGTAGGGATTTGCATTGGCTATATGCACATTTTAAAAAATAAGCATTTCAACAAGCATGTCAAGAGTGGTTGTATGCAAAATGTGGAAACTGTGTGAATTGTTTAACAAACTGAATCAAGATCCGAGGAGCTTAAAAGTAATATTTACACGTTATCAATGCTTCGCAAATATTTAAGTTTACATGCGCAAAAGATATTGTTTATTATCAACAATTTTTTAAATGCAATCTTGTGACAGAAGCTCAGTTTGTTGAAAATGAACCATCTATAACTGCACTCTGATCATTCAAAATCTTCTCTCTCAATCTCCAATTCTTTACTTAAAATGTGTGTATTTTGAGTGTCATTTTACACCAATAAACTTTCTATCGACCTTGGCACCTACGAATGAGTATATATGTGCATGAACTGCCAAATTGAGAAAATATTGAATGCACAAGTGTATACATTCACAGATCTCTCCATGGTGTAAATGCATTGAAAAAGAAAGAATATTTTTACAAGACTTCAAGATTCAGAGGCTTCATAGATAGAGGAGAGAGAGATGAATGCACACTCATACAACAGGAACACCTTATCAGTGCGAAGCAGTGACACTAAAGGTAGAGGAGATTTAATGAAAGGATAGTTTATACAAACATTACTCCCAAATAAATATATTAGAAATTTAAAAGGAATACCTAGGTTATCTGCAAATGGCATGAGAATCTATGGACCCCATAATACTTCAGCGAAAATAGTTGCAACCTCTGCATCAGAAGGCACAGCTTTTCTAACTTGTTTCAGAATTTCCTGCTTCAATGCTCTCTTTTCCCTCTGCCTCAAACCCTGCCCAATCTCCAATTGTATTGCGAACCTGGACACGGCACTAGCAAAAGGATGCTCCTGCCAATACTCTTCAACGGCGCTATAATGGTGC
Source organism: Taxus wallichiana var. yunnanensis (assembly GCA_018340775.1). Classification (NCBI taxonomy): domain Eukaryota; kingdom Viridiplantae; phylum Streptophyta; class Pinopsida; order Cupressales; family Taxaceae; genus Taxus; species Taxus wallichiana. Next base: position 54,570,407 of record CM031239.1, read on the forward strand.
TCCTCATTTCCAGATTCCAGAGAGCTTTCTGTCCTTTGGGAAGTTGAAGCCTGCATAGAATTTCCCCCATTTTCGGATTCATCCTCCATCAATTTCCCCAAACATTCCTCTGGGTCTTTTTGGGGTGAAGTAATGCAAGTAAGAGGATGAGAATTTGAAACCTGATGCAGTGATAATGATGAGGAGGTGGATGATGAAGAATCTTTCCTTGGGAAGTGCATAGGCAGATCAATGAGATCGCCCCCAGCTTGTGAGTGTTGAAGGTGAGCAAGCTTCCCCACAACATCCTCTTCCAGCATGGCCTCTATTGCCTCCTTCCGACCATAGTAGGCCATCTCAAACACACACTCCATTGCAACTAACCTCATCTCTTCGCGCTTGTCCTCCAGCAATCCCACCATTTTCTTCACCCTCCTCGCCCATGAATCTCATCAACCACGGCGCCTTTGCCTGCTGCAACCAAACTGCCTATAACACTCACGGCAGCAATTGACAAATCACTGTCCGCATCCCCAATCGACAAATCGCAGTCAATCGCAACCGTGCTTAACAAGCTGTCCACCACACCGGACATGATAATCTGACTGACAAAGACATCCTTATTGAAATGAACCAGAGCAGCCAGAGCAAAGGCAGCCTCCTTCTGAACCCTGGGACTCCAAGACAGGGAAGGGGCCTGCTGAGGAGACAAGTGAGGGAATCAAATACCCTGAGAGATAAAATAACATCCTGCAGCTCAGGGTTATAGCCTTGCTTAACCCTGGCTTCGAATCCACCAAGCGCCTCGACTAACTCTTCCTCTTTGCAACCCTGGCTGTCCAGAAGCTTCACCAGATGTTCCATGTTCTGCCGATCTAGCCAAGACTGGATCTCGGATTCCATTGTGACGGCCACGTTGCTGATGTCATTCCCCAACACCTTACCCTTGGCCCTCGAAATATAGTATTTCAAGCCCCTCCTGTTGGCAAGCTTACGAGCCCTCTCCAACTGAGGTTCCATCAGATTGCATAAACTCACCAGCTTCCGCCTCAGCTTCGGCTCCTTCAACGCCCCGCTCTTGCTCTTCTCCATCCGCTTCAGCGCTTCCACCATGTTTTCTACATTCTTTGCGTTCTTCGGCAAGTCATAAGAAGCCTCTTTCAGAGCTTTCACCATGCTTAACACATCTTCTGATACATCTCCCTCACTCATTGCTCACGGATTCTGCTTCAGATACAACTCCCTTTTTCCTGTTCTACGTGGGGTTAGGGAGTAGATTCATACCCACTGGTAAACGCCGTGCGCGAAGGGAACAATGAAATACCCCACCGCTACCGACCATTCTTATGGAAGCCATTAAATCATTTAGATTGGTAGATTCATCTCCACAATATGCTGCTCATTCATAAAAAGTTTATTAACATGTAAGGTATACTCAGTAATAATAGGTATTATAGAATGGCTGATGGGATTGAAGATGATATTGCTTAAATCTAGTACATAAAGGGAGTGCACAATGTATCTCTAAAGATATAGAAAAGGAAATAACTAGCAATCACATGTGCACAATGTAATGTTAACGCCGAATGGTATATGTTATTTGTTTTAGAGGGATAGTTATTACTTTAAAAGCGCAAACATGAGGTCTAACCCTTAAAATAATTTAAAATGCAAAAAAGTGATATAATGTACAAAGGTTTGGATGGAAACAACTATAAATTGCATGGTTATTTTTGGCATTTTAAAACTATAGGTATTTGTGTGCAGATATAATGAAGAAGACATTAAAAATGCGTTGTTGTTGGTTTACATAAAGAAGCGAGCAACATTAAAAAGGAAAAATTGAACATGTATGTTGAAAAGTGTAATTTTGTAAGTGTAGAAATATAGACGAACCACTTCATTTAAAGGTATCATGTCTTCATTTCAAACTTGTTACAAATTCGTACATATACATTTACAAATCTCATATCATGAGTGGTAGCATTTTGTGGACTATTTTATTTGAACTTAACATGAATACATGAAGACTTTTGTGCATGTGCAGATTTTATATCATGAGTGGTAGTGTTTTGTGGCCAATTGTTTCGCTGTAAACATGAATACATTTGATACCGTTTTGGATAGTTACTTACTTTTGGGTAATTGTGTTAGTGTTGCATCGGTTGTTTTGTTGGTCTTTTGTTGAAAAAACCTTTTTGTACACTCGATAAGGTGTGTGATTGATAGTGGTAGTGTAGGAATATAGATGAAACATTACATTGAAATGTTGTATGCGTACATTTAAATTTGTTACAGATTCGTACATAAAAAGTTGTAAATCTTATATCATGACATCTGAACTAAACATGTATACATGAAGACCTCCGTACATTTGAAGAATTATATCATGAATGGTAGCCTTTTGTGGGAAATTTTATTTTTGGTAAACATGAATACATTTGATACCCCTTGAACGCAATGCCGCCTAGGATAGAAGAAGTGTTGAGTAAAGTAGTAGCGGAGGTGCTATCAAAGTAGAGTGTAGTATTTATGACGGGTTGAGTGATAGTAGTCTTGCTTCCTCCTTTTTCTTGCTCCAAGTGTTGGTACGTGCACCATTTTTAGTACCTTTCGAATGAAAAAGGAGGTGAAATGCGCAGATTTGCAAGCGAGGGAACTCTAGAGAAAGTTGTGAATGTCAAACCCTGCCTTTCATTTGTTCTAATGTCGATAGCTTTCTATGCAAAGTCAGTCCCCCGTGACTTGTGGATAGTTAATCCCGTGTTATTTTAAGTGGCAATTGTCTTCGATTCCCTCTTGAAATAGGAGGTATCGGAATATGTAACGGGTTGGAGGGATCCCAACATGGACCGTTGTATCTATCAAATTTGACAGCAACAAATAAAGGTAATGTTGGTGGTGGCATTGATGCGTTGTAAACAATGTCGGTTATTGTTCTTGTAGCACCATTTACGAGTTCTGCGTCAACCCACAAATTTGCAATAAGCATGATTTTTTATTGTTTGCACAACAAAACTTTGTGTTCCAACTGATCATCATCAGGATCTCCTCGTCGTCATCATGTGGTCTTCTCGCATCTTCATCATAGTGTTCATTACTCACTATATGTTGATCTCATAGCTTCATATTTGTGGCCATGATATTCTTTAGTATATCATCATAGGCCTCCAATTCCAAAACCGGTCTTCAAAATTAAAAAGGCAGAGGACCATTTGTATGCCAAAAATCAATGTAGGAATGTTCACCCTACAATACATGCCAAATAGGTAACATATACTGGTAACCTTCATACATATATTGAGCTACACAAATTACCTAATAATTCTTTCCTAAATATATGTTAGGCCAATGGATTCAAGTTGATTCTTTAACTGATAAGCATAGTGTATAGTTGATGACATGGCAAACAAAGAATGTATTGTATATTCTTTTTATATTATCCAAAACAGAAGCCAACAGAGACTAATAGTTCACTCAAATTGACTTCAGGCATCACTATTATACTTTAGTCTTTCAATTTGAATGAATTAAAACTTAGTGATGCTTCCTATTCTAACATATTGAGATCTGATATCCCTACCAACCTAGGTTACCTTCATTTCATCCAAAATTAACTCATTTACCTTGCTAAACAAAGATGTCTATAGGAGCACTCTTAATACTCCGGGAACACCTCTTCCATGCAGTGCAAAACCCAAGTTGGGAAACAAAATAATATATCTCGTGAAAATAGCAGGGAAAAGCAAAACTCGTCACATCAACCATCAAAACCATCATTTCACGCATCAAATTTAATGTCTTTGAAAAACATCCAAACAACCGTCAAATTTGACATAGTCCCGTGAATGTCCACAAAGCCCTTTCCCATAGGGGGAACGCCTTTGGCATAATAGTTCTACTATTTGGAAAATATATTTTTAAAGATATAGAAAAAGAAATAATAATTCCACTATTTGAAGATCTTAGATCTTGAATCCAATAAAATGCGTGTTGCCTTACAAATTTTGACCATGCTATATGGGTATGCGGTTTTTTGAGGTTTTCTAAAGTATGTTATTTGGAAGAAAGAATCGATAATATTACAACTATTTGTATGCAAAGACTTCATATCGAGAATATTTTTCTAGATGTGTCTAGTGAATAAACAAAGATAAACAATTTTTGTCCTAGTATCGAATGAATCTCCTCAAATATCCACGTGAATCTCTAAAAAGACAATAGTATCATCATGTTTACACCCTAATTAAATTCTAGCTATTGTTATGGGATACACAACAATAAGAAGGGTATAAGGGCTAACAACAAGTAGACTATTATGATCTAATTAACTTCCAACATCAATTATACATGACCAAAATAATGCATTCAAACTTGAAATGAACTAAATGATTGATAAACAATAAGTAATTTGTTCTAAACATGAAACGAGAGAGAGAGAGAGAGAGAGAGAGAGAGAGAGAGAGAGAGAGAGAGAGAGAGAGAGAGAGAGAGAGAGAGAGACTTGTTTAGGATCATTCTCGAGTAATATGGGTGTGTAAGGTAGTGGAACAAGAAGATCTAGCGTTGTAAATTATGCACAAAAGATTTTGGAATTGGAGAATGTGTTGGTGCAAGACCATATAAAATTTGTACATTGTAGATGCTCAAATTTTGTAATTTTCTATTCGACATTATTGATTTTGACAATGCACTCTTGCTAAGACAAGCACACTCTTTCTATCCCTTCTTAGTACATCTTGAGGTCTCTTGTATAACTTTTTTATTCATGAACATTGATGTGTCGATAGATTCTCGAGAGTTAAAAACATAAAATCCATGAACAAACTCCACCTTATAGGATGCGACCTTTAGTTTGCATGTTTTTCATCCCTATTCAGAAACGTCCACTTTGGTCAACTTGTGGAATCTGGCCTCGGCCAATTTGTACAATTCTAGACCGACATATCCTCCATTTGATCTTCCAATTTTATATCCTTCGTTGGGTCATTTACTCCCTTTGGTTCGGCATTTCTATGATAATTTACCTTTAAACCCCTATATAAGTAATTTAAACTCACCACATTTAAGGACTCGAGCATGACCTAGCATTATCATGAACTTGTGTTGTAAAAGTTAGCACAAAAGGCACTTAAGGCTCCCAAAATATCACCAAAGCTCATGCAAAATCATTAAGGAGAAATTACCACATTTCAAGCATCCTACTGTCAAGGAATCATCTTCCCTCATTTGCAAGCACTCAAACATCCCCATTTCAAGTATTAGCAAGATTCAAACTCAATTCAAGCATTATCAATACTCAAGGAGTTTTCAATTACCAAATCTAGTTTCATTCATTCATATATCACATTCTAGGTGGAGAATGACGTGTGGTTTGAGGTATCTTTGAAGTAGTGCTTACGACAAGGTACAAGGATTGTGTTAATGTTTTACTCTACCTTGAGAAGCGGATGTCAAAAGTGGTCAGAAAGTTTTTGAGAAAAACCTCGGTATGGGTATTCTGTGATGTAAATTTAAAATTCTCCAAATCTCAAAATCTGAAATTTTGGACTTTGGATTTTGAAGATTTTCTCTTTCAGAGTTTATGGCGCGAGATTGTCTTTGCAAATTTCAAAGTCTAAAACCCCAAAAGTCTGAAATTTCATACTTTCGGGCTTATGAGGTTCGGATTTTTTGCTTAGTAATTGGCAATTTTTAAACCCGGAGTTCAAATCAAAACCCCGAAAGTCCAAAATTTCAAACTTTCGGCTTTGGGTTTTGAAACTTTTGGCCACATTTTTGGTTAAATCCCTTTCGGACTTCCGAAGTCCGAAAGTCCAATTTTTAGACTTTTAGGCTTTCGGGTTTGAACTTTTCATTGCCAATTCGCATTTTCATCTCCCAATCTCCGAAGTCCGAAACCCTGAAATTCCAAAATTTCATAATTTCGGGCTTTCAAATTTCAGACTTTCAAGTCCTTCGTGCAATTATTTTTTTACCAAGCCCTATACAGATCATATTTTATTGCCATTAATGTCGGGTTTTCTATTTAAACTCATTTTTTACTTGTCATTTTTACCTAACACTTTGCTCTGACATTCCGTTTTCTTATACCTTTCAACGTCATTTTCAAGGTATTTTAACTTGGTTATTTTCCTTTTGGTTTAAGATCTCTTATTTTCTTTTTCTTTGTTTGTTTTCTTTTGTTCCTCCTATGTACTTCTTGAAATGAAAACTCATTGCCCACCATGTTTCTGTGTTTTGAGTTTCCACAAGCATTCAAAGTTTTCGAGATCTTCTCAAAGTTTTCCATTTCTCCCTCTCAAACTTTTCAGGATTTGGAGATTAGCATTATTTGGAAATTTTCTTCTTAGATTTCAAAGATTAGCATTATTTCGGAGATCTTGATTTTGGAACTTCCATTTCGGGAAACTTTTTCGGATCTTCCATTTCAGGAAACTTTTTCAAAACTTCCATTTCGGGAAAACTTTTTTGGAACTTCCATTTCAAGAAACTTGTACGTAACTTCCATTTCAAATTTTTTTCGAGTTTTCACTTTGGGATTCTTCAATTCGGGTATTCGAAAGTGAGTAATTTTCAGGATTTTTCAACTTCGGCTTTCGAAAAGTCATCAGAGCTTGATGTCTACTTCCACATCAAAGGGCAAAGAAAAGATGAAGTATTCATTTCTTGGAGTTGCTCCTCACTTCGCATGTCTTCCGACTTAGGGAATATAGGGGACACCAACCTAGGGTAGATTGATTTTCCATATTTCTGGGAAAGAGTAAAGGCTCCGAACAAGAAACCATGGATGCAGGCCATCTACGACAGTGGGCTTTCCCTTGCTACCGGTTTTCCCACATCCATGCATTTCCCAGAGTTCGTTTTAGCCACGACAACCCACTTTGACAAAGAATCCATGTCAGTCAAAGATGATGATGATAAGGTGGTAATTTTGGACCCATACTTCTTCGAATATCTGCTCAAACTTCCTGATGTTGAAGATTATGCCAAAATCTCACCAGAGTCGACAGTGGAGCATTGGGACAATGAAGAGGAAGTATGCATAAAAATCATGATGAAAACTTATCTGGCCAAGAGCTTTGCCAAATTACCCAAAACCATGCATCGGTCATATTTTATTCAGGAGGTCAGTGACCTTATTGTGTTACTAAGAAGAGTTTCAGGTCTCCCTTCGTAAAAGAATTCCAAGAATGGATGTTCTTATACATTGCTACCATCAAGAAGAATAAGGAGTTTATTCGATGGGGGAGCATATCAATAGCTCCATTTCTACCAGTTGAGCAAGAGTGCTTTCCACAAAGAGCTTCTATATGACATCCTTCTTGGTTTATGTTGCCGCTGCTATGGGAGATTTCTCTGGGTTGAATACTAAAGGTATTCGTAGCACCTCCCAAATCTATGATTTTTATCCTCACTCACACTGAGTGAAGGGAGCAGGCATTTTCGTAGGGTCAATGATGCCTTCTTTGCGGTTATCCTCTACCGTTTTGATAAGGATTTATACAACCAAAGGATTTCTCGATGAAGCCTTCAAAGAAGTGCATGAGTGGGGAGCCATCTATTTACAGTTCCCTACATTCACTTACATTCGGGTTCCAGGCTTCATAGGTGCCCCCAACAAATTGCCAAGGTGCCCCACTGATAAATGGGTTCTACTAGAATTGGTCCGACAATTGTTGGATTATCATCGAATTCAAAACAAACGCCACAAAGTGGGAATGCATTTCCCTATTTCAATTAGCAGATACACCTGCCCAAATATTCATAAGGCCAAAAATGTGGATGCAGAGATGGCCAAAGTGACCTTGCGAACCTTTCATCCACGGACTAGTTTCGATTATTGGGGTAAATTCGGTGAAACAGGTTCGGTCTAGTGCCCACGTGCCCTAATTGGAGGATATCTAGATTCATTGTTGGGATGAATACATCGTCCGACAAAGGGATTATGAGAGGTTGACCTTGGATGAGGTTCGACAGTTTGGTTTGGCCGATGTCCCAAAGGATGCGCAAGATAATGATGAGGTTTTGGATGTGGCATACAAAAATGATAATATTGCCAATCAACCATTGTCATGGATTGATTGGTATGTAGAGGAATGTTGCAATACAAAGGAGAGGGCGGGGCCCATTCTGCAAAAAACTTACAGTTGGTTAGTTACCTTGGGAATTTCACCCAAGGGAGTATAACAACCTACAAATACAGAGGCCCCACCAACCATAAGTCAATCAACACTCACAAAGGGGAAAAGGTTGACCCAAAAAACCCATATGACTCCAAAAAATTTCATTTGTTGTTGGTGGCTCATCTCTCTCCAAGGCTTCCATTTCCAAGGCTATGCCCTTGGAGCACATGTGACAAAAGTGGTTAAAGTCAGTGACTCCCTAGTATCTCACAAGATCCATCACATCTTCCTCCTCCTCCATTGTCACTTCCAATATTAGTTCCTTCCACTTCCACAATCATTTCTTCATTCCCATCTCCTTCTATGGCCCAGGTATTCTCATCCCTTCCAGTTCTCTCAGCTGGAGAAACTATCGGGTCACCCATTTCTTCTTCACTCCCCTTAACACTTCCATTTCCCTCCATCTCATTCCCCAACATCATTTTATCAACTCCTATGGCTGTCCTTATGTCCACCCCATCCATCATTACCACTTCTACCCAAATGCCAACCGATATTTTAGGCATTGGATCTACTCTCCGTCTTCATCAAAGCATTAGTCATTCTTGAATGGTTGTTTAGACAGACTCCAAAGCAAAAGAAGAAGGTGCCTCTGGGAGATGTCATAGATCTCAGTATATTGGAACATACACCCAAAAGACAGGCCAAGAGGCCAAGAACTATTTCAAGTCTGACAGTGAATCCATCTGGGAGTGAATTGTAGAGGTTGTTACTCCCATTGAGGGAAAAACTAAGGAAACAATTACTGTGGCAGATTATCGATCTCTCTCGATTTTCATTGGGAAAATCTACTCATGAAGGAGCCAAACAAGATGTGCACACTGCTCTTGGGGCTCTGCTTGAAAGATATGACAAAGATAAGGCTACAAAATATGAGCTCAAACTCAAGGTCGAACAACTCACTTCATTGTTACATGCAAAGTAACCCAACCAACTCCATCTACCGAAGTCTCAACTACTACGGCCATAACAGTTTCATCTACCATCGATGACATTTCTTATCATGAGCTCGAGAAGCTAGGCTAGAAAGGGAGATCGGTAAATGGATGGATAGAACGCATACTCATAGGAAGCTAATCCCTTAATCAAAGAGGCTATCGAAATATATAATGATCTCGCAAGTTGGGAACGCCGCTTACTGCAAAATGGATTATGCCTTTTCCGAAGATAATAATAATCTGAATTTAAATTTGGCAACATGGAGTGAGATCAGAGAAGAAGACCCCAACTTTCTCCTTCAGAAGAGGTGATCGATGATGCCTCGAAGTTATTTGAATATCAAAAGGCCATGGAATTCGGTGCCAAGTGTTGTAGGATTTAATTAAGAAATTGGAAGATAAATGAGTAGAGATCACAGATGCCCTGAATGACATCTCATAAGAGTTTGATATTTCTAATTGCAAATTCTTCAACGAAAACATCGATGCTCTTCCAAGATCAAATTAAGGAAAATTTCAAGGATTTGGTGAAGCGCGTGATGAGGTCACCAAAACTTTCAATAGTGACTCCATTGACCGATTGTCCGGTGCCAAAATGATGTGTGAGAATAGGCGATCAAGAGGGTTCACAAGTTGAGCAAAGGGTGAAGAGGGGAGTCACCCATAAGTAGATGGCAATGTGTGAGAGTATCACATTGGTAAAGGAAGTTGACAAAGAGGAGGAGATGTTTGTTGTAGTCCATGAGCACACAGAGGATTGCACAAGACCACGCTGAGGCGGTGGAGAAAATCGAAGAGTGGAAGGTAGAGATTACATGAAGAGAAGATATGCACACAGAATACACATGAGATGCACAAAAGGATAATGTGCAAATGACTGAAGAGGGACATGTGGAAGAATATGTCCTAGAGGTAGGATAGATGGGGTACGCATTGAATGTGCAAGAGAGGGGACCCTAGTGGAAAGGTAACAAGGTGCGAGAGATCGCACGAAGAGAATAACTCGAGCATAGGAGTCAAGAGCACGAGGACAAGGACATGCGCAACAATGGGAGTGCCATTGCGAAGGAAACGAGGAGAGAAGTAGTTTCCTCGAAGGAAACCAAATCAGATTAGCCTGCAAAGAATGTTGCTAGAGTGTGCGTGAAAAGATCATGTTGAAGGAGGAGGGGGTTGTGAAGGTCTCTAAGAAGTGGTGCATGCGAAGAGCGCAACCGAAAGAAGGAATTACACGAATGAGAAATTGCCTCGAAGGAAATTCGGGAGAAGTAATCGTGAGGAGGTGACTACAAGAGTGCACAATGCAAGAGGCGCACGAGAAGAATGGACGTGCGGACAAAGAAAGGCACGAAAACATTACGTAGAGATGTTGTGGGAGAATGCAAAAGTTTCCCTATAGGCAATAGAGGAAGGAAAGGAGCGTTGTAAAGAGATCCATAAGTTTTGTGCAACAAAAAATGTGCAAAGGAAGAAGAAAATTAAGGAGAGCCGCCAGAAAAGCTGCCCAAGAAGAGGAAAAGGAGATGTGGCTCAAAGCCACCAAAACAAGTAGCGTGATGCAAGTAGGAGTACCACCAAAGAATCGAGTGGGGTCTAAAAAGGCCAAGAGGAGAAGGAGAAGAGAAGTCTACAAGGAGACATTAAGCGAAGAGGATAGGATTATGCAAAGGAGTTGCACGAAAGAGTGCACAAGGAAGGAGATGTGCAATGAACAAAGCCCTAAACATGAAAGGGTGAAGGTGGAGAAGAAGTTCGAGAGATGGACGATCTACAATGGCTCCAAATCCATAAGTGTGTAGGAAGATAAATGCATCGATGAGAAGAGAATAAGAGCGGGTAGCACCAGAGAACACGCAAAGGAGAATAGTTGTGTAAAGCATACAAAGGAAGTGCACAAAAGAAGAGAGCGTGGAGAGAGAGGTCACAATAGAGAGACCACAATAGGAGGAAAAGAGAGTGCACAGTATCAAGTGCACAACGGAAGCTTAGGTAAAGAAGAAGGGTGAGAATACGAAGTAGAAGCACCGTATGAAGAGTGCACAGGAGAGAAGTGACGATGAGAAGGAAACATGAGAACAAGAGGAAAACACGGGATGACAAGGAGAGGAGTTTGCATGAAAGGAACATGCAAAAGGAAGAGGCCCAGAGATGAAGATGAAAGGAGAAAAGAAAAATCCTAAAGGATTTAGGGAGATGGACGTACAAGGGCGGGCATAGACACGCACAGAAAGAGAGTGGAGGCCAGCAGCAGAGTCAGTCAAAGTAGAAGGCTCAACAGAGAATCCTTATGAGGATGGTTCAAGGCAAGAAGAGACTTGCGAAGGAGAAGAGCAGGTAGGGACTTGCAAAGGATCGGAAAGGGAGACCCATTTGGAGGAGGGGACGGTTTACGATGGGTAAAGACTCGACAAGGTGTGCAAGACAACACAAAGAAGTCACACGAAGGTGACAAAGGATTGGAAGAGATGCCGAAAGAAGCGTCAAGGGGACATGTTCGAGAGGATGAAGGAACCAAAACTATTCGCCCGATAGTTCAAAAGATGGTGTTCGTGTCGTTGACGAAATAGATGAAACATTAACAATTTTCATCTCATTGCATGTCTTTGTAGGCTCTTCTCTGGGAGTCCCCACACCGTCATACAAGAATGCATAAGAGGTGTTGTTGCATCAAATAAACGACCACAACAATAAGGCACGTGTTGCCAAATTGTTGGGGCATCAAAGAAAGGCACCTTAACAAGACATAATGTTTTGTTGCATGGAGAGAAGATCGTGGGTGCTAACAAGGTGGCCCCACATGGGAAGACCGTTGTAACAAAATGTAGTGTTTTGCAACTTTGAACAATATTACGAGACTCAATATAGAAAGGAATGAATTAGAGCAAGCTTTTGTGCCTTCGCCCAATTCTTTGAAACATACTGCGAGTTGACAACATGATACAACAAGAACAAATAGAATTTGACAAGGAAAGAAGGGAGAGAACATATGTGAAAAAGAGAGAGAAACATGCAAGGGTGATGGGCTATCACTCGCCAATCAGGGGAAAAGGTTTGTGACATGCACAACTTCATACTTAGTGCAGAAGGATGACCAAAGGCTTTTTGATCATACGTGTGGCTTGCAAAGGTCAATGGATGTGCATTGTGGTGGAGGGTTTCTTCGCGACATTGCTAACACTCTGCTGTTGGCGTAATGGTTTGTGGCTCAAAACAATATGTCACAACACGAAGGGGCCTTAATGGGAGCACAAGAGTGATGTGTGGTAATGCATAATAGTTTGTGACTTGTGAATCAAGAAAATGCAATAGATTCAACAACAAGAGACAAGTAGTCGAGGGCTTGAGTCCTTAAAAGTGCAATGCTAACAAATATGACCAATGAGCTCATTTTTGTTAATATTTATAGTGACTCATAGGGACAATCTCCCGCCAAGTGCAGAGAACCAATAGCCTATAACATCCATTGGGCACAAGGACATGACCAACACAAAAGGTGTGGGTCACCAAATTGTTAAGGGATCGAAGAAGGGCACCACAACAAGACGTAGTGCTTCACAACATGGAGAGAAGATCGTGGGTGTGACAAGTTGATGTGGCATCGAAAGACCCTCATAGAAAAATGTAGTGTTTTGTGGCTTGGAACAATATTCTATGACTCAATATAGAAAGGTGTGGCTTCAAACAAGCTTCTATGACATTCTACAAGTTGACAACACAATGCGAAAAGGGAAGAAAGGAAGAGAACGAATGTGGAATAAAAGAGAAGCATGCAAGGGTGATGGACTAGCATTCAATGATCAAGAGCAATGGTTCGCAAAGATGTGCAACGTGAAATGTAGTGTGGAAGGATGAGTTGAGGCTTTTTAGTGATGTTACAGAGGTTAATGGATGTGGAATGTGGCGGAGAGGGTCACTTCGCTACTTTGCAGTTGGTGCAATAGTTTGTAGCTCAAAACAATATGTCATGCGGCACGAAGGGGCCTTCGTAGGAGCACAAGAGTGATGTGCGGCATTGCATAGTAGTTTGCAGCCCGATGACTGAAGAAAGTGCAACATATTCCACAAGAAGAGACAAGTGCTCGGGGTCTCAAGTCCTTAATAAAGGTAATGCTAAAAATGAGGGAGCTCATTTCAATTAACTAGACCATAAGTAACATGAAATTGTATGTGTGAGAGATGAGCTTTCAACATTGTTTGACAAAGACCAAAGTGAGTTTGGTAGTTGCAACTAACTCCACAATGTTGAAGATGTGATCTTTGACATGTAAGGTCCACCACAAAGAATTTAAACGAAATGTAACATCTTGGTTATATAAATATGGTCTTCCGGTAAAATGTCACGGACCTTTCATCGTGCAACATCATTAATGATTTTGTCCTCCATAGGCTTGACTTTATACTTTGGGAAGTGCATTGTCATTGACCTACATATGTTTCCCATGTTAGATTCATCTACAATAACATTGTCGAGGATGTGCTTCAATGGAAAGACATAAGCGTTGGACTCGCATCTTATGCAATGACATTCACTTGGAGTGAAATGTGTACTCTCATTCCTTTGAAGTGTTAGTGGCAATGGTATTGGTGCTCGATGAGTGGTGTCTATATCAATATTCTCTTCTTGTGTGAAACTTGATGTAGATTGCACAATCAAGGACTATTGTGTGCAACATTTAAAATACTCGTGTGTGTTTGTGCAATGTCGGTAATACCACCTGTCACCTTGGCTCTTATTGCCTTTGCTTGATGTTGAAGGCACAAGTGCCTTATGTTATCGTGACAACATTCTTAGATTGCTCACCCTTTTGTTGCATGTTTTATATTTGCACAAGGGGTTAGATGGTGCATTGTGTTGTGAGTGACTCTTGCTTCAACTTTTGCATTGTGTTAAGATGGCACATTGTGTTGAGAGGTGAAGAGGAAAACTTTGCTTCAACTTTTCCTTGGCTTTGATCTTAGCAATGTTGCATGTTTGCCCCAATGTCTCGGTCAAAAACTCTTATCTTTGAATGGATGAAAGGTGTGTTTGTTTATATAATTCATCACCTTATGTTGTTCTATCAAGTCCTCTTGCATATGTGCATTGCAATCATGACACTCGTCAATGTAGTCTTCAATCGAATGCTCCTTACATAGATGCAACTACTCGAACTTCATATACTCATCCTCACTATATTTTAGGGGGTAAAACTCGCGTATAATGTTACAAATGAACTACAATTCTCAATGGCCCCAAAGTCTTTCTTGCATTGCACATTGTAGGCTTTCCACTATCGGGACATTAAAACAATCATCTTTAGCATTGAGACAATTATCTTCTCTTCATCCTTAAAGCACTTGATGGAGAAGTACATCTAAAGTTGTTGGGGTGTCAATCTTGCATTCAAACATTGCGATATCAAGATTAACATGGACCTTGAAAGTGCTTTTAATGCTACAACCATTGATGTTTAGGATGCATAGAAGAAGAATGAGATGTTGAGCCAAGTCACATCATGAGTTCATAGAATCGGCCAAAGCGTTTGATGCATTGCTCCTCGAGAGCATCCCGAATGCGCCTCTATACTTTTGTTAATGCCTCGAAGAAATTCTTCTAAGCATCAACCATCTTACCCTTGTTATGAGGTTCTTTTGAATACTCTCAAATGAATCCTAGCCATCATCCTTTTTTTTGTTATGCACATGTGTTAACAAACATGCAAGAGCTCTTTTTATAATATCAATCGCCCACACCACCAAACCCAAGTTGTCAAAGTGGGGACAACCTTATAATTTGGTTAGCAAGGTTATGGATTATAGAACACACAAAGGAAAACTAATACATTAGTAAACCAAAAGGCACTCAAATGTGGAAGTACTTGTAGAATAGTGTAACTTCTAGTCAATGAGACGATATGTGCAAAAGCACATTGGTGTACAATATTTAGTAAGGTTAGGAATGGGATTTCTTGTGATCGAAATTGGGGGAACACTTCCTAACTAATTTGCCTAGATTGGAACAAGGTGCAAGTGCATTTGAGAGATATCATATACTCAAGGCATGCAAGTATTCACTATCATCTAGTCTATGGCCATTTTGTTGCCCTTTGTGTTGAAAAACTTGCTTATATATGTATACATCATTATAAGAAGGCAATTACCACATATGGCACTTATAACATAATTGTTCTTCTTGCAGGTGTGGGGGTTAAACTTCCACCGCTTGGTATGGTATCGACAGGACTCGATATGGCACACATGTGGAAAGTGACACTTGGTATGCCACACAACAAGATGCCAACACATGGACTCTGAATTTTGGAGGTCTTGAGTGTCGCAAGGTGTTGTGTGGTATAACAAAATGTTTTGTGTACTAAGGTGCATTCAAGGCTACACAGTGTTGTGTGTTGCGTGATAACAAACATGTTGTGGAGTTCAAGAGACAATGCTCAAAACTAAGAGGTCACCAATAGTCTGCAAAGCAATGTGCTAATGTGTAAAGATACTTCCAGTCCTTGTGCATAACATGAGATGCCGAGAAGCCAAGGAGATCAAAGACTTGTGTACAAGAACACAAACCTGCACAACTACACATAGATTGGAGTGAATTTATTGCTCATATAATTCTCAAGCAGAATTAAAAGACACCCATCTATGGGTGTGCTTAGTTAAAAGCTATCTAGACACACTCGTTAATGTGTTGCTTGAAAACATCGTGTTTAGTTAAAATCTACCTAGACACTTGTTAATGTGCTCAAAACATCATTTTAATTAAAAGCTATGTAGACACACTTGTTAATGAGTTGCTCAAAACATGAGTTTGTTGCTCATCTTTTTCTTAAGCAGCATTAGGAGACCCCGTCTCTCAATGTGTTTATTTGAAACCCGACAAGAACATAAAATTTGTTCAGTTTGTGCCGATTCTATACATCAGATGGGGACCATACTAAAATACCTAACCCTAGGTTATTGGTTAGACAATGAGTGAAAATTTGCATAACGATTATCAGGCGCAATTAACATGAATATAAAATTAGCATGAAATATAGAGCATGAATCATAGCATTTAAATTAGAAACCTGGTTGTTTCAATTAATGACATCATTTAGTAGAACAAGAACTCTCACAAATTAATACACAAGATTTTATCCGGTTCTCACTGCAAACATGAAGGGCAAATGCATAGCTTTACGAGTGTTCCTGCTGCCAATTTTTCTAGTCATTAGTGTACTGTGTGTGCATACCATCCCAATACCAAACCAATTGCATTTCTCTTTTTTTCTTGATTGGTAATACAATAAAAAGTATTTTATTAAATGCCAAGAATACTGTCCTGAGTTCTAACATTTTTTTACTGGACAGCATGTGAACTATACAAAATGCATGAGATGTCATGATAATAACCATTCACCAGGGTAACCTTAAGAAAAGATAACCTGAGCTCGTAATAACATCTAAGAATTACTGTGCTGGAGACTGGCAGTATTTCTTTAATTCCTGAACTTCTGCAGCCAGACGCTGCAACTCAAGCTGGGTAGTCTCCTTAAAGCTGAGGAACTGGTTATAAAAGTCACGGCCTATGTCCTCTTGATTTGGAACTGGCAGGCAGTCTTCAGGCAGAAGTTGCGTTGCTTGCTTATTTCCTAATGTACATCAATTGGTAAAATCATCAGAAAGCACCAATGACATAGAACTAGAAGTGAATTGCAGAGAAGATACCAGATACGAAAGAGGTATACAAACCTGCCTCTGTATTATTGGCTAGTGTTCACAAAGGAAGAAATATCCTATAGGGTTAAAGGGCATTAAAAATGGCAAAAGGAAAGAAAGGCATCTTCACAGAGCATCATAAACAAAATCATGTGTGCTTATTTCCTATTTGACATCACCTCGTATATGATCCGAAAGCACCGATGACATAGAACTAGAAGTGACTTGCGGAGAAGATACCACATACAAGAGAGGTATACAAGCCTTCCTCTGTATTATCGGCTACTGTTCACGAAAGAAGAAATATCTTGTATGTTAAGGGCATTAAAAATGGCAAAGGAAAGAAGGACATCTTCACAGAGCACCATAAACAAAATTGCATGTGCTTATTTCCTATTTGACACCACCTCATAAAATGATCAGAAAGCAACACTGACATAGAACTAGAAGTGAATTGCAGAGAAGATAACAGATACAAGGGAGGTATACAAACCTTTCCCTCTGTATTATTGGCTAGTGTTCACGAAAGAAGAAATACCGTATAGGGTTAAGGGCATTAAAAATGGCAAAAGACAAGAACGACACCATCATGGAGCACCATCAACAAAATCACAGTCTAGACACCACACCACGCCTAACAGAATATCTTGAATGAATAAAATGTTTCATTATAAAGGTCAAAATCTCAGAGTAAATGGCAATCAACAGTCCCCACTGTAAGAAAACAGCAAGTACAGGGGGCTTCAATATATTTGCAAAAGGAGTAGAGACCTAAGTCACAAGGTTCGTGTTCTTGTTAATGTTCAACAAGGATAAAGTTCGGTTCAAGTATACCAACAGATCAGGTCTTTAAAAAAAACGTGCATAAATATGTGAGGGACAGAGTGAAGAGCTTCCTATCCCCATTTTCAACTGGTATATTTATAGACACACGTATTTATAAACTAATGTCAAAATATCCTATGTAAAAATAATGGATAAAATTAAAGTTCATATTCAAGGGGGTAAAGTTCATTTAAGTTAAAAAAATTCAATTAAATTCGGCATACCTTGTGACATAGATAGAGACCATAAGAGACACGACACAATAAAAATAAAAGACTTGTCTGTGGACACATCAGAAGTGAAGAAAGATAGAGAAAATGGTACAAGAAGACACAGATAGATCATAGAAGATACTCTAAGGAGACACGAATACCCCAAGAAAAGCAGACGGCTTATTGCTTTCTAGATTATTCAGGTTAGTCTCTTTTGGTTTTATTCTGTATTCTTTGGACTTAAAGGTAAAGGCTAACCTTAAGAAATTCATATAGGATTAAAAAAATAGTTGTTAAGTACTCATGTTTGAAGAAGGTGCATGTAGAAGTTGATATGTAGAGAAGCTTCCAAAAGAAACTGATGAATATTCCACTTCTTGCTCTCCGATAGGAACTTTGTTTGATTTCCCATCAGCCTCTGGGATAGATGTTAAAGATACCAAGCAGCCAGATATTTAGAACTGCTCGGACTTTATTGAATTAATTTTTTTAGTGGACAATAGAGGAATGTGGTGCAAGCCTAGAGCTTTAACACTGTAGGTAAAGGATAAGGCCTGCGGTATAAATACTACTACGAAGATGAATGGCCAACTGTCTAGTTAAGGGTTGCCTTTGTGACCTGTTCATGTAACTAACACATCCAGGACATTTAATCTCCTTCCTACTCAATTATTAGAAACAATGACAGAGAGTCCAACATCTCCAGCACATTGACTCTTCTTCCTACTCAATAATTAGAATGACAGAGAGTCCAACTTGTGCAATTGATGATCCTGCCTTTACATAAGAGTGAGGGCCCATACTAAATACAATGGTTCTCTATTGTAAACAAGCTTCGCTAACAACAAAAAATCTGGACCTTAAAATATTTTCCATATATTTACATAAAGTGTTGGTCTGTATAATCTAGGGAAAGCATATAACCTAGAATTCAGGACTCAGGAATACACCATATTGCAAAAGCACAGATGAAGCTTCAATCAGAAACAGAAGGACTTGTAGGCAGGACCCTTTCAGCCATATGCACATCTGGGTCAAAAGCTCTTTCTAAAACCAATGAGAACCCGTTCACCTAACAGCCAGAACGCATTTTCTTGGTCACTTGTCAAAGAACTTCCGCATTATTCTCCCAGCATGTATGTACGTATGTACATCCATTTAATGTTGGCTGAAAATAAGGCGTACACAGTTTTTACATGCTTTCAAGTTTTGTCTTTAAGAACATTAAATATTACGGAAGGATAGTATATTTGAAAAGCTAGGAAGTAACATGTTGCATGAAGTATATTAAATGAGAAACAATTGAGAGGCAAGTATACTTGAAAGAAATTGTTTTTGTAGAAAATAAAGAGAGATTGCTTCCATGAAAGTTAAAATATATTTTTCACTCTACATTTAAATGCATTCCATCACAGTATGGACAACAAGAAAAGGTTTCCAAAGATCTACCACAGTGCAGAAAGGTGAGCATGTAGCCACTAGACAGTCAACGGGCTATGCCAACCATGGTGTTGACACTCTCCGAGTATTCATATAAGTCCCAATTACAAGTGGCAGTGTTGAGACTCTCCAAGTGTACACAGAAGTCCCATGTCCAAGTTGCAAGTGACAAAACCAGTCGAAATGGATCAACTATACAGTAGACCATCCAAAAATTGGCACGACTCTCCAAGTCTTGCCGAGAATATCCAAGTCCCTCATTAAAATCAGACACGTAATAACACAGGAAAAAACCCTCATTTGTAGGTCACGGGCCTTTGAATAGCCAAGTCTTTTTCCAAGTCCAATCTCATGGCTGTGATGGTAACATGCTGTCCTTGTCAGACTTATACACTCAAAGGTCTACAAAGATCCAACTCTATTAGCAATAGCATATAAGAAGATAAATAGTTAGAGACTTAAGAGTCTTAAAGATGACTACTTCAGCATTTGAGCTTCTCCAAATGGTTAAATCTACATTTTCCTTTCTTCATTTTTTTCGTGTTTGGAATGTTAGATTGTGTAAAAGCTTGGCACGCTGCAAAGGCATATTCTAGTATCAACATGTCTCAGACAACAATTGTGTCAAATGATGCGATAACATATCTTTTTGTGCGGCTTTGACAGTAACTTCTTTTGGACCTTTTTTCAAAATGTGATGTTTTTCTTGAGAAAAACATTTCATTACTACTACTAAAGCCAATCAATGTGTGCCTTTTCAAGTGTATATTATCTCATTTACCGAGTTAATTCACTGTCCATTCTAAACATTTGTCATGTTAGCACTTGCTAAAGGAATGTTCCTTAGTAGATGTATCAAACACTAGCCCAGATATCTTAAATATCTATCTGAAATATGCTGAGAGATATCAATCGCAGGGTTCTTATCTTGTATTTCTTACATGCCACGTTAATTAATAAATTTATTACCTTCTCCTCCGATTCACCATTGACTGGTGACAAATGACATCCCTCTAGCTCCACCAATGTATTGGGCTCTAAAAACTCTTTCCAGAAAAAGAAAGGGCTCCAAAACTCTTTCCAGAAAGGAAAGGGATCCAAACTCCATCGTATGGCCAAGAGACTACAATTTTCAATTGACTTCTCCGAGCAAAAGAAGAAAAACATCTATGTGAGGGTCAAACAGACGCGTCAAATTTAAGGCTTGAATTTGCATGTGACAATCAAATGAATGTCAAATTTAAGGTCAGACGTAGAAGTGAACAAATCACTTCATTACACACCATCCCACCGCTGCCATTGTAGAATGCCTATTGATGTAACAAAGCTTATCCCTAACTCAAAAAAACTTATGGCATGCTGCATGATTAGGATATTAAAACCTCTTAAGAATATCTGGCTTAAGAAAGACACCAAAGAGATGCATAATAGGCAGACAAAAGATGTGTATGGCCTACAATATATAATGTCAGGTAATTATACAGTGGTAAACATTGAAATTCATCTTTTCTATATAAGAAAGCTGAAGACATATGTCAAAACGTATGATGCAAAGGAAGCAGAGGAAAATCCCAGAATCAGTTATTACAGGGAAATTGTGTTTTAGGCATAAATGAAGTTCGCTAAAACCAAAATAGATAGTGCCTAGTAGAATGGGGATTGAGGAATAAACAAAATTGAAAGTATTTTCTACTTGACTTCATCAGTTAATAGCAACATAAATAAGCAGAATCACCAGTACCTCTAGTATATATCCACCACAACAAATTGGTTAATGAATTGCCATCGTCATACCCCTTCAAAGACTTCACCTTCTGCAGGGCACTGTCTTTGTCATACACACTCTCTAATGCATACGCAAAACCCTTCCATCCCTCTCCAACCCCTTCCCTGCTCAGTGCAGGAACAGTCCATTCTACCAACTCCTTAACAAACCCTACATCAGAGAATAAAATCTCTGTAATTGGTAAAATTGGAAGTAACTGAATCCCCAGTCTGCATTCTCTCCAATCGGCAGGAGCAAACCACAGTGCACTGTCCCTCTTATTTGCCCACAAGACACCCATCACTCGGTTCTCCTCCACAAATTCAGACTCATAAACATTGCTATTCAAAGGAACGTGCCACCAGGCCTTGGCAGACCTCATCTCCAATGCAGCCAAGGCTGACCCAATCCCAATCAAATCTGTATCTCCATAAGCCAATCCCAACAGTGCTGCAGAATAGTATGCATTCAAGGCCTCACTGCTGCTCTCCTGGTTTCTCCCATCTGCAAATTCTGTGATCCCACCTGCCCAAGAATGCAGCTTCCATAGGTCAAAATTCCTCAGTCGTGGGTACACCATCCCTTCCTCAGGATTCACAGTCAAGAAATCCTTCACAATGGAATACGCTTGGGGTTTGAACCTCTGAGCCCAATCGTGATCAAGCTTGGCAAGTACTGCAATTGCATAGCAAAAGTACCCAAAATGATAGTGATGATCATTATACACTCCCAATCCGAAATCAGCACCTGAATCCCGGGCACCATCTATGCTGATCAGCCCACCCCACTTGCTATCATAGACAAATCCATTCCCTTCAAAAGTCCCGTCCAGCCAGGGAGTTATGGATTGCTCCAAAAACTCTCTATGTGAGGGATCAGGCTATGACAATGTGTTTCCTCTGCTATCAGAGCCAATCTAGCAGCTCTGGCAATCGCCTTCCCATAGAAATAAGTTGATGTCGTATTGATCCGCTTGAGGTCTGCAGCATCCTGCTCCAGTGCGGAGATGACAGTTTGTATTTCTTCCTGGCTCTGGAATCCTTTGACTGAATACCAGTTTATGGGTATGGGTGTCTCCTCTAAAACCCATGAATCCCCCACTATGCCCACCAGGTCCCCATCCATGCTTTTGTACCTGAACTCCGGGATAACTTTATCAGGCCCCGGGAGTGTCATTATTTGTCTGTGTACAGGGTGAGAAAGCATGAGCAAATCCCCGACCCTTTCTTCTTCCACCTATAACAAACCCTGAAGACATGGACAATTTTCAAGAATGGAAGATCGGTTAGAAGAGCGGAACAATAACAATTTTTTTAAGGAACAAATTTCCTATTTACTTATCTGTTTTAATATTAGGCTCAATCACAGAAATTTGCTATCATATATTACTATATTAGTATTCAAAACTTGAAATAAATTTCCATTTGTAAAAACCATTGTATTGAGACTTCGGACTTGCTTTGACTTGTGCAAGCCTGTTTTGGGCACAGACTCGAGCAAAAAAAATATTGGCAAACTAAACTGGTCAAAACTAGATCAAAGGTCAGTCAAAAAATGACCAAAATCACTAAGAATGGGCTCTCTGTACTGCAAATCCTGTTTTTTCCCTGGTGGATACCATAACACCGAATATTAGATGTTAAAATGCGGGATAGTTTGCCAGCTTTAAGGTGTTTTTCCTTTATTTTTAAGTATTTTAATATTGAGGACTAGGCAAGTTTTTCCATACCATGGCAAAAAAAAAAATCTTCTGTCTGAACATGCACACTTACAAAGGTCCTACAAACCAATTTGTTCTAAAGGTCATATTTGAATTCCTCAAATCACACTGTCACTTCCTTTTTTTCTTTTCAGCGAATCCTCAGGGTCTGTCCTTTAGACGCCTAAACCTTGAAGAGAGGTTTAAAAGAATATACTGGAAACGTAGATAAGAACCAAAAAAGGGGAAAATAACATAATTCCAGACCTTCATATCTTATAAATGACTAAGAATGGAAAATTGAAACGTCTAGTAATTGTAAACTTTGGCAAATCTATAAATTTAACCATATTTTATATGAAAACATTTCAATATATATCTGGAATCGGATTTGTTTTATCCTCTCTTACATCTAGATATATCTGGAATCAACATTATTTTATCCTTTCTTTTTCTAGATTTATATGGAAAAATATTTTTACATGTGGAAAGAAGAGTTAAAACATTGACTCTTCTATTTTTCAGGAATCCATAGCAAAAATTCATTCGATGATGGACGCAAAAGATCTCAAATTTATGCACAATTTTGACAGTTTTTTAATAGATCTCAGATTAGATCTAATCCCAATGATTTGTTAACTTTGGCATATACCGTGTTTTATCGTCTCTTATTTTTGGATACATGTCGCAAAATGTTTACATCTAAAAAACTGGAAGCCTTGAACATTGTCAATTTATTTCAAAAACTCATACTAAAAATTCATCCACGTCAATGTTTTAAAATTTATAAACAATTTTCCTAATAAAAAGAAACCACAAAATTGTGGTTGGAAACAGCAAACCTCCGAAATTTCTAAAAAAATCAGCCAAAAAATTGAACGAAAAAGTATGATCTGAAATCGAAGCACTCACATGTCTACGGAAATGTTCGGACACAAAAGTGGACAAAAAAAAACCGCAGAATTTCTACAGAAATTTTCTATATATTTTTACCAAAATAAAATTAAAAAAAAATCCGACTGCGGAAGCTTGAAGGCACGTACGCATACGAATTGGGAAGAATAAGTTTTGGGGGAGAAAATGGCCTACCTGAAGGAGGTGCTGAGGTCCACATGACCAGAGACGGGATAGCAGGTCCTGAAGCGATCCAAAACTTGCTCATTTTCATCGGCGACCTCGTTAAACTTGTGAGAGAGAATGGCAATTCGGAGGACGCCTTCGAAGGCCCCTGAGACGGTGAGGTCGGGTTTGAGCTTGAGTGGAGTTGAGCTGTAAATGAGCCATGTTTGGCCATTGTTGAACTGGACCTTGTGCTTGGTGTCATTATTTGAGCGAGAGACATCCAAGACTGCGTGCACAGTGGAGAATTTGAGGTGTCCGCCCTTGACAATGCAAGTGATGTAGGGGCTGCCTCGGACCAGGGGAACAGTCAGGGGGCCCGGGAGTTGGAGCGTTACACTGAGATCGTCGAAGCGGGTGAGCGTGTGGGTGACCGTGTCCGAAGGGGCGCAGGAGATTATGAGATTGGCTACGAAGGCTTGGAATATGAAGGCCGGTTGGACGACCCGCGCAGGGTAGCACACCGTGAGGGCACCACGCTCGGACCGTACGAGGTACGGGTGGATGTACTCCGGTTGATTGCCGTCCTTCAGGACGAAATTCTGCCACGCAGCGTTGGTGGGCAGGGGCCGGTTTATGAGATTTTGGGCGAACAATGGCGGCGGGTCGGGCGCTGCCGTATTGTTTACCGCTGGGAAGGAGCCACACATTGCTTGCATTGTTGCTGTTGAATTGGGTTAGCTCAAATCCGCTGTTTGAATGTATTTATAGTATGGGTAAGTTTTAGTTCCTCGGAAGAGGGATCCATTTGCGGAGACGCGAGCGTGTTCTTCACGCGTTTAAGCTTCGTGCGAGAGGAGACGAAGCGTTCAAGGATGGGAAATGGAATTCCTCGGTTTGCGCATTTCTCAAGTGGCCAATACTTAGCTTGCGTAAGGTGTTTTAGGTAGGCATGGCGTAAGCATTTTGCGCTGCGCCGCTCTAACCAGTGGGAGTTCACCACTGCTTGGGTTATTTATTAATTAAGATAGATTTTTCTTTCCACTTATTAAATAAGGCCACGGGGCTTATTTGTTTAATTTAATTTCTATTTTGATATAATGATTGTCTTATTTTCAACGGTTTAAATTGATATTTTATTTTATACACGTTTTGTGGGGTCTTGAACAATAAGTTGATTTGAAGAATACTACAAGTTATGTCACGCCCTATGTCGACTTCTAATTAAAATTATATGTTATTATTTAAAATTTATGAGTAGATCAAACGCATCTCCCTAGGGGCTGACCATCAAACAAATCTAAACCGTTTGTGTCTAGTCATTTACAACTATTGCCCTGCTTTAATCCCTGTGACTGGTCAGAACACATATGCAAGGCCATCGAGTGGGATGAAATCACTAATGTGCATGCATTACTATTTAAATAGTTGTCATCTTGCACATGCATTGCTAGACTGCACCATAGAGAATGCCAAGGAAGATGTGCTTCAGACAACGGACAAAGGACAAAGCATGGCCAGTGTTATTGCAAACCACTAGCACAATATTTTATGTGAGGAAGCATGGTTCATATATCGGGAGGAAGAGGGACTTCACTCTCAAGGCGTGGTTGTTCAAAACTTTATCAATTTTGCTTGTTAATGTCTTGACAACTCTTTACTCACCGCTAAACCTGTCTTGAATTCGTATGGGTGCATTGAAATCACACACGGTTTTTGTAGGAGCATGTGTAGTATTCATAGTCACAATACCGACAATAGTATTCTCTATAGGAAGGTGTTTACAAATAGAGATTTAAGCCAAATTGGCCGGGAGATGGCATAAACTCTAGCATTCAATAAAGCAGAGGAAATCTCACTTCTAACAACTTCACTTCTTTTCAAGTTGGGTTTGGAGTTTGTCTTGGCTAATGTCGCATGTTTGGTATGGCAAATATAAGGCGAGGATCACTCCCGATGAGTAAATGTTTGTGATGACTCTCAAAATAGGGGATTACTCACAAAAGCGGATTAAATCCTTTCAATATAAAATTACTTCTCCTAGCCTCATTATCGTAATGATATGAGAGGTGGTAAAGAGGATTTAAGGAGAACTTTACATGCCTTAAAAGTTGTGCTAACCATGTCTTTAGTTTCTTTTGTGTGTCTATTGAATACGTTGATTGAAGTGGGTAGTAATTTTATTTGGGTAGTTGTTTTGGAATTCACCGCATGAGTAAGATTTCATTCAATAAACTAATTTTAAAATTAATGAAACATCTTGAAGTTGATATATTGCAATATCTACATAATGTTATCTTGTTATATAATCCAACAATGTCATATGTCCGCATTGATATACATGTCATTCTTTTTCTTTGATATTGATCTACAATATACATTGAATATTTGATTTTGGCATACACAAGGCCCCAGCTTTGTTGTTTCTATTAATGTAGGGACTTTTTTGAGACAACAATTGAACCGTGGAATTGGGACCATGATGAGAGTCTAGGATGTATTGTTTCTTTCTTTCTCGAGCAAGTAGTGTAAGGAGAGGCTTTCTTAGTATGATCTTATTTGTTTATTATTGGTTAATAGCCATCTCTTTTTGTGTTTTCTTTCTTTTAAGAAAATATTTATTTCCTTAAGCACATTTTTCCTTTTTCCAATGAACTCTTTCTCGAATGCACAACCTATACAATATGCTCACCTCTTTCCTTTTATTAATAGATGAGATGAGTATGGATTTGTGATATTATTGCTAACATTCAACATGATACAAAAAGTCTAGATATTGAGTAGAAAACATATTACACATGACATGATGTGGTGTGTCTCTTCTCAAGTCTACTCGTTTTCCCCATATTGGAAGAGTTAGGATCGGTCCGCCAATGAATTATTGGTGTAAAAATAATAATGTCACATTATTCTTGAGAGATAATAATATTAAAACCATATAGATATTTTATTTTATTTATTGGCTCTATATTTGTTTAAACTTTAAGCTACATTTGTTGGACAACAACCAAGACATGGTCAATTATGGTATAGGAAATTCTCGAAGTAGTATGTGAAAGTATGATTAAAGCTTCATTATTTGGCATATTATATAGTGGCCTTGCATGAATGTTTGTGACATCATATTAAGGTATCTAAATAAAAAAATTATGAACATTTATATTATTATGATAATAACGCCTTGAACCAATTTTTATCCTTACTCGAACTTGAACTTGAACCTTATGACTTAAATTATAGTAATTATTGAAACCTCCTATGAAATCCTTTCCCATATGCCTCTCTACCGCCATTTAAATCTCTTTGATATCCCAAGAGAGAATATATCACTTTTCCTTCAGTACTCACTGTTGTCCAAAATAACCCCGTGCTATTTTGACAACTTACCAAATCCAATTTCGAGTTAGGCATTTTTGAGTTTGAAAGCCATGGAACACTCGAGGTTAATGTTTTACGAAATCTAATATATTAGTGTTCTCGGGTTCTCCTCGCCCAGGGAACAAAGGAAATACCAATCAAGACTTAAGCGGAAATTTTGGTTGGGAAAGTCGTGAAACATTATCCTAGTGTACCACTAATGTGGAATCTAGTGTCTTGTGGGTTCTCTTAGCGATGGGTGGAACAAGTGAATTAATGCAAAGGACTTGGGCCGAAAACATGAAGTTAGGGCTCCATGGCTAGAAACAAAATAGTGTTGCGCGGACTTAGAGAAGGTTAGAGCTCCGCAGGCCGCTTAACTCAAACAAAAGGTTTTAGTTCACCACGCAATGCTGCACAAAAAAGGTTGGAGGCCACTTTAGAGAGGCCACGATGCGAGAAGAACACATCGCCGAGCGTTGTAAAGCAAAGGAAATAAGTTGGAAAAGAGGCCAAGTCTGAAAATCGTAGAATATTATCACAATCTTCGCGGGTTTCCCAAAGTAGTCTTCCGGAATGAAGGAAGGAGGGTCACCAAGTGTAGGTGTCGCATGGGGGAATAGACCTCCGAACATGTGGAGAGGTTTAGTGTGAGGTTTGCGTAACTTAAGAGTTCAAATGATATAGAAGTATCCGTAGGAGTTTTGGAAGGCCGTAGAACGAGCAACAAACATAAAACCACGAAATAATGGGAAATCATCATGTAGTCCACACAACAAAGGTTTTTTTTTCGAATGCTAGGGATTGTTGTTTTGGTGATAAATTTTGATGCAAAGTTTCGTTTTGCCTTAGATTTGATCCATTAGGAATGTCTTCGAGAGGCCTTTCAAAAGAAGGAAACTTTGCAAGGAATGATCAAGTATTTTGGGAATGTAGAAAAAAATCACGCACTTGGGTACATTTCTAGGTCCTAATCACATACTTACATTTACTTGGGTACAACTATCTTTTGCCTCTTTGCTTTGTTTCTTGTCTTCTTTTTGGTCTTTTACACCCCGCATCCCGATCGGTACTTTACTACTTTACCTTTAATGACTCCGCACACCAACACCTATCCAGACGCGAGTGCCCAGTGCCCTCGTCCCCTACGGGGTGCCCATGTCCTCTTTCCATCTTACTTGCTTCTTTTGGGTATTGTCATTTAAAAATCAACATGTGACCTTCTTTGCACCCGACCTCCCGAGGTCATGCCGAGACAGCCGGTGTGGAATTGAAATGAGAGTGAAAGTGATGGTGATGACCAAGCTAATTGGGAAACCTTATGTCTTTGACATGCAATAACAGAATCTGTGAATCTAAGGCAAAGAATGCTCTCCTAACCTGAAGGGGTGTGATGGTAGGGTCTGATATTATAGCTACTCGGAGACTCCAATCGATGTCTAGTTCAGCTGAGATTCTATTGATTGGTTGCGGAATACGTGGAAAGTAGCCTACAGGTGCCTCGTATGGGTTTCCAGACAAGGTCATGGAAATTGAGACAAGAGATGCAGGAACTAAGGGTGATTCTTTGGTCTTGTCTAGAAATTCTTGGCCTGATCGGCTACTATATTCAACAATGAAAGTTGTGTGATAATATCAGGTGGAAGCGGTGAAGATATGAACACCTGTGTGCGTAATCTAGTGTCGAGATCTAACTGACTAGCATGCCCATTGGGTTGCGGGACCTGTGGGTCATAACCAAAGACTCGTTGAGGCTGAGGCCCTCAGTATGGTCATGCATGCAATCAAATCCTATTTCCAAGAGCATTCCAAAATTCATAGGCCTGATTAGCAGCTATGTTCAAGGTCTCTAACTATCTTATTTTCTCTACGTATGTGGTGGGTGTGCATAAGATTGTTAAGCACAGACTTGTGTCAATGTCAGTTATTAACTCTGGCCCGTTGGGTTGTGGGACCAGAGGATCGCAACCATAGGTATTTTCCTCGTTATGACCATTGATGGTCATGCAAGATGAATGGATTTGTTTTCGGTAAATAAACTATCTATCAAAGGAAATCTAAACTATATTTTTGGTATTTTCTCAATATATCAGGACAAAGTGATAAAACAAACTAATCTACGAAAATAAATATTTTTGTGTTTTTCTAACTATTCAGACAATGCATCTAATCTAATAAATGATTTTAAAACAAATAACTGGCCGGATGTAGCTAGCTATCTAGTGCAGATGTGAGAATCTAACTCTAAAATCTACTCTAATTCAAATAAAATCTCTCCAACCCTACCTCAGAAGTGAAGAACAAATCATGACTCTAAAAGAGCTATTGCTCACCCACAACTTCCCTGGTAATATTGAAGGGAAAACTTCCTATTGATTTGATCTACTTGCAACTATCTGATTAATTGAAATGAATTATTTCTCTACTCTATTTGATATGCAATTGACAATTTGACAAAACAAAGCAAACAAATACACAACTCCAACCTAGAAGAGCAAGAGCTTTGCAAATCAGGTAGTATGAGTATCTGTCCCCTCAGTTCTTTCCTTTCTTTCTCTGAGTGTTCATGTGAGTCCAAGGATTTGGGAATGCAAAGAACAATAACAAGAGGATGGCGCTTGAGCGATGACAACTTGGAGGCAATCTGGATGTAATGTAGGTAGAAGAAAGATAACACAAGAGATCTGAACTTGGCTATGCAATTCCTAGCAAGATTATGGCAGCACAACAATGCAAGATACACAAAATTCTCAGGCCTTTTGCTTGAATACAAGCATGGAATATATAGGAATGGAGGATAGAAGGTTACTTCATGCATAAGGCAATGAAGAGGTAGTTCTACTCATTAAATCTATTTAAAAATAGAAGGAACAAGGAGAACTAAGCAAACGAAGCTATTTTTAGCAAATTCAACTCACGGATGTGCTCAAAAAGTAAACTTAAGTGAATTGTCGCATGTAATTTCTCACATGAAGATTATGGAAAATCGATTAGGACCGCCGCCTGCGCAGGTGGTGGTTTTAGGACCGCCGCTGTGCAAAGTGGGCAACGATCCTAGCATCAAGGCCAAAACAAGCACAGAAAGAAGGGGGAAGCTGAAATATGCAAGGAAAAGATAAGTAAGGCTATCTAAGCTACAAATATATACTGTGAATGGGTTTTGGAGCTTGAACACCTTCTCGAAAGGATTTTGAATCATCACTGGGGACTTTTATAACCGTTTTCCTGCCAATGTAGCACATGCAATTTTGGGTGCATACATGTATCTTTTATCTTTTATGCATTTTATTTTCTTATGGGTTGGCCTTCCAATTTTAAATTACAAAATTTAACAAAGGGAATCATATAAATACAATGTTATGTGACCAAAATAAAGGACCAAGCTCTAAGCATCTATTATCATCACCCAAGTTTGCATCCAAAGGCATCTAAGAGCACTAACAACAACCATCTAGCATCCA
Organism: Taxus wallichiana var. yunnanensis; assembly: GCA_018340775.1. NCBI lineage: Eukaryota > Viridiplantae > Streptophyta > Pinopsida > Cupressales > Taxaceae > Taxus > Taxus wallichiana. The sequence goes on from CM031239.1 coordinate 54,601,017, forward strand.
TACAAGGGACAAGGGACTACATTTTTCTGCATACACTTCACATGAATGAGAAGTTCATTTTATCATCCACACAACTATTTACATTGGTACATCTAGTTATTGTCCACTGTCAAGTGCACTTACACAAGGGCATCCTAGGGCACAATTATTTCACACACGCACAAGAACTACATGGAGTTTGAGATGTAGTGCAGTGCTCGGTTGTAAGTTCACTCAGTCGGTGACTGCTGTGGTCGATCCCGACTCCCATATTGCATCTTTTCTTTTTGGGATTTGATGTAGTTTGAGGGTTTTATAGGTCAATATCTCTTTGCAGGTTATAAAGAATTCTATGATCATATTGTGACATGCAAGTCACGACCAACAACGCACCATCAGTGGCACTTGTATGCGACACTATAAAAATTAGGTTCGACCATCTGCATAGTCACAAGTGCCTAGAAGCATACTCTAAGCACCTGACTCCCGACCTAGTCCATGCGCCCATGTTTGACACAATATGTGGGTTACATAATTTATCTAGAGTATTTACTACAATCTATCCTTCTAGTTCATCAAGATTCCCACTCATAATACTTTGGGATCAAGCAAAAATCAGCGAAGTCACTCTCTCTCTCTCTCTCTCTCTCTCTCTCTCTTGCACTTAGGCTTTCTACTTTACATAGCTAGCAAGAGTATTTCATTATTTCTATTAGTTACTCAGTAATTAGGGTTTACAAAAAGTTTATTTTTGTTAAATCGGGAAATTGAAGTTGAGGATTTTTGGGGACATTTCATGTTGCTTTCTGTAATTCGTAAGATGCCTTTTTGGTTGTAAGATGCTCGTTTGATCTTGTAGACACAAAATCACGCACTTTGGGTATCTATTTAGTCATGATCACATGTTATTATTCATATGGTTCCTAAGTAAGAAAAGTACTAACTAACCCATGTCTTTGGCCATCTTTGCTTGCTTTATGTTACCACTTTTTGTCTTGCACACCTTCTTTCCCAATCGACTTTCGAACCTTCAATTTCTTTGAGTCCGGACACTAGCACCCACAGTGCCCCGACCCATTTCAGGTGCCCTAGTCCAACATATTCTTCTATCTTTTCATTTTTCTAGGTTTCATTGCAACAGTCTGCACTTCGGATTTTCCAATAAGTCCACCTCGGCATAGCCCAAGATTAATTGTGAAACAACTAAGTCATTTTATCTCCTCATTTGCACTTAGGGTTTTAAATCTTAATTGTTTATTTTCTTGGGTCTATTTTGTACTTAATTGCTTATTCATTTATTGCTACATTGTAATCAGATTTAGGCATATATTCATTTAAATATTTACTTAATCATTTGGTGAACCCGTCTCATTCGAATACGCTTGGATTCTCATCTTTCTTCTATCATGGCTCATAAGGTCTCTCAAGTATCCTTGCATCAATTGCTTCAAAAGCACCCATCTTACAAATATGTTCTTCTAAAAAACCTAAACACCCCATGTCTTCCTAGATGATGCACCGCCTGCTCAAATTGATGTTATCTTCAATCATCTTTCTAATGACTCTCTTAATTCTACTTTCCATTAATCTATGTTGGCGTCACTTTAAGCAAGTTGTGCATTATGTATTTCAAGACCAATTTCAGGATATGGAATCTATGATTACATCTCTAAAATCTGAAATCCAACAACTTAAAGATGCTTCTCAAGCTCATGTTTGTTATCCTTATACATCTTATCCTCATTCTATGTCTTTAGCATGTGCTCATTTATGTGAGCCTCAAGTCATGCCATTACTGCAGCTCTCACGTTTGATCACAATGTTAAGCAACATGATATTCTTACTGAGCTCCTTAGTCATCAATTGATCAATTTTCCATCTACTCATGTCTATCCTCCTTATCGTCTTGCAAAATATCAAGGTCATCCATATTACAATTATCATCGAATCAATGGACATAATGACAATGAATGTTATGCTTTACAATGAAGAATCAAGCATCTTGAGCATCAAGGCTTTATCTCATTCATTTCACAACATTCAATTACATGCCCATCTACAAATGCTACATCCAAATGGGATCCTAAATCTACTCCTTCTATCTCTAATGAGCATCATGCTTCCACTTCTCATGTTCCTTCTTTTCTCACTCAAGCACCACCTATGCAATCTACTCAAACCAAGAAACCTCCTCTAAAAATCAATTCAACACCTCCTCCGACCGAGTCATCTACAACATTACCAAGCGAAAAAAAGCAACCAACATCTCCACCTCTAAAGTCTTCGGTGTTACTAATCCCAAATAAGCAACCGTTCATTTGAGTAAGATCAACAAACTCTCGCTAGCATCTTTTGACTTCCACCGCTTGAGGGTCCTAAGTAATCACCACTTCAGCCTCCAATCAATTTTTTAAAACAAGCTACTTCTTATTATGATCCTAACAACCCATTTCAAAATATGTCACAATGGCAAGTGCCTTCTCTCATTGCTGCGTAGATCTCCATTACTCACATAGTTGGTGGGCATCATGCTTATTCTTCCCCCTTCTAGCATCACCATGTGGCTATCATTTTCTACTATTATGCTTTGTGCTTCTTATTTCACATCCGTGAGAAATCTTACACAAATTGATACACTATTGTATCATCACTCCTCAATGACGCACTCTTGTGATTTGGTTCACACTTGACTATGTAGGGTATACCATACACATGAAATTCACACACTACACACTACACACTACAATCTTCACATGTCATGTGTTATTTGCACCTCTTTCTCACAACATCTATCACATGTTATGCACACGATTCACTCTACCCATTCATGATACATATTTCTTGCATCTATACACACAAAATCACACACTTTGAGTCACTATGTAGTCCCCTGTCTCATATTACTATTCATATGGTTATTAAGTGAAAAGAGTAATAACTAACCAATGTCTTTGGCCATTTTTCTTTGTTTTCTACTGATACTTTCAATCTTGCACTTGTATTACTATCGTACTATGTTTTCCCTATTTCTAACTGGGGCACCCAACCAGGACTGGGGCACCTTAGGCACCCTGGTCCCCTCTGGGTGCCCTGATCCTCTTTGTACTTTCCTCTCACTTTTTGGGCACTTTCTAGCCATTTGAGCTTCTTATATTTTTGGTGGTCACCTTTTTGGGGTTAATTACAAAATTAAAGCAAGAGAACCATATAAATATAAATTTATGTGACCATAATGAGGGACCAAGCACTAAGCACTTACTATCACCACCTAAGGTTGCATCCATCAAAGGAATATAAAGCTACATTTGCATCCATATAGCTCCATCACAAGGCACACAAGGTTGGTTCATCTGCATCACACTTCATAGGAGGGGAGTCTATTGTTTTCATGCACACATTTACTACATTCTACATCTATTTATTTGCTTGTTACTTCACAAAGTGTGACTAACACAAGAGCACCTAGGGCATAATTACACACACAAACACACATAGAACTATATTGGGTCTGAGATGTAGTGCAATGCTCAATGATAATTCCATCCATTTGGCAACTGAGGACAGTCTAACCCCTTCATATGCATCTTTCTTTTTTAGGGTTTTGATGCTTTGTCTGGGTTTTACAGGTGATTCTTTATTACATGTTTACATTGACATCTAACAAAGTTAAATGACATTCATGTGACAAGAAGATAACATAGGTGAACACTCGGTGACACCTCGTAGGAGGAGGTTTTCTGGTCATTTCCGTAGACCGGAGAGTCCCTATCCCTCTCCAAACACCCCAAGTATATCCAGGATAGTCAAGATTTTTACTTTCTCGACTCTTGTGCGATAGATTTCTTCTCATGTTCACTGGTCTACACAACTGCGAAATAGTCTTGAGACATCTACGAATCAACTAAGGCTTACTTAACTCTCTTTACACATTATGGTTTCACATTTTATTGCTTAGATTTCTTGGGTATTATTTCATATTTTATTACTTCATTTATTCAGTTATTTTACTACTCCTATAAGCATTAGATTACACTAGAATAAATCTATTTTAGTTAATCATTTTGGGGAACTCCGACGTCGATCTAGGATCCTCATTATTTCCTTATCATCCTAGAGTATAGTCCTCATGAGTATCTCAATCAATCATTATTTTCTTGCAAATCCCGATTTAAGGTATAGGTCCAACATCTTCTTGCTACTACTCGCATTTGTCTGCTGATATGCATCTTGTCTCGATCTATAACACATTTTTGGATGCATTTTCTCAATATATTGTTTTCCCATTTAATCCTCCTACTGATCTTACCACCTTTGACATGACCCACCCTTGCATATTATGATTCACATTTACAATGTGGGTATCAAACACACTTTAATTGATAATGGATCTGAACTCAACTTATGTCCCATGTCATTCATTGAGAGGCTAGGTATTTCCACTTGTGATGTTAACCCATCTTGTCTTTCACTTCGTGCATATGATGGTTTTGTTTGTCCATGCATTGGTCACATTACATTGCCTATCACCGTAGGGCCAAAAATTGTTAACATTGTGTTCTTTGTCATCGACTTTCTAGTCTCCTATAATTGTTTGCTTGGTAGACCATGGCTCCATGCCATGCAATCCATTGCTTCTACCATACATCATTGTGTCAAATTCATACATGAAGGTATTGAATATATTGTACTTCACGATCGTGATGCATACAAATATTGTGACCAAGATCCTAATACTACTCTTCCTATTCCATGTATTGATACTACAAATGATCCTCAACTGATGGACGAACCACCTCATTTTCCACCACTTGAAGGTGCTATTTGTGTGATAGATGTAGTTTCTTCCACCCCACTACCTTCACTTGCTACTACTACTGCTATGATTCTTTAAAGGGGGCCTATCCAACATACAAATGTTGATCTATCCTCGACACCTTCAAAAATGCCTCCCTCATTAACACGTCCACCATTTACATGAATGATTCATATCGGGAGAACATTCCACTTGACCCTACTTGTGATGAAAATATATGTACACATGAGGGATTAAATCAGCTAGACATTTCTTTTGAGGATCTTGACCCTCCACCACACGCTCCTCACCTTTATTATGGGTTTGTTTGCATCACTGTCACCTATGGCCTATGTGTCTTTCACCTCACAATATTTCTTACGTGTAATCTTCACTCCTCACCACTTACTTTAGGACAATCATGACTTGATTACATTGGGGTACTTTAGACCATGATTGCATACGATATCTCATTTCCTATGCCTTTTGGTTGTGTATTCATTTGCAATAGCTCCTTTCTTGGCTATACGCAAAATCTCACTCATTGGTATGCACATGGATGTCCATTACCACCCTTCACTAATGAGGAATATGCCATGGGTATGTATAACTTACGCCTTAATGGCTCATTACATGATCAACCAGAAACTATTGCTTACCAAGTCTCTAATGCTTATCCATTTGACTTTGACCCTGATGCCGATGACCTTCTAGATGACATTACATGATTTTTTTCTTCATCATATACACACTTGGGGGCATGACATCTATACTCCCCCTAACATCATGTGACATCTTATTCTCTCATCGCTTTTTCTACATACTTACACATACATCTTAGCATACGCATCTACATCGTCATTACCCGATGACACACTCTTGTGCTTTGGTTCACACTTGACTAGTTGAGGGAATTCTCTACACATGAACCCCACACACTGCACAATAGTCACTACACCTTAGGCACCACATATCATCACATGATCCTACATCATCTGCACATTACACACTACATTACAGGCTATACACATTGTGCATCTTCCTACATACACCATACATGTTCTACACATGCTTCACACACTACACCATAGTCACTACATATTGCACATTTTCACACATCATACATGTCATTTTACATTTTACATCCTAAACCTTACATATTACATCCTAAACCTTACATATTACATCTTACATCTTACATACACTATGTATCTACACATATTATGTCATCTACACATCTTGTATTTCATACCATGCACCCTACTATGCACATTACACATTATGCACACTCTCTTCTACGAGTTGCACTCACTACACGATGACGCACTCTAATATCATGGTCCATACTTGAACTATTGAGGTTATATATCACAAATGGACCTCATCACCCTTACATGTTCATCATTTAATATTTTCTCATGCAACATACCTAGATTAAGTGATATACACTTTAGGCTATAGGGTTACTTCTTTTAGCATCATCTTGTGATAGGCTACCTTGTCACTTTCACTTGCATCATTTAGTGATATACGCTTTAGGATAAATCACCACTCATTGCTATTCATCTTGTTGTGATATACGCTTAGGCTACATATTCATGCATACTTCATCTTTAGGTCGTATACCATCACTACACACTCATCACAACGTGTTGCACAAAAAAATAGTTTGACAATTTCCCGATGACACACTCTCGTTTATGGTTCATTCTTGATTGCTAAGGGGGCATACTAAATGAACCTCACTGCATACAATTCCATTCACTCGGGGGGCATGTGAATCCTATCATTTACTCTGCATTCCATTCCATCCATCCACAACATACTGCATTTTATGGTTACATTTACTCTTTCTTGCACTTGCTTTTACATGTACGCCTTATTACACATGCTAGATATATATCTTGTATGTCATTATCATTATCACACACACATTCACATTGAATTGATTTCTAGTTGTGATCACAGGCCATACTACAGGTTACTACACACAACATAGATGCTTGACTACTAGTCCCATAATAGTTCCTAGGGCATCCACATTCATACGTGACATGTGTTATTGTTTCATTCTTGTTCATAACACAATACTTGGGTTTATACATGCTTTGACATATGGTTTATCTTTCTAACATGCTAATGGGTGCTTCATGTGCATCATTTGTTTTGTCGGGATACTTGTTTTCATACTTGTTTGTTATACCCCTTAAATTATTTGTTATTGGGATTTTCCCTTTGTCTTGTGTGCACACTTGTTTGTTTGTGGCCACTGTGGCCTTGAGTGTCTTGCGACGTTGTGAGTGGTGTCATATGTTTTCATCCCACTTTGTGCAACTTACATTGTCTTCTCGTGTGTTTACATTATCTCTGCTTATGTTTTAGCTTACACACTATATCTTTGGATTACACTTGTTTTCTACATGCATATTTGTACTAACACTTGTTTTATATCTACCTTGTTTGTTTGTGCTTTGGTTTCTACCAAGCACATCCCCTCCCACTGCATAGGCATAGTTTCGATGTTTCGATACGGTTCCTCTTTTGGGGCCGCATTCTCCTATCCGCGACATTGCATGTGCCCCTAAAGAGGGGGGCATCATTTGGGTTTACACACATACATCGAGGTACAATTTAATTTTTTAGTTTTTGTCCATGACATAGTGGGTTATAGTGAGTGGGTTTAGACCAGTCTACAAACTCCATACACAATGAATTTTACAGGATAGGGTGTCCTTAGCACATTTGGGAGTAAGTTAAAGGATAGAGGATAAACTAGACCTTCCTCTCTACACTTTCATGCATCGATCACCCAAAAAACCAAACAGTACAAAGATCTCTTCACTCTCGGGAAGCAATTACAGAGTTGGAGGATAAATAAGACTTTCCTCCCTACACTTCTTTGGCCAGTGGCATGAGATCACCCAAAATCTCACATGACATCGACAAGATCCTTTCTACACCCTTTTTCTCATCATGGATTAGGTACACATGTTCCTTTTTCATTTTTCATATTTCGTACATGTTTTTTTACATATATACATGTGTTTTTACACATTACACATATACATGCATATTTGACTACTTGATCGTCTTCTCTTTTAAGGTTCATTCATATGGGAATCAAGCAATAACAACAACACACATATGGAGGGTACACCACCCACATGATATTAACCATGTAGGTACACCACACACATTGGCATCTACACACGCACTTTCGCCCTAGGTTCACTCTCATCACTTTTTACACTTTTTGCATCTTTAGTCTCCATGCTCCATTTTTTTATCACTCCATGCTTTGTCTAGTCCTTTAACATGCATTCTACATCACTCTACATGGATTATTAGGTACACATATCTATCTACTTTATGTTACCGAGCTTTCTGATCACCAATATAAAGTGGGGGTAAATGTAGACACAAAATCACGCACTTTGAGTCATTATTTAGTCCTAGTCTCATACTACTATTCATATGGTTCTTAAGTGAAAAGATTAATAATTAACCCATGTCTTTGGCCATTTTGCTTTGTTTTTTGTTGCTACTTTTGATCTTGCACCCATAATTTCCTAGTATGTACTTTCATACTGTGTTTTCCCTATTTCTGATTGGGGCACCCAACCAAGACTAGGGTGCCCTAGGTGCCCTGGTCCCCTCTGGGTGCCATGATCCTCTTTGTACTTTCCTCTTACTTTTTGGGCACTTTCTAGTCGTTTGAGCTTCTTATATTTTTGGTGGTCGGCATTTTCGGGTTAATTACGAAATTAAAGCAAGAGAACCATATAAATATAAAGTTATGTGACCATAATGAGGGACCAAGCACTAAGCACTTACTATCACCACCTAAGGTTACATCCATATAACTCCATCATAAGGCACACAAGGATGGTTCATCTCATAACACTTTATAGGAGGGGAATATCATATTTTCATTCACACATTTACTACATTCTACATCTATTTATTTACTCGCTACTTCACAAACTGTGATTAACACAAGATCACCTAGGGCACAATTACACACACACACACACACACCTAGAACTACATTGGGTCTGAGATGTAGTGCAATGCTTAGTGATAATTCAATCCATTTGGAAGTTGAGGACAGTTCGACCCCTTCATATGCATCTTTATTTTTAGGTTTTTGATTCTTTATCTAGGGTTTTATAGGTGATTCTTTATTATAGGTTTACAACAACATTTGGCGAAGTGCAACGCATTCACGCGATAGGAAGTGAACATATACAAACACTCAATGACACCTCAGAGGAGGTTTTTTGGTCATTTATTTAGACTAGGGTATCCAGATCTCGGACCGGGGTGCCCCTATCCCTCTTTAAGGACCTAGTCTAGATCTGTACTTTCTCAAATTTTTGTGCTACTGTTTTCTCCTCCTGCTTCACCAGGTCTACACTATGACATAGCATCGAGACATCTGCAAATCAGACAAGTCTTTTTCATCCCTCTTTGCACATTAGGAATTCACATTTTATTTCTTAGATTGCTTGGGTATTATTTTAGTATTTTATTACTTCATTTATTTTGTTATTTTATCTTCTCCTACAACATTAGAATACACTAAAATAAATCTATTTTAGTTAATCAACATCTACTTCTACACGCTTGCGTTCATTACCCTATGACGCACTCTAGTTCCATGGTTCATACTTGATTCTTTGAGAGTTTAAATCCAAAATGAAACTCCCACTCACTCACTCACTCACACTCTCTACACTTTATGCTTTGACGATCATATCTTTCTAGCGCATTGTAGTCATTTTTTCCCTTAACAAAAAGAAAGGAACCCCATGCACATCGGCCTATCACCCAGTGAAAGTTGGGCACTCATCCAAGGCATGCGCGGGTGTCGAGTCTCTCTTTTATGTGAGTTTAGTGGGAAACATCATCTATGATTTGTGTTTAAAAGACTTTCAAATGGATTTAGGACATATAAGAACCATAGAGCTTAGGAAAGCCTCTAGATCCTTGGTCATTTCAGACAGTACTTAATAGAATCTATAATGTGTATCATAATAGAAAGAAGCATACAAGCATCCATACTTAGCATAAAAGGAAAGAGAACTCATGAGAGAGAAGTATGCATCAGAATCATTGATATTCATGTATATATAACAGGTAACCTCATTACATCCATGGAGCCATTACAAAGTGTCACAGAGAAGTAGACCGCAGTCATGCATTGCAACTGGACTTATGTAACTAAGCTACCAAAAAGAAAAATTACAATCCCCATGCCCAATACATCCTTTCCCGAATGTAATTACCCATTAACAGAGTTCTTGCAGTATTTTTGTAGAGCTCTTCCTACACTCTAAGTCTCTCTATTTATAGCTTTTCTGGATCTTTAAATCATCCTCCAAAGGCCCTCAAATCCGATGCCAAGTGTCTGAATGTGGTCCTCCATGCGAGCATGCTCCTCCAGGCATGAGCTTCCCACTTTATCCCATGATGTGCTTCTAGAAGATTCTACCATAGGCATGCTCCTTCTTGGGCCAACCTGTCAGGCTGGCATCTTATCCATGCGCATTCGGTCATGCTTTTCACGTGTTCTACCCCGAACGTCCAATTTTTCTAAGTCCCAAACCCTTGGTTATGTCCGCGCGCGCACATGTCACGGGCTTCCTTAAACCCTTTTCTAAACCCTACCTTACATGCTTTGTCCTTGCACGCCTTTCTTTAACTAGGACCTTGCACGCCTACATGCCTTTTGTACTTAGTCAATATTCTAGGGGCCCAACATCACCCCACACTACGCCTGTTCTCCATCCGTGGGAACACTTCCCTTAGTGAGAGAAAGAATACAAATAGGCTTATGCCTAGGAAAAAGAGAAGGGGATGAAAGAATGGGGAAAGAAGAAAGAATGGGAGAGTGAAAGAATTCAGTAATAGACTAGGAAAATCCTTTTGTAAGTTAGCCTCCAATTTATTCTAGGCATCGACTTCATCCTATGCTCTTTGACAGAGGTCACCGACCAGGTGCTTACCTCCCCAAAATTTAGTCCATCTCCTTACGCGCTCATAGTATCCATGATTTTCTCCAACTCCTTACATATATCCTCCAACACGTCCATTCTTTGTGTGATACGTGGATATAGCTCCTTCAACCGGTTTTTGATTGAAACCCTTAAGGTTTCAATGGCCTCTGATTTCTTCTCAACCTCGGCAAGGATTTTGTCTCTTTCTGCCCTATTCCCCTTGTTTTTCTCCTAGAACTCCTTGAGTTCTACTTCATGAGTGGCAACCAGGGTGCCTACCACTTTGTCTCTATCCACGTAATTGTCATATGCGGCCTCAGTGGTCCAGGAAGCAACCCTTACATCAACAAGCACTTTGTTGTACTCCGCGACGAGCGCTACGATCTTCAACTTGTCTTCCTTCTCTAGGCACGCGACCACTTCCTCTGTAGACTCCAAGGCTGGTGGTTGTCTTTCCATGGTGAGGACCCTTGTTAAATCCTCTAGGCATCCCAAAGCAGATCCATACTTTTACATGGGCGATGCCAGGTCCAGATGCTTTAATAGTATGGCCCCGTTGATGGATTCTACTTTCTTGTACACAGTGCTCACCTTGGCCTTTTCATCCTTCAATTCCCGCTACCATTGGGTGTTGATTAAATTTTCTTGGCTCAGCTCCTTGGTTAATGTAGCTAGCTCTTCCTCTTTCTCCTTCAGCTCCCCTTCCAGATCCCTGATCCTATCATTTCACCCGAAGAGTCTAGCTTCTATCTCAATGGAGACTTTGTTAAGCGCATTGCTCAGTTGTTCATCTGAGAGCTGCTGGGTATCCACCACTTGGGTTATCTTCTCCTAGTCCTGGCAATGTTACTATTGCCCCTTGGCTTACCTCAAACTCTGGTTCATCAAGGTGGGACTCAATTGCCCAAGAGATCATCTTCCTTGTCTCACGGGTAGGCAACCTCCTTGTCGAAAGATGACATGCATACAAGCTCCTCTACCAGAAGTGTACTCTAGAACCACGCACAAAACACCTTCTTGGGGTCATCAATATAACCCATCTCTGGCCTCCCCCTCTCGCGCCTTCCTCTCGTGTGTGTACCTTTGGGTATACTTACAGTTAAAACTGGGCCTCTAGTGCTACTGTGTTCCTCTTCTCGCGCTCTCCTTCTCCTTGTTCAACACTGGCTTAATGCCACGTCCAAATTTTTCCTCCACCAGGGTCTCAATGTTTCTTGTCTCCTCTTCTTCTGCCACCTTGGCCATTTGCTCTTGTGTCGAGCTTGGAACCTCTTGCTTTTGCGTGCTAGCCTCTTCATCTTTTCCCATGTCCTGGCACTTCCTCCTACCTGGCTATCCTTACACCACACAAAAAGGAACCCTTGTTCTTCTTCTCCGCCTTCCTCCTCTGAATCATGTATATTAAAAATAGGTGGCCCTTGATCTTTCCCAGGGGTCCTCTTCCCCACTTACTTCTTCCTCACTAACTTCTTCCTCACTACCATCCTTCTCTCCTATGTACTTGCCCATACTTCTAGCTTCTTCCGAGGTGGTCTCCTCTTCTACCCTCTGCTTTTTCCTAACCGGAGATTCCAGTGTAGGTGACTCTATTTCTTCTTCTGATGACTCCTTATCTGATGGTTCTTCTAGTTCTAGAGTCTTTTCTCTGATTACGGCATTTTTCTTGCGCGTGTACGTGCTGGTTTTGGTGCTTGTCTGGGGAACCTATTTCTTGTGTCTCCACCACACTTGGGATTTTATTTTCTAGTTCTTTTTCCTCCCATTTGGGCACGGGTATTTTCCTCCCAGTTGGATCCTGAGGTATAGATACCTCATTCTCTAGGTATGTTCCCTTCTCCAACTTGGGCCTTATGCGAATGTAAACGTGCACTGCGGATCCTCGTGCAATGGGTAGAGTCACAAGCCTTATCATTTTCACTTCATGTGACACGTACTGCTTTATGTACATGCACTTGCTAGGGTAGACCAACCCCTTGCATGATTCCTGTGGTATTTGTCCAAACTACCAAGGTCCAACTTAAAATTTTTGGACTCCTTGAACCTTCGTTTACTCCCGCTTAGAAGTACTAAGTTGTGAAGGCAAAGGGGAGCTTGCACCATGGGCTCTGTGAGTCATTTATCAACTTGAATTTTCCCAGCGTAATCTTTGGTACACAAAAAAATTTTGCCTCTCCCCTAGTGGCCGTTGGTAGTTGTTCAGGAATTCTCCATTCTACCCCAAACGCATTCCTTAGGCACGTGTACCACTTTTCCAAGCGCGCCTTGTGCACTTTGTTGTCATAGTGTCACAAGCATACTTCTCAAATATTTTGGCGGGCGAGGGGTCTTCATTAGGGTACTCCCATACAAACTTATCTGATGCATCTAGTACCCCTATCTCTGAGAACATGATGGTCAACAACACATTTCCAAAAAGGATCCTGTCACCTTCCTTCGTGATTGATAATTTCATCTGCGATGAATGCGGAAAAATTATAGATGGTTCCCTTTGAAATATTTCTACAAATATTTAACCATGGCTTACTGACTTGAGTCCATCTCTCCTGGCCATTTAGCTTTGACACCAGGTGCGCAGCCATCTTCATTACTGGATCCTTGATGTTTGCAATATCATAATACCTTGACCCCTTTTTTGCAAGCAAGAGTGGCGATAGTTTCCTTAATCACTTCCTTGTCTGTCAAATCATCTTCCAACCCGTCTCCTTCATAGATGAGGCCTGTGAATTGTGAAATGAGCTGAGGATTTATGCACATCTTGTGCCCCACAAAGTGGAAATAGTCCTCATGCACATGCGACATCAGCCACTGATACAGTCACTCAGGTTTCCCAAAGTAGGGCAACTCAAAGAGTTGTAGTAACCCTACCTTCTCTAATTTGACCTTTACGTCATCATTATATATGGGCAAACCTTCTGGTGTCCTCTTATTTGTTGGGTGCACTAACTCTAGTGCCAACTCCTTTTCAATTGTGCTTGTCTGATGATTATAATCATTTACGAGACATATCCCTAAGATGGGACTCCCACTCCTTCCCCAACAACACTCCATCTGGGTACTACATTTTTGCATACCATTCCTCATTTGTGCTTGCTTCAATTTCTTGTTGCTTGCCCTTGCCCTTTCCTTTGCCCTTCTTAGGTGTACTAGCTAGTTTCTTGGGTGCCATTTTCTAGGTCTTCTACCCACTTCAATCACTTTTGTTACTTTGTTCTTCTATTCTCTCCAACCCTAGATCTCGAACTTGTGAAGAAAATTACTCACACCCATGCCCTAGTTCTTCAAACCCTAACTGGGATACTCCCTTCACAAGACAACATCTTCTCACACTTTCTCCCACACCCATGAAATCCCTTCCTCCTGGTTCGTAAATCTAAACTAGCTACTTACGCTTCAATTTCTCCAAATTTTTCTTCACATGGATCAGTTTTTTAGAAGCCCTAGTTTGCAAAGGTATAAAAGCACTTCATTCTCTTATACGCAAAGTGAAAAATGAAGTGTCCCGACCCCCTTATTTATAGTTTTTCCCTTTTTGAGCATTAAGTGCTACTTCACCTACCATTGTACTTTCTTCATTTAATGTGGCTTTTAAAACAAATCCTGACTTAAGAACTTTCCCTCACGCGTCCAACTTGCGTGGAAAATCCTCCAACCTTATGGCACGTAACCAATCCAACCTAACAGGAGACTCTTACACATGCAAAACCAGCATTGAAGGCACTTCTTTTGTCCTAATTTTTTCTCTTGCCTACCTCGTGTTGCTTAATGTGCTTTCTCCTCCTTTGTACATGGGATCTATAAGTAGCTTTATCTTGGCACCAACCATCCTTTTTCTATCTTCTCTCCATACACCTCTTTCAACCGGGCCATTCAACTGGGATTTTTAACACAAACTTCCTTGGCACTTTAACCATGCGCTCCTTCACATTACTCCACCCCACACTTAAAACGATGTGCGGTCCTCTGTGCACTCACAAATTCTCAAAAAGTAGCAATAAGGATACCAAAGACCCAGGCAAAACAAAACAACAACGCGAAAGGGAAACACAAGAAAAGAAATGCATAAAGGAAAATTCTAAACTAACTGGAAAAATTGCCTTATTTACAAACACCAAGAAGACTTATTTATAGTAGGGCTTCAGCCTACTCCCATTGAAGTGTCCAGAAACTTCATCCCATCCAACGCTTGTAACTGGCACACGCTTGAATCAAGGATGTATGAGATTGTGTAAGGACCCAACCAATGGACTTTCAACTTCCCAAGATGGCGCAAAAACTTAGAATCATATAGTAAAACCATCTTCCCAACCTCAAACTTCTTGTTTCTAATGTGGCGATCATGCCAAGCTTTCTAGCTTTACTTTCTCTATTGTTTGGCTCCACCTGACGAGTGATCGTCTCTCATCCAATTTCATTAACTCCTCAATTCTTTCTTCCAATGCTTTCTCATCAGCCAACCCTCCTACGTGCATTATTCGTAGAGAAGGTAACATGAATTCAACTAGAAGAACAACTTTTGTGCCAAACACCAACTAAAATGGTGTGGCTTTGTTTAGCCTTTTATACGTTGTCCTGTAAGCCCACAATACTGCTAATACTTTGTCATCCCAATCTTGTCTTCCGACATCACAAATCTTGGTCAGGGTATGACTCAATATTTTGTTGAATGCTTCCATGGTTCCATTTTCTTGTGGGTGATAGGGCGTAGTCTTATGATGAGCCACCATGAACTCTGCTAACAAGATCCTCATGGTCTCATTCAAGAAATGCATACCCCTATTGTTGGTCAAACTCAATGGACATCCATACCTCATGATAATGTTCTCCCATAAGAACCTTGCCATTATGGCTGCTATGCAATCTTTAGTTAGGGCTGCCTCTCCCACCTGGTCAAATAATCCATGCAAGTGATGACATAGCATGACCCAGTCCTACATGTCACTGTGCAATAGGGCCTACAAAGTCTATTGCCCACTTTTCAAAAGGCTCCGTGCTAGGGATAGGGTGTAAAGGCATTTCATCTCTCTTTCCCGGTTTGCCTAATGCGTTGACAATGGTCACATGCTTTACAATAGTCTCTACAATCCTTGTACATGGTTTCCCACCACAAACTTGCCATTAATATCTTACGCACAACAGTTGCATCACTGCGCATAATGCCCACCCGTACTTCCTCTGTGTGCTTCCTCCATGATGGCGAGGCGCTCATGCTCTAATACACACCTATGCAAAACTTCATCATGTCCCAACTTGTATAAGTCTCCACTAATTAACATGTAGGGAGCGGTGCGTATGGCTAACTACTTTTTCTCTAATGCCTTCATTCCTTCCGGTGCCACACCTTCCTTTAAAAATACTGCAATCTCTTCCAAATCAGTCCACAATTTCTTTTCCCAGGCTTCACTACAACGGTGAACTCAAACTCTTGAAACAACAACACCCACCGACATATGCACCCTTGCAGAACATGTTTGTTCACCAAATACTTTAATTCCATGTGGTCGGTGTAAAACACAAAGGGTGTTACCAGTAGATACCATCTAAACTTGAAAAGCACATAGATAATTAACAATGCCTC
The DNA here is from genome assembly GCA_018340775.1 of Taxus wallichiana var. yunnanensis. Taxonomy (NCBI): domain Eukaryota; kingdom Viridiplantae; phylum Streptophyta; class Pinopsida; order Cupressales; family Taxaceae; genus Taxus; species Taxus wallichiana. Next base: position 54,617,362 of record CM031239.1, read on the forward strand.
CCTTAGTTGTGGTGTAGTTCTACTCTCTCTGGTGTGTCAGCTTCCTACTTGTAAAACACAGAGGATGATCAACAATTCCTTCACTTGGCTATGCAAGCACTGCTCCAATAGCAGTCCCTGAGGCATCTACATGGACATGAAAGGGCTTGTCCTAAGGGGGAAAACTTAATATAGGCACGGTGACAAGCCTATCCTTTAATGTATTAAACACCTTCTCTGCGCCTCTCCTAATGGAAGGCACTTTTATGTCCGAGTAGCTCCTCTAAAGGCGTGGTGATCTGGCATACCCTTTGATGAATTTCCGTAATAACCGTATGCCCAAGGAATCCACGCACTACACTCGGCTAGTAGGCTCCCCTAAACCCACAATAACTGCAACTTTAGCGGGATCTACCAACAAGCCCTACTTATATATGATATGCCCCAATAAAGTCCCAAAGGGTGTAGCAACACACACTTCTTAATGTTGAGGGATATCCTCAACTTGCCTACACCTCTCAAACATTAACCTTAAATTGTCACAATGGTCTTTAACTAGACCATACATTGTCCAATCATCCAAATAGACCTAAAGAAACTTATGGATGAAGTCCTGGAATGCTTGCACCACTATGCGTGAAAAAATAGCAGGCGCATTCTTCAACCCAAAGGGCATGACCATGTATGCAAAACTTCCCCACTTAGTGGTGAAAGTTGTCTTCTCCTGGTCCTCCTTTGCAATCCGGACTTGGTGGTACCCTGAAAATCCATCCGTAAAGGAATAGATTTCGCGCCTAGCGACTCCTTCCAAAATTTCTTCAGTGAAGGGGGTCGGAAAGGGATCAATGACACAAACGCATTCAGCTCCCTATAATCCACACAGATCCTAATCCACCCATCCTTCTTGATGCTGATTACCATTGGACTTATCCATTTTGATTCCTCCACTACTTCAATGATTCCAGAAGTTATCACTTTGTTTATCTCCTCCTTAACCTTCACATGTAAATTGGGATTCATTCGGTAGGGCCTCTTCCTGACGGGCGCTTACTATCCTTGAGCTTTATCTTCATCTCCCCCAAGGAATGGTGAATGCCTTTGAGCTCATGGTACTGCGCAGGAATAAATCCTCAAATTCACGCAATAGATCAATGATCTTAGAGACTTCCTTCTCGACCAATAATCTCCAATAATAGCTTCCTTAGGTTCTTCTCTTGAACCGATGTTAACCTTATTTGTCTTTAAGGGCTCATGGTAGGTGTGTGCATGAGTATCAACACTATCCACTACCTCACACGTCCCTACAGAATGGCTAACATCCAAGCTTTCGATTCCTCTCCATCAATCACATACACCAACTTTCCTTTCTCCTTTTCCAAGCACACGCGCTCAAGTTGTAACTCTTATGTTTCCTCTACTTCTTCTTCAAAGCGTGCCTCCAATCCTAGTTCACCTAGTAATTCCAATAGCCTATCTTCTACCATGGCACTATCCCCCATGGTAAGGTGCTTGATACCTTGCAAGGCCTTATCAATTGATGGCTTGGTACTCTGATACTCAAAGGTTTGAATAAGGTCACCACGAGTTTTTTTCAGTTCCTGTGTCTGGTGGCATGTCTCCAAATGAATGTACCATGTGCGTGCACAACCCTGTAATGTAGAATACAACTTGTGCACCCAGAGGGATGGTGGAAAAGCTTCGTGCCTTCTCTCTAGACCCGTTCACACTCCTGGATATGGAAAGAGGTGGGCTCCTTCCCATGGTATTCCTTGATGGCAGTGGGCATGTTGCTCCTAGAGAATTTGACAGAGAGAGAAATTCTTACTTCGCACCATTCCAAAAGGCTCTCTTGATGTGTAGCCCACCACCATGCCACTGTGTCGAGTAGGACATAACTTAGCATCCCTCTCTGTTCCTTCTCATCCTTCCACTGAGCTTCCACCTCTTGTAAAGATCTCAAGGAAGGCTCCTCCTAAATACTTGGGTAGCTCTTTTCCTCCTAGGTGCCGAACGTGTGCACCTTTGTTACCTTGGTCACCGACCCTCTCAACTACCATCCCATCAATTCATAAGTTCCCACACCCAATTGTCACATGCTAGACTGGTGGTATCACTTACTGACTGAGCATCCTCAAACTGGATAACTTCATTAGTAGGATGTATTATCTCTGAGTCCCTGATTGAGTGCATGTATATCCTGTCTAGAACTTCTTCCCCCAAAGGTTCAATATAGGGTGTCGACTTCCCATTAGCCAGGGGTATAATTACCCGCTCCTCCTTGTTTTCAAAGCTGATGTACCCTTTGTTGAACCGAAGGTCTGCATTGTTCTTGTAACACCATGGGTGCCCAAGTAGCACTGGGAAATTGTCTACCTTGTGAGCACTAAGAATTTGAAGTCCCTAGTAAACTTAGCTCCTTGGATAGTAATAGCTGCATCCTTTAAGACACCGATGGGCATTACCTTAGTCTTGTTTTCCATATACAACACATTCAAAGATGGTTGTAACGCAGTCTTCCCATCTGATGCCATGCATCCAAAGTTAGAACATTAACCTCCGCGCCAGTGTTAATGAGGATATTACTAAGGAGCCATCCATCTACAACTGCATTCAACATGATCTCCTTATCATAGTCAAGGTTGTGAGGGGGAAGGTTTGCATGCAAGACCTGCCTCTCGCACTCTCCTCCAACGCGTGGTACCTTCTCTCTCAACCATGATCCTAGCAAGGGAATGATATTCTCTTGCCTTAGCATTTTACACACCTCCTTGACCTCATCCAGGTCATCCTTTGGCAACTCAACTCTCCTTATTCCTCCCTCTTGGATTGCTTCTTTAGAAACTAGATTTCCCCTTGTAAACTCTGAATGACATCCATAGTGTCTTGATACACCTCCTTCTGATGCGCAAGGTCTGGATACTTCCCATGAACTACTTCCTCCCTTGAAACTAGGTTCTTCTGTCTTGGTATCTCTCTTGCGTGCATGGCTTTTGCCCTTGTTGTTACCAAGACAGGCTCCAAACCTACATCCCGTGTTACCCGAGGCATCCACTGGGTGTCTTCCTTCTTAATACTTGACCATTGCAGTGCCCTTGTCTTTTCGGTGCTTTGCTTGATTCATGTGCTCAAACAATTCAGGCACTCCTCATACTTATGCTTCTTTCCGCACCACGAGCACTACAACAGGTTCAGGCATTCACATTTGTAATGATCTGTAGATCCACAGTTGAAATAGGTTCCATGCAGGAACTCAGTCCTTCCTCCTCTGCAGTTACCATGACCATAGAATCCTCCTTGAAAACCTCTTCCACACGTGCCTCCATCTGTGTGCTCCTCATAACGATGATCATCACCCTTGGAACTACTGACAATGCTAGTCTGGCGCACCCCATGATCAATGGCCTCATGGATCTGATCAATGAGCCTACAGTCCTTAGTATCATGGGTTGTAGAGGTGCAAATCTTGTAGTAACAAGATACATTCTTCTGGATTGTGCACTTTGCAACAAGGGGCACCTACTCGCATCATGGTCCCCATGACAAATTTCACAATCTATTACCACAGCGTGTCTTTTGTCCTCCCGGGCAATTATCCTTAACGTGCCCCTCTACTTCACAATTTGTGCACCACAAACCACTACGAGTCTCATGGGCTAAGTTTGTAGACAAATTTTCCAACTACTTAGCCATAACAACAATCTAAGCCTCCAAGAATGGGCTAATGGTAGTATCAACACTAGCAACTGACCTTGGCACGCAGAGCACTTCCAATTCCTCGCGTGGGTATATAAATTTTTATGAGATAAGACCCTTCTAAAAGGAGTGATCAACCCTCCAACAAACCACTGAGCATGCTTTATGAAGGGTGAATATCATATGATAATTTAGACAAGAGAGTTTTAAAGTGCACATCATACTCTCGCACACTCTCTGTCATTCCTTGTTGAATCTCCTTCAAAGTGTTGATGCTCTTCTACTCAAACTCAGGAATGTGGAATTCTACCAAGAATGCATTCTTTAAAGTGGTATAGTCCACTACTATTTGATGAGGGTCATACTTCCTATACCAGCTATGCACACACCTTGCAACGTGGTTGTAAACTAACTAGCCTTCCATTCTAGGGTTGTGATACCCTTTACGTGCCATAGCAGTTCACACTTGTGAACATGTTCTGCAACATCCTCAATACCTTTGTAATCGGGAAAATGTAGAGACATTTCAAAGAAAACTTGTGGGGGTGGTTGGGGCCCGAATCCTCCTAAGCCAGAGCCTTGGTTTCCACTGTGTTTCCTTCACCAGGTCTACCAAGCCCAGTAGGTATTGAACCACCAAATCCACCAGACCCACCAGCTCCTATTCCTCCTGAACCACCAGACCCACCAGGTCCACCAGGTCCTAAACCACCAGATCCACCAGACCTACCAGCTCCTATTCCTCCTAAACCACTAGACCCACTAGGTCCACCAGGTCCTGAACCACCAGATCCACCAGGTCCTAAAGTGGTCATGCCAAGGGTCCCCATAGTTCCACTGAGATGCATGCCTACGTCTACGACAATGCCCCACTGCCAATAGTATACCCCATGCCACTCCCAGATGCGAGACCAAAAGTTTGTGTGTCTATACCTTGCCTGAAAATTCCTAACATTGGGTTGGTGTTTACAGCCATAGAAGGCCCAAATGAGAAATTATACCTCTTGGGTGTAGACCGATCACTTCCAATGTAACCAATTGGACCGACAATATTTTCCCCCTGATCTGGAAAACCAAGCGCTAGGGTCTGGTCACTAGGTGGGCTTAGATGCGTCTTGCTAACGTTCTTCTCTCTCTACATGACAAACTCTCATAATAAGCCGAAGGGGTTTCTCTTACGCTGGCAGCTTGTCAAGATGGGGTCGCACAAATTGCTCTGGTTCCATGTCCTCTGCGTGAACCTCAAATCCTTCCCATAATGTTTTCCACCATACATCCATCACACATGCAACCTCGCGTTGTCTAGCAATATCCCTTTCACACGCTTCACCATACTTGAGTCATCTTTCCTCCCTATCTTTCTCTGTCGCAACATCTGCCATCTTCCTCCACCCTAGCTTCCTCACCTCAAAGCTTACTCAGAATGGTTTAGCCAGCCATTAGGAATGCCTCTAAACTCATGGTAACCATCAAGATCTTCATAGCCAGAGGGACAACTCATAGAAATGATCCTCTAGGCTCCCACAGAAACTCAAACTCAGCAACCTCCGAACAAGAATATGTGGAAATGGCATACTCCATAGTGTAGCTAGCTAATACTCCTTTCCACCAATGATCCACAACATGGGTCCACGTCAGATCTACATCTTGTAGCCTCTGGTATTCTTCTTGGGTCCACACATGCGATCCATAATGCCAACTTGATCTAGATGCATAGGCTATGAGCCATTCATACAGTTCCACTGGGAAGCAGCAAAAAAAAGTCTCATATAGATCATGGTAGAGATTCTCTTCTACCCATCTACGTGCATTAAACTTAGGTCCAGTGTTGAATCTCTAAGTGAATTCATCCTCCGTGCTTTTAAACCATGATTCAACACTTTCCAAAGTTAACCGCTCTGTCATTACTCACTACACAGACCATGATGAATGCTAACTCCCACTACAACTTCAAAAAGAGGTCCCAGCAATGGAACCAAGATGTAGTCATTTTTACCCTTAACACAAAAGAAAGGAACCCCATGCACATCGTCCTATCACCCAACAAAAGTTGGGCACTCACCCGAGGCATGCGCGGGTGTCGAGTCTCTCTTTTATGTGATTTTAGTGGGAAACATCATCTATGATTTGTGTTTAAAATACTTTCAAATGGGTTTAGGACATACAAGAACCATAGGGCTTAGAACAACCTCTAGATCCTTGCAGTCATTTCAGATAGAGTACTTAACAGAATCTATAACATGTATCATATCAAAAAGAAGCATACAAGCATCCATACTTAGCATAAAAGGAAAGAGAACTCATGAGAGAGAAGTATGCATCAGAATCATTGATATTCATGTATATATAACAGGTAACCTCATTACATCCATGAAGCCATTACAAAGTGTCACAAAGAAGTAGACCGCAGTCATGCATTACAACTGGACTTATGTAACTAAGCTATAAAAAGAAAAATTACAATCCCCATGCCTAATACATCCTTTCCCAAATGCAATTACCCATTAACATAGTTCTTGCAGTATTTTTGCAGAGCTCCGCCCATACTCAAAGTCTCTCTGTTTACTCTGCAGGGCTTGTATTTATAGCTTTTTTCGACTGCCAACTCATCCACTAGTGCCCTCAAATCCAATGCCAACTGTTTGAATGTGGTCCTCCATGTGAGCATGCTCCTCCAAGCCTGAGCTTTCCACTTTATCCCATGATGTGCTTCTAGAAGATTCTACCGCAGAATGCTCCTTCCCGGCCAACTCACACCAAAGCTAGCATCTTATCCATGCACAGTTGGGTCATGCTTTTCACGTGTTTTGCCCCGAATGTCCAATTTTTCTAAGTCTCAAACCCTTGGTTCTGCTGCATGCGTTGCACGTGCCACGAGCTTCCTTAAACCCTTTTCTAAAACCCTGCCTTACGCACTTTGTCCTTGTGTGCCTTTCTTTAAATGGGACCTTGCGCGCCTTCATGCGGATTTTGTACTTAGTTAATATTCTAGGGGCCCAACACGCACACATTTAAACCATTTCCCAATGATGCACTCTATTTCTACGGTTCATTCTTGATTATTGAGGGGAATTTCTAAATGAACCTCATCACACACATACTCATCCACATTCGCTTGGGGGAATAATGCTCCTATCATGCACTCTACATTCCATTCCAATCTCATCCACCACATACTACATATCTTTGTCACATTTACTCTTGCTTACTTATGTTTACATGCACACTTTTTGCATATGCTAGACAAATACTTTGTATGTCATTATCTTTTCTCATACACACATGCACGTTAAATTGCTTTCTAGTTGTGATTATAGTCTTTACATGCAACATGGATGCTTGGCGCAGTACCTCATACCAATTCCACAATGGCTCCTGGGGCATCCACTTTAGTACACACTACAGGTGTTATTGTTTCATTTTTCATAAAAATTACTTTATCAAATTATACATGCTTTAACATATTTTCTATCTTTCTAACATGCTAACGAGTGCTTCATGTGCAACATTTATCTTATAGGTCTATTTTCTTCCATTATTGTCTGTATATATTGCTTTCTCTTATCTGTTATTGCTTGTCATTATTTGTGGGCTTTACCCTATATCTTTCTTATTCTCTGATTGTTTGTATGCTTACGGCCTTGCGTGTCTTGCGACATTGTGAGTGATGTCCCATGTTTGAAACCCACTTTTCACAGTTTAAATTATCTTCTTGCACATTTTCTTCTTGTGTTGTATCTTACACATTGTATTTTACATGTGTGTTTATCTTGCTTGTACTAACACTTATCTCCTAGCCATTTTGTTTGTGTGTGCCTTGGTTTCTACCAAGCACACTCCCTCCCCATAGAGGGCATCAATTTCAGCACATCGATCGGTCCTCCTTTAAGCCGCATACTTCTCGGTGACATCGTATACACCCCAAATGAGGGGGGATAATTTAGGTGAATCAATCACCCCATACAACAGTTCACAGTCATCACACAACACAATTAAGTACCAGTATAACATAGTCATTAGTCTCAGATAGGGTTCAAAATATGACTTGGGTCCTTAGCATAATATAAACACTAGTGCCCAAACTCGTAAAAATAGTGCACCCGGGTGCCCTTGACCCTTTCTAGATGCCTGTGACCAAGGGGAAGTTACAAAACATTCGTTAGTTCAACACATTTCTCAGCACTTCCCACAACGGATTTTATAGGGCACATAATCCTTAACACTCAACATGCATGCACTACACAACATTTTCTACTTTCATGTTGGATTAGAACTGTTTCAAACTAGATCAAATTTTTACACACCATCTTCAATGGCATTCTACATTGCGGGAAGTGGTTAAAGGTTGGAGGATGACACCAGAAGTTTCTCCATATAATTCTTTCATTCTTGGTAGGAGATTGCCCAAAAAACTCACAGCTAAGCACAAGTGGCATGAGATCACCCAAAAAAACTCATTATTCTAGAACATCTTTATGATCCTTTCTATCTCTTTTCTCATCATGGATTAGGTGCACATATTCCTTTTCCACATTTCACATACTTTCCTACATATTTGTTACACATATTTTGATCATATACATGTGTATTTGACTACTTATTCGTTATTCTCTTTTACAAGTCTGTCCTTATGGGAAGCAATAGTCACAATATCAAGCAAATCATTCACACATCAATAAAAATCAACGCATAAACAACAATCAACATCAACAACAAGTACAATCATGACATCTACACATACACTCTCACCCTAGGGTCATCATCATCATCACTTATTTTTCACTTCCTCTTCTTTAGTTTCCATGCTTCACATTTTTATCACTCCACACTTTTCCTTGTCTCTTGGAACACTTTTTTCCATCGATCTACATGGTTATTAGGTACACATCTCTTATCTACTTTATGTTATCAAGAATTCACTCAACAAGGGAAATGTAGACATAAAATCATGCACTTTGGGTTTCTATTTAGTCCCGATCACATATTACTATTCATGTGTTATAGACACAAAATCACACACTCACTACTATTTACTATACCATTGTTATCCATTTTTACACGGCTGCAAAATGGAAAGCTTAATAGGTCGAGCATTGGCGATTGATGGGGAAAAGTAATTCTTTACTATCTTCGGGTAGCTTGTGTTTTGGATCACCTAAGTTACCAGGCTTTCCATGGTGAATGATCGAGTTGGTGGTCACACTCATTGTCGAGTAAGTGAGTTCAAAGCAAATTTCATGTGAGGTTGGATGGCTTGGGGTTGAATGAATTAGGGTTTGAATGACCTACGAGTGGATAGCCTAGGCGTTAGATGGCCCGCACGAGAGTTGGGCCGGTAGGGTTGCATCATGACAAAAGGAACTCGGCTTGTTGGGCGAGCGAGTCGGAGTTGGTGTGACAACTTGGGGTTGGACGACTCACCGTCAAGACTCACAACGCAAGTGAGATGGGTGGGCCACTTTGGTAGTTTGATTGCTTAGTTTAATGACTCATTATCAAGGCTCACGACTCATAGGTAAGATGGTTCACCGGTTGGATGGGCCTCGATCGGGTGAAATTAGGTGGGAAAAGAAAACTCAACAACCGGTTTTAATAAAGTATGGTGCCCATGTCTTTTTATGCCATAAAGTTACCCTTAGGAAGTGAATTTGTATGGCTACCCATACCTAATTTTAGAGAATTAATGTAGGCTATCAGTTGGTGAAGAAAATTCAAGGTTCTTTATATATATATATATATATATATATATATATATATATATATATATATTGTAAAACCCCTTGATTTGAGGGGGGAGACATTCTCAGTAATGGAAAGGAACTCTATCAAAATTGTTCTAGAGCTTTTGTTATGAGTTGTAGGCCTCAAATTTGGGCATTTTGTAAAGGATTCTTGCCTTGTGCCTATATTGTAATGGATTGTGCATCATTTTAAGAAATAAAATTGGTGTTTTGTGGCTTTTCTTTCCCTAACTTGAGTTATATTGCATTTCTTGCCTCCTATTATATTTGTAGGTATATTATGCATATTTATATCTCTTTGCAGGACCCTTAATTTGTTGTGCTCCATGAATATGGGGAATTGAATTTTATTTCGGATCATGGCACTTTTTTTTGCCCTCTCCCACTCTATTTTCTCCCTATTTTCACTCACTTAGAATATCGACACCCCATGTTCTTGCACTATCGCCTCCCTTAGTTTAGGACTTTCATTTTATGCATCTCTCTCTCCTTGGTCCCTTGGAATTCTAGGTTGGTGTCAGAATAGTTACATTTCCCTTTACGGGAGTAGTTTTAGTATTAGGATAGGTAGAGGAATCATCCTTCTCTAGAGGTTTGTCTCAATTGCAAGGGTACCACACCTTGAGATGATCTCATGTTAGTAAAAAGTAGGGTTTTGTAATGTGCATCTATTAGGGTGCTATTTTTTTACATAACATTTTTTTCACGCTTGGTGGGACAAGCTTGAGGAGTTTTACATCTTCATTTCATTAAGTGGATGTGTTCTTGTTGAAATCTCATCATTTGGAGGATCTACAACAACACATCCGACAACTCAATCGAAAATCAACTGGTTTCAATAGCAATGGTGGTTCAAGTTTATGAGAGGGATTTAGTCAAGGTCTAGGACAAGAGAAGAGGGGATATTTGAATACTTACAGCTATCTCTAGGAAGAGGAAGAAGAGGAAGACAAGTTCGAGATCTCCATCTCCACCGAGCAAGACTCTTTCAACACCTCCACATGGTAGGCCATTTCGAAATCAACTATAGTTCTTAGGCCAATCAAAATGGCTCAATAACCATTAAATCCATTTTTCAATTTCATGAGAAGTAGCCCACTTAATCTCAATGCTCATAATCCAATTCCAATGGCAACATTAAAGAACATCCCGTATTTCACTGGGAGAATCACACAACCCCAATTAATAACATTCAAGACATTACAAATGTCTGTGACATTCATGATATTGTTGATATGGATGTGGTGGTCAAACGTGTTGCCTCTTCCCTTAAAGGAAAATATTTACAATGGTTCAGAAGCTTAGCAGCATGATCAATTCAAAACTTGAATGAACTATTCTCAGGACTTTGTAACCGGTTCGGGAAAAGGAAAACAACTTATCTCTTTTAGAGCAATTGACTACAATCAAAAGAGCACCAAATGAAAAGATGGATGATTTCAATTTTAGATTCCAAAGAACATGGGACATGATTCTAATTTTCGTAGTAAAGCCACTATTGAAGGTGCATTTCTCTATTTCCTTAAAGCTTTAAATTTTGATATATCTATCATGATACAATATATGGGAGGAATAACCTTACCAGAGCTTATGCCATAGCCATTAGAGATGAGAATTTCCTAATTCAAGCCGGTAAACTTTCACCTAGGCCACATATTCCTATATATCCGAATGGGGAATCCTAGTTCTAGAAAAACACCTGAATTAGCCCCTATTCCTACCCCTAGAAATTAGAATTCTAATGAATCTTCCACCTCTTCTTCTAGTACCTCAACCGAGCTTCAAGAATTCATGAAGCAATTGTAGAATCTAGGAAATGAGTTGGTGACTCTAAAAAAGGAGCATGCCCAAAATTTTAGACTTTACCATCCACAAGCTCAACCGAATAGGCCCCCATATCAGTCATTGCAAACAAAAATCAAGGACAGTCCTTAACTTCTAGACCATTTCAACCATACAATCCTAATACACCTTCAACATCCAAAGCCTTGGTTTGAGTCTAGAATAATATTACAAAGGAATATGAATGGTGTTTTCCTTGTGGTGAACCCATAATCGGGAAACATGTTTTAACAAAGATGCTAAACTAGGCCTTGATGGTACAAACTGATGGTGTGTCTCAAGAAACAAATTAAGAAGGAAATCAACAATAGCCAAGTGCATAGGAAGCACCTCCAGTGACACCACACTTGTGAATTGGTAAGTGGAGGATTTCTGTGGGATTAACCAGATCTCCTTTCCAAGGTGTAGCAACTAATACAAGGTTTAAGAAGAGGAATATAGAGGAAGGGAAGTCATATAATATAATTACTTCTTAGCCTATTATCACACCATAAGGTATTAGCAATCCAAACACAAACCAAATGTGCGAATCAACCTCAAATACCTTGTAGACCAACCCATGTACCAAACTTGCACTAGTTCATGTTTAAGAGAGGATCATGCCAAGTAAGGGGCAAAAAAGGATAGCCCATCTCCTTTCAACATCATTGACCACATGAAGAAAAACAATGTGAGTATTTCCATGTGGGAATCATTGGCAATCCCAGGCCAAAGGGATCTTTTGCAAGCAACTTGTTGGTGAGGGAATTTTTTGGGTGGAAAAATTTGTGAATTCCTTTCCAACACTCTGGGAATCTAAGTCCCTCTACTTAACTGGTGTAACTTTCATGTATGCATGTGTGAAAAATTGTGGATTTCTGTGGTGGCCTTTCGGTCGAGGATCTAACAGGGGCACTCCACTAACCCTGCGGAAAATGCTTGCAGTTATCTACAAGGGGGAATTTGCTATGAAGGTGGGAAATGGAGTGAGAAAAGAGGTAGGAGAACTAATGTTGTAGGTAGAAAATCAGATTCCTGCACACACATTAGTTAGAAACTTTAACACATGCATTTATGAGAAGAAACAACCTGCGCAAATGGCAAAAGACGAGATAAGATTGCAAACTCAAAGTTTCTAAAATATCCTCATCAAAAAGGCTACAAAATCCTTCTTTTATTGATGCTTAAATAGAAGTTGTACATAATGTGGGAATGGAAGAAATTTGAGAATGGAGGGAAGTAGATGAAAATGGCTATCTCCTTTGCTTTCTCTAAGTACAACGCACTTGTGATTTTACAAGATCAATTGCCAACCCTGTATAATGGCATGAAGAAGCCATTAATTCTCCTCCAAGAAATGGTTACAACTTCTTTTTTAGAAAGAAACGGTTTACAATTTATTTGCAATCATTCGCGTCCGTTCAGATTCTTGATTCACAAAGAAATGCCTATGACGAGAAAAAAAACCAGAATTTTCATAATGCAGCCATTACACTCATTTTGTAACTTTGAATTTGAACCATTCATCTTGCCTTTGAAACTTTAAACCAAAGTCATCCACGTGGGAGAAATTTACTTGGAGCAAAGCGTGGAGGATTTCTTTTACATTTTACGAATTTATAGAGATTTGGAATTTTTAACATTTTGGTCCACTCACTTGCTTTTGATATGGTCTTGACACGTGGCTTCACTTGAGTGGAGACAGTCGTGGGTCACTCTTATAATTTTAGCATTTTTTTCAAGGTGGGCTCAAAAACACAAATTGATCCACCGACCAACTTCCCCACTTTGGCTTTCATGTGGGCTTAATGTTTGACTTTCTCCCTTATAGCATGATCGGGGCTGTGGGTCACTTTATGCCTTTTATCCCTTTTTCCAAAAGGCTCAAAACCTCAAAGTTCTCCACCAACCCACTTCCCCACTTTGACTTTCCAACGACGGGCTCAAGATTTGACTTTTTCCTTTGTGTTTGGCGGGGTTGCGGGTCACTTTATGACTTTTAGCCTTTTTTACAAAGAGGCTCAAAACCTCAAAGTTCTCCGCCGCCCGCTTCTAATTAGATATGTCCACGTACCCATGGATAATGGAGCCAAAATTTGATAGGGAAGAGAACACCTGTCATTCACGATTGTGGAAAAAATGTAGAGAAGAAGAAAACTCCACCATTTTGTGCCCAATTTTCAAATTTCTTTTGCGAACCAAGGAATTGAAAACAATACAAGGTTTGACAATCCATGGCCATAGAAAGATCGAAAATTTCATTCAAATGAGGACAACAATAAAATTTTCACGTGTCCAGACAGGAAAACGAAAAATTTATCAAAACGTGTAGACTGGAGAGTTTAAACAACTTCAAAGCATGAATTTCTCTATCTTTTCAGACTTCCAACTTTACTTGAACACTTCTGGAGGGCAGAAGTGAGCTCAAAATATTCAAATTTGACTTAGAAAATGAGGGGGGGATTTTGAGGGTGACAACACAACCATAGAAAAATTTCCCATCTCAAATGAGTCATCCAAGGGCCAAGAGAAGGTCCTAACAAATGCAATGCATCCAAAGGAGGGTCAACTAAGTCAAAATATAAATCCTCCACCATTTTATCTGTCCTTGATTATTGGGAATAACTCGGTACACAACTACATGATTGATTTATGGGCAGGTGCAACTCAATGATGCCTAAACAAATAGCATACCAACTGGGTCTAAAGTATGAACTTGTCTCAAAAGGAGTGGTACAATTAGATGGGACAACAAAAGGAAACTGTCATAATCATAAAAGGATTAAAAATCACATTGCATACATGTCTCAATGCCACGAGTTTAACATGATGCATCAATTATTGATTTGTCTCCATTGTTTTTCCTATGCTTTTTAAGGGATTTCACGGCTAAAATTGGTGGGTACCTATTAGCTAATTGGTCCCACATGATTTTCAAAACAAGATATGGATCTAAAGCTATAATTAGATCATATCCGATTACCAATTACCATACCGAGCCTTACATGCTAAGCCCAATCAATGCTAACTACTCCGTTTTTACCAAGAAGATTGCCTAAGTAATCCAAAGACAAATACTAAAGCTGGAGGCATTCTAGACTCGACTCTTGATGAGTGGGCTCACAAAAGGCATGACTATGATCCATAAAAAGAGATGGAAGAAGTTGAGTTGGGAATTTATTGCTTGCATAAAGAGAATCTAACTCTTCCTAGCATCACCAAACCGGATGATGAAGACGAGAATGAAGTTTGACATATGTTCTTTGATGGCTCAAGGAGCAAGCAAGGTGTAGGAGGAGGAGTAATGCTTATGTCACCCCAAGGTATAAAGTATTATTCGAGTTTTTGCTTCCACCTCGTTGCTCAAAAACATAGATGAATATGAAGCCTCTAATTCATGGACCGCATTAGACAAGGAAAAGGGGTATCAAGAACTTACAGGTATTAGGGGATAATGAACTGATTATGAATCAAGTCAAAGGGAAAAATGTTGCTAAACATGGTCTCTTAAAGAGCTACAAGAATCGGGTATGTGATCTCATTGAATATTTTGAGGCATTTAATATCATTTCCATACCAAGGAAGAAGAATGCAGCTGCAAATAGGATTGCATAGAATTGAGTAGCATTTTATATTGTTGAAAATATCAAGAAGGATCAAATTCAGATCTCATATCAAAGTGGTTGTAAGATCGACTATTCCGAAAATAACACTAGCTGGAAAGTATTTGAGAATGATCAACACATCATCAATTTCTTACAGAAGAGGCCGAGTTCTCTCACCAAGAATCAAGATAAGTTAGAGCAGAAATATGGTGATAAGGTTTTCCACTAAGAAAAAATAGGCTCCCAAAAGTATTGGTGACATTGAGTCAATATTCATTCCCAATGACCATTTCCATAAGGAGAAAGAAATTATTAGGTAAAGGGGAAGATTCAAAGCCCATTTCGGTTGGAAAGGGTAAGGTACTCCAGATTGGAAAATTAAATACTGATAAAGAAAAATATGATTTCATTCAACTTTGTCAAGAATTCCCAGATGTATTTGCTTGGAGCTACAGGACTTAAGGGGATTCAACCCAAAATTAGCACAACACACTATTGAGATGGATCCGGAAGCTAAGCCTATTAGATAGAATCAAAGGCCAGCCCACCCTCATATTGAGCCTCTCATGAAGAAGGAATTGAACAAGCTCATTGAGGTAAGTATCATATTTCTGATCAAACACTCAAGTTGGGTTAGAAATTTTGTGCCAGTCAGGAAAAGGAACGAAGAAATAAGGTTGTGTGTAAACTTCCAAGACTTGAATAGGGCTTCTCTCAAATACCATTATTTACTTCCTTCTAAGGATAAAATATTATAGGTAGTAGCTGGTTCAGAAAGGTTCTCTCTCCTAGGTGGCTACTCAGATTACAATCAAAGTTTGGTGAAAGAAGAGGATCAATTCAAAACAACCTTCACCACCAAATGGGGCACTTATGCTTATAGGAAGATGTCATTCGGGTTGTCAAATGTTGAGGCAACATTACAAGGGGATATGGACATGGCGTTCAAGGGGTTGATAAATAAGATAGTTCTTGTGTACTTAGAAGACATCACTGTATTCTCCAAGAATGTAGCAAGTCACCTCTTTCACCTCAGGCAAGTGTTCCAAATATGCAGGAGATTCAAAGTGTCTCTAAATCTAAAAAAATGTATATTCCTAGCTCATGAAGGAAAGATCCTAGGCCACATTGTGTCTAAGGAGGGGTTGAAAATTGATCTAGAAAGAGTTAAAGCTATCTGTGCTCTACCATTTCCAAGTCACAAGAAGGCTCTCCAATTTTTTTGGAGAATCAATTTTTCCAAAGGTTTGTTCCTATTTTTTCCACTCTTGTTAAACCACTAACCATGATGTTGAAGAAAAGTATGGAATTTAAGTGGAGAGTGGAGGGTAAGGATAGTTTCAAATCTATTAAGCATGATGTATCTCAAGCTCTAACTCTCATCAATTTGGACTTCTCCAAAGACTTCACTCTTTATGAATTTGGTGGTTTAGACACCATCCCCGCATCTTGGTGCAACAAAATAAGGA
This sequence comes from Taxus wallichiana var. yunnanensis, assembly GCA_018340775.1. Lineage (NCBI taxonomy): Eukaryota > Viridiplantae > Streptophyta > Pinopsida > Cupressales > Taxaceae > Taxus > Taxus wallichiana. The sequence continues at coordinate 54,633,670 of CM031239.1, forward strand.
GGGATCCGAGTAATTGATTTCCTTCTTTTGTTAGAGCTTGGAGGATTATGAGGTGAGGTATTCTTTTATTGAAAAATATGCCCTTGTTGTTATCATAAGTCTAAAGAAATTTAGGCATCTAGTGTCAAATAATAGAATTCATTTACTAGTTTCACATGTGGGTGTGAAATATTTTCTTTTGAGAAAGGACCTTAATGAGAAAATATTTGGTTGGATAACCAAGGTCATGGAATATGACATTGATATCAAGGTAACTAAGCTAGTTAGGGGTAAGGGTATTTATGAACAACTAGCTTCCAATCAGCATGTTGAGTCAAGGGATGAAGAAGGAGCTATTTTGATGTTATATGATTATCAAGGAAAAGTAAAGATGGTGTACCCATTTCTTGTTGGACTCATGATATAGTACACTTCCTTCAAATAGGTCAAAGCCCTCAAGGTTTGAGTAAGGCCAAGAGAAGGTATTTCAGGCTACAAACTATACCATACGTGTTTGTAGATAATATTTTTTTCAAAAGGGATGTGAATGGTGTCCTCCTAAGATGCATCAAAACAAATCAGATAGAGAGGGTATTGCATGAGTTTCATGATGGAGAAATAGGTGGTCACTTTTCCCCAAAAGAAACATCTCTTAGAATCATGAAAGATGGTTACTACTGGCCTAATCTCTTTAATGACTACTATGCATGGATTAGGAAATGTAAGAAGTGCCTTCTTCATAGGTAAAGAGAAGCTAGCAGCCCTTCCACTCCATCCCATTTCTGTAAATGAGCCATTCCTACAATGGGGTTGGATTTTATGGGAGTGATTAATCCAAACTATAGCTTGGGTCAAAATGGATCCTTACAGCCACAAATTACTTCACCAAGTGGACAGAGGCAATTGCACTCAAAGAATCAAATGAAGCCAACATTTTGGATTTTTATGAGGGTATTGTGACAAGGTTTGGTGTCCCTTCCACTATAATTTTATATAATTCCTTGAATTTTCTTGGGATAAAGGTATTTGATTGGTTTTTTAGGAATAACATCTATTTGAGCACATCTTCTAATTATTACCCTCAGGGTAATGGCTAAGTTGAGTCCACCAATAAGAACTTGCTAAAGATTATAAGGAGAACTCTAGATGAGAACAAGAGGACTTGGCATACCAAGCTGAAATCAGCCTTGTGGGTTAATAGAATCAATCTTAAGAAGTCAACTGGTTATTCTCCTTTCAAGTTGGTTTATGGAAGGGAAACAAGGTTACCAATATCCCTAGATTTACCAATATTAGAGATTATCAAGCAATTGGAATTATTTGAGTTTGAAGCTATGAAAGTCAATTATGCAGAGCTTATGGAACTAGAGGAGCTGAGAAACTAGGCCATGAAAACAATGGAGAAAGACCAAGCTCAAATCAAGATGAGCTTTGATAGAAAGGCCAAAAATAGAACCTTCAAGAAGGAGACTTGGTCTTGAAATGGGATGCAGATAGAGCCAAACTAGGAAGAAACTCAAAGTTTGATGTAATATGGAGTGGCCCTTATATGATTTCAGGATGCAAAGAAAACAATGTTTTCTAATTGTCAAAGTTGGATGGAGAAGAATTGCAGATTCTAGTCAATGGAATCTATCTCAAGCATTGTTACTAAAGTGAAGTATCTTCCTTGTACATATTAGTTTAGAATTTATAATTCCTCCAAGTGCTTGTAGCACATTGCTTTGTTGTAGTTTAGTTTTAATTTCATAATAAGTTTGTGTGCACACTATGTATATTACATTTTGGGATGTGTATGATATTTGTTGTTTATATATAGTTGTGCCTTTGTTGCTCTTGCACTTTCTAGTTTCGAGAAGGTCTTGTGAGGGAAAACCAATCCCCACTCTAGGGTGTTAAGAAATGATAGGCCCCGTGAATGTGTAAAGTTTTGAGGGGTGAATTCTTATGTGTCAAATCAGTTTCGAAATCATATTGACTATGTGCCCAATGGATCCTCTAGGGTATCTCGGTCTTTCGATCTGGAAGGCGGATCGTCCCGTGAATCACCAATTGTTATCCATTTTTGCACCCCTGTAAAATGGACAACTTAACAAAGTTAGAGATTTGGCAGCTGATGGGGAAATAAATGCTTTGAAATCTTTAGGATATCTTGTGTTTTGGCTTGACCGAGTTGGTCTTAACTCGTGGTAAGTCAAGAGCCACGGTGAATGGTCAAGTTGGTGGTTGGGTTCATCATTGATTTTGAAGTAGATTTCATGTGAGGTTGGACAACCTAGGGGATTGACGACCCATAGGTTAGACGACCCACGTGAGAGTTGGTTAGCAAGGTTGCATCGTGACAGAGGAACTCGGCTCACCGGGTGAGTGAGTCAGTTGGTTGGACGACTAGGGAGTTAGATGACCCATAGGTTGGATAGATCATTATCAAGACTCACAACATAGGTTAGACAGAAGGCTACCAAGAGCTCAATTTTTTGGTTTTACGACTCATTGTCAAGGCTCACAACTCATAGTTTATATGGTTCATGTTATCTAAATAACTCTCTCGATTATTTTGATAACTTGAATACACTTTCTGACTCTGAGTTCTTCATTATATGGTCGTGCGCACTCAAGTTCACTTGAAACATTCCCTTGAGTGCAATTTCATGGCATGGCCCCTTCTTTTCTCATGTGCCTCCCCTTCTCCCCTTCATTTTCATTTTCCTCTTTGTTCCAATCCTCCCTTGCGTGCATCTCCCCGCACGTCCACCTTTTTCCTATAATCTTTTCACCTCGCGCACGCACCTCACACTTGCTTTAAATCGAAAAAGTCCCTAGCCCTCATGCACATCCACACATTATCTTATAATAGTTGTTCCTTGACCATGTGCTCCCCACTATCTAGTTTTCCTCATTTCCTCATGCGTGTTACGTGCACCCCCTTCTCGCTTTTTTCCACATGCATAGCTTTACGCCTCCTCTCGTGCCATTCTCGCGACATGTCATTATGACACACTTGAGTCTCGCTATATGCAACCATTTAAAGCATACCAACAAGGCACCGTGATCCTTGTAACAAATCAATGATTAACACATGACGAAATGATAAAAAAATTACATAATTGGCCATCCTTTCAGTCGATCCGCGTGTGCGACGTGTTTTACGTGCGTTGATGACTCTAACAAACTTCTGCCAGTAGTATCTTTAACTACAAAGCTCCGATCAGTGCGTGCCTGGACTTGTCGAGAGATGCTTACGTAAGCTACAAAGTGATATACTTTCAAATTCAAATTCTTGGCAGGGCATGGTAGGTAAGAAATGGGAAAACATTGTTTTGAGCATTAATGATTAGAACTAATTTCTCCAACCACCCGATTTGATATGATCCACCCTCCTTCCAAACCTAGGGAAGTGCATTTGACAAATTTATAGGTGGATTCGCAGGAATTAAATGCTTCTTTTTGGTGGTTTTATTTCAAATTCAGTTTTTCCTCCTTCTTCTCTTCTTCTTCCATGGATTCATCTATAAATGTAAGAGTTGGGCTCATTATTAATGCAGATACTTTCAATCCTTACACATTTTGCTAAGGACTTCATATTTTTTTGTACTTTGAGTAAAAACCTTTGGATTTGGTTCTTGCATGTAGATATCACCTCTTTCACCATCAGAATAACAACTTTGTGCATTTCTTGAAGTAATAGAAGCATCATTTTGTGACTATTCTCTCATGTCTAACATGTTTGCATTCCTTCTTCTTACCCTTTATTTTGCATTGCGTGCTTATTGTGCCATTCTACGTCCTCGCATTTACTTATTTAGTTCTGTTCCATGAGAATGATATGGTAAATACGTTTTAATTTTGCTACATGTGCATTGGCTTCATTCACGCATTTCCTTTCATTTTCACTCGTAATGATAGTGTTCATCCCTCTTTTTGGTGTTATCACCTTTTAGCATAGTTTCATTTGACGTTATCCTTCTATCCCTAGTCCTTGGCATTATTATCTTAGTTTCCCTTTCAACACTAGGTGTAGCAAGTAGAAAAACAGAACTAGATAAAGGAACCAGCCTTCTTCGGATATCCGTCTTGAGTGTGTAAGGTCCAAAAACTTGGGGACGGTTCCATTGTTGTCATAAATGACTCGGCTCTTTTCCGGATCTCGAGATGCAGTGTAATTTTGATGACCAACAGCTTTGACATGCTCAATGGGACAACAATGAAAGCTTAAATTTCATGTTACTAAGTTCTGGTGTGTGGACTTAGTATTTCTAGCCTTTGGAGGCTTGTTTCAACACATCTGGCGACTCCCAACATTTTCATATCTTTATTTTAGCAGCCCTAAGCACCTTTCATGAGAAGAGTGCATACAAGGAGAAGTGCAGTAGTTGAAGATTATTTCAAGTACCTCCATCTATCCCCGAGAAAATTTCATTCTAGAAAGCTTTGTGTGCATGTCTCCATCTCCAAAGCACGTCGCGCCCATTCAATTCCTCACAGTAGACAACTAGAGCACCCTACAATGGTGCATCGACAACTTCTTCCACTAAGGAAATTTGCTAAATTCACTAGATGAAGTCCCCTAGTTCTAGCCATTTAACATGATATGCTAAATGGCATGCTCAAAAGTATTCCATACTTTACTGGTGAGAATCAAATCACCCCTCTTGAGCATGTCCAAGATATAATGAATGTATGTTTACGCTATTTGATCACACATGACGATGTAGTAGTCAGGATACTTGTGGCCTCTTTCAAAGGAAAAGCACTTCAATGGTATCGAGGCTTGAGACTTGGATCCATTTCTACCTGGGATGAGATGGGAACATATCTTTACAATTATTTTGAAGATAAGTCGATTACTTGTCTTTGGTGGAGCAACTGACGACAACAAGGAGGGCGCCCAATAAGTAGATGAATGATTTCAACATCGATTTCATAAGACTTGGGACAAAATCCCTCTTGTGGTAAGACCTATAACCCAACATGCTTTTTGTATTATCTAAATGCGTTGAACAACAATATCTCAATCATGATTCAATCCATGGGAGGTAGGACTACCACCTTCTTATAAAATTGCAGTAAGGGCAGAAAATAGTCTTATTTAGGTGAGAAAGATAGCTCCTAGACCGCATATTCCCTTGTTCCTAGAAATTTCACAAGCGCCCAACCTTATGTGGCCCCTATTCCTATTCTTGAGTAAAGCATGCAACATGTTGCATCAACATCCTACTCTCTAGCATAATAAAAAGAAGATGAAGAATTGAAGACCCTAATTAGAAATTTTTCAAATAAAGTCATATCATTAGAGAAACAACAGTGCAAGCCTATAGAGGAAGTTCTAATCAGGTGCATAGCCAAAGCAATCAGCCTTGGCAAAATCAATATGGAAACCAAAGATACATGCCCAACCAGCAGAATGATAGATGACATGCTAGTGCACATCTTCCCTTGCAAGTTATTCCTCCCACGCCCTCTCTTAAAACACTCAAGTACAAGTCGGGAACTTTTTCCAGCTTTAGAACAATTTGATGTAGGATTTGGAGTGGTTCTTCCCTTACAACATGCCTCACAATCAATATCACTGTGCTAATGTTGTGCATGCCCAAGCTCTCGCATGATCCATAATGCTTCAACTTGTGAGCCTTCAACAAGTGCTTCAAGAAAAAATCAAGGTAGGCTTGAAGCTCCTCGAAAGGTAAAATTGATATTCTTTGGCATTGAGGACTTCTGTGTGATCAATCAAGCTGCAAAGGATGCAAGTAAACCATGCATTTTAGTTGCAGACAACATAAGATATAAGAAAAGAATGCTCAAGTCCGGCGCCTGGTCACAATCCGGAACACAAGCGGACCAAAAAAAGTAGAAAGATGTAGCCAAGGCATCTAGTAGTCAAAGCATTCATTCCCTCCACAAGAGGCTCCACATAAAGCTCCTTCAAAAGTGGCACGTGCCCCTCCCGTGGTAGGTCAAGCCTCATCTTTTGCCAAAGCTCTTATATCGCACTCCGAGCGCTTAAGAAAGGATGTCGTTGTGCCCCAAATGCACAAGTTAGTGGGTATTCCATTTAACATTGTGGACCAAATGAAGAAGACAAATATAAATGTCACAATGTGGGATGCCCTAACCATTCCATCTCAGCGTGACCTATTGCATGAGGCTCTGTCTCAACTCCCATGCACTGATCCAACTCTTTAGAATCTGCATTCTCCTATCAACATTTTCCAAGAAGAGGAGAAACACGTGAGTAAAGTTTTTAAAACCCACCCTTCTATATGCCCTTGATCATAGGAAAACATCTAATGCATAACTACATGATTGACTCGGCACTAGTACTTCATCATGCCTAAGAAGATTGTTGATGTCTTAGGTCTTAAGTATAACCCCCTGACAAAAGGAGTCATGCAACTTGATGGTTCAATTGTTACTACCTTAGGAGTCATCAAGGATCATGAGTTGACCCTTCATGCATGTCTAAGCCTCACCATAACTTAAGTTGTGTCAATCATTGACCTACCTCCTTTGTTTTCCCTATGTCTATCAAGAGAATTTACTACAAAAGTGGGTGGTTACTTGTCTTCTGATTGGTCTCATATGTTACTCAAGACAAGGCTTGGTACCCGTTTACCATACAAGCTATTCCAATATTTTCCTATCATGTAGAGCCATATGTCCCATCCCCTCTCCAAGCCAACTGTTTAATCCAAGAACCTACTTCGTTCTGAAGAGCATCCTCTTCCACATTCTATTCTTGATCTACTACTTGATGAATGGGTGGAGAGGCACCATAAATTTGACCCATATGCTGAAGAATTGGAAGCCTATGAAACTGGGCTTGGTACTTACTACATTCTTGAAGAAGAATTTGTGCTGCCACGTGTGCTCAAGAAATACCAAGTTGAACTTGGCTCTATGAAAGTTATACTTTGATGGATCTCGGAAGAAGAAATGACGTGGGAGTAGGAGTTTTTCTCATTTATCCCAAGGATAAGAAATTATTATTGGCACACAGGTTATACTTTACCCGTCTAACAATGTGGTAGAGTATGAAGCGCTTGTGCATGGTCTACTTATTACTGAAAAGAGAAAAATTAAGGCGCTGAGATATTCGGGGACACAAAATTGGTTATCCACCGATTACCAAAAATGTTAGGAAAATAATAATATCATCAAATCTTATAAGAACAAATTTTGGGACCCCTTTGAGAGCTTTAATGCTCTAAATATATAGGTGGTCCCATTAAAAATGAACAAGGAAGCTGATTAAAGGGCTGCACTTGGTTCAAAGTTCTCTCATGTTGAGGACTTTGTCAAAGGAAACACTCAACACATTAAAATGGTGATCAGACCATCCATTCCAGATAAAAATACCAGCTAGAAAGTGTTTTACAGTGACACGTAGATCATCCAGTTCATCCAAAATGAAGCTAATTTCTCATCAAGTATGCAAGATGAATTACATGACAACTATGGTGAACAAGTGATTCAACTGAAGTCAAATAAGCTTCCTAAAGGGTTAGTCACCTTAGAGAAAATATTATCCCTGATGATGAGTTCAAGGGTGAAGAAAAGTATATGCATGCCACATAAGAAGAATGCTCCCACAATATTGTAGGTGGGAAAGAGTTACTTCTCAGTAAATCTTGTGTACATGAAGAAAAGTAGGCCTTCATCTCTCTCACGGAGATAGAAAAATATTTTCTCATGGGAGTATGAAGGCCTCAAAGGCTTTGATCCAAGTGTTGCTCAACACTCCATTGATCTTGATCCTGGTATCAAACCCATCAAATAGAAGCAACAACTAGTCAATCCAAAGATATAGCCTCTCATGAGAAAGGAGTTATCTAAACTCATTGAGGAAAAATTATTTTTCCCATCAAGTACTCTAATTGGGTTATGAATCTAGTTCCATTGCACAAGAAGAACGGTGATATCAGACTGTGTTGATTTCAAATATTTGAACAAGGCATCTCTAAAGGATCATCATCCTTTTCCTTTAATGGAGTAGATTCTACAGATCCGTGGCTGGCACACAAATATTCTCAACGCTAGATGGGTATTCTGGTTTTAATCAAATCATGGTCAAGGAAAAGGATCAATTCAAAACAATGTTTACAACCAAGTGGGGAACACATGTGTATCAAAATATTCCCTTTGGTCATTCAAACACATGCACTACATTTCAACGCACCATGTATATTGCCTTCAAAGGATACATCAATGAGTTCATCTTGGTTTACCTTAATGACATAATAATCTTCTCAAATCGGAGCGCACACCATATCGCACACCTAGAAATAGTCTTTGAGAGATGCAAAAAGTATGGGGTGTCTCTTAACCCCCAAAAGTGCAATTTTTCTATGGCACAGGGCAAGCTCTTGGGCCATATGGTTTCAAAGTATGACATCACAATTGATCCTGAGCACATTTTAGGAATCCTGGCTCTTTCCCTACCGGCACAAGAAATCCTTATATTCCTTCCTCGGTAAGATCAATTTTGTTAGGTGCTTTATCCCTAACTTTGCAGGACTAGTTTGACCCATCACCCTGATGCTCAAGAAGGGCATAGCCTAAAAATGGACATCAGAAGGAAGATAAAGATTTTAAAAAATCAAGCAAGAAATTACTTGCATGCCAACACTCATCAACCCGGATTATTCCAAGGATTTCATCCTTTATGCTTATGGCGCTGATACAAGTGTTGTTGTTGTCCTAATACAAGAAAATGAACAACGAGCTGAAATAACCAGTGGCTTTCTTCACCGCATAAATGATGGATTATGAATTAAGATACACTCACATGGAAAAGTGGGTCTTTTCCATAATGTACGCACTCAAGAAATTCAAAATTATGCTCACCAAAAATCATATCAAGGTGTTAGTCTCCAACTCCTCTTTCGAGACTTCATCATGGGAGCAGAAATTAGTGAAAAAAGAGCATGGTGGGTGACCAAAATCATGGAATATGATGTGACTATCAAAGCCACAAAATTGGTAAGAGGTAGTGCGCTATGCAAGCAACTTGCTTTGAGGATGCGCAGAATGAATATGAGACTTCATTATTTCTAGATGAAGGTCTCGGCGCGCGAACTTGAGCGGGATATAGATCGTGGCATGTGTAATTGGATGAAGGACATGATCACATTATTTTCCAAGGGTGTATACCCTCCTAATTTGAACAAGGCAAAGAGAAGACATATGAGGTTACAATCTATCCCTTATGTTTTGATTAATGGACTTATCTTCAAGAAAAATCTTGATGGCATGTTGTTAAGATGTATCAACGATGCATAGAATGAAAAAGTGTTAGCATAATTTCACGATGGATTCTCTGGTGGACACTTCTCTATCAAAACTACAACAATGAAGATCATAATGACAAGAATATTTTGGGTCACAAAATGCAAGGAATGACCTTTCTTACAGGAAAGAAAATATTGGCAGCGCTTCCCCTCTGACCACTTTAAAGCGGATCAACATTTTGTACAATGGGGCCTCGACTTCATAGAAATGATCAATCCACCTTCAAGCGCTGGACACAAGTGGGTGCTGACAACTATGGAGTACTTCACCATATGGAAATAAGTTGTCACGCTCAAGGAATCAACCAATTCAGTCATCCTTGAATTTCTCGAGGACATACTCACAAGGTTTGGTGTTTCTCAAACCATTATCTCCAATAATGCAAAATCATTCCTTGGGGATAAAATCACTGATTGGGCTCTAAATTTGGGCATCTATATGAAAAATATTCCAACTATTACCCCCAAGGCAATGGTCTGGTAGAGTCAACAAACAAGAACCTGATCAAGATAATGAAGTGCACAATGAATATCAACCAAAGACAGTGGCATACAAAGGTATTGCATGCGCGCTCTGGGTAGATAGAATCATAGTATAAAAGGCAATAAGAACTTCACCTTACAAGATTTTCTATGGAAAAGAGGCTACCCTTCCTTTGATGCTAGAATTGAATTCATTGGCATTTGGCCAACAACTGGAATTCGAAGGCACAAACCAGAGAGAAATCAGAATGGCAAAGTTGGTTAATCTTGAAGAGTTAAGGAACTCTGCCATGATCAAGCTAGAGCAACATCAATAAGCAATAAAGAAATGGTTTAATAGAAAGGCTAGGCCCCAAACTTTCAAAGTTGGGGACTTAATTTTAAAATGGGATGTTGATAGAGCTAAACCAGGGCACCATTCAAAGTTTGATGCACTTTAGAGTGGCCCATACATCATCAGTTCGTGTAAAGAGGCTAACTCTTTTGAGTTAACTCATCTTGATGGAGGCGCATTTGTAAATCCCAGTTAATGGGATATATCTCAAACCCTTCCATTAGGTTTATTGCATCATTATGTATATACTAGAGTAGTTTCAATTCCTCCAAGTGCACTACACGCACATTGTTTGTTTGTACATAGTTCTTTCTTCTTGTGTTCTCCATGCGTGCTCTTCTTTTGCTTCCGGATGCCGATCTTCTTTTAACAATTTCCAGCAACTTACAAGATTTAGAATAGAGTCAAGAAATGATCCTTCAAGTGACTTCAAGGGTAGTTCTTTAAAGTTACAAATCATAATTTCATGATTACATAGTAGACTCCATGCCCAATGGATGCTCTAGGCTACTAATCTCCTTCATCTAGTAGGCGAAGGCCCCAAAAGTCACCAAAACTGTTATCCAAATAACTTTCCCGATTATTTTGATAAGTTGTATACACTTTCCAACTCTGAGTTCTTCATTATATGGTTACCCACGCTCAAGTTCACTTGACACATTCCCTTGGGTGCAGTTTCCTAGCACACCACCCTTCTTTTCCTCACGCGCCCTTGCATGCCTCCCCTTCTCCCCTTCATTTTACTTTTCCTCTTTTCTCCACTCCTCCCTTATAGGTATCTCTTGCACGTTCGCCTTCATCTTAGCATATTTTCACCCCGTACACATGCCTCACACTTTCTTAAAATCAGCCAAGTCCCCACCCTCCCACACGCCCGCACATTATCTTGTAATAATTGCACCTTAACCATGTGTTCTCCACTCTACAACTTACCTCATTTCCTTGTGCATTACATGTGCCCCCTTCTTTTTTTCTTCTGTACACATACCTTTGTGCCCTCCTCTGTGCCATTTTGTGCCAGTCATTCGACACACTTAAGTGTGCTACATGTAACTTGAGTTAAAGTGTGCCAATAGGGCACCTAATCTTTATAATAAATCAACGAGTAACACGTGGAAGAAATAACAAAACATTTACACATTTTTCCATCCTTTTAGCCGATCTGTGTGCGCGCGTGGTTTGCATGCGCCAACGACTCAGAAAAACTTCTGATAGTCATATATTTTGCTACAGAGCTTTGATTGAATGTGCCTGGACTAGTCGAGAGCTACTGATGGAGGCTACAAATGCAAAACTTTCAAATTCAATTTCTTGGCGGATTTGGTAGGTGAGAAATTGGAAAATGTCTTTCTAAGCATTAATGAGCGAGAGATAATTACTCCAACCACCCGATTTGATATGATCCGCCCTCATTCCAAACCAGGGAAGTGCATTTGATAGATTTGTAGGAGGATTTATAGGCATTGAATGCTTCTTATTGGTGGTTGTATTTCAAATTCAAGTTTTCCCTCCTCCTTCTCTTCTTCTTCCATGGATTCATCTATAAATGTAAGAGTTGGGCTCATTATTAATGTTGGATACTTTGAATCCTTATGTATTTTTCTAAGGACTTCATATTTTCTGTATTTTGAGTTGCAAACCTTTGGATTTGGTTCTTGCATGTGGATATTGGCCTCTTTCGCCATTGTAAAATATGTGCATTTCTAGAAGTAATAGAAGCATCGTTTTGTGACTATTCTCTATCCTAACATGTTTGCATTCCTTATTCTTGCCTTTTATTTTTCATTGCATGCTTGTTGTGCCATTCTACGTCCCTTGCAGTTCCTTATTTAGTTGTGTTCCATGAGATTGATATGGTAAATACGTTTTAAGTTATTTTACATGTGCCTAGCCTTATTTTACGCATTTCCTTTCATTTTCGCTTAGAATAGATAGTGTTCATCCCTCTTTTCTGGTGCTATCACCTTTTAGTGTAGTTTCCTTTCATGTTATCCTTCTATCCTTGTTCCCTAGCATTATTAGTTTAGTTTCCTTTCAAAGACTAGGTGTAGTAGTAGTAGCGAAGTAAATATAGGACCGACCTTCTCCGGAGATCCATCCCGAGCATGTAAGGTCCTGAACTTGGGGACGGTTCCATTATTGTCACAAATGACTCAGCTCTTATGGATCCGAGATGCGGGTGCAAGTTTAACGACCAATAGTTCACGAGTTGGATGAGCCTCGGATCGGTGAAAGTAGGTGGGAAAAGAAAACTCAACAATGGTTTTAATGAAGTATGGCACCCATGTCTTCTTCTGGCTGAAAAGCACCCTCGAGAAGCAAATTTGTATGGCTTCCCATACCTCTTTTCAGAGAATTAAATGCAGTTGTCGGTTGGTGAAGCAAATTCAAGGTTCTTTCTCTATATATTGTAAAAACCATTCATTTGAGGGGGAGACATTCTCAGTAATGCAAATGAACTCTATCAAAATTGTTCAGGAGCTATTGTGAGTTGCAGGCCTTGAATTTGGGCATTTTGTAAAGGATTCTTGCCTTGTGCCTATATTGTAATGGATTGTACATATATTAAGCAATAAAATTGGTGTTTCATGGCTTTTCTTTCCCCAACTCACTTATATTGTATTTATTTCCTCCCATTATATTTATAGGTATATTGTGCATATTTCTATCTCTTTGCATGACCCTTAATTTGTTTGTGCTCTATGAATACGGGAATTGAATATTATTTTTGATCGTGGCACTTTTATCTACCCTATCCCATTCTCTTTACTCCCTATTTTCACTCACTTAGAATATCTCCACCCCTATTCTTTGCACTATCACCTCCCTTAGTTTAGGACTTTCATTTTATGCATCTCTCTTCCCTGGTCCCTTGGAATTCTATGTTAGTGTCAGAATAGTTGCATTTCCATTTCTAGGAGTAGTTTTAGTATTAGAATAGGTAGAGGAACTAGCCTCCTCTGGAGGTTTGTTTTAATTGCAAGGGTCCCACACCTTGAGATGATCCCATGTTAGTCAAAAGTAAGGTTTTGTAATTTGTAAATCCTAGGTTGCTAATTTTTTCCATAATAACCGCCAAGTATGTTGTTTTATATATGGATCTTGCATAAGAAAAGTATTCACTAATGACCCATTCCATAGTTCATCCGTTTGTCTTTTTAGTGTTTATTGTTTTTATCTTTCATACTTATCACTCATACACCCATTTCTCGCCTCTAGGTCACAAGGATCCTTGTTCGTCGCCGGTCTTCACTCATTTTTTTCACTTATCTCTAGACACCAACACCCGTGGCTGGACACTAACGCGTCAAGTGATCCTGTCCATCCTGGGTGCATGTGTCCTCTTTATGTTTCATCTTCCTTTTGACATTTGAGGTCGATCTTTGCAGTTTTCCTCTCAAATCCCGAGGCACTAGTCGGCATGTCGGGTCATTAGTGTTGAAATTAAAAACAAGAGATCCCTATATAAACACAACATACATATCATTATATGGGAAAACACTTCTTATCAAGGGCTAGCTATCTACATAGAGCAAGGGACTGCATTTGGGCACATTACTTTGTATACACACTGAATAGGAAGGGGAGTTCATTCTATTCCATCCACACATTTTCATTTTATCTAGATATTTCATGATATTTTGGTGTCATTGACATGAGGGTGATCTATGAGCACTATTGCACACACAAACACAATGAAGTACATTGGGTCTAAGATGTAGTCCAATGCTCAATTGTAAGTCCACCATTGTGGCATCAGTTTGAACCCTCATTTTTTATCTTTCTTTTTTAGGATTTGATGTCTATTTGAGGGTTTTGCAGGTTTACAACAACTTTGACGATTATTGTTTGATACTATAGTGACAAAAAAAGAAAAGGTGAAAAATCCCAAAGTGATAATGTCAAAATCACATCCTGGGCTTTTTGTAGACTCGAGTTCCCAAAATCAGTATTGGGCACTGCGGCACCCCCGTCCCTCTTCGAGCACCCCGATCTAGCCATTTCTACCTTTTCTACATTTTTCTGTGGTCCGTTACAATAGTCTAAGCTTTTGTTTCATCATATTGTCCAGTCTAGACTCACTACGAGATAAGTGAAATTCAAATAAGTACCTTATCCCTCTCATTTCCTTTCATAGTTGATATTGAATAAATTATTTAGCATTTATATTTTAGTGTACTTCATTTTAAAATAGATCTTTACGTTTAAATTTAAATAAAATATCTTAGATTTTATTAAATCATTTTGGTGAACCCGTAGCTTAGAACTTTTTGCCTTAGGATCCACTAAAACCCTAATGGATAAGGATAGATCTTCTCCTCCTAGGCTAGTCATGCCTCATGTAAGAATTAATCCTATTTATGATGAGGCTACCATAGCTGAACTTAGCACTCTATATCATAATGCCACTCTTCCATATGATACTCAAAGGCAACTCTTAGCTGGTGAATGTAATGTGCCTACTAGCTTTGATCATTCCACCATTAGCATTGTTGATGATCCAAAAGCTTTACTTGTTGTACACCTTGTTATTCATTTAGCCATGCTCCACCTTCTATTATTTCTAATGAGAACCTAGATGATGATCTTATTAGTTTCATGCTTAATCTTGATGATAATAAACATGTGCATGATTCTGTTTCTCATACTAGTTCAAATGATTCTATAGTTGCATCTCATACTCCTATTTCTAAAAAATCTTCTCATGACACATCACACAACAGTTATTCTCCTCCATTTTGTGTTGATGATACACTAAATGAAATCCTTGCATCTAAATCTTTGTTTGATTTTGATGAGACACATGATAATCATGATTCTACTTATTTGTATATTGTTGAATGTGAATCCCCCACTCCACTTTCATATTCTTCTAAGATTGTCTCTAGTAACATGCATGACTCATCTCCATCTATTACATCATTTCCTACCAAGGTTTTAGATTCTAATCCTACATTTTCTATCGATGTTCCATGTTCTTCACCACCTATTACTTCTTTGGCACCCATATCTAGTGTGCCCTTAACATCAACATCTTCTATGTCTCCTCTTGACATTCCTATGATCACTCATAATGGAAAATTGCAACCACTCAATACACTATTTCCATCTTCTACCATTCCTCCACATGACATCTTATCACTCATGCATGTTTTTGGCCACTTACAATCTTAGGTCCAATCTCTTACATTAGAAATAAAATCCTATTATGCTTCTATCGATAACAATTCTTTGCATGGAAATCCTATTCCAAAAATATTCACAATTCAACATTTCCTAGGGATTTCATTATGCCTACATTTACATGTTTTGATGGTACTGAAATCCATATTTACATCTCAAGCATTATCATCTAGCTATGGCTTCTTATTCTAATGATCGATTATTGCTAAAATATTTTCACCATAGTCTTATTGCTAACGCTCTCCAATGGTACACTCACTTACCTTTCGGATCTATTAGTACCTATTGTGAGATGGAAGAAGCCTTTCTGCAATGCTTTATACTTAACAATGGCCCTAAGGTCACATATGATCATCTACCTAGCTTACATCAAGGAAAAACAAAACCTATCATTGATTATATTTTGCACTTCAATGCTTGCATGCATCAGTTAGTCTTCCAACCCATTGACCTAGAAAAGCAATTCATCTTTTGTTGTGGCTTGATTCCTGCTTTAAAGGAACACTTACAATATGATACATGTGAATCATTCACACTCTTGTGTTATAAGGTCATTGATTTAGAACAGGATCTCATTGCTTTGCACATATTCTAGATCCTCCTCCTAGTTC
This sequence comes from Taxus wallichiana var. yunnanensis, assembly GCA_018340775.1. Classification (NCBI taxonomy): domain Eukaryota; kingdom Viridiplantae; phylum Streptophyta; class Pinopsida; order Cupressales; family Taxaceae; genus Taxus; species Taxus wallichiana. The sequence goes on from CM031239.1 coordinate 54,649,548, forward strand.
TCCTACTATTGCATCACCTAATTCTTCTCCTCTTCCATTTGTTCAATGTCCTCCTAGGAATCCATCTCCTCCACCTCACAAACAAAAAAAAAAAATCTTCTCCATTGCATAAGCGTCATTTATCTCCTCCACCACATTAAGTTCTACCTCATACTTATGTGTCTCCTTCACATGAGCCTTTACATTTTTCTCATCATGCTAGACCTCATGATGTATTGTGTGATATTTTTGAAAAGCGTATGATTTGTTTTCCTTCTACTCAACATCATCCTCCTCATTGCTTGCAATGCCAACATGATAGACCTTACTGTAACTTTCATCGTATCAATGGTCATCGCGATAATGAATGTTGCGCCCTTCGTGATCGCTTATAAAAATTAGAAGAGAAGGGTGTCATTTCATTTGGTTCTCTCTCTCATGAGTGGTCTATGTATCCACTCTCACGCAAGCATGCAGTTACTCCAATTGATTTTTCTACTCCATATAGTACTAAGTTAATTATTCATCCACCAATACATGTTGTTATTCATGCACAATCTCCATCTCATCCATTCATTGCTACACCATCTTATCCATCCATCATTGCACCATCTCATCCACTACATCATACTGCTACTACAAATTAGCTTCCATAGAACTCAACATCTTCACTTTCTACCTCTGCATCATCCATTATTGGCACCATTCCACATGATATTCAGTTTGGCTCATACACTCATGTCGCTTCCATTCCACATGCTTCCACCACTTCACGTCAGCTTGGTATCTGGTAGGTGATTTATATCATCTTACTACCCAATGATGGACTCATGTTTTTGTAGATCTTACATGACTATTGAGGGATCTGTTACAATAATAACCTCACCATATATTTGAACTACACATTATATCAACATATCTATCTAGTGTACACTCTCATATCATTTCCCGATGACGCACTCTTACTTTACGGTTCATTCTTGACTATTGAGGGGTATTATATAAATTAACCTCATCATCTACACAATGGGGGCATCGCTATTCTCCTTCCCCCTTTTTACTAACATGCAATCCACTACACTATTACCATCATCTTATTCACACACTTTTTCTCATTATTCATTACAATACACTTTTCATCATTTATCTATTATACATCACAATCACACTACATGCATCATATATACTATCTCATCATCATTAATAAATACGCATTGAAAATCATATTAACAATCATCATAATATTACACATTAATCAACACATCATCACACCACACATCAATAACACATCAAGTACAACAAAATGACACTAATAGTCCATATATATAAATATCGATCACCATCATAGTTACAAAAAAACCAATACTGGAGGGGGACATCCCTTATAAATTGCTACATGAGTACATATAGATCACATTTAATCATTGCTATCACTATCTATTACTACAGGAGCTCTAGATATAGAAGCTTTGTTGTACAATCTATACCGTAAATCGCAGCCCCTATATCTCTCTCTATCTGCCTACATAATAGTGTGTTCTCCATTGACTACTCCACATAGTGAACCTACAAGTCCATGAATCATGAAAATATATCTTGAGCTAGGGCACCACCACTTGCATCCTCTCTAGCTCATTGTGTCTCCTCTCATACCTCATTTCACTCTCTCAATAACACCATACATGTAGTTGTTGCTAGCACCACTAGATGAAACAAGTGCATGTGCTCACATGTAATAGCATCCACTCACTCTAACATACCACCACCTACAAGTAGATCGGTGGGCACATTTCACATCAATGTGTGGATGGATGTGTCCACAATTAACGACCAATATACACATCACCTACAACCATAGATCAACACATTAGAAAACAACGACAATCACACAACCAAATAACCAACCAATAAAACATCACTATACAAATACTCACGCTCTGCTACCACTATCTGCTACGCTATTGGGGGTATGTGCTTTCCCCTCTACCCATACCTCCGGTGGTGTTCCTACCACATCTATGAAAAATAGAAACAAAAACACCCATCAATGTGATGCCCACCATGCACGGTAGGGCCTCCGTACACCCCGCATCATCCATATCTACCGGCTCTATCACGACATTCATCTCTTCTTCCCGGAGGTAGTAGCTATACTCCCGTGGGCCCCGTATAGCTCTAACCCTCCTTAGTGCCCTAATAGCCCTTAGCCATATATATGGCTCCGAGGGAACATCCTGGGCCATACCAAATTGTCGCAATATGTGCTCCACCTGAAATAACTTGACCACTCCCCGGAAAATGATCCTCCACCCACATATTCTCCCGTACATATAACAAAACTCCACTACATCCTTTGGCCATCCTCCATAATCTCGGTATAGCCTCTATATCATGGCCTTGGGCCCCATTCGGTCTATCATTTCTCTATAGGTGTATGTATCCATCTTCCTACCACATATGCCTACCCATCTCCCAACAAATATGTCTGGCCTCACCCACTCTCCTCATGGACCACCCACCAACCTTAATATAGAAATATGCTCATAGGCCCATACATGTAGCAATGTCATAGCTCCAATACCACCCCCATGCTCCTCCTGTGTAAATCTATACAAATCCTTGTATAAATGGGCCAATACACATTGTGCCCATGAATATCTAGTACCCTCCTCCTCTATCCAACCAAAAAAATCATGCATATTATATAAGATGCATATGCCACCTCCCTCGATTGTAATCGACGAAGAATCACCATAACAATAAAATTCCACAATCATGGAACACTTGATATCATAATAGCATCCAGGCTAATATGGACCTCTGTATGTACTCGAGACCTTGTAAAGTACCACCTAGTGGCCCTCATCTATCTCTATGCATCATCCATGGCCATCACTTGAACCCTCTCACCAATAATAGGTATCCACAATATGCGATACACATCCTCTAGAGTCACTATCATCTCCCTTGTAGGTAACCAAAAGGTGTAAGTATTTGCACACCACCTCTCACACAAAGCTATGAGCTATGGGGTACATCCCCATACTCGCTATGTGTCATGCAGGATGGCATGATCTAGTACATCCCACTCCTCATCTAACAACCCCAATCCTAACAATGTACTCAAATGACACCACCATGAAAATCTCTTGAATGGGTATCACTCGCACAACACAAAATGAAAACAAACATGACATTATAACACCATACAAATGTACACATACCTACCTATACCATAAAAAAACATCAACTTTCATATCTACAACAATCTTGGCTCAACCTAAGGCTTTTGGGACTCGGCACCTAGGAGCGGGACTACGACACCCAAGAGAAGGTCATTAGTGCCAATGTCCTGGGAGCTTGTGTATGGAAGGTCATTAACGCCTTCACCGCTCTTGTCCAAGTCTAAAATGCCAAGAAAATTTTAAAAAAAAAAGTTTTTAACAAAAAATCACCAAAAATGACTAATTTCAACACATTTTTTGAAAACATTTACACTTACTAGCTTCATTGTCATATGTGATGCCACAATTGCTACCACCATCTCGAACCAACTCAATCGTGGTGCTCTCACTTGAGGCATCTTCACACACCTAGAGCTCACAATCACACTCACTTAATTACCAAATGAAATACCTATTCACAATATCTCGATACATGTCCTATAGAGTCACTATCTCGATACATGTCACCAATAATTGGTATCCACAATATCTAATACATGTCCTATAGAGTCACTATCATCTCCTTTGTAAGTAATTGAATCCTCTCACCAATAACCGGTATCCACAATATCTGATACATGTCCTATAGAGTCACTATCATCTCCCTTGTAAGTAACCAAAAGGTGTAGGTATTTGTACACCACCTCTCACACAAAGCTATGAGCTATGGGGCACATCCCCCATCCTCGCTATGTGTCGCAGGATGGCATGATCTAGTACATCCCACTCCTTCTCTAACAACCCCAATCCTAACAATGTACTCAAATGACAGCCACCATGAAAATCTCTTGAATGGGTATCACTCTGCACAACACAAAATGAAAACAAACACGACATTATAACACCATACAAATGTACACATACCTACCTATACCATAAAAAAACATCAACTTTCATATCTACAACAATCTTGGCTCAACCCAAGGCTTTTGGGACTCGCACCTAGGAGCAGGACTACGACACCCAAGAGAAGGTCATTAGTGCCAATGTCCTGGGAGCTTGTGTATGGAAGGTCATTAACGCCTTCACCACTCTTGTCCAGGTCTAAAATGCCAAGAAAATTAAAAAAATAAGTTTTTAACAAAAAATCACCAAAAATGACTAATTTCAACACATTTTTTGAAAACATTTACACTTACTAGCTTCATTGTCATATGTGATGCCACAATTGCTACCACCATCTTGAACCAACTCAATCATGGTGTTCTCACTTGAGGCATCTTCACACACCTAGAGCTCACAATCACACTCACATAATTACCAAATGAAATACCTATTCACTTTTTCTATTTACTATTTATAGTAAATCTTCATTACTTACCATGCTATAGTCATTATTCACACTTATTCTTCACACCAATACACCTCGTACGATTTCCATCATATCTTGAGCATACTTACTCTAATTATTCTCTCATTTGTGGAGTTCTCTTCATAATTCTTCCTACTACCATATCATACACATCTCACACATGCTATACTTCTTCTTGACATTATTCTCATTTAATATACACACACTTTTTGATATCTATCATACATCCACTATCACATTATTACACGCTTCCTTTCGGCTCAACATTCATTCTCATCATCACTCCCCTTTCTCCAAAAGGGTCATATAATTGGGGTCATCCTATAATTCCCCTTACACCATCACACAATAAATCTACATATTCAAGCATTTTCTCACACACCATGTGACATTTCACATCACTTTCTAGCAAATCCCCTAATGACCTAATCTGGGGCAACAAGTGTAAAATATCTCCATGAGTAACTAATAAATAAATCACACACATTCGAATCATAAAACTAAAAATCTTACCAACACATTCATAAAATCAACACAACACACCGTATTTATCCTCCCAGATGACCTAACTTGGGAGTTACATCACCGCGTTCCCAGATGACCTAACATGGGAAATTACTTTACATTTTGTGATTGCTTCCAGATGACCTAACATGGAAGTAATACATTTTAGAGAAACACATGGAGTGGGGTAAATGATATGTAATTACCTTTCTTATACTACTCCCATATGGGTTATCACATTTGAAAAAAATGAATTGGATCCAAAATCAAGTCTTTATCCGTCTCGCACCGGTTAGACCTTTGAGAATATAGTTAAAGTTGGAGGGTAACACTAGACATCTCTCCCTACACTCTTCCTCCGACATCAAGATGCCGAAATTCTTAGTTTTTCATACACACAAAATCAGGTTGGGAATTGATCACTCCCTACCCCATCACATCTCCATCGACAACAAGAATCAAAATATCCAATCACTCAACATCACAATCATCAATCTTTCTCATTGTTCCTCATTACGCCTCATGTCTCTCATTATGCCACATGGATCGAAAAGCCAATCCATGGTTAATCATGCTACGTTTTCTCACTCGGCACATACTTCTACCATTTCAGGCATTCTTCTACAACATGGGCTTCTCCGGACTTCTCTCATGTATGTATCTCTATCTAATTTATGTTACTGAGATTTCTCTCACCAATATAAAGATGGGGAAAATGTAGATAAAAATCACGCACTCACTACTATTTAGTATACCATCAAGTATGTTTTTTTATATATAGATCTTGCATAAGAAAAGTATTCACTGATGACGCATTCCATATTCCATTCACTTGTCTTGTTGGTATTTATTATTTTTATCTTTCACACTTGTCACTCATACACCCATTTTTGGTTAGGTCACAGGGATCCCTGTCTATTAGTTTTCACTCATTTATCGTCACTTATCTCTAGACACCAACACCTGTGACTGACACTAGGGCAGTGCTCATGTCCATCCCAGGGTGCCAAGTATCTTCTTTATGTTTGATATTTTTTTGACTTTTGAGGTCCGTATTTTTTGGGTTTCCTCTCATATCCTGAAGTACTAGTCAACATGTATCGGGTCATTAGTGTTGATATTTGAACAAGAGATCCCTATATAAACACAACATACATACCATTATATGGGAAAAATTATTATCAAGGGCTAGCTATCTACATAGAGCAAGGGACTCGTATTTGGGCACATTACTCGCATAGGAAGGTGATTTTATCCTATTCCATCCACACATTTACATTTTATCTAGCTATTACCTCGCTATTTTGGCATCATCAAAAGTGCGAGGAAACACAGGGAGCACTATTGCACACACAAACACACAAAACTACATTGGGCATGAGATGTAGTGCAATGCTCAATTGTAAGTCCACCATTGTGACAACTGAGGAGAATCTAACCCCTCATTTTGCATCCTTCTTTTTTAGGATTTGATGTTTTTATGAGGATTTTGAAGATCATTATTTCATTATAAGTTTACAATAGCTTTGGCAATTATTGTGTGATCTTGTAGCAAAAAAAAGGAGAAAAGGTTGGAAACCCTAGAGACACTATCGAACCCGATCCCAGGATTTTCAGCGGACTCGAGTTCCTGGAATCAATACCCTGGGCACCCGCGGTGCCCCCGTCCCTCTCTAGGTGCCCCAATCCATCCATTTTTGCCTCTGCCAAAATTTTATGTGGTCTGTTGTTACACTCCGTGCTTCCATTTCATCATATTGTCTAGTCCAGACTCACTACAAGATAAATGAAATTCTTATAAGTACCTTACCCTCTCATTTCCTTTTATAGTCGATATTCAATACATTATATATCATTTATATTTTAGTGTAATTCATTTTACAACAGATCGTTTTATTTAGATTTAAATAAAATATATTAGATTTTATTAAATCATATGGTTCTTAAGTAATAAAATTACTAATTAACCCATGCCTTTGGCCTTCTTTTCTTGTTTTCTATTACCACTTTTGGTCTTGCACACCTTCTTGCCCAGCTTTGACCTCCGAAAATTCAATTTCTCTCGAGTCTAGACACCAAAGCACCCGCAGCATCCCCGACCCATTCCGTATGCCCCAACCCAATATATTCCTCCATATTTGCATTTTTGGGTTTTTTTGTGACAATCAACACTTTGGATTTTCTAGTTTTCACTTCGGCACAACCAGATTAATTACAAAACAACTAAGTAATTTTATCTCCTCATTCACACTTAGGGTTTTAAATCTTAATTTCTTATTTTCTTGGGTCTTGTTATCCCAAATTTACACCCCTGACAGTTTAGATAGCCTATTCACAATTTGAAGTATATGCTTGTGATGTCTGGACAATCATCAAATTTAACCCTGTTGAATGGCCTGGTTGGATGCTATCCAACCCCCAAGTTGGTCGGGTGGCAGATGTACAGAGTGGTTAGACAGGTTGAAGGTCATGTTGCCGGGTTGGATGAGTAATAGGTTGGACAACATCCAACCCATAGTATAGAACATGAGTTGGTCAGTTGATATGGACGATCGGGTTAGTCGACTGGTTGGTCGATTGACTATTACTTAGTGTGGTGTGGAAGAGTAGTTGGTTAGATGGCTACTTGGTTAGATGACATCCAACCCTAGGTATGACATAGGCTACTCGACCCATTGGTCAACGTATCATAGAGATAGATAAACGACCTTACGACTGGGATGAATGGCATACGCAACTAAGGAAGCGGCTCGGTTGGACGGGTCATTTGGTTGGACATGTAGTTTTCTGAAGGATTGCATGACGAGCGACAGCCGGATGGTCCACGCGGGAAAATCGGTGGTTGTTTAGTTGGCGATTGCTTTAGAGTTGTATGACCTTGAAGTTAGATGGCATCCAACCATTCCAATTTGGACGAAAATGAGTTTGGGTGGCATACTCAATTTGTATGACTCAATGGATAGATGACCAACCAACCCAGATAAGATAGCCGACCAACAGGTTAGATGCGCCATCAGGAGCTATCACCTGTGAGTAACACATTGATGGTGGTAGTTGAGGTTGTTCAACTACCTATCAGGGATTTAATGCAGGGTAGGTGGAAAAATATGCTTACATAATGTAATCACCCGCCTCCTTTTTCAAGGGGATTTTATGTGAATTGTAAAGGAACTCTGCCAAATTTGTTCCAAAACCTTTTTGTGAGTTGCAGCCTCGAATCTGGCCATTCTACAAAGATTTCTTGTCTTGTATCTACGTTGTAATGGATTATACATCCTTTTGAGCATTAAAATTTGTGTTTTATGTCTACTTTTGTCCTAGCTCGAGTTGGGTTATTTTTATTTCATTCTATTACATTTGCAGATGTATTGTGCATATATTTTTCTTTTACGGGATCCATATCTGTTGGGCTCCACGAAGATGGGAATATGAATGTGGTTTTGGACTATGGCATATATGTATGCCCTTCCTTTCTTTATTTTACTTCCATTTTCACTCACTAGGAATCTCTCTAACCCTTCTTTTGGTGTTATCACCTCCATAGTCTAGGATTTCATTTCATGCACTCTCTCTTTCTCCCTGGTCCCTTGGCATTAGTAGTTAGTTACATTTCATTTCCTAGGAGTAACTTAACATTAGGAGTAGGTAGAGGAAGTTGGAATTCTCTAGAGGTCCTGTCTCAGTTCAATTCCCACAACTTGAGATAGTCCCATGTTGTCTCAAATCTTGAGTTGTCTATGACTCAGGTGCAGGTGCACATTTGAGCTCCAAAGAGTCTATTTTGTACTTAATTTCTTATCCATTTACTGCTACATTACAATCACATTTAGGCATATATTCATTTAAATATTTGCTAAATCAAATCTTCCCTCACCTAGAGATCCTTCTGAATACTTCCAAAAGAGCATATTCCTCCCATGCCCAACCAAAATGATGAGGAATGGTGATTTGTGTAACAAAATTAGACATTTGGAAACGTCACATTCCTCCATCTTCCAAATTTCATGGGCATCCATTGATTTGTAGGTTGTTCTCATCCACAAAAATATTTGGAGTTTTCTTGCAAGAAAAGGAAAATCCAAAGGCATGAACCATCATACGGTACAAAGATTACTGTTAGAGGTGGTTTAGAAGATTTTAGCAAGGTTTAGTAGGTTGATCATCTCCCCAGCATATTTTGATCCCCTCTCCTCTCCTCCCTTCTATAAAATGTAATGTGTTTCTTCATTAAAGGATCCCTCTTGCTCAATAATTTTTTTATGTCAAAATTTTAATAGAACTAAGGAGTTATCACCCATAGAATGCGTTACGTAAAGCATCTCACCTTCTTAATGATTATAACAAGTATGTGCATACTTACAACAATAATATGATGTCAATTTTGGATTGACTCCAACCTTTATGTCCATTATTTTTCTCTTGACTTATTATCTATAATTTTTAATGTGTGTCCACTATATTTTACACAATTTTATGTTGTTTTTGTCCATTACATAGGGTTTTTGAGTTGATTTAGTTGTAGAGTTGGAAATTGGCGAGCATATACCACTCTAGCCTTACATTGGGTATTCTTACTTCTCCCAGACTTCAAGAGAGTGTGATCACCTTCTTCTAGTGCATCACCTTGCCTTTTCATTTTATCTTAGTTCCCTCTCATGCATTTCCCCTTCTATTTTCATTTTTATTTTGGTTCTTGACATTAGTTTAGGAGTAGAAGTAGTGATGGTCAAAGGAATAATAGGAATACGACCTTCTCCGGAGGTTGATCTCACTCATGCAAGTCCCACATTATAGAGATCATCATATGTTGTTCTAGAATCTTGGATATTCCATGATCTAGACAAGGGTGTAATTGTGAGCTACAACATTTTTGGCACGCTCGATGGGACTATAATTATGAGCTTCATATCATTTCACTAGGATTGATGTGTGTCTTAGTGATATCCAACCTTTGGAGGCTTCACAACAACACATCTAGTGACTCCCAACAACATATCTACTGGTTTCAACAATCAAGTGTCTCAGTTTCATGAGAAGAATACAAACAAGGAAAAGACAGAAAAAGGTGATCCTTTTGAATACCTACAACTTTCACCAAGGAAAAGAGTAAAACTAGTTAAAAGGTATCTATTCCCATCACCTAGAGTCCATTCAACCCCCTTCTAGCTAGGCCTTCCTCTCCTACTCATAAGAATCTAAAACCCACCTCTCCTATGGCCCTTTAAAGGAATAATAACTTTTTACTTTTAATGGTGGTATCCCTTAATTCTAAATGCACATCATGACTTTCTAAGTAATCGCCCCTAAAAGCATCCCATTCTTTACAAGAGAAAATTCAACCACTCCCATTGAACACATTTTAGATGTTGCAAATGTCTATTATGTCCACCTTATTAATGAAGATGATGTAGCACTTAGGTTATTAGCTTCATCTTTTAAGGGGAGGGCATTACAATGGTATAGAAGTCTCACGACCAACTTCTATTCATACATGGGATGTGTTGAGCTCAATCCAATTCCTTGGATTGAGATGGTCTTTTTCAATGATTCCCTGTGTATTTAACTGGTTTTGTGTGTTTTATATTGTTCCTCGTGCCTTAAAGATCAGTATGAGTCAAAAAGAGGCATCAATTTGTAATAGATTTTGTGCCTTAGCCAAATAAATGAGAAGATTAAGCAAAAATGTTGGGGGATTGGTTTAATGGTCCAGTTATTCAAAGTAAAATCTTCAAGCCGATGGGTGATAAGGACTATGTCTACATATTTCATAAGAACCTAAAAATTAACACCAAAAATGATCCAAACTGCTCCCAAAATCAGACTCTATGAAGGTTCAAGAGCATGCAACTCACCACGAAGTATTAAGTCAGAGAACCTGTAAAAAAGTTGGTTAAAATGGACTTATCCATTTTAATGAAGACTAAAACATTTATACGGACATAAAATTCCACTTCTTAAAGGCATTGGCCATTGGCATTTAAAAATGTATAGGATACTAAGTTTACATTCATTAATGGGGCATATTTTAAAAGCTGATTGACATGCATTTACCGTCAAATTCAATACCAAGGTCAAAGCGGGACACGTGGAAGAATCTCGAGGGTGGAAGGAGGGGCAACATGGTAAGATTATGGCTCTCCTTAATACATTTAGGATCTACAAACCTCAAGTCCACGAAATTTGTTGCATTCCATAGTCTATCGAGTCCAAGATTAAGTCAACAAGGTCAAAGGACACATGTCGAATGATCGGGATCATTTTTATATCAAAATTTCCCTAAACATCCCTAAATTGTGTCACAAGCGAAAGATATTTTTGAGAAATTTCCATTGAATATGCAAATGTGACAAACAGACATTGGGAGCTCTAGTCATGTCCGGTCAAAGTTCAATCAATGAGAAAGTCAACTCTGGTCAACATGTCATTAGTGGACCAATATCACTATGACACTTGGCAAAAGGGTATTGGAAAATCGGAGATATTTTCACCGCCAATCCTCGACGATCGTAAAATGGTATAGCTTGTGGGAGAAAGAGGCTCAACTTTTTTTTTTTACGAAGGGAGCTTGATGCCATGAGGACTATGATATTATCGCCGACGTGGTGGGTCCTTAAGCCACCATGTGGCTTGCTGCCATGATTTATTTTCCTATCAAGATCAACATCAAGCTACATTTTATGAGTCAAGCTACTAACCAAGTCATGCAAGGATTGAGTTATATTTCAGCTCGGTGAGCTATCCACAATGATCGAGCTCAAAATTATTGCATTTATATTTTATGCCTACCTTTCCACATTACCTTGACCAAAGCCATGAAGATCGGTTTATACCTCCAACATTAACGAACCAGCTAAGTGCAATGTGGCCATGCCACATGTCAGGGTGAAAGTCGGCGAGGCTTATTTAAGCCACATCTTATGCGAAGTAAATGGCCCATGTAAATCCGCCAAACCCCATTTATATGCTAAATCATTGTGGTGGATAAATGGTGGGGTAAACAAATCCCATGTGTGGAAGTTTCCACGTGAAAGGAGGGGAGGTTAAGGTATTAAATACCTTAGCAAAATAATGCTCCATGTGGGATTTTATCTCATTTAACATACAAGCCTCCCAATATGGAATTATACTTCCATCCATCTTCCGCAGCTTAGGATTATAATAACCTATAGATAAAATATGTAGCATTATTTTGAGGGCCCTATTTTAATATAAATAGGGGACCCCTCTTCATTGTAAAAGGAGAGGAAGCTTATTATTTCTTAAGCTTAATTGTGGGATTTGTGAGAAATAGTATTAGGGTAGTTTTAATATAGTTTTGTGAATTATATTAAAATCCTAAAATTACTATGGGAAAATATTATTTATTGGCCTATTATTTTTAGGCAATAGTAGATGAAATATTTGTGATTGGGAGTATTTCAAACTACCTAATAGGCCCATTGAGCCACAATATTTTTCACTTGCCGATCAAGAGTATCGACCGGAGTGTCGAAGGACGCAGGAAGTGTTGGGAAGGCCGATCAAGTTTTGAAGGAGGTTGTGCATCAGGAAGGTGGAGAAAATTCAATTGATCATCAGAATTTCTTCGAAGGATTGGCGTACTACTAGGCAAGTGGAAATTCCATTAGGTTTTATTTGTAAGAAATAAAATTGTACTTACAAATTTTTACTAGTGGAACGGTTCGAAAGAACCCAGAGACGTAGGCAATTGCCAAACTCCGTAATCAATCATGTGCAATTGTCATTCATATTCTTGCATTAATTTTAAATTGATTACTTAAAAGGAGCAACTTGTCGGCAAATATAAAAAGCCTATAAGGGTCCGAGATCAGGTAGATAAAAACTTGATCAATTTTCGATCAAGTTGGTATAAGAGCTGGTTTTACAAAAATGGATCTATACCTCTTCTTCCAGTTGCGGTTATGCTTGCGTTATTGGGAACCATGGTTCGAGTGATGATGACTTGACACGAGAACATGATCGCCAGATCATGGAGTTACAAACCCACCGGATATTATTTGAGAGCGCTAGTGCCAATAATAACAATGCATTGCAGAGTTGTAGAGAAGCCTAGATGCTCCACTTGGGAAGGTGGCTGAATCAAGTCAGCTTTGGAAGTGCCACTTGGAGAGGAAACCTTCACCAGACTCGGTCATGTGTCATCATTGTGGCAAAGGGAATGACACTAAGAAATGTTAGAAATTATATCCAGATAAGAGGCCTAAGTGGATGCAGAAGAAGGGAAAGGCTATTGCAGGACCCAACACCGGCTAGTTAGTGGCACCATTGGGATGGAGAACACCAGTGGACCGTCCATACATTATACTGTGACATGTGAGTTCCTCGAGATAGTGGATTCTGGTAGTTACATGAGGACAATTAGTCACTCTTATTTTCGATTGGACTATCAGAGTAGGATACGTGACTGTCGATTTGGTGTGCCGACTAGGACTTCCCATGACACCACTTCCTCGTACCAAGACATTTGGTATAAAAGATGGTACTCTGCATGGAGTGTCTACTAGCTATTGCATTGTGAGCTTCATAGTTGGGAGATGAGTTTCCGATAATATCACTCTCGACATCATCCCTTTGGAGATGGATGAAATGGTATTAGGAAACTTCTACCTAACTGCTCATCAAGGTTATATGAATGATGATAGGAGCAGAGTGGAGATTTACACTGGGAACAATCAGGATCAAGTTCATGACATGACATGTTTTTCATATTGCACAAGGTGAAGACAGTGAGCCTTCTGACTCATATGTACCAGGGGATCATGCAGATCCTAGTGCAGAGTTGAGCTCATATATCCTTGTTGATTAACAAGATCCTCGAACCGAGGTCATGTACATTCCAATAGACCATGATGATCCGTATGTAGAGGAGAGAGAGCTCAAGGATCCATAAGACACCTATTGAGGTATCCTAGATAGACACCAAGGATTCTACATTTGGTAAGAAATCTAAGGTGCAAATAAAGTTGACTTTGTTCAGCTATTGTATTGGTTTTTCTGAGCATTATTTATTTCTCTTATTGTAATAAAACCATAAATTTTTTGTTAGGTAGAATGTATGAATAAGACCCCGTGTGGTCAATTTTTGTATACATCTAACCGATCAGGACACACTAGTAAAAGACCCAATTCTTAGGCAATGTTTGTACTCTTCTATACTTGCATTAGTAAGACCCCTTAGAGGGAAATTATTTTGGTAAATTACTAATACCAGGAGATGCAATATGTTTTGGTCCTTGTTGAGTTATTTTTCTAGCAGGGAAAGAGACAAATGAGGTCAATCCACAATGCGATGTAGTGGAGAAGACAAAGTACATAAGCCACCAAGTAGGAGAAATTTTTGTGATAGGTTTATCATGTGAAATTATTTTCCTATAAAATTGGTAACTAAGCTTATTGTACAAAGACTCCAAAAATGGAGCATTTTTACAACTAAATTTGCATGATGTATTAGGAAATATTTTCCTTACACTTGTATTTGAAATTTGTATAAAGACCATGTTAGGGGCACATATCTCCTAATCAAATGTTTGAGTGACCATTACAGTTGGATACTCATATCTATGAGTTTGGAGATTCGGCACCATTTGTTCATAGCATATAGAGCTCACAAGAGTTAGCTCGAACTTCATTATGTGTAGAGGCATTGTGACCATGCAACAAAATGGTAGCTGAATCACCATTGGCATTGACATCAGGTTGGAACTTCATTCTATGAAGAGGCCATCATGGGCATCTAGCAGAATGGTACCTAATATTAGTTTGTAAACAAAAGAAGCTCTCAAAGGATCAACTCAGAACTTCATTATGTGTAGAGTCATCATGCAACATGTAGTAGAATGGTAGCTGAACACCATTGGCATCTGAAAACATGTCAGAAATTCATTTTGTAGAGGAATTGTGACTATACATTAGAGTGGTACCTAGTAGTCATCGTCAAACAGGGAGGATTTTCATTGTGTAGAGGTAACATCCATGCAAAGGTGGGAATGGAGTCACCATTTTTGAGCTCGTGAGAAATCAGCTCAGATTATTGTTCTGTGTAGAGGCATTGTGACAACAACATGTAATGGTAGCTGATCACCGTACTAGCATCATGCATCGGAGGCTTGAGCTCTTGAAAGAGGCTTAACATAGTGCATTTGGAGGCGTTGAAGTATGGAAATGGACGTGACATCGTCAGTTGTAACTTCATTATGTGAAGAGTCTCTTATGACCCTCTAGCAGAATGGTACCTAACAATTCTTTGTCCATCATTGACATCGATCACTCTTAGCTCTAAGTAACATAGAGTTCCTTCAAACCAGTTTGGATATTGTGGAATCAACTAGGATCTGGGAACTATGTTATAGAGTCAAAGAATATCCTTATTGTCAGATATTTGGAAACCAAGCACCGCACTACGAGGTGTGGAGGTATTCTTCGGATATCATAGTGGTGTAATGTAGCGTAGTGGGCCCATAACCCATAAGTCTAGGATTAGAACAAAGTGTTGAAGTGAAGAGGTTATAGAGGAAGAGACCAAAGGGTATACTACAACAACACTTCCGAGGTGGAAACAAAGTTTCAAGATTCAGGACAAGATGGAAAAATGTTCCAATATAAGCTTTTTGGGACAAATAGCCTTTCCTATTAGAGAGGTGTGATCAGGGGATCATTTTTCATATCAAAATTTCCCTAAACATCCCTCAATTGTGTCAGTGCAGAAGATATTTTTGAGATCTTTCTGTCGACTTTGAGAACGCGAAAAACAAACATTAGAAGCTCTAGTTATGTTAGGTCAAAGTTCAGTCAATGGGAAAGTCAATTGTGGTCAATAGGTCAATAGTGGACCAATAAAATTGTGACACGTGGTAAAAGGACATTGGCAAAATTGGAGAGGTTTTCACCGCCAGTCTTTGATGATTGTAAAATGGTATAGCTCGTGGGAGCAAGAAGCTCAACTTTTTTTACGGAGGGGATCTCGGTCGCCGTGAGGACTATGCTATTATTACCGACGTGGTGGGTCCTTAAGCCACCACGTGGCTTTCCACCATGATCGACTTGCTTATCAAGGATCAACATCGAGCTATATTTTATGAGTCGAGCTATTAACTGAGTCATGCAAGGATCAAGTTATATTTTAGTTTGGTGAGCTATCCATAATGATCGAGCTCAAAATTATTGCATTTATATTTTATGCCAACCTTTCCACATTACCATGGCTGAAGCCACAAAGATCGGTTTATACCTCCAACATTAACCGACCAACTAAGTGCAACGTGGCCATTGCACATGTCAAGGTCAAAGTGGGTCAAAGTGGGCAACCTTATTTAAGCCACATCTTATGTGAAGTAAGCGCCCATGTAAATCCACCAAACCCCATTTATATGTTAAATCCACGCAAAGGATAAATGGTGGGGCAAAAAAAGCCCATGAGTGGAAGTTTCCACGTGAAAGGAGGGGAGGCTAAGGTATTAAATACCTTAGCAAAACTAAATACCACTCCATGTGGGATTTTATCCCATTTAACATGCAAGCCACCCAATATGGGATTATACTCCCATCCATATGCCTCAGTTAGGCTTATAATAACCTATAGATAAAATATGGAGCATTATTTTGAGGGCCCTATTTTAATATAAATAGGGGACCCTATTCATCATAAAGGGATAGGGAAGCTTATTATTTCTTAAGCTTAATTATGGGATTTGGGAGAAATAGTATTACGGTAATTTTAATATAGTTTTTGAACTATATTAAAATCCTAAAATTACTATGGGAAAATATTATTTATTGGCCTATTATTTTTAGGCAATAATAGATGAAATATTTGTGATTGGGAGTATTGCAAACTACCCAATAGGCCCATTGAGACACAATATTTTTCACTTGCGACATCTAGAGTATCGACAGGAGTGCCGAAGGACGTAGGGAAGCGTTTGGAAGGCCGATCGAGTTCCAAAGGAGGTTGTGCATCAGGAAGGTGGAGAACGATTCGACTGATCATCGAAAGTTCTTTGAAGGATTGGTGTACTACTAGGCAAGTGGAAATTCCATTAGGTTTTATTTGTAAGAAATAACATTGTACTTACAAATTTTTACTAGTGGAATGGTTCGAAAGAACCTAGAGACGTAGGCAATTTCTGAACTCCATAATCAATCGTGTGTAATTTTCATTCATATTCTTGCATTAATTTTTAAATTGATTACTTAAAAGGAGAAACTTGTCGGAAAATATTAAAATCCTATAAGGGTCCAAGATTAGGTAGATAAAAACTTGATCAATTTCGATCATCGAGCATGAAGTAAGTATGTAGTAGAGGATCCAATGATAGGAGCCAACACATGGCAATGATCCAATAGGCCGAGGATGGACACACATCGCCATTTTGGAAAACTCTGGGTGATGGACTTTGGAGGATATCAAGCCCCAAAATAAATGAAATTTCACAAAATGCATCGAGTCCGGAAAGTGGGAAAGGGTAGTTAAAAGGTCAACAGAGAAAACACATAAGAAAAGACCAACCTCGTAGCTAACCAAAGACTAACATGTGGTAAAGGAAAATAAAATCATACATAGGTCAAGTCAATCTCCAGAACAATCGGAGGCTGCCATGCGTCAAGCTCATGTTCATCCCAACATGCAAAACTTCATAGGGCCATATCTTTTGATCTAAAGCTCCAAATATTGCAAAATTTATATCATTGGAAAGGTATCCTCGAGCCCTTCAATTTGGCATCATCAAAATCATATTTTGATGGTGGTTAGTGGGAGAAAAATCAAGAAACATATTTTTCATTCAAGATGTAGTTGCAATGTTGGTCAACCACCCAAATTGATGAAGTATGGTGTTTGTTTCTTCTCTAAACACGTAAGACAAAAGGAATGAATGAATTTGGTAGGCTGCCCATGCTCCTTTACAAGATTTTAATGCATCTTGTTGGTGGTTGTCGAAGGAGATAAAAATTTCTTCTTTCTCTCTCTATCTCATCTACCATATATTGTAAAAGTCTTTCATTTTCCCGACGAGGTGGATTGGGGGTAGTTTTAGAGTTTTTGACTAAGTTTAGTTTTTCGTTTCAGTTTGTAGCTTCTTACAAGATTTTATGTGTATAATTCTATGAGGAAGAGCTAATGTGGTTGTGTTATACATCCATTAGTAGGTTTTGAGGGCATTTGTTTGTGTCCCCTTGCCAGAAATTACATGAATAAAGTTTGACTATTTTGATCTAGCTATTCTTTCCCTTTTCTCATGTTTTAAAGGAATGAAAGAGGCAATATTGTTTCTGTTACTATCTTTCACTAGTTTTACTTTGTCAAGTACATACGAGTCTTTCTTAGTTATATTATTCTCGTTCCTGTGAGCTTATTGTAGAATAGTGTATATTTTGTAATAGTTCAGTTTGGTTATAAAATACTAAAGGCAACATCACTTTTGAAGAGATTTTTTATCCCTTAAGGGTCTTTTAGGTGTATAAGACAAATATAGCAAGTTATTTATCTCAACTCTAACTCCATGATTTGTAGTTAGGATTGTGAAGACTGTAGATGAAATTTGTGCAAATTGAGTATCAATGAATGCAAATGTTATTTCATAAATCATGTTAAATTGATTTTTCTTTTCAAGCATCATAGTTAAGGATGGATTCATTCCATGGGAACACTACTGTACCAAGGTCATAAAAGAAGCTACCCTCACCACTTCAAATATAAAATTAAAACAACCAATGATATTCATACCAACTAAGCATATCATACATGCAAACCATACATATGTTTATTCTGCAAAGCTGAGCTTAAAATTTGTCTATTACCAGTAAGCTTTGCAAAAATCCCACCAAGTATGTGATCCAATATCATTTAAAGAATCCTTGGTCAATAATGTTATGAAAATGTAATATCTGAAGATTGTTCATTATCTACCTTTTTGATCTGTATTTGATTGTCAAGTGCTTACAATAAATTGAGTGACAACTCTTTTGAGAGAAGTATTGTATCTGTGGTTGCACTTGCTTCAAATTAATTTGTACAAATCATAGAGGAAACAAAGCCATGAAAGTTTTTCATTTATTCAAATCCCCCAACTAGGTCCTCTCACCTTGGTGGAAGAGCCAAAAGTAGCAGGGTAAAGCCACCCCCTTTGTGAAGGTGCCTCCTGATCACCTCCTTGATTTGAGTCATTGAGTTGAGTGTTGAAAGAACCCCCAACTATCAACAACAAATAATATTCCATTGTTCATCATTCTCTCAAAGCCAACCCACTCAAATTAGTTAATCATCACAAGAGGTGCTATTTTGGGAGCCAACACTCGAGTGACACCGTTGCTAGGGATAAGATAGATTCAGTTCACTTTTGTGACCATTTCCCGAGTTATTGATATAAGTTGATAAGTATTTTTGCTTTCAAAGTGTGAATGCCCGTCAACAACACCCAAGTGGCACCATTATCAGGGACTTCATTTCTATATTGGAGTTTTGTGCAACTTAAACTATTTACATAAAAACTTCATATTTAAAGGTTCCATATATATCTAGAATTGGATATTCTAGTGATGAATCCCTAAAGAAAATTTGGGACCGGATATTTTCATCTCATTACAACTACATATCCAATTTCTATTTTTGCACATTGGAAGGATTACGGTTTTTTCAAGTCCGATTGAGCAAAGTTCCTTCCCGAGTTAGAGTCTATTCAGAAAATAAAGTAGACATGAAAGCCTGTAATTAATCAAAGTTCAAGGAGTAGTCGCAGTCAAGATAATAAGCTTGATATTCCATTGGTTAAGGATTGCTCTAACACATATAACATTTTTGAAGCATCTGTAAGCCTAATCCCACTCTTTCATTTACTAAAGACAACTAGGGATTTGATTTAGAATCTATTCCTCCCTCAAGCTTTCATCAGACTTTTCAAGATCTATTTGATCAGTAGAATCATGTTCAACATTGGCTACAACATCCTCTACCTTCAGTTCCTATGAAGAATAACATGGTTGACCCCCTCCTAGAGAACCTTTTAGAATTAACACATATAAACCTATTAATTTTGATGACATGGAAGGTTATCCAAATGAAGTCCCTAATGAGATTAGAATGAGATTGCCCAAGTTTTAAGGAAATAATGCTATCAATGGTGATCATCATTTAAAGCTATTTTAGAATCTAATGGAGGAATATGAGATTGAGTTTGAAGATGTGTAAATTTGTTTGTACACACTCTAGAAGAAGATGCTCATGAATGGTTCAAATCCTTTCTGATGGATCAATTGATTCATGATAGGAGATGCAAAATACATTTAGAGTTTCATATGGTGATAGAAATGATCCAATATTTCTATTGTTTGAGTTTGAGAACATTAAGAAGAATCCCAATGAGTGTGTCCAAGACTTCAATACCAGATTCAATAAAACTTTGACAAGATTTCCCAAAAGTATAAGACCTAGTGATGAATCTTGTCTTATTAAGTATTCAGATGCATTTGATAAGAAAACAACATACTACTTAAGAGAAAAAAATCCTAGAACTTTGAGACAAGATTTTATCATGGATATCTAGATTGAAAATAATATTAAAGCTGTTGGAAAGACATCAAAGAGAGATCCCATGTGAAGTTAGTTAACCCAAAAAAAGCCTCAGACTAGTAAGACAGTTGACCTTGAAGAAGTTATCAAAGCTTTGGCAGGGATGTTAAAGAAAATTCTTATAAGTCGGCAAAAGAGTAGAAAAAGGGATTATCTCCCAATCCTCAGAATCAACATCAAAACACTTGGACACAATAGATTTAGCAATCAAGCTAGAGGAGAGCACCAAGATGAAGATAGAGGAAAAATACATATGGATTCAGAATAGGTAACAAAATTTTAGAAATAACAAAGCAATCCCTGACCCTATAGTGGGAAGAGTAACTACTATTGAGGAAGAACATGTCATTGATTGGTGTGGCAAAATGTGCCTTGTGATCCACCTACAAATGATGACAATGATGAAGCTGATTTCAGTGATGTATGCATGATGGAATGTCAATCAAAATGTGAGCAAGATGTATCTTCTACTGACCTCCTCTTTTCCTTAACTATAATTTATTTTTGTACTTGTGTTGATATTACTAATTCCCTCCCTATTGAAATTAATGTTGAGGCTGATATGGCCCAATATTTTGAATTTCCTAATCATGATTTTGAGTATTTAAGAGCTTTGATGATCAAGAAATATGATGGTGATGTTCCTTCTAGTGAGGATAGAAAGTTATTAATCAATGTTGTAGTTGCTCAAGAAAAAGAATACAATCTTAGAAATAGACAAGTTAAAGGACCAGATCCTGCAACCAAAGAAAAAATGCCTATTCTTTCTAATATCCCCAAAGGTGATCCTCAGAAAAATGTATTAAATAGAACTCCTGTTATTCATCCCAAGCCAAGAATTTCTTCCAAAACCCCACTAAAAAGAACCTTTTTCCATATGATAAAACTGTAACAATGCCTTCCAATGCTCCTCTTCCCAAGTATAATGTATGTGATATGGCTTATATTTTAAGTCAAATAAAGATTACAGTTCCCATTGTAGAATTGTTAAGGATCCTAAGCATAAAAAATGGGCCTTTGAGTATTTGGGATTTAAAGAAGATGAGGTTATTTCCAATAAAGAGCATGTTAATGAGAAATCATCTCCCACCATTGCTTGAAGTTGAGGTACAAGAAACTGAAGAAGATATGGAAACTCCTCCTGAGGTATATCTAGGAACTTCTTTAGTAGAAACAAAATTGGATGTTGACCCCTTTTTCACATCACTTATTATAAATGGGTGGCTTTTACATAATTGTATGTTTGATTCTGAGATTCATGTAACATTATGCCTCTTGTAGTCATGAATGAGTTAAACCTTAAGATAACTACTGCTTTTGGTAGATGTTATGTTATGGATTCTAGAGAAGTACCTATGGTGGGCTATGTGAAAGGATTGATTGTACAAATGGTAGCACATCTAGGAAAGTATTTGACTATGAACATTGTCATTGTTGACTACCTTGCCAAATGGGGAATGTTGTTGTCAAGAAAGTGGGCAGCTAGTGTGGGAGGAAGTGTCCAAATGGATATGTCATATGCTTCCATACCATTGGAAGGAAAATTGGTCAAGTTATACAGAGAAGATAAGATGCTACACCTCATTGAAGATCCTAATAATGCTTCTTATGAAGTGATTTTTACTGATGTAGACATGGATAATTTTATTGGCAATGCTGATTTTGAAGATCAAGTGTATGGATGAGAATTATCAGTTTGAAGACCCTATGGTCCCATGGACCATGACCTTTGATGGAGCTTGCTCAAGTAGTGGTAATGGTGTAGGAGTGGTGTTGAGTTCTCCAAACAATGATTTTTTCAATTTTCTTTTAAATTGAATTTTGAATGCACCAATAACATGGCTAAGTATGAAGCACTATTGCTAGGATTAATAATTTCTTGGAGGCATGGAATAAAATACCTCATAGTTAAAGGGGATTTTGAGTTAGTGATTAAACAAATCAGAAAATTATATGTAGCAAAAAATCAGAGATTGAAACAATACAAAAATGCAGTATGGGATCTCATTGAATGTTTTGATTCATTTAATATTGAATATCATGAGAGAAATAAAAATGTAGTAGCTGATAGAT
This sequence comes from Taxus wallichiana var. yunnanensis, assembly GCA_018340775.1. NCBI lineage: Eukaryota > Viridiplantae > Streptophyta > Pinopsida > Cupressales > Taxaceae > Taxus > Taxus wallichiana. The sequence continues at coordinate 54,672,223 of CM031239.1, forward strand.
TAAAAGTATTGGGTTCACAATATGATAATCAAGATTCATCCCCTTATTGCAAGTTTGAAGTGGAAATACTTTAGGTTCACCTTCTATACATGATAATATACAACATTGACAAGTATTTGATAATGATTCACACATAAAAATTTTACTGAATTGCCAAGATGAGTTCACTAACCAGATCATTGATTTGGAACCTATGGTAGAGGTGTGTGATGAAAAATAAACCCTCTTTGATAAATAATTAATTCAGATTAAAAACTAATGTAATCCCAAGAGGATTAGTTAGTTTAGAATCTACCTTTGATAGTAATGATAGAGCAGTTTGTAAATATGCTACTTTTCTAAGAGATGTTGTGGAGTGTAATTTGGGTTCATGCCAAGATCCTAGAAATGTGTGGTTAGGTAGTAATCTAAATAAGAATGAAAGAGAGGCTTATACTAAGTTGTTAAGAAAGTACCAAGACAACCTTGTCCGGTCTTATTTTGAGTTAAAAGCTTACAGGAGGATTTTTTTCAGCATGAGATACCCTTGGCACCCCACACTAAGCCTTTCAAATAGAAGTAGAGGCCTATTAATCCTATTCTTGCAACCAAGATGCAAGAAGAATTGACAAAGCTAAGGGATGGTGGGATAATCCAACCCACTAGATACTCTTCATGGGTAGAAAATTTGGTACCAGTCAGAAAGAAGAATGGAGACATAAGGATTTGTGTAGATTTTAGAAATCTCAACAAAGCCTCACTTAAAGATAATTATCCATTTCCAAACATGGATAATTTATTACAAAAGGTAACAGGATCGAGAAGTTATCTACATTAGATGGCTTCTCTGGATATAACCAAGTGGTAGTGAAACAATTAGAGCAATTCAAAACTACTTTCACTACCCCATGGGGAACATATGTCTATGCCAGGATGCCATTTGGATTAATGAACATTGGAGAAACTTTTCAAAGGGCCATGGATGTGGATTTCTCTAGTCTTATCAATGATTTTATCGCAGTATATCAAGATGATATAACTATTTTCTCTAAGAAAAGGGGTGACCACTTGGGGCACCTTGAAAAATGTTACTCAGATGTAGAGAGTATGGGATTTCATTAAATCCTAAGAAGTTCCATTTTGGCATGCAAAAGGAAAATTTGCTAGGACACATTGTGTCACAAGGAGTCATGATTGATCTAGAAAGGGTAGAAGTAATTAGTAAGGTTCCCATCCCTATGTCCAAGAAAGGCATGCAATCCTTCTTTGGACGATAATTTTTGAGAAGCCTTATCTCAAATTTTGCTTTGAGATTACTATCCCCATCACTAATATGTTGTAAAATGATTAGATCATTAAGTAGGAAAAAGGGGGATGTGCAATCGTTTAAAGGAATAAAAGAGGCACTCAAAACGCGCCCATGTTGACTAGCCTTGATTATAGAAAGGAATTTTAGATGTTTTCATTTGCCTTTGAATTCACTATTGCCTCTATGTTGTTACAAAAGAATGAAGAAGGCCATGAAAAGCCTATTGATTTTTTAGAAAATCTTTGCAAGGATTTGAATTGAAGTATTATGTCATAAAAATTAGGCTTTTGCTTTTGTCAAAGCAACCAAGATCTTCAGGCCGTATATTCTTAGTTCAAAGATAGTAGCCTATGTGCCTCACACAATGGTAAAGGAAATTTTGTCTCGATGGAAGTATCCAACAAGAGATTCCATTGGGTCAACAAATTACAAGAATATGATATGGACATACAAACTACCAAGCTGGTGCGGGGTCTAGGCCTTGCAAAATTAATGGCAAAGAGCAATCTGCATATTGTTGAAATTCACAATGTTGAAGAAGGTGGGTTGCACCCTCATGAAAAGGTAAGCACTTCAACTTGGTATAGAGATATTGTCTATTACTTAAAAAATTGAATTTTCCTATGCACTTAGATAAAAATCAGAGGAGGAAACTCAAGTTAGTTGCCCAAAAGTATATTTTGACTGATCATGGGCTAGCTTGGAAGAACCTAGAGGGAGTTTTGTTGAGATGTATCACTGAAGAAGAAACACCTAAGATAATTACAGAATTCCATGGGGAGTATGTGGAGGTCATTTTGCTAGGAGAGTCACTGCTCATAAAATTTTGAGGGTAGGTTATTGGTGGCCTTCATTGTTTAAAGATATTTCCTTGTTTGATTAGGTGTGAGAGTTGTCAACACTTTTATGGAAGATTAAAATCCTTTGGAGCCCTACCCTTACATCTTGTGTCTATAGAAGCTCCATTTAAATAATGGGAATGTATTTTATTGGTGAGATATCAGACCCTTCAAGTGCTTGGTCATAAATGGATATTAGTAGCTACTGACTACTTTACCAAATGGGTTGAAGCCATTCCTACCAGAAAGGCAACTCATCAAGTAGTCATGGACTTTATTCTTAATAATATAATTTGTAGATTTGGAGTTCCTACCAAGATAGTTGTTGACAATGCCATGAGCTTTAGAGCTAAACCATTAGCAAAAATGTGCAAGGAATATGGAATAAATTTGGCTTATGCATCAAATTATAATCCTCAAGGAAATGGCCAAGTTGAATCGAGTAATAAAAACTTTCTTAAGATCCTTAGAAGAACATTGGAAACAAACAAAAGGAAATGGGGTGAGAAACTAAAATTTGCACTATGGGAAAATAGAGTTACCACCAAGAGGTCTACTGGAAAGAGTCCTTTTGAGCTAGTTTATGGACTTCAAGCCCTTTTTCCCTTGCACTTGCAACTTTCTGCATATCAGTTCATGCAACAATTTGAAGATGGAGAAGAAGTAAGTCCATATGAGACAAGGATCAATCAGATTATGGAATTGGATGAGGAGAGAAGAGAGTCCCATCAAAGACATGTCAAGTTTAGAGAAAAACATAAAAAAATTTGACAAGAAGGTCACTCCAAGAGTTTTTAATGTTGGAGACTTGGTCCTATTATGGGACAACAGACATGAAGACAAGGGAAAACATGGAAAATTTGATGCCTTATGGATGAGACCATATTCTATGACATCATAATTAGTGAGAATACTTTCTTTCTGAAATACTTAGAAGGAAATTTTCTAGAGTTTCCTGTTAATGGTAGGAATCTCAAACATTTCTTAGACTAAGATAGAAGGTCAGGTATGATTTTGTACAATATACAACTTTGTTTTTGTTTTTAGATAATGAAGTTGCCTTTATTTGCAGGAATCTTCACTCGGAGAAAGGAGGAACACTTTAAAATTATCCATTATCCATCATCTTGACATTGCAACTATTAGCGTAGGTATATATAAACCCTGCTCATTTGAGTTTTAGGTATTTTCTGCATTTGATAGCGTTAACCCGAAAACTAAGCTGTTACAACTATTGAGGGCACACTTCTCCCATAAACATAACATCATTTATTTTTTCTACACTCCACACTCGGTGCTTCAAGATACATCTTTCCTATCATCTACTCTTAAGCACATATAACACATTCATCACCCCATGACACACTCTTGTTCTATAGTTCATACTTGACTATTGAGGGTGTATTCTTAAATGAACCTCATCACAAACATCTGTTGGGGAGAAGTGAGGTTCCTCTCATCTACTTCGACAAAAAATCTATGCACTTGGGTACATTTCTAGGTCCTAAAGCATATTAATGTATACATGATTCCTAAGCAAGAAAAATAGTGGTTGACAACTCCTTTTGACATTTTTGCTTTATCTCTTGCATTCTTACTAGTCTTACACATCTTACAACCTTTCCGGAACTTGACTAATTTATATTTTATAGCCTTAGACACTAATTCCCAATTAGGAAAAAGCACCTAGGTGCTCATATTCATCTTGGGAACTCCTATCCTTCCTTATCCTTTTCTTACCCTTTTGGGTCTCTTTTACTTCTTGGTCATCTTTTAGTACTTTGGGTCAGCCTTTTAGTTTTCAATTATGAAATTCAAACAAGGGAATCATATATATATATATATATATATATATATATATATATATATATATACACTTATTTATTTCTCTCAAATAAAGGGTCGAACACTAAACATTATCTACTATCACCTAAGATTGCATCCAAAGGCATAAATAACATTACAAAACATTCATCTAGCACATCCATACAAGGGACAAGGGTTGCATCACTCTGCATACACAACATAGGAGGGGAAGTTCATTCTATTCCATCTCACACATTTGCATACTTGGAGAAATATAGATCTATCCTGCTATCATCATAGTGCAACTTACACAAGGGCAACTTAGGGCATCATTACACACACATACACAAAGAACTACATGGAGTTTGAAATGTAGTGCAACATTCGGTACTAATTTCACTCTTGGGTGACTATTGGGGTCAGTATGAATCCCTATTCTACATCTTATTTATTAGGCTTGATGTGGTTTTGGGTATGTGTAACTAGGTATCTATGTTTTAGGTTATAGGTACAATTGACAACATTAGAGAAAAACCAGAGCGACAAAGGAGGATCAAAAATGAATCTACTCTAGCCTAGAAAAGACCAAAACCTAAGCGAGACACTAGTGCCAAGATTAGTCACTAGTGCACAGGTGCTCTGTCCTCCCATGAGTGCTTCTTTCCTACATATTTCGAGTTCCAAAACCTCCGGTGAGTCTTGACGACATGTATCGATTTTGTTTCAACAGTTTCCTAGTCTAGATCATATTCATATTACACAAAATTAGGTAAGTCACCCTCTCTCTCATTTTCTTAGGGTTTAATATTATTACATGCTTATTGTTTGTGTTTTACTTTAATTCATTACTTGTATATCATTAGTTGCGTAGTTACTCTGAAATTAAGATTTAATGCTATTTAGATTAAATCATTTGGTGAACCCCATTCATGATCTAATATTCGAGATCCTTATTTTACATATTCTATCAAATTTGTCTTTCCCTAACCATAGATACTCTTGGATCCTTGCATTTCCACCAACATGAGTGTCTATATCCCAACTTTATTTCAAGACAATCCCGAATGTGAGTGAAAAATACAATATTTTTTGTCTAACACTTACATTCATCCTAACACTTCTCCTGAATATGTTTTTCATAGATTCACTATGACATTTTATTTTAACAAAGAGCATATTACCTTTACATCTGCTAAAATTTCCTCTCAATCTGCTTTTTAGATAATGATCCCCCTTTATATTCAGGTTTGCAACAATAATATAGGTGTTAAACGAGCTTTAGTTGAGAATGACTCCAACCTTAACATTTGTAATTTACCATTCATTCAAAAAATTGGCCTTTATGAAGCCTCTTTAACTCCCTCATCTATTTGTATTCATGAATTTGATAATATTCCCAAAAGGGTCTTACGTACAATCACACTTCCGAACTATTGTTGGGCCATGCACTTTGCCTGTCTCATTCCATGTAATGCCTAATAATCTTAATTGTAATATTCTTCTTGGGCGACCTTAGATCCATGCCATGCATGCGGTTCCTTCAAACCTTCATGCGTGTCTAATATTGTTATACTAGGATGTGGTCTATGAGGCCTAAGCAGATCCATCCCCATTTCCCTTTTACAACACTATTGATCATTCACCCAAAACCCATAATTCTACCACAACTCCTTCAAATTTCACAAAGTCTGGTCCTAGGTATTAGTATATGCTTCGTTACGGTTTCACTTGCACAAAATTAGGAAAAAATGGAAAGGGAGTCATAGAGCCTCTTTCTATGCCCACATAATCCACCAAAATCGACATTAGATATCTCCTCCTACTCCTTTAATTCCCGCCACACATTCTCCCGAGGTTTACACTACTTCACTATACCCTGAGCATGTTGGTGATCCCGCTTCTCCCGTTTGGCATGAATTGGATACATTCCTTTCGATGATGCTCTATTTGAATATATGGGAACTTATGACCATTCCCCCCCTTACCATCACAAAAAGTATTTTCCATTTGTTCTCAATGTTACAACTTACTTGGTGAATTTGATCCTCCTAACACCAATATTGATACTCCTGACCCATTTCAACATCCACCACCATGACATGGTCTCTCTCCTATCATCGATTAGATATCCATCACTCACATGATTAGGTGGCATCGAGCTCCCCCATAGTTACACGTTCAAATCAGTAGTTTCATATCCATCCTACTCACATACACATATATACCTTCCTTTTGCTTCTCACTTCATGTCAATCTTTCTAACAACACTTTTTCTTCTCTACACTATGAGCATACCTCGCTACATCTATATATGTTTGTGGCTTCCCTTACTTCTCCTATTCCACTACATGCACGATTTTCTCCTCATGCTTACTTATGGATCCTAATATTCATAATACATACCCTATACATACTCCGGCTATTATTACTCACCATGATCACATCTATTTGCTCACATGTCCTAATATACACACTTGAGGGTTATCACACTTTCTCCCCCTCCATCACTATCAACTATTTCTAGTATATACTTATAGTGTCTTTACTACATTTCATGCTCCACACTTCATGTCTATCTTTCTAAGCATTCTTACATCTTTGGTACACACATTGTACCATCATTACCCGATGACACACTCTTGTTCTATGGTTCATGCTTGACTGTTGAGGGTAAAATTCCTCCATGAACCTCACTTATCACATCTTGGCTACTCACGCTTCATGCTTCATGTCTATCTTTTTGAGCATTACCACATCTCTAGTACTCATAATATACCATCATTACCCAATGACACACTCTTGTTCTACGGTTCATACTTGACTGTTGAGGGAGCATTTCTAAATTAACCTCATCTCACACACATTCATTGGGGGAAACGTGGATCCTCTCATCTACACATTTTCATATCACAACATACCATCACACTCACATAAAATTTTCACATCTTAGTTATATTTACTCTTGTTAGCTTATACTACTTACATGTTACACTTTGTTTCATATGCTAGTTGGATACTTAGTATGTTATTATCTTTGTCTATATACACATACACGTTCATTTGGTAAATTGAGGTGAATGAAGGACCTTTAAATATTCTCACATGATGCATGATTCTTAACACTACTCTTTATTAGTCCCATAGAGGCTCTGGGTGAATCTACCTTTGCTACTCTCACACTCCACATAATACAAGATTTATTGTTACATTATTCATTACTTCTTGCTACTACCACTTACTTTTCATTGATTTATACACGCTTTGACATAATACTTATTTTACTAACATGCTAACATTGGCTTCATGTGGATCATTTTCCTTGCATGATCTATCTGACCATATTTATCTGTCACCTTTTGTTTGTTATTATTTGCTATTGTTTGTGGCCTATGCCCTATATCTTTCTTGATCATTGTTTTCTTTTGGTTGCTTTGGTCTTGATTGTCTTGTGACATTATGAGAGATGTCGATGCATGGAACCCTCTTTTTACAGTCCATCTTGTCTTCATACTTGCATGCTACATTGTATTTCATTACATGCTAGCTCTTTTATACTAACATCTATTTCTAGCCTATCGTGTTTGCATGTGCCTTGGTTTCTACCATGCACATCCCCTACCCTTGTAGGTATCCACTCTCTAATATACATATCGGTATTGGGTCCTCTCCTTTGGGCCAAATTCTCCTATAGTTGTCATGCACCCCAAATGAGGGGGTAATCTATTAGGTGAAAAAATCAGCCCTATAGTAGCTTAAAGCTCCAAAACAACACAACATAGTATATAAATGGCACATACACACAATTACAAAGTGATCTAGAATTACACTTGGATCATAGACATAGAGTAGACACTAGCGCCTAGTAGTGGACAATATCGGTAGGAGCTTGTGTCCCGGGGTATAAATAATTAATTTCTTAGTTAAACACAATCTCTAACATTTTACAACACAATTTTCTAGTAGCAGGCACTTACCTCCAAGATACAAATGATTCTATCGATTCAATAAATTACAACAGAACAATAATAACAACATGTTATAAATTAGGGACATACCATCTATAGTGGTGCCTATTGGGAAGCATCATGGATGGAGAGAAAAACCAAACCTCTCTCCCCAACACTCTTCTCTTGGCATGAGATTTCCCAAAAACTTTCTCTTGGCATGAGATCGCCCAAAAACTCATTCTCAACGTGAGATTGCCCAAAAACCTTACCATTGACAACAAGGAAATCAAATTCAACAGCATCTCCAAAGCACAACAAGACAAAATTTCTATCATTTACACTCTTATACATTAGGTGCACACTTTCATTTTAATTGTACACACTTTCTACTTACTTATATATATATTACTATGATTTTTCACATATAGAACTTTGACTACTTTCTCGCTCTTATTTTTCAGTTTTTCCTTATACGCAACAAGAAGCAACTCACATAAGTGAGCACGGGCTCCAAAACACAGATGAAACTATGCATATGCTTCACTCCTATGGTCTACCTCACCTTCCTAGTCTCCACACTTCATATTATGATCACTTCACGCTTCACTTGTCCACTCGACATGCTATCAGCTACACTCTTCTCTATAGGATTACAAGGTACGTATCTTCTTATCTACTTTATGTTATCAAGTATTCACTCAACAACATAAAGTGGGGGAAAATGTAGACACAAAATATATGCACTTGGGTACATTTCTAGGTCCTAAAGCATACTAATGTATACATGATTCATAAACAAGAAACTAGTGGTTGACAACTCCTTTTGGCATTTTTGCTTTATCTTTTACATTCTTACTAGTCTTACACATCTTACAGACCTTTCCAAAACTTAACTGATTTATCTTTTATGGCCTCGAAAAATAACACTCGAGTTAGGATAAAAGCACCCAGAGCTCCTGTCCCTCATGAGCGCTCCTGACCTTCCTTATCCTTTTCTTCCCCTTTTGGGTCTCTTTTACTTCTTGGGCATCTTTTAGTACTTTGGGTCGGCCTTTCAGTTGTCAATTATGAAATTTAAACAAGGGAATCATATATATACTTAGTTATTGCTCTCAAATAAGGGGCCAAGCACTAAGCATTATCTACTATCACCTAAGCTTGCATCCAAAGGCACAAAGATCATTACAAAACATCCATCTAACACATCCATAAAAGGGACAAGGGTTGCATCACTCTGTATACACAACATAGGAGGAAGTTCATTATATTCCATATCACACATTTGCATAATTGGAGAAATCTAGATGTAGCCCACTATCATAATGCAACTTGAAAAAGGGAAACGTAAGTAATCATTACAAACACATACACAGAGAACTACATGGAGTCTGAAATGTAGTGCAACACTCGGTACTATTCAATCTTCAGTGACCATCGGGGTTAGTCCTACTCCCCATTCTACATCTTCTTTATTATGTTTGATGTGGTTTGTGGGTATGTGTAGCTAGGTATCTATTTTTATGTTACAGTACGACCGAAGCGACATTGGAGTAAAACCAAAGTGACAAAGGATGATCAAGTGAAGCTCCTCTAGCCCGAAAAAAGACCAAAACCTAATCACCAAAGTGGATAATGGCACCCAGATAAGTCAATAGCACCTAGCGCTCTTTTTCTCCCATGTGTGCTTTTTTCCTACACATTATTTATTTTGAGAACCTATAGTGAGTCTTGACGAAACTACTTCCACTCTATTTCAACAGTTTCCTAGTCCAGATCATCTCTAAATTACACGGAATCAACTAAGTCACCCTCTCTCTCTCTCACATTTTTAGGGTTTCATATTGTTACATGCTTATTATTTGTGTTTTAATGTAATTCATTACTTGTATATCATTAATTCTGATGAGAGTTACTCAAATTAAGATTTAATTCTATTTATATTAAATCATCTACACATTTTGCATGTCACATCATACCATCACACTCACACATCACTTGCACATCTTGGTTGTACTTACTCTTATCATCTTCATCTACTTACATGTTACAAATTTTTTTCTATGCTAGTTGGATACTTAGTATGTCATTATATTTTTCTATATACATGTTTCACCTTTTTCTTAGATTGTTTCTTTGAAGTGTTGATGAAACAGATAGGGTAACGGGTGTAGGAGGAATACCTATTCAAATGTTGGTTGATGGGTTGTTGCGTGTGTATGACTTCTGAATCCACAGCTGATCATGAGAGCTTCCTTTTGGCTAGGAGGAACTACCTGTAATGAAAACAAGACCACCAGAAGGAATTAAACAATATGGGCAGTGAACTGCCTAACGTGAGCTAGATCCGGGAAGTATGATACTTCCTAGATGGTTGTCAATCCATTGTTTTAAACAATTTAATGTTGTAAACAAAGTAAATCCTATTGTTATTTTGAAATGATTTAGGTATCTCACTTAAAAACATAATAAGAAAATAGATCTAATCTAACAGGCTAAGCTAGAATAGAATCCAAAGGTCAAATGGTTGGTTCTGGGTCTCTGCAGGTCTGATAAAGGTCTTGGGTAGGTCACAGGTGGATGAGGGTAAGATAAAATTAGGTGGGTAGGTCTCTTTCGATGTGTGGTCAAACACAGAGATCGGTGTTGACTAGGGGTGATCGGCGACGGATTAGGTATATGATGCCGATGCCGGTTATTGTGAGATCTGGAAATGTCACAGAATAGGCTAGGGTCTCCTTTGTGATTACACAAAGGACTTTGGTTGGTCGGGACGAGGTATTGGGTGACTGGAGTAGGATTTTGCAAGGTTTTAATGGGTATATTGAGGTGAAAATGTGGAGAAGGTCAATAGGGAGCAAGATAAACAATGGATGATAAAATGATGATGAAATGAAATAACCAGGAAAGTATGATGTTGTACTTACTTGGATTTCATTCCTAAAGGCTTGTGTGTGAGGGATGGAGGTGCTGATGATGGGCTTGAAGGTTGTAAGTGATCACCAACTGAAGAAAATCTTCTGTATGGGCTACATGTACACTCTTCTTTGCTTGGATAGATTAGATCGTGGCTAGGATGGTTGTGCAGGAGAAGATGCTCAATCTCCTTCCTTGGATGTGAGTTTTCACTGGAATTTACTCTCTAAAGATGTGTTATCTCTCTAAGATGTGTTCTTGCTCATCAACTTTCTCCCAAAGTTTTTGCCAACTTCCAAGTTCCAACCTTGAGAATAAGGTTGTTTTTGGGTTAAAAGGGGTAATTAACGGCGGTTTCATCTTAACCGGTGATGGTTAGGGGTAACCGACGTCGGTCAAGGTGGGATTTCCTAGGTTTACTAAACTTAGGGAGATCCTCTTGATTTTCTTGGATCTCGTGTCATTATCCCATGGATTAGACTCGAAGCCTCTTGTGAGCATGTGGGAATGTGGTTAGAGGGAATGTAGGCATTGATTTTTAGGGTTTGGGTAAGTCTTAGTTAGTTATGGTAACTTGCTAAGAATAGGTCTTAGGTTGAGTTAGCTTGGTGAGGTGTCTAAGTGAACTGTATGTGTAGATATTATTTAAATTGTTTATTTAAATAATAAATATAGTGAGGATAATGCATTAATTAAATTAAATTAATTAAATTAATATTAGTGGGGTGAAGGGGGTCATGGCTAGGTAAATGTAATAAAGGGTGCTTATATGTCGAGGGACGAAAGGGGAGTGTGACCTAATTTTAGTGTCTACATTTTGCCCCTTTTTGTTGTGTAGCTTGTATTGGTAAGCGATGCTAACAAAAATAAGATGTGGTTGCCCCATGTGTGGGTGAAGGTGATCCCCCTCAAACCAAGAACTGACAAGGCAACAAGTTGAAGCGGTGAGTGGTTTGATAAAAGGTAAATGTGAGGAAAAGGCAAGTGGGTACAGGGAAAAAAGGGTGAAAGGTCTACTCGGGCAATCTAGGTAATGGGTCAGGGTCAAAGGTAGCAATAGTCAAATGCACGCACACATATAAACTGCAGCATGCTACCAAGTTGAAGAGCAGGAAAACTCTACATCGTCTAAGGTTGATAGGTTTATCCGAACAAGGTTGAAGTGAATTTGGTATCCAAGGTATAGGATATGGTTAAGAAACACAACGTAGGTTAGGTGCATGAACGTTTAGGTATGTTCCAGGTACACCAAAGGTAGGGTCAAGATAAATGGTCATGGTAATAGGCTAGGTAAGGTCATTAGGTCAATCAACACAGGTAACAGTGCCACAAGGTATAGTGAACACATGAGGTCAAAGGTCACTAGCATGGTCTAGGTCCAAATATCTAGGTCACGGCACGGGTAAGGCCAAGGTAGGGGTAAAATAATGAGTCCCCAAAGGAGGACAAATGGAGGTAGTAAATGATGAGGTCAAGAAAGGTAAGGTAATGGGTTGGGTAAAGGTTGGATGGGGTAAAGGAGCAAGTAGGGTTGGTTGAAGTAAGGGGCAATGTGTGGTTGGAATGGTGGTCATGATAACCGACGTCGGTATAGGAAAACCAATGACGGTGAGGTAGGGCACGAGATTGATGTTGGTTAAGGGGAACCGACATCGGTTAGGTCGGGTTTTGTATAAAAACAAAAAATCTGCATTTTTATTATTCATTTGTTATTTGTGAAGTGAAGAAAGGATAAAAAAGAGAGAAAAGTGAGAAAAACATTTGGAGGAAATAGGACAAAGAGTGGCGGTGTGAGTTAATGGTGGTTGGGTTGGTGAGTAGTAGTGAGTCCACAAGATCTTTGCGAGGGATTCGATTGGTCAAAGGGTGTGGTAGATATTCGGTGATGGTAGAGGTTGGAGAGGGCTCGAGACCACCACCAAAGTGGCATAATGGCCAAACATGCCACCGAGATGGTGGCAGTGTGACGAGGTAAGCACCTAACTCTATAGTGTGAATTAGATAGATTAAAGGTTGTAATAGTTGTTATTTGTAGGGTTTTTGGGTTTTGTTTTTTTTGTGGGTGGGAAAAAGTGAAATGTGGGTATGGGGGAAAAAATGGGCAAAAAAGAGGGGGGGGTAGGAAATTGGATAGGTGGGGTGGGTAGGGGTTTTGGGGTAGTGTAGGTCATTATAGGTGGGGTAAAAGGGATAGGTGGGAGGGTTTACAAAAAAGGGGGTTTGGGAAGTCACAAATTTTTGACGATGGACCGGCATCGGTCAAGGTGGCCAACGTCAATCGGTAGAACCAGGATCGGTCACCTAATAGGTGACCCGATGCCGATGGTCGATGGGTAACCATGTGGTCGAAGTATAGTTGAACCGGTATTGGTCACCAAATAGGTGACCGATGCCGGTTTAAGGGTGACCGAGTCAATTAGGATGAACCGGCACCGGTCGGGATTTTAGGCACAAGGGTCCAAAAGTGATGTAGGTTAGGTGGTTGAGGTTGATAGGGTAAAAATAGGGTGGTGGGTAATGATAATTGGTGAATATGGTCATGGTAAATGTAGATTAATGTTGTGCTTTGGATTGGATGCAGGGGAGATCATAGTTACATATGTGGGACAGGGTTCTCTGCTGCTGGTGACATTACACGGCTTAACGACCCCCTTGGAGCTGCAACACGTGGAGGCAGTGGGATTGAGTGGTATTCGGCACTACCGACATGCTGTTCGGCAGCCCAATTTGATGGTTGTGCTCATCGATAGATGGGACTCCGCGACCAACACGTTCCACCTTCCGATGGGTGAGATGACTATCACCCTGGAGGATGTGTTCCGGATATTGCGAGTTACCCATATTGGGGGCCCAGGTGTACTCTATCTCCTCCAGGCCTCAGAGGAGATGATCGGGACCGTATTTGGTGAGGGGGCAACAGAGATGAGATTCCATAGCACTAGTTTGAGCTATGGCAAGATGTACCTAGCCCATCCAGATGAGACGAGGCTAGTGGTTTTATTGATGGAGGCAGTGTGCTGCTATGCACTACCCGATGCAGAGGGTGGACACTTTCCCCAATCACTAATGGGGGTGCTCCACGATATGATGGTACATGAGACATGGTTTGCCTAGGCACCAACATTCTTGGTGTAGCTATATAGAGAGTTGTGGGCGTATGGGCGGGTGCACAAGTTTTAGCTTGTGTGTTGTACATTTATACTACACTTTGTTGGGCCTACGAGCACATAGTCTGTGTTTGACCAATAAGGATGCCCTGAGTAGATGCATTCCCAGTGAAATATGTGCGGTTGGGATACAAGAGATGGGTGTCGGTGGTAGGAGAGCGGAGGTCGGATAGGCCGACATATGATGTGGCCCATTTTCGGCAGTTGTTGGAGGGTTTGTCAGTGGACATTATCTGAGACCATATGTGGGGTTCCCCTCATATAGAAACATGCATGAGGAGCTAGTTGAGCTCCATCTAGAGAGGTGGATACAGGGTCACCGCACCGGGGAGGATGAGATGATCCCGGTCGATAGGGTCCGACGGCAGTTCGGGCTTGTACAGGATATCCCTCTGTCCTTCCCACAGTATCGAAGAGATGATGTGGAGAGGCATTTACCTCTACCACAGCCTACAGTGCCTACAGGAGAGGAGGAGCAGCCAATGGATTAGTGGATTAATGTGTCGAATGCATAGATAGGTATAGGTAGTGGTGGGCGGCTCAGTTACGAGCCATACCACCTAGACTAGGGTAGCCAGACTTAGCTACCGTGATAGTGTAGAGAGATGCCCTACGGGGCAGGTAGCGACATTGATCACACATATAGGTATACTGCAGAGACACAGCTGGAGGGTCAAGGCGGCGAGAGGTAGAAGCAGCTATGAGTATAGGTGGCCAGTCTGCAGGCCCAGATGGCGGATGGAGGGGGAGGAGATGGAGGAGATGGAGATAGGATGGTCGTGGCAGCCCTTTGGCTCATGTGGCAGAGTTTATAGGCCAGTTGGCCACAACCCAGACACGATTGGGGCCTTATAGGCCTAGATATAGCACGAGGGGCACCACCACAGCGAGGGGCACCACCACGGTGCAAGGGAGGACTAGTCCCAGTTCACAGGCCGAGGCAAGGCGAGTACAAGGGTTGAGACCTATGGGACCACCACAGACCATGCCTATATCCAGGTTACGGGATGCCCTAGGTGAGGTGACGATACTATCAGGACCAGCTCATGGCAGCCGGATAGACTTCCTCTCTTACGGAGAGTACAAGGCACAATAGGCGTCTAGTGAGAGGATGAGATCCCACACACATAGTGTGGAGAGCACAAGAGGTCAGTGAGCTCTGAGGCCCGATCAGGGAGAGGCCACCAATGCATGGCAACTAGAGTTAGGTGATGTGTCACCGAGGGACACGGGAGGCGAGGGTGCGGTGACACGAGAGATGGAGGACATCACGGTGAGATGTCGATATGCGGCCACCCAATTTTGATGTATACTAGTGATTATTTTTCATATATATGCTAGCTTTGCATGCCGAAGATAGTTGTATTTTTTATCATATACCGGCTTTGCAGCCAAAGATAAGTGAGGATGTATGAGTGATATTTTTATATTGTGAGCATATACCAGCCTGCGTGCCGAAGATTTTTTGTATTGATTTATTCATTCTTTTTGTATATATGAGACCGACCTGCGTGCCGATGACATTTTGTATTGTATATTGGCTGTGTGTCGACATTTTTAAGATGATGGCCATGATGAGATAGACATTTATATATATATACACATTTATTGATTTATATGATGAGATTCATGGTATTTTGTGATGTGTTAATATGTTTATGAGATATTGGATGTATGGCTTGTGTTAGATGAGATATGGATGTGTTACTTTAATGTGGTTTGAAATTAGGTGAGTTAGGCATGATGGAGTTAGGTTGGTTTAGGCATGGATTGAGGATTAGGTTGGTTTAGGTTGGTTTAGGCATGATTGAGTCGGATTGGCTTAGGCATGGGTGAGTCACGTTAGTTTAGGCATGGATCAAGTCGAGTTATGGTTAGGCATGGATTGAGTCAGGTTATAGGCATGGATTGAGTCAGGTTATAGGCATGGTGGAGTCAGGTTGGTTTATGATTCATTATTGTTTGCAATGAATGATAGTATGGGTCATATGTGAAATGTTGTATAATCTATGCATAGTGATGATAGAGGGATGGTAGGTGTAATAAATGTATAAAATGGGAAGCAACTTGTTATGTATGTGGCTTAATTTCCAATTTTGTTATAAAAGGGGAACTAAGTGAAATGTGATGTAAATGGTGAGTTAGGTATGGTTGATGAATTGTTTAGGGTAGAGAAATGGCCGAGCTAACCTCCAAGGGCCCCATGCCCTCGGAGTGCTACCTACATAGTCCCGTGAAAAGGGACCTCAGGCCGATGTAGTTCTCCCATGAGCTAGGGAAGAATATAAAATGAGTTGGTAGGTTTGTGGGCATGTTGTGGGTTTAGGTTTAATAAGTGTGGGTAGATTATAGGTAAAAGGATGTAGGTGAAGGCGATTATGGCGAAAGGGGAAGACTACCCCAAAGGTAAGTGTCGAGGACCAAGTCTTATATAAGGTAATCAAAACGTAAACAAAGATGGTTAAAAGATAAGAGGGGGCAATAAAGCCACTTGATTGGGTAGGATCATACCGAGTAGATCATACCTTGGAGGGGGTGATGAACACAAGACCCGAAAGGCATTGCACGATTAATGGTTCTATAGTGAAAGTAGTCACAGGATCACCAAATGTCGAAATTCCAAGATGTCCCTTGAGGCAATTGAGGAAATGAGAGTGAAAATGGTAAGGTGGGTGAAAGGTAGGTAATTTTATATGTTTTGAGTGATAGGTCTTTTGGGCAAGAGGTCCAAGGTCACAATGGGCAAGTCCATGACTAAAAGGTTTTTGTTGAGATAGACTGATCGATGCGGGAAGTCTATATGGGATAAATAATATGGTACTCCTTGAGGTCTTCGTGAAGCTGATCAATGCGGGAAGCTTTGGTTTCTCTCTCTTTTTCTCTCTCTCAAAGCTTCACATAGCTTTCCTTCAAGGGAGAAAGTCTATTTATAACAACAATTTTTTCGAGAGGAAGATGTCCTTTTGAGGGAGTCATCTTTTTATTAGAAGTTTGACTCAAGGAGTTTGGTCCCATGTGAGGTCTTTGAAATCATGGACAAGACCAAGGTGGAGGATAGGACTCTTGTTCAAAAGGCAAGGTGGAACGACCATGGGATCTCATCTAAAGGTAGACGAAAAGTATCCATGAGAATCATGCTATGTGCAGTGCCATGGTACACATATTCAAGAGAAGATAACAAGTGATGGGTACTCACATGATTCTTGTTTAATCATTAGGGAGGTGTATGGAGTGGATAGCGCTCAAGGGACGAGCCTGTAAAGAGACAAAGGGTGAGGTAGGACAACAAGTCAACAATATAATGGTTGAAGATGTAATGCATTAAGGGGTTTAGGTTCAGGTTTACCCTCAAGTGAGGACAAACGATAGGCACCCGATCCATATGTATGAGTTATGATGTATGGTCCAAGCTAATTAGGAGTGAATTTTCCCCGTTTACTTTTTTCTACTTTGGTTATGTGTTGATTTTATTTCAGGACAAGGTCACCAACTTGGAAGGTTCGTTCATGAACACGTTTTTCATAAGCGTGTTCGATACGTTGTTGGTAAACTTGAAGGTGATCCAGCATTAAGATAAAATTATCTAATAACTCTAGTTGTGCTAAGCGGTCCTAACAAAAGTCATCATTAGTAAGCATGTCATGGAGAGAAATGCAGAGTGAGGGGATCTTGACTTCGAGAGGTAGAACAACCTCTGTAGCATAAACAAGTGAAAAGGGTGTGGCCACAGTGGAAATGCGAATACTAGTGCGGTATGCCCATAGGGAAAAAGGAATGCATGTATGCCAATCCTTCCTAGTATCATCAACCACTTTCATGAGAATTTTGTTGAGGGTTTTGTTAGTGGATTTGGCTTGGCCGTTGGCTTGTGGGTAATAGGGTGATGAGAAACTAAGCTGAATGCTAAAGGCGTCACAAAGT
Organism: Taxus wallichiana var. yunnanensis; assembly: GCA_018340775.1. NCBI lineage: Eukaryota > Viridiplantae > Streptophyta > Pinopsida > Cupressales > Taxaceae > Taxus > Taxus wallichiana. The sequence continues at coordinate 54,690,104 of CM031239.1, forward strand.
TTTTGCAATGTTTTGTTTTTGAATTGTTTTCCATTGTCAGTGATGAGGCGATGAGGAACACCAAAGAGAAAATGATGTGATGGTTAATGAACTCACATATTTTCTTGGATTTCGTGGAGATGAGTGGTATGGCTTCCACCCATTTTTTGTAGTATTCGATAGCAATTATGATCCATTGATGGCATTGGGAGGAAATGAGGATTGATTTCTCCGACAAGATCTAAACCCCATTGAGATAAGGGCCAAAGGTCACAAGTGACCTGTAAGGCATGACTGGGTGTATGATGAAGGTTGGAATGTTGTTGGCATTTCACACAATGTTTGACATAGTCGCAACAATCAAGGTTAAGGGTCAGCCATAGCCTAGGCGAAGAATACACTTAGCTTAAGCAACAAAAGGCCACTAAAGTGGCCTCCATATATGCCATCATGAACCTCCTTAATGGTATAAGGAATTTCAGAACTCTTGAGGCATCGTAAGAGAATACCATCAAAGCCGCGCATATAGAGGAGTCCCCCAGAATGACAAAACAAGAGACCTTTTTAGGGAAGGCACGTTGTCCATTATGGGTGAGATCGGGAGGTAAGATGGAGAGGGAAAGGTAGTCGAGTATTGTTTATGCAAAGGTCACTCGGGTCGGGGTGTCGTTTTCTAATTGAGTAAACATCATCAGGCAAATAAGAAGGGAATGGAGGCATTGTAGGGTGACAAATATTTTGGAATCGGCAGGGGAAGCGGGTATTTGGGAAGCTAAGCAGGCCATGGTATCTGCAAATTTGTTGGTTGAACGTGGGATGGTTTGAAGGGTGTAACAATCAAAGGTGGTCAAAATTATGTCTACATGATGTTTATACTTTTGAAGTATCTTGTTACGACATTGGTACATACCATTGACTTGGTTTACGACCAATTGTGAATCACCAAAGATGTGGATTGATTTGACATCTAGGGCATATGCGGCTGGAGACCTAGTACAAGCGCTTCGTACTCGAAAATATTGTTGGTGCATTCAAAGTCTAGTTTGAAAGACAAAGGCATGGGTTCTCCATCCAGAGGAATGAGGATAACACCAGCCCCACCCCCACGCTAACACTTGGAACCGTCAAAGAACAGTGTCATTTGGTAAGGGGGTTCATCCAGGGAAAGAGTAGCAATTGACTCATCGGAAAGTCAAAATTAGAGGTTGGTCCCGAAAATAGGTGCGTGTGTCAGCCAGTTGGTCGGTGATAGCCTGGCCCTTGATGGACTTTTGGTGAATGAACTTCTAGGTCAAGATCAGCTAAAAGCATAAGCCATCACGCGTGCACCTGATTTTGATAAGGTTTGGCGTACATGAAGTGTAAGGGATCGGTGTTGGTCATGACATAGGTTTTGTGGTTGAGTAGGTAATGGTAGAGTTTGGTGGCAATGAAAACTAAGGCTAAGAAAAGTTTTTCTAGGATGGTTGTATCAGGTTTCATAGTCCAAAAGAGTACAACTTATGTAATAAACCACCTGCTCCTGTGTTGTTCATCGCGATGAGCGAGCATGGCTCCCAAGGAATGATCGGTAGCTGATATGTATAGGTAAAAAGGTTGATCGTCTTTAGGTGGAATGAGTACGGGTGGTTGGAGAAGGTATTGTTTTAGGGCCTCAAAAGCTTTGTGACAGTCATCATCCCAGTTAAAGGAGACATCCTTCCTAAGCAAATGATGAAATGGTTGACACCGATTAGATAATTGTGAAATGAAACAACGAATGGACTGCAATTTACCTTGCAGGCTACGGAGTTGTTTAAGGTTAGTGGGTGGAGGCATTTCCAGAATGGCCTTGACTTTAGCAGGGTCAACTTCTATACCATGGAGGGAAACAATAAATCCCAGAGCTTTCCTGAGAGAACCGCGAAGATGCACTTTTTAGGTTGAAGGCGGACGTAATATTTAATGAGGCGGTCAAAGATGGTTTCAAGGACGGTGAGGTGCTCGGCACGACATTTAGATTTGGCCAAGAGATCATCCACGTAATCTTCCAATATGTGATGCATGATATCATGGAAGATGTAAGTCATAAAGACGATGATATGTAGCACAAACGCTTTTAAGGCCAAAAGGCATGACACGATAGCAAAATGTTCCCAAGGGGTAATGAATGTGGTCTTGTGTTGATCTTATAGGGTAAGCAAAATTTGGCTATAACCCAAGAAGCCATCCATGAGGAGAGCATCTCGTGACCAACAATGAGGTCAACTAGTTGATCAATACTTGGGCAAGGGAAAGTCGTCTTTCGGGTAGGCTAGGTTGAGGTCACGGAAGTCCATGTAAAATGCGGAGTCCCCTGTTTTTAAGTAATGGGACAATGTTAGAAATCCAACGAGGATAATCAATGGGTAAGATGAAGGAAACGAAAAGAAGGCGTTGAACTTCTTCTTTAACGAGAAAATCAATGCGAGGGTACATTTTCCTCAGGCTTTTGTTTGATAGGTTTGGCATCGGGAATGGTTATGATATTGTGGACCACTATGGTGGGTTCAATATCGGCATGTTTGCGTAAGACCAAGCGAAAGCGTGGTTATGATCTTGAAGAAAAGAAGTGATGGATTCTTGTTCAGAAAACATCTAAAGATTGTCCGATCTTTAGGATTGCGGGTCATCCCGAGTATGAATGTTGATCTCGATAGTCGATTCATTCAACATGGTTTGCATCTCGAAGGTAACAAATGATGAAATATGAGTCTTCGCACCAAGGTAGGTGAGTATGGACTCATCATCCCGACATTGAACGACGCGTTAATTGTAGATGTGTCATCATCGATCATCTCGGATACAAGAATGAGAGAGTGGAAGGGGCCTTACCTTCACATTGATAAGTCAAAGGCCCTAAGGAAATGGTGTTTATGAAAAAAAAAAAAATGTTAGGAGGGATAGATTCAGGATCCATCGACTCTGTCGGTGAGGGTGGTGATGAATGTGGAGCGGGTGAAGGTGGTGATGAAGATGAAGGTGGAGGAGGGCTAGGGTCTTCAATAAATTCAATGCGGGCCTATTTGGTAGGAGGTTCGGGAGAAGTTGATACCACTACGGTTGTTATGTTTGTGGGTGGTACATGGAATAACAATATGGCGGCCTTGCTCATAAAAGCCAAAGCCAAAACCCTTCCACGCACAAAGTGAGTGGGAAGGTGTGGGTGAAACGACGATTGGTAAGTGATTGGAAGTCAATGGAAAATGGGTGGGGTTGTGATGGTGGTTCAGGTGTGTAAGTGGTAGTATCAAGTCCCCCATAGGTGAGACTAGTACGAAGATGAGGAGGACCATAAAGGAGGCATTCTCCTATACGGTGATCATAGTGGGGGTGTTGGTGAAGGCTTCCATACTCATGTGGAGTAAGGAATGTGTTGACACTATATAGGTGGTACTCCCCCAGAGTGAGGCATTGAAAAACACCTTCCAAGGGATCAGTGGTTGGTATGTAGGTAGCTAGAATGGATGATGTGTCAGAGGTCAATGCGGAGGTGGAGCTAATAGATTGGGAAGCTAATGGGTCAGCCGTGGAGGTTATGGTAGTGGTAGGAATGGAGGAGGTATGTGCGGTGAAAGCAGTGGTGGTACTGGTAGGTGGAGGTGTAGGTGAAGTGGTAGTGGTTATGGAGGTAGATGGTGTGACAGGTATGAGCACATCATTGGGTCGGTAAAGCATGTTGCATGTTTTGAAAGGTGATGGGTCAGCTGGAATGGTATAAGTGTGTCCTTTATGTTCAAACTTTACACAATGATGCAAAGTGGAAGGAACACAACCCATGACATGGATCCAGGGTCTACCAAGCAACAAGTTATATTGGAATTCCCCCTCCAAAACATAAAACAATTCTAGAACAGTGCGGGGGCCCACACGAACGTGAAGGATGACAGTGCCTAGTGTGGAGGTGATAGCATCGTTGAATGAACGCAACATGACCAGATGTTTATGCATGCAATTGTTAGGTATGCGCATTTGAGAAAATGCATGGGATGAAATGATGTTAATGCTAGCGCCTCCATCAATCATCACACGATGTACCCGTATGTCATCAATGTGGACAGAGATGAAGAGGGTTGGGTCAGGTCATTGTTTTGGTGTGGCACGATCTCCTCCTCTGAGAAGCTAAGGGAGGCCACTTGGTGAACAAGGTGAGGTGAGGATGAAGGTGGTAATTTGGTGAGAGAGGCCACATGATGAGGTGTGATAATGGAGGCTACGGGTGTAGGGTCATTGGGTAAAACCTCAATAGATTGAAGAACCTCCATGAGGGCTTGACGATGGGATTCCGAGGTTTGGCTAAGGTCATATAAGGACATATTTGAGGGGAGATTGGTGTAATTGTTTGAGCATGGTACGATGTGTGATGCCATTAGAATTGGGGTATGTTTGGGGCCATGCGATAATTATTTTAGGTATGGGTGCGAGATGTATGTTGGGTATAGGATTGGTTGGTGGGTCAGTTGCCTTTTCTTTTCCCTTTTGCGCATGTGTAGTGATGTGTATCATGTTGATTTGAGGGAAGTTGGAAAATGGAGAAGGTGTAGGATGAGTGGTATAACGACATGAAGGGCAAAAACCTACTGGAGGAGAAAAATCCCTATGAGGTCAACTAGGCACAATGACATTTGGGTGGTGGCATGGCAAGTTCTCTGATGCGAACCATGTTAATTTCAAATTTTGGGTGTGGCTCTAGGAGTTGAGGGTGGAGGTTGTGGTTGTTGAGTGGGCAGTGTGGGAATGGGTGTTGGTGAAGCAGGATCCTCATCAAGAAGGTCGTCATCATCAAAGTTGGTTTTTGGTGGACATAATTGGATAAGGATGGTTTTCAAGGCCTTGCAGTTCTCCACATCATGCCCTGGCACACGATGGTATGCACAAATTTTAGTATCATCAAACCCTTTTGGCTTGGGTTTGAGGGGGTCGTAAGGTCGGAGTGGCGGTAATGTGATAATAGAAGTCTCGAGGAGGTTGGTTAAAATTTTGGCATAGGACCCTGCTAGTGGATCACAATGGGAAGTGAATGTGGGTTTGGGTGTAGGTGTGGTTGGTTGTCGAGGAATTATTTTTGGAAGAGTAGGAACGGGTCGAGCTATGGGTTTAGGTGTCGGTGTGGTTTGAGGTATCAGTCGGGTTCATTTGGGTAGGGGTACAGTAGATGGATGGGTAGGAGGGTGTGGGGTTGTTTTGACTACCTTGTTGTGGGGTAGTGGGGTTTTGTTTTTGGATTGCACCTTCTTGGGTAAAGGTGATGTGGGTGTACGAGGTCTAGAAGGAAAAGTAGATGGAGGAAGAGGGCGAGTTACCCACGGGGATAACGGGGTGTTGTGAAGGTAGATGACGTGGGTCATACTTGGGGTGATGAATAATGACTGAAGTGTAGTGGGTAGTGAAGCAATGGTGAAGGTATTGGAGGTATTGGTGTTAAAGAAACTGCAGTGTGGGTATAAGTCATGTTGTGTGTCCGGGGTCGGTTAGGGGTTTGTGAGGAAGGAATGTGTTGTTGTGTTATTGGTTTATGGATGGGTGAAGGGTTTCTTGACCATGTTGGGTAGATGAGGTCTTAAGGTAGATAGGACAAGTGCGGGTGTGATTGGTACAGTCGGGGTATATGGTCGATGAGTTTTTTCTTTGGTTTGGGTGTCGGAGTAGGCGTGGTATTGACGTTGGAGGATATAGCTAAATCTAGTTTAATAGGTGGATGAGTAAGGTTGGTGGTCGGGTGACCCCTAAAGTAGTAATAGGTTTAGTGGAGGCAAATGTAGTGGGTATGGGTTTGGGTTTAGATGTAGGTCGGGTTATGGGTAAGGGTGTGGTGTGAGTGCTAACAGGTATCGTGGAAGGGGTTGCGACAGTAGTGGTTATATTTGGTTTGATGGGTCAAAATGTGTTTGGGTAGATAGTGGAGGTATCAGCGAGGGATCTCTGCATCTGTGTTGAGACAGGGAGTAAGAGGTGCCCCCATAGTAAAGCCCTATCCACATAATCTAAGTGATCGACCAAATGTGAGAACGACACATCTATGGGTGGAGTTGGTGAGGACCTAATGGGAATTCCCATAAAATGCGTCTTAGAGATGAGGAATTGGCTAGCTTCAGCTTCCGTGGGTAAGAGAGCCGAAAGTAGGTCTTTTAGATTTTGGGTAGCTGATGGAGAAAGAACGCTCACCAAGAGGAAAAGGTATCTCAACCTGGTTCTAAGATAAGTAGAGGAGATGATGGGAGCTCCTCTATAAGTGAACAAATAGATAGGTGATCCTCTGTGGGTGGAGGAGGTAATGTGAGCTCCTCATAGGTGGAGGAGGTACGTAGGTAAAATTTCTCTAAGTGGTGAAGCTAGGGGTGAGATGGTCTCAATGTTAGCAGAAGACCCCTCCGTAGGTGATGAAGGAGATGAAAGGTGTTCCTCTGTTGGTGAAGGAACAATGGAGGTTGGTTCCAATGTGGAAGGAGGATTTCGGGCTAGGATTTCCTCTATGGAAGGGATGTGAGGTAATTGAGAGGTGATATGTACCTCGTTAAAGATAGCGTGAACCTCACGAGTATGGGTATCGTGAGTGCATGTCTCATTGGTTTGATTGGATGAAGGGGCATGGTTGGGAAATGGTTTTTTGAAGACTTGTAGATTTTGGTTGGGGGTGGCGTTGGGATTATCCACAGTTAACTCACCTTTTTCAGCATTTCTTAGACAATATTCTTGAAAGTGATGCAGTTGCCATCACTATGACCCTTTACTCGGTGATAGTTACAGAAATCATGTTCTTTATACCATGCGGGCATGGGGCGAGTAGGGTCAAAACCAAGGTGTGTGTTTATGGGTGGAAGGGTGATGGCTCCAACTTTGATAAGCTTTTCTAAAACAAAGAGTAAGGTTCCCAATCGGGGTATATTTTTGCTGCTCTTGTCTGAATCGAAAAGTCTGAGACAGTGAGAGATTAGATGAGGGTGTAGCCTTTGATTTGACGAGATAAGATGGGCCGGCCTTGAGTACCACTTGCATTAGCGGGTGCCCTTACCTTTTGAATAATTGGTTTGTGGTTTGGAAGAGGAATAGGTATCATTCGACTTGAATGCCGAATTCTTATTTCGTAACTAGATTTTCTTCTCCTCGATGGCGCGAATCTCTAATTTTCATGCCATAGTGAATGCCTCATCGAATGTCCGGAATGTTTGGACTGCAAGTCGGAGAGATATGTCTAGCACAAGCTTGTGAGAAGAGCTCGATGAGTTCTGGGCCATTTGTGGCGATTGGAAGGTAAGTTGATTGATCGAGTGCCGCACTGCAAATGGGCAACAAAATCTGCGATAGATTCGTCCTCATACTGACGTGTGAAATATAGATCGGTCATGGTAACCTTCTTGATGATATTGATAGAGAAATGATCCAAGAAGGCTTGGGCTACCTGATTGAATGAGAATATAGAGTGTTTAGGTAACCCACTATACCGATCTAATGCAGGTCCAGTGAGGGACATGGGAAAAGTTCTCAAAAGCAAAGCATCATCATGAGTGATCAGATAACACCCATGTTTGAATGACCACAAATGTTGTTGTGGGTCTTCTTTGCTATTGAAGTGATTGAATTTAGGCATTTCCCAATGCATAGGGTATGAATGGATAGGAATGGATGGGTGAATAGGCTCATTGCAAATATCGTTGTAGGTGAGAGTGTTGCGGAGCCGAAACCGATGCCTCTAATGTCTGCATCTTGTCCAACATCAATTTAATTAGGTCATTGGTGGGTTGTGATGATTGGATGCCTCATGTAGTGTGAGGAGGTTGGTTTTGGGCATATAATGGGGTGGCATTCCAGTGTATGGGGCTGCCATGTAAGGTGGGAGAAGAAGAAGGCGGTGAAATAGGGGTACATACCTAGAATGAATAATGGATGAAATAAGAGGTTATTGGTAGTATGTATATGGGGGTGGAAGGGTCGTGGTAATCCTAGTGGCAATAGGGGCTAATGATTGTGGAATGGAAAGAACCACGTTCCGAAATGGGGTGGGGTCACCAACACTTGGAGGTGGGAATGTAGCTATGGGTATGTATGAGGCGGTAGGGGGTGGATGAGGTTGTGTTTGGGGTAGTCGTCGAAGGTATGGTGGATGTGATGGGTGCCACATAGGTAACAGACGCGGGCAGGTCATAGCGGGTAAAGAACCTAACTATGAAATGACTAGGGGTAAAGTGGATGCGGGCAGCACGGAGCTAGATGGGGCCGATGCGGAGTGGGTGTGAGAGTCGGGGGATAGATATGGGCATGTCATATATCAACTGACCCGAGGTGTCTCGAGTGGACGAGTGAGAAAGGTAAAACTATAAGGCGGCAGGGTTATGGTCAAGGAGTCGTGTGAACTCCTCATCTTTGGTAGCGATAGTAGTAGGCTGGATAGGATCCATGGCTGGTGATAAAATAGAAGGTGGTGAAGGACTAGGTGGGAGTGGTTGGCAACTAAGCATGGAATATGAGGGCGCTTGCTTGTCTTTGGGTCAGCACCATGTGAACTAGTATTGATTAGGTAGGGATACTTCTTTGTAAATGATACAGAGAAAAGTAGGAACAGGTGAATCTGGTGATAAAAAATGGATGAAGTAACAAATGGTGGGTGGAATGTGAAATAGGCTAACCGATACCGATTAGGGAAACTGATGTCGGTTAGGGGTAACCGTATCACGGTCACTGTAGAAAATGGATAGTAAGTTAACAATGAGGCGAGAAGGTAAAATCCGGCAGTGGTATGCCAAATCTGAAGATGTATAAAACGTCAATGGGAAAAATGATAGTGATAAAGACTGTGAAAAGTGGAAGAAAGTGAAGTAATATGTCCTTTTGAGTAGGTTAGCAAAAGGACCTAGGAACCGATGTCGGTTGGGTATAACCGATGGTGGTTGGAGGTACTGACGATGCTTATGTGAAATTGAAACAATGATGAAAGAAAGTGGTTGTGAATTAAAATCTGATGTAGAATCAGACCCAAAATTCTAGGAATGATGATGATATGGCCTAGGCACACTTAGGTGAAGCCGAATACACCAGCTATGATGAGGAGCATGCAAGGATGAACAAGAAAGTGATGAACGTGATCTCTCACCTCAAAACGCAAGCCAAGCAAAAACACTAAGAAAATGTGATCCTAGGAGTGCCTTTTCTATTATGTTTGTTTAGCTTATGTTATTTAAGGACTGACACATGAATTGTGAAATAGATTTTTGGTGAGGATGCCTTCCTACAAAGAAGGAGATCTAAAGGGTGAGGTTTCATGTATGTTATGGTGGGGGCGGGATTCGCTTTGAAGTATGACTTGACAGAGCAGTGAGCTGGGTGCCCACTGTGCCGTGATCGTGTGATCACCTACAACTTCTTCCAGGTAGGATGTTGTTTAAGAATGTATGTATTTTGAATTTTTGTGTGGTTTGGTAAGACTCAGAGAAAGAGAAAAGGATAGAAGTGCTTTTCTACGATTCGTTTGTCAACCATCAGCTGGTCATGACTTCCAGCGTATAGGTTGCCCTCAATTAATGTGAGCTAATGTAATAAATCAGAATGGAATGCACTTATTTTTAAACCCAAATCGAAAATGTGAAATTGGATGACACAATAAGATGAAGAGGAAGAGGGATGCTCTTTCACTATAATGCAAAAAACATGAAGAAATGATTCTTTTTAATTACACCAAAAGAAAGTTTCCTTTAGAGCAAGCAAAGAAGAGGTGGATTACCAGGAAAGAAAATTAGTGTGTACGCTTTTTAGAAGGGAAACAAACACACAAATTTTTTTCCTAGGAATGAATGAAATGTAAGGAACCCCGGATGGGTCCCACTGGCATGCCAAAATGTTTCACCTTTTTCTTAGATTATTTCTTTGAAGTGTTGATGAAATAGATAGGGTAATGGGCATAGGAGGAATACCTGTTCAAATGTCGGTTGATGGGTTGTTGCACGCGTATGACTTCCGAATCCACAGCTGATCGTGAGAGCTTCCTTTTGGCTAGGAGGAACTACCTATAATGAAAACAAGACCACTAGAAGGAATTAAACAATATGGGCGTGAATTACCTAGCGTGATCTAGATCCGGAAGTATGATACTTCCTAGATGGTATCAGTCCACTTTTTTTAAACAATTCAATGCTGTAAACAAAGTAAATCCTATTGTTATTTTGAAATGATTTAGGTATCTTACTTAAAAACACAATAAGAGAATAGATCTAATCTAAAAGGCTAAGCTAGAATAGAATCCAAAGGTCAAATGGTTGGTTCTTGGTCTCTGCAGTCGATAAAGGTCTCGGGTAGGTCGCAGGGGATGAGGGTAAGATAAAATTAGGTGGATAGGTCTCTGTTCAGGGTTGTGTGAGCAAACACAGAGATCGGTGTTAGTTAGGGGTGACCAAGACTTGGCGGTTAGGTATGACCGGTGCTAATTCTTGTGAGATCTGAAATGTCACGAGAATAGGTTTTGGGGTCTCCTTTGTGATTGCACAAAGGACTTTGGTTGGTCAGGACGAGGTATTGGGTGACTAGAGTAGGCTTTTGTGAGGTTTTAATGGGTATATTGAGGTGAAAATGTGGAGAAGGTCAATAGGGAGAAAGATAAACAATGGATGATAAAATGATGATGAAATGAAATAACCAAGAGAGTATGATGTTGTACTTACTTGGATTTCGTTCCTGAAGGCCTGTGTGTGAGGGATGGAGGTGCTGATGATGGGCTTGAAGGTTGCGAGTGATCACCAAATGAAGAAAAGCTTCTGTATGGGCTACATATACACTCTTCTTTGCTTGGATAGATCATATCGTGGCAGGATGGTTGTGCAGGAGAAGATGCTCAATCTCCTTCCGTGGATGTGATTTTTCACTAGAATTCGCTCTCTGAAGATGCGTTATCTCTCTGAGATGTGTTCTTGCTCATCAACTTTCTCCCAAAGTTTTGTGCCAACTTCCAAGTTCCAACCTTGAGAAAAAGGTTGTTTTGTGTTAAAAGGGGTAACCAACAATAGTTCCGTCTTAACCGACGATGGTTAGGGGTAACTGATGTCGGTCGAGGCGAGATTTCCTAGGTTTACTAAACTTAGGGAGATCCTCCTTATTTTCTTGGATCTCGTGTCATTATCCCGCAGATTAGACACAGAGCCTCTTGTGAGCATGCAAGAATGTGATTAGAGGGAATGTAGGCATTGATTTTTAGGGTTTGGGTAAGTCTTAGTTAGTTATGGTAACTTCTAAGAGTAGGTCTTAGGTTGAGTTAGCTTGGTGAGGTGTCTAAGTGAATTGTATGTGTAGATATTATTTAAATTATTTATTTAAATAATAAATATAGTGAGGATAATGCATTAATTAAATTAAATTAATTAAATCAATATTAGTGGGGTGAAGAGGGTCATGGCTAGGTAAATGTAATAAAGGGTGCTTATATGTCCAGGGACGAAAGGGGAGTGTGACCTAATTTTAGTGTCTCAATACACATACACATGCACTTGGTATCGTGAGGTGAATGCAGGACCTTCATAGATTTTTACATGATGCATGATGCTTGACACTATTCTTAACCAATCCCTCTAAGGATCATGGGGGTATCTAGCTTTTCTAATCTTATATTCTACACATCGTAAGTCCTATTGTTAAATTATTTACTACTTCTTGTTACTCTCACTTACTATTCGCTTATTTATACAAACTTTGACATACTACTCATCTTTCTAACATGCTAACGAGTGCTTCATGTGTAGCATTTTCCTTGCAGGATCAATACAACCATGGTTATATGTCACATTTTTCTTACTATTATTTACTATTGTTTGCAGCCTATGCCCTATATCTTGCTTGATCATTATTTTCCTTTAGCCGCCCATCGGCCCTAATTGTCTTATGACACTGTGAGAAATGTCCCATGTACGCAACCCACTTTTCGTGGTCCATATTGCCTTCACACTTTCTTGTTACTTTGTCTTCTATTACATGTTAGCTTTGTTTACACTAACACTTGTTACTAGCCTATCTTGTTTGCATATGACTTGGTTTCTACCATGCAAATTCCCCACCCCCACTCAAGTATCCACACTTAGAAATCAAAACAATATTCCAAAACATCATCAATAATGTCTTCCTCATAGACATTCTCTCATTCTTTATGCTTTCTTTGTCAAGCGCCGATTTAAACACCTCCTTGTTATCTACAATGAGAATCCTCTTTTCTTCACAAGGTAACTCACTCTTCATTATTCTATGAGTACCTTTCCTCTTTTCTTTTTCCAAGGCGCAACTTTTGCCTCCTCTTCTTCTCCATCGGTAGCTCAACCGGCCACTTTACCCTCTTTTTCATCCTCCATCTAACTTCTTGGATGTCATCTTACATCACGGTCTCCTCAATCTTCTCTCTTATCTCATCTATCTCTTCTTTATAGATTAGATCTCTTCTTCTCCCGTGGCATCTCTCTTCTTCTAAGCCCTTCATTCTTTTCATTCTCTCCATTTCTCTAGATCTTCACCCAAGTATTTTTCATCTTGGTCTATGGATCCTCTTAGTCCTCACCTAGGTCTTTTTCACCCTAGTCTATTGGTTTTCTCACCCAAGTCTGTCTCACCTTGGTCTCTTGACTTCTTCTTGAGCTTAACTTTCTCTTGGGCTTCTTCTTTGCCACACTATCCTTCTTTTGCCTCTTTTAGTCCTTTGCTGATTATAGTATTTTATTTTCATAATCCCCTGGAACCTGCATAAGACTAGAAAGAAAACCAGTCAACAAAAACCCAAAAACAACCTGAAGTCAACACAATATCAAAGCCACGATGCCAACACAATGTTAGCAACTTCGCAAAAGAGAGACAAAACATGAATATAAAAGAGGTTCTTCTCACTCGATACCAAAATGGTGCCATCTCAAATCAATTTCACTTCTCTCATGTAAATCAAGTTATGTTTCTTCTAAGTACCCATACCACGACAATATAGACTTATGTATCTCTCTTATTGGAAATTCCCTATCCGATCATGAAAATTGATATTACTTTCATGAGTTCAAAACTATTACCTGTACCTTCCTCTTCAAGAAGATGTGGTCCATGCATTGATGTTCTCACCGCTTATATCCACTATAGCTTAGTCCCTTGCATTTGATCATAACAATATACCTATCTAGATCAAAATGGAATTGATGGCTCTTAGCATGCATACAATCTTAATCACTATCCATTCAACTATCCTTTGGTCTAGACATTGAAATCTCGATTTTCTTACGAGGTACACATATGAAATGACCCAAGAGATTATCCATGAAATCGTGATTGATAATTTATTGAAACGCCATATTTGAGAAGTCATAGTATCATTCATTTCATCCCCAAGTACAAGATCTTGCCGACCTCTCGAGTACCTGTTCTAATCATCTTCACGATCTCATAACTTATAAACTTAACTCTTTGGTTTCTTGTTATTGTGGTGATTGAGATTATTGAATTCTAATTACCATTCCAAAAACTTTAGTAGAGACTTAAAACTTGTATAGCCTTTGCAAGAGTCCTCTAGCAACAATTTGAGTAAATAAGAGGTTAGACAGTCCTCTCATAGGTTTGGGTTAGGACTGAGATACAGCAGTTGGTCAAAAGAAATATTTGAACCATGGAAGACATTTTGAACACCCTGAAAGTATCCTAACACATCATCAATGTCATGCTCAAGTCTTGGAACAAAAGAAATTACCAAAATTGCGCCAAATTCCACTTGCTCTGTTCGCTGTCCTGCTCTTACTCGACCTGTAGAATTATGTCATGATTATCTCACAAAACAATTGTTTTCAACACAAACCATTCAAAACCCACCTCCGAAAATTCCTCATGACCTTTCGTATAAAATTTAAGATCATTTGGATTCGTTTTACAGAAGTTATGACTTCTGATACAACCCAGAATTACCAAAAACACAGTGTACACGACCTGGCAATTTTAAGTTATTGATTTATCCTTTCACACGTGCCCAATTGCTCTGAAATTTTGTGGGCTTATTCCCTTGGCTAAGACAGAAATATCTTGAAAGTTTTATTAATTTTTGTTTGGTAGAAAAATTTATGGAATGTGCCCTACTTCGGGCCTGCGTACCCAATTTTTGCTATAAAAACGTCAATAAAAATATTCAAGACTCCAAATAAATTTTAATTGGCTTCTAATTGAGGTCTCTTGATATTCAAATTAGTAGTAGGAAGAAATACGTCCTCTAGGATTGACTCTCGATTTCGAACTTGCTGCCCCTTCACAGAGATAAATGGCAGAGTGCAAGAAAAAATTCGTATAACTAGTGGGAGCAAGTCTACGCGGGAGTGGTTGGGGTGGGGGTAGTCTTGTAGGTCGGGGATTGCGGTTGTGTACGATGTTGGTGGTTTGTTTTTCTGACGTGTTGTAAGTTAGGTCGGGTGAATCTAGAATAATGTTTATTGTTTTTCCTATTGCTGGAAGAAGCAAGTGTACATGGTTGGGTGTTCTAGCAAAGGGAATTCAACACATATCATAGTGCGTACACTTGAGTATGTTAGCGTTCCAACTTAATAAGGGATTGAATGGATCATCAAATTTTGTAGCTATAAGTGGGCTCGTACTTGAGATCTAGTGCAAGGTTTTAAAGTTGCAATAATAGTGTAATCTGGAGCTGCCAATTTTGTAAGTGGGACAATATCTCGGTAGATTTTTTCTATGGATGTGGTGTATTGGATAGGGTTATTCTTTTTGACACGGACTATGGTTTGTAATTGTTGACAACATTGGGAGTGAATCTTGAAAAGGGAGGGATGTGAACTAACAACCTTTTCCTTCCGTTGTTCATTATTGTTTTTTATTTGTTGTGTGGTTGATTTAAAGGCTATTGCTTTTTTTATAAACAAGTGAGACCTATTGCATGGAATCTGGGTCTAATAGTTTAACTATTGGCACATGCAATAAGGATAAATGGTAATTCTAATCCTGCTAGATAAAGATGAAAAAGTGTAACACAAAAATAAATAAATGGCAACAATATTTTGGAATATGTGATAAGGTAGGTTGTTTTGTGTGTTATTTAAGATTTCTTTTTAAGTATATTAATGAGAACCAGTGAATCTTGGAAAGCAAAAGCCATAACTCAAAATTTCATGTGTGATTTATTTACGATATTTTGAACCTTGTAAATTTTGTTTACATTGCTTGCACAAATGGATACAATTCAAGGAATGGTTCTGAGTTGAGATTAGTATTTTGGGTGTAAATAGTGTCTCATGGTCTTCTGTTGAGGTTAATAAGTTGGGCATGTCAACAGTCGTATGGAAAACTTGAATTGCCCAGGGGAGTCAACAGAGAATTTGCAAACGGTGCAGATGATTGGGTGGACAGAGAGTCATGAGAAATTGGAGGGGTGTATTTGTTATACAAAACAACATCCTACCATAGGAAAAGATGACAAAAATGTTTACTTTGGAAAAGGTTCAGACGAGAAGGTTAAATAGGACGAAGGAGGACCAATTGTTGTTTCAAGTAAGAGCGTAATTCTTGGCAAGGTAAGAGAGCTTATGGAGAGACTGATTGATGAATCGGGTGGAAGGGTAGAGCTTGATGCTTTAAATGCGTTTGAGAGCATCACCGAAGTCCTAATAAATATTCCTGCCCTTTGTCAATGAGAAATACAATTACAGTGTATCAGAAGCAAGGTAAATGATTATCAGAGGCAAGGTAAACAATTATCAGAGGCAAGGTAAATATTCCTGCCATTTTTCAATGGGAAATACAGAGTAGGTTGCAAATACTTCAAGTCCACAAGTGAATCTTATTGCAGTACATGTGCAAAAGAGCGTTATGTATGCATGCTTACCTTCCTTTTACGGAGGAGAAAGAAGAATTTAAATATTTGTTCCACCATAGTTACCAAAATTCTTCGAGGAAGACATTATTTCACATTTTTACCCTTTAGCAATCTTCTGAATATTTTCCAAACATTTTCAGCAAGCACCCATTCTTTTCTTGAGTACACAAGAGTTTTTTACTGAGACAACTCTAAAATCCTCTTAGGTGGGGAAAAATTACTAATAATAAATCTATCCATGGCTTTCTGAATTGAAATACATAAGGGGAAAATCAAATCAGAGTTTCCAAGGGTATTTTTCCCATGTTCTATGTGAGTCGTACAGTCCCAAGACTCTGTAAGTTGGAAAAGCCATCACAATTTGACCACTAAATAATGACCCAAAAGGTGCCTCTTCTGTCTAATAAGTAAATAAAAAGTTAACTTGGATTCCACAATCTCATTCTATAGCAGCCCCATAAAGCTCCTTCTTAATAGTCTTCCAGCTAGCATTTCTCCTTTTTTTGCAAACTGTATGGCACAAGATCTGTGAGCACGTCTACAATTTTCTTGCATTTGGTTTAGTAGTTTCTTATGCTTTTGGTTCATTAGTTTCTTTAGAATTTATTTCATTAGTTCCCCAAGTATTTGGGGTTTATGATTTAGCGGCATGTATATCTTGTACAGATGTATTGTTATTATTAGGAGGGCATACAATCTTAACACCATGTCTTATAATAGTTTATCTCCTATTGTATTTTTTTACTTTATTCCAATAATCCTGTTTTGGATTTTTGTTGATCCATTTCTTAACCATTATACTCTCTACTTATTGAAACAATATTTTGAATGAAATAATCTTTTAATCACATAATAAATACATCATGTTTGATGTTCTAACTACATATTCTTCTTAGTATGTCATCACCTTCAACTTCTTCATTATCAAAACTTTATTCCTGCTTCAAATATTCCAATCAGTTGTAGCCCATTTATGATATATACTCAGGCCTAAGATGGGACTCACATGAAAGTAAAATGGGACATAATAGCTAATGCTTCCTAATTATTTTTCTATCCAATTTGGACGGTTGTGTCTTTTTTGCCATGGGCAGTGTCTATCTATATCAAATTATTGATAGACAAGAATGAAAATCTAGTGCGCGAAAAGAAGCTATTCGCAACGGCTTCAACTTTTTCTTCCTTGACAATTCATGGATCTATTCTATTTTGCGCCACAGTTTGGTGTTCTAAGATATTCATCAAATCCTTTGACAACATGATAATTGCGGTTATTATATGGGGAATCAAAAACATTAACAATGTTTTATTCTTTAAGTAAGTCTAATCTCACCATTTAATACCTAAATAGCCTTTGCATTCAGGTTCAATGGTATTGAATGGAGGGTTTTAACATTCAAATATATTATATGGGGAATATTACAGAAACATTAACAAGCACAATGCAATATATATCATTTAAGTAATTCTAATTCAGATCAATAAAATTAAGAAAATATAGGGCTCTGACAAGGTCCATAGACCATTGAAATGTCAAGAAAATATACCGTAACAACTAATTTAGATCAATAATTGGCAAATCTTAAATCAGGACATAGTTTCCCTCTATTCTCCGCATTTTACA
Source organism: Taxus wallichiana var. yunnanensis (assembly GCA_018340775.1). Taxonomy (NCBI): domain Eukaryota; kingdom Viridiplantae; phylum Streptophyta; class Pinopsida; order Cupressales; family Taxaceae; genus Taxus; species Taxus wallichiana. The sequence continues at coordinate 54,707,533 of CM031239.1, forward strand.
TTGGATTTTATGGCACTTTCTTTCAACCCAACCAAGCTCTGCTAGTTTTGATTGATTGTTTTTAATCTCGCCTTGTCTCCATTATACTTTTTCCCAATTATCTGTACTGGTCATGTATAGTTGAATTCCTAATAATGGCTGAAACCAAACTTTTTTGTTATTGTTTTTTAAAAAGTTTTTCTATTTGCATTAATATGTGCCTAAACTTCCTAACACTAATATGGAATTGACATGCATTTGATAGCAAAAACAAAGGTTAATTCAAGAGGAAGGCAATGCCTTGTTCTAAAGTCCCCATTTTGACAAAGGTTGAAAGGACGGTGAGAATGGTTGTGGCCTCTCTTTTCCTATCTGCTGATTGCATTTGGTTGAAAAATTCCAATGCCTTTTGAAGAGATCTATTTTTGTGCATATCTCGTAATCATTGCAGTGCATGAAAGCAAAGGTTTAATCCATGTAATTCCAAATGATATTACAATGGGGCTTATCATGGCTTACATGCCCTGATACATGAAACCCCTGTTGATGGTCTTGAATAAATAATGGGCTTCCATTTTCAAGAACCCCTTCTATACAACGCCTCAATATAAACCCAATACTCTAAAGAACTTAGTCATTTTCTATGTCCATTCCCACATTGGCAATCCCAACATTCTTGTTTTGTACATATATCAAGAGGGTATACTTAGAAAGCTTCTTCTATCTCCTCAAATCCCTGCTGAACCATATAATTTCATGAGTTAAGACCGAGGCATCTGTACAAGTTGTTTACAGTAGCTGAATATTGTTTACAGGTCGACCAACAACATATTATCGAGCCTAAAATTTACGCTACCTATCTATTGTTATTTAAAGATGACTATGAAAGAGCCATTACTGGAGTGCATAGTATCCGCAAGGGGGTTAATAGTGATGGAAGAATCAAGTTTGGCTTGTAGGAAAAGACCTTCGAAATGCAGAGGAGGTTGAGGGGGATGAATTGAATGATTTCCTTGGGTGTTGGAGGTTTTCCTTCCCATTTGGAGAGTTTTTCTTCCAGAGCTAAAAAGTGCTGAGAAATTTATGGTCGGTTTGTCATAGACGATGGATGGATGGCAGTAGCAGTTTAGCTTGTTGTCAAGCGAGGAAGGTTGCTTAGTTATGAATGAGAACTCTATTATAAAAGTGGGACAACAAGGAACCATGTACATCTATTCTCATATTGCAACTAAATGTACAAATATGTATTTGCAGGGTGAGGTACAAATACCAAGTTTTGAGCATCATAGCTCTCTGATCTGATAGAGGCCTAAATATATCGTCCGTTTAAATATGCCAGTAAAAAGATATGTTAAGGAAGCGAAAACCCATTTCTAAAACCCTTTTCTAAAGGTTTTCCCCATAAACGACGAACTTCATAATTCAATGATTGATGGTCCCTGCAAGAAATGTCAAGTGAAGGTAAGTTTGACATTGTTTCATGCAAATGGGGAAAAAGGGTATCGTCCCAAATGTTTTCAGTTACACCAATATTATCCATAACCTTTGCCACAAGGAAGGATGGAATAAGAAAGCATTGGATATGGAAGGGAGGACATAATTACTGATGAGCAAATAATTGCAGTTACTGAGGCTCTAAATGCCCACAAGTTCATCTCAAGCCTTCCACAAGGATACAATATAACTATTGGAGAGCGAGGGGTACAATTATCTGGGGGCCAAAAGCAACACATTGCAATCACAAGAGAAATACTAAAAGATTCCAGGACATTTATCTTGGATGAAGCTACCAGTGCCCTAGATGCTCAATCAGAGCGCATAGTTGAAGATGAAGTGGACCGTGTGAAGGTAAACATATCTACTATTGTTGTCACACACCGTCTTTCCACAATTAAAGATGCAGATCTGGTAGTGGTGGTGAAGAATGAGAAAATTGCAGAACGAGGGAAACATGATGATTTGCTGCTGAAGTGAACTGGAGCCTATAAATCCCTAGTGCAATTGCAGAAATACTCCAAATAGTTTTTCTCCTACTAGCACATACATTTTTGTAGGGTGAATTTGATTCACATTGCTAGGAAATAACACTGATAGGCAATAAGGTTATGTTGTTATTAATAACTTTTTAGGTCCCTTAGTATGCAACTGAAACAACAAACTAAATGAATCTTTGTACTTCTATACAGGATTAAATTAAATGATTTGGTAATTGACCTTTGTCAACGATTAGTGGAGAGATACATTTTGGGTGAAGGCTTGGAAGAGGAATTGTGGTAGGAAATTCAAGTGTCTATTGCATAAGAGTAGAAGCAACTCAAATCTCAATGGAGCTTTACGAAAACATATCTAAGCACCAGACAAATGAATCACCATTAAAGTAGATAATATAAACAAGCATGCCAATATATGGGTATTTTTACCTGGATTTGTAGAAATTTACAAATATACCTACATCCAAAATCAAAAGGCCTTGCTTTTGATGGTAAATCCACCTATATCTTACAACAAAAATAAAGGAATTGATCTTATAATACCGTGTATAAGAAAGTACTAAAATCCTGTTTGCAAGTCTGGTGGTGCCTTGAGATAAGCGGCTACAGGTTACCCCAATTTTGGCAAGTTGAAGACTATTTGTTTTCCACAAAACACAAAAGCATGGTCCCGTTGTTTCCCAACTGTCGTATGCAAAATGTGGCAGCGTATATAATGCATGGCATGTGTTTCAGAAAATGCCATGGAGAAATATAGTTTCATGGAATGCAATGATTACAGGTTACGCCCAACATGGGTTTGGAAAAGATGCTAGTGAATTGTTTGGAGAAATGTTACACACAAGAATGAATCCAAATATAGTTACTTTTCTCTGTCTACTCTCTGCATGTAGGCATTCTGGCCTTTTGGATGAAGGATGGCAATATTTCAATTCGATGCTTCGAGATTATTGTATTGTACCAGGACCAGAACACTATGCCTGTAGGACAGGACGCTTAGATGGTGCGGAAGCCTTCATCTTGGAGAACGCGCAACAAAGAAGATATTGGAGTTGGAACCACATCACTACGGGGCATTTGTTCTTCTTTCAAACATTTATGCTGCAACAGGCATGTAGGCTGATGTTGAAAGGGTGAGAGCAATTATGAACGATAAAGGGATAAAAAGGAAACCCGGGTGTAGCTAGATTGAGGTCAAGAACATAAAACATGGATTTCTTGTTGGAGACTATGCAGCTTTGGACAGGTTGGAAGTGCAGATGAAGGCTGCAGGGTATGTGCTCCATGACGTGGAAGAGGAGCAGAAGGAACAACTACTTGGCCACCACAGTGAAAAGCTAGCCATTGCCTTTGGACTCATCAGCACACCTCCTGTGACACCTCTGCAGATTATCAAGATTCTTCGTGTTTGTGTTGATTGTCACTCTGTCATCAAGCTTATTTCAAAAATTGTTATGCGAGAAATTGTTGTCAGAGATAACAGTCGGTTTACCATTTCAAGGATGGGCTTTGTTCTTGCTTTGATTATTGGTAAGATTCAATTTAATATTTTCACCAATTGGCCTTTCTTCCTTCAGCAAGTACGGGTATCAAGTTTAAGGATGGTGCCAAAATGCCTCAAAAATTAAGATCGCCACAATTCTTGTTTGGACGGTTGGCAATGCCCAGTATACTTAAGCTTCTTCCATAGGCTCTATGGTATTGCCATTCCTAAATATCTGTCAACATTTTGAGGTTTGACAGTTTTGATAATTAAATATATGTTTTGGTATGGGTAGGGAAAAAGCAGGACATCCATTATTTGATATTGTGTCATAAGGTCGCGGAAAAGGACAATTTAACAATAGGTTCGTTGCAATTATAAGGTAATATGTTAAATAACAGTTGTAAACCATGATTCACGAATGCAATCATGGGATGAAATTCCTAGTTGAATGGGAAGTTTTAGCAAACTAACACCCTGTTTTGATGTCCAGCAAAGCCCTAAGAATTTGCATTTCAATGGCCACTATCTCTCGGCAAAGAAGAGCCTACAATTTTTGCCCCAATTATGACAAAGTACAATGATTATAACGGGAGGGTTGGACCATTGGGGGCTAGAAAAAATGACGACAGACTGTTATAGGTTGTTTGCATGTACTACAGATCTGTATTGAACATTTTTTTACCAGAAAGGAGGGATAAAAAAGGAGAAGACAAAATAAACATGTCCTCAACTGGTATGGGCGGTGCAGATGAAACTTCCATGGAGGAGTGCCAACGGACGTCAACACCAAAACAAAGGACACAAATGGAATCACAAAAAAATAGTAAATTCCATCTACAAAAACCCTGACCAGGAGAGCCACCGCAACACCAGAGGATGCTGGGCATGCAACTACCAACAGGGAACATAAGCAAGAGGTGGCTGGCAGATGGAAATCAGCCACGACAAGCAGCCTAACCCGAAGATGGTCGACAACATGCTTGTGTGATTGGTACCACACCATCAGGCGTTGTCGTGTGCTGTCGAAGCAGGTGAAGCTCCTCTACGTCGTCAACATGCTTGAGGAGTTTATGTGAGTGGTAGTCACACCTCCGGCGTAATTACAAATTAACACCCTAAATTTCTTTCCACAAAATCTTCATACATATTCCTTGTCAATCATAATCATTTACAATGCTTTCCTCCTTCAAATTCACTTCCATAGACTGTGAATTTGACTAATTCATACCTTGAACTTACTCCTATGAATACTCAACCATATCTCTACAAAAACTAAACCATATTCCAAACAAAGAGAGAGATGAGATAAATTTCATCCTCACACCTAGAAAGCTTGTATATAATAAATTCCATTTGTTGGCATAACTAAATTAGCCTTATTTATCATAAAAAATTCATTTGCACACCTAAATGCACCTAGTCAACCTCCTTTACAAACACAATTATTTTTACCCTAAAATTTTACATACAAGTTTGAATTTGAACACCAAGAAATGGAGGGAAAACATTACTACACAACCTAATGACCACAAACACTATTTATATATTCTCCATGCATTTGATGCTCCTACATCACTATTATTACGGATGGCAATTCAAGAGGGCTAACACATCTATATATTATCACTTTTATCAAAAGGGACTACATTTTGGGCTGCATACACTACATACGAAGGGGAAATGTTGAAGTCCATACTAGACATTTGCATAAAATTTAGTTATATCCTGCTATCTTGGCGTTATTGGCATGAGGGTAAACCTTAGGACATGATTTCACTCAAAAGAACACCGAACTACATGGATTCTAAAATGTAGTGCAATAACCGATATTAAGTTCACTCATCGGGTGGTATCAAGGTCAATCTAACTTCACATATTGCATATTTATTAAAATCTAATGTGTTTGTAAGCTTGTGAAGATAGCTAGGGTTTATTTTTCAAGTTACATGTGCAATCAAAACCTAACAAAAATTCGAGTGACAAAGCATATGTTGGAGCGAGGACCTTGAGCCTATAAAAAGATCAGATCCTGAACATTCACACAGACACTAGCACCTAGAACAAACACTGAGTGTCCTGGGAACACCTTCCTCCTATGGGCGCTTCTTTCTAGCACATTTCATAGTCCTAGAAATATTTGTAAAGCCACCGTGACATCATTTCGAGCTATATCTAACAAATACACAATCCCGACTACCTCCATGTTACACGTAAATCAGGCTAATTCATCCATCTCTCTCATTTTCTTAAATTTTTATATTGTTTAATGCTTAGCATTTGTATATTACTGTATATTATCATTTTTATATTACTTGTTACATTAGTTACTCTTAAATCAATATTTAATTCCATTTATATTAAATGAGGTACAAATCTAAATCTTTGAATTGTAAGAAAATCAAGATGTTAAAAAGGATAATCCACCTAGAAATCAGACTCAAACCAATCAACAAGTAAAAGAGGATGTTAATACATTATTTAATTTAATTTGAATTATTAATTAAATCTGATTGCGGAAGTAACTACTGTAAATAATGATGTACAAATGCTAAAATACAATAAGACATAAGAAAATATGCATGTAAAGTGTAAAACCCTAAACAAGATGAAGAAATAAGGAGACTTAGTTGATTTTTGAATGAACATGAAGTGATCTAGGCAGGTGTAAGTGTTAAGCAGTTATGTAAACAGGGTCTTCACTACTCACTATAAAATTTAGAACCCGGATCGAGCCGGACATGGGTGCCCACAGGAGGGCGAGGTGCCCAGAGCAACGGAGACTATATCCGGGCACTTTGGTGGCCATGAAAATGCTCGAAATTTGCTTTCTTACGTGTCGATAGGGTTTCAAAATTGGCTCATGTCTATCGCTTGATGTTCACATTATGATGGCTAAGGGTACATGTAACTGCAAAACATAATGACTACCTGAAAATGTCCACAATCCACACAAAATCCAATAAAAAAGATGCAGAATGTGGAGTTGGGTGACCTCGATAGTCACTCAAAGAGTGAAATTTTTGCCAAGTCTTTGCACCACATCTCAGACCCCATGTAGTTCTTATGTGTGTGTGTTTAGAAATGGTGCCCTAGGATGCTCTCGTGCAAGTTACACTAATGATAGCGGGCTATAGCTAGAACTTAGCAATGTAATATTATGTGTGGATGGAATAGAATAGACTTCCCCTCCTATACAATGTACGTAGAAGTGATGTAACTCGTTTCCCTTGTATGGATGCTAGATGGATTCCTTTGGAGTTCTTTAATGCCTTTTGAATTCAATCTTGGGTGATGATAGTAATGCTTAGTGCTTTGTCCCTAATTTTGACAACATAACAATGTATTTATATGATTCACTTGTTTGAATTTCATAATTGACAAGCTGAAAGGCCTACCCATAGTAATAAAAATAATTGGGAAGTGAAAGGGCATAAAATGAGATAGGAAAAATATAAAGAGGTACAAAAGTTCCCGGGAGGGACAGGAGTGCCTAACGTTATTGTCTAAAATTGGGCACTAATGTCTAAAACCATAGAAAAATAAAGCAGTCAAGTGTTGGTAGGAGTAATTATGAGATGCATAAAGCCAATAAAAGTGTAGAAGACAAAGAAAACAACCAAAGGGAGTTGTCAATTACTTGTTTTCTCTATTAGAAATCTTGTAAATTCTAGCATGCTTTTAGGACCTAGAAATATACCCAAGTATGTGATTTTGTGTCTACATTTTCCCCCACTTTATGTTGAGTGAATACTTGATAACATAAAGTAGATAGAGTATGCATAATTTATGATCTAATGTGTTTGTGAGCTTGTGCGAGATAGCCATGGTTTATTTTGTATGTACATGTGTGATTGAAACCCTAACAACAAAGTCAGAGAGACAAATCATATGTTGGAGTGAGGACCTTGAGCCCAAAAATGATAAGATCCTGAACATTCACATAGACACTAGCACTGGAACTTCTATCCTCCCGTGGGAACTTCTATCTAGCATATTTCGTAGTCCTAGAACTCTCCGTAAGCCATTGTGACATCATTTCCAGCTAGATCTAATAGATACATAGTCCCGACTACCTCTAGGTTACATGAAAATCAACTAATTCATCTATCTCTCTCATTTTCTAAAATTTTTATATTGTTTAATGCTTAGCATTTGTATATTATTGTATATTATCATTTGTATATCACTTGTTACATTAGTTACTCTTAAATTAATATTTAATTCCATTTATATTAAGTAAGATACAATTGCTAAACCATATGAATTGTAAGAAAATCGGGATGTTAAAGAGAATAATCCACCTAGAAATCAGACTCAAACCAATTAACAAGTAAAAGAGAATATTAATACACTATTTAATTTGATTTGAATTATTAATTAAATATGATTGCATAGTAATTATTGTAAATAATGATGTACAAATCCTAAAATATAGTACGACACAAGAAAATATGCATGTAAAGTGTAAAACCCTAAGTAAGATGAAGAGATAAGGAGACTTAGCTGATTTTTGAATGAACAAGAAGTGATTTGGGCAGGTGCGAGTGCTAAATAGATTGTAAACATGGTCTTCACTTCTTAGTGTAAAATTTGGAACCCAAGATTAAAGTCGGGCATGGGGTCCCATAGGAGGGTAGAGATGCCTGAGTCTTGGAGACTATATCTGGGCATTGGTGGTCGTGAAAATGCTCATAATATGCTTTCTTCTATGTCACTCGGGTTTCACAATTGGGTTATGTTTGTTGCTTGATGTTCACACTATGTTGGCCGAGGGTACTTGTAACCTATAAAACAAAATGAAGACTGCACATGTCCATAAATCACATCAACTACAATAAAAGAGATGCACGAGAATGTGGAGTCGGATTGACCCCGAAGAGTGAACTTTCGCTAAGCACTTTTACATATTAGACCCCATGTGGTTCTTATGCGTGTGCAGAAATGGTGCCCTAGAATGCCCTTGTGTAAGTTGCACAAATGATAGAGGGCTGTAGCTAGAATGTAACAATGTAATAATATATGTGGATGGAATAGAATAGACTTCCCCCTCCTATATATTGTATGCATAAGTGATGCATCCCTTGTCCCTTGTATGGATAATAGATGGATACCTTTGAATTGCTTATTGCCTTTTGAATTCAAGCTTAGGTGATGATAGTAATGATTAGTGCTTGGTCCCTCATTTTGAAAACATAACTATGTATATATATGTTTCCCTTGTTTGAAGTTCATAATTGACAACTGTAAGGATGAACCATAACAATAAAAAGTAATTGGGAAGTGAAAGGGGCCCAAAATGGGTAGGAAAAAGAGAAATAGGTACAAGAGTTCCTAGGAGGACATGAGCACTTGACACTACTTTCTAGAATCCAGGCACTAATGTCGAAGCCATAGAAAAATAAAACACTCAAGTGTCAACAAGATTAATAGATGCATAAATCCAATAAAAGTATAGAAGACAAAGAAAAATGCCAAAGGGAGTTGTCAATTTCTAGCTTTCTCGCTTGGGAATCATGTAAATACTAGCATGATTTTAGGACCTAGAAATGTACCCAAGTGCATGATTTTGGGTCTATATTTTCCCCCATTTTATGTTGTTGAGTGAATACTCGATAACATAAAGTACATAGAAGATGCTTACCATATGATCATGTAGAGGATATTTTTTCCAATAGCATGCTTAGTGGACAAATGAAGTGTGGATTGATTACAAAGTGAAGCGTTGAGACTAGGAAAGGGAAGTGACCCTAGGGGTGAAGTGTATGTGTAAAAATGTTACTAACTAGAAATTGTGTTTGAAGAAGTAAGCTACTCATTGTTGCGTGTAAAGGACAAACCTATAAAAGAAGAGTGGAAGAGCAATCAAAGTCATGCATATTTAAAATCTAAGTAAAGTATGTATAAGTATGTAAAAAGGAAAGTGTGCACTTGATATGTAAGATAGTAAAGGATAGAAAAGTTTCCTATTATTTTAATTTGCTGATCAAAATGATAAAGGTGAGGTTTTTGGGTGATCTCATACCAAGTGTGAGTTTTTTGGGCGATCTCATGCCAAGTGCAATGTTTTTAGGCGATCTCACACCAAGTGTGAGTTTTTTGGGTGATCTCACGCTAAAAATAAAGTATTGGGGAGAGAGGTATAATTTTACTCTCCTTCCATGACTCTGTTTAATAAGCATCGCTACGGATGGTACTTCCTAATTTGTTATGTTTGTCCTAATTTGTTTTGATTTTTACGAATCGTTCCAATTATACTAATTATAGGAGATAAAATGTATTCTATAATAGGAGGTCTATGCCAGTAAATGTAGATTTTCTATGTGAAATAAACTTCGTAGATTGTCTTGTATTGTGAAATTTATTGTATCTACCCTTAGGACATTAGCGCCCGGGGAAGGACACAAGCGGCCGGCATTCTTGTCGATTCTGGGTGTTGGCGTCTACTTTGTGATAATGATCCAATTCGATTCTGAGCCGAGTTTTGTGACAGTAACCTATGCCAATGTTATGCTTGTACTAATATGAACTGTAGCTCTAAGATACTCGTAAGGGTGATTTGTTCACCCAATGTATGCCACCTCGTTTGGGGTGCATGCGATGATGGTAGGAGAATGTGTCCGAAAGGAGAGGACCTAATGCCAATTTGAAGTGGATACCTATAGGGGGTAGGGAGTGTGCATGGTAGAAATAAAGGCACATGCATTCAAAGTGGGTTAGTAATAAGTGTAAGTAGTAAAAGTAGTTAGTATGCAATGGAAGATAGTGTAATCAAGAAAGTATGCGACACGATAGACCACAAAAAAAGGGTCTCAAACATGGGACATCACTCATAATGTCACAAGATAATCAAGGATGAAGTGACCAAAAGCATACAATGATCATACAAGACATAGGGCATAGCCCACAAGCAATAACATACAATGGAAAGTAAGTAGTGACAGATAGTCATGGTTATATATATCTTGCAAGGAAAATGCTACACATGAAGCACTTGTTAGCATGTTAGAAAGATAAATAGTATGTCAAAGCATGTATGAATCAACAAAAATTAAAGTAAATTTAATGAGAAGTAATGAATAATATAACAATAACACCTATGAAATATAGAATGTGAAAGTAGGAAAAGTAGATGCCCCAAGAGCCTTCGTGGGACTTTGGTAAAAGGTACAATGTGAAACATCATTCCATCATGCGAAAACCTATAAGAGATCTACATTCACCTCAAAAGACCAAGAAACATGCATGTGTACATCTATAGAAATATGATAACATACTAAGAATCCATCTAGAATGGAAAAAAAAGTGTAACATGTAAGTAGAAGAAGCTAGTAGGAGTAAATGCATCAAATATATGAAAATGATGTGTATGAGTGTGATGGCGTGGTATGAAAAATGTGAATATGATTGGAGCGGCATGCCCCAGGAAATGCATGAGATGATGTTCATTTATAAATGCTCCCTCCACAGTCAAGAGTGAACCATAGAACAAGAGTGTAGCATTGGGATATAAACGCGCGTTGTGCGAGTAGATGGTAGAAATATGTGTCATGAAGCACATAGTGTAAAGTGGGAAGGATGTGAAGTTAACTTTAGAATCGACCCTCAACAGCGGTTGAGTATGAAACGTGGAACTAGAGTGCATCATAGGGTAATGACAATAGAATGTGTGTATTAAAGGGTATGAGAGTGTGTAAAAGTATTAGTTATGATGCATGGAGCGCAATGTGTAAAAATAAACGCGAGAGACAACTAATAGAAATGGAAGGGGGAACATGATGTCCCCAAGTGTGTGATTGGAGAGGGATCAAGTAAACTCATTTAGGAGATCATTGGTGCCGGATTATAACCAATTGGATTTGGATTTGAAACTTAATAAGCAATGGTATGAGTTTGATTATATAAATAACCTTTGTGGGGTAAATTGTACATACCCATAGTGTAGACACTAAATCAAACATTTGGTTACATTTCTAGGTCATAATCACATACTACTATTCATATGATTCCTAAGAGAGAAACCTAGTAATTGACTACTTTATTGGGTCTCTTTTATCTCTTTCTTGCTTTATTTTTGGTCTTATATACCCTACAACTCATTCGATACTTTATTTATTTATCTTTCATGACTCAGGACACCACTTCCTAGCCAGGATGTCTTCATCCATGAACTCTCGTCCTTCAGGTGCCCTTGAACTCTTTACGTATTACTCTCCTCTTTTGGGCCTCTTATTTTATTATGGGTCAGCCTTTTAGTTGTCAATTATGAAATTCAAACAAGGGAATCATATAAATATAAATATATGTGACTAAAATAAAAGACCAATCTCTAAGCATCTACCACCATCACCTAAGGTTGCATCAAAAGGAATTCTAAGAGCGCCAAAGCATCCATCTAGCTTCATTCAAGGGACAAGGGATTGTATTTTCCTGCATACACTTCATAACAAGGGAAGTTAATTTTGACATCCACACATCTAATTACATTGTTACATCTAGTAATTACTCACTATCAAGTGCATCTTGCACAAGAGTCTCCTAGGGCATGATTCTTGCATACACACACACACAAAGAACTACATGGAGTCTGAAATTTCGTGCAACACTCGGTCATAACTTTACTCAATCGGGTGACCGTTGGGGTCAGTATGAATCCCCATTTGCATATTTTATTTTTAGGATTTAATGTGTTTTGGGGTTTTGCAGGATATTTTTTCTTTGCAGGTTACATGTGAATTCTCTGCAGACATCCAACAACATATAAGTGATCAAAAGAGAGGGTTAGCAACTCTCTTATAACATTGTGAAAACCATTTTTTGAGTTTTTGAGTAGTCACAAGCACCTAGATAGGGTCTTTGGTGCCTAGGAACCCTAGTACCATCTTAGGTGCCCTGGTTCAACTTATTACGACATATTTAAATTTTTCTATGCCTGGTTATGACATCCTAACCTCTTGTTTAAGAATATTTCTAGTTCGACATACCTCATACTTATTGCGAAATCAGTCAGTCTTTTATCCCTCTCTTGCACTTAGGGTTTCAATTTCTACTTACTTATTTCTTGTGTCATATATGTGCTTTACCATTTTATCTATTGCGTGTGACTTTGAAATAGCCTTCTAGGGTTTACCTTTATTCAATATTTGTTAAATAATTTGGTGAACCCATCCATTCCGACACTACCTTCTGAGCATGTGTTAAAATATTTCTCCTTCTTCTAAATTCATGGATCAATATTCCTATCCTTCCTTTTCTCCAACCAAGATTTCCGACATCGTTACTTTTTCTTCTTATTTCATGCAAGTTCATCTTGAACATCCTTCTCGCTTCATTAATCCTATGGATGATCTAATTATCAATATAATCACTACTCTCCTTTCGCCCTCCTATGGCTCTGTTGGCATCTCTTCCACCGCTGATTAATTCAGTAATTCCTACAACCATCGTTAAGGGTTATGAAATTATCAAAAAAATTAAGAATACACCCTCCAAAATCTCTCTTTATGACCTTTTACGCAATTCACCTGAATGTCGTAATACATTAGAGGCTGCTCTTCATTCTATCCACATTGAGAGTGCTAATTCGCTAGTTGATTTCACACATCTTATTTAATCTCTCAAAAATCTACCACATGCCATATCATTTAATGATGAGGACATACCTCCATTCACTATTGAAAATCCATGTGCTTCATTTCCTATCACCGATATTATCGATAAAATCTATCTCAAGCGCATACTCATTGATAATGGATCCACTATAAATCTCTGTGCTCATTCTCTTCTCAAGAAACTTGGTATTCCTAATAATCTAATTGCTAAGAATTCCACTCTCATTTGGGGCTATGATTCTACTACTCGTGCATGTTAGGGAACTATCACCTTACCTATACAAGTTGGACCTAAGGTTGTTCCTAATTTATTCTTTGTTATCGATGCCTCATTTCAATTTAATCTCTTGCTAGGTAGACCATGGATTCATGAAATATGTGCTTTGTGCCTTTCATATTTTAGTGTTGCGCTAAATTCTTACATGATGGCTATGAACATACAATTGTTGCTGATCTAGAACCATTCAAGTACTTTCACATAGAACCTATTATTGCTATGCCTATTCCTCCATCATAGCCTATCCCATACAAAATACTTGATACATATGATGTTGGCCAACCTAGTGATCTGCTTCCTTCATCCACATCTACAAGCGTATCATCCATTCCTACTCATACTACTGATATTATATCACCTACTCCAACCAATTCTACCATAACTACTGTTACATCTACCATAGAGGCTACCACTCTTATATCTGGCTCCACTCTTAGCAATACTACTGTTTTCATTATCATACAAGATAATGCCAATAATGATGATTTTGATGATGAGGTTGATATTGTAGAAATTACTGATGATAAATTACACAACCTTAACTTTACTCCTATCAAGATTGATGAGTCATATTTCGATGATACTTTTGTTGTTATTGGTCCTGGTGAATATCAATTCAAGAAGCCTCCTCCTATTACTAATGCTATGGTACTCTATCAAGGGTCTATCCATACATTGGACATGGTTCCAACTTCTTTATCTTCTCATGTGCAACCAAAATCGATGCTTCCTCCTTTCACATGCACTCTTTTCATGAATAAATATTATTGGCGAAATATTCCATTTGATCCTACTTTCTCTACTACTGAATGCACACATGATGGCTTGGCTCAGCTAGGATTCACATTGGAGGATATCATCCCTCCACCTCACTCTCATCATATTTATCATGGATATGTTCAGATCAATGCTGCTTATGGTCTTCATGTTTTCCATCTTTCAATATTTCTTGCACTCACTTCTCCACTGACACTTGGGTAGTCTTGGCTTGACTACATATGGGGAATGCTAGATCCCGATCATATTAATACCTTATTCCTCATGCACTTTAGCCGTGTCTTTATTTGCAATGATTTATTTCTCAGCTATTCAAAAATCTTAATCACTGGTATGCACATGGTTGTCCATTACCTCCTTTCCATGACAAAGAATACACAATGGGCATTTATAATTTACGCCGCAATGGCTCTTTACATGATCAACCAAATACTATTTCTTACCAAGTTTCGACGCTTATCTTTTCAAATTTGACCATGACAACGATGATCTCCTAGATGATATTACATGATTTTATTTACCCTTACACACTTGGGGAGCATCACGCTTATTCTTCTCCCCTTCTAGAATTATCGGGGTCTCTCATTTTACTATCATGCTCAATGCTTCGCATCTCATCTTTCTTCTCCATCTTACATAGCTTGGTACAAAACCGTATCTTCACTACTTGATGCCACACTTTTTTGCTACGGTTCACACTTGAGGGAACAATTCACACATGAACTTCTCACACTTTGCACATTTCACACTTAGCACATTCACAACACATCTCTCTAGCATCAAATTATCACACCACACACTTCCCTATGACGTAGTCTAGTTCCCGAGTTCATACTTGATTGTTGAGGGTCTAAATCGGAAATGGACCTCACCTCATTATACACTATTCATGCTCTATACATCATTGATCTATATTTCTAGCGCACAGTTCAATCCATTTCCCGATGACACACTCTTGTTATATGGTTCATTCTTGACTATCGAGGGGTCTTTTATAAATGAATCTCATTTCACTCATGCTCATTCACATCCACTCCAAGGGCACACTTCTCCTATCGAGTTCACGCATTGAATTTCATTCCATTATCACTCACAACATACTACATATCTTGGTTACACATCGTTCTCGCTTACTTATACTCACATGTACACTTTACTTGTATTATGTTAGACATATATTTCATATGTTGTTATATTTTCTATATACACATGCACGTTCACTTTCCTTCTAGTTATGAATGTATACTTTACACTGATCTTTACATGTAGCATGGATGTTTGGCACTGTACCTCTTACCAAATTCCATTGAGGATCCTTGGGCATCTACTTTCATACACACTACATGTGATATTGTTTAATTTTATACTATTTCCTATTCTTACTTGCACACTACTATATCAGATAATACATGCTTTGACATACTTTTTTCTTTCTAACATGCTAACGGGTGCTTCATGTGCAATATTTTATTTGTAGGAACTATTTTCTACCATGGTTGTCTGATACTTTGTTTACTCTTTTTTTCCATTTTTTCCATTTTTTCATTATCTCGTGGGCTTTTCCATATGTATTTCTTATATGATTTTGGCTGCTTTGGTGCTGATTGTCTTGTGACATTGTGAGTGATATCCCATGTTTGCAGCCCAATTTTCATGGTTTATATTGTTTATTGTCTTTCTAGATTACACATGGTCTTCTATATGCGTATTTTTCCTATTTGTACTAACGCATGTTTCCATCCACTTCTTTTATATGTGCCTTGGTTTCTAACAAGAACATTCCCTCCACCTTGTAGGAAATTAGTTTCGATTAGCATTCGGTCCTCTTTTTGGGCCTTATACTCCTAGCTACATCTTATGCACCCCAAATGAGGGGGACATACATTGGGTGAATCCGTCACCCCATACAACAACACAATACAGTTCATTACATGAACACAACAATATAGAATTATAGAAATGAACCAGAATATGACTTGAGTCTTTAACATAACACATACACCATTGCCCAGAGATATAGACATGAGCACACAGGCGCTCCCGAACCTTCCTAGGTGCCTATGAATAGGGGGAAGTTACAGTGATCTTCTCAGATTGGCACAATTTGATGGTTTACACAATAGTTTACATAGAACATGCACAATCCTCCATGAATCAAAATGCATTATATATCCTTTTTTATTTGCATTGGATCAAATTAGATTAGAATGGATTGAACTAGAATAAAGAAGGATCACATCATCTGCAGTGGTGTATAAATTTTAGGAGTCGATTAGGGATGCGAATAACAATGACATTTCTCCCTAACACTTCTTACGTCATGGCGTGAGATCACCCAAAAAAATCATTCTCGGCATGAGATCACCCAAAAAACTCCTTCAACATTTTAAGGACACTTTATATCCATTTCACGATCACGAGATAAGGTGCACATGTTCCTTTTACTACTCTTTCACATTTTTACATATTTGGATCGAATTTTACATATAAAAATATTTGAATACTATTTTTCTCTTCTTTTTGTAGATCCATCCTTATGAGAAGTAAAAGTCACATCATCAAATAGATCAAGTGATAACACCAACAGTACAAAACAACATAGCACATATGATTTCACCCCTAGGGTGACTTCCTCTTCCTTATCCTCTATGATTCATTTTGTTCACTCCACACTTTTTCTTATCTCCTCGAAAAGATTTACCCATAAATCTACATGGCGATTAGGTATGCATCTCTTATTTACTTTTATGTTATCGAGCATTCACTCAACAACATAAAGTGGGGGAAAATATAGACACTAAATCGTGCACTTGGGTACATTTCTAGGTCCTAATCACATACTACTATTCATGTGATTCATAAGTGAGAAAACTAGTAATTGACTACTGTTTTGGGCCTCTTTTTTGTCTTTCTTACTTTCTCTTTGGTCTTACACACCCTACAACCTAGTTGATAATTTATTACTTTATCTTTCATGACTCTAGACACCGCGCCCAACCATGACACCAACGCCCAAGCACCCTCATCCTTTTAGGAACCCCCACATCTTTCTACATTACTCACATATTTTGGGCCTCTTTTATATTTTGGGAATTTTATTTTCTTATGGGTCAGACTTTTAGCTTTCAATTATGAAATTTAAACAAGGGAATCATATAAATATAAAGCTATGTGACTAAAAAATAAGACCAAACTCTAAGCATCTGCTACCATCACCCAAGATTACATCCAAAGGCATTCTAAGAGCATCAAAGCATCCATCTAGCTTCATTCAAGGGATAAGGGAATACATTTTTCTACATACACTTCATAGGAGGGGAAGTTCATTTTGACATCCACACATCTATTTACATTGCTACATCTAGTTATTGCTTGTTATCAAGTGCATCTTGCACAAGAGCCTCCTAGGTCATGATTCTTGAACTAACACATAAGAACTACACGGAGTTTGAAATGTAGTGCAACACTCGGTCATAATTTCACTTAGGATATTTTTGGGGTCAATCCGAATCCCCATTTACATATTTTATTTTTTAGGATTTGATGTGTTTTAGTGTGTTGTAGGACATCTATCTCTTTGTAGGTTACTGGTGAATTCGGTGGACATATAGTGGCATTCATGCTACTAAAAGTGAGGGTTAATGACCATATTGTGACACTGAAAAAATTATTTTATGATCTTTTGAGTAGTCACAGGCACCCAAACAGGGTCTCGGTGCTAGGCACTATAGTACCATCCCGGAACCCTAGTCTAGCTTATTCCGACATCTTTACATTTTTCTATGCCCTGTTATGACATCTTGCCATCACATTTTAATAGTTTTCTAGTTTTTCATACCTCGAATTTATTACAAAATTAGCTAAGTCTTTTATCCCTCTCTTACACTTAGGGTTTCAATTTATAGTTGCTTATTACTTGTGTCATATTTGTGCTTTACTATTTTATCTATTGCATGTGACTCTGAAATAGCCATCTAAGGTTTAACTTAATTCAATATTAGTTAAATAACATACCGTATTCTTCATCAGTGAAGGGAGGTTGTGGACAATCGTGTACATACTAGTGAGTTAGATTTGGAGTGTAGCCATTGAAGGAATCATTAAAAATAGAGATATGGCAAAAGGTATGGGAAACATGATATCAATATGATTAGGATCTAAAATTCCACTAATGTAGTCAAGCCAAGATTGTCCAAGTGTGAGTGGAGAGGAATGAGGAGTACGTGCAAGGAAGATTGATAAATGGAAGACACAGAGGCCATAGGAGGTGGTAACAAATACACATCCATGATAAAGGTGAGGTGTGGGAAAGATATGTCCAAGTGTGGATCATAGGCAAGCTAAGCCATCATGTGTACAATTTTTTTAGAACAAGTAGGGTCAAATGGAATATAGGGAAAATAAGAGTCATGAATGAAGTGAGTGTATGTTAAGGGATCATATTGAGGTGTAAAATGAATGTGGAGAAATGCAATAGGTGGTAAGATGTCCAATGTATGGATAGGCCCCGAGAAGGTATCACGAAATTAGTGAAAGGAGGAAGTTTTGAATTGGTACTCACCGAGTCAACATCGAAAAAGTGTCCTAAAAAAATGATTCATCTATTTTAAGAGGATTAAAGTTAAGTTTGCACAATGTGTCATCGTTAAGCTCTGCAACATCGACCTCATCATCGTAATCATCAATCCTAATATTATCTTGTTAGATAGCATTATCGGGAATATTGGAAGGGGTGGATCCGGTGTAGGATTCGAGGATCCATGGTAGGTGGGGAAGTGGTATCCATAGAGGTGGACATGATGGGTGATGGGAGATTATTAGTATGTGTAGGAATGGATGGAATACATGTGGAGGTAGAAGAGGGAGTAGGGGCACTAGATTGACCAACATCGTATGTACTGATATTACGATATGGAATAGGCTATGATGGAGAGATGGACATGGCGGTGATGTGATCTATGTGGAAAAAATGAATGGGTCAAGGTCATTAAATGGTATGTTCATAGCTATCATGTAACAACTTAACACACTTATGAATAGAGGGAACAACATGCATTACATGAATCCATGGTCTACCAAGTAAGCAATTGAACTGAAATGAGGCATCGATAACAAAGAATAGAGTAGGAATGATTTTAGGCCCAACTTGTAGAGGTAAGGTGATAGTGCACATATATGCGAAAATAGTGGAATCATAGTTGTGAATGAGAGTAGAGGATTTATTAATTAAATGATCAAAAATATTCATTTTCCTAAGGAGGGATAAAACACATAGATTTATAGCAGATCCATTTTCAATGAGTACACACTTGATACAAATGGAGCCAACAGTAGTAGTGATAAGAAAAGGTGTAAAAGGATTGCTAGAACCCAAAAGAAGGATATCCTCATCACTAAAAGATATAGTATATGGTAGGTTTTTGAGGGATTGAATTAGATGGGTACAAGAAACATGTGAATTATTACTCGAATGTGGATGGAGTGAAGGGAAACCTCTAATGTATGCCAAAAATTGGGTGCACTGTGTAAGAGATCATAGAGATATTTTGGCTAGTGTATTATTAAGATGATGAATAATGTCATATCCCTTAGAGGTAGTGGTAGGAATAATATAAGCAATAGGTGGTGGAACAAAGATAGGTGGAGCTATATGAGGATGAGTGTAGCGAGTGGTGACTACATTGATGGTTGGATTGAACATCAACAAAGTGGGGAGTGTGTTGAGTATCAACAAATAGAAAATCGGTAGTGATGATAGTCATGTCGGAAAACTTGGTTGGAGTATAGGAGGAATAAGAAGATTGATCCATGAATTCAGAAGAAGGGGATAGATTTCGATGCATTCTCAAAAGGTAGGGTTTGAAAAAGTGGGTTCACCAAATGATTTAATTTATTTTGAATTAATTCAAATCTGATTGCAAAGTAACTACTATAAATAATGATGTACAAATGCTAAAATACAATAAGACACAAGACAATAAGAATGTAAAGTGTAAAGCCTTAAGTAAGATGAAGAGATAAGGAGACTTAACTGATTTTTGAATGAATAGGAAGTGATCTGGGTAGGTGCGAGTGTTGAATAGATTGTAGCTAGGGTTGTCACTGATCATTGTAAAATTTGGAACTCGAGAGTAAAGATGGACATGGGCGCCCATGGGAGGGAAAAGGTATATGGGTCTTAGAGACAAGATCTAGGTGATGGTGGCCATGCAAATGCTTAGAATCTACTTTCTTTTGTATCACTAGGGTTTTTATATTAGCTCATGCATGTTGTTTTATGTTCGCACTATGATCACCAAGGGTACATGTAACTTTGCTGATTTAACAAAAATCTAAGCACTCTAAAGATGCAACCGTGTAATAAAATAGGAGAGATAGTCGATTATCTTATTTTCACTTATCCCGAAATAGTTAAGGCTGGAAGAAATGATGAACATGGTGGAAAGAGTGTTGGGAATACATTCTAGATCCTATGAAAAAGTTGTACATGGGTGCCTAGATTAGGTTGAGGTGCCTATGCACGAGAGACCTCATGTGGGTGCCGGTATCTGCGAAGATAGTTAGAATATGTTTTTTCCTATGTCACTAAGGTTTCACTATCACTTCTTGTTGATCACCTGATCTTCACAATTGGATCACCGAGATACATGTAACTTGCAACACAAACCCTAGATACCTGTAAAATCTCACAAACATATAAAATTGGAATGAAAAATGCAATATGTCAAGTCAGACTGACCTTGGCGGTCATCCAAAGGATGAATTTATGACTGAGCGTTGCACTACATTCTAGAATCTATGTAGTTATGTTTTCTTGTGTGTAAAATAGTGTCCTTAGGTTTCCCTTGTGCCCGATAAATCCAAGATAGTGGGATATAGCTAGATAAAATGCAAATGTGTGAGATAAAATTCATAACTTCCCCTTCCTATACGGTATATGCGAGAGTAATTAGACCAAAATTCAGTCCCTTTGATAGTATGTAGATAATATATCCCTCGAGAATTGGCCGCCCCTATAATGGTATGTATGTTATGTATATATATATATATATATATATATATATATATATATATATATATATAGGGATATCTTGTTTGAATTTTGACACTAGATACATGACATGATGACTATAACCTTGAGACATGAGTAAGAAAACTGAAAAAGATGACCATAAATGTAAAAAATGTGAACAAGAACAAAGAGGACAAGAGAACCTAGGGTGAGCAGGAGCGTCTGGGAATTAGCGTCAGGACCGGGAGCTGGTGTCCTAGGATAACTCGACGAAAAATATGAAAATGTTGATAGACGGGGGATCCCTATGATCTCACCATAAACTAGGTGTAGAAATGAAAAATGTAGAGAGAAAGATAATGGAAACAATCAAAACAAGATGGAATAGGGAGTGTGTCTCCAGTGAATAATTTTTCTTACTTAAGATCCATGCATATAACAACATACTTGGTGGTATAGTAAAATAGTAATATGTGAGTGATTTTGTGTCTATTTTCCCCCTTTATGCTATTTGAATGAAATTCAAGTAGTGTAAATGAAGTAAAGAACATACCTGTGAGAAGTCTAGAGAAGCCCTGTTACATAAGTACACACATAATGTGAGAACATATAGTGTGGTAAACCATGGATCAACATGTCGATCCATGTGGCATAAATATAGATAGTGAATCGTTGTAAGGAATACTTGGAAAAGTTGTCGACTTGATTTGGAGAATTTTGAGATTTCAAATTGTTACCAATGGAGATTTGTGAGGGGTAGGAGTGATAAATTCCAAACCGATTTTGAAATTTTGAACAAGGGAGGATTCATGTGTCCTTCCGCCGAGAGGAAGAGTGTTGGGGAGAGAGGTCTAGTTTTACTCTCCATCCATGACTACATCCTCAAAAAGGTCCAACCGCTACAGAGACCAAATTTAGAGAGAAAATTAAGTTCCATGATCACTATAAGAAAGGAAATGGCGTATCATTTCCTCCACTTGTATGGGTATCCCAATTTATATAGTGCTAGATGGATTCGATGTTAGGTCATCTGAAGCAATGTAAAATTATTCCCATGTTAGGTCATCTAGGAAAGATAATGAAGTGATGTAACTCCTAAGTTAGGTCATATGGGAAAGAAATTAAAGTATGCTATGTTGTACTGATCGATTGATTTGATTCAAATAGTAAAATATTTCTTTGCGATAGATTACTCATGAGATATTTTTTCTTTTTCCCCAAATTAGGTCATTATGGGGAATAGATAGAAAGTATTTGAATAGATTGATTTATTCCTTTGTTTTGACTAATGTGGAAGAAAAATTTTCGATAATGATGTATTAGGAGTATCGAATGATTGTATAGTATCCTGAGAGGGATCATAGGGTGATCTTGATTTTATGCCCCCTTTCGTGAAAATGTGAGGGTTGGAGAAAATGGGCACCAAGATGAAAGTAGAGATGAAAAGATGTAATTGTGAACTAGAGATAATGTAGAATATTTGCAAGATTATGTGTATATTGATTAATACATGTGCCATAGTTGAATATAAAATTGTGCAATGTGTTCAATATGGTGGTAGAAAAATTCTAGACCAAATGATGTGAATGGGGAAGAAAATGGAGTAACAAAGCTCAAGATATGAGTGAAACCATGTGTCATGTATTAGTTGGAAGAATGAGTGCAAATAGTAACTATAGTAAATGGAAAATTGAAAATTGCTATATATAGTAATAGTAAAAAGTGAATAGTAATTTCATTTGTACCATGATTATGTGAAATTCAAGCTATGAGCTTGCGAATATTGCGTGTTAGGAGATGAGCTTGACTAGGTTTGAGAGAGTTAGTGACAACGGTTGTGGCATTCATGCAGATGACCAATGAGTTGGTAAGTATGATTATTTTTGGAAAATGTGTCAAAATTCACCATTTTTGTCAATTTTTGCAAAATTTGAAATTTTGTTTTTTGTGTGTTTTTGATATGGGTGGAGTGGCCAACGCATTTATGTCTTTTTTGGGACACCAGCTCTCGATTTAAGGCATTGGTGACCTATGCTAGGTGCCCTGACCTCGATCTTGGGCACTGTGACTCAAGAGAGTGTTTTGATAGTTTAATGTGAAATATTGGTATTTGGATGATTTTTGTACCATATGAGTAAATGGTAGTTGAATATATATGAGGCACTAATGTTAGAATTTTGTTGGTGTTTATGGTGTGTAGAGATATATACACTTGAGGGAGTTTTATGGGGTCAACATTTGAGCACATTGTTGACTTTGGGGTTATCTGATGTTGAGTGGGACATACTAGACTATGTCGGCCTGTGAAACATAGAGATTGGGGGAGGTTCCCCATAATATGCCTATGGTGACTACATTGTGCGAGAGGTGGTGTGCGGATACATGTACTTTTTGGTTTCCTACTGGGGAGATGACAATGACCCTAGAGGATGTATATCGTATATTGTGATTACCAGTTATGGGTGAGAGAGTACAAGTGATGGTTGTAGTGGATGCTCAAAGGTAAATGAGGTAGTTAGACGATACTTTATTGGGACACGAGTATGTAGACAGAGACCATATTGGTCTAGATGTCATATATTGAGATCGGTGTTCCATGGATCCGTGGAATTTATTTAGTAGTTATTGCTTCATTGGTGGCAGTAGAGGGTGGTGGAGTGGGCATCTTGTATAAGATGCATGATATTTTTCAATACATATAGAGGAGCATGAGACTAGATTTGTATGGGCGAGGTGTATGTTAGCCAATTTATATAGAGACCTATATAATTCACATAGGAGGACCATGGGGGTGGACTAGGAGCCACCACATTACTACATGTGTGGGCATATGAGAACATTGCTATATTGAGGCCATTCGGTGAGTCATGTGATAATTGGAAAGAGACCGGATATATTCACGGTGAGGTGGATAGGCACCCAGTAGCAGAGGACTAGATACCACTACTTATAGGTCTATGCTTGATTGGATGGGACTAGGGGCCATCATATGGAGGCCATATAGAGATTATGGTGGGTGGGTAGAGGATGGAGTAGATATGTAGTGCATTCAATGCACCATGTGGTTGGAGGACCGATTTCATGGAGTAGTTGAGTTATTTTAGGTGGAGCATGTATTGAGGTAGTTTGGTATGGGCTGGGATGTACCTATGGAGACATATATATGGGTGATAGGTACTAGAGCACCAAGATGGCCAGAACAAGGCCATGTATCCACAGATATAATTAGTTCACCTAGGTCTAGATGAGGTAGATGTAGTCATAGAACCGATACAAGTTGATGATGTTGGGTTTACTTGAGCCTATAACAAGTGGTGGACATCACATCGATGGGTGCTATTATTTCCATAATCATGGATGTGGTGGGTGGACCACTTCGGTGGGAGGAGAGAGGGGAAAGTAACTTCCCCAGATGGAGATGGCTTAACAACATTAATTGAAAACATGTAAGTATTTTGTTGGTATTTGTTGATTGTTACTTAGTTGTTTTATATTGGTAAATGCATGTGATAACTAATGTGGTGTGTGGATTATTGTAGGTGATGCTTATTAGTCATTGATTGTTGATTCATCGATCCACACACTAAAGCGAATGTGCCTCCAGATGTGCTCATGGGAGGTGGGATGTTAGAGTGAGTGGATGATATTGCGGGCGAGCATGCCCATTTTTTGAGCCGGTGGTGATAGCGATAGCCACATGTACTATACTATTGAGTGAGCGAGATAGAGGCTCATGTGGAAAACTCAATGAGATAGGGAGGCCATAGGGGAGATTATTAGCTCAGGATGTATTCACAAAATATGTGGAGTTATAGTGCCGATTCACGAGTAGATGGCCGAGGTAGCAATACTACGGAGGAGGTAGAGAGATATAGAGTTCGTGACCAATGACGTAGATTGAGTGGTGAAGCATCTAGTTCTAGAGATCCCATGATTGTATATAGTGATAGTGAGGATGATGTATGATGTATATGGATGTAGTGAGACATGGGGGCTTTCCCTCTAGTGATTATATTTTAAAACTATGATTTGTGGTGATATATATATATATGGTTATTGGTATTATTATGTTGTGTTGATGTGTATGATATGTATGATGTTATGATTCTTATTTTCATTTTAATTTGTGATGTGTAATATGTATTGTGTAAATGATTATGTTGATTTGAAATGGATGATGATGATAAGTGGTAATGATAGAAAGTAAGGATTATATGTTATAAATGAAAATGAATAGTGTGTGATGGATTAAATGATATATTTATAGTGATAGATAATGTGAAATAGCAATATGATTGAATGATATGAGATAGTGATTGGTATTGTAATAGTGAAGATGTAAATGATGGATGTAATTATGTGTAAGTATGATGAAGAGGGGGGAGAATAGCAATTCCCCAATGTATGTGTAGGAAAATAAGATTCATTTATATAAGACCCCTCAAAAATCAAGAATAAACCATAGAAAAGAGTGTGTCATCGGGAAATGGTTTGAAAGTGTATTTCTAGAAAGATAAAATGTGAAGCATAGAGTGTGAATAATGAGTGAGATTCTTGTTGTAACAGATCCCTCAACAGTCATGTAAGAACCTTAGAAAAACAAGTGCATCATCGGAAATGAGGTGATCATATAGAAATCACCTACCAAATATTGAGAGGCATGTACGAGGGATGGTGGAAGTATGTGAGGTGGTAACAACATGAGTGTAAGAGCCAAACTGAATGTCAGATGAAATGGTGCTAATGATAGGAGATGTGTGGTAGGAGGCACAAATGTTGATGACTTAGGAAGCCAATGAGATGTGTAGCACTATGAGGAGGATAAGATGATGTAGCAACATATGTGGTAAGTGGAGGATGTAGATGAATGATAACAGAGTCCGAAGAATGAAAACCTTAGAAGTGGGTAGAGGAGACAAATGAATAGAAATGAAAGTATGATTATGCGTAATAAGAGAAAAATACCACTCATGAGAGCGAGAGCCAAATGCAATGAAACCTCGATCTTCTAATTGTTGCAATTTTCATGTACAACATAACATTATTTTCTAATGTCCATTGATGCGGTGAAACTTTTAATAAGGGAAATAACGTTAGTGATGCAAGTGATGAGGAGGTGATGTTGATTAGAAGGTAAATAGAATCAAATGCTTTTTCTAAAAGAGCACACAAACATCATGAGGCTTAGTAGCATGTGAGAAATTCAATGGCTCATGAGTAGGAGATGAAGAAGACTTAGAAGACCTACGTGTTCGAGGAGATGGATGATGCTTATGTGGTGGAGGGGATGAACATGCTTATGAGGTGGAGGAGATGGAGACCATGGAGGATGCTCAATAGATGGAAGAGGAGAAGAAGTAGTAGATGATGAAGCAATAGTAGAAGTAATAAAAGGGGTTCGATAACATGTGTAATAATTAAATCTTGTTCTAGATCAATAACTTTATAGCACAAAAGCGTAAAAGATTCACATGTATCATATTGTAATTTTTCTTTCAATGCAGGAATCAAACCACAAAAAAAAAGATAAATTGATTTTCTAGATCAATGGGCTGAAATAATAATTGATGCATGCAATAATTGAATCATAAAATGTAATCTAGAATAGGTTTTTCTTTCCTTGATGCAAGCTAGGTAAGCGATCATGTGTAACTCTAGGACCATTGTTAATTATAAAGCATCTAAGAAAAACATCTTCCATGTCATAGTATGTACTAATAGATCATATGGAAAGTGAGTATACCATTGAAGAGCATCATCAACAAGACTATGATGAAAATTTTAGTAATAATCAATCATTAGAATAAGAAGTCATAGCTAAATGATAATGCTTAAGATGCAAATAAGGATTTCCAGAACCATTAAAACATGAAAAGTGAGGCATGATAAAATCCTTAGGAAAATTTGAATTGTGAATTTTATTTGGAATATGATTGCCATGAAGAGAATTATTGTTAATGGAAGCATAGTAGGCTTTGCTTTTGAGTGTGAGAGAATGAACTTGTGATTGTAAATTGCCAACAACATGCATGAGTGATAATATATCATATGAAGGAATGGTGGAAGAAATGAGAGGCACATTGAGAGGTTGAAGCTTTCCATTATGAGTAATCATTAGGATTGAGAAGGAGTGGATGTGGAATGAGGTGAAGGAGGTGAAGAACATGGAGGCTCTATAGGAATGCTAGATGTAGAATCAAGAGTTACACAAGAGGTGCACTAATGGAAGGAGAAGAATCATCATGAATGATATTAAAACAACCTCATAAGTGGAAGGAGGGGTAGAAAATTCACATTCAACCATCTTAAGAGAAGTAACATCCTCACTAACATGTCATGGTTAGAAGCATAATCACATCACTATTCAATTCTCTTAAGCAAGTAGCTCTTCAAGACTATCATCAACATATAAATAAGTAGTAGGAGAACTAACATGAGATATATCATTGCAATCATTAGAAACATTTTCAGAAATAGAAGAAGCATGAGATATAGATTTACATTCATCTTGACTATGAGTGGAAACAACATCATGCACATGTTCATTTGTATCTTGAGAAATAGATTTATTTTCATCTATAGAAGTAAACATGTCACCAAACACATGATCTATAATAACATCATCATGCATGAAAATAGGTGAGGAACAAGACAAAAACATGTATAGTATGGAAGAACAAGGAAAACATGTAGTGAAATTTTTGTTAGGATGAAACTATGCAAACACTAGAGTTGTGAAAGCTAGTGGGAATGTGAACTTTGTGAGCGAGGAGTTGTTGGAGAATTTCAGAATCACATTGAGCATTGCGATAAAGATCACTGAGTTCATCTGCCACAACTTTATCAAGGATAGGATTCACACTGACATGAGACATAACATGCTGAGGAAAGGAGGATCTATGATCAGCCATGGGGATCCTAGGAAATGAGTTCAACTAAGGATGGGTTCACCAAATGATTTAACAAAATCTAAATATTAAAAATAATTTCAGAGTCACAAGTATGATAACATATAACAAAATATAAATGTTAAAAAATCTAAAGATGTAAACATGTAATCAAATAGGAGAGATAGTACACTTATTTTATTTTCACTTATCTTGCAGTAGATCTAACTAAAACAAATGATGAACAATATGGGCACAAAGTGTCGGAATTCTCAATATTAATTCTGAATCCTTGAGAAAATGCTTTGGACACAAGCACTCAGGATTAGGGGAGGGTGCCTGTATGTAGATGACCTCATGTGGCACCTATGACTACGCATATTGTAAGAATCTAAATTTTATGATGTCATTAGGGTTTTGATATACTTCTTGTTGATCACTTGATCTTTGCACTTGGATTGTCAAGTACATTAACATGTAACACAAACCCTAACTACCTTTAAAATCACACAAACACATCAAATTGGAATGAAAATAATAATATGTGAAGTCATAATGACCTCAACGGTGATTCGAAGGATGAACTTATGATTGAGTGCTGCACTACATTCTAGACTCCATGTAGTTATGTGTGCTTATGTGTGAAATAGTGTCCTTAGGTTTTTCTCACACCAATGACACAAATATAGTGGGATATAGCTAGATAAAATGCAAATGTGTGAGATGGAATTCAGAACTTCCCCTTTCTATACAATGTATGCAGAGTAATCACCCAAAAATGCAGTCCCTTTGATAGTATGTAGATAAGATATCCCTCTAGAATTGTCTACCTCTATAATGGAATGTATGTTGTGTATACATAGGGATCTCTTATTTCAATTTCAAACTAGTGATAAGACATTCCAAATAGGATCTTTGAATGGGAGTAAGAAAACCGAAAAGGCCAACCAAAAATGTCAAAAATGTGAAAGAGAACAAAGAGGACAAGAGTTCTTAGGGTGGACAAGAGTGCTTAGGTGCTAGTGTCAGTGGGCATTGGTGTCCTAGAATAACTAATGAAAAATGTGAAAATATAGAAAGGCAAGGATACCCGTGACCTACCAGCTGGGGTACAAAAATGAAAATGTAAGAGAGAAAGATAGTGGAAATGATCAAAGCAAGCAGGATGGACTAGAGAGTGTGTCACCAGTGAATACTTTTCTTACTTAAGATCTATGTATATAACAACATACTTGATGGTATAGTAAAATAGTAATATGTGCATGATTTTGTGTCTACATCTGCAAAACATAATGACTACCTACACATGTCCACAAACCACATCAAATCTAATAAAAAGATGTAGAATGTGGAGTCGATTGACCCCAGTGGTCACCCAAAGAGTGAACTTATTGCCAATTGTTGGAATACATCTCATACCCCATGTAGTTCTTATGTGTGTGTAAAAATTATGCCCTAGGAAGTCCTTGTGCAAGTTGCATAAATGAGAGCGGGCTGTAGCTAGAATGTAGCAATGTAATAATATGTGTTGTTAGAATAGAATAGAATTTCCCCTCCTATGCAATGTATGAAGAAGTGATGCAAAGTTGCTTGTCCCTTGTATATATTGTAGATGGATGCCTTTGAAGTTCTTTAGTGCCTTTTAAATGAAAGAATAGGTGATGATAGTAATATTTAGTGCTTGGTTCCTCATTTTGAAAACATAACTATGTATTTATATGATTCCCTTGTTTGAATTTCATAATTGAAAACTGAAAGGCTGACCCATAGCAATAAAAAGTAATTGAGAAGTGAAAGGGGCCCAAAAGGGGTAAGAAAAATATAAAGAGGGACAAGATATCCCGGGAGGACAGGAGTTACTAGAACTACTATCTAAAATTGGGTGCTAATGTCCTAAGCCATAGAAAAATAAAATAGTCAAGTGTCGACAGGAGTAACAAATGCATACAACCAATAAAAGTGCAAAAGACAAAGAAAAAGGCCAAAGGGAGCTTTCAATTACTTGTTTTATCACTTAGGAATCATGTAAATGCTAGCATGATTTTAGGACATAGAAATGTACCCAAGTGTGTGATTTTGTGTCTACATTTTCCCCCACTTTATGTTGTTGAGTGAATATTTAATAACATAAAGTAGATATAAGATGTGTACCTTATGATCATGCAGAGGATATTTTTTCTAATAGTGTCTTTGAGTGGACAAGTGAAGCGTGGAGAGTAGGAAAGGGAAGTGACCATAGGGGTGAAGCTTATGTGTAAAAAATGCTCCTAGAACCTCTGTTTGATGAAGTAAGCTTCTCCTTGTGTATTAGAAGTGGATCTACAAAATAAGAGTGAAAGAGTTGTAGACACTAAATTTTGATTTGCTTGTCCCGCATCACATGTTTACTCGATTTCATCATCATCTTGAACATGTGCACCCCTTTTCCTACTGAAATCCTTACTTACCTCCTAAATCCCATTTATTTCATCTAATTCCCTATTTTCCCATCTAAATACCATCATTATGTTATCCCCCATTATTCACCCTTGATCACATTTAATTATCCCTAAACGTGCTTGTTATCCTAATGAAATCCATAAACACCCAAATTTATCCTCCTTAGACCTTAATTTACCCTCATTCAATGCTCTCAACCATCCAACTACCTTTTATTATCCCTATGCAACCCTAAGCTGCCTAAATAGCTTAAAAACCTAATTTAACCTCATTAGGACCTCTTGTCTTGAGTTGCACATCATCCCCATCACACAAATCAATGGTTGTTCATAAATGAAGGAAACCCCATTGGGTCTTCTTCGACCCTATAAATACACCTCCACCCCTCCTCAAGAGGATGAAATTTTGATATTCATCCCTCTTGTGATATTTTATTTTTTCCTTCTCTTTTTATGAGCTACTATCATCAACTTGGAGTCATCTTGGAGCCCTTTCTTGCCATTGTTGGAGATCTAGAGCTTGGATTTTTCTTGAACATTACTATTGTTTCATCATCTTTTATTAGTGTTGCAGTATGTTCTTCATCTTGGAGATCTATCATCTTATCATTCTCCCTTAATTATTCCTCATAACCCTTCTACCATCTATCATGATTCATTAAATCCTAGTCCATCTTCACACCATTGATCCAACCTAATTGCCATCGACCTAATCTTTATCAAATGTGATTCCTACATTCTGCCTCATCTTCAATTTGTTTTCCAACCTCCTCAAATTTTAGATATCTTTGTTTCTTTTATCTACCTATCTGACAACCCATATCTAATTTTTTGGCCTCCATCATCGTCAAATGTACCAAATATTCCCTCAATTGCCATCGACATGATCTACATCCATTATATTCTCACTAGATATATATGTTTCTTGCATCCTTTCTATTTCATGTAATTTCGCATCGATTCGTGATATCTCCAACATATAATAATCAGTTCCAAATCTATTTTATGTACATATTTTGATTTACTTTTATGTAGTCACCATCAACTACGTTTATGTCTGTCTTGGTTCATCATTGACCCGATCAGGTCTCATTTTACTTATCTCAATTTTATCACCATCTACATTATTTGATCTAAGATCTAATATATCTATGATTTCTGTTCCATTATGTTTATTCTTCATGCTATCCATATTTTATCTTTTATCTATATTTAAATCAAAGTGGGTTAACATACTCCTAGGAAGTGTATGGCTTCTTGAGACAAACTTTTTTAGGCAACCCACCATCTAATTTACTAATATTTTTCTTGTCTATTTGTCTCTTTGTGGTGCAGTTCATCGATCTCATTATGAAGAGGATCTTTGTGCCCATCCTTCATCTTCATCATCATCACACATAATGAGAAAAATTAAACCCTCCCATATCTTGGAGTTTATTGTTTTATTTTCATACCACTTCATTAACTTAAAACATGAGCGGTAAAACTCATCAAACATTCTAAGCATGCCCAGGGGACCTACCTACCTCCTCATTTGGTAAGTTCCTTTTCTATTTTTAGTTTCTATTACATATTCTATTTTCTCTCTTTCTACTAAATCTATAGGTGGATCTTCTTTTCTTGCATTCTTGGGTGATTTTCTTGCTTGTTCAACAACACGTGTGTTTAATTGAAAAAAAAGAAGGAAAAAAATTGTTATCTAGGTATTCTCCTTTTGATCCTTATTTTCTCCTTTTTGCATCATTTCTCCCTCCTTTTTTTTTTTGTTCTCATTGAATATTACATCATTTGGCTTTAGATCTAAAAATAAGACCTCTTCATGCTCGCTTGAACACATACTTAGTGGGTGGTAATATTTTCATTCATACTTCCTTCACACACAACCAAACCACACAAATAAATCAACACATCTAAACATATCATTCCAGGTGTATCTATTGGGATTTCATGACCCAATAGGGAAGCTTTACTACAATATTATGGCTATGTAATTTATTTTTGACTATCAACTAAGTGATCAACACCCTTATCGCTGCAATGTGTGAAGTATGGGGTAGGCCCCAATACCAAGCCACATACCAGTAGTCATCACATATTTTACCTCATGTACCTTCGGGTATATCAAGGACTCCAACCTTAAACAAACCCAAAACCATCCTTAGATTGGCCACTTCTTAGGTTCCCTTTGAGCCTATTCCCTTTTCACATTTCTCTAAATAAACAAGATAATCAAAACTTTGTTGCTTGACTTACTTGCTATGTTAATACTCAACATAAGTTTTTTTGTTGTTTCATGATTGTTCTTACTCATTCCCAAGAAAAAATAATAGAACAATCTACCTCTTCCAACAACATCCCCACCTCAAACAATATTTCACAATAAACTTCCACACTTGCCATTGTTTCCTCTACACCTATGATCACCTCATATTTGGTCTCCCAACCCATTGTTTCTATGATTCCTCTTCATGAGTCTCATATGATCCAAACCAATCCCCATGTCAAAAATAATCCTTTCATTCACCATAATTCCATCACCTCTAGATCGGCTACCCCTCCATCTGTCATTTCCTTAGAAATGTTTGGACCTCCCACTTTCCCTTGTGGATGCTTGGAGTTTTAGGAGCTCCTTCATGCTAATACCATCACCCTTCATGAATACTTAGTCCAAAAATCCACCAATATTCCTATTGATGGACCCTACAAATAACTATACAGTTATCCCCTACAAACCCTCTTCAACAACTATACAATTATCCCCTATAAAATAAATTTTCCGAATTCCTCACCGCATAACTTGCCACCTTGTTCCCTAGGGATATGAATGAGATCACAATAGCCCAACATGAAAATGGCCCTAACAATGCTTCTACCATGGTCTCCCAAACCCATCAATCCACATAATTGGTGGTCCCCATTCCACCTAATCTTCCTTGCATCAATACCATCCCTACATATTATATCCCTATCACTTCCTCATCTACCATTATCATCAACACCCCTACCCAAAATATTTAATAATCCCACCTACTTCCTTTACCACCCAAGAAATAAATTAAAGTCTCAATGCCCCTCTTCACATGTCAATGTCATGCCAATGTTATTACCTCACAACCCCACACTTTGGAGTCAACTCAAACTCATCAACCTCCACTCTGGAGCACCTTTCGACACATGTTTCCTACTCAACCTAGCTAAACATCCAAACCATATCATGGCCATATCTAAACTCACCCAACACAAACCCAATATAATCCCCATCTCTCAACAACAACAACTACAATCCTATCCATCCAACTATATCCATTCCCAACATCCCATCTCACAACCCATCCAATCAAAAGCTTTTAATTATCTTTTTCCTTATTAACCACCCCAAAAATCCTACTTACACCCAACAATATCAATCTTACCCACAACCCAACCCATCTACCTCTTACAATCTAAAACCCCATAAAATGGCTCCTTACTCTCATACATCCAATGACCACATGAAGCCTTGCTAAGTAGGATGGAAACCCTAGAAGCTGCTACTTTAGGCCCCGTGAAAAAATTAACATATGAACAAATCTATAATGAATATATCAATCCATCCATACCGCAAGCCATATCCTCAACACTGGGAGCTCCCTAAATTTTCTAAATTCAATAGTAAGGAGGATCCTCAAAAACATCTTCGTGCTTTCAAGAACTCATGTTGTATCATCACCCACAATCAAGATCTTATGCTTCACACTTTTCCCACGTCATTGGCTGGACCCACTTTGGACTGGTATAATGGCATTCCCTTAAATTACCTCTTATCATTCAATTAACTTGCACAACTCTTCTTAGAGCACTTCTTTATCAATATCACACGACGATCACCATCACGGATCTCTACGCTATCCAACCATTTGACAAAGAATCAATCACTGATTTTATCACTAGGTGGCATGACATCATCAATAAATTATCCTTCTCTTTACCCCAAACCAAATTAATCAAAATCTTCTCTAGATCATGTGCCAAACATATCTCATCCACCCTCTAAATTCAATATTTCCAAATCTTTGAGGAAGCTTTTACCATGGCTTACAAATTAGAATTATGCACCCTTGAGCAAGGCCATGTCAAGCTTCGCTCCAACAAACCCAAAATTGAATTCACCAAATCATTCACCTATAATGAAAAATTTAGAAATGCGAGAAAATGTAATTGTCATGAAATATTCTTCCACATCCAAATCTCATGCTTGAGCCTCCGATGATATATCCTCAACCAACCCCTAACTATACTCCTCTTAGAGAATCCTATAGCTCCATCTTTAATAAGGTCATGGTTGTGTGCCTTATATAACTTCCTCCTTTTTTCCTGTCAATGATTTATATCCTAAACACACATGGTATTGTGAGGATAACTATTACAAACATCATCAATTTTGTGGCAATGATATCGAAAAATGTCATACCTTCAAAAATTAGTCCAATGGCTTATCGATCATGGGGACCTCCAATTGGACAATCGTAATGTTCCTCCTAATTTAATAAATATAGAATTTGTAAAATCATATATATTGTGGAGTCACATTGTAGACACTAAAATTAGGTCACACTCCTCTTTGGTCCCTCAACAAATAAGTACCCTTCATCACAGTCACCTAGCTATGGCCCCCTTCACTTACTAATATTAATTTAATTAATTAAATTAAATTAATGCATTATCCTCACTATATTTATTATTTAAATATCTTATTTAAATAATATCCCCACATACAGTTCACTTAGACACCTCACCAAGCCAACTCAACCTAAGACCTATTCTTAGCAAGTTCCCATAACTAACTAAGACTTACCCAAACCCTAAAAATCAATGCCTACATTCCCTCTAACCACATTCCCGCATGCTCACAAGAAGCTCCCAGTCTAATCTGTGGGATAACGACACGAGATCTAAGGAAATCAGGAGGATCTCCCTAGTTTAGTAAACCTAGGAAATCTTGCCTTGACCGATGTCGGTTACCCCTAACCATCACCGGTTAAGCTAGACCGCCGTCGGTTACCCCTTTTAACCCCTAAACTACCTTATTCTAAAGGTTGGAAAAAATTGGGAGAAGGTTGATGAGAAAGAACACATCTCAGAGAGATAACGCATCTTCAGAGATCCAATTCCAATGAAAACTCACATCTAAGGAAGGAGATTGAGCATCTTCTCTGCACAACCATCCCAACCATGATATGATCTATCTAAGTAAAGAGGAGTGTACATGCAGCCCATGAAGAAGATTTTCTTCAGTTGGTGATCACTTACAACCTTCAAACCCATCATCATCACCTCCATCCCTCACACATAGACATTCAGGAACAAAATCCAAGTAAGTACAACATCATACTTTCTTGGTTATTTCATTTCATCATCATTTTATCATTCATTGTTAATTTTGCTCCCTATTGACCTTCTCCACATTTTAACCTCCATATACCCATTGAAACCTTGCAAAATCCTACTCTAGTCACCCAATACCTCATCCCGACAAACTAAAGTCCTTTGTACAATAACAAAGGAGACCCTAGCTTGTTCTGTGACATTTCTAGATCTGACAATAACCGGCACGAGTTACACCTAACCACCGTTGGTCACCCTTGACCGACATTGGTCTCTGTGTTTTCCCACACAGCCTTGAATAGAGACCTACCCACCTAATTTTATCTCACCCTCTTTCACCTATGATCTACCCGAGACCCTTTATCAGACCTGCAGAGACCCAAAACCAATCATTTGACCTTTGGATTCTATTCTAGCTTAGCCTGTTAGATTAGATCTATTTCTTATTGTGTTTTTAAGTGAGATACCTAAATCATTTTAAAATAACAATAGGATTTACTTTGTTTACAACATTTAATTGTTTAAAATAGTGGATTGAGCACCATCTAGAAGTATCATACTTCCCAGGATCTAGCATACGCTAGGTAGTTCACTGCCCATATTGTTTAATTCCTTCTGGTGGTCTTGTTTTCATTACAGGTAGTTCCTCCTAGCCAAAAGGAAGCTCTCACAATCAGCCATTGATTCGGAAGTCATACGCGCACAAAAACACATCAAATGACATTTGAATAGGTATTCCTCCTACACCCGTTACCCTATCTGTTTTGTCAACACTTCAAAGAAACAATCTAAGAAAAAGGTGAAACATTTTGGCACGCCCGGTGGGACCCATTCGGGTTCCTTGCATTTCATTCATTCCAATAAAAAAATCGTGTGTTTGTTTCCCTTCTAAAAAGCATGCACACTAGATTTCTTCATTGGAAATCCACCTCTTCTTTCTATTTTCTCTAAAGGAAACTTTTCTTTTGGTGTAATTAAAAAGAATCATTTCTTCATGTTTTCTGCATTGTAGTGAAAGAGCATCCTTCTTCCTCTTCATATTATTGTGTCATCCAATTTCACAATTTTGATTTGGGTTTAAAAACAAGTGCATTCCATTCTGATTTATTGCATTAGCTCACATTAATTGAGGGCAACCTATACGCTAGAAGTCATGACCAGATGATGGTTGACAAATGAATCGTAGAAAAGCATTTCTATCCTTTTCTCTTTCTCTAAGTCTTACCAAACCACACAAAAATTCAAAATACATACATTCTTAAACAACATCTCACCTGGAAGAAGCTATAGGTGATCACACGATCATGGTACAATGGGCACCTAGCTCGCTGCTCTATCGAGTCATAATTCAGAGCGAAGCCCACCCCCACCATAACATACTTAAAACCTCATCTTTTAGATCTCATTCTTTGTAGGAAGCCATCCTCACCAAAAAATCTATTTTACAATTCATGTGTTAATCCATAAATAGCATAAGCTAAACAAACATAACAAAAAAGGCACTCCTAGGATCACATTTTCTTAGTGTTTTTGCTTGGTTTGAGTTTTGAGGTGAGAGATCACGTTCATCACTTTTTTTTTGTTCATCCTTGCATGCTCCTCATCATAGATGGTGTATTCTGGCTTCACTGAGTGTGCTTGGGCCATATCATCATCATTCCTAGAATTCTAGGTCTGATTCTACATCAAATTTTAATTCACAACCACTTTCTTTCATCAATATTTCAATTTCACAGTAACCATCATCGGTTACCTCTGACCGCCATCGGTTATACCCAACCGATGTCGGTTCCAAGTCCTTTTGATAACCTACT
Organism: Taxus wallichiana var. yunnanensis; assembly: GCA_018340775.1. Classification (NCBI taxonomy): domain Eukaryota; kingdom Viridiplantae; phylum Streptophyta; class Pinopsida; order Cupressales; family Taxaceae; genus Taxus; species Taxus wallichiana. The sequence continues at coordinate 54,745,166 of CM031239.1, forward strand.
CAAAAGGACATTTTTACTTCACTTTCTTCCACTTTTCATAGTCTCTGTCATTGTCATTATTCCCATTGACATTTTAAACATCCTCAGATTTGGCATACCTGTCAGATTTTACCTTCTACCTCACTATTTACTCATTGTCCATTTTCTACAATGATGGCCGCAGTGGTTATCCCTTACTAGCGTCAGTTTTCCCTAACCATCATCGGTTAGCCTGTTTCACATTCCAGCCATCATTTGGTCCTTCATCCACTTTTTATCACTAGATTCACATGTTCTGCTGTTCTCCGTATCATTTACAGAAGTAGCCCTACCTAATCAGTCTTACAGTTCACATGGTGCTGACCCAAAGACAAGCAAGCACCCTCGTATTCCACACCATTTTTCAACCACTCCACCCTTGTCCTTCACCACCTTCTATTTTATCACCAGCCATGGATCCCATCTAACCTACTACTATTGATACTGGAGATGAGGATTTTGCACGACTCCTTGACCGAACCCTACTGCCTTGTAGTTTTACCTTTCCCACTCGTCCACCTCGAGATGCCTCGAGTCAGTTGATATACAACATGCCCGTATCTATCCCCCGACTCTCGCACCCACTTCCGCATCGGCCCCATCTGGCTCCGTGCTACCCGCATCCACCTTACCCCCAGTCATTTTGTAGTTAGGTTCTATACTGCTATGACTACCACATCTATTACCTCTGTGGTACCCATTACATCCACCGTACCCTCGACGACTACCCTAAACACAACCTCATCCACCCCTAATGTCTCATACATACCTGTAGCTACATTCCCACCTCCAGTGTTGGTGACCCCTACCCCATTTCAGAACGTGGTTCTTTCCATTCCACAATCATTAGCCCCTATTACCACTAGGGTTACCACGACCCTTCCACCCCCATATACATACTACCAATAACCTCTTGTTTCATCCATTATTCATTCCGTACGTACCCCTATTTCACTGCCTTCTTCTCCACCACCCTACATGGCAGCCCCATACACTGGAGTGCCACCCCTGTTATATGCCCAAAACCAACCTCCTCATGCTACGGGAGGCATCCAATCATCACAACCCACCAATGACCTAATTAAATTGATGTTGGACAAGATGCAGACATTGGAGGCATCGGTTTCCGGCTCCCACAACACTCTCACCTACGACGAGATTTGCAATGAGCCTATTCACCCATCCATTCCTATCCGTTCATACCCTGTGCATTGGGAAATGCCTAAATTCAATCGTTTCAATAGCAAAGAAGACCCACAACAACATTTGCGGTTGTTCAAACACGGGTGTTATCTGATCACTCATGATGATGCCTTGATTTTGAGAACTTTTCCCATGTCCCTCACTGGACCTGCATTAGATTGGTATAGTGGGTTACCTAAACACTCTATATTCTCATTCAATTAGGTAGCCCAAGCCTTCTTGGATCATTTCTCTATCAATATCGTCAAGAAGGTTACCATGACCGATCTATATTCCACATGTCAGTATGAGGACAAATCTATCACATATTTTGTCACTTGTTGGTGTAGCCTGATCAATCAACTTACCTTCCAACTACCACAAACTGAACTCATCAAGCTCTTCACACGAGCTTGCACTAGACATATCTCCCCAAGCTTGCAGGTCCAAACCTTCAAACATTCGACGAGGCATTCACTATGGCACGAAAGTTAGAGATTCGGCCATCGAAGAGAAGAAAATATAATTATGCAATAAGAATTTAGCATTCAAGTCAAATGATACCTCTTCCTCTTCCAAACCACAAACCAATTATTCAAAAGCTAAGGGCACCACTAACGCAGTGGTACTCAAGGCCAGCCTAACTCATCCATCAATCAGGCTACACCCTCATCTAATCTCTCACCTGTCCAGACTTTTCAATTCAGATGAGAGCAGTGAAAATATACCCCAATTGGGGAACCTTACTCTTATATCTTAGAAAAGCTTATCAAAGCTGGAGCCATCACCCTTCCACCCATAAAACCACACACTGGTTTTGACCCTACTCGCCCCATGCCCGCATGGTATAAAGAACATGATTTCTGTAACTATCATCGAGTAAAGGGTCATAGTGATGGAAACTACATCACTTTTAAGAATATTGTCCAAGAAATGCTCGAGAAAGGTGAGTTAACTATGGATAATCCCAACACCACCCCCAACCAAAATCTACAAATCTTCAAAAAACTGTTTCCCAACCATGCCCCTTCATCCAATCAAACCGGTTAGACATCAACTCACAATACCCATACCTATGAGTTTCACGGTATCTTTAATGAGGTACCTGTCACCTCTCAATTACCTCACATCCCTTCCATAGAGGAAATGCTAGTCTAAAATCCTCCTTCCACATTGGAACCAACCTCCCCCGTTCCTTCACCAATAGAGGAACACCTTTCATCTCCTTCATCACCTACAGAGGGGTCTTCCGCTAACATTGAGACATCTCACCCCTGGTTTATCCACTTAGAGAACCTTTACCTATAGTACCTCCTCCACCCATAAAGGAGATCCCATTACCTCATCCACCCATGAGAGGAGCACCCATTATCTCCTCCATCTCATGAGAGGAGCATCCATTACCTCCTCCACTCGTGAGAGGAGCACCTATCTGTTCCTCCACTTATAGAGGAGATCCCATCATATCCTCCACCCATCATAGACCCAGGTTGAGATACCTTTTCCTTTTAGAGAGCATTCTCCATCAGCTACCCAAAATCCAATGAGACCTACTTTCGGCTCTCTTACCCACTAAGGAAGTCGAAGTGGCCAATTCCCATCTCTAAGATGCATTTTACAGGAATTCCCATTAGGTCCTCACCAACTCCACCCACAAACGTGTTGTTCTCATGTTTGGCTGATCACTTAGATTATGTGGATAGGGCTTTACTATGGGGGCACCTCTTACTCCCTGTCTCAACACAGATGTAAAGATCCCTCGTTGATACCTCCACTATCTACCCAAGCACATTTCAACCAATCAAACCAAATACAACCACCTCTATCACAACCCCTTCCACGATACCTATTAGCACTCAAACCACACCCTTACCCATAACCCGACCTATATCTAAACCCAAACCCATACCCACAACATTTTCCTCCAAAGAAACCTATTACCACTTTAGGGGTCACCCGACCACCAAATTTTTACTCATCCACCTATTATTAAAATGAATTTAGCTACATCCTCCAACATCAATACCACACCTACTCTGACACCCAAACCAAAGAAACAAACTCATCAACCTCATACCCTAACCACACCAATCACACCGCACTTGTCTCATCTACCTTAAGACCTTAGCTGCCCAACATGGTCAAGCACCCTTCACCCATCCATAAACCAATAACACAACAACCCATTCCTTCCTCACAAACCTCTAACCTACCTAGGCACACAACATGACTTATACCCACACTTGCAGCTCTCTTTTACCACCAATACCTCTAATACCTTTAGCTATTACTTCACTACCCACTACACTTCAGTCATTATCCCTCACACCCCAAGTACGACCCGCGTCATCTACCTTCACAACGCACCCTCGTTATCCCCATGGGTAACTTGCCCTCTTCCTCCATCTAATTTTCCTTCTAGATGTCGTACACCCACATCACCTTTACCCAAGTAGGTGCAACCCAAAATAAAACCCCACTACCCCACAACAAGGTAGTCAAAATAATCCCACACCCTCCTATCCATCCATCTACTGTACCCCTACCCAAACCAACCCGACCGAGACCTCAAACCACACCGACACCTAAACCCATAGCTCGAACCGTTTCTACCCTTCCAAAATAGTTCCTTGACAATCAACCATACCTACACCAAACCCACGTTCACTTCCCATTGTGATCCACTAGCAGGGTCCTATGCCAAAATTTTAACCAACCTCCTCGAGACTTCTGTTATCACATTACCGCCACTCCAACCTTACAACCCCCTCAAACCCAAGCCAAAAGGGTTTGATGATACTAAAATTTACGCATACCATCGTGTGCTAGGGCATGATGTGGGGAACTGCAAGGCCTTAAAAACCATCCTTATCCAATTGTGTCCACCGTAAAACTAAATTTGACGACGATGACCTTCTCAATGATGATCCTACTTCACCAACATCCAAGATTTGAAATTAACATGGTTCGCATCGAGAACTTACCATGCCACCACCCAAATGTCATTGCACCGGTGACCTCACAGGGTTTTCTCCTCTAGTAGGTTTTTTCCCATCGTGTCATTATACCACTCACCCTACACCTTCTCCATTTGCCAAATTCCTCAAATCAACATGATACATGTCACTAAACTTGCACGTAAGGGAAAAGAAAAGGCAATTGACCCACCCACCAATCCTATACCCAACATACCCTCTCGCACCCATACCTAAAATAACTATCCATGCAGCCCCACATACCCCATTTCTAATGGCATCACACATCACACCATGCTCAAAAATTACACCAATCTCCTCTCAAAAGGTCCTTATATGACCTCATCAAACCTCGTAATCCCATCGTCAAGCCCTCATGGAGGTTCTTCAATCTATTGAGGTTTTACCCAATGACCCTACACTTGTAGCCTCAATTATCACACCCCATCATGTAACCTCTCTCATGAAATTACCACTATCATCCTCACCTCACCTTATTCACCAAGTGGCCTCCCTTAGCTTCTTAGAGGAGCAGATCACGCTACACTAAAATGATGACCTAGAATAAGCCATCTTCATCTCTATCCACATTGATGACATACGGTACATCAGTGTGATGATTGATGGAGGCACTAGCATTAACATCATTTCATCCAATGCATTTTCTCAAATGCGCATACCTAAAAATTACATGCATAAACATCCGGTCATGTTGCGTTCATTCAAGGATGCTATCACCTCGCCACTAGTCAATGCCATCCTTCACATTTCGTAGGCCCCACACTATTCTAGAATTGTTTTATGTTTTGGAGGGGGAATTCCAATATAACTAGTTGGTTGGTAGACCCTAGATCCGTGTCATGGGTTACGTTCCTTCCACTTTGCATTATTGTGTGAATTTTGAACATGAAGGACACACTTATACCATTCTAGCTGACCCATCACCTTTAAAAACATGTAACATGCTTTACCAACCCAATGATGTGCTCATACCTATCAAGCCATCTACCTTTGCAACCAATACCGCTTCACCTACACCTCCACCTACCAAGTCACAGCTCATACATCAGCCACACATACCTCGTCTATTCCTACCGCTATAACCTCCATGGCTGACCCATTAACTTCCCAATCCATCAACTCCACCTCCACATCGACCTCTAACACATTATGCATACCATTACCTACATACCAAAACCGATCCCTTGGAAGGTGTTTTTCAAAGCCTCACTGGGGAGTACCACTTATATAGTATCAACACATTCCTTACTCCGCATGAAGTATAGAAGCCTTCACCAACACCCTCACTATGATCACCGTATAGGAGAATGCCTCCTTTATGGTCCTCCTCATCTTTATACTAGTCTCACCTATGGGGACTTGATACTACCACTTACACACCTGAACCACCATCACAACCCCACCCATTTTCTATTGACTTCCAATCACTTACCAATCACCGTTTCACCCACACCTTCCTGCACCACTGTGCATGGAAGGGTTTTGGTTTTGGATTTTATGAGCAAGGCCACCATACCATTATTCCATGTACCACCCGCAAACATAATGACCGTAGTGGTATCAGCTTCCCCGAACCTCCTACCAAATAGGCCCGCATTGAACTCATTGAAAGACCCTAGCCCTCCTCCACCTTCATCTTCATCACTACCTTCACCCGCTCCACCTTCATCACCACCCTCACCGATAGAGTCAATGGATCTTGAATCTATCCCCCCTAAATTTTTTTTTTTCATAAACACCATTTCCTTGGGGCCTTTGACTTATCAACATGAAGGCGAGGCCCCTTCCACTCTTCCATTCCTGTATCCTGAGATGATTGATGACGACACACCTACAATTAACATCGTTTAATGTCAGGATGATGAATCCATACTCACCTACCTTGGTGCAGAAGACTCATATATTCATCGATCATTACCATCTAAGACACAAACCATGTTGAATGAATTGACTATCGAGATCAACATTCATACTCAGGATGACCCACACATCCTAAAGATCAAACAATCTTTAGATGTTGGCCGATGAGGAAGCCATCACTTCTTTTCTCTAAAATCATAATCACGCTTTTGCTTGGTCTTATACAGACATGCTCTATTGACCCCACCATAGTGGTCCAAAATATCGTAACCGCTTCCCGATGCCAAACCTATCAAAAAAAGGTTGAGGAAAATGCACCCTCGCATTTCTCTTCTCATCAAAGAAGAACTTCAATGCCTTCTTTCTGTTTCCTTCATCTTTCCCATTGATTATCCTCATTGATTTCTAACATTGTCCCTCATCCACTAAAGCAATAGGGGACTCCGCATTTGCACAAACTTCGTGACTCAACCTCACTTGCCCGAAAGATGACTTTCCCTTTCCTAGTATTGATCAACTGGTTGACCTCACCACTGGTCATGAGATGCTCTCACTCATGGATGGTTTCTCGTGTTATAACCAAATTTTTCTTGCCCTTAAGATCAGCACAAGACCATATTCATTACCCCTTAGGGAAGCTTTTCCTATCGAGTCATGCCTTTTGGCCTTAAAAATGCTGGTGCTACATATCAGCGTGCTATGACTTACATATTCCATGATATCATGAATCACATATTGGAAGATTACGTGGATAATCTCTTGGCCAATCTAAACGTCGTGCTGAAGCACTTGCCTCCTCGAAACTATCTTTTCTCACCTCATTAAATATTACGTCCGCTTTAGCCTAAAAAGTGTGACTTCACGGTTCTCTCAAGAAAGATCATGGGACTTATTGTTTCCCTCCGTGGTATAGAAGTTGACCTGCTAAGGTCAAGGCCATTCTAGAAATGCCTTTACCCACTAACCTTACACGACTCCGTAGCCTGCAAGATAAATTGTAGTACATTCGCCATTTCATTTCACAATTATCTGATCGGTGTCAACCATTTCATCATCTACTTAGGAAGGATGTCTCATTTAAATGGGATGATAAGTATCACAAAGATTTTGAGGCCCTAAAACAATACCTTCTCTAACCACCGTTACTCATTCCACCTAAAGATGATCAACCTTTTTACCTATACATATCAGCTACCGATCATTCCTTGGGAGCCATGCTTGCTCATCGTGATGAACAACACAGGGAGTAGGCGGTTTATTACATAAGCCATACTCTTTTAGACAATGAAGCCCGATACAAGCATCCAGAAAAGCTTTTCTTAGCCTTAGTTTTCATTGCCACCAAACTTTTCCATTACCTACTCAACCACAAAACCTATGTCATGACCAACACTGATCCCTTATTCTTCATGTATGCCAAACCTTATCAAAATCAATGCGCCGCGTGATGGCTTATGCTTTAGCTGATCTTGACATCGAATTCATTCACCAAAATTCCATCAAGGGCCAAGCTATCGCTAACCAACCGTATACACACCTATTTCCTGGGATCAACCTCTACTTTTGACTTTCCCGATGAGTCAATTTCTACTCTTTCCTAGACAAACTCCTTACCAAATGACACTGCTTCTTCGATGGTTCTAAGTGTGAGCATGGGGGTGGGGCTGGTGTTATCCTCATTCCTCTAGATGGATAACCCATGCCTTTGTATTTCAAACTAGAATTTGAATGCACCACAATATTGCCAAGTACGAAGTGCTCACCTTCTTAGGTCTTTAGGCCGTATATGCCCTAGATGTCAAATCAATCTGCATCTTTGTGATTCATAATTGGTTGTAAACCAAGCCAATGGTATGTACCAATGTTGTAACAAGATAATTCAAAAGTATAAACATCATGTTGACATACTTTCACCACCTTTGATCGTTACACCCTTCAAACCATCCCACGTTCAACCAACAAATTCTGAGATACCATGGCTTGCTTAGCTTCCCAAATACCCGCTTCCCTACCGATTCCAAAATATTTGTCACCATGCAACACCTCCATTCACCTTCTTATTTACCTCACGCTGTTTATGCATATGTGGAGGTCACTTTAGTGGCCTTGCTATTGCTAAGCGTATTCTTCGTCTGGCTATTACTAACTGACCCTTAACCATGATTTTGTGACTATGTCAAACATTGTGTGAAATGTCAACAACATTCCAACCTTCATCATACATCCAGTCATGCCTTACAGGTTGCTCGTGACCTGTGGCCCTTCTCTCAATGGGGTTTGGATCTTGTCAGAGAAATCAATCCTCATTCTTCCCAACGCCATCAATGGATCATAACTTCTACTGAATACTACACAAAATGGGTGGAAGCCATACCACTCATCTCCACAAAAGCCAAGAAGATATGTGAGTTCATTAACCATCACATTATTTGTCGCTTTGGTGTTCCTTATCGCCTCATCACTAACAATGGAAAGCAATTCTAAAATAAAACATTGTAAAAAAACTTTACGACGCCTTCGACATTCAGCTTAGTTTCTCATCACCTTATTACCCACAAACCAATGGCCAAGCCGAATCCACTAATAAAACCCTCAACAAAATTCTCATGAAAGTGGTTGACAATACTAGGAAGGATTGGCATACACACATTCCTTTTTCCCTATGGGCATACCGCACTAGTATTCACACTTCCACTACGGCCACACCATTTTCATTGGTCTACGATAGGGTTGTTCTATCTCTCTGAGTCCAGATCCCCTCACTCTTCATTTCTCTCCATGACATGCTTACTGATGATAACTTTCATCAGAATGCTTAGCACAACTAGAGTTATTAGATGAACATCGTCTTAACACTCTGATCACCTTCAAGTTTACCAACAACGTATCAAAATGCTTATGACAAACGTGTTCATGAACGAAACTTCCAAGTCGGTGACCTTTTCTTGAAAGAAAATCAACACATAACCAAAGCATAAAAAATTAAACGGCGAAAATTCTCTCCTAATTAGCTGGGACGATACATCGTAACTCATACCTATGGATCAAGTGCCTATCATTTATCCTCACTTGATGGTAAACCTGAACTTGAGCCCCTTAATGCATTGCATCTTCAACCATTCTATTGTTGAATCGTTGCCCTACCTCACCGTTTGTCTCTTTACAGGCTCATCCCTTGAGCGCTATCCACTCCATACACCTCCCTAATGATTAAAAAGAATCATGTGAGTACTCACACTTGTTATCTTCTCTTGAATATGTGTACCATGACACTGCACATAGCATGATTCTCTTGGATACTTTTGTCTACCTTTAGATGAGACCCCATGGTCGTTGCACCTTTCCTTTTGAACAAGGGTTCTATCCTCCACCTTGGTCTTGTCTATGATTTCAAAGACCTCACATGGGACCAAACTCCTTGAGTCAAACTTCTAATAAAAAGATGACTCCCTCAAAAGGACATATTCCTATTGAAAAATTGCTACTATAAATAGACTCCCTCGAAGGACAGCTATGTGAAGCTCAAAAAAAAAAAAAAACGAGAGAAACCAAAGCTTCCCGCATTGATCAACTTCATGAAGACCTCAAGGAGTACCATATTATTTATCCCATATAGACTTCCCACATCGATCAATCTATCACAACAAAAACTTTTTAGTCATGGACTTTCCCATTGTGACCTCGGACCTCTTGCCCAAAAGCCCTGTCACTCAAAACATATATAATTAATTACCTTTCACCCACCTTACCATTTCCACTCTCATTTCCTCAATTTTCTCAAGGGACGTCTTGGAATTTTGACATTTGGTGATCCTGTGACTACCTTCATCGTAGAATAGTTAATCATCTAATGCCTTTTGGGTTTTGTGTTCATCACCCCCTCTAAGGTATGATCTACTCGGTATGATCCTACCTAATCAGGTGGCTTTATTTCCCCCTCTTATCTTTTAACCATATTTGTTTACATTTTGATTACCTTATACAAGACTTGGTACTCGACACTTACCTTTGAGGTAGTCCTCCCCTCTTGCCATAATCGCCTTCACCTACATCCTTTTACCTATAATCTACCCACACCTATTAAACCTAAACCCACAACATGCCCACAAACCTACCAACTCATTTTCATATTCTTCCCTAGCTCATGGGAGAACTACATCGGCCTGAGGTTCCTTTTCACCGGGACTATGTAGGCAACACTCCGAGGGCATGGGGCTCTTGGAGGTTAGCTCAGACATTCTCTACCCTACAACAATTCATCAACCATGCCTAACTCATGATTTACATCACATTTCACTTAGTTCCCTTTTATAACAAAATTAGAAATTAAGCCACATACATAACAAGTTGCTTACCAACATACATTCTCTCTATCATCACTATGCATAGATTATACAACATTTCACATATGACCCATAATATCATTCATTACCAAAATAATGAATCATAACTAAACCTACTTTTAACTCAACCATGCCTATAATCTAACTCAACCGTGCCTATAACATACCTCGATCCATGCCTATAACCTGACTTGATCCATGCCTATAACCTAACTCCACCATGCCTATAACTTGACTCGATCCATGCCTATAACCTGACTTGATCCATGCCTATAACCTAACTCAATCCATGCCTACCTATAACCTAACTCGATCCATGCCTATAACCTAACTCAATCCATGCCTATAACCTAACTCGATCCATGCCTAAACCAACCTAACTCCATCATGCCTAACTCACTTAATTTCAAACCACATTAAATTAACAAATCCATATCTCCTCTAACACAAGCCATACATCCAATATCTCATAAACATATTAACACATCACAAAATACCATGAATCTCATCATATAAATCAATAAATGTGTATCTAAAAATACATGCCTATCTCATCCTATCCATCATCTCAAAAATGTCGACACGCAGGATGATATACAATAAAAAATGCCATCGATCGTAGGCCGGTCTCATATATACAAAAAGAATGAATGAATCCATACAAAAATCTTTAGCACACAGGCCAGTATATGCTCACAATATACAAAACTCACTCATACATCCTCACTGTCTTGGCAGATGCACGCAGCCGGTATGTGACAAAAATAAACAACTATCTTCGGCATGTAGGATAGCATATATATCAACAATAATCACTCATATACATCAAAAATCAAGTGGCCGCATATCAGACATCTCACCGGATGTCCTCCATCTCTATGTCACCTGCACCCTCAGCCTCCTGTGTCCATGCTAACACATCACCTAGCTCTGGTCACCGTGTGCTGGTGGCATCTCCCGATCAGCCTCGAGCTTGCGCGACCTCTTATGCTCTCCACACTATGTGTGCGGGATCTCATCCTCTCACTAGACGCTTGCTGTGTCCTGTACTCTCTATAAGAGAGGAAGTCTATCCCGGTTGCCATGAGTTGGTCCTGATAATATCTCACCTCACTTAGGGCATCCCAAAATTTGGATATAGGCACGGTTTGTGGTGGTCCCATAGGTCTCGGCCCTTATACCTACCCTACGCTAGCCTGTGAACTAGGACCAGCTCCATGTGCCTATGCCCGTGGTGGTGCCCCCTACCCCTATGCCTATATTTGGGCCTGTAAGGCCCCATCCCAATCTGCGTGCTGGGTTATGGCCAACTGCCATGTAAACTCGCCACCTAAGCCGGTAAGGATCTTTGCCACCTACCATCCCCCCGACCATCTCCATCTCCTCCTCCATCACCTCCACCCTCTCCCTCCACCATCTAGGCTTGTAGACTAGCCACCTATACTTGTATCTTTTCTACCTCTACCTCTGACCCCTCCAGTTGTGTCTATAGTATACCTATCTACGTGATCAACGTCGCTACCTGCCCCTGTAGGGTGTCTCTCTACACTGTAATGGTAGCTAAGTCAGGCTGACCTCGGTCTAGGTGGTATGGCTCATAACTAAGCCACCCACCACTACCTATACCTATCTGTGCATCCAATGTCATCAATCTGCTTAATCCACTAGCTCCTGCTCCTCCCTTGTAGGCACTGTAGGATGTGGTAGAGGTAGAGGCCTCTCCACATCATCTCTCCGATACTATGGGAAGGATGGAGGAATATCCTATACAAGCCCAAACTACCATCGGACCCTGTCTACCGGGATCATCTCATCCTCCCTAACACGGTGACCTTGTATCCACCTCTCTAGCTGGAGCTTAGATAGCTCCTCATGCATGTGCCTATATGAGGGGAATCCCACATATGGCCTCCAGATGATGTCCACTGAAAAACCCTCCAATAACTACCGAAAATGGGCCACATCATATGTCGGCCTATCCGACCTCCGCTCTCCTACAACCGACACCCATCTCCTGTATCCCAACCACACATCTCGCTAGGAATGCATCTTCTCGGGGCATCCCTATAGGTTGAACATAGACTATGTGCTCATAGGCCCAACAGTGTAGTATAAATGTACAACATAGGCTAAACCTACGCATAACCACCCATACACCCACAACTCTCTATATAGATGCATCAAGAATGTAGGTGCTCGGCAAAGCGTGTCTCATGCACCATCATATCATGGAGAACCCCCATCGGTGATTGGGGAAAGAGTCCACCCTATGCATCGGCAGCGCATAGCAAAGACATTTCCTCCATCAATAAAACCACTAGCCTCATCTCATCTGAGACGGGCTAGGTACATCTCACCATAGCTCAAACCGCACGATGGAATCTCGCTCCACTAGCCCTTACCAAAAACTATCCCGATCAGCTCCTCTGAGGCCTCAGAGGAGATAGAGTACACTGGGCCCCCAATATGGGTAACCGCAAAATCCAAAACACGTCCTCCAGGGTGATAGTCATCTCACCCGTCGGAAGGTGGAACATGTTGGTCGTAGAGTCCCATCTATCGATGAGCATGACCATCAAACTAGGCTACCAAATAACATGTCAATAGTGCACCAAATACAACTCAAGCCCACTACCTCCACGTGCTATAGCTCCAAAGGGGTCGCTAAGCCACGTAATGTCACCAGTAGCGGTAGAACCCTATCCTCGCATATGTAATTGTGATCTCCCTACATCTAATCCAAGCACAACATTAATCTACATTTACCATGACCATATTCACCAATTATCATTACCCTCCACCCTATTTTTACTTTACCCATCTCAACTACCTAGCCCACATCCCTCTTGGACCCTTGTGCCTAAAATATTGACCGGTGTTGGTTCATCCTAACCGACTCCGGTCACCCTTAAATCGACATCGGTCACCTATTTGGTGACCGATACTGGTTCAACTGTACCGACCATGGTTACCACTTAACATGAAATAGGTGACCAATCCTGCCTCTTACCAATATATGCTGGCCAAGCTTGATCGATGCCGGTCACACCGTGGCAAAATCCATGACTTCCCAAACCCCCTTTTTAAAAAAAAAAAAACTCTCCCACATGTCCCTTTTTACCCCACCTATAATGACCTACACTCCCCTTAGACCCCTACCCACACCACCTATACACTTTACTAACCTCCCCCCTCTTTTTGGCCCATTCTTCCCCCATACCCAATTTAACTTTTTCCCACCCACAAAATATAAAACCCACAAAACCCTACAAATAACAACTATCACAACCTCTACTCTATCTAATTAACACTATAGAGTTAGGCACTTACCTCATCGCACTACCGCCATCTCGGTGGCATGTCACCCACTATGTTGGTGGTCCACCCGATCCCTCTCCAGCCTCTACCATCCCCAAATATCTACCCACAACCTCTGACCAATCAACTCTCTCACCCTGATCCCATGGACCCGCTACTCACCAACCCAACCCTCATCAAATCACATTGTCAGCTCACCATCCCATTTTATCCTGGACACTTTTCCCTCTTTTCTCTTTTTTGTTGTTTCTTCACTTCACAAATAACAAATGAATAATAAAAACGTGGATTTTTTTTTTATACAAAACCCGACCTAACCGATTTTGGTTCCCTAGACCAAAGATCGGTCCTAATGCCCTACCTCACCGTCGTTAGTTTTCTTATACCGCGTTGGTTATCCATGACTGCCATCACAACCTAACCTACACATTGCCCCTACTTTGGCATTTTGCCCCACCCTTTACCTTGGTCCTTTACCCAACCCATTACCTTACCTTTCTTGACCTCGTCACTTCCTACCTCCATTTGTCCTCCTTTAAGGACTTCTCATTATTTTACCCCTACCTTGGTCTTACCTGTGACGCGACCTAGATATTTGGACTGGACCATCACTAGTGAACTTTGACTTCATGTGTTCACCATACCTTATAACTCAATACCTGTATTGATTGACCTAATGACCTTACCTAGCCTATTTCCATGACCATTTATCCTAACCCTACCTAAAACGTTCTAAATGTTCGCACCTAACCTATGTTGTGTTTCTTAACCATATCCTATACCTTGGATACCAGATTCGCTTCAACCTTGTTTGGATAAACTAATCGACCTTAGATGATGTAGAGTTTACCTACGCTTCGACCCAGTAGCGTGCTTTGTAATTTATACATGTGCATGCATTTGACCGATGCTACACTATGACCCCGACCCATTACCTAGATTACCCACGTAGACCTTTCACCCTTTTCCCTATACCCACTTACCTTTTCCTCACCTTTACCTTTTATCAAACCACTCACCACTTCATCTTACTGCCTTGTCAATTCTTGGTTTGAGGGGCATCACCTTCACCCACACATGGGGCAACCACATCTTATTTTTTTAGCATCACTTACCAATACAAGCTACGCAACAAAAGGGGGCAAAATGTAGACACTAAAATTAGGTCACACTCCCCTTTGGTCCCTCGAAAAATAAGCACCCTTCATCACATTCACCTAGCTATGGCCCCCTTCACCCCACTAATATTAATTTAATTAAATTAATGCATTATCCTCACTATATTTATTATTTAAATATCTTATTTAAATAATATCCCCACATACAGTTCACTTAGACACCTCACCAAGCCAACTCAACCTAAGACCTATTCTTAGCAAGTTCCCATAACTAACTAAGACTTACCCAAACCCTAAAAATCAATGCCTACATTCTCTCTTACCACATTCCCGTATGCTCACAAGAAGATCCCAGTCTAATATGCGGGATAACAACATGAGATCTAAGGAAATTAGGAGGATCTCC
This sequence comes from Taxus wallichiana var. yunnanensis, assembly GCA_018340775.1. Taxonomy (NCBI): domain Eukaryota; kingdom Viridiplantae; phylum Streptophyta; class Pinopsida; order Cupressales; family Taxaceae; genus Taxus; species Taxus wallichiana. The sequence continues at coordinate 54,760,407 of CM031239.1, forward strand.
CTAGTTTAGTAAACTTAGGAAATCCCACCTTGACCGATGCTCGCTTACCCATAACCATCGTCGGTTAAGCCGTAATGCACGTCGATTACCTCTTTTAACCCCTAAACTACCTTATTTTCAAGGTTGGGAAACATTAGTAGAAGGTTGATGAGAAAGAACACATATCAGAGAGATAACGCATCTTCAGAGAGCCAATTCTAGTGAAAACTCACATCTAAGGAAGGAGATTGAGCATCTTCTCCTGCACAACCATCCCAGCCATGATCTAATCTATCCAAGCAAAGAGGAGTGTACATGCAGCCCATGCAGAAGCTTTTCTTCAGTTGGTGATCACTTACAACCTTCAAACCCATCATCAGCACCTCCATCCCTCACACACAGGACATTTAGGAATGAAATCCAAGTAAGTACAACATCATACTTTCTGGTTATTTCATTTCATCATCATTTTATCATCCATTGTTTATTTTTCTCCCTATTGACCTTCTCCACATTTTCACCTCTGTATACCCATTGAAACCTTGCAAAAGCCTACTCCAGTCACCCAATACCTCATCCCGACCAACCAAAGTCCTTTGTGCAATCACAAAGGAGACCCTAACTTGTTTTGTGACATTTTTAGATCTCGACAAGAATTAACACCTGCTATTACACCTAACCGCCGCTAGTCATCCTTGACCGACACCGGTCTCTCTGTGTTTTCCCACACAACCCTGAATAGAGACCTACCCACCTAATTTTATCTCACCCTATTTCACCTGTGATCTACCCGAAACCCTTTATAAGACCTCGATGAGACCCAGAACCATTCCTTTGACCTTTGGATTCTATTCTAGCTTAGCCTATTAGATTAGATCTATTTCTTATTGTGTTTTTAAGTGAGATACCTAAATCATTTTAAAATAACAATAGGATTTACTTTGTTTACAACATTGAATTGTTTAAAATAGTGGACTGACAGCCATCTAGGAAGTATCATACTTCCTAGATCTAGCATACGCTAGGTAGTTCATTGCCCATATTGTTTAATTCCTTTTGGTGGTCTTGTTTTCATTATAGGGAGTTCCTCCCAGCCAAAAGGAATCTCTCATGATCAGCTATGGATTCATAAGTCATACACATGCAACAACCCATCAACTGAAATTTGAATAGGTATTCCTCCTACCTCCGTTACCCTATCTGTTTTGTCAACACTTCAAAGAAACAATCTAAGAAAAAGGTGAAACACACATATGATAAATACACGCTAAAGAATAGTTTTGACATAAGCAATAAGCTAAATAGAAATAAAACCTTAGGTGTAAGAGATAGGATAAAAGAATTAGCTGATTCGCACTTGATCCTCAAGTATGCTTGATTGGAAAATTGGTAAACATGAGGAGAAGACTATCGCAATTACCTCTGTAAAATCTTAGAGCCGTCGATATGTCGGACTAGGATGCCTAGGTGCCAAAGACCACCGGGTAGGTGCATGTGACCGCACAAGTCATCAAAAATTATTTTTCTAATGCCGCAAGGTGGTCACTAACCTTTGATGTTTGTCACCTATATGTCACACTATGTTTTTAGAATTTTCGTGTCACATCCCATAATTTTTCTTTATGTGTTTTTCATAAAATAAATTATAGCATTAAACAATTTGTGAGTAATGTGGTAGCCGATACTTCTACACTATCTTGTATACCATTGTGTACATATATGCATAGATGAAAGGGTTTTCATACTTGTGCCCAAGTGTATGTGTGACATTACGCAATGACTCCCATTGTCATGTAGTCACAAACTAATTAATCTTGTAATTCATTTTACGTACTTGTAGTCATGGATCTACATTACCTTGTTTTATGTAGATGATAGTTTCGATAAACATCTTGGATGGCTATGTTATTGTGTTATGTGTGTGGAATACTTACTTTTTGTAGATTATGATGATCCGATATTTAAAATATGATTATTTTCTTATACTATCATAAAAGTATTAACATATTCATCTTCTAATGGAATAGTAGTGACCTTGTTCGCTAATGATAATGACTTCCTAATAATGACAATACTATGCCAAGTTGGCACTATTGTGAATGCAATTGTTTGTTGAAAATTACCAAGGTCATATTTGGTTCCCTTATGAGGGTTGATAACTATAAAGTTATTTGGAAAACAAAAGAGGCATTTCCTTATGATTGGTCTCTTTTGATAATTATGAGTATTGATTATTGTAAGTATGATTGGTTTTTTACCGTTAATCACATGTTGAGAGATTTACATTGTAATTGTTCTCACCACTGCATTTGAGTATCTTTGGGGATTAATTATAATAATCATACTTGATAGAAAACTAGTTGATAACTAACTCATTGGATGGTTTAAGACAAGTGTTCATGACATCCTTGTTTAAGTTGTGCCAATTGAGCATAAGATATCTTAGATCCAATTTTAATAGAAAAGTGAGTGAGAAAAGTATCAGCCAAATGTGTGAAAGAGACTACCAAATGGACAAAAAACTCATAAAACCAATGCATCGCATAATCTTGCAAAGTACGAGGAAAAAACTTAGCGAGTATGGTATAGTCATCTGCATAATCGAGACATGCTACATGGAAAGCTAAGAGATTCTATGATGGGTCACCATGGCCTTTAAAAATGGGTAATTTGGGAGAGATGAAGTTAGGTGGCAATGGATAAGCAGATATAGCTGATGCGAAAGGGGTATGCAACAATGAAGTAGAATCTAAAGATGGTGATCCTCGAGAAGTAGAAAATTGGAGCTGGAAAATTTGATTTTACAAATCTTGATATAAAGAGGTTAAATCAAGAGTGTTTGAGGAAGATCCAAGCTGCATATTAGGGGTACCGGGTGAGTGATAGGAGCGGTAGTTGTAATAATAGGAGCAGAAACATAAGTGGGTGGAGTGGAGACCATGGGAGCCGAAGATGGAGCAAACATAGAGGTTGAAGCTTCATGAGTTTTCTTAGCAGAAATTAAATCATGCAAGACATGAGGAAGATGAGTAGGATTTCCATGCAAATCTTATCAAAATTCGAGTAATGGCATGAGTTGATCTTGGTCAACATTAGTGTCTTCATCATAGGAATTTTCACTACCAGATGCTTCTATTTCATGAAGAGGAACACCATGGGAATACTCTAAAGGGTTATCAGTTATAGCCATAGATGTAGTGGTATCAGCCATTGAATTAGAGATGTGATGGGTAAATGGAGGAAGCTCACAATAGTGAAAAGACCTTAAACGACCCACTACGGTGTGATGTATAAGAAAAAAATGGAAGAAGGAAAGAAAATTCGAATGATTGGATTTACCAAAATATTTAATCTGAAATGTAGAATTAGAGTAGTTAATATAACTAGGAAAAACAAATAAATGTAATGAATATATAAAGAAAATGGCACAAACAACTAAACTAATGAAAATGTGAAACCCTAATTGACAAGTAGGGTTAGAAGGAGCTTAGCTAGTTCATAGGCTGATTTGGATTGTGTCGTAAAATAAACCAAATATTTTAGAAGTAGAAACAAACGTGTAGAGGTCCTGAAAAGGAAAGATCTAAGTTGTGTAGTTGGACCGGGCACTTAGGAGGGGATCGGGGTGCCCGTGGGTGTCCTAGTTTGAGTTCTAGGTGCCCCGAGTCTCATGCGGTAGAGGTTTAAAAATAGATTTGGAGGATCGATGATGATCTCAATCCTTTCCTATGTGTCACATGTAATTCTCTCCTCTGTCCATATGTCGCCAATGACAAATGATGAAATAAAGACCTATAAGAACCCAAAACAAACATTAAACCCTAAAAATAAAAATGCAAAGTCCTTTGTGGTCATAATAGTGGACTTACTAATTGATCATTAAAGACATTTTAAACATGATGTAGTTGTGTGTGTGTGTGTGTGTGTGTGTGTGTGTGTGTGTGTGTGTGTGTGTGTGTGTGTGTGTGTGTGATGTTGCTCTCCCCACCAGTTGTACTTTGTGAAAGTAGTGAGAAATAGCTATGTGTAGAAAATGTAATAGAATGGTGGATGGAATAGAATAAACTTCACTCCTATACATTGTGATGTAGATGAACCAACCTCGTGCCTTATGAAGGAGCTAGATGGATGTAAATTTATATTTATATGGTTCTTTTGATCTAATTTCATAATTAACCTCGAAGATGCTTGACCAAAAGAAATATGAAATGCTCAAATGGATCAAAAGTGCCCAAAAGTGGCGTGAAAGTGGGAAAAGGATCAAGGCACCACGACTAGGACTAGGGTGCCTATGGGCACCCCAATATAAGCATGAGTGCCCAAGTAAAAGCTAAAATGCTAGAAAAAGATGAAAACGAATCGGGAAAGTGTGTATGGGAGGTTGGGTGACGACCAAATCAAAGTAAAATGGCCAAAAGATGAGGGTTAATTAGTACTATCTTCACTAAAAAACCATATGAATTGTAGATGAGAACGAGAATAAATAATGTCTAAAGTATGTGATTTTAGGACTACGGAATCATTTCTTCACACACATAACAACTACATGGGGTATGAGATGTAGTAAAATGCTCATAATAAGTTCACTCTTTAAATGACCACTGGGGTCAATCAATGCACATCCCGCATCCTTTTTTATTGGATTTGATGCGGTTTTTACACATGTGCGGTAGTCATTTTGTTTTTCAGGTTACATGTACCCTCAAAAATCATAATGTAAACATCAAATGACAAATATGAGCCAACAACAAAACCATAACAACACAAAATAAAGTAGATTATGAGCATTTACAAGACCACCAACTCTTAGATCTATTCTCTAACATTCGTGCACCTCTTCCCTCCTATGAGCACAAATGTCCAACTCTATTCCCGGGTTCCATGTTATACAAAGTGAATAGTGATGACCTTATTAATAGTCTGCTCAAAGCACTCGCACCGCTTAGATCACTTACTGTTCATTCGAAACTAAGTCTCCTTATCTCTTCATCTTGCTTAGGGTTTTACACTTTACATGCTTATTTTCTTGTGTCTTATTGTATTTAAGAATTTATACATCATTATTTATAGTAGTTACTCTGAAATTAGATTTAATTAATAATTCAAATTAACTTAAGTCGCTTAGTGAACTCCTTTCTCAAACTCTACCTTTTGAGAATACATCAAAATCTATCCCCTTCTTCTGAATTCATGGATCAATATTCTTATTCCTCCTATACTCCAATCAAGGTTTCTAGCATGGCTACCACCATTGCTGATTTTATGCGGGCCCGTACTCAATACACTCCCTCTTTGCTACTCCAATGCTCAATCTAATCATCAATGTAGTCACCACTCACCGCACTTGTATTTCAATAGCTCTACCTACCTTTGTTACACCACCTATTACATCTACTGTTCCTACCACTACCTTTAAGGGATATGACATTATTGATCGATAAAGAATACACCATCCAAAATCTCTCTTTATGGTTTCTTACATAGTGAACCCAATTGTCGAATACATTAGAGGTTACCCTTCACTCCATCCACATTGAGAGTAATAATTTTCCTATTTCCTTTACCCATTTCATTCAATCCCTCAAAACCTACCACATGCTCTATATTTCAATGATGAGGATATCCCTCCGACCGCTATCAATCCTTTTACACCTTTTCTTATCATTGCTACTATTGGATCCATTTGTATCAAACATGTACTCATTGACAATGGATCTACTATAAATCTATGTGATTTATCTCTCCTCAAGAAAATGAACATTTTTGATTATTTAATTAATAAATCCTCTACTCTCATTTGTGGCTATGATTCCACTACTTGCACATGCATGGGAACTATCACCTTACCTCTACAAGTTGGGCCTAAAATTGTTCATACTCTATTATTTGTTATCGATGCCTCATTTTAGTTCAATTTCTTACTTGGTAGACCATGGATTCATGCAATGCGGGTTGTTCATGTTATCCATATTTCACCCCGAGAAAAGTATTGGATCAGCCATGACCTAGCAAAGAAGAACCGGAAAACACGTTTAAATATTGTAAACAGTCACGAAGGACTCAACAATGGAATGGAGGGACCTACGAAAGACTAAACGACCCTATGCAAGAAGAAAGATAAGAAACGACTCTTTCGAGAAAATTCGTGTCTTAAATCTATTTAACGAAGTTAGTGGCAGACTTGGAAATGAAACAATATGGTTGGGAATGGAGGAGCAGCGTCATAGAGAAGCCAAGAGCAAGAAATGGAAGAAACGACAAAGACCCAAAGTCTTTGGGCTCAAAACGGTTCAGAACGAGTCCAAAAATCAGCTAAGTATGGAGGAGGCAGTGGAGAGAGCCACATGTCAACGACAAAGGTGCTTCTCCAAATTTGAATCCAAAAAGGGAATCTCAAACTTGCGCACCCCCTCCACATAGTAAATAGTCAAAAGAGGTCAAAAGGTGGATAGGGTAGGGCTAAAAAAGAGAGGATAAGTATAGAAGTGCCGCGGAAGCCGCCACACATCAGTTTGGTGCATCTCTAAGGGTAGATTAAAAGGGGAGGCTCAAATAAGCACCAGTTCACCACATAGCCTAGGTCCGAAAAGGTAAGAGGGGTCATTGAAAAGTCTAAGAGCCTACGGAGGTTTCCAAGTGTCAACCCAATGTTCCTTCAAAAGAAAATCTTGATTGGGATTTTAAGCAAGCGCGGAGCCTCCACGCATCTAGTCTCAAAAAGGGAGATAAAGTCGGGTTGACTAGTCAATACATGGTGGTAGGCTGGCAGAGAGTGCTAAGTGCCCAAACGGTGCTAACTCAAGGTTCAAATAAAGAGAAGGTTTCTAGATGAGTATTAGACTAGCGCGTGTCCCTGGTCAAGAAATATGACCCCGCCAAGCAAAGGACTTAGCCAAAAACATAGAAATTAAGTAGGCCGATGGAGGAAGCCACGTGTCAGCCCCATGCCATTCAAGAGAAAAATATAGAGGCTACCCTCGAACAAGTGCCAGCCCTCCACGTGTCCCATATAGAAAAGGGCCCCTTTTTCAAACCGGTTTTCCCGCCCTTTTGTACGGATCCAATACAAACTTTGAAGGGGCATATATTTCAACTCAGGGCTCAAAATATTGCAAATATGACACCGTTGGAAAGATCTCACCTTGTCTATGCCATGGAGATATGAGACTTTAATTTTTGGGAGTTTAGGTGGGAGAAAAATGGAGAAATGTCTTCATGGGCCATCAATGCAGGATCTATTTTTTCCCCAACAACCAGATCGGATTTCAATCTGATCCACCATTTCCTCCTTCAAGGTGTCGAATAATAAATTGATATAGTCAAGATAGATTTGGGGTCGATCTTATGGGAGGCATTAATAGCGGTGGTTGAGCTTTAGACTATTTTTTCCCGCTTTTCTCTCTTTCTCCCCTCTATGTTGAATCTATAAAAGCGGGTTGAGACTCATTGTAAAGGGTTGGACATTCTTTTGTTTTTGTAGGCTCCCCTTTCCTTCTGGCAAAGGAATTCATGGAGTTTAGACCTTCCATTTAAATTGCAATACGTTTCCTACCTTCTGGCCATTTGTAATGCATTGTATCAATCTGCAGAGCAATAAAACACATTTGTGATCGATTTTAGATCCTTTCTTGTCTCCTTTGCTCTCATCTGGTCTTTCATTATAAATATAGTTATCTGTGCTTGATTATTGTATGTATTTTGTTGGTTTGTGTCTATCAGCAAAACTAATGTTCATCATTCCTTCGGTGCATCACCTTGTAGCTTAGTTTTTGATTTCTTGTATTCCTTTTATCCCTGTCTCCTTGGTAAAACTTAGATTAGGTTTAGGAATAGGTCCTCTACAAGTTTCCACATATGCACCTAAATAGAGGAATATGAACCAACCTTTAATCTGGATAGTTTTTCCATTTACAAAGTCCACAACTTTGGGGAAAACTCAATGTTATGTGAATCACACCAAATGAATCTTGCCTTAGAAAAGTAGATCTAACGACTCATTTGGGGGTGCTGTGATTTTGCATTAACATTTTTGGCATGCCCGGTGGGACTAAGAATTCTCTATCTTTATTACAAAGAAGATCTATGTGCACTTGTTGTGATTCTATCTTTTAAGAAGCTTTTAAGAACCGCACATCCGCGATTCCAAAAGGGACAAAATCCACTGGTTTCAATAGTTCAAGTTCCCCAAGTTCATGAGAAGGATACAAACAAGGTCAAGAACAAGAGAAGAAGGACAATTTATACACTACACTTGTCTCCGAGACGAAGGAGAAGAAAAAGAAGATCCCATAGGTCTCTATCTCCGCCAAACAGAGCCTTATCAACAACTCCTCCTAGTAGGCCGTTCTTTCAATCAAGAAGGGTGCTTAGGATTATCAAGATGGCACAGCCAAATATTTATGTCAATTTCATTGGCAGCAGCCCACTCACTCTAAATGCACAAAATCCAGTCCGATAGCAAAGATTAAAAAGCATCCCATACTTCATCGGAGAAAACCAGAATTCTCCTGGTGACCACATTCAAGACATTGCAAATGTCTGTACAATCCATGAGATCACTGAGATGGACATTGCAGTCAAGTTGCTAGCTTCTTCACTCAAAGGTAAAGCTTCACAATGGTTCAGAGCCTAGCAACAGGCTCTATTCAAACTTAGGACCATCTGTGCACAGCTCTTCATGACCAGTTTGGAGAAAAAGGAGATAACTTATCCTTATTAGAGTAGATGACAATAATCAAGAGAGCCCTAAATGATCAGTTGATGGATTTCAACCTCATATTTCAATGGACATGGGACAAGATTCTAGCATCAGTAAAGCCCACTAAAGAGGGTACCTTCTTATACTTTCTTATATCTTTAAATTCTGATATTGCTTTAATGATTCAGTTAATGGGGAAAAAACCGCACTGCCCTATATCCTTTCTATAGGAGCTGAGAATCATTTGATTCAGGCTGACAAACTTTCTCCTAGGCCATCGATGCATCTATACCCCGAATTAGGAAACCCAAGTACCAGCCAAACACCCACATTAGCTCCTATACCCACTCCTAGGAGTCAAAGTTCAGCTGAAGCCTCCACTTCATCATCTAACACCTGAAAGGAGCTTCAGGAAGTTATGAAACAACTTCAAAACCTATTGAATGAGCTAGTAGCCATCAAAAGACAACAAGCTCGAGTCCTGGCCATATTAGCCTCAAGCTAAGTATCGTGGCTAGACCCTCGTATCAACAAAATAGACCACTAGCATAGGTCAGAAATCAAAGTCAACACCAAGGACAACCTCAAGCTGCTAGGAATTTTAGGTCATATGATCTAAACACAGCTTCGACATCAAGGGAATTGGTTCTAGCATAGAATAACATGGCACAATAATACGATTAGTGTTTCCTATGCATTCAGCCACATAATCAATCGATGTGCTTCAATGGTGCACTAAATCGGGCTTTAATGGTGTAAATGTTGGTGTGTCACAAGAAATCGCCAAGAAGAAAATCAACAAGGAGCTCGAAGAGGGATATCCAAGTGAAACTATGCTTGTCAATTGCCAAGTTGAAGTCTTCTATGGAATGAATCAGGGTCCTTCTCAAAGTATAGCTGCTAATACACGGTCCAAGAAGAGAAATATTAGAGAAGGACAATCACCAAAATCAGGTGACCCTCGGTCCTCCATTACTCCACATGGTATTGGAATTCAAAATACAACCCCCAGTATGCAAAGCCAATCCAAGCCACCTTCCAAATCTACTCAGGCACCGGTTGTAACAACCCATGTGTAAGAGAAAAATGTGCCAGGGAAGGGGCAACGAAGGATAACTCGTTTAATATCATTGAGAAAATGAAGAGGACAAGTGTGAACATTTCACTATGGGAGTCACTAGCCATTCTAGGGTAGAGGGATCTATTGTAGACTGCCATGTAAAATTGGTCAAGCTCAAATCAACCCCCTAACCAGCAAGAGAAAGTGCTTACCAATACAACTCAACCTGGGGGAAACCATCGAGAGCAACAAGGTAAGAACCTGAGACCTCCTCCATTCTATGTTTCATTAATCATTGGGGATAAATTGGTGCATAATTGCATGATTGATTCTAGGGAAAGTAGTTTTGTAATGCCCAAACAAATAGTTGATCAACTGGGTCTCTAGTATGAAGTCATCTCTAGAGGGGTAGTACAATTGGATGGGACAACAATGAAAACTGTTGGAATCATCAAGGATATGAGCCTCACTCTGCATGCCTACCCCAATGTGACTATGTGTTAGAACGTATCAGTCATAGACTTACCACCACATTTTGCGTTGTGTTTGTCCAAGGATTTCGTTGTAAAATTGGAGGCTATTTGTCTATTGACTAATCGCATATGATCTTTAGAACAAGGTATGGGGTGAAGGCCATAATTAGATCTGAGCCCATAGTAGATTATCACATTGAGTCTTATGTGTCTAGCCCAATCAATGCAAATTGTTCATATTTTGATCAGGAAGACCTCCTAAACACTTCTGAAGCAGATACCAAGGTGGGGTGTATCTCGGACCTGACTCTCGATGAATGGGTGGTCAAAAGACATGCTTTTGATCCCTATAAGGAGATGGAGGAATCTGAAATAGGAGTATACTGAATGCATGATGAAAATCATCCTCTTCATGACATCATTAAGCTAGAATACAAAGATGACAATGAAGTATGGAAATTGTTCTTTGATGGCTCAAGGAGTAGGCAAAGAGCCAAAGGTGGAGCTATGATTGTGTCACCTCAAGGTATGAAATATTACTCAGCTTTTCGTTTCCATTTTTCCTATTCAAACAATATAGTAGAATATGAGGCTTTGGTTCGTAGATTGCATTAGGCTAGAAGATGAGGAATCAAGAACCTACAAGTGTTTGGTGATAGTGAACTAGTTGCCAATCAAGTCAAAGGACAAAATGTTGTCAAGAATGACCTGCTCAAAAGCTACAAGAATAGGGTATGTGATCTTATTGAGGATTTCAAAGCCTTCAACATTGTGTCCATACCCAAGAAGGATAATGAAGCTACTGATAGGATTGCAAAATTTGGAGAAACTTTTGATGTGGTTGGCAACATCAAGAGGGACAAAGGAAAGCCACATATCCATGTGATTGTGAGGCCAACAGTGCTAGATAACAACACATGTAGGAAAGTGTTCAAGAATGATCATCGATAATCAATTTTTTGAAAGAGGAAGCTGATTTCTCACTAGGAATCAAAATAGATTAGAGCAGCAATATGGAGATATGAGACTTTAAGTTTGGGGAGGTTAGGTGGGAGGAAAATGAAGAAATGTCTTCAAGGCCATCAATGCAGGATCTATTTTTTCCCCAATAACCAGATCAGATTTTGATTTGATCCTCTGCTTTCCTCCTTCAAGGCACCAAATAATAAATTGTTACAATCAAGACAGATTTGGGGTAGATTTTATGGGAGGCATTAATAGTAGTGGTTGAGCTTCGGACTATTTTTCCCACTTCTCTCTCTTTCTCCCCTCTATGTTGAATCTATAAAAGCAGGGTCGAGACTCATTGTAAAGGGTTGGACATTATTTTGTTTTTTGCAGGATCCCCTTTCCTTCTAGCAAAGGAATTCGTGGAGTTCAGACCTTCCATTTAAATTGCAATACATTTCTTACCTTCTGGCCATTTTTAATGCATTGTATCAATCTGCAGAGCAATAAAACACATTTGTGATCAATTTTAGATCCTTTCTTGTCTCCTTTGCTCTCATCTGGTCTTTCATTATAAATCTGGTTATCTGTGCTTGATTATTGTATGTATTTTTTGGTTTGTGTCTATCAACAAAACTCGATGTTCATTATTCCTTCTGGTGCATCACCTTATAGCTTATTTTTTTGATTTCTTGTATTCCTTCTATCCCTGTCTCCTTGGTAAAACTTAGATTAGGTTTAGGAATAGGTCCTCTGCAAGTTTCTACGTATGCACCTAAATAGAGGAATAATAACCAACCTTTAATCTGGAGAGTTTTTCCATTTTCAAAGTCCCACACTTTGGGGAAAACTCAATGTTATGTGAATCACACCAAATTAATCTACCTTAGAAAAGCAGATATGATGACTCATTTGGGGGTGTTGATATTTTGCATTAACAGTTCCCTCTAAATTTCATAGCTACTTTAAGTTATTACATGATGGCCATGAGCATACCATTGCTACTGACCACCGACCCATTCAAGGTTTTATGCATAGACCTCATCACCACTATGCACATCCCTCCATCATAGCCTATTATATATCCCAATATTAGTTCATATGATGTTGGTCAATATAGTGCCCCTACTCCCACTTCTACCTCCACATGCATTCCATCCATTCTTACACATACCTATAATATCCTATCACCCACCATGTCCACCTCTCGTGGCTACCAATTCCCCACATGTCATGGCTCCTCTCAATCCTACATCTAGCTCCACCCTACCAATATCCTTGATAATTCTATCCAACAAGATAATTATAGCACCGATGATTCTGATGGTGAGGTCGATGCCATAAAGCTTAACTCGACACATTGCGCAAACTTAACTTTACTCCTCTTAAAATAAATGAATCATATTTTCAGAAATTTTTATCACTACTCACCCCGTGAATACCAATTAAAAAAACCTCCTCCTTCCACTAATGCCATGATACCTTTCTATGGGACTTTCCATACATTAGACATCTTACCACCTATTGCATCTCCCCGCATTCATTCTATGCCTCAACATGATCCCTTCATATGCACTCTCTTCATTCATGAATCTTATTGGCCCCATATGACATTTGACCCTACTTATTATGAAACTATTTGTACACATGATGGCTTAGAATGCCTAGGATTCACACTTTCGACTCTTTCTCCTATCTCACTCTCCTCACCTTTATCATGGATGTGTATTTGTTACCACCGCCTATGGCCTTCACGTCTTCCCTTGACTACATTGGTGGCATTTTGGATCCCAATCATATTGATATCATATTTTTCATACCTTTTGGCCACATATTTATTTGTAATGATTCATTCCTTCAATAAACTCCAAATCTAACTCGCCAAAGATACACATGATTTTCCAAAACCTCCCTTCAAAGTGATGAAGAATATACTATGGGTATGTACAATTTATGCAACACATGTTGTTTATATGATCAACCTCATACCATTTCTTATCAAGTCTCAAATCCAAATCCAATTAGCTATGATCTTGACAATGGAGGTCACCTAAAAATTTTACTTGATCCTCTCTAATCACACACTTGGGGGACATAATGCTTTCCTCCTTCTATTTTTATTAGTTGTCTCTCACATCTAATGCTACACTTTGCGCTATGTGCATCATGAATAATACTTTTTGCACACTCTCATACCATTTTAGACATGAATTATATCATCATTACCCTATAACGCACTCTAGTTCCATGATTAATACTCAATCTGTTGAGGGTTTAATTCTAAAATGAACCTCACATCCTTCCCAATTTATGATTTGTTCTTCATGACACATCTTTCTATCATCTACTCGCACACCGTGCTTATTTCCCAATGACACACTCTTGTTCCATGGTTCATTCTTTGTTGTTGAGGGAGCATTTATAAATGAACATCATCTCATGCATTTCCATTTGGGGCATGTTTCTCCTATCATCTTCACATTTTGCATACCACACCATCACACTCATACACATCATTTACATATCTTGGTTGCATTTACTCTTGCTAGCTTATTCTATTTACATGTTACACTTTGTTTTCCATGCTAAATAGATTCTTAGTATGTCATCATCTTTCTATATATACACACATGCACATTCACTTGGTATTTTGAGGTGAATATAAATCTCTTACAGGTTTTCACATGTTGCAATGATGTTTGGAACTATACCTTTACTAGTCCCACCGAGGCTCCTAAGGGTATATACTTTTCCTACTTTCACATTCTACATTTACAAGTGCTATTTATATATCATTCATTACTTCTCATTACAATTACTTTACTTTTCACTCATTTGAGCATGCTTTGAAATACTATTTATCTTTCTAATATGCTAACGGGTGCTTCATGTGTAGCATTTACCTTGCAGGATATATACAACCATGGCTATCTGTCACTACTTGCTTTCCATTTTATGCTATTGTTTGTGGGATATTACCTATGTCTTGTATGATTATTATATACTTTTGGTTGCTTCAACCCTAATTATCTTGTGACAATGTGAGCAATGTCCCATTTTTAAACCCACTTTTCATGGTCTATCTTTTCTACACGCTTTCTTGATTACATTGTCTTCTATCGCATGCTAACTAATTTTACTACTTACACTTGTTACTATCCCACTTTGTTTGCACGTTCCTTTGTTTCTACCATGTACATTCCCTACCCCTATAGGTATTCACTTTTGATCGACATCAAGTCCTCTCCTTTGGGCCACATTCTCCTACCATATTTGCATGTACCCTAAATGAGGAGGGCATACATTGGGTGAACAAATCACCCTTACAACAACTCAGAGGTACATTTTAGATCACTAAAATACAAAATTGGCACAAGATACAATCCACAAAACTATCTTAAAATTAGACTTGGATAAGAATCATAGAGTAGACACCGGTTTCCAGTGAGTCGACAGAATCCCCGATCGCTTGTGTCCTTCCCCGAGTGCTAATGTCTTAGGGCCATATATAGTAAATTTTTAGTAAAACACAAACTACTGATGTAGTTCACAAAGCATATTTATAGTTCTGAGCATAGATTTTCCGTTATAAAATGTATTCAATCTCTTAGAATTAATATAATCGTAAAAATTCAAAACTAATCAAGAAAAACATAACAAATTGGTACGTACTTATCTCGCAAAGTGGTGATTATTAAGCGTAGTCATGAAAGGAGAGTACAACTAGAAATCTCCCCACAAAACTTTATTTTTGGCATGAGATTGCCTAAAAACTCTCATTTGCATGAGATTTCCCATAAAACTCACACTTAGCATGAGATCGCCTAACAACCTCACCTCCAAAGATTTAAATAAACAACTTAAGAAAATAAGACACTTTTATATCCTTTACTCTCATACATATTAGGTGCACACTTTCCCTTTTACACACTTTTACATACTTATATATAATTTAATTGAGACATTTTATAAACACAAATTTGACTACTCTTGTTTAATGAGTTTTCCTACTCATGTTTCAAATTAATTAAGTGGTATGCAAAGAAAACAATAAACTCCAAAATATGGGAGGGTTTAAGGTTACCTCTTGATGTGTGATGATGATGAAGATGAAGGAAAAGATAAAATATCCTCTCCACAAAGTGAGATCGATAACCTTCACAACAAATAGACAACTACACAAGAAAATATTATTAGATTAGATGGTGGGTTGCATGACAAAGCCAAATCCTAAGAAGTGATACACTTATTAGGAGGATATCAACCCAATTTGATTAAAAGATTGATAAAAGATAAAACATGGATAACATACGAATAACCATAATAGAACAAAAATTAGAGATATATTATATCATAGATAAGATAATGTAGATGGTAATAATATTGAGATAAGTAAAATTAGACTGATCGGGTCGATGAAGACTCGAGAAAAAAGAGGTAATTGATGGAAACTATGATAGAGTAAATTACAATATGTACATAAAATAGATCTACAACTAATTATTAGATGTTGGAGATGTCCTAAATCTGATGCAAAAATGTAGGAAATAAAAATGATGCAATAAGTAGACAAATCTAAAGAGAATATAATTGATGTAGATTGGGTCGATGGAGACCAGGGCCAAATCTGTACATTTGATAGTGACTGAGGAAAAAAACGAGATCTTGGTCATTAGATAGGTAGATAAAAAATAGAGAGATTTGAGTTTTGAGGAGGCTAGAAAACAGATGATGTAGATGAGGAAGATTACATGAAATAGAGTTGGTGTAGATTAGGTTGATGGTGACTTGACTAGATTAATAGGGACTGAGAATGGATTAGGATTCAATGAAGTGTGATAGATGAAAAAAGGAATACGAGGAAGAATCAAGGGATGTTGATAGGATGACATATATCCAAGAAAAAGAATAGACTTGTAACATTGATATAAAGATGATGAAATAATGGTAGGGCTCCAAGAAAAATCCAATCCTAGATCTCCAACAATGTAAAGAAAGGGCTCCAAGATGACTCCAAGGGATACAAGAAAATATTGTAAGAGGTCCGAATATCCAAAATTTCATCCTCTTAAGGAGGGGGATTAGAGGTGTTTTTTTAGGGTCGATAATGACCCAATTAGGTCATCATTGACTGTAGAAAGAAATATTTGGGTGATGGGGATGATGCAAAACTCAAGACAAGAGGCCCTAATAAGGTTAAATTAGGGTTTCAAGTTGTTTAGGAATGTTAGGGTTTCATAGGGATGATAAAAGGTAGTTGGATGGTGAGAGCATTGAATGAGGGTAGATGAGGGTCTAGGGAGGATAAATGGTGGTGTTTAAGGATGTGATTAGGATAATAAGTGTGTTTAGGGATAATTAAATGTGATTAGGGGTGACTAATGGGGGATAAAATAATGATGGGATTAAGATGGGAAAATAGGGAATTAGATGAAATAAATGGGATTTAGGAGGAAAGTAGGGATTCAAATAGAAAAGGGGTGCATATGTGCAAGATGACAATGAAAGGGAGTGAACGCGGGATATGAGATGAATGAACCAAAATTTGGTGTTTACATTTTCCCCTTTTTTTCAAATGGTTTGTGTTAAGAAAACCACGAGACAAAAACTAGAAATGATAGGACATGATGGTTGAGGTGCTTCCTCAAACTAGGGATCGATGATACAAAGAATAATTGATTATTACATTGAAATAGATAGATGAAAGAAGGGAAGAAAAGGTGAAAATGATGATAAAATATTCCCGTAAGTGGAGAATGATATGACCATTGCAAGAAGGATAGGATTAAAAAATGGAAGGGATCTTGGAATCACATTGGTAGGGAGCATAACACCACCTCAACGAAGGTGAATTTAATGTCCTATGAACCCGTGATTTTGTAAAGATTACTGCAATATGGAAATAATATTGGAAACAAATTGGTAGGGAACATAGAATGATCTCAACGGAGGTAATGTTAATGTCATATGAACTCCGTGAGTTGGAAAATATCATTGCAAAATGGGATAAAGATGGCAGGAACCCTGGAAAAACATTAGTAGGGAACATAACATGGCCTCAACAGAGGTGTCATTAATGTCTTATGAACTTGTGAGTGTATAATGATCACCGTAGGATGGAGGAAGTGCAATGGGAATCCACTCAAATGGATGTACAAGCCGTGGGACCAATGGGTCAAAGGAAAACATCAAAAATATGCACAAAAATGTGAGGATGGTCAAGACAATGGTCTAACAAAATATGGTGCAAAAAAAGTGAGGGAAAGAGAATGCGATGTCCTTCAAATATGAGGAATCAAGAAAATATGTGTCCTGGTGGGAAGAATATGGAAAATATGGCCACAATGGTGGACTTAAGATGAGATATGGTGCCCCGAGAGGGAACATAGAGATGGCCATGGAGCGGGCTTCTAGATGTGTGATGAGATAAGAAGATAAGCAAATTGATAGAAAATTGAGCTACCTAAGGAAAGATCAGTGTGTTAAGGGTGACACACAAGTTTGACATGGAAGAAAAGATAATTTGGATAAGTAAATTAGATGAGATGAGAAGAGATTGGATAAGTGGATTAGATGAGATGAGATCAAATATTGGATGAGATGAGATAATTTAGATAAGTAGTTTATGGATGTGAAAACAATTCAATGGATATAGATGTTGATTTGGGTATTGATGTGATGTATGGATTAATTTATATGATGTATTGATTAGATTAAATGTAGGATTGACATGATGGTATTTAGATTATATATTAGTGGTGTGATGATGTGACATATTGGTTGGATTATAAATAATATTGATGTGATGGATTTACATTATAAATGATATAATGGATTTATATTAGAGATGATATGATGGATTTGGATTAGATATGATATGATGGTTAGATTAGATATCATGGATTAGGTATGAGATAAGATGGTGGATTCATATTGGATTGATGTGATAGATAAAACACGACCTTGTTGGGGGACCTAAATTTAGAAAGGTGCACCTCATCATAGTAAGGAGCGCATGTGGGATATATGCTTTGGTACTGGATTGGAGGTAAAACATGAGAAAGAACATGCACAAAGTAATACACTTGCAACTTATGATAGGTGTTAACACATAATTAACGATAGTTAGTCACATATAAGATCATGAGGGGAAGATAAAGAGTATGATTATATACCCATCGTATACATGATAAGAAGTTTAGATGTAGCATGTATGGGGGAAGTAGCTTATCCTTAGGTGGTTGTCTAGGTATATGCCCCATCTCTAAGCAATATTGCACAAAATGATCAATGCGGGAAGTTTTCTTTTAATGGGAAAGTTGATCAATGCAGGAATCTTTCCTAGGATGCTTGCTTTTGGATTTTTATTTTTCTTTTGATATTTAGAAGGTGATCAATGTGGGAAGCCTTTACTACCATGATATAAGAAAGTAGCCATCCTTTGAGGGAGTGGTCTACCTTTAGGAATTTTTCTTTGGATTTTTATTTTTTCTTTAGATGGTAGGATAAGATGCATGATAGATTTCCTTTGAGGGATCAATATATAATTTTGATATTATTTTCTTTATATAAACTATTATCCTTCGAGGAAGCGAGTCTCTATTTTGGATAATATAGATTTAATGAACATCCATGATTTGTTTTTTACTTTCATAGTGGAGCTGAGGATAACTAATTAGGACACTTGGGGAGGGGAGATAATGTGTACAAGATATAAATGTGAATCCTTATCATGGTTCCAATAGGTAGATAAGAAGGAAATGGATGTAATGATTGCAGGGTTCCCACCTAGAAGGAGGAACTTGTCCATAAGGAATATGCTATGAGCAGATTCGTGGTGCCCATATTTAAGGTCATAGATAAGATAGTGATGGAAGACCACATAATTCCAAATCATTACGATGGAAGATGGAGAAGGCTAATGATGGAAATATGATCATTAATGTGACTAAGATCATGTTGGTAGGTGTGTTAACAGTAGAAAGGCCACAAGTGCAAGGCATTGAGAGGTTTCATTTATATTTTATCATCAAGAGAGGCTAAACAATAGGTATCAAACCCATACTTATAAGTGATAATGTATGGTCCAATCTAGTTTGGAACAAATCTTCCATGTTGGCTCCTTTCCAGAGTAGTGACATTCTGATTTTATTTTAAGATGAGGTCATCAATGTTAAAGTCATGTTCCTTAAGATATGTATTATAGGTGTGTTTTATGCATTCTTGATATATGTGGTGATGTTGAAGGGTGATTAGGTGAAATTCTTCTAACAATTCAAGTTGTGCTAGACTCTCTTGGTGATAGTCCTCTTAAGAGATGAAGTCACAAAGAGAAATGTGCAATGATGGGATTTGAAATTAGAGAGGAAGGATGACATCGAGCCATAAAAAGGGAGAAGGGAGTATCACCCATAGAGGTGTAGATGTGAGTCTGATAATCCCAAAGATTGAAGGGGATATGAAGTTTCCAATCTTGATCTTGCTTTATCAATTTTTTTGTCAAGAATGTTAAAGAGAGTCTTGTTAGTAGATTCACTTGGCCGTTAGCTTGTGGATAGTAAGGATAAGAGAATATAAGCTTGATATTAAAGGTGTTGTAAATATTATTAAGATATTTGTTTTTCAAGGTCTTTCCATTATCTGTGATGATTTCATGAGGAACGTTGAAGAGACAAATGATGTGATGATAGAAAAAAATTGATGATATTTTTATCTTTGGTTGATGTGAGTGGAATGGCTTCCACCCATTTGGTGAAATATTTGGTGGGGGTGAGAATATAATGATGGTATTGAGAAGAATTTGGATTGATGAGATCAATGAGGTCAAGCTCCCACTATAATAAAGGCCATAGATCTTGAGCCGATTGTAAGGTCCTGACTAGGAATACTGACGAGGTTGGAATGTTGATGGAATTTGAAACACTTTTTAACATATTCACATCAATATTTATTAAGGGTGAGCCAATAGCAGCCCATCTAAAGAATTTACTTGGCGAAAACCAAACCGCTAAAATTTCCACCACAGATACTATCATTGACTTCTTGGATAACGCAAATAGATTCATGGGATTTAAGGCATCGTAGTAAAATTCCATCGAAAACAAATTTGTAAAGGATGCCACCAAGGATAACATAGCGGTTATTGCATTCAAGAAATGACATCTTACCATTCTTAGATAGGTTGAAGGGGATTTTAGATTGTAAAAGATAGTTGAAGATTTGGGTATACCAGAGAGAGGCAGATTGATTAGTGACAATGAGATTGATATGAGGAATTTTATGAGTATGGGATGGTTGATCAATGCGATTGAAAACAATGAAGATTTTGGTTTCTTTTATTGTCCAATGGATGAGAGATGCAAGGTATGATATAGTGTCGAGAAAAGTGGCTAGATGAGCAAGGGACGGTTTGGATAGTGTATTGATCAAAGGACTTGAGGAGAAAACCAATGATGTCCTTGTATTTTTGAAGGACTTTATTTTTACATTGCTAAACTCCTTGATTTTATTAATGATGAGTTGGGAGTCACCATAAATATCAAGGATTTGGACACCAAGGATGATAGTGGTTTGGAGACCCAAGATGAGGTATTCATACTCAACCATGTTTTTGTACACTAAATGTTGAGCTTGTAGGTGGTAGGGATATGAGTTTCCTAAGGAGGAATAATGATGACATCAGAACCTCCCCTTTTCTCGAAAGTTAGATATGTCAAATAATAGTGCCATATTAAGGGAGAATATTCATGATCAATGGTGTGGATGGATTCATTAGGAAATTGATCATGAGGGATTTTATCATTAGGAAGAGGGGCGTCAGTAAGTTTATCATTGATATCCTATCCCTTGATTGGTTTTTGGGAGATGAACTCTAGGTCAAACTCATTCATGAGCATGAGCCATCGAGTGATGTGATTGTTGTGATAAGGTTTGGAATGCATGGTTTTAAGAGGATTGAAGCTAGTGATGACATATGTTTTATGATTGAGAAGATAATGACGAAGCTTGGAAGTGGTGAAGGAAAGAGCGCAACACAACTTTTTGTCCTTGGTGTAGCAGTTCTCATAGTTGTGAAGCATGTGACTTATATAATAGATGACCTATTCCCTGTCCTACTTATCATGATGTTCTAACATGTTACCTAGAGCATAGTTAGTGGTAGAGATGTAAATATAGAATGGATCTACCTTATGTGGAGGTGTGAGCAAAGGTGGCGATAGAAGATAATGTTTGAGTTCCTCAAATGTGTTTTCAGCTTGGCATCCAACTTAAAATGGGTTTATTTTCAAAGGAGATGATGAAAAGGTTGGAAATAATCAAAAATTTGTGAGATGAAAGGAGGGATTGATTTAAGTTGGCCTTAGAGACTAGGATATTTCTTGAGGTTCATAGGGGTGACATCTCATGGATAGATTTAATCTTGGCAGGCCAACTTTAATACCCCGATAGAAATGATGAAGCCAAAGAGTTTCCTAGTTAGAAATATGAACACACACTTAGCTGGATTTAGATGAAAGAAGAAATGGATAAGACATGTGAAGAGGATTTTAAGGATAGAAAGATGGTCTTGTCGACATTTGGATTCACCCAAGAGGTCATCAACATAATCCTCTGCGTTTTTTGGATGAGATCATGGAAGATATAGGTCATGGTGCATTGATAGGTGGCCCTTGCATTTTTCAAACCGAAGGGCATGACATGATAATAGAAGGTTCCTCAAGGGGTGATGAAGGATGTCTTATGTTGGTATTCTGGTGTGATGAGGATCTGATTATAACAAGAAAAACCATCCATAAGAGAAAGCATTTCATGGCCAACGGTGAGGTTGATGAGTTGATTGATGTTGGGAAAGGGAAATTTGTCCTTAGGGCAAGTGAGATTTAAGTCTCAAAATTCATCACAAATACAAAGCTTCCTAGAGGCTTTAGCAATGGGTATGATCTTAGAAAACCATCGTGGATAATCAATTGGTTGGATGAAGTTGACAGAAAGAAGATGTTGTAATTCTTCATTGACAGGAGGAGGGTTACGTGATCATGCATGCGACAAAATTTCTTCTTGATCAAATTGGTGTTAGGGATGGTGACAATGTTATAGAAAATGGTGCTAGGATCAAGGCCTTGTATGTTGGCCTACGACCATGTGAAGTCCTATTTATTCTTCGAAAGGAAAGAGGTGAAGGCATCTAGGTATTTTAGATCAAGATATTGGCTAAATTTGAGGATATGAGGCTATTGAAAAGTCCCTATGTTTATGTCAATGGTAGATTCATTGAGAAGGGTAGATGTGTCGGGAGGTCGACCTTATGAAGATGATAATATTCCACCCCCATGTAGGAAATAATGGAGTCACCATCACTTGTATTGGAGAATATCGATGGTCTTCCTTTACCATGTTGGGAAATTTGAGAGGAAGGGACAAATTTTCACCATAAGTTTGATCGGTGACCAATCCTAAAGTGATCATGGAGATTAAAGAAAGTTAGGAGGAAGGTACACAGTGTCATTCGTGTTTAGGGGTTGTTGGATGAAGAAGGAGGTGATGGATCAATGTGCATGGGAGATGTAGAAGAAGTATGTGCAAGAGAATTTGTGGGGTTTCTTTGAATCCCAATCCAAATTTCTCATGGGGTTTGTGGGATTGATCAAGGATGAGATCATGCATGCCTTGTTCATAACATCTAAGACCAAATCCCTTCCATGCACGTGGAGATAAGTGTAGGCAAAGGATTTATTATAAAGGAATTTGAATCCATTGGTATATAGATTAGTATGGGGTTGATTGTCGATGTGGGAAGAAGGGTGATTGATGCCACCATAGATAAGATTAGTTTTTAGGTGAGGTGGACTAAAGGAAATGATATCCCGATGTTAGGTTGATACATAGGAGATTTTTCGGTCTACCAAGTTGATTGGGTGTGGGAAGAGCATTGAGGGAGAGGATTTGATACTCCCCCAGTGAAATACACTACATCACGATGCCAAAAGATTCATCGTTGGGTAGCTTGGATATAGGTATGGATGAACTAGTGGATGCTTTAGAAGATGATTCTGTTTAGGGATGAGCACATCATTTTTCCGTTAGGTCATGTGGCATGCTTTTAATAGAGGAAGATCAATGGGGAGAGTATGGATTTTCCCCTTGTGTTTGTACTTAAGGCAGTGATGGAGAGTAGATGGGACATAATGCATAACACAGATCCATGGGTGTCCAAGCAAGATGTTATATCGGAACTCCCCCTAAACGATGTAGAAGAGTTCATAGAGGATATTTTTACCAACATGGATGGGAAGGATAATTATGACCAATGCGGGGGAAATAACATCATTAAAAGTGAGAAGGACCATGGGTGATTGAGCAATAATGGTGTTGGGAATCTTGAGTTGGTTGAAGCTGTTAGAGGAGATGATTTTGATGTTAGCACCACTGTCAGCCATAGTTCGTTGGATGAAGGTATCGTTGATTAAGAATGTGATGAAAAGGGGGAGGTCATGATCCTCGGGTAGAATGTTAGGAATTTAAGAATCATTGAAGGAGATGATGATAGAAGTTGTAAGGGATCCAATGAGGGCCACAATAGGTTAAGGTTCATCAGTGGTAATTTAGATACGCTACAAATATTCAATGAGATATTTTTTTTTATGGTTAGGGGAGCTTTAGATAAGATCATAGAGAGACATCTTAATGGGATCCTAATTCAGTTGTTTTATGATACTTTATTCGATAAACACATGCTTATGGGTATGTGGGGTGGCTAGTGTAGATGCCTTGGCCTTGAATGAAGAGATAGATGAAGTGGGCTCATCAAAAGGAGAAGTGATGATGAATTAGGATTTTTTTGGCTAGACAATTGTCAATCATGAGGTTGAGAGTGAGTATAATTATGAACATTATTTATAAAAAGAGGGGTAACTTCTTTGGAAGAGGTGGAGTTTGGAGGCAAAATTGTGATGAAGGATTTGGATGGAGGACCAGATGTGAAGGTCCTAGAAGTTGTATATTTTTTTTGAGGATTTCTTTTGGATATGGATGAGATAGAAGATGGAAGGGAATGTTCTTATTTGATGATAAGATCATCCTCTTCTATAAGATTATTGATGAGGGCTTGAAGAGCCTTACAGCTTCTCTATGCTATGTCTAGGGACACGATGATAAGCAAAAACAATGTTATAATCAAACCACATGGGTTTCAACCCACATGAATCCAAGGACTTGATCAAGGAATGATGATCACGGATGCTTGGATAAGATGATGAAGGATTTTAGTATAAGACCCAATGGGGGTTTTATGAGATGATGTCTCATGAATTGTGGATGGGTTTGATTTAGAATAGGTAGATGAAGGCAAGAGATGTGCCTTACTCATATGAGGTTTGATAGGACCCTTAGATTTAGATTTGGACTTAGAAGGAGTAGATAGTTTCAATTTGGATGTGGTAGTGATGGGGATTTGGATGAAGGGCATGGTCCCAAAATAGATGGCTGAGGTCCTAAGATAGATGATTGGACATTGGATTGTTTGGATTGATGGGGATTTGGGGGAAAGATCCAAATTATTGTGCAGATGAGTAAGAGAATTTTGGATGGGGGCACTAAAGATATTAGATTTTTGTTATGAAGTTTTACTCTTGGTAGAGATAAAAATGATTTCAACAAAGTGGATTTAAATGATTTAGATATAGGTGGTGTTGTAGATGTAAGGATTGAGGATGAAGATGGTTTTTTGATAGAATGATTGGTACAATTAGAAGATATTTTAGATTATGTGGGATTTGAAGGTGTTGGTATAGGAGTTGGGGTACTTATTGGAGATGAGGATGATATCGGCACATTATTTGTGATAGAGTTAAGGGGGATAACTATTTGGTAGAGGTTAAAAATGATGTAGTTATGGTCATTGATTCAAATGTAGGTGTAGGCATGGATTTATAGGTAGATGTTGAAATAAATATGGGGATAGATGTAGGTATGGTTGTAGGTATGGGTGCGGATGCAAATATGATGGTAGATATAGGCGTAGATGAGGATATGGGAATGAATATGATAGATGTGGGTATATTATACATGGATACAATAAATATTGAAGTAGACATGGATACAATAGATGTGGGTATAGTAGATGTGGGTATAATGGATGTGGGAAGTGGTGTTGAAGCCTAACTTAAAGTATTAATTGTATGGGCATAAAATGCTTGAGATGTGAGTGGGTTACCTTGATTTTTTGGTGGATGATTAGGGAAGGGATGATTGAAGACATATAATGGTTAGCTAGGAGGTGTAGACACAAAATCAAGCACTTGGGGTGCATTTCTAGGTCCTAAGCACATCCTTGCAGTCATATGATTCTGAGCGAGAAAACTAGTAATTGACTACTATCTTTAGCCTCTTTGCTTTGTCTTTGGTCTTCTTTCTGTTCTTTACACCCTAGAACCTAGTATGAAATTCATTACTTCATCTTTCTTGACTCGACACGAGTGCCCGTGTACCCTTGTCCCCTTTGGGATACCCAACCTCTTTGTATCTTACTCACCTATTTTAGGCCTCTTTTATCTTTGAGGCATCTTGTTTTATTATTGGTCGACCTTTTACTTGTTAATTACGAAATTAAACCAAGGGAATCATATAAATATATTGATATGTGACCAAAATAAAGGACCAATCTCTAAAAATCTACAATCAACACCTAAGGTAGCATCCAAAAGAATTCTAAGAGCATCAAAGGCATCTATTTAGCACTAATATAAGGGACAAGGGACTACATTTTATACATACATGGATAGGACATGATATTATTTATTTTCATGTTACAGGTGAATTTTGTAGACATAGTGCGACATACATGCAACCAACAATGAAGGTTAGAGACCACCTTGCGACACTAGAAAAAACCAAGGTCTTGCATAGTCATAGGTGCCTACCAAAGGGGTCTTTAGTGTCTAGGATCCTCTTGTCATTGTCTGGGTGCCCTAGTCCTTCATATATGATAGATACAATATTTTATAGAGGTAATTGCATGAATATGCTCCTCTTGTTTACTAGTTTTCTAATCCATCATACTTCAAGATCAAGTGAGAATAAGCTAAGTATTTTATCCTCTCTCTTACACCTAGGGTTTCATTTCTATTTAGATTATTGATTGTGTTGAATATGTTATTTAGTGTGTATTTATCATATGTGACTATGTAATATCTAGGGTTTTATAAATCTCAATATTTTTAAATCATTTAGTGAACCCATCCGTTCGGACCCAACCTTGCTTCTAGGCATTTTTAGCAATAAATTTATCATGGCTCAATTTTATGAACCCTTTAATAAATCCCACCTCCAATAGCTCTATGAGAATCTTAGTGAGAATCCACATGATCTATATCTTCTCTTATATACTGCTCTTGAGGAGGCCACAAATCTAGCTGATCTTAGTGTTCTCTACTTCTGCTTCTACTTCTATGTCTATTGTTACTCAACCTCCTCCTTCCACCACTGCACCTACTTCCACTCTTCCCATATTCATTCCTCCTCCTACCAACCATTTCACTCCCCCTCTTACTTTGCACACAAAATTATCCTATTACAACACTCAATATCTATTCTCTCTATTAGGACATTCAAGTTCAAATCCATCAAATTCAATAGGCTACTTCTCGTGCTCCTCCATCTCATGATTTCACTTTACTCCTTCACACTCCTTTCACACCCACCATCTTCGCATATGCACTCCCTCCAAATTTTATCATTCCTAATCTCCCCACCTTTAATGGCCATGGTGACCCTCAAGAGAATCTTCAATCTTTCCATGTGGCATGTCTAGATTATGTAGATGATCATACTTTACTAGAAAATCTATTTCCTAGAAGCCTCCAAGACTATGCTATGTGTTGGTTCTATGATCTACCTATTCGTTTGGTAAAATATTTTACACATTTATCTGATGATTATCTTTCTCATTTTTCAATCAATATCAGTTCTAAAATATCACATGCTCAACTCGCACAAATCAAACAAGGATCCAATGAGAATATAGTAGACTATGTCTTACAATATAAGAACAACTTAGCTAAGTTGACCAATGTACGCGCTGATTCTGAATTACAAGATCTTTTTGTGAAAAGTATCTTATCTCCATTTCAAGAGAGTGTCATCTTTGAGACATCCTTCATTCAAACAATTATGTCATACTCTTAAGTTACGTGAAGGAAAACGATGTATATGGTCAAAATAGAGTATCATGATTAGAATTCTTCATATTTTACTTGTTTTCAAAGAAAAAAAACTTTTAATCCATCTACTAAGCCCAATGACACTAAATTTATTGTCACCACTCCTGAAAAACTTCAATAAACCTCCAAATCATACATTCATGAAATTTCCTTTGCTCCACATATTATATTGCTATAAATTATTGAGACAAATCTTATTACGCTTCATCCTCCACTTAATTTGGACCCATCTCACCCTAAAGGATACAATTATAATTAAAAATTTAGATGTGATTATCATCAATGGGTTGGGAATTCTACATATTGATGTTTCAAACTTTGTCATCTCATTCAAGATCTTATTGAATATAATGCAATTGAGCATCCCGAACCTTCGGCATCCACACTAGTTAATGAAATTTTTTTAATGATGCCCTTCCTAAGCATGATAAGAAAGTTTCACATTCATGAACCAATCATGCATACCATGTAGTTCCTCCTCCTCCATCGGGGGTTCTTGATTTTCTAGTTGTTAATATGGATGCATCTCTATGATTCATTACATTTTATGATCATAATTATTATGCTAGATTATCTTCCTCGACACATTACATATCCATACTTCTATCAGCCCTCATGCTATCAATAATACAACGATGGATACATCGATTCCTATGAGTGTGTGCTCTATTGCACTTCTTGTCACTATCAACTATCCACTCTCTCATATTTCATATCCAATTCCTAAATCTTATGGTTATGTCAAGATTCAAGTTTAAATTGGTCCTCTCACCATGCTTGCTTCATTCCTTATGGTACCTAACATTAAAGGTTGTGGCATGCTCTTAGGTATTCCTTAGCTCCATGTCGCTAAAGCTATCATGTCTATGAATCACTTGTGTCTTAAATTCATTCAAAATAAGAAATTTATCATTTTCAAAGGTGTCCCACCATGCAGGTCATCGCCTCAGCCTCCTTTTGAGGTTTCCTTAGTCCTACTTAGAGGATCTAGGTCCCATGGACCTCTGAAAAATAAGGAAAAATATTCTCCTAGCTCTCCTATTCAGACATGACCCACTTGTATTCATTGTTCCACTAGTCCATATTATCGGTTTGGGTGCACATACATCCTCGGCCTCCCTCATATAGGTGCACATCACGTTCACGGTCTTCCCCCCCACATAGGTGCTCATCACCTTCTAGGTATACTTAACATATATGTTCACCATATGTCACCATATGATTTCATCATATGCACATCATTATTCTCATACATCACCAATCTCAGATCATGGTCACACACCTTTATCTCTTTAGACATCAAGTGGAGGACCCTTACCC
The DNA here is from genome assembly GCA_018340775.1 of Taxus wallichiana var. yunnanensis. NCBI lineage: Eukaryota > Viridiplantae > Streptophyta > Pinopsida > Cupressales > Taxaceae > Taxus > Taxus wallichiana. The sequence continues at coordinate 54,789,102 of CM031239.1, forward strand.
TTTAATTTAATTGGATAACATATTTATCATCATACACTTAGGGGGCATCACACTTATTCTTCCCCTTCCTAGCATTATCAAGTGTCTGTCATTTCTACTACTATGCTCTAAGAAAATATCAAAGAACTTGATACACTTGTATCATCACCCTATGATGCACTCTTATGCCATGGTTCACACTTGACTGTTGAGGGCATACTACATTCATGAACCTCACACACTACACATTTCATGCTTTGTGCTTCATGATACATCTTTCTAGCATTCAAATTTCACATTACCCTATGACGCACTCTAGTTCCATGGTTCATACTCGACCGGGTGCACATACATCCTCGGTCTCCCTCACATAGGTGTACATCACCTTCACAAGATTTTCCACACAGTGCTCATCACCTCCTAGGTCTACTTCACATACATGTTCACCACATAGGATTTCATTGTATGTACATTGTTAGTCTCATACATCACCAATCTCAGAGCATAGTCACACACCTTTATCTCCTTAGACATCAGGTGGAGGACCCTTTCCCTTCAATTTCATTGGATAACATACTAATAATCATACACTTGGGGGGCATCACGCTTATTCTCCCCCCTCTTAGCATTATCAGGCGTCTGTCATTTCTACTACTATGCTCTAAGAAATCTCAAAAAAATTGATACATTTATATCGTCACTACCCTATGATAGACTCTTATGCCATGATTCACACTTGACTATTGAGGGCATACTACATTCATGAACATCACACACTACATGCTTCACGCTTCATGATACATCTTTCTAGCATTCAAATTTCACATTACCCTATGACGTACTCTAGTTCCATGGATCATACTCAACTGCTAAGGGTCTAAATCTGAAATGAACCTCACGCCATACTACATTTCATGCTCGGGATTCATGAGCACATCTTCATAGCACACACAAGGTTAAAACCAATTTCGATGACGTGCTCTTGTTCTATGGTTCATGGTTATTGGTATCGAGGGGTATTTTATAAATGAACCTCATTTCACTCATACATACACATCTACTCGGGGCATGCTACTCCTATCACATTCACATTTTGTACTAATCCATCTCACTAATTGACAAACATATTGCTTATCTTGGTTATATTTACTCTTTCTCGTTTCTACTCGCATATACACTTTTGCTTACTATGTTATGAAGAAATTTGTATGTCATTATATTTTATATATACACATGTGTGTTCACTTCTTCTCTAGTTGTGAATGTAGACTTTACATACGTATATTTACACACAACATGGATTTTTGGCACTGTACCTCTTACTAGTCCTACCGAGGCTCCTAGAGGCATCTACATTTACTACTTGTACATACTACAGGTTTTATCATTTCATTGCATACTATTTCCTATTTTTACCAAGCACACTACTTTTCATGGATCTATACAAACTTTGAAATACTTTCTATCTTTCTAACATGCTAATGGGTGCTTTATGTGTAGAATTTTCCTTACAGAACTATTTTCCACAATGGTTGTTTGATACTTTGCTTGTTACTATTTTCAATTGTTTTCCATTGTATGCCATTTTTTAGGGCTTTATCCTATGTCATGTATGTTCATTTCTTCTATGATTTTGGAATCTTTGGCCTTGATTTTCTTGCAACATTGTGAGCAATGTCCCATATTTAAAACCCACTTTTCATGGTCTATCTTGTTTGCATAGTTTTCTATTACATTATCTTCCATATGCATACTTTTCTTGATTGCACTAAGACATGTTTCTAGCAATATTTTTGCATGTGCCTTGGTCTCTACCATGCATATTCCACTCCCATTGTAGGGTATCATTTTCATATTAGAATCCAGTCATCTCTTTTGGCCACATACTCTTAACGACATCATATGCACCCCAAACGAGAGAGGGCATACATTTGGTGAATTACTCACCCCATACAATAGTACAAAGCCACAGCTTTAGACATGCACGCTATAGGAAAAAATCAATATACGATTCAAAAATGTATCGATTCTCGACTTGGATCCTTAGTTTAGGATAGATGCCAACACCCAAATATAGACATTAACACTGGGTGCTTTTGACCTTTCCTTGGCGCCTATGACCAATGGGAAATTACACTTATTTTCTTATATTAGCACAATTTTTGACATTTCACGTAGAGAATTTTACACAAGATAGGAACACTCCAACAATTAGAATGAATTATATCTTCTTTTTCTAGTTGGATCGAACATGGACCAAAGAAAGATCACACCATTTGTAATGGTGTATAAATTTTGGGAAGCAATCGGGGATGAAGAATAAACCTAGACCTTTCTTCGCAACAATATTCTACTTTCGCATGAAATCACCTAAAAACCTCTCTTAGACAACATTTTCATAATGCTTTCTATCCTATTCACTCATCATAGATTAGGTACACATGTTCATTTTATTACTTTTTTGCATTTTTACCATACTTTTGCATACTTTTACACATTTTTCTTAACACGTGACTTTGACTAATATTTATCTCTTCTTTTACTGGTATGTCCTTAATATGCAATGAGAAGCAACCCCACATCATTGAGCACAAGCAAAAATGACATTAGGTATAACATGGCACAACATCATACGCTTCACTCCTATGGTCACTTCATCTTTCTTAGCTTCCAAGTTTCATTTTTATCACTCCATGGTTTCACTCGTCCACTCGGCACATTTTCACCATCAATACATGGTTATCAGGTACACATCTCTTATCTACTTTATGTTATCAAGTATTCACTCAACAACATAAAATGAGGGAAAATGTAGACACAAAATCACACACTTGGGTACATTTCTAGGTCCTAAGCACATAATTGCATTCATATTATTCCAAATTAAGAAAAATAGTAATTAGCTACTATCTTTGGCCTCTTTGATTTGTCTCTAGTCTTATTTATGGTATTTCACACCCTACAACCTAGTTTGAATTTCATTGCTTTATCTTTCTTGACTCTAGACACTAGCGCCTAGCTAGGATGCCAATGCCCAGGTGCCCTTGTCCCCTCTGGGCGCCCCTAACCTCTTTGTATATTACTCGCCTCTTTTGGGACTCTTTTATCTTTTGGGAATATTATTTTCTTATGGGTCATATTTTTAGTTGTCAATCACGAAATTCAACTAAGGGAATTATATAAATACAATGTTATGTGACCAAATAAATGAACAAGCTCTAAACATCTACTATCACCACCTAAGGTTGCATCCAAAGGAATTCTAAGAGCATCAAAGGCATCTATTTAACAACTTATACAAGGGACAAGGGAATTAATTTTCTACATACACACATAGGAGGGGATATAATTTGAGTTGTAGGTTACATGAAATCTAACACCATTTTTTACTTCATCAAAAACTAAGGGAATTTTTTACTAACTAAATACTCATAGTTAATGTCTTCACTAAATTTATCACGCATCAATTAAATTCCAGGAATTATAATTCCCTTAATTTATCTTACGCTGAAATGAGTAACATAATTTACATCAACTATTAAATTACTCAACATTAATTAATGTTTACAATCCAACCAGATAACCTATGATAACCATGTACAACTGTAAGGGTTCAGATCCTACAAGATCTCCTTCAAACACTCATTACGAGCCAATATACTAAGTATATCATTTGGTTAAACCATTTTCTAAAGGTATGGATAATGTGTATCTTCTAGGCGTAACACGGTTTAAAATAAGATATGGTGATGAAAATGTAATCTTTCATTTGCATTATTATGACCATAATTTGTTGGCATCACATTAGCTATCTTGGTTTTGTGACTACACACAAGACACATGAAACTTGTCCCTACATTCACCACACAATCGTCTCATTCATAGATCATAATTATTTCCATTCTTACTTATCAAATTCATTGTTTAACAACTTAGTCAATCATTAATGTCCATTTAAAGGATACTAGGTTGATTTATTTTACGAAGACAAATAAGTACATTTATACCGGATATACAACCTTCGTAACTTAACGTAACACAATTCACTAATAGTTACAACAATCATAATAAATTTAACTCGAAGGGAAAACTTAGGATACCTGCTATATAGTAGTATTCACTCAATGACTTGCATCATTAAATGAGTGCTACTTTATAGAAGACATCCGATGTTGGCTTTCTACGAGTCCCAAGTATTAAGATCGTCAAATACTTTCTTAATTAATTATAATTAAATCAATTTATGACAGGTTTCCCCGAATCACAATGATATATTTATTGCATCTAAATTATGTCCTTAAGGATTCATTAGCTTAGTTTTTGTAATATATTCATTTCACTTTCATGGGTAATTTAATTACATCCATTATGCATCTTAAATTAAATTTCGTGATAAATTACTATGCTACTTCCATAGCCCATTATTTGTTCATTACAAAATTTTCGTATTACTCCATAAAGTATACATTTAATTTATTACACGCCATTTATTTAAGATCATGATGCAGTAACGAGATATCATACATTATGACTATCTCTACGCATCATTGCAACATTAGGCTGTTGTTATCATTCATATGATCACTGTAGAACATATGATTATCCGGTGTTCATTTATCTTTAAAACATAGTTTATTGTGTCATCATACTACATAGACTTCACATGTAATCGACTAGTGTTGATGTGTTAATTACATGACAACACGCTTAATCTTTTGTAGAGTAATTTTCTGCCAACAAGGAAGTAGTTAAACTTTAAGAGCTTTATCATATAAGTTGGATTATATTATCTGACCCATCATGGATAATAAGTATATTACACCTCTTATAATTATTGTTCCAATTTACATCTATATGATATGTTGATATTACTAGTTTTGTATCATAACAAAGTGTAATTGTTTTGTCATATTTAATGTCTCATTTTAACATATGCTAATAATCAAACACAATGATAGTAATAATCATCATAGTGTACTTACGATATCACATTATCACTTTGTCATAAATTCAACATCATAACACTTTATAAAAACACGAGTACGCCATAAAAACAATGAAAAGTATTTACATCATGTAGATTAAAACTCATAAAAGTGCATACTAATATTACCAACAATGATAAAATACAACAGGTCATTCTTGCATCATGAGAAGTAATATATTTCACTTTTAATGACACAAAGCCCATATGAGGGGGTTCCCACTATGTGACTCGATGATATATACGTCGACCTACAATATAGGTAGGAAAGAAATTGTATAACCCCGATGGGTTCAAGAAGATTAAATAAGATTCCTCCCAATCTAAGAAATGAATAAGTCATCCCAAAACCCAACCCAACACCGATTCCTCATACATGCGAGGAAGTTATATATATATATATATATATATATATATTTCCCTTTATTGGGTATTTGAATACAAACTTAGGCTCGAAAGTGGTATACACAGCTTTTATACTACACCCTTAATGGGTTTTCAATAGATTGAGTGAAAACAAATGCACTCACATACACATCGAGGTAAAAATGCTTTAGTCATTACCATTTTAGTTACTTAAATACTTAAACACCTAGATTTATTTCATGTGATTCCCACATAATATGTTTTGCGCAGAGAATTTCTACATGGAAACATTAAAACGAATAAACCATGAAAAAGGGGAGAAAACAATTCATGCCCGAGTAAGAAGAACACAATTTGTTAATAGTTCCCTTTCCATTTTTCCCAAGCTTAGATTCCTTTGAATGTGAGAAAGCAAACCCTCTTCTTCAACTAGAACCAATTTAAATACAAGAAAAAGTTTATATTTTTATTAGGAGTCCATTTTGGCTCAATGATTACATGCATAAATTTGAACTCGGAACTCAAAGAGCTCAAGAGAAAAGATAAACTAGAGATGAAGCGAAATTAAAAATATAACCATAATGCATGCCCTAGCTAGCTTCCTTGAGAAGCTTTAGGCTTCCCCAAAAATGGGTGCATTAAATGCATTCCTTAATGTTCTCATGCCATGCAAGCTGATTTGGGATTTTAACCACCACCACTCACTCCTTCCAATATATTTGCTAGAATCGCTAACTAAAATTTAATAAGGTCCTTAATAAATTTACATGGTTTCAAAACCTCTGAAATTTTCCTTCCTCTATTGCATGGTGGTTTTAAATTCGATGGTCAAGAAGAGAGAAAATAGTTATCATTTGCATGGATCAACCTTTGGTCGATTACATTCCTTTTTACATTATTGTCTAGGGTTGGTCTTTGATCACTTTATATATTGCAAAGAACTTATAAACCTTAACTTATGCACATGGTCAAAGACCATAACTATTATAATTAGGATTATAACCCTTAACATTCTTTGACCCTTCATAATGTCAAGAACCTTGGCATGTAATATTAATACTATCATATAATTATTAGCATTGAAACCACTTCCGATTTTTATTCCTACAATTTACTAACAATACAATCTTCAAGCTTATGCATTATGAGGTCCATTCAACCCATAAACAATTACTTCTTAAACACCATGTCACATCACATCCACAAGGGTCGAAATAAATGATAGAAAACTACACAAGTCTCAAATATTAATATGACTTTTTCATGGTCTTAGACCAGCCAATCGATTAGTTATCGACTATCGCTCTATCATTTATAATTATTAGAATCAATCCCCAAAGATACTCAAATGCTAGTAAGTGAGAAAAATTACAACGTAAATCTCTCAACATGGGATTAACAATAAAAACCAATCATACTTACAATAATCAATACTCATAATTAGCAAAAGAGACCAATCATAAGGGAAATGCTCTTTAATTTTCCAAACAACTTTATGGTTATCAACCCTCATAAGGGAACCAAATATGACCTTGGTAATTGTCAACAAATAATTGCATTCACATTAGTACCAACTTGGAATAGTATTGCCTTTATTAGGAAGTCATTATCATTAGTGAACAAGGTCACTACTATTCCATTGGAAGATGAACACGTTAATCCTTTTATGATCATAAAAGAAAATAATCATATTTTAAATAACTAATCATCATAATATATAGTAAAGTAACCCACACACACACAACACAACAACATAGCCATCCAAGATGGTTACTGAAACCATCATCAATAGAAAACAAGGAAATGTAGATCCATAACTACAAGTGCTCAAAATGAATTACAACATTAATCAGTTTGTGACTACGTGAAAATGGGATCCGTTGCAATGTCACATGTACAGTTGTGCATGAGTATACATACCCTTTTGGCTATGTGTATGTGTGCATAATGGTATATGGGACAACGTAATAGTACCAAATGCCACGCTAATCACAACTTGTGTAATGCTACAATTTATTTTTATAAAAGCATATAAATAAAAATTGCGGGATGTGACATACTTCCCCCTTAATGAATCATCGTCCCAATGATTTTCACTTATTAAATGCAATCAGAATAATAATAAAAAAATTATATCCAATAACTAAGGAGATCTGTCATCTCCTTCCATAAATACATGTAATTTTCAAACCATGAATTCAAATTTATTTGTTGTAACATCCTTTCAACCAACAAAAACTATCACTCGATCGATATATGGAAAAAATTTTGTCATTACAAACACATATCATGCAATATTATTTAATATACATAACACAGTAAAAAAAAAGTTATTTATCGTAAAAGTAATAAGGAAAACATTGTTTTTAACCCCAACCAAGGCCTTCTAAACTATTTTGTTTCATTATTCTACTTGTCTTTCCGTGACTTTGCCTTGTGTAATTCCCAAATTTTTGGAATGTATTAATGATTTTTCACTTAAAGAACGATTTTACCCAAAAATATTTTTATGAACTTCATCTTTTAATTAGTGCCAAGAATAACCCAATCATTAGGTTGTTCCCTTCTTTTCCATTTTAGGCTTGTTGTTTTTACATACATACAAGTATTTGTTTGTCATTCATACAAAATTACCATTGAATTGCGTTGGAACATATATGACGATAAATCATAAGTCCAAAATGCATGTAAATATAATTCCAATTCCGTGAAGATGATAAGGAATGTCAATGTTACGTCGAAAGACATAGGTATGAAATTTAAACAATTTTCCTCCCATACTACAAAGGAAAATTATATTTCTCTATCATTTCTTAGCTAATCACTTGATACAACATCCCCCATCATAATAACATTGTACTAAATCAACATTAGGGATTCCTTCACAACTAACCCAACATCTTGTTAGAGATACTTGTTCCTTTTCTTGGTTGTTTTCCCTTTACAACATGCATCATTAATCAATGTTTGTTCATCTCATTCAAAGTACATTTGTTGGCACAATTCTCACTCCCGCATATGAAACATCCTCCATTAGGTCCCTTTTGACCACATCTAAGCTTGCCACATGCATCGTTATTCTACTTTTTCTTGCTGGTAATTACAACAAGCTTTTTTATAGTTATATTCTTGGCAAAACATATTTTTCTATTATGTTTCTTCCACCAAATTTTCTTAGCATTCCTTGGTGAAGAAGAGTTGATTCTCGTATGATTCTTCTCGTTTTATGAGTTTGAATTGTTAGAATAACAATGGACTAAGTGGGGGGTGAATTAGTCCTTATAAAAATTTTAAATCAGATTTCATATTATTCAAACAACCAAAAATCCACTTATCCAATAATTAATGTGTGCACACCATCAAATATCAAAGATGTAACCAACCATAAAACATAGAATCAACACATGAACATAAGATATAAGTGGGAATCCTCAAGGGGAAGAAAACTTACTGAAACACAATATTTTTATTGATATGTTTTAAATTTAGTGAGGCACCAACCCCACAAGGAGAACCAATCCCTAGTTAGTAGAACACAAACCCTACAAGGATCACTAACCCCTAATTTTGTGAAGTACTAACTCCAAAAGGAGGATATAACCCCCCAAGATGATGAAACACCAACTCAACCACCTTATGATGATCTGATATCTAATTTTTTTCTGCCACAACTAATGGATATCAAGTATTCAGCTCACTCTTCTTCAATCAAACCTTAGGTGACTAATCTTCACGATGGATCAATGATTTCATGCACACCCCTTTTCTATTTGAATCCCTACTTCCCTCCTAAATCTCGTTTATGTCATCTAATTCCTTATTTTCCCATATTAATACCATAATTATTTTATCCCCCATTATTCAGCCCTAATCACATTTAATTATCCCTAAATGCGCTTATTATCCTAGTCACATCCTTAAACACCATCATTTATCATCCCTAGACCCTCATATACCCTCATTCAATGCTCTCACCATCCAACTACCTTTTATCATCCCTATGCAACCCTAACCTGCCTAAACAACTTGAAACCCTAATTTAACCTCATTAGGACCTCTTATCTTGAGTTGTGCATCATCCCCATTGCCCAAATCTATGGCTTTTCATAGACAATGAGGACCTAATCGGGTCTCTTTTGAACTTATAAATACACCTCTACCCCCTCCTTAAGAGGATGAAATTTTGGATATTCGTACCTCTTATGAGATTTTATTGTATCCTTATCTTTTTGTGAACTACTATCATTAACTTGGAGCCCTTTCTTTCCATTATTGGATATCTAGAGCTTGGATTTTTCTTGGATCCCTACCATTGTTTCATCATCTTTCAATCAATGTTAGAAATCTTTTCTTCATCTTGGATATCTACCATCCTATCAACATCCCTTGATTCTTCCTCATATTCCTTCTATCATCTATTACACTTCATTAAATTCTAATCCATCCCCATTCGTTGTAAATCCTTACAAAAAATTTACCTAATCACCCTTAAACATCACCACATCTATCAAGAACGCATAGAACACACCTATAATAACCATTTTAAAGAATGTGATTTTAACATTGGTGACCTCATTTGAAAATAAAATTAGAACGTCACTACTCTAGAAAGGAGCCAACATGGTACATTTGTTCCAATCTAGATTGGACCATACATTATCATTTAGAAGTATGGTTATGATACCTATTTTTTATCCTCTCTTGATGATAAAATGGAAATGAAACCTCTCAATATCTTGCACTTGTGGCATTTCTACTGTTAACACACCTACCCACATGATCTTAGTCACATTAAAGACCATATTTCCATCATTAGCCTTCTCCATATTCCATCATAATGATTGAGAATTATGTGGTCTTCCATCACTATCCTATTTATGGCCTTGAATATAGGCACCACAACTCTGCTCATAGCATATTCCTTATGGACAAGTTCCTCCTTCTAGGTGGGAACCCCACAATCATTACATCCATTTCCTTCTTATCTACCTACTGGAACCATGATAAGGGTCTACATGTGTAGCTTATACACATTATTTCCCCTCCCCAAGTGGTCTACTTGGCTATCCTCAGCTCCGCTATGAAAGTCTAAAACAAATCATGCATTTTCATTAAAGCTATATTATCCAAAATATAGATTGCTCCCTCAAAGGAAAATTGTTTATATAAAGAAAATAATATCAAAAGTATAGACTGATCCTCAAAGGACAACTATCATACATCTTATCCTACCATCTAAAGAAAAAATAAAAATACAAAGAAAAAAATTCCTAATGGTAGACCACTCCCTCAAAGGATGGCTACTTTCTTATATCATGGTAGTAAAGGCTTCCCACATTGATCATCCTTCTAAATATCAAAAGCAAAAGAAAAATCCAAAAAAAAGCATCCTAGGAAAGCTTCCCACATTGATTATCTTTCCCATTAAAATAAAACTTCTTGTATTGATCATTTTATGTAATATTGGTTAGAGTTGGGGCATAGACCTAGGAAAACCACCTAAGGATAAACTACTTTCCTCATAGATGCTACATATGAACTCCTAGTCATGTCTATGATGGGTATATAATCATATTCTTTATCTTCCCCTCATGATCTTATATGTGACTAACTATTGTTAGTTATGTGTTAACACCTGTCATAGGCTGTAAGTGCTTTACTTTGTGCGTGTTCTTTCTCATGTTTTACCTCTAATCCAATCACTAAGAATCTATCCCATGTGTGCTCCTTAATATGATGAAGTGTACTTTTTACATTTTAGTCCCCCAACAAGGTCGTGTTTTATCTATCACATCCAATGCAATTTGAATCCACCATCTTATCTCATGCCTAATCCATCATATCTAATCTAACCATCATATCATCTCTAATCTAAATCCATCGTATCATCTCTAATCTAAATCCATCATATCATTTATAATCTAAATACATCACATCAGTACTATATCTAATCTAACCAATGCATCATCACATTAGCACACCACCAATATATAATCTAAATACCATCACGTCAATCCTACATCTAATCTAAACAATACATCATATACATTAATCAATACATCATATCAATACCCAAATCAACATCTATATCCATTGAATCATTTTCACTTCCATAAAATACTTATCTAAATGATCTCATCTCATCCAATCAATTATCTCATCTCATATAATCTATTATCTCATCTCATCCAATCAATTATCTCATCTCATCCAATATTTGATCTCATCTTATCTAATTCACTTATCCAATCCCTTATCTCATCTCGTCTAATCTATCTCACCCAATTTGTTATCACATCTCATCCAATTTCCTTATCCAAATTATCTCTTCTTCCATGTCATACTTGTGTGTCACCCTTAACACACTGATCTTTTCCTTAGGTAGCTAAATTTTCTATCAATTTTCTTATCTTCTTATCTCATCATGCATCCTTAATCAATCTGAAGCCTCGCTCTATGGCCATCTCTCGTGTTCCCTCTCGTGGAACCTTATCTCATCTTAAGTCCAACGTTGTGGTCATATTTTCCATCTTCATCCCACTAGGACACATATTTTCTCGATTCCTCATATTTGAAGGACATCGCATACTCTTTCCTACTCTTTTGCCCCACATTTTGTTAGACCAATGTCTTGACAATCCCCACATTTTGTGCATATTTTTGATATTTTTCTTTGAACCATTGGTACCATAGCTTGCACATCCATTTGAGTGGATTCCCATTGGACTCCATCCATCCTATAGTAATCCTTATCAACTCACGGGTTCATAGGAAATTAATGTCACCTCCATTGAGGCCATGTTATGTTCCCTACCAATGTGTTTCCGGGTTCTTGCCATATTTATCCCATTTTTTAATGATCTTTGCTAAGTCACGGGTCCATAAGACATTAACATTTCCTCCGTTGAGGTCATGTTATGTTCCCTACTAATGTGTTTCTAATATTATTTCCATATTGCAGTTGATCTTTACGAAATCACAAGTTCATAGGATATTAAAGTCACCCCTGTTGAGGTGGTGTTATGTTCCCTACTAATGTGATTCCAGGATCCATTCCTTTTTTAATCGTATGCTTCTAGCAATGGTCTATCACTCTCCACTTAGGGAATATTTTATCATATTTTTCACCTTTTATTCCCTTCCTTCATCTATCTCTTTCAACTTAATAATCAATTCTTCTTCGTATCATCGATCCCTAGCTTGAGGGGAAGCACCTCAACCATCATATACTATCACTTATGGTTTTTGTCTTGTGGTTTTCTTAACACAAACCACTAAATAAATAGGGGAAAATGTAGACACCAATTTTTGGTTTGTTCTTCCCCTATCCCGTGTTTTTCCCTTTCATCGTCATCTTGCACATGTGCACCCCTTTTCTATTCAAACCCTAATTCCCTCTTAAGTTCTATTTATTTCATCTAATTACCTATTTTCCCATATTAATATCATCATTATTTTATCCCCAATTATTCACCCCTAATCACATTTAATTATCCCTAAATACACTTATTATCCTAATCACATCCCTAAACACCATCATTTATCCTCCCTAGACCATCATCTACCCTCATTTAATGCTATCACCATCTAACTAACTTTTATCATCCCTATATAACCCTAACCTTCCTAGACAACTCAAAATCCTAATTTAACCTCATTAAGACCTATTTTCCTAAGTTGTGCATCATCCCCATCACCCAAAGCTATGGATTTTTGCAATCAACGATGACCTAATCAGTCATCGTCGACCCTATAAATACACCTCTCCCCTCCTTAAGAGGATGAAATTTTGGATATTCGGACCTCTTACGAAATTTTCTTGTATCTTTCTCTTTTTGTGAATTGTTTTCATCAACTTGGAGTCATCTTGGGGCATTTTCTTGCCATTGTTGGAGATCCAGAGCTTATATTTTTCTTATAGCCCTACCATTGTTTCATCATCTTTCTATTAGTGTTACAAGTCTATTCTTCATCTTGAATATCTACCATCCTATAAACATATATTGATTCTTCCTCATATTCCTTCACATCATATCACACTTCATTAAATATTAATCTAGCCTCGATCCGATATCAATCTAGCCCTATCACCATCGACCATATCTACATCAACTCTATTTCATGCATTCTTCCTCATTTGTCATTTCTTTTCTAGCCTCCTCAAAACTCAAATCTCTCTGTTTTTGTGAGCTTCCTATTTAACAACCCATATCTCATTTTTTGGCCTCGAGTACTATCAAATATACTAGATCTGGCCATGTTCTCCATCGACCCAATATGCATCCATTATATTCTCTTCGCATCTATCTACTTATTACATCCTTTCTGCTTTCTTGCGTTTTTGCATCGTGAATTAGGAAATCTCTAGTATCTACTAATTAGTTCAAGATGTATTTTCAGTACATCTTTTGATATACTCTACTACAGTTACCATCGATTACCACTTTCTGTCTCGAGTCTTCGTTGACTCCGATCACGTCTAGTTTTACTTATCTCAATTTTATCACCATCTACATTATTTGATATGTGATATAATATATCTCTAATTTTTATTCCATTTTGATTATTCTACATGCTATCCATGTTTTATCTTTTATCGATATTTTAATCAAATTGGGTTGATATCCTCTTTAATAAGTGTATCACTTCTTGGGTCTCGACTTTGTCATGCAACCCATAATCTAATATAATAATATTTTTCTTGTCTAGTTTTCTCCTTGTTATGCAGGGTTATCGATCTCACTACAGAGAGGATATTTTCTCCCGTCCTTCATCTTCATCATCATCAAACATCAGGAGGTAACCTTAAACCCTCCAATATTTTGGAGTTTCTTGTTTTCTTTGCATACCACTTAATTAAATTGAAACAGATTATGAAAACTCATCAAATGAGAGTAGTCAAAGTCATGTATATGAAAAATCTCATGAAAGTATGCATAAGTATGTAAAAGTGTGTAAAAAGGAAAGTGTGCACTTGATACGTAAGAGAGTAAAGGATATAAAAGTGTACTATTTTTTTAAGTTATTGATTTGAATGTTGAAGGTGAGGTTGTTAGGTGATCTCACGCTAAGTGTGAGTTTTTGCGTGATCTCATGTCAAGTGTGAGTTTTTCTGGTGATCTCATGTCAAAAATAAAGTGTTGGGGAGAGAATTGTAGTTGTAATCTCCTTCCATGACTCAGCCCAATAAGCACCACTATAGATGGTACGTCCCCTATTTGTTCCATTTTTCGTGATTAGTTGTGAATTATTTCGATTATACTTTGATTGTAAAAGATTGAATGTATTTTTAACTCGGAGGTATTTTCTTATAATCGTAATAATACTATATGAACTATTGTAGACTGTGTTGTACTAAAAATTAGTCAGATATCCAAATTTCTAATACATTAGCACTCGGGGAAGGACACAAGCGCTCATGCATTCTTGTATAATTCTAGGAATTGGTGTCTACTCTGTGATTCTTACCCAAGTCTGATTCTAAGCTAGTTTTATGACTATAACCTATGCTAATGTTGTATTGTAGTGATCTAAAATGTACCTCTAAGTTGTTATAAGGGTGATTTTTCACCCAATGTATGCCCCCTCATTTGGGGTGCATGCAAATATGGTAGGATAATGTGGCCCAAAGGATAGAACCTGATGTCAATCGAAAGTGGATACCTATAGGGGGTAGGGAATGTGCATGGTAGAACCAAAGGCATGTGCAAAAAAAAGTGGGTTGTAATAAGTGTAAGTAGTAAAAGTAGCTAACATGCAATGGAATACAATGTAATCAAGAAATCTGTGTAGAAAATATAGACCACGAAAAGTGGGTTTCAAAAATGGGACATTTCTCACAATCTCACAAGTTAATTAGGGCTGAAGTGGCTAAAATCATACAATGATCATACAAGACATAGGGCATATCCCAAAAATAATAGCATAAAATGGAAAAAAAAGTAAAACAAGTAGTGATAGATAGCCATGGTTGTATATATCTTGCAAGGTAAATGTTACACATGAAGCACCCATTAGCATGTTAGAAAGATAAATAGTATGTAAAATCATGTATGAATCAATGTAATGAGAAGTAATGAATGATATAGAAATAAAACCATTAATGTAGAATGTGAAAGTAGAAAAAGTAGATTCCCCGGGAGGCTCGGTGGGAATGGTAAAAGGTACAGTGCCAAACATCATTGCAATGTGTGAAAACCTATAAGAGATTTGTATTCACCTCAAAATACCAAGTGAATGCACATGTGTGTGTGTGTGTGTGTGTGTGTGTGTGTGTGTGTGTGTGTGTGTGTGTGTGTGTGTGTGTGTGTGTGTGTGTGTGTGTGTGTGTATAAAGATGATGACATACTAAGAATCTATTTAGCATGGAAAACAAAGTGTAACATGTAAATAGAATAAGCTAGCAAGAGTAAATGCAACCATAATAAGTAAATGATGTGTATGAGTGTGATGGTGTGGTATGTAAAATGTGAAGATGATAGGAACAACATGTCCCCAATGGAAATGCATGAGATGAGGTTCATTTACAAATGTTCCCTCAAAAATAAAGAATGAACCATAGAACAAGAGCGTGTCATTGGGAAATAAGCACGTTGTGCGAGTAGATGATAGAAAGATGTGTTATAAAGCATAGAGCATAAAGTAGGAAGGATGTGAGGTTAATTTTATAATTAAACCCTTAAAAATTAAGTATTAATCATGAAAGTAGAGTGTGTCATATGGTAATGACGATAAAATTCATGTATAGCAGGGTATGAGACTGTAAAAGTATTAGTTATGATACACCTAGCGCAAAGTGTAACATTAGATTTGAAAAATAACCGAGTAAAATAGAAGGGGGAAAAGCATGATTCCCCCAAGTGTGTGATTGGAAAGGGATCAAGTAAACTCATCTAGAGACTCGCCATTTTCGTGGATCACAAATAATTGGATTTGGATTTGAGACTTGATAAGAAATGGTATGAGGTTGATCATATAAACAACCCGTGTGGCGTAAATTTTACATATCCATAGTATATTCTTCATCAATGAAGGGAGGTTGTGGAAAATTATGTACATACCAGCAAGATAGATTTGGAGTTTAGCCA
This sequence comes from Taxus wallichiana var. yunnanensis, assembly GCA_018340775.1. NCBI lineage: Eukaryota > Viridiplantae > Streptophyta > Pinopsida > Cupressales > Taxaceae > Taxus > Taxus wallichiana. The sequence goes on from CM031239.1 coordinate 54,805,518, forward strand.
GGAATGAATCATTTCAAATAGAGATGTGTCCAAAAGGCATGGGAAATGTGATATCGTATGATTGGGATCCAAAATGCCACCAATGTATTCAATCCAAGACTTTCCAAGTGTGATTGGAAAGGAATGGGGAGTACGTGCAAGGAAGATCAATAAATGGAAGATGTGGATGCCATAGGAGGTGGTTACAAATAAACATCCATGATAAAGGTGAGGATACTAAGATGGGGGAAGGAGATCAGTAAGTGTGAATCCTAGGCAAGCTAAGCCATCATGTGTGCAAATTTTTTTAGAACAAGTAGGGTTGAATGGAATATGGGGCCAATAAGATTCATGATTAAAGAGAGTGCATATGAAGGGATCATGTTGAGGCCCAAAATGAATACGGGAGATTCAATAGGTGGTAAGATGTCTAATGTATGGACAGTCCCTTGGAAAGGTATAATGGCATTAGCGGAAGGAGGAGGTTTTTTTAGTTGGTATTCACCAAGGGGAGTAATGACAAAACTTTCCTGAAAATATGATTAATTTATTTTAAGAGGAGTAAAGTTAAGTTTGCACAATGTGTCATCATTAATATTTTCAACCTCACCATCGAATCATTAGTGCTAGAATTGTCTTGTTGGATAGAATTATCAAGGATATTGGTAGGGGTGGAGCCAAATGTAGGATTGAGAGAAACCATGACATGTGGGGAAGTGGTAGCCATAGATGTGGACATGGTGGGTGATAGGATATCAATGGTATGTGTACAAATGGATGGAATGCATGTCGAGGTAAAAGTGGGAGTAGGGGAACTATATTGACCAACATCATATGAATTGATATTACAATATAGAATAGGCTATGATGGAGGGATGGGCATGGTGGCAACGAGGTCTATGCGTAAAAATTGAACGGTCGGTCATGTAGAATGGTATGTTCATATACATCATGTAATAACTTAAAGAAACTATGAAATTTAGAGGGAACACCATGCATTGCATGAATCCATGGTCTACCAAGTAAGAAATTGAACTAAAATGAGGCATCGATAACAAATAATAGAGTATGAAAAATTTTTAGCCCGACTTCTAGAGGTAGGATGATATTTACCATGCATGTCTGAGTAGTATAGTTGAAAATGAGAGTAGAGGATTTATAAATTAAATGATTAGAAATTTTCATTTTCACGAGGAGAGATAAAGCACATAGATTTATAGGAGATCCATTTTCAATGAGTACACATTTGATACAATGAAGCCGATAGTAGCAGTTAGTGATAAGAAAAGGTGCTAAAGGATTTGTAATAAAGCAAAAGGGATATCCTCATCACCAAAGATATAGCATGTGGTAGGTTTTTGGGTGATTAAATGAGATGGGTAAAGGAAATAGGTGAATTATTACTCTCAATGTGGATGGAGCGAAGGGTAACCTCTAATGTATGCCGAAAATTGGGTTCACTGTAAGAGGCCATAAAGAGATATTTTGGATGTTGTATTCTTAAGTTCGATCAATAATGTCATATCCATTAAAGGTAGTAGTAGGAATAATGGAAGTAATAAGTGGTGTAACAAAGGTAGGTGGAGCTATATAAGTACGAGTGCGGTGAGTGGTGACTACATTGATGGTTAGATTGGGAATTTGAGTAAAAAGTGGGGAGGGTATTTATTACAGCCCACATAAAATTAAAGAATGCAGGCCATGCCGAAAACCTTGATTGGAGTATGGTAGGAATAAGAAGATTGATTCATGAATTAATAAGAAGAGGATAGATTTCAATGTATTATTAGAAAGTAGGTTCACTAAGTGATTTAATTTAATTTGAATTATTAATTAAATATGATGTCGAGTAACTACTATAAATAATGATGTACAAATGCTAAAATACATTAAGAAACAAGTAAATAAGCATGTAAAGTGTAAAAACCTAAGCAAGATGAAGAGATAAGGATATTTAGCTGGTTTTGAATGAACAATAAGTGATCTAGGCAGGTGCCAATGCTGAAAAATGTAAAAAAGGTAATAACTACTCACCAGAAACATAGAACCTGGGAACAGAGTTGGACATTTGCACCCACAGGAGGGAAGAGGCGCATGGGTGCTAGAGACTAGATCTCGGGAGCCGGTGGTCATGCAAATTATCAAAATCTACTTTCTTATGTGTTTTTATGGTTTCATTTTTGGATCCTACTTGTCATTTGATTTTCACACTATGATCACCGAGGGTACATGTAACCTACAAAACAAAATGATTACCTACACATGTGAAAAAACCACATCAAATTGAATAAAAATGATGTAGGATGTGGATTCATCACAAGCCTCTTAGTCACCCGAAGGGTGAAATTTTTACTTGAGCATTGTAGTACATCTCAAACCCCATGTAGTTATTGTGTGTGTGTAGAAATGATTCATGTAGTCACAATATCACAAACTTTAGAAATTATTTAGTTCTAATCTCATTTTACTATTCATATGGTTTTTGAGTGAAGATAGTACAAATTAACCCCTGTCTTTTGGCCATTTTACTTTGATTTCTTTTGTCACTACCAACCTCCCATACACACTTGCCCAATCTTTTTCATCTTTTTCCATCATTTTAGCTTTGACTTGGGTGTTTATGCTTCAACTAGGGTGCCCACATGCACCTTAGTCCCAATTGGGGTGCATTTATCCTTTTCCCACTTTCCCACCACTTTTTGGGAACTTTTGATCCATTTGAGCATTTCATATTTCTTGTGGTTAGCCTCTTTGGGGTTAATTACAAAATTAGATCAAGAGAACCATATAAATATAAAGTTATAAGACCATAATGAGGGACCAAACACTAAGCAATACTATCATCATCTAAGGGTGGTTCCATCTAGAGCTCACTTGCATCCGTCTAGCTCCATCACAAGGCACAAGGTTGGTTCATCTACATCACAATGCATAAGTAAGAAGTTTATTCTATTACATCCACCATTCTATTACATTTTCTACACATAGTTATTTCTCGCTACTTTCACAAAGTGTGACTGACATGAGAGAAACCTAGGGCATGATCACACACACACACACAGAGAACTACATCAGGTATGAGATGTAGTGTAACACTTTGTTAGTAAGTCCAACATTGTGATCATGTGAGAAAAATCCTGATCCCTTCATTCACATTTTTAGTTTTTAGGGTTTGTTGTTTGTTTTGAGTTCTTGCAGGTCTTTCTTTCATCATTGATCATTGGTGACATTATGAACATAGGAGATAATTACATGTGACACACAACGAAGTATTCGATTATCATCCGAACCTCCAAAGCTAGTTTTGGACCTCTTGCATAAACTAGGTCACCTAGAACTCAGACTAGGGCACCCACAAGCACCCCGATTATCTCCAAGGTACCCTACCCAGCTACATAACTCGCTTTTTCCTTTTTGGGAGCTCTGCATGTTCATTATTGCTTCCATAATATTTGGTTTATTTTACAAAGATAGTCTATATTAGCCTACGAACCAGATAATATCTTTCCAACCCTACTTGTCAATTAGGGTTTCACATTTTCATTAGTTTAGTTGCTTGGGTCATTTTCTATATTTATTCATTACATTTATTTATTGTTATTTACTATTGTTCCTAGTTAGATTAATTACTATAATACTACATTTTATTTAAACATTTTGGTACACTGACCGTTTGAATTTTCTTTCCTTCTTCCATTTTTGTCTTCTTATGCCCGTCACCCATAGTGGTTGTTTTGAGTTTTTTTCACTATTGTGAGCTTCCTCCATTTACCCATCACGTCTCTAAGTCAATGGTTGAGACCACTACATCTATGGATATAACTAATAACCCTTTGGAGTATTCGCATCATGTACCTCTTCATGAAATATAAGCATATGATGGTAAAAAGTCCTATGATGAAGACACCAATGTTGACCAAGATCAACTCAACACCATTACTAACTTTCGACAAGATTTGTGTGAAAATCCTACTCATCTTCCTCATGTCTTGCATGCTTTAATTACTGCTAAGAAAACTCGTGAAGCTTCAACCTCTATGCTTTCTCCATCTTTGGCTCCCATGGTCTCCATTCCACCCACTTATGTTTTGGCTCCTATTATTACAACTACCATTCCCGTCACTCACCCTAGTACCCCTAATATGCAACTCGGCTCTTCCTTAAACATTCCTTATTTAATCTCTTTATATCAAGATTTGCAAAATCAAAATTTCGAGCTCCAATTTTATACTTCTCAAGGATCACTATCTTTTGATTCTACTTCATTATTACATACCCCTTTCACGCAAGCTATATCTTCTTATCCATTGCGACCTAACTTCATGTCTCCCAAATTATCCATTTTTAAAGGCCATGGTGACCCACAAGAGCATCTCTAATCTTTCCATGTAGCATGTCTCAACTATGTGGATGACCATACCATACTCGCCAATATTTTTCCTTGTAGTTTGCAAGATTAAATGATGTGTTGGTTTTATGACCTGCTTGTCCATTTAGTAGTCTCTTTCATACATTTGGCTGATACTTTTCTCACTCACTTTTCTATTAACATTGTCTCTAAGATCTCTTATGCTCAACTAGAACAACTTAAACAAGGATCTAATGAACACTTGTTAGATTATGTCTTCTGCGCTATAAAAACAACATAGTTAAGATGTCTATTGCAATTACGGATTCCAAACTCCAAGATCTATTCATTCAAAGTCTCCCCGCCAACTCTCCGGAAGAGTGTTATTTTTGAGATTTCTCCTTCGCTTTGATCATCTTTTTCTTACTCTTAAGATTTGCAAAAAAATATTTTGGCTATAGGAAAGCTTAAGTATCGTGGATCAAGCATCATCCTTTACACGATTTTAGGGAAAGTGAACATTCAAGACATCTGCAACAAAATCCTTCGATACAAAGGTCACCGTCAACACAATATCTTCTACTAAGGAGCTTCAATCAAAACCATTTAGGCCTAGCTTTTCTAGGTTTAGCGTCCCTCTTTGAATTTTGTTGCCATAACTACTCGATAGTAACCTTATTACATTGCCTTATCCTCTATAAGTTGATCCATCTCGACCAATAGGGAAACATTTTGATGAAAACTCCCGTTTTGACTATCATTGATGTGTAGGACACTCTACTAATCGTTGTTTTCACCTACGACTTCTCATTTAGGGGTTGATTGATGATGGTCAAATTGGGCTTCCAGAATCTACCACACCTCCACCTATCAATGAAAATAAAAAGCTCAAAATCTTTAATATCCCTCTACCCAAACACGATACAAAAATAACTGAATCATCGACTAATCATGTATATCACACAATGCATTCCCCTATATTAGGGGCTCTGAATTTTTAGTTACACATACTGATGCTTCACCACCAATAATCTCTTTCTCTAATCGCTATTATCATGAAAACTCCACATCTAATCACTTGCACATTTATGCATCTACCGGTTTGGTTTCCATCAATAATAATAAGTTTGACCCATCATGGCCCATTAGTGCATGGTATATTTCAGTTCTTAAGGCTATCGGTTACCCCCAATCGAAAATTGAACACCCTTTTAACAAACCATTTGGTGTCGTCAAATTACACGTTATAGTTGGTCCTCTTACTATGCTTGTGGATTTCCTCGCCTTGAAACACAATCGATAGGTGCGACATGCTTATCGATCTAAATTGGATTCACAGGTCTCAATCTATAATTTCTATGAACCATTTGTGACTTAAATTCATTCACAATAACCATGTTATTTTTATTGATGGTGTCTCTCCATCGACTCCATGATTTTCATCTCCGAACATAGGAATTAGCACATCACCTACTTCATTTAACACATCACATTCTATGTTACTCAAAGCACAATCTACTCCTAGCTCACCTACTCATGCATTGTCTACACGAACTCACCACTCTGGCTATTCCTACACATAGATATCAGCCCATTCCTAGGACAATTAATGTATCATGACATAGATCACCACCTCGATTTTTTCCATGGGGGTGTCTTTAAAATTCAAAATCAGCATCATGTAGGTATCCACCATCGACACATTTTGTTATGCCATTACATTCATGATATATTCATCCATCACATGCACATAGGATTCATTCAACAATACAATGTTTGTCTACCATACCACCATTACTAGATCATGGTCATATGCTTTTGTAATCACATACATTAGATAGTTCACTCACACCTACACACACAGGGGTATAGTATTTCCACAACCCCCATCATGTTAACATCAATACATCTCTCATACTTGCATTGTCATACATCAATATTCTTGCATAGGCACACTCATCACAAATTTTAGCCTTGTCATTACCCGATGACACACTCTTGTGCTTCGGTTCACACTTGACTATTTAGGGCATACTACTTTTGAATCCCACACACTACACAATAGGTACTACACACTTTGTCTATTCACACAATTGTATCATACATTCTACATTCTACATTTAATCTACATCATTTCTACCTTTGCGCATCTATACATCTTGCATTTATACTACATCATTTTGATTATTTACACATTTTCATATCATACATACACATCATACTAGTCTTCATCATACATACACAATAATTTTACATACTACATCATGAGCATCTTACACTCGTTAGTCTACATCATACATTACATCTTATACATCGTACATTGCATCTCACATTACATCTTATACATCATACATTACACATTATACTCATCACATGGTCGTCTATTATCATCACACATATTGCATTGTCTTCTACACATTGCAATCACTACCCTATGATGCACTTTAGTTCCTCAGTCCATACTCGACTACGAAGGTTTATAAATCAAATATAACTTATCATAATTACATGTTTATCATTTACCTTTCTATCATGTGAAATTCCTAGGTTAGTGACATACGCTATAGGCTAAATGGTCACCTATTCCCATCATCTTGTAGTGGTATACGCTTTAGGATACATCACCACTCCCTCTATTCATCTTGTAGTGATATATGCTTTAGGATACATCATCACTCTTTTGATCATCTTATTGTGATATACACTTCAGATATAAGACTCATGCACACATCATTTATAGGTTAGATTTCATCAATACACATGCACAATCATCACAACACATTAGACACAATACACACATTTCAACTATTTCCCAATGATGCACTCTTGTTTATGGTTCATTTTTATTGTTAAGGGGGAAAACTAAATGAGCCTCACTATATACATTTCCATTCACTCGGGGGATATACGGCTCTTATTATTCCATCTTGCATTCCATTCCATCCATCCATAACATATTGCATATCTTGGTTGATTTTACTCTTGCTTGCATTTTATTGTATATGGTTGCTTTATTACACATGCTAGTTAGATCTCTTGTATGTCATTTATCTATACCATATACACATGCACGTTCATGCCTTTGCTTAGTGGTGATCATAGCTACACGTATTTTTCACACAATACAGATGCTTGCCTTCTACCCATCCTAAATTAGTCACCTGGGGCATCCACATTCGTTTCTCACAGGTGCTCTTGTTTCATTTTGTAGTTAACACTTTACATTACTTTATTATACACACTTTTGACATATGAGTTACTTTTCTAACATGCTAATGGGTGCTTCATGTGCAACATTTATTTTTCAGATTATTTGATTTCATGGCTATCTATTGTTTGCACTTGCTGGTTTTGTTTTCTGTTGTATACGGCCTTTCCCTTTGTTTAGTGTGCACACTTGTTTGTTGTATATGGCCATGATGGTCTTGTGTGTGTTGCAACATTGTGAGTGATGTCACATGTTTACAACCCACTTTGTGCGTCTTAATTTTCCTTCTTTCATGTTTACATTACTCTATTTATTAGTAGCTTATACAATGGTTGTGTATATTACACATTGTCTTATACATGCATGCTTGTTTGTACTAACAATTGTCTTTGGCTAGCCTCTTGTTTGTTCGTACCTTGGTTTCTACTACGTGCTTTCCTTTCCCCCTATAGGGTAGAGTTACAGATTTCATGTAGTTGGTCTTCTTTTGGGGCCACATTATCCTATCAATGACATTGCATGTGCCCCCAAAGAAGGGGGCATCATTTGAGGTTTTTACATACTACACAATGCTTATACACCGGTTCAGTTTAGTTATTTTTCACCTTTGCATTGTGGGTTATACAAAGCCGAGTGGGATCGAGACTACCTACGAACCCCATACACAACGGATTTTATAGAACATGTTTTTCCTTATTCTGGGGAGTAGTTACATGTTAGAGGATACAAAAAAATTCCTCTATACACTAATTCAGCTAGTGGCGTCAGATCTCCCAAAAAACTAGGTAGTATAGAGATATCTTCACACATATTCACTAAGCAGTTACATGTTGGAGGATACAATGGAATTCCTCCCTAAATTTCTTCATGCTATAGCGTCAGATCACCCAAAAAACCAGGATAGGATATCCTTTTTCTACACCCTTTTTCTTGACATGGATTAGGTGCACATGTTTCATTTTTCATTTACACACTTTACATTTATATGTTTTCACATACATATACATGCCTATTTTACATGTGTTTTTACACATACATGCATATTTGAATACTTGATCATTTTCTCCTTGCATGTCCATCCATATGAGAAACAAGCAGTCAATAAAAACTACAAAAAATGGGGGCAACAACAACATGACATTTTGTGGTAGAACACATGATACTAACCATGCAAGTATATTACACACATTGGAAACTACACAGTGTTTCTACCTTAGTTTCACTCTCATCAATTTTTGTGATTTTACATCTTTAGTTTCCATGATCCATCATATTTTTGTCACTCCATGCTTTTTCTAGTCTTTCAACACGTTTCTACACCACTCTACACAAATGATTAGGCACACATCTCTTTATACTTTATGTTACCAAAATTTCTGCTCACCAACATAAAGTGGGGGAAAATGTAGTCACAAAATCACACACTTTAGACATTATTTAGTCTTGGTATCATACTACTATTCATATGGTTTTTGAGTGAAGAAAGTACTAATTAACCCCTATCTTTTGGCCATTTTACTTTGATTTCTGTCATCACGTCCGACCTCCCATACACACTTTCCTAGTCTATTTTTGTCATTTCCATCATTTTAGTTGTGACTGGGGCGCCCATGCTTATGTTGGGGCATCTGCAGGCACCCTGGTCCCAGTCGGGGCACCCTAATCCTTTTCCCACTTTCCCACCACTTTTTTGGCACTTTCTATCCATTTGAGCATTTTATATTTCTTGTAGTCAACCTCTTCATTGTTAATTACAAAATTAGATCAAGAGAAGCATATAAATATAGAGTTATAAGACCGTAATGAGGGACCAAGAACTAAGCACTACTATCATAATCTAAGGTTGCATCCATCTAGAGCTCATTTGCATCCATCTAACTCCATCACAAGGCATAAGGTTGGTTCATCTCAGTATCACACTCGTAGATGAGGGAAGTTTATTCTATTTCATCGACTATTATATTACATTTTCTACAAATAGTTATTGCTCACTACTTTCATAAAGTGTGACTGGCACGAGAGAAACCTATGGAATGATCACACACACACATAGAACTACATCAGGTCTAATATGTAGTGCAACACTCGCTTAGTAAGTCCACCATTGTGGCCGATGAGGACAATCACGACCCTTCATTTAGATTTGAATTTTTTAGGGTTTGATGCTTATTTTGGGGTCTTCTGGGTCTTTCTTTCATCATTAATTATTGGTGGCATTCGGCACATAGGATTGAATTACATGAGACACACAATGAAGGATTTAAATCATCATCTGACCCTTCAAAGCTGGTTTTTGGACCTCTTGCATAGACCAGGGTGCCCAAAACTTAGACTTTGGCACCCACAGTTGCCCTGATCCTCTCCCAGATGACGTAGTCTAGCTACACAACTTAGATCTGTATTTTTTGGGACCTCTGCATGTTTTTTCCTACTTCCATAATATTTTTTTACTTTACAACATACTCCGTAGAGTAGCCTACGAACCAACTAAGCTCCTTCCAATCCTACTTGTCAATTAAGGTTTTACATTTTCATTAGTTTAGTTTTTTGGGTCATTTTTTAAAATATTTATTCATTGTATTTATTTACTATTATTTAGTTTTGTTCTTAGTTATATTAACTACTATAATACTACATTTTAGTTAATTAATTCCATAGATGCCCTCAGTGCAAGTTGCACAAATTATAACGGGTCAGAAGCTACAATGTAGTAATGTAATAGTATGTGTGGATGGAATAGAATAGATTTTCCTCCGATGCAGTGTATGTAGAAGTGATGCATTCATTGTCCCTTTTATGGATGCTATGTGGATGCCTTTTGAATGCAAGATTAGGTGATGATAATAATTCATAGTGCTTGGTCCTCATTTTGAAAACATAACTATGTATTTATATGTATCCCTTGTTTCAATTTTGTAATTGAAAATTGAAAGGTTGGCCCATAACAATCAAAATTAATTGGGAAGTGAAAGGGGCCTAAAAGGGTTAGGAAAAGATAAAGGACAAGAGCACCTGGGAGGAAGGCATCACCTAGTGCTACTATCTAAAATCGTCACTAATGTCCAATCCATAGAAGAATAAAACAAGAAAGTGCCAGTAGAGTTAAAATAGATGCATAAATCCAATAAAATTTCTGAAGATAAAGAAAAAGGCCAAAGGGGTCTGTCAATTATTAGTTTTCTCACTTAGGAATCATGTAAATGATAGCATGATTTTAGGACCTAGAATTTTACCTAAGTGCATGATTTTTTGTCTACACTACAAAAAGAACTAGACAAAATTTATCCTCATTCCTCTAAATGTGGTGAAACAAACGAAGAAAACCAACATGAACGTGTGGGAAACACTCTCCATTCTGGCACAAAGAGATTTGTTACAAGAATCTTTGAGACATCTTAGTGACATAAGTGTGTTGGTGTTGTAATATTAAGGGGGAAACGATCTTAATAAAAACTTGCTAAATAGTAACGATCATGGATTATGAATTTAAAATATAAGCATGAACTAATAGTGATCCAAATTAGTCACCACCTTGTATAAAAAAGGTGATCTCATTATATATTGATGATGAAATGATATATAAAAATATGCGACCAAGGAGTGCAGGCATTATAAAATATTCATAAAGGTGTAACAACTGTGGATCTTATGAAATAGTGGGAGTGTTGGGTGAAACTTATATTCTCAATAAAGATAAGTGATTTTTAGTGGGTTTTTTACCTCTCATGGTTTTCCCACTTATATCTTGTGTTCTTGTGTGTTGTGTTCATTTAATTTCATGTTCATGTATGTAATCTAATATCTAATTCATATTGTGATATAATTCATATTAATTTGTTGTTCAATCATAAACTATAATTCTTGGCTTGTTTATTTTGGTGGATATATAAATATGTAGTATTATCTATCCCCACATTTCTTAACATGGTATCAAAGCAAGATGTTTATGGTTGTGTAGGATAAAATTGACTTGTAGAGGTATAAGATCCTCTCAGAGATCGACATAAAGAAGATAAATTGAAGTTATCAAAATCTATGAAGTTCTAACTCGGTGCATCACAACGTTTTTCAAGATCTACAGTGTAAAATTC